>OX235262.1:119607029-120872386 GCA_944472135.2 Trichobilharzia regenti
GTTATAAGAAGCCATTTAAGGTTGAGCACTACCCAACAAACCTATATCCTCTCTTTCAGGACCAAAAATATTCAGTGCTTCGTGTATCTCCATAGGATTGCCTGCAAGAATGGAAATATACCAAGGTGATGTTTCACGAATGTAGAATATCTGCGCCAAGTTGTTGTCTATTGTTGTTTTAAGATAAAGTTGAAGATTTTTTAGGATTTCACTGGCCTAATGTATTATCGCGAGCCAAAATATGTCGGAATCATAATACTAGCTTCCTCATGTACTTTAATTCCTGAAAAATTGACATACAGCATATTTTTTTCCTTCACGTTCCTCAGTGGAACATAGGGCTTCAAGCTAGTGGCTTTAAGTTTCTGTAGCAGTGATTAATTTTACACGATGGGGTAGCTAGCCTCATGCCCAACCTTTCCTCTTTACCAGCATTATTTCTGGCTTAGCGAGGTAAAGGAGTGCGTCGGCCGGGGATCGAACCCTGGACCGTGTGCGTGGTTGGCGAGTGTCCTAACCGCTATGCCACCGACGCACATACAGCATATCATAAAATCAAATTCGTTTGTAGTTATTTTATGATGAAAATTGAAGTAACTTTATTTTCACCTTCTACAGAACTGCCGTAAAGCTAACAAGCAGAGTGTATTTTGAGGACAGTATTTCTGTCTAAAACTTGATGCATATACTCCCTTCCTAATAAATAATTCTGAAACTTGTCGTTCTTATTCTAAAGGGATGTATAATAATATGAATCAAAATAAAAAAGTTATTAGTATAGTGGTGAATCACTACAACAGGTGGGAGATATTGTTTGTTGCTTATGGAAAAGCCTTTGTGACTGTAGATTTACAATACAGACAAACTTAGATATAAACATATGTAGGTTTGGAACAATAAAGAGTTATGTACGTCGGTGGCATGGCAGTAGAATGCTCGCCACCCATTCATATGGTTCGGGGTTCGATCCCCGGCCGACTCACTACTTTACCTGGCTAAGCCAGTAATAAGACTGGGCAGTACGGAAGGCTGAGTACGAGGCTGGCAACCCCATCCTGTGAAAATAAAAACATCACAGCTAGCGAAACTTCAAAACTCTAGCTTCAAGCCGTATGTTCCACTGGCAACGTAAAGGAATAAAAAAATAAGGGCTTATGAGTTTGTGGAACTGAAATCATGGATAAACAGCTTCACCAATTATAGAACTCAGGAAAATGGTATTTCTGACGTGATTAGCTATCCTATGAGTGCTGTGCATATATTGTAAGGACGAAGTAGATGGGAATATAAGCGTTGACTGTAAGTAGAGTGTTTAGCAGGTGGTACTCATAATTTAACTACTTTAAGCAGGATGAGGAAGACAACCATGCAACCTTTTCAGATGAAAATTATTCACAGTGAAGTGAGAAATCTGTATTTCTAATAAAGGCCTTGTACGACATATTATCACAAGTTTTATAAACTAATACTTTAAAAAACCTCAAGGATTAGCGACATCTGATAATCTTTCATCCCCTCCAATTCGCACAATCTCTTCCATATCACCCTCGAAGCGACAACACACTCGTCGTTTCCCATTCGCGTTCCACTCGAGAGATGGCCTGCATTGCGCGCAATGCCCTATCCACCCATCTCCATTTACTCCTACATATTCGTTAAGCAATCGGCTCTTGGTGAGTGTCTTCCACTGGAGAGTTTCCTGTTGCTAATTCTTTTTTGCCTGCCATTTGGTCGTCAATATGGAGTCAGAAAAAGCAGTTGTTAATACTTGTTAACTTGTTGGAAATCCTTTCCAGTCTGGTACATTGTTGGGATATTCCGCGTCCCCATTCTTATTTTTGCTTCCATAGAGAGAGGATACAAAGACTGACTGGCTTCCCGAAGTCTTCACCAGCCAACTTGCTGTGTCATTTTGCCTCTTCGATTCCAGCGAAGAATAAGTTTGTTTTTTTAAAATTTTCTGTATTTTTAATATATTCTCTGTGCGTTGAAGTTTCTCTAGCATTTTTTTTAGCTTTTGTGGTGTAGGGTCGTTAGCTCCACGCCAGATCCTGCCTCCTAACCCAGGCTTGGGACCGGCTAGATAACTAGCAAGTTAGTAAACTAGGTGACGTTAATGAGAAATGATCTGGGACGGTATACAGTTTACAGAGTGAAGCATTTTAATCGGTTGCATTCACCAAGAGAGATACATAACTAGATTTTAATAGGATGGTAAGCATCTTAATAATAATAATAATCTGAATAAAACTGTTATACTTCTATCAATCAACATTCCTTAAATTATGCGTTTATGAAGTTACTAGCTGTGAATACCATTGTTTTCTTTTTTCAAATGACAATATATATATATATATATATATATATATATATATATATATATATATATATACTTATGAATGGCTTTCTTTATTCCTATATAATGTACTTTTGTTATAGCAATGCTAAATGTGAATTAAAGCCATTTTTAAACTGATACAAGTATTGGATTAACTGTCTACTCTAATGTTTACTGCCATGCTCAGCGAATTTCATACGTGTAAATTATTTTTTTGTTGTTAATGAAATTAAAGGAAGGTTTGTACATATATTGATCGTGGGGTGGTAACTGTCTTTTTTTTATTACTTTGAGTTCTGAAAGGAACACAGAACTTCAGGCTTGAGCTTCGAAGTATCAGTAGTGTTGGTGTTTTTTCCAGGATGGGTTGTGGTTGCTAGCTTCACTGCCAACCTTCCCTCTTTGTTAGGCTTGCAACAAGTTGGGGGAGGTAAATATTTGTGCAGGCCGATGATTGAACTCTAGACTACGTACATGGTTAGCAAGCATTTTACCTTTGGACCATCGGCGCAGCGTGGTAAGGGTTAGCGTTCATGTACCAGTGGCAGCCATCGAGGTAGTTTTCTAAATACTCCCAGATTATATATCCAGCGCCTTGCAGTTTTCAATGATCGTTTTGCTAATATCCTTTTGCTTTTCATGACATAATCTGTTTTCAATTTTTAATCTTGTTTTTACCATGTATATATATATATATATATTGAGAAGCGTATTGCGCCGTTAGTGTTTAGTAATATAGTCGTTTAAATGGTCGCTGGATCTTAATTTATGCTTGGTGTCGTTTCCTAAACTGTAGCATCGGTTAGATCAGGCCCCTTCTTTTAATGCTATACATCTTATTTTGGGAAAAAGTAAGCTAGTTAGTGACTTAATCATCACCTTTCAATTAGATCCTCATCTCTTGCTCTACTCTAATATTATGTAGGATTTTTGTTATAATACACAACAATTTGCCAATCAAGTGGCGATATGTTTGTTAACAATAATTAGTCTGTGTCAGTGGGGTGATAATTAACGAAGAAAATTAATACACGCAATTAAAGGGTAGAAATGATTACACCACGTGGATTGCATGATGCATAATTTGGGAAAAATGAATAGTAATTAAGCAGTAAGCATGTGCACAGGTTGATTATGTAACAGATTGGTAAAGAAAATAAAACGATTCAGACAATAATAACTTGTAACTAAGGTTGAAGTGGTCATAAGAATAAAATAATTTTACAAGGATAGCATGTAATTAAAGATGAAGTAGTCAGAAAGATAATAAAACAATTCGGAGAATTATAATTTTTAAAGGTTTAGGGGGGAGAGGCGGGCGAAATAGTTCGATTTACATACTCATGTAACGATGGCCAAGGTAAGGAAAGCGAAGTGGCCTCTTCTTCTTCATATGGATTCCTATTGCTTCAGCTGTATATAGAAGACGTACTCGTAAAGCAAAATTAAGGTTAGTAGGAATGCTAGGAATAATTTTAAATGCAGTATTAACGTCCGCCTTATACTCACTATCTACAAGGTGTGCTAAAATAGAGCTACGAACAAGTCTTGTTTGTCCCTTGCTTAACCGTGCTGGATGATGAACGGAAATACGATGATGAACCTGTCTAATTGTACGCCCGATGTAGCTGGCTCCGCAGCTGCAGTCAAAATGGTAGATACACATAGAGGAGGCGAATTGAAAAGTAAATATTCTAATAAATTTCTAAATGTCTAAATGGGGAATTTTCTATATTAATCATCACCGATCAATTTTCTACATAGTAATGATACATATGTGTGTAGCGGTACATAATTCTCGAAAGTTATTAGTCCACGCCTTCCATCAGTCACCATTGTCTGTTGAACTTTGCTGTTTAAGTCATCTGATTAAGCTGAATGTTGCACGTGGTAAGGCATCCACATTCGGCTGATCGTGAATGTACTCTAGGTAACTCAACTGACGACACTCCCCTGCGTTTACGATGTCGAAATATCTTTCGTATTTTGGACAATCTCTTTATTATTCTGGTTTGGCTGCTAACAGTTTGCTGGTTATATACAACAAGTAGATTGATGGTTTTAGGATATATACTTGTATTAGGCAATAAGCATATCATAGATTCTCATTGACATCATCTTTTAATCGGTAAAGTGATCAGTGTTAGTTTATGTGACTACAGTAAATTAAATATCCTTTTCATAATATTAACTAATGTTTAGCTTGATAGAAAGCAAAATACTTTCACTTATCAGACAAAAATGATCCACTTTCTTGACAACCATTTGGTTTATTCAACATATAAATGTTTCTGATTACTCAAATCTGAAGTGGAGGTTATCACTGACGTCTCCAAAGCTTAATTAATCATTTTTGTCGATAAGCAGTTCACAACATACAGTCTCGACGTTAGCATTTGTTCACATTATTGGCAGTATTGTGACGTGGCAGAAGATATAGAGAACTGATAATGCACATTTTTATTCTGGAAAAACGTATCATATTTATACATTTTTAACCACATTGAAAGTTGACTAGGTCAGAAGACAAGGAACAGTTCTGATTGGTTGGTGATCGGCCCAAGTTTAAACAATGGGACGAAGAATTGTCAAATGAGATTATTTCTTGTCTACATCGTGAACTAAATCCAGATTTGAGGACTTAAACACTTCTACCTCTCCAGCCATTGACTTAAAATGTTGCTTTCTGGCTGCTTCCTCTTAATCTACGTCTATCTAGCACACACCACAGTTTCAAAGAGGTATCAGTTTTCCGATTTGAACATGCTGACTCCCACCTGATATCCCAGTGAAAGTATGCAATCGGAGACTGCTTTGTTCAACGAAAATGCGATTCTTTGTCTCTGTGTCTCTCTGTATGTATCTAGCCTTCTGTTTTTAGAAGCTTTTCAACATATTTTTGGCTATTTAAATCTCAACAGCAACAACAACAACAGATTTTGGAAATCACTTTAACGACATTTTTTTCTACTACTACTCTGTTTCCATGGTTTATGTTGTTAAAAGTCATGGGTTAATGAATAAAATCTTTCTTACTTATTTACTTACTTACTCACTTACAAAAGCCAATAATTATTTTCATTCTTTCTCTCTTTGCTTTGAAATTCCACTCTTTCTAATATGTATATATATTTTTAGTATATTGTTTAGCACATACTTTCTTTTTAAAAAATTTAATGTAATGTTTCAAATTTTTAATTGGTAATTGCTTACGATGTACTTACTATTTATCGATTTTTAAAGCAGAATTTTGAAATATGTAGATACATATATATATCGAATTTTCTTATGATAGAAATTCATAGTATAATTGTAATGTACTAAAATTAACTGTATTGTCAAAAATGTATAAATGGTTCATTCTTTTAAATTGATCTAATAATGTTTTTTTTATTTTAAATGAATCTTATCTTACTTTAGAGAAAAGTATATTTAATTGCTTTGTCATACAGAAATTTTGCATTAATGTATATCTCCTTTGCAGACAGAAAACCAAAGATGTCTTTCTGAACTATTGAGTATGGTAGATACTTATTGGGTGATAAATTGGACGTGAAAAAAAAGAAAATATGAGTTGCGGAAGAATTCCACTCTGAGGCCATCAAACTATAAGTCTTGTTATCTACCAACTAATGCCATAAGACTCAACTATCAAACAAGCTATCACTTCACTGTACTTACTAACCACTCAAATGACCAGAGTTCGCTTCTCTTCCGACTCTCTGGTGTGAACCCCACTCAACCGGTTATAAGCCAAGTAAAGAAGGAAAGTTGCGGTCATGAGGCTTGGATTCCACCTTGTAAAGTAAAAACATTACCACCGCTACCTAACATTCAAAACTCAAGCTTGAACCCCCTGTGTCCCATTAGGAACACGAATAAGAAAGTTCTCACTTGCTATGTTCAACTATAATGTAAGTGAACAGATCATTTCAGTCAGTTTTTGATCACATTAAGCTGTCTAGGTAGGTCTCCTCCTGTCAAATCATAATGAAATGAGAAGCAGGTTATTAATTGACGCTGAGATGTCTTTGGGTTATTTTCTGCTTCAAGACGAAAGTCAATTCTAATACTCAACTGGATGATGATCCACGCTGCAGAATTTTTCAGGAGAAAGAAAAATTTTAAGAAAGTGAACTTTTTTATTATTCCAAATACTAATTATCAAGTTAGTATTGTTAATACATATATGGGGGATTGATTGTTAAATGCATTAAAAACTTATCACATTATCAGTGTTAGTCTATTTATGACGTCTGAAAAGAAAAAAAAACATCCAATGGAATTCATAAACATAACTTATGTACTTTCGTGTAGTTTTATTGAAACAATGAAAAGTGTTGGTTGTAGGGATTTGACTGGTTACAGGTTAATCCTGTAATCAATGAAATCCCTACAAACCAACGCTTGAATATCAATGAGATGCTCACTAGCGACTTGCCCTATTCAGACAGGTAGTTATCTGGGTTCTAGTCAGAAATCGTGACCAGGTCGGGTGTGAGGACAAATGCTCGCCGAAGACATTGGCTAGGGGTCGCGTTATGACGTGAATTGGCAGAAGTTAGAATTCATGGATTGGCCATTGAATAGGGTCCCAATGACTAATGGTATACGAGGTTGCTTCGTAACCACAGGGTCCTGGGTTCGAATCCCGGTGGGTGCGTATTGATGAAGAGTTCCAAACTAGGACGAAACAGCTGTCCAGTACTCCCTGGAGGTTTTCTAGTGGTTCTTTAACTAATATCAGGTTATGATGAAATCCGTAAACAATGAAAAAAAATTTGTCATATACATTCGAACTACGGGGTTTCAGTTGCTTGGCATTATCGAGTAAAAACTTTTACAGAAACAACAAAATGTATTATTCAGAAGGATTTAATCAAGTAGTTGTTATAAATTGGTTGAAACTAGCTAAAACTGCTTGGCTGAGACAAACGCTTGCTATAATGCTCTAGGATAATCTAGAATCCCGACTTATGCGACCGATATAATTGAATATTTGTTGGCTTAACTTCCCGAGTTGCGCAATATTTGTATATAACGTAATTTTGTACAATTAAACTGAATTGTTCTTGACGGACGGGACAGGCTCTGAGTGGAACCCGAATGGTAAACGATGAGTTGGGCATCTCAGGGTGACACGGAGGAGGTAAAAGCTTATGGGCAATCGTCAGTCCAGATGACGAGGACTAGACAAAAAGGGGTGAAACGACAACGCCATGCTGAAAACCTGTGTTCCACTCGGAACCGAAGGGAAAATAACAACATAACTGTCTAAATTAAAGTATATGAAACTATTAAAAGATAACTTAATTGACTTTATGTTCACTTGACTGATCGGTTCTGATCAAAATATCTTGGATCGGAGAACTGTTTCGGTTATCATCCTGTAACTGGTTTACATAGCACAATTTTACAGAGACTTTAACTTGATGGTAAAATTTCATATCAACAATGCAACATGAGTTCTCTTAAGTCGAGAAATTTAAGTCAAGTTGTGTTTCCCATCAACTGACTTTAAAAATACGCACTCCTTGCAAAGAGCACTACTGACTTTGGAACACCAGTTTACACCATAAAAACCTGAGTGGAATTAAGTTTTATAGAAAAATCTATTCTCTAAAAGATTACTAAGACATACCGAGTCACTTGTAAATGCTTATGTTTTGTATAAAGTGGTTGAAATTCTATAAAGTATTGATTAATGAAGAGTAGGTTCAGTTTGTCTTTTTTTAAAAATATTAATAAGCTACATGGTGGGTGGATACCTAGCTAAAGTATAATCGTCACCATTTAGAATTATAATTGACACATACTGTATCAAAATCTAAAATAAACAGAATATTCACAATTTTAACACACACACACACCTTCATTTCTATGGTTTATGTTGATTTCTCAAATAATTTATAAGTATAGAGCGTTGTTTGGGGAAAAGCAGACAAGTTATGTAGAGACTTCGCTGGCCATAGAATCTTTAATCATATTTTAGGTGATTAGGATTATTCAATTTAGCAATTATTGCTAGCTAGTAGATTGTTCAACTAGTATCATACCTGTGCATTATTAATAACTCTTTTTTAAATCATCCTTCTAAAGGCATAAAATTAGAACAATTCACATAAGAATTTGAAAAGATAAATTAAAGGAGACTTTCTCTGCTAACCTGTAAATCACGTGAAACACGCCTACATTTAATTGTAGAATTACTTGACATAACTAAATAATAAAAGTGGAAATAAAATATTCTAGGAAACTGATAGAGAATTCAAAGTAGCTATGGAATTCTGTGCAGATTTTAACTGCAATTTTAATTCGAATGTGACGAGTTCTTATGTTTCTGATTTTACATGCCAGACAGTCCATTTTGTAACTAATTAAATTATTTTTTTTCTTTATTTAGGCATATAAACAAACAGAATTATTCTAGAAATAACAGGAAAGCTTACAATTTGATTGTAACGACCAGGAACTCAAGTATTTTGGTTTGAAGGCGGGAAATAGACAAATATTAATGTCATTCATACGACTTATTGCGTTCTCTTGTGTAATTTACCGAATTCTCGTTAGTCACGCGCATTCAAAGAATATATTTTAACAAAGGACAATTCGACGATATTAGATAGTTGGAGGCAATCGCTTTCGTGCTAATTAGCACTCAAGGCTGCAGATACGCCTTGCTGACATGTGCCAACTAGCACGAAACCTATGTCCAAGGCTTCCTGCCGATTACCTCCAACTATCTAATATCGTCAAATCAATGTGCACCGTGATGGTGAGCTACCTAGAATGGTGGCCACATTGCAAACCTGACTGATAGAATTCAGTCTGCATCAAAGAACAGACTAGACACATCACATTAGTTACTAGTGTCCAATGAAAAAGGACAATTTAATGTCATAAGATCTACGGATGGGTGACAAACTGTATGTAAACTACTGAATTTTGACCAGATATCTTGGGATTCCATGGTAAACTGATGCAGTGGAATGTAATCAGACAAATGATGATTGATTTATATTTCCGTATAAACATGTAAATTTACATAGAACACATGTGATGTTTAAAGGCGTAGTCAAACATGATATAAATCACAGTTGTAAGACGTCGATAGGTTAGTACTGTAGCGGTAGGTGATTCTCCAGAATTATTGGTAACAGCATTCATCACTGAATATTGGGCGCTGAACCTCACTGTTTGTTTAGCTGAAGGCTTACGGTTAAGCATCCACACTATTGTGTTACGTTCGTTTGTGCACGATCCCTAATTAGTTTAGCAATCATCTCGCACTCCGATTTGGTCCCGAAATATAATCCATAACTTGACCGATCCTTTCCAGTGTTTTGCTTTGATTTTGGTCTACGTGGAACGAATACTATAGAAGTTGTGGGTATTAGATCATGCGTTAGTACACTTCGTACTATCCATGAAATTCAACACCCTCAGCCTCTAAAGTACTATTTCGAAAGGTTAAATAGTCAGATTATAACATAAGGTATCATAACAGGTCCATATAAATGTTTAATTGTAAAGGTGACATCAAAATCAGACGGGCAGCCAAAACCTCTCTTCGTTTTCTACGGATGATTGTACTCAATCGATAACTGACTAATATTCAGGTAAATACTACATTCACACGTGATTGGAAGCTAATTCATGGAGTAAATATCGTTCTGAGACTGAAAAGTGGAATAAAGAGGAAGTAAGAGTAATATGGCGTTTAAAATTACATTTACAGAAGATATAAAAAAGCCATACAGTCCTAAGGACGTACATTTTCAATGTATGACGCCAACCAAATTGCTCCAACTAACGAAACGACGATGTTTTCGGTGGAAAATAGCTTTCCCTGAACAAGATGTTATTTTCTTCTATGCATCCAGACATGAAGGGAGCGAGAAAGATAAATGAAAGGAGTGTGTTGACTTCACAAAGGGCTTGGGCAGTTAAGATATATCAGAAAATAATGGTGCCCAAGTAGAAATCCTCATGAAGTATCAAAATGATAGTTTAGTCAGTAGTCACTTCAAACATCCGAAAAAGTAGGACAGGCTGACTCATAAGATGTCCCGCGAATCTGTGTAGGGTCCATGGGATCGCATCTTGACAAACAGCTGCGCTGACTGGAAGATTTGAGTGACAGAAGCATTATCTGCTAGTTAGATCCAAAGAACCATTATTGCTTATCAACATAAGGATCCAAACCAATGTTTAAATCTCGAGCTATCAAAAAAGCGTGTCACTGTCTTACAGATTGGGGCGATCCACGCATGTAATCGCCAGTATATCTGTTAACCGACATTCCCCGCCTTCACTCTTTAATGCCTGTTAACTAAAACAAGAATCATACTGATGCTTTCCTTAGAACCCTTTCTAGAATGCATTAGTTTCTTTTAAAACCAATACTAGCCACGTAGATGCAGCTTCTCGTTTTGACCTCACCAGACGTGTACATTATGAGGCAAATATACCATTGGTAATTTCAGAAAATACTCTAAGTATTGCGTTCGATGATCTAAAACTTCAAGCTTTCAACGCACAGAAGTGTGCTTCAATTTTTACGTCATGAACCACTACAAAATATAGGTCCCAGATACTCTCAAATTGTGGTAATGTTGTTTCCCCTAGTTCGTAAGCGCTGATGGTGACGTGCCCGCTGCACATGCTTGGTTGATTGACAGCATCTATCCTATGGACATGCATGACAGTTTGTTCATAGATCCTTGCAGTGTGGATATGTCATTATCACTTTTTGGCTCTTGCAGAGTCCTTAATGGTCTGTACAGGATTTGCTGAATGTCAAAGAAGAACATATTGGACATATTGCTTGTTTAACCGACTTCCTCGTCAGTAATATATAAGTCTGCCGGTCGATTGGAAATAAAGTTGTTGTGGTGAATGACAATTTCTATCTCTGTATTGCTTAAGTACTTACTGTTGATTGCTAATATGTTTCATATATGAATTGAAATATAATTCCGCTAAATACAAATTCCTGAATTCCGCCCTCTCTGTGTTTTGTTTGGATTCTTGTAATTCGATCATCTCGAAATACTAATACTTCGATTACAATAAATTACTACAAATTGGCGTCGCGATGGAACTAAATAACCTGGGAAATTTTCCTATAAATGGTACTCCGCGGGAGATTGCTGATTATTTGGAATGCTTCGATGCGTGGTGCATTTCAAAGAATGTTCGGGATGACAAAATACCAGCACATTTCATCACTGCTATTGGGCTAGATGCGTATAGCCTAGTGAAGACTCTGGCGTTTCCAGATAAACCAATTTCTCTGCCATATTATAAACTCCGTGAACTTCTTATAAATCACATTCATGTAACTACATTTGAGACCAGAGAGAGGGCTCAATTCAACAAACTGGTTCGTGCTCCCAACCAGAAGATTCGAGAGTTCATTTTTCAACTCCAAATTCAAGCTTCAAAGTGTAACTTTGGAGATCAGCTGCATACTCAACTACGTGATCGTCTAATTGCTGGAATCAATATTCCTAAGTTAGAGAAAGAGTTAATTCAGATTCCTTCTTGTATCTTTCAAACTGCTAAAGATGTATGTATTACATATGAAGATGTCAATAATGAATACTCTGCTCCCACTGTAACAACAGAAGACAAGGGCCAGGCAACAGATCGTTTTATTATGAAAATCAACACGTATTTATACATCTTTCAACTACATTATTATAGACAAGCGCAGTCATCTGATTGGTTGTTAGGTAGACAAACGCAGGCTTCTGATTGGTTGTTTCGGGATTCCTTGACAAATAGAGTTCTCTCTGCGAATCATTTTGCCACGTTAACTTTGCTGTGATTGGTTGTTGACTCAGGCTTGTTCATATTTTCTCACGGCCCATATTAGTGACCTAGACCTTAACGTAGATTAGTGCCAACCAATCGGCTAGCAGCCTGCTCTCACCACACTCGTCCCCCCGTCAAATACGTGCGACTGAAGTCGCTTGATCTACTTGGTGCAGGCGTCATCGTTGGCTTGTCTCGCTGTATCCATTTTTGGAGCTCGCTGACGTTCACGCGCCTCTCATTGTTCGCCATTGCGACTGTGTCTGCGTAACCCCATCTCGAAGTGACCATATATGGTCCTTCCCACTTTGGAAACTGTTTGCCTGACCCTGTCGAACATTCGTCCATACTTCGGCCACCTTCATATGCTTTCGCCCGACCTCCCAGCAGCGTCTCAAGTAGCAGCCATCGCTGACAGATCTTGAACGCCACTCAACTGCGCAGAAGCCTTGAAGTCCTGCCCGAAGATCCATATGTCTCCATCAAAAACTGCAGGGTATAGGCTTTTCATTTGTCGGTAGGCAGCGACACCAAATGTAACAACAGAAGACAAGGGCCAGGCAACAGATCGTTTTATTATGAAACAACACGTATTTATACATCTTTCAACTACATTATTATAGACAAGCGCAGTCATCTGATTGGTTGTTTAGGTAGACAAACGCAGGCTTCTGATTGGTTGTTTCGGGATTCCTTGACAAATAGAGTTCTCTCTGCGAATATATTTTGCCACGTTAACTTTGCTGTGATTGGTTGTTGACTCAGGCTTGTTCATATTTTCTCACGGCCCATATTAGTGACCTAGACCTTAACGTAGATTAGTGCCAACCAATCGGCTAGCAGCCTGCTCTCACCACACCACTACGTCAGTGTCTGATGTTATGCTTTCTAAAGTCGAAAATACAAGTGGTCATGGAAAGCAATCCAAACTGCCGTCCACAGGTAATAGAATGCAGCGAGAGATCAAAAACATTAAACCGTGTTTTTCCTGTGGAAAGTTACATCTACGAAGCACTTGCCGTTTTCGGGGTGCTAAGTGTCACAAATGTGGTAAAGTTGGACACATCAAGACTGTTTGCAGAAGTTCGAATACTTATGTTGCTCAACATTCTTATAATTCTCCCAAGCTGTCTAGTAAAATGGAGTCAATGTGTCTTTCAACCTTTCAAAATACTCAAGCTAATCCAATGAAAACCTCCACTACAAGTTCAGCAACTCAAGCGTCAACTGTTTCCAAAAATGAGGTAGCCGAGTTACAATGTGAACTGTCGAAAACACGAGAAGAACTGAATGAGATGAGAGAGCAACTGATTAAAATGGAGGAATTACTGCATATGCATAGACTGCGTCTGTTGAATGCAGAGCATACAAGTACCCGTGAAAGTCCTGCAAAACTTTTCAAATCTCGAATTCTCAAAAAGCATCTGATGTCCACGACTTCTAATGTACATTATTACAAAGGGAATGACTACAGACCTTCTGTTGGAATCATACTACAAAAAATGGGAAATCGAGTGGTGAAGATATTAGACATCAAAGATCACTCAGTTCATAATAGACACCTGGACAAAGTGACAATAAATGAAGTAGGTCGTTCCAATTATAATATTAATAATTCCGCTACTAATCCTGATTTTGTAGATAATTCTGAAATGAGTCCAGATAATACTGATGAAAATAATATCACAGAATCAGTTAAGGTCGCAGCTACTTGCAAGCAAACCGAGACATCGTTATAAATACGCAAGGAGATATTCGACGTGTGGCGGATGTGGTGATTGACAATTTCTATCTCTGTATTGTTTAAGTACTTACTGTTGATTGCTAATATGTTTCATATATGAATTGAAATATAATTCCGCTAAATACAAATTCCTGAATTCCGCCCTCTCTGTGTTTTGTTTGGATTCTTGTAATTCGATCATCTCGAAATACTAATATTACGATTACAATAAATTACTACAGTTGTGCTCTCCGTCACTTCGCCTTCCCACTGGTTCATAATACCCTCTCGCTCTACTAATACCCGTGTTGCATTCTTTGGAATTTGCAGGAAAAAAACCGTCTGAATATTGTTTGACAACCTGTGAATAGCTTCTACCAGTGGACATGACCCCAGCAGTGGAACAGATGTGTAGATGATATAATTGATTTGTAGTTGTGGAGTCTAACTGAATTCCCAACTAATCACTAACTTTTATAACTCGTCAACTGTATTATTATAATATACTGTTTTGATATTCTTTCGTTAAATTAGATTTTTATTCTGACATTCTATACCGTTACCAAACTTGCTATTAAGTCCCCTACACTCTGTAAATTTTTACGTCATCTATGTAGACAGCGGTAGGGATTTGGTGGACCCAAGGAACTGTCAGACTTACAATTTGAATAAGAGGGGTCCAGTACAGTACCCTGTGGTACTCTAGTGCACACTAACGTCCCGGGGGAGGGTTTTGAACTGACCTAGGCGTTATATCTCCTGTCTATGGTGAGCAAAGCACGCCCGGTATCAAGACTTTTCATGAAACTGAAAAGTCTTGAGTGAGGTACCTTGTCGAAGGTCTTAATGAAGTTTATGAAAGTGATTTCCCTCGACCTGACCCAGCCTTTCCCCGCTACAATCGGGTTTGTCATGAGTGAGAGGATTCCACACTGTTCTCTGCACAACGAGCTGTCATTTTTCGGACATGTCGTGAGGCTTCCTTGATAATATTTTAAGGTATCCGGACTAAAGTAATGGTAGTATAGCTTGAAGGATAGTCTCAGGACCCTCTTGTGTGGATGACAGTTAATGTGGTGTCCCTTCAGGCTCGATGCAAGACTTGATTTAACAGGGGTAGCTTGAAGGTTGTAGCCAGTCAGACTGTGTGAGCTACCAACCCCAGGAGAAGCGCTGGACGATAGACCGCGGATCCTGTTTACTTCTCTGGTTCTAATTCATGCAAGGATTAGAACACAATGTTTCTGTTAGCACCGATTAAGTTTGCTCTATTTGCCTCATCCCATAGCCAGAGTCCTTATTATAAGGGTTAACGACTCCCATGTGAAGACCTTTAAAACTTGCCAACCACTGCTTGCACTTTTTCTGGGTCCTCTATGATTGTATAGTTATTAGTAGACAGGTTATAAAATGGTTTTATGTCTTATTCCTGAAGTTCATGTACGAAGATATTTCCTTCAGCTTAGCTACTCGCTTTGATCTAGACGTATTCTGAACTTCACCCATGACTAAAGAATTTCCACAAAAGCTGTATTCCTGGCAAATATGCATAGCTTTCTGGTCCTTACGGTCCGAGGTGTATTGAACATGTACTGGCATTGAATTGCTTGAACTGGCCCTGTCCAGCGTCTAAATAGGACTAGACTTATTGACATTCCGGCAAAGATGCCGCCGAAACTATGGCATTTATGTCAGCACTGCAGACATATGATAGAATTGGCGTGCTGACCTGCATTACTGCTGTTGCTATGATCTTGCATATAAGCAGAGAGTAATCGTTTCCCCTTAGGAGGAAATTCATTTTAAAATGTCCACATTTTCAGGACGGGCGAAAATCAGCCCCAAGATAAGTGAGAAGGGCTGTAAATTATAACGCGTCGACTTCCTGACGTTCGTTACGAGACCTAATGAAACGATGTATCTTAAAAGTTTATCGTTAAAGGAATTGGAATCCCTTTCTGTGAACCAGTTGAAGATTATCGTGTCTGGCTGGCCTGGGTGAGTATAGAAAGTTAGGTGGGATATGCCTCTAAATGTTGTCAACTAGCTGTTTCTGTGAAGGCTTGATACACCACCCACAATCATTGAATGATGAGACAAACATTTAAACTTTATCCGTTGGAGGGCAAATCTCATATATATAGTCGGTAATAAACGGTTTGTACAACTAACATTTTAATAATATGAATGACAGGTCTTGAAATATACCTTTTTGACTACGATTAGGAGTAATCTTCCATAGTGTTTAGTGTATAAAACCTCTGTTTATTACGGCTCCTATAAATCCCGATTATGTGACCCAGTTTTATGCTTGAACTGTAATAATTCAAGGAGTTCACTGCGCTGCCTATAGAAATTACTTTCCCAAGAGGCGGGCAGTGAGAATAGTAAAGCTTTGGTTGGAAATACGATATCGTAAGTACAACTAGTCACCCATTCTTATCTGAGGTGGAGCTTATTCAAATTTACTGGACAAAAATCCAAGATTCATCGTCATGGTAAATTAATTTGGATTGTAAAATCCCCCTTTTGTTAATATTAAGACTTTGGTGACAGTTCATTACAATTCTCCCAGCAAACTACCGTAAAAATGACCCTCTTTAGACTATCTGATATAACCATTAGGAGAAGGTGTTGTTTGAAATTTATTAATAGAACTAACATTATGTGGAAAAGACCTTTATATATCGAAATGATCTGTTATATATTTCAGGAACGTCTCCCTCGATAATTGTTGTGGCCATCGCACAGCTCTTCTCAAATTCGCTATTACTCAGACTTCAAGTTACAATCCAGATCTAAAAGAAATCTTGTATTGGAACCAGAAATGTTGAAGATATCGCAGAATTTTGTCCTCAACAAAATACATCCTGTTACAATATAAATTTTCAATTTCGAAGCTACCAAAGTGGATGGCATTTAGCAACATGTGCATTCAAGCAAAAACTGTACTTTTGAACAGATTAACCAGATAATCTTCTAATTTACATTAAGACTGTAAAACGTAGGAATTTGGTGTATGAAAGTATGACATCCACAGTAACTGTGTTTAAGAAAACCAATTCGGGTATGGCAACACCTTGATTTTGCTGTAGACGATGTTATTATGCCTTTTACCGCTCAAACCCTACTCGTGATGTGACTCCTGAAACCCTCGGTGAAGGAGCGTACCACACAGGCAGTCAAGGAAGCGATAGCATTTTGAATTCCCACTGTTGATAACAACTGCACTAACTACCCTATCAGTCCATTAGCATAACTATTTCAGTTACTGCTAGGATGGTCAGTAATAATGTACTATGCCTCAAAATGGGCATGTTCTGGGCTGTTCTGTGGGCTCATTATCTACAATTTACTGAAATACACAATCTGAATGACATTCGCGACGCAGTTTGTGCGTTTTCACTATGTGCTAACCTGATTGGTTGTTTAGGGTCACTGGCTCGGGGCACTGTATTTTACTCTCCTAAAATTTCGCATGCATTGAGTAATTGAGATTTGTACTTCTTGAGGATTTGGAAACATCCTCTTCTAAGGTGGAGCTTTTTGGTTCTAAGTAGTCAGTTGTCATATTCAAAAAGCTACATAGCCTTCGTCAATGCGTAATGAAACTGCAGAATATTACAAGGAGGTTGGAAACGTTGAATGGCCTGGTGCCAAACCGAGACGTAACACCAGAACTACGACAATATCTTCAGCAATCAAAACAGGATCGGTTATCGTCACCACCACCGTCAAAGGGCAGTTACGAAGGTGAGGGCTGAATCCTTTTCCCTAAAATTCAACGCCAAACAGCGTAGGGAAAGCTTCACTAGTCGACGGCCTTAAGAGAATGGAAAGCCACACACACTGATGCTACAAACATCCAACTTATTCTGAATTAACTTGAGTATTTTCGCTACATTATTTCACTGCAGTTCTGACCTGTATTCTTACTGGTCTCGCTATGCTTTCTTATTTCTGATATGTGTGAGTGGGCCCTCTCTCTCATACTTGTCTTACACGCCACCCCCACTCTAGTCTTCTTTCTGCATAGTCTGCTCAACTTGTCTATTTCGGTTTTCTCAACAGTATTTGTCAACCTAACCGAAGGATTATTAGACGAAGCGAACTTAGTGATATCCGATAAATGTCTAGAACCATGGTGAAATAACGATAAGCGAACACCAAGAAATAACATGGATTAAATAAGCTCTTTAAAATTATGTAGAATAAAGGGTTATATCTGTGAATTGAATTTCTCACCAGGTGCTGCTTTATTTAGTTATGATCTTAAATAGTAACCGTTGAAAAATGTTGCCAGTGAAATGCAATTCATCACATTCTCTTGTCCTGCAGTTTTGGGTATGGGGAAGGATGAGTGATGATTCTGGGTGCTATCTTTGTCCTGTCTTCCCGATAATAAGAAAAGCAACTAAAAACACTTCAAAGTGCACAACTATCGTGACGTAGATATTTACTGTAAGTTAACTATCAGTCAATTCAAAGATTTTTTCTGCTTTTGTTTTACTTGGTTGTCATAGATTCCTAAACTCTGGCGGATATATAAAATGATATCCGAAATTTCAGAAGTTGCTAAACCCGTTCTCATTCCACCGGAGTACATACATTACGCAGATCAACAATCTATTTTTGACCTAATTCAGGTAATAAACACCCCTGTTTACTCTCCAGAGGTTGCTGAAACTTCTGATAATTGACAGGCCTGAAGATCCAATATCCTATCTCATTAAATACTTAGAAAAAGATATTAACGATGGTAACCAATTTTTCTGATTATTGTTAAAGTTCCTTCTATTTTTATGTTTGGGCCAAGATACGCTGGTAAGAAAACCCTGGCTCGCTTGCTGAAAGAGAAGTTACACTGTGTTGTGCTCAATGGAGAGGAGATATATAAACTCTGTACAAATGAGAGAGTGAGTTAAATATCCTCAAGAATCGCCTTTTATCAATTTTATAACCACCCACAGTTGAGATGTTCGCAGTACATTTGCAGGACATCTTTTGATGGACACTACAATTAATTGTTGTGTCAGTTTAAGAAAACGGTAAATCTTATTACATGAAGGAACATGCAGTAGTGGTAACAAACAATTCGATAAGGTCAAGAAAATATTGAGCATCAGATGCGCTAAACAGCACTGATATGTAATTTCCATATAGTAAGCATAACTAAAGATAATGCAGGTGAAATTATAGGCTTCCCAATAGAAGGAAACAACACCTTGTGAAAAGCTAGGTGTTAATGTTCACTTTCACACAGCCGCGTGTGCACCTCACAAATGAATTTCTGTCCCCTTTTAGGGATTCATTGGCGAAGTATCAGTGTCCTCGTAACAGTTTAAAAAGCTATGTGGCAGCAAATAACTTCGAAAAATTATATCCTCATCAGCTAACATTAGTTTTGAACTTTTAAGTTTGACTTGATCTGTTAAGCCGCAGGTAGGCTATGAGGAACCCACAACATTACGTATACTTAATGTTCCCTTTTTTTCTTCACGTTCCCAGTGGAACATAGGGCCCCAAGCCAGTGGCTTGAAGTTTCTTTAGCAGTGTTTATTTTACAGGATGGGGTTGCTAGCCTCATGCCCAACCTTTCCTCTTTACCAGCATTATTTTTGGCCTAGCGAGGTAAAGGAGTGCGCCGGCCGGGGACTGAACCGCGGACCATGTGCATGGTCGGTGGGCGTTCTTACTTATGCCACCGACGCACCATGCTGAGTCATTATTTAGTTCACCAGGCGTCGCCATCAAACATTGCTGGTAATGAAATATACTTTGTATTTCAGGCAATCTAAATGTCACTTTCTGTTGCTGCTGCTTGCTGACTGCTTTGTGGTCACGTTGAATAAGCGCATTTTGTGGCGAACAACTAACTTCATGAATAATTTTATGGTATTATCATCTGAGCACATCAACATCCCTCATCTTCTAAACATGTATAAAAATGCATATGTAAATGTATGTAAATGCATAATTAGCTTAATTCAGAATTTAAATAGCTTATCTCTAAGGCTTTAAACCGCGTTTTACTTTTAGAAGCCTAGAAATAACAGAGCATATCGGAAAAGCATCTACAATTTCACAAAGTATATTGTGAACTGCCAGTTTATTTAACCAAGATAAACTCTGTGTTAGAGGAAGTCAACTGAGATTTTCCTTTTTGACGACTATCTATGGTGTGTTGGTGGTGTCGGCCGGTGGTCTAAATCGAAATCTATAGCAAAAGGTTGATCGTTACCAAAGTATTTTGGAAAACATATAAAAACTGGCAGTGTACCTTTACTAGGAAAGTAGTGGCTGCTTACGAATGAACATAATCTATTCGAGAAGTAGATAAATGGTATACTGATACCTATTATGTGTGGCTAGACTATCCAGATGAAATTTATGTAATTTTGACTCCTGGACTTTTCTTAAAGTACACTGACAGTTGCGTTCCTCTGTGTGGTTACTGAGACTTAAAGTACAATCCAAGTATATTTGCTCACTAATCTTCACTTTATTATTATCTTCCATTTACCAACAATACATTTTTATAGTAATATCACTGTTTTTCAGTTACTTTTGCTGAGTAACAACATTAATTGATTTACATCTATATAAGTTTATGTTTTTTCAACCTTTTTTAGATAAGACTCTCTGTAAATCAGTAACATTGTTATTTATTCTTAAAATCACTTTGATCCCAGAAGGGAATACTGACAATTTATTGGAGGGAAATTCAATGACAGATGTTAACCATTTGTATTTTGCACAGCTTTTCTGCTTTGAGAATGCTCCTCATTATGTTCCCTATTTTTTCTAAAGGGAAATGTAGTGAAATGTCACACTTATCCCTACTTTTCTGTTATATAGCTATCAATACAGAATGAAGATCATACAAAATGTCACTTTGATTCTCGCAAATTTAACCAGTTAAATGGATTCTAGAAACAAAAGAGTGCTAACTAGCTAAGTAACTTTACTCGAGAATAGTACGGAACAGTACGATTATAGATATTCATACTGTTACTTTAGAAAACTGGAGACTACTATTTCATCATTTTGCTAATGGGAAGCTGAATAAAGACGAAAGATGTGTAGTCATTTAACATGGAAAGAATATGCTTTCCATGGTGGTCAAAAATCATAATAAGGCAAAGATTTCAAAAATTTTACTCCTTATATGATTCTATCCTCTATCAGATTTTCTTCAAAAATGAGAAATTTTCGTAATGCTTTTAAGCGCTTATTCCTTATCCTATCTAGAAATGCATGTATTTATATATGTATTTATGTATACATTGTTTCTAAACCATTGCATATGTTATTGACATGACATTAGATATTTGAGACTAAACATGAAGTACATTTTTCCTCTTACAGAATGCCTCACCACAAGAACTGACTGCTGCCTTAAAGAAACGACTTAAAGAACCAGATTGTGAATCAAAAGGCTATATTATTGTTGACTTTCCACGATTTGAAAGTGAAGCCAAAGCACTCAGACGTGAAGGAATATTTCCTGAATATGCCAGTATGATTAAATACCTATGTTTTCTGAATAAAATCTGTCTTAGTATTTTTGGAAGCACCTTTGCCATTATTGATTGAAACGGTTTCAGCAAAAAGAATCGATCCGCAAACTGGAGGTGAAATAGAAAAAAATTTCTTGTGTATCATAGAATGATTTTTCTTGAATTTTCAGATCTGTATAATATGATATACAATCCACCCCTTGATCCGCTGGTCGAACGACGTTTACGAAAACTTCCAGGAAATGAAGAAGAAGATGTTAGAAAGGAATACGATGACTATAAAAGAGAAGTGGTTTTACTAAAGAATATTTATTCCAGTGTGGCCTATGAGTTTAATGCAGACCAACCAACTACTGATGTATACTCTGCTGTTCTAGGGAAAATAAATCAACGACATCGAAGTATTGCACTGAAAACACCTAGAATAATTTTACTTGGTTATCCTGGTGCTGGTAAAAAAACTCAAGCAACACTACTGGCTAAGAAATATGGATTAATATCAGTGGATTGTGGACATCTTGTACATCAGGAAATTGCTAATCAGTCTTCTATTGGAATATCATGAAGACTTATGTTTATAAAGGTTTACCAGGTATGTTTTTGTTGGTAGCTGTTAGACTCAGACTCAGCGATATACAGCGAACAGATAGAGAAATCATTTAAAGGATTCATTTCGATGCAGTAAACTACCTTAAATGTTTTTATTTTCTCCAATGACAGCTTATTGGCAATCAGATAGGACAAAATAGAAGTTCAGATAGTTCTTGTCTTTTGGACACGATGACTAAGTTGTTCGGCTGTACGCCTAACATAACTGTTCTCACAATAACAGTCAAAACATTAACAGAAATGAATGCGGCAAAACTAGCTGACTCATCGTTAGTGTCCACGTAACTGCCATTCGTTGACTAGGAAATAACAAGCACAGGTTTGCTGGAGAAGTGTTCTTAATTGTAATTATTATGCCTACTGGTCATTCTAAGAGAACTTCACTTGATATATCACCACTAAACTCCAAGTTAATAAATAATAGTCACTTAATCATAATCTTCAGTATCGAGGTGTACTCAGTTTTTAATATACCTCTTTCTTGAAAGAAACGGTTGTTAATTCTCATTCAAGGATAAACGAATGCAGTTTTTCACATTCCTACAAAGGAATTTTTCTTGCTGCGCTTCTATGATATTTAACCAAATTATCTTTGTAATGAACAACTTTGCCTAGTTTATTAGCTTTCTAGTAACGAATAAGTACATGTTTGTGTTCGATGTACTGACCTGTGTATATGTTCTACCCATACACGCTTCTGCCAAGTGAATCATCTTCTTGTTTGGTTGGCAGAATATCATGAAAGTGAAGTTTGTTTTTGTGATCCTTTTCACAAGTGAAAATAAGAGATGGATGTGTTTTTTATTTAATGTCACCAACCATCCATTGAAATTCACCTTTTAATCAATTATGATAAATATGCCATCGACATAGCGGTAAATTGTTTCTATACTGATGATGACATCTTTCAATCGAATATCCTCAAGTTTCACTGGGAAGAAGTCTGATTAAATCGATCCCACTGATAAGTTCATAGCGATTCCACACATTTGTCTTTATTGTGTTTTAGTAACGAGTTGTGCATTTATTGTACACCCAAAGAATAATTCCTGACGATTTCTAATGTGAACTAGCTTTTCATCGGTTTGCTGGTATAGAAAATCAAACTATTGCCATAACTGTTATGTTTTTGAATACTATTCATAGATCCAGGAATATGATGCTTTTCTTCTCATATATGTCATTGGAAATTTACGATCAAAGCAGAAAACATAATTTATCCTACAAGTCTTAATTTGTTTACGCTCGTAAACAAAAATTTGAACTAACCGCTTGTATTTCTACTCCATGTTGAAAAATATATATCTAGGACCTCGCGACGGTGAAGTCCCAGTTTGAGCAGATTCTATAGTCGTGAAACGCGATTCACTATTAGGCTCCATTGAATTATTCATGGCTGTCAGAAACATTTCTTTTGGTTACAATTTCTGTAAGGAATACCTCATTAGGTTTTCAGCTTTTTCATATGATACTTTAAAAATTACCAGTAAATTGGAATTTCTTCTGATAATTTCGAATAAATTCCATTGTACACAAATATATTTACTCATAATTATAAACACCTTCATTAGAAATTCAACAGAACTGTTTCTATTCAGAATAATTAATGTGATTGCAGGATTTCATCATGAGCTGACATTCGTTAGATAACCAATGGAAAACCTGGGAGTACTGGACAGCTGTTTCGTCCTAGTTTGGGACTCTTCAACAGTACGCACCCATCACCACGGTTCGAACCGAAGACTTTCTGGTTACAAGGCGAGCTCGTATACCATTAAGTCACTGGGACCCGATTCAATGGCCAGTCCATGAATTCTAACTTCTGCCAATTCACGATATAGCGCAACCGCTACCCAATATCTTCGGCGAGTATTTATCCCGACACCCGACCTGCTGCGCCCTACTAGGCCATTGGATCGGGTCCCAGTGGCTCAATGGTATACGAGCTAGCCTTGTAACCAGAAGGTCCTGGGTTCGAACCCTGGCGGTGGGTGCGTACTGATGAAGAATCCCAAACTAGGATGAAACAGCTGTACAGTACTCCAGGTTTTCCAATGGTTCTCTAACGAATGTTAGCTCATGATGAAATCCTATAACCAATCAACCAAATCCCTACAAACTAATACTTGAATTAATAGTGAAAATTACCGATTGTTACTAGATGGTCGGAAGCAATTATTAGGAAGGAAGACTCGACCTAGGTTTTGTGCTTGTTACTGTTCGTCAATAAGGTTTACCTCGGTCTTAAAGAAACTCATGTTACTTCTGAGATTCCAACCCGTGCCACCCAGTGACGCAGTCACAGACATTGCCACTGAGCTTTTCGGGTTCACGACTGACCTCCTGTAGGACTGTATTGGATACTTTGATTGAACGCTGGATAGTAAGTAACTGTTGTCGTGTGCCTAGTCCTTCGTTTGATGCAGACTGAATTCTATCATTCATATTTGTAATATGACCATCATGCTAGGAGGCCTAGCGTTACAATGAGCCCTGAATTGCTGGAGGCAACTATCAGGAAGCCTTGGTGTCTTTTTAGTCATAGTATTAAATCTTTTTGGTTTTGAGTTCTGAATTCAGAATTATTCGTGCAAACATTTCGTAATAACTGTACACCTAGTGTTTATTTATCCTTTTCTCTTACTATTTACAGTTCCAGATGCAATAATCTCAGAAGCAGTAAAAAATAGATTAAATCAAATAGATTGTGTTACATACGGCTGGATACTTTATGGTTATCCCCGGACACGTCAACAAGCTGAACTTTTGTCATCCAATCAACTAGCACCGAACAGAGTTATTTTATTTGATATACATCAGTCATGTGCATCAGAAAGACTTTCTGGACGCAGAGTTGATTCCGTGACTGGTACACGTTTTCATACATTATTTGAACCAGTAGAGGATGCAGCAATTAATCAACGGGCTTTACAACATCCTAAAGATCGAGAGTGTACTATAGGCGCGAAATTGGCTAGATTTACTGCTCATCGTGATGACCTTATTGATTACTATGACTCAAGTGTTATTCGGGTGCATGCAGATCGAGATGTGCATACTGTATTCGAGGAGATTGAAGCTGCCATTGTAAATCCATTGCCACGATTGAATTTGGCCAAATAACCATGGACTAAAACACACAAACATATATAAAATCTTTATGTAGACGAAAAACTAAAGTGAAATAAATAAGTTAATAATTTGAATTCTCTTCTTTCTTAATGATTTATTCCCCGTATTTATCACTTTTTTGATACAATAAATTTTTTTTTTCATACTGAACAATAATTTTTATAAACAAATCGTCTTGTCACCTGTTAAAATTTCTATAGGATCAAATTGAAATTCAGATTAGGAAACCTGACCCAGCCCTTGTTAAATATGCTCGAATACATCATTTATATGAAATTTTCGAGGTAAGAAATCATTCAAATCATTAACCATATTGGTAAAGATTTATCACACTGATTGATTGTTCTAATTTTAACTAACTTTTAATTGAGATTGGTTACAGGATCTAATCATGAGCTGACATCGGTTAGAGAACTATCGAAAAACGTAGGAGTACTGGATAGCTGTTCAGTCCTAGTTTAGGACTCTTCATCAGAAGTGGAAGTACTCTTACATGTTGTGTACAACAGATGTTTCACTATTTTTCAGAGCTTGTGATGTTTGATTTATCCAGGAATAATAACATGACATTAAGGTTATTCATTCCCCATATTTTAGTGTAGCAGACAGCCTGAAATGTAGCAGACAGTTAGTAAAGAATAAAGACTCTCCTTCGCGTAATCGTTACTTTACTTCATTCATAACTTTTATGTTTCAGTCAAATAAAACTGTAAAAACTCTGGACATTTGTGCAAAGCTTCCGTATATTCATATATTTTTTAATGGCATACCAAAAAATCTTCTTAAAAGCTGTGTAACGGGATAAAAAGAACAAAGTTAAATTAGTGGAAAATAAAGACTTCTGAAAAAGTATGTTTTAGCGAAGATAATGCACATTTCACTACTACAGTAAATTTAATTTCTCCATTCACTCGACACAATGACCTGTATACACATTTCACCAAGCTTCTTAAACAGCTTTACTTTCTTTACAAGTAAACAGTGCTTATTTTGAAGCTGTTTTTTATTATCTTTTACTGCTTAATGTTCCCACCGGCTTTAAGCTAGAGGCTTGAAGTTTAGGTAGCTTTGGTGTTTATTTTTACAGGATTCAGATTGCTAGTCTCATGCCCAACCTTCCTTCTTTACCAGTTTTATTACTAACTTAGCGAGGTAAAGGAATGCGTTTGTCGGGGATCGAACCCCGGACCACATGTTTACACGGGAGAACGCATTCTACTCCTGTGCTACTGAAACACTTGAGGCTGTTATATACAAACTTAATTATTTTATATGTTCAGAAAGTATCGTTATAAGCTAAGTTTCATTATTATCCTTGAGATTTGATTAGTTGTCAACGTTCAGTACTAAAAGTGTATTACTGATGGATAACATATACACTGTGTATCGAAGATTCATCTAACTTCGATTTCAAGAATACGTAATAATTTAATTTAATTTCAATGTTCAATCTAAACAAGTTGTTATATTTACAAGGGTAGGAAATACTAAAGGCAAATGGATATTTTGAGAGTATAATCAGAAATATAAGAATGTAGGAGGAAAAGTTTATCTAGTGAGGAAATTATTGACATATTTCCCACCCTTATGCAATTATTTTATTTGAGGAAAACCCATTTATTTTTGTTCTATTAATTTGATTTGCACACCAATACTTAGTTGTAATAGGATATATGAATATGAAAGCAGTTGATTGCTAAAAAAATATATAATGAAGAGATCGAATACAAACTAAATTGCCCTATGCAATCAGTCCCTTGACAACATAAGCTTCAGTTGCATAAATCCGCCACATCATTCATCACAAGTTGTAAAAACAAAAAACTTGAGTGACTGCATAAAAATGGAATTACGCCTGCAGTTAAGATTATTTAAGTTTTAGTTACGTTGACCATTCATATTTGCAGTGACTGTTAATACACTTTTTGTTGCGTTAATGAATTTCCTCCCTGGTTAATAAGCGAGCCGGTTGTTCTAACCACCATTAGCAACAACAACAACAACACGATACGATACCACCGAAAGTGAGACTCAAGAGGACGACAAGAGAAGACAGACCGTTCACGTAGGGAGTTTTCACTATCTTTTATCAACGGAGAAAATGATTGACAGCGCTTGTGTATATATATATGCTTTAAATGGCCTTGAGAGGTACTAATTGCATTGATAAATCCAAACAGTCAACAGCCAATAAGATTTCAAGGCCACAAGTGGGGTGAGATAAATACAATCAGACATGTAAAAGTACATGTAGAAAATTAGGTCTATGTATATCAATATTGAAGCGATGTTATAAGGGAAAATGAAGTTAGGATGATACCTGTTAAATTAATCATGTACACATGAAGAAGATACTTACCGGTTTGATACGTAGAACTCAATATCTAGCCGTTAAGAGGTAGGATAACTGTTATTTAGGAATCGAAAAGTACGTTGAACTTTATTCACAGTAATGAACTTTAAGCTCAACTATAGTTTAACTGGAGATGTGAAAATTAAACTTGACCACATAATATAATAATTAATTGAAAATTCACATTAATTTTATTAAGTATAAATTTAGGATATCATTATAATACTGCAACATTTCGTACATATTTGCTTTTCTTTATTAAAGGCGTTGTTATGCGGTCTTAGTGTCATGTTACCAGAGAATCCACACAGTTGGATTGCTGAGAAGCTCAACTTCTTTATGAGATAGGCTACATCAATTTAAACTGGTAATTATCTTCATTATTTAATTTTTGTCAACATTTTATAACATTTATAGTAATGTTTACCATGATATTAGATAGTTGGAAGCAATCGGTAGGAAACCTTACCTGACCTATGTTTCGTGCTAGTTGGCACTCGTCAACAAGGTGTATCTGAAACCTTGAAGGAACTCATATCCCTTTAGAGATTCTAACCCGCATCACTCAGTACTGAAATCAGAGACGTTACCACTGAGCTGACTGATAGAATTCAGTCTTCACCAAAGAAAGGACTAGATACATCACACTTGTTACTAGTGTCCAATCAAATGTTTACAGTGCCTTGGTATTTGAAACGATACATTCTGAGTTTTAGTTTCTGTGGGAACATTGATGATGATTCGTCTGATGAGTCTGAGAAAAAGACAAATGTTGAGTCGTAAATTCCACCACTAACCATTATCAGTCAGATAATATCATGTTAACTACAATATTAAGAGTCAACATATCAACAGTCAGTGAACAATTCAGCCCGATTAAAATCAGTTAATAGGAAATTCAAAATAACAATTTTAATGAATATAGTAACTAACTTTGATATAAAGACATAATTAAGTGCACATATCTATTGAACATTACACTATCGTAAAATACTTTCTTACTAAATTATCAGGATTTATATTTTAAAAGAAATTGTTAGTTGGGATCATTTTCCCTCTATTAACTCTACTATTTGTGAAAGTCAGCTGACACTGAGATGAGGTTAAATAGTATTAAAAAACTTGACCAACAGTTAAGAGGTTTAAACGAACCCAAAATTAATTCATTTGAGACAAAAATATACAGATGGTAACATTAATTCTATATGTTTAGTGTAAATTAATGTTTACTGATTTAACTTTCAGTGAAATGGAATAGCATTTTTAAAAAATTTCAATATTTGATGCTTTGCATGAGTAGTATTTCTAACTGTAAGCATTTTAAACATATGCAGCATCCCTTTAAAAATGATTATAATAATAATCTAAAGGCAAGCTTCTGCACAAATGAACATTCTTTGAAATCACTGGGTGATTATTATAATATTTCATGATTAATAATCTTCATGCATGTGTTTCCACTATCACTCGAATCCAGCACCCATTGTTTTGATCTCCAAAGCGATATACACTATGCCACTAGATCACTAGAGTCCCCTGTTGTGGAATATGTATGAATTTCAATTATTTATGATACATTATTGGTATGTCTAACCACACTGGGGAGCAAGCACATTCAGCCGGAGAATCTCAAATATCACGAAACACAAGTTCTGGATTCCACTACTATCCACAACCAAAGAAGTGACTCTGAGGTCTTAATCCTGATAATATCGAGCATCAGAGGAAATGACTGACCTAAAAGTGATTGAAATCACATGGTTAATTAAAAATTTATCGAATTTTTGGTTATTTTAAGGATCTTGATTAGTTAAAACGTCACTGAAAACTAAGGGGTGCTGTATACCTTTTCCCTTTTTGTCTGGGACTCTTCAGTGGAGTGGGTTTACGACTCTACCAGGGATTACACTCAAGATTTTCAGATTACAACACCTAACCATTGACCATTCAATAGTTATCAGCCACAGGATTTGATCATAAGATGACACTGCTTAAAAAACCATTGGAAAACCTGGGAGTAATGGATAGCTGTTTAGTCCTAGTTTGGGGCTCTTCATCAGTACGCACCCACACCTTTGGGTTCAAACCCAGGGCGTTCTGTTACAAGGATGGCTCATATAAAATTAAGCCACTCGGACCTGATCCAATGGTTCATGAATTACAACTTCTGCCAAATCACGACATAGTGCAACCGCTAGCCAATGTCTTCGGCGAGTATTTATCCTCACACCCGATCAGCTTCTTTTCAAAAATCGGGTCTGAAGTTTATGCTGCTTAAATATGCTTCTCTTGTGAACACCTACGTGGGTGTGTATTGCTGAAGAGACCAATGGTCTTTAGTTTTCAGTGATTCTGCAACTAATGTCAGTTTGTGACAAATTGTACACAGATATGAAATTATTAAGTAACCAAAACAGTTGAAATGCGATATTTCAAATGAACCTTTGTTTATTTATTGTTTGTACTGAAGGGACACATTTATTGATCCAGATATGAAACCTTCTCATCCATATGTTGATCATGAATTAATGAACTCACTGTTTGGAACTGAAAAATTAGAATTCGTAAGTGTTATGTTTGTATTTTAATTTTTAAAATAACTTTTCTGTATATTATTAGATATTTACTGTAGTCTGAACTCACCCGATAAATTTCAAACATTTTAGTCACAAACATATTAATATGAAAGTTAGCGTAGTACAAAGAAAACCTATGTAGGTATATTTTGATTGGCTATTGGTTAGGTGGCCTCCTATCGGTCTAAAACATATATCATAGTGGGACGTATATCCTTAATAACCGAGACTAATAGGATCTATCACTAACACTGTCCCAATGTTAAAAGTGTTAACTGGATTGCGGTTAAATTTCATTTTGTGCTATGAACATTTAACTATCTTAGCCTAGTATACCCTAAGTAGCTCAATGATTGCAGGTTTACCATAATCGTTAGCTATCAACTGAATAACTGTGAACTTCAGACTGAGAATAAACTTTTAATGGCACCGATTGACAGAAATTCACCTGGACACGTTAAAATATGCAAAACGTCAAAAAATATCTGTAAATTTCAATCATAAAACCACATAGCCAGTCGACGCAGGAACCCATCATGACCTCAAGTCTGGATATACTGTCTTTCTAGCACAAAAGACCAGAACTGAAACTAATATCTGAGCTAAAATGTCACACAAATGTTACAAACTAAAACAAAATGGAATATGAGAAAATAAATGTTCAAGTAGTTCAGTTTTAAAATTAAACTAATAAGGAAAGTGTCCTGTATTGACAGTGCGTCGGTGGCACAGCGGTTAGGACGCTCACCGACCATGCACATGGTCTGGGTTCGACCTCCGGCCGACGAACTCCTTTACCTCATTAAGCCAGAAATAATGCTGGTAAAGAGGAAAGGTTGGGCATGAGGCTAACAACCCCATCCTATAAAAATAAACACTGCCACAGAAACTTCAAGCCGCTAGCCTGAAGCCCTATGTTCCACTGGGAACGTGGAGGAAAAAAGAGTGTATTGACAGAGGACTTTTGAATGCATATTTTTATCACGACGTCTGTAACAAAAGTACATATTGTGATATTTCTGATAAATAGGTTTCAAAAAACAGTTCGAATTACCATCATTATGACTCATCTTTATGTTTCTCTTTGTGATAGATAACACTGCATTTCTCTTACCTAGATAATTCAAGCCTCTGTTTATGCGTAATCACACGTTTCATATAAACTGGTAAACTCCATGGCGGGTTGAAATGTAGTGACATAGTCTTTGAAACACGGTGATAGATTGCGGTATAAAAATAGTTTCACCTTCTTTACGACAATCAGTTCTGCTTTATGTTATGATCTACGGAGTACTGCTTAAAAACTTTGTGATGAGAATGTGGGAATCTACCCTTAACTTATCTTAGATACTTAGCGACTTACTGGAGTTTATACACATAGTTTAATTACTTACACGGGATAGTTATTATCCGACAATATTTTAACGAAATTTTCCATAGTATTCTCCGTATACATGCTTTAAATCCGTCTATAGAAATATATAATGAGTACTCTTTTATATTGAAATGAACAAAAATTAGGCTAAATTAGTCCATAGAGGTATTCTGTACACATTTTATCTTACTCATTCATCATATCAGTAGAAATAAAACAAACATTTTTCCATCTTATATATCTTAAGGATGTGAATTGTGTTATTATTTTCGAAGACAATGTAGTGGAAGTTGATGAATATACAACTCTGTTATACATCACTTAATCATTTATAAGGCTAAGATATATTTATATATGTAACTTTAGAATATGTAATTAACATGAAGTGTAAATGGCATTCTATGTAACCTTGAAGGATAAACCACATTAGGGAGTATTTTAATTAACAGTTATACGCTTTAACTTTCGTTAATACTTTTACCAGAGTGAAGTAATAAAATGTTTGTATTTCTTTTGATTAGATTTCACCTGAAGAACTGCAATACCAAGTAAGAATGTTAGACTTTACTTGTTATTATTATGTCTATATATAATCATTCCCTTGGGTTACAAGTGGAATATAAGGCTTCAGTGTCACATCTCCGTTTCATCCTGTTCTCTATAATTGTTTTCAACTGGCCTCATGATTGCCCATAGGCTCTCATCTCCTCCTGGCCAAGTTAAACTTTAGGCACCAGTGGAGTGTGACCGCAGCAGCCGTCTTGAAATATTCAGTGAGCAAGTTAGTGAAACCTGGCAAATAATTTTGTCATCATGAATAAATTATACTTGATAAAGTGTTATGTTATTGAATAGGATATCTAAGAAGTTTCAGCTAAGATTTGGAAAAGATTATATTGAGGTTTAGTCTAAGGACAGCTTAGGGTTATATTGACCTAATAACGGAGATATTAGCGTTTTGGTTCGAGTCAGATCAGGGTTAGTTTGGGGATATTTTCACGTTGGGGTTAGGTTAAGCAAAGGATTAGGGTTATTGTTTGGGTTAGAAGACCTAGATAATTACATGCATAGAATGTATTTAAATTACTCTCTTGATTCTCCAATCCAATAACTAAGAGGTATTTTTGTCACGCGTCAGAGAAAGGTACCCTGAGTAAAAGTTACACGGCTGTTAATTCATTACTTTCATGAATAAATAAATATGCGCGAAAATCTCCTTTGTCATGTGTTTGGTGAGTTCAAAATCAGTTGTCCGTTGGTACTTACTGGTGCTTAAAGTTTAACTTTGCCCTCCTCCTCACACAATTTCCTTCATGTCAATCTCGGACGCTCAACTTATCATTTACCATTCGGGTTCCACTCGAATGATGGCCTGGAGCGCGATGTAATTCGACCGTCTCTTTTCAGCATGTGGCCAGTCCACTTCCACTTTCTTTGACATATATCTGTTGCGACAGGTTCTTGACTGATTCCTTTACAGTTTCTTGTTGCTGATTCCTTCTCACTCCCTATCTGATCTTCAATATGGATCCAGAGAAGACGGGTGTTGATGAAAGTCCAGACTATGCCTACATCTACACCTAGTCGATAATCATAGGGTAACTTACAGTCAGTTGTTCCATGAGTTAACCAAATTTATTTATTTGTTGACACTAAATCTTTTGCAATTTAATTCAAAATCTCTTGAGATTAAGATATCTAATCCAATAGTAAAAGTGTACAAAGATTTTTAAGGAAACAATGTCACTGAGTTCGTCAAAAAATAATCAGAATGAGGTTGAAACGTATTCCCTTACGTGCAAAAATAACTCTTAAAAACACTTATGACTACAATTTTACTCTCTTATCAACAGAATGTTTACTGAACTAACAATATTCTTTTCGATAACTTCGTCATCAAACAAACTAATATGGAAGTTTACACATATAGTAATGTGGAATTATTCATCAATGTAATCTGTTAACATTCTCTTTAATGGGTGTGGGTAGTCAGGCTGATAAACAGTATGGCTGTTGGTAAAGATCTCTAATTCACATGTGAAATTTTAGATGACATATCTCAACTACGCGATGTGGCTGCGCCTAGTCGAATTAGTGTTATGAGCAACATTAATGTTTAAACAACATCGAATTAACAATATCAGTATATTACAGTTTGATAGCATCAACATAACAATAAACTGAATATCAGAGGAATTAGGAAAGATAATAGTACAAATTAATGAATTTATAGTCTCTACTGAAGGCCGCCCAAGGCAGTAGTAGTGGTGGCTGGACTTGCCTCTTTTGCACACAAAGCACTGGTTGTTCCACGCGAATTGGGATAGGTTCTGCTGTTTGGAGCATGCGGTATCTCGATGTTTTTGGGAATTTATTTGGTATCCGGTAGATGATAGACAAGGATTCTTCAATGCTGGCTTTGTGGCCGGTTTCGACCAGGTGTTCTAACATGGAGCTTTTAACACTTCTCACTACACTCTTATTTAACCACACATGTAGATATTCCTGAGCACAAAAATATCAAGTTCCTAGAGCAATAGCCAATATAACTCGCCCCACAAGCTCAGCTGAATTAGTAGATACAATTAGAAGTGGCTAGTCTAGGTACTTCATCTTTCAATTTAGGAATCACCATCGGTCCTGTAGAAAATAAGACTTGTAGTTTGCCAGCATTACAAGTTCTTTGAACTGGTTTTCTTAACTTCTTTGTAATTATTTCGCTAGGTATATCGCCCTTGAATTGCAGTCGTATATAAAGAGGCTTCTTGTTTACGGATAGTGAATAGGCCTTTTCCGCTTTCTTTGTCATGTGTTTCTTGATTAATTTGTCTGGATAGCTATTTTCGATCAAGATATCATAAGCACTTCTTATTTCATCTTCAGTTACCTCGTCTGAGCATATAGCTCTAACCTGTGGCAGAAGATCTTTACTAAATTTCTTTTGTACTTGAGAGGAACGAAGCTGGGCTAATGTGTATATTATGCCGTCCATGCACTTTCATTATGCAAATTTCTCTTTATGCTACCATCTAGGTTTCTTGTAAGAAGGACATCCAGGAAGGTAATTTTACCAAGGGATTCCTCTTTGCACGTGAATTTCATAACACAATGTACTTCATTGAATTCGGTTATTATTGTGTTCCTATCCAGACCATTATCACAAAGAATAGGCGTGTCATCCATATACCGGCAATAAAATGAGAATTTTCTAATAAGTTTGTTTAGAGGTCTATTTTTTAGTTTGCTTATAGAGAAATCAGCCAAAATGGGAACCAATGCGGAGCCCATCGCCACCCCATTTACTTGTCTGTAAAGTGTGCCATCAAATTTGAAAATTACTTCTTTTAGGATTCCCATTGGGATGCCAACATTTATCGACTGGTTGTACACTTGATTGCATATTTAGTTGACTGAAAGATTTTAATTGGCATTTTTAATCAGTTATTCTCTTCTTTCAGTACAAATTTCGTCATGAATCAACATAAGTTAGTGATCACTGAAAACCAAGAAACACTGGATTGCTATTTGGCTCTGTTTGGGAACTTTTCAGCAGTGCAAACCTATGACTGCATTAGAGATGAAACCTGGCAACTTTAGATTACGAGACCAAGCCCGCTGACCATTCAGCTACTTATTCTTGAGTTTAATGATTCATCAAAAATTCAACTGCTGTCGATTCGTGATACAACGCTACCCTCACCAATGCCTTCAATGAGCATCCACTTCACCTTTTATATATGTTAGCTCATTGATGGCTACTGGATGTCCTCATGCTGTACTGAGAAGTCGTGATGAGAAGGGTTCATTATGTCAAGGTTAACTGGTTGCACATCGAAGGCACTGGTGAGGGTAACGTTATATCATGAATCGACAGAAGTTAGGTTTCATGGGTCACTGAATCCGCCACAAGTAACTGATTGGTCAATGAGCTTAGTCTCGTTACCTGGAGTTGCCAGGTTTGATCCTTGATGGGACCATAGGTGTTCATTGTTGAAGAGTTTCAAAATATGACGAAATAGCTTTCCAGCGCTACTTGGTTTTCAATGACCTCTCTAAGTGGTGATAGTACATAAGTAAACAAATGAAACACCCCAAAGCTACATGAACTGCATTCATTTCTGAGCGTTCTTTTATTCAATTCTTTGTTCAAATAGATGGTAAAGGTTTTGTTTTTCTGCTCTTATTTTATCATTTATTTCTAATTAACATGAAGCTAACACATTTGTATGAACAATTAAGTGAAGTTTTGTTTCAAAATGTTCTTCTCTTTTTTAACCAAGCCAACACCAGAAATGATAGGAAAAGCTTATGCTGCTCATAAACAATCAATATTAAAGAAATGTCTCAGGTGAGTTTACTCCCTTTATTTATTTATTGCTTTACATCCCAATGGAAAATAGGTCTTCAAGCTAGAGGCTTGAAGTCTCAGTAGAGGTGGTGTTTATTTTTACGGAATGCGGTTACCAGCCTCATGTCCAACCTTCCCTCTTTAGCACTTTTATTACTGGCTTCGTGAGGTAAAGGAATGCGTCTGTCGGGGATCAAACCCTAAGCCACATGCGTGGTTGGCGAGCGTTCTATCGCTGTGCCACCAACGCACGTTATTCCTTTGATATTCTTTGTATATTGTTTGGACAATCAAATTTATTGAAGAATATTTCTCAGATTTGTAGTGAATTATAGTAAATGTACATCGTAAAATGAACAGAAACCTTTAGGCCACCGAAGGCTTTTCTAGCAAGTAATATATTCCTATAGACAGTGAAGAGTTCATGATTTTTATCCCAGAATCAAAGTCAGTCTATTATATAACTGTGAACAGTATATCCACAATACTAAATAGGACTATAAGACATTTTGTTATTTCAAATATTTTCAAGTGTTGGCTTGCTTAGATTTCATTGGTTTCTTAAAATGATATCAATTACGGAACTACTACAAGTCACAGCTGATCCATGTATACCACTTCTCCCAGCTCATATCATCAGCGAGAATTCGTCTTCACACTCTGTCAGATAGATCTCAGTGGTCAGTAGGATATCATACACATACCATCCTGTAGTCAGTCAGTAAGGAGAGAATAAGTGACGCCATGAAATCCCTATTTTACAATGAGAAACGGTAGTAAACAAAAAGCAGCTTCATAATTTAGTAAACTTGCCAGCTGTTGTTTCATTCGTCTCCTTCATCTCCTATACACCTTCATATTAGTCCTCATTATTTTTCAAGCGCCTGGAAATTGTTTTTTATTATTAAACGAGCTCGAACAACTTATATGTACAAAATAAACTACATCGCAGAAAGAAGCTGGAAGATAAGGAGGCTAAAAATTATATTTCGTGCTTGGCAAGATTATACACACTTTATGAAAAATAAACAAAATAGTGAGTGTTTTTTTGTTGCTAATTATGTAAACTTTCATAAAATAAACAATAACATGTATGATTTGAAAGGCTTTAAGAAAGAACTACTGGAAGTGTGACAGTGAGAATACAAAATAAAATTTCATTTTGGTTTCTTTTTTTTTTCGCATAACACAAAGCCGTGGAGTATTAATTCATTGATTAAACTTCTAAAGGCTATTTGTCGCTGATAATGATTAATGAATTGAAGTCAGCACTATTTAACTCTAGTGGATTTTGGACTGAAGGCTTTAGGAGTTGAATTATTTTCTTGTTCACATATAAATCAACTGAAATAATATTTTCATAATCTTTCACTCCGTATATGTTATATATCTGCACTGCTAATTGTTATAATTGTTGATTAAACGTTGGCATTCTGCTGTCGCCATTTGTAAAGTCATTTTTGGGTGGATATTCTACAAGTGACAGAAGTTTAGTTCTAATGTTAGCATCTTCTCGGCTATTCAAACCACAAATAAAAATCAAACTCTTGAACTGATCTGATGTCATCTCGTGTGGTTTGAATCTGTCACATTCCTTGTTCGCTTTGCCAGCATAAGTGACATAATCATCTGAAGGTATTTTTGTTAACTCAATACATTGATACCGAATATTAAAAATGGATGACTGTTCACCGAAAATTTGGGATTAAACGGTGACTATATAAGGCTGAAAGATTATCCAAGATGAATGCAAGATGGATTTAAGATTATCCAAATGATGAATAGATATTGTAAGTGGAATAAAATTAACACAGTCAAAAATATTATGTAGTTGAGCTGAAAGAATAAAACCCCGTTGCCACTTTGTTACATCTGCGCTGCTAACTGTCTTAACGGTAATGAACTCGACTGGTACGCTTATACGCCTAATCGTCCGTTGTACCTTACGCCTTACTGAGTCATGCAAAGGGGATATACTATTTTATGCGGATTCCTATCAGTATTTTTAACAAACGTTTCTTTCTAAAATATGGCTTTTATTCACTTTTCTCAGATGTTTCATTGTTAAGAATAAAACCTTTTTCACTTTATGACTCTCGTATCTATGAATTTTCCTAATTGGGTTATTTTAAAGTGACATAAATGAAACACATGAGTGATATTGTCAAAGTCTGTGGGTTTTCTAAATTACAAACTCATTTAGCGTTGCTTTGATTGAACACTAGTTGCTTGCTAACAAGTGTTCAATCAAAGCATCCAATACTGTTCTACCGATGGTGAATCGTGAACCCGAATATCTTAATGGTAACATCTCTAGCTTCAGCACTGGATGACATGAGTTTGCATATGATATAGAGACCTAATTTTCTATATGTACTTTTACATGTCTAGTTGCATTTCTCTCACCTCACTTATGACTATGAACTGCTATTGGCTGTTAGCTGTTTGAATTTATCAATAAAATTAGAGCCTCTCAAGGTCATCTGAAGCACGTATGAAAACAAGTGCAGTCAATCATTTTCAATATTGATACGAGATATTCAAAAAATCTCCACGTCAACGGTGTGTCTTTTCTTCTTCTTGCCTGCGAATCGACCACGGAAGAAATTCGTTGGAGCAAATACAACTGTATTAACTGTCATATCAGAATCCTAGAGGGGACAGGAGTTCCTTCAAAGTTGTAGATCTGCTCTGTCTACGAGTGCCAACAAGCACGAAACTTAAGTCGGAGGCTTCCTTCCGCATGCCTCCAAGCACCTAATCATTTAGTGTTGCTTAATATGTTTTTGAATAAGATGGATAATTTCCTGTCAGTGTTCTGTCTTATTCTAATCAACTTTAGAAGTTCAATGAAAATATAAATATTCACACATTATTCTGCAGCCGATATCAGTTCACTAATTTCTAATCCTCTCCAGAATAATTTGACTTTTAGAAATTGATGCTTATCATGTTTTTTGCCGGTTAACACTGGAAAATTCCAATTTTTTATAAATTTTAGTGGCACAATCTTTAATAGCTCATATTAAAGAATCCACTATGGCCATGTTATACTTTAAGGCATGGCGTAAAACTGTAGCTGAGGCACGAAAAACAAGGGATTACTTTTCGGTAAGTTGGATACTTATTTCATTTCACTTTACTTAGTTACATAATTATCTCTTTTCTATTTCATTTTGAGAAAAAAAAGCATCCAAAATAGGCTGTTTTACTCTCTGATTCTTTTTTACACGTAAAATGCATAATTGGGTCTAGTCTATTCAACCTAACTAAGTATGTCAATCTGTCTAGTTTTACAAAAAGCATAAATGTGGTATTGGTATGTTTTTTTATAAATTACAAGCTTTCTGATTGGATGGCGGAGTGGATTATCTTCTAGTCCATTTATGAATGTGTTTGCTAAAATAGGATCCAGCTGGCAACCCACTGTGACCTCACAAACCTGTAGGCTTCCGCTTTAAAATTGAAATTAATTTCCATGGTACGCTTAGATAATAATTCTTGAAGAAGATTAAACGGAATTCCAATATATGTTTAGAGTAATCCTCCACCTATTCACATATATAGTTGATAGTTTCCACCAATGGAGTGTTCTTGGATGGGGTAAAGTGATAGTCATCCACTTACGATAGATCGGTTAAAACTATGTGGTTTTATTACACATGAATTATATTTAAAAATGAAAGAAGAGAAGAAATTCACTGATTAACCGCATTACTCATTCACGTACGACAGTCCTTCCCCAACAATTTAATACTTTCCTGACAGCTGTTGAAAATAATAATTCACTTTGTTAACTGAATTCTCCTTGTTTATGGATCTTCTTTTGTAATAGAAAATGCTTACTAACAGTCAAGATCTTGGAGAGAAATCAGATTCTGAATCTGAAGATCAATTTCTCAGTTTAGGTGGTAAACTGAGTGATTCAGAAAATTATCGTGATCGACTAGCTGAAATGCCTCACACAGTACAGTATAAGGTAAGTTGTCTTTTTCGACGTTTCCTTTGTTTGAGCACAAAAAGGTTATATATATATATATATAAAGTGAATGTTAATAGCATTTGTTAACTAGTGGAATAGGGTGTTTGTGATCGATCTGTCTGTGGATACGATAAGAACTTATTTTAAAAAATGTATTCCTCTACATTCTGTGTGGAACATAAGGCTTCAAGCTAGGGCTCTGAAGTTTCGGTAGCAATGGATTTATTTCTATGGAGTGGAGTTGCTAGTCTCACGCCCAACCTTCACTCTTTACTGGTTTCGCTTACTTCTGGCTAAGCGAGGCTTAAGAACGCATCAACCGGAGATCGAACCCTGGGCCGCATGCATTGTTGGCGAGCGTCCTATAGCTAGACCCCCTACGGTAAGGATGCGTACTATCAAATGAAGCGAAAGTCATTTAAGATGTTCAGATTATATTACAGCTACTAAGAATGATAGCAAATAAGAGTGCACGGTTACTTGAGGGTAAAGTTTGGTACACTGGGTACAAATTAAGTAATGAAATCACTAGGTTAATACGTTGTGTATTTCGATGATTCTTCTCCACTGTAAATTTCCTAATGTAGTTGTTCATTCTTCTTTCTAATAAGTGTGACAAGTTTTTATAATAGTAAATAGACAGCCACATAAAAAGAACACGATGTGTCAGCTAACACATGAGTATTTTGCGTTACCCGGGTAAAAATTTCTTATTTCCGGAAAATATACAGATGAGATAAACAAAGGGTTCTTTCAAGTAAGGAATAAACAAAATGTTCTGATAGGAAGGAATGTTATCTTTGACTGTTGACATAAAAATATACAAAATAATAATTCCTTTCCTTATAAGTTTGACTATTAAAACTCGCATGAAAAACGAAAATTATCAGCGAAATGCAGGTTACATTGAGATTTCTGAATATTCCTTCAACCAGTAGTAGGGATAATTTCTGTAAGAAACTTGGTAAAGGAATGATTATTGGGAATTCAGTATCCTTATATAACGAGATTATGTACACCTCATCTTCAAAACACCGTTTTCCCAAACTTTCCTTGTTGTGCTACTTTTGCCCTTCGTATTGTCTTTCTTTGTCTTCTTTTTGACGTCTCCATGTATCTCCGCATGGCTGAATCATTTGCTTTCCTTGGAATCAAATCTATCTCTCTGCTATTTGAGGTTTTTATGTCGATGAACATCTCCATACATACTACTCATAAGATTTCTCAGTAGAACACGTGACACTTCTACAGCCATTTTCTAGGTTTAGAGTAAACGTATTTTCCAATGACTTAAATACTCCGTAAGTGCAAAATACTGAAATTAAGAAGATTTTAATTTATTCCTTTATATTTCGTTTGGATAGTTTCAACCTAAACTGCATATTTCGTCGAATATCTAAAAAAGATGTGTTCTCTTCTTAACATCTTTCCGTACCTAAGTTGTTCAGTTACTTCCATCAAGTTATTCACGCTCTAATGACTGAGGTTTTTTCGTTATATTTGAATTCTGTTTTTGTTCTCTTTTTCCTTTCATACCGTAACGACATTTGGCAATTTGAACTGACACAGTTCTAAGTAAGGGTGCATGTTGACCTGTTAGTTAAACAGCGGCTTATTTCCTCCGTTATACGAATAATCTTGCTTGGAATGTTGAGTTACCAAAATCACTTAATTTGCTAAACCAGAATACTGTGAACACAGTTTATTTAAACGTTAAACTAATATAAGACTCCATCATCTAAAATATATTATAGCTTTATAGTAAACTCGAAATTAAAAAATTTATTCATGAGTTGATTACATTAAATAAGCGAACAAAATCACTTCAGTATGCTTTATGTTACTAAATGACGCGACGGCGAAAGAAGACAAAACAAGCATCATTTACAAGATAAAATAAATCATTTGATTTTTAGGTGTCTTAGTCAAGCAAACAAACACAGAAGAATTAGAAAATCAAGTCTATAGAAAATTAACCGACACAAATCAATTACTCACTTACACCACAACAACTCCATGGCAGACAAAAAGAGGTGGATGCAAACATTACCCAAAAGAGCCAGCACTCATTGCAGCACTCATTCCTGCCTTAAAATTAATGGAAGAAAAATATCTTATCATCGTCTTCTAGAAAAATTGATATCCATGAAATTTCGTCTCAACTCAGCCAACCATATCAATAGTATTCAATGAAAGCACTAGCATATCTGAAGAACACCTTCGAAACTGCTGCGAGACTGTACATACTTTTCAGAATCCGTGTCGCCCAAAAACCAACAAAATCATTCTAATTGGCTCCATGTCAATCAAAAGACACAACATCGAATGAAGACAAATCCAATATTATTATTATTATAATTATTATTATATATTTTAATTCCGAGAGGAACATAGGGCTTCAGCTGCGCGTCTCCATTGCCTTCTGTTTTCTGCCAACTTTTTCACTCCGCTCCAGGTCTGCCCACATGCTTTCATCTCCTCCTCACATGACCTCCTCCAAGTCACCCTCGCACTGACTGCCTTTCGGATTCCACTTGAGGGCTTGTCTAATGATGTCACTTGATGGATTTCTCAGTGTATGGCCAATCCATCTCCATTTCTTCCTGCCTATTTGTTTCGCAATCGGTCCCTGGTTGGTTCGCTCCCGGAGATCCCTCCCTATCGCTGATCTTTTCTGGCCGGCTATCTGATCTTGAGTATTGAGCGAAGACAACTGTTAATGAAGGTCTGAAGTTTGTTTGAGATGCTCTTTATTACGCGCCAAGTCTCTGATCCGTAAAGTAGCACTGACTTCACATTGGAATTGAAAATCCGGATCTTATTTTTGATGCTGAGTGATGTTGACCTCCACACAGACTTAAGGGTAATGAAAGCCTGTCTTGCTTTTCCGACTCTGGCTTTGATATCCTATATCCAGTATTACCTACAAGGTAAACTGCAACGACTGTTAAAAATATGGTGCATAACAATGCAGACACACAACCACGGGTACAAGTTCGACTAGGAAAATATACAAATACTATACCAAGAACATGCCAAAAATGCCAAGAAATTTCTTGAAGCCTGGTACTTAGACGAATATCCAATAAGCAGGGACAAATTAACATCGATAAGATTTATGAATTACTAAAAGGAGAGTCACATGAACTTAAGGTCAAATTTCACCTCAACAAAATATTCAATACCAATATAAATGGACTACAGAGTGAAAAAATATCTGGAAACAACGAGTCCCATTCTAGGTTACCAGGAGAAACTGCTGACAGACTCATAAGAAGTTCTAAAAGTTCACTTCAGACTGAAGTATGAGCTGGGGAGGTTGTCTAGTAAGATACTGGAAGCTTTAAAACTAACTATACCTTCCCTGTTAGAAAACCAGCTACACTAATACCATATTAAATCAAATCACATAACCAAATTCCCACTTTTAAGCACAAAATTTAGAAAAAATCAACTCTAGCATATGGTTTGCTAAAAAGACGTATCCAGATGAAAGGAATTCTTGCAAATCTGAAGAAAAGTTTTCGACTAATAGTAATAATAATGAGTTATGCTGACAACTATGAATAAAATTATGGAAAACGTAACTGGTGCGAAAGCCTGAAATTATTTCAAGTGTAGTTCGACAACTCTTCAAAGCTAATATAGTTGGTGAGCAGCTTCATTGCATAGTAACATTAGCAAAAAAATAGCTCTTCGTCTATCTGCTAGTCTGTTCCCTTCACAAAGTAGATATCGATTTTAAAGGGTTAAAATGGCGTGTTTAACCCACAAACTGATGGTTTGAATTGATATTTTGCATTTTGATAAAAATGCAGGTGTTTTATGCCTTTTTATTGATGATGCCTCTGCGACTTTTAATACAACACAACAAAACAGTAATCCAGAATACTTTTTGTGTTTTTTTCTCTTCTGTAATTTTTAATTCTTACGATTAGATTTTCGAATATTTGACGCCCATAGACTTAGTCCGAGCTGCTTGTGTTTCTCGTTATTGGATGTCTATGGTGAATGATATGGATAGACGAAATCGACTTGATCTATCCTGTTTCCGTGAAAGGTTAGTTTAGTAAAAGTAATATGAAACGGGTATACAGCCCAACATGCTTATATATGCATATATAAGATTGTTCGAAAAGTTTTTTTAAACACTAACTGTTTATCTGAAATGTAATTTAAAGCGTTAAAGTGGATACAGTATATAATATCGAGTAGTGATTTTTAGATTTACATCAGTAATGTGTGGTAATTTGATGCTATGCAAAAAGAGCTTTAGTGTACACATTTTGCACTCAGTTCCATCTATTACTCTGTATTTTGTCTGCTAAATTTATTTTGTATTCTTGAAACGTGGTCATCAGCTTTTTGACCGATTTTTAGCTCTAGTATGATGTTGAATTGTAAATTGCAAACGTTAAAATGATGTATACTGTCCCTGTTATATACGAGTTCCAGAATCTGTAGTTATCTTGCCACTCTGACCATGAATGAACCAACATAAGTTAGAGAGATGATTGATGCTGGGTCATGACAAAATCTAACAGCTGCAATTCATCGAAATCCTCACAAACTCCATAATTCAACTATTAAAGTGAATGGAGTAAAGTAGAATAAGCGTGTATAAATTTGTCTTTCAGCATGTCGTAGTACTTCTCTGTTGTATTTTGATGTTTTATTTTATTTATTAACTAGACTAACAGATGAAATTTTGATTAAACTAACACGAAAACGCCGAGCGTATTTACGACATATAAATTTACGTGGTACACATTTACCATCTATGAATTCATTCCGTGGTTTAGTTAGCTGTGCTAATTTACAAGATATCAATTTAACTAAATGCACTGGGATTACAGTAAGTAAGTTTATTCTAACCGTGAATTTTTTCCCTTATTATGTTGAATTTATTTAAATTAATAATCATCATTGAGACATAAAAACAATGAATTCAGAGAAGAAAATTCTCTTTTTGACGATTTCGTTTTCAAGTATTGGTTTTGGACGGTTTCATCATGATCTGGGACCTGTTAGAGAGTCATTGGAAAACCCAGGAGTATTGGACAGCTGTTTCATCCTAGTTTGGGACTCTTCACAGCACAGACCCACCCGGATATGATCGTATATACAAATGAATAACAATAGACAATAATGGAGATATTGTTGAAAATGAGCTCAAATAACTAAAAGAAACCTTCATAGAGAGCCAATATCCGCCTCGCTTCGTAGAGGCCAATAGCAAATTATGTGGAAGAAATACAGAGATCGACAAGGTAGCAACTAAACTTAGAATTAAGGCGGTGATACTGAGTGTGAGATGCTTAAAAATCGTCTGATGGGATCATTGAGAAAAGTGTTCTTTGCTGCCACCCTACGAATAACTTACTTTAGCCATCCACCAATGCACCTTAATGTCAAGGAAATGTCACCTCGATTGTCTAATTCCATGTGTATTTATATGTTCACCTGCTCTTGTGGAGATAAGTGCGTATAACGTTCGTCGAGAAACATATCCTGTCACGTTCGAGAGCAACTCTCAGTTTGTCTGAGCACAGGAGAACGTAGGGGTATAATTTCATCGATACTGCAACATATTGTAGATACTGACCACGCGGTGTCTGACATATCGTTTAATGTAGTTTGCAAAGTCCAAATAAGTTTGCCGAAATGGACATGAGTGCATTTGCTTTGTATATCAGAGGCTTTGACAATACATAAAATAAAGCCAGAATTTGTGTACAAAAGCAATTTGTACTATCTCTTCCATTACCATGGTCTTGACTTGACTATGTAATTCACATTACAACTTTTTTTATCTTTCTTTATTCCGTGTTCCATTTTTGTTTCGCTTCATTTTACTTTATGTTATCATAATCTAACATTTTATCTAGCCTACTACTTTGACAACATTTCACTCATTCTATGTATACATCATATTATATTCACATTTCCGAATGTACTTTATTTTCTGATCATCTATTTCACACTTGTCTATTGAACTTTGGCTTGACCTCTATCTTTTTGGTTATCCATTCATATATCTAATCAATGATAACTCATAATCCTATACACCAATATAATGGCACTTTGGTATTTTCACTCACTGTCCAACTTTAACACACACACACACACACAGAAAACTGATTGTTATTGTCTATTGCAATTCATGTATATATACGATTGTACAGCTGTGAAAATGATATCGTCGAAAGGAGAATATTCTTCGCTGAATTCTTTGAAATTTATTTGAAAAAATGTCCACGTTTGCTTGTGTATTGTTATTACAATATGGCGATGTTCACTGACAACCTAAATTTAGACGGGAAATAACACCTTGTGTGTAAGAATTTACAAAATTTTTGGGAGCACTGCTACAAATTCAATTTATTCAAAGCAACCTTAAACAACGCCCTCTATAATGACAGTTTCAGTATAGATTACAAGACACTTATTGTATCATCTCTGTTCCAGCTGATATTGGATGTAGATCTTCCTTTTGGAGACTGTTCTACTGGAGTACATACAAGCACAACAGTCGCAGGGTAGAAGTTTTGTGATTCCTAAGAATAATGTGTGAATAGTCTGGCACTATGCATTGAACGATCTTAATTCTATCATAATATCAGTAATCCATTCGATATTCTTTACGTCGAAACACATTGTTTGATCAAATATGGCGTGGTGTGCAAAAATAGTGGTAGTAGCATTTTTAGAAACAATGCTTTTCGCGTGTAAATTAGCGGTCCGATGGTATAAAATGCTCTCCAGCCAGGCACTTGGTGCATGGCTCGATTACTTACCGACGCACTTCTAAACTTTGCTTAGTCAGTAATAAGACCGGTGAAGAGAGTAGAGTGGGCTTGGGGATAGCAATCCTATTCCGTAAAAACGCTGACTCCACTGAATCTTCAAAGCTGAGCATGAAGCTCTGTGTCCTTCTCTGAACACATAGGAGAGAAAAAATAATTTATAATTATTGTCTTCAGTCTTCTAGTATTTCCTCGTAATACCATAAATATTCAGAAATAAAATATGTCTGTAATGCGTCAAAGATTCAAATTTCAGAAATAAACCTAGAGAAAAATCATTCTGTCGTTCAACTGTTATTCTGTTCACCGAAAATATTGTGATGTTAACTTTCAGTACTTAAAATGACCATATATTCAGACATTTTTGTACAAAATTTTTGACTACTTATATAATTTAAGGTAGGAAGTATACTTGATTTCTCTTTCAGAATGACGCAGTCCGTTTGATCTCTAAAGAATGTAGTTTACTTCTTTACCTAAATCTATCATATACTGAAGTAACTGATGACGCTGTTCGTCATTTAGCAACGTAAGTGACTAAAAGTATTTTTTTGATGTAGGCATTTTTGAATGATAACAAAATGTAACTCTCATTCACATTTATAGGATGAATTCAAAATAACATTAATGCACATTAAAAGTGGGAGATTTAATGTTTGGTTAGTGTATAACTATTTGAAATGAATTTTGAATTATCAAATAATATTCTGGTAATTGATATTAGGTTGCTTAAGGTAATATGAAAGATTACATAAGCGGGTTTTTTCAAGTGATTTTATCCACTTTAGGGCTTTACTGGTGAAATATAATCGGTATCGGCGAGATATTTGTAAAGATGATTCATATAATGCTGTGAGGGATGTGAAAACGACATTTCACCAGAACTAAACTCTACTGTTCTACTTCTTACTGTTCGCCTTCATTAGATGAATTTATGTTGAGGTAAATTGTGCTGTACCATTATTTTGTGTAACCATTAAAAGCCTATTTTACTAAAGGACTAATACATTCAACATATATGACCATTTGGCAACTAATACCTTTCTATTCGAAGAAAAAACAAACATTTGAATTCATAAAGATTACATAAGTTAAAAATGTACTACATAAAACACTTCTATATTATTTAACTGAGTAAACTTTAATTCTATTTTATATTCACTAGAAATACAAAGATGTTACAGTATCTGAGTTTGGCGTATTGTACACGATTGACAGAAGTGTGTTCTACTTATTTTAATCAACTGGAATGTTTCAAGTCATTGAAATATTTGGATTTATCTGGTTGTATTCAGGTAAGTAAAAGTTTTTTTTGCGTTTTTCCGTATAAGTATCAGACTTATATTAAGTGTAGTAGATTGAATACTGCTTCTGTTCTATAATCACCGTCGTACGTACTGCCACCAGATTAGAATTAAACAAATAAGAAACTCTAAAGCCTTTACAATGATGGATAGTCAGAGATGAAGACAATAATTATTGAAAAGACTTGTATGCACTTGCTTAATCCGTCTTTGACATAATCCAAAATATAAGTGCAGCTTACTGATCGAAGGATCGAGGATGTTGTTTTTCACACTTTCTATTAAGCAATCAGACCGAGATGAGACCCCATAGCTACACCATCTTTCGAATTTGAATTGGATATCAAACGTACAGCTGAAAGGTAGTTCCTTCAGGTAATTGATGGGAAGAGGAACTTCTAGGTTGTTGAATTGGATGTGGTCACAGATTAATCGTATTTTCTCGGTCAGTGGGATTCTTGTGAATAAAGAAGTGACATCTAGTGAAAGCATTTGTCTTTCAAAAACGTTGGTATCAATCACTGAATCGAAGAAGTCAAATGTATCGCTAAGACTATACTTTGTTGTATGTTTTCTTACCGGTTCAAGGATATCTGCTAGTCACTTCGCGATGCGATGGCATGGTGAGTTGACCATGTCTACGATAGGTCAAAGTGGAAGATCCTTCTTATGCACTTTAGGCAATCCATATAGTCTTCGAATAATTGAACTGTATGGATCTGATGAAATAACTGAATCTTTTTCCATTTTCTTCAGTAATTGTTTAGGGTGTGTTTTTGTTGCTTTCCGTTGAGTCTTTCTGGTTGGGTGGTCTGAAGAATTTGGTGTTGTCTGATAGTATGTTTGTTGATATAGTCAGATCACTTCATCATCACAGTCCCATTACCCTTATCAGGACGGACGACGATTATGTCTTTATTTTCTCGAAGTTGTCTTAGTTGTTTTCTGTGTTCCTTGGTTAGCAGACAACGATGGTTCGGTTGTGCACAAATGGTTGGAGTCAAAGATCAATAGATAGTTTTAACAGCAGATCAGATTAAAATTCTTATTTCAGCGATTTCATTTTTACAACTGCACAAATGCCTTCTTACATGGACTAATAATAGATGATAACAAATTTGCTTGTTTTGCTATTAATATTTTGATAACGAATTAATTATTAGTCGTGATGATATATAAATTATGAATGTGTGGGAGAAATGTGAGCGGTTAAAAGTTAGAGTGAAATAAAAAAGGCATATAATTCAAACCAGTGACAAGTGTTCAAGTTCCTATTTACATAATATCCGAGCTTAGTAATAGGGAGTGAAGTGATAGAACATGTTGACCACTTCACCTATTTGGGAAGTTGTATTAGCACCAACGGACTGATTGGCGATGAAATCTCAGCACGGATCCGAAAAGCTCGAGCTGCTTTCGCTGACTTACACCATCTCTGGCGTAGGCGTGACATCCGTCTATCAACCAAGGGACGTGTGTACTGCTGAGCAGTTCGCTCCATCCTTCTCTATGGCTCTGGAACATGGCCAGTACGAGTTGAAGACAAGAAAAGGTTGACTGCTTTCGATCATAGATGTCTGCGATCTCTGTCTCACGTGAGGTGGTTTAATAAGGTAAGTAATGTCGACGTTAGGCGTAGAGTGTTGGGCAAAGAGGGAAAATCAATTGACGAGGCTATAAAGTTACACAGGTTGAGATGGCTAGGTGACGTGCTGCGCATGCCTAAACATAGCCTCCCCCGACGGGGATTATTAGCTGATATAGGTGCAGGTTGGAAAAGAGTAAGTGGTGGCCAAACAAAAACATGGCCCCATCAATCCATGAAATCCTTGACAGTTAAACTGAGTCAGTCAGGTAGGGAGATGCATACTTCCGGGTTGGGGCCATTGGGACTCTAGGAATCAATGGCTGGAGACAATAGGTGACATGGCTCAAAATCGTTGTCAATGGCCAGCACAGATGTATTCAGTCTCTGTAATCTTTCATATTCCTTTCTACCACTACCCATTCTGTTTCACTCTTATACTTGTCAGACTGTATTGATTCTCTTCACTCATCTTCTTGTCTACCTTTGTGTGCTATTTGGAACGTGGCAACTCGAAATGCTGCACTTCGGTGCCAAGTTCTATGTTGAATCCAGACAGACAGACAGAATACCTGCCATGATTTGTACTTTATAAAACTATATGAGAACCACCCTACAGAGTATATTTTTTTGTAATGGAATAATTTTTAATGAATATCTTAATAATAATAATAATACGAAACAAGTATTTTAATTGTTTGTATTGTATTCACTTGTTCTCTCTTCCAATACATTTATACACAATATTGTCAGCTGGGTTCACCGGGTTTACAGACAATCATAAAAAGTGTGAAACATGTGGAGAATTGGCTACTGAATGATATCCCATGGATTTCAGATAGTGATCTTATAGTAAGTGGATCTGAAAAATACTTTAGTGCCCATTTAATATCAACCGAAATACATTTCATATATATATATATGTATGTATATATATCTTGCAGTGATGTGCGACCTATTGTATTATCACTCTGAATAATTCTATTTAATTGGCGTTTGTGCAATGAGAGGCTGTTTTTATGCGCCAATTAACGTTCCTTTGAATCTGTTTATAAAAAAAATAACATTTTACTAAAAACTTCTATTGTCAAAAGATTAAACTACCACAATGCCTCAGCCCTATATCTTTTCTGATAGTCTTCCGAATGACAATATACAAATACAAATGATGTTCTAAAATGTCTCCAGTCTTTGAACCCTTCTTTTAGTCTAGGTACAGATGGTTTACCAAGTGTTATTCTTAAAGAGTGTGCAGATGTCCTCTCATGGATATATTTAACGGATCTTTTTTCAGAAATGCCGTGCCAGCCGTTTGGAAGGATATGAAAATTGTACCTATACCTAAGTCATCTACTGAAACATGTTTTAAATTTAGACCTATCACTATTACCTGCCCTATGGAAAAGTTACTCTTAATTAATCTTCAACCTTGACTTAAAGTCTTCAGGGATCACAAACAATTCGCCTATAAACAAAGCAGAAGTACTTTCTTCCTGCATTACACATCTGCTTTCTATTCAATGCCTAGGGATATTTTGTTAAACAAGCTGGCTGAAACTCAAACTGACTGTTGGGTAGTCAAATGACTCAGGAAGAAAGTAGTATACTGTATGTCAGAGAAAGTCGCCCACTTCGTTGCTTACTGAGGCTAGTGTCCCTCAAACAGCTGTCCTTACTCCTTTTCTGCTTTCTTTCTTCGTGCATGAATTGCCTCACTCTGATGTAATGAACTTTGTTAAGTATGCCGATGATCTTACCATTTTAATGTCTGTTAACTCCCAGCTAGACTGTACTAAGATGAACAGCGTTCTCTCAGGAGTTGGCAAATGGTCCTCGCCTAACGGCTTTAAACTGAATCCTTCTATATGTCAGACAGTTAATTTCAGTTTCCGATGTAAAAGAAAGTTAAATGAAGCTCTTAATTCCTATGACCTTGCAAAATTGATGATAATGATATAGAAATCAAGTCTGAAGTTAAGTTTCTTGGATTAATTCTTTCTTCTGACCTATCCTGATCTTCCCTTGTCTTGACGATTTCTAAAAGAATATTTCGTCTGTTTGAAACAAACTCACTGTTATTATTATCATCATTATGTCTAATACTCTCAATTCGTGCTTCGAATATTTTTGGCTTTATATCGTAAACGTAGACAAATTCCTCCGGTTAATTTTATTTTAATTTTGTTTATATTTTTAGTAAATCAGATGCAATATTGTGACAAGTGCTGAGAATTCCATTCTGTATTATAAGTACTGTTTTTTGAATAAAGTAGATTATTATATATATATATCCCTTGCATTCCGTGAGGAACTCAAGACTTCAAGCTTTAGGTTTCAATCTTAAATAGCGATAGTATTGTTTTTCTACGGAGGTCAGTTACTTGCCTTCCATCTAACCTTCCCTTCTTTCCGGTCTGACTGCAGGCTTAGTGAGGCTTTGCAGTGCGTCAGCTGGGAAACACACATCGACTATGTGCATGACTAGTGAGGATTCTACAACTGAATTACTGACACACAACAATATTAGACAACAGCAGAAGGCAAGACATGGAAGCAAATGCACATTTTCAACTGATCAAACCTCTATTTATATATACACAGTTTAAATCCTTCCACCGATTTCTGAACGTGGGATTTTAGTTTACATTAAGCGACGTGAAATAGAATGTTCAAATATGCATAGCATTCTGTCGCTAATGCAATTTATGACTGTGGGAATATGTGAGAATAATATTCCGCTGGAACACATTGTCTGTATCACACCACTAAAGTTATGCATCTAGCATTACTGAAATGTTGTATTTCCATTTAACTACAAGCGATTTTCAAAAAGACTACCCAATCAGACAGAATTCTATCCAGAATTATTAACCTTTGTTGTGCTTGAAATCATTCATTAAAATGGTTTAACTACAAAATAAAACATAACTTTCTTTAGGTATGTGTATACACTTTACAGATGGGTTTAGAACGAGAGCTCTCTTGGTTAACTACTCTTTACATCTAATTTAAATTATTCAGGTTTTACAGTGAGGAGACAAGTTTCAAAACCTTACTTTTTGGTTCCAAGTACAGATCAAGTTAACTGTGAATAACAATATACAGTTCACTGTTGACCGACTACTGTATGCTGTTTTGAGAATAAACCTGAAATAATCATTCTTCACTCAATTAATTTTGGGTGTTTTTGTCACATTTTGAATTAATCAAAACTATTCCCTTTAAATTTGAGGTATTCACGATGACGTCGAAATTCGAGGAAGCAGTTTGCACTACCCCTTACATTTATGTACGCCTTTATCGTGAGGTGCAAAATCCATTCAAATTATTTTGAAGTACCAGAGTTTACAATCTTGTTTTATTAAAACTATCGAGATTATACTTAGCTGTTATTTATTTAACAACATAAAATAGTCAGCTTGAGAAGAAAAGAAGGAGCTGAAACCAAATTGAAGTGAGAAGCTTCAAAGAATAACCTTGCTTCTATCAAGCAAACTGGTGAAATCACCTCCATTTAAGGATGAGAGTTAAAAAGGGTGTTCTTTCCACTTTCTTCAATTTTTCAGGTGTTAGGATCCAACTGTCCAACAATACAAACAATAGAAATGGTTAACAATCAAAGTGTAATAATATCAGATGTAAAAGTTGTGCCAAAATTATATAACCATCCAGAAAAATCAGCTCCTGTCAGTGCGATTGCAACATCAAAGAATAAACAAAGCCGACCAATTACATGCACAGGATTAATCTCAGAATCTTACGAAATACCTCAGACAAATTCAACAATGTACTCTGGAGGACTTATAACAGATCAAGGCTTAGAATCAATATGTAGTAAACATTTGAAGCGCTTCATGATTTCTAATCAAAATCTATGCGATGGATCCGGGCTTCATGTTCTCGGGTCAGCTGATATTTCATCAAGACGACAATCTAGCTGTAAAAGTAATCGTACATCCAGCCGCAGCTCCAAACTGTTTGAAAATGGAAGTGCTAACTTACAGAGACTATCAGTGATAGACTGTCCAAAAGTTAGTGACATAAAATATCGATTTTCCAGTGTTAAATATTCAGTTTATGAATGTTTTTATAGTGCTATAACAAGAGTCTTTAAGACAGATGTCATTATTGGCAATAATGAAGCACAAAACGGAGCATTTGTATGTTTTGATGAAACTTATGTGAACTTTGATTCGACAGTAGGCAGTAATTAGTGTAATACGTCTAGTCCTCTGTTTAGTTAAGACTGAATTCTATCAATCCAGTTTGTAATGTGGCCACCATTCTGCGTGGATCATCATCACCGTACATTGTGAATTGTTGTCATCAGACTGTCGGAGGGAATCAGCAGTGATGGTGGCCCACCTAGCATGGCGACTACACTGCAAACTGAACAGAAAAGTTCACCCTGCATCAAAGAAAGGACTAGACACATGACATCACTCACTAACTACCTAGTTTCCGAACGAGAGGTCGAATAGCTCAGTGTTAAAGTCTGTGACTGTGTCACTGGATGACTCGAATTAAGATCTCAGAGAGGACATGAGTTCCTTCAAGAATAAAGATACGCCTTGTTGACTGGTGTGTGTGACAACAAACACGAAACCTTGGTCGAGAGATTCCTTCTGTTTGCCTCTAATCGTCGAATAACAAGAAAACTATCTGTATTTTGACTAGAGTTAAATGCTTCTCGACTGTCTCAATATTACAGTAAATTGTTTTGTAGTTTATCAAACTCACTAAAAGCAACGAAGTAACTAGTGGGTAAATTTTTCCTGAGACGCGAGAACTCACCATTATACACACGCATTAGTGGGCGACATTGTCCTCTCCTCAAAACATGCTAAATTCTCCAGAAGTTAAATATGCTTTCAGTTTTGAAATATTTCTCAAATAAAATGACTCTATTGATTAATCTTATACTGCCTTTCGCATTTCTGGGTTGTTTATCAGTTCTCCCTCAATTCCATCTTTATTTGATATAAAATTCGAAAATGAACCACTTGTACGGAAACATTTCTAGCGCTAATTATACCAAGTGCTTCAAGTACATTTCAAATTAATGTATATTTTACGATTTTATTCTGCACAACTTAAATTCACTACTTGTCACATGATTTTACTCTTTTCCTTCTTCCGTAGATGTCTGATTTCCTACTTCAGTATTTGGCACTTCTGAAGCATTTAACAATTTTAAATCTAACCGGTTGTGAAAATCTTACAGATTATGGTATTAAGTTACTAGCTGATGGAGAATATGCAGGCTGTTTACGCGAACTTTATTTAACACGTTGTATTAAGCTAACTGATAAGGCTATTCATTCAATGAGTGGACGGTAAGCTGAGCATAAGTTTAAATCTTTATTATAATATCAGATATATTCACCACTAAGGAAAGAACAGTAGTTCTATTTGCTAGTATTAAATATCAGTTGGAATATCTGATAAATGCATTAACGGCTTTCTGATTACTTGTACTTACTTATCCGCAATTGTAATGCAATGCAGTGAAGAATTGTGGATGCACTAATACGACGGAATGAACAGTATACTTTTTGATGGTCATTTTATGTTCTTGGATGCGAAGACGTAAATAGTGTCTACTTTGACCACAATAATGTTTTTTTCACAGACGTCGAAATTAATCTCGTTGGTGATATTGGTTTTATCTTCATTCGCTGTTCTGTATTTTGGTTGACTTGGAGCAGACTGAAGTGATATAGTTTGGTTTGTGGCCAACGTGGATTCCAGAAGGTCTTGCGGCAGTTTTAAAGATGTTCTTCATATATGGAAGAAGAATATTCTTTGTGCTTTCATTGAATACTTATATATTTGATTTGATTTTTGAATACAGCTTGATTCCACAGTGTATTTTTGGTACAAGTATGGAATTTTCAGAATGGATATCGGTAGCCCAAATTTTGCATTGATATCAGGTGTGCGTCGGCAGGGGATCGAACCTTGGACTATGTGCATGGTCGGCGAGAGTCCTAACCACTGTGCCACCGACGCTGAGTTAAGATTATATGCGGTGTGACGCTGATAAGATATTTTTCTTGCATAAACTTCAAGGCAGGAAGGAGTGCTGTGATGAGTCCTGGCTCTTTTGAGTAATGTTTGCATGCAATTGTTTTTGTTGTTGTTGTTGTTGTAATTAATTATTCGATCCGTGGAGAACAATTTTCTGTATAATTGAGTTTCTAATTTCTTCGTAGTTGTTCGCTTGACTAAGACATTTAAAAAGGTAATTTTGTTCTCGTATTTCTCTTCTCTTATGAATTTGATGTTGTTGAAGATGCTGTTGATTAGGCTGTGAGTCTTTTTTTTTGACATGATTTCTCCTTATTGTCACCAATGTGTCAACAACGTAAGGTAACCATATTTTGAGTTTGATTTTCGGTAGGGTTATTGTTTCAAACTTTTGCGGAATGTTATATACTAAGAGTCTTATTAAACGAATTAAGAAGACACATTATTGATTAGTAAACGTTGTCAGTACATACTTTCACTATCTACTTGTGAAGTATAAAGTTGCTGTCTCATCGAATAACATGTGTCAGTGGAAAGCATTGGTAACAATTGACTCTAGCTGAACAATAAACAAAACATTTAGACATTAGTAGTCCAATAGAAAACAGATACCCTACGAATTCTCATTATCACCCTTCAGAATGCAGTTTCATTAAACATTCTAGTCCGAATTGTGAAATTATGTGACAGTGAATATTCTTACTCCTGGTGTATTAAACTATGGGTATTAGCAAGAAATATCTGTAGTGTTTCCCAATTGGCCACACTAAATAACAATAATCTTTCTGTCAGACATCAAGATACACTGTCATTATGCGATGTAATCAAACAGTTGTTTCTCCTCTCTGACTATTTTCAGCCTGTCTAATTTAGCTTATCTGAGTTTGGCATCATGTCCATTAATCACTGATGCAGCTTTTGAATTACTGAGTCAATTTCAACAATTATGGCAAATAAATTTAAATTCAACCAAGATTGGTGATCGAGTAAGTGTTGCTAAAATAATTATTTGATTTAAAACAATTAGTTCCCTTTTATGAATTTAGATAAGGCAATAAGAAGACGTAATTTGTCTGAATCGTGTAATCTATTTGAGTGCACAACACATTTCGAACAATCTGATCTTACTCTACAGACTTCTCATAGGATTATATATGAAATTAATAAAGAGTTAAGAGGTGAGAAAATAGACTTGTCTCTGTAATATCTTTCGCGATAGAGCAGCTAGGTCTCCTGTTCTCACCATTAATGGGTTCTGAAGATTCCATTTGTTTCTGGAGCCATTTAAGAATATGCTCTGAAGCCCTCACTTGCAGACATCGATGAGTCCACCCTATGTATGTGTGTCAACTCGTACATTCAAATTGGTAAACACACTGGGATGTGATATAATTTTTCACATATTCGAGGGACTTAGATAGAAATACTGGCTTCATGTTCTCAATTATTCTGATATTAGCTGCATAAAAAGCCTTTTTAACAGCAGCGTTCAGTCTATGTTATCAAGCTGTTATGATTCCCCATATAGGGTAGCTTGATATAGACGTCTTTCTTGGGGGCGAGTTGTAGAGTGGGTCTTGGTGTTCTGACTACTTTATATCTCCTGATGAACTTGTCTGGATAACTGTTATCAACCAGAGTTTGTGTCAACTTTCTTTCTTCTTCATCAAGTGTGTCTTCAGTGCATATTCGTTGGATTCTACTGAAGAGGCGTATCCTGAAGTTTGTGGAAGCCCCAGCTGGGAATTAATAAGTTTAAACCACCTCTATGCGTTCAAAACAATTCGTCATCATATTAAACCCTCCTTGGTAAATTTTGTTTTGATACCATAGCAGATGTACTGTTACCTCTGCTATTCGGTTTAGTGGTCTTCATTGTTATTTTGACCTTGAATATGTCCTTTTAACTTGACCTAAGTCTATTTTCTCACCTCTTAACTCTTTATTAATTTCATATATATTCCTATGAGAAGTCTGTGGAGTGAGATCAGATTGTTCGAAATGTGTTGTGCGCGCAAATACATTCCACGACTCAGACAAATTACGTTTTCTTATTACCTTATCTAAATTATTTCATTTCCATAAGTACTGACATGCATTTTGTTGTAACGATTGATCACGCATAGTGAGTTATGTGGTTACCGGTTACAAAATCACGGAGGTTCATCCTGAATATTAGAGAATTCATTCGTCACTCATATCTTAACATTTTCACACATATTCCAAATATATTGTCTCTTAGACTTCTCTAACATTAATAATTACTCTCTGAGTTTGAAAAATTCACTTTCAAATTGAAACAGTATAAGTAACTGAAGTAAAATTTGATGAAATGTATGTACTATTGTTTAACACATTTCGCTCTAATCACGACTAAATTAACGCCTTAATGAAGAGCTCAGTGTTATGAAACAGTTACTGAGTGTAGATGATTACTCAGAGAGATTCATTGACAATAATATGAATCTACAGACAACGTAACCTAAAGAGTATCAACAGTTCCGATGAAGATAGATCTTGTTCCTAAACCTTTAGTTTATCGATGATAACACCGGTGAAATAATAATACAACGCCTAAAGAATGCGGTGAAAATAGCATTCAGTGTTGCTGAAGTTCACTGTGTCTTCAAATTTATCCTATTTTAAGTCCGGGAGTTGATGATAAACTACTCAATTTTTGCCTTTTCCATGTGTATTTATCAGTTTGACTGCTCCTATGCGGCTAGTTATATAAGACATAAGATTAGACATGTTTATCATCCGATTTACAAACATTATCTCATGTGGTTATGCAGTGAACAAACGAAGTCCATTTTCAGGTTTATTCTAGCTCATTTAATGAATAAATAAGACAAAATTGATATCACTAAGGCTTTGAAAGTTACCTATAGTATTCCGACTAAGTTAGTCCGTTCCACTTTTCTGATGTCATCAAAGTCCACCTGAGTAAGCCTAAATTATGCTCTCGAAAGAAGTTCGTCCTAAAACGCTTTCGCTAACTTGGCCAACAGTGTTTTATCTATCCTTCATCGCTAAATAAAATTTGGTGTAACACTTTTCATCTTATTATAATTTGAAAAATCACATCAATTTTGTTACTAACGTTTATTCTAGAATATCATATATACATATATATGTGATTGTATACCCAGACAAATAATTTATCAAAAAGGATATTATTTGCTCGAAATTACTTCTTGTCTTCTAATTTTACTTTCATCTGTTTGTTTCTTTAATAAACTTTTAGGGGTTATCTGCACTTGGTTCATTGCCAAAACTACGTGAACTCAAAGTCTCCAAGTGTACTGTGATCACAGATTTAGGCTTACAAAAATTTGCCCACCTGGGAATCAATTTGGAATACATTGACTTATCATTTTGTCATGTAAATTCAATTTTATAAAATTCTTCTTCCTAACAACCATCACTTATTTAAAACAAATTCTAGAATCTGACAAATAATGGAATTAAGACATTGGCCTTCTGTTGTCGATATCTTGTCAGTCTTAGCTTGGCTGGATGTATTCAGGTATATTGATGATATTCGCTTCAGTAAATTTGTGCCATCTTGTTTTTTTCACCATAGTTAACAGATATTGCTATACAGTATGTATCAGGAGTATGTCACTATTTGAGATTTCTTGATCTTTGTGGATGTGAACTAATCACGTGAGTTCCTGTTATTGATTGCATTGTACTGAAAAAGCGAATATTACACCTGGCTGGTTTTCCGCTCACAGTGTGTATGTGTTGTATTTTGTTTGATCAGGTTTAAACTGTCGTTGATTTAGATTCCATTACGCAATCTTCACTGATTACTGTTCATCATGGGAATACATATATGTATACATATAATATCACCGTAAAATCTAGGTGGAATTACAAAGTCATAACTAGTAGCAATACACAGTTTAAGTCATCTCTAAACTAAAAGCCGGTTGTCATTTGGATTTACTTTCCCTCGTAAACTTTATTTAAACATGAAGGTTCCCAAGTTTCAGTTCAATCAGATATCTTTCTATTTTAAAAATGATGACGAGCATCTTTTGAGATCTTGTTGTTCAGATATTTCTCGTTTAATTACAGTTATTTTCTACAACATTCATTTTAACTATGAATTCGAATACTTTAAATGTGTTTCCATATATTCAAAGATCTGTTCGACTAGTTTTATCACTGTCAAAGAGGGTGGACGAGCGCATTCTGAAATTGTTAGAAAAACAAATGGAATTTGTAAAGTCGACAGACTCAGGTAAATACTTAATCGATATGATGTCAAAATAGCATTTAAGGTTATTTATAAGAACGGTCAAAAATGCTTGTTGAGATATGCTGAGGAGATAGCTATTCGTAAACTTAAGCCCAACTTCCACACCGCCGTGTGAACAAAAACAATTTATTATTATTTTAACCTACCTTGGGGATACTTATCTGATTACACTACCAAATGCAGTGTTAATTATTATTAATTATTATTATTAAATCCATTATCACTATGTTTATCCCAACTGGTCTTCTTTAATTCTACGTAAATTGATTTGACAAACAAATCTGTGTTCAGACTGTTCGCTATGTATTGCGAAAATACACCACACTTCAGATAATCTTCATCTTTTACTAACACTGTGCATCAGAGGTTCGGCGATGGAATGGTCGCTAAACACGTACGTGGTCCGAGGTAAGATTCCCGACCGATGCAGTCCTTAGCCTCTCTAAGCCCATAATAAGGCTGCTAAAGAAGGAAGGCTAGGTGTCGGGTCAGCAACCTCACCTCGTTAAAAATGGAACAACAACTACTGAAACTTTAAAGCCTGAAGCCGTATGTTCCACTCGGAACTCAAAGAAATGAAATAAAGAAATCCAATAACACTACTTAGAGTTGTTAAAGCGACTGTTTTGGAATTTATTTATCGACATATTTAATGAAACAAAAGAGTGACTTTGTTTCATATTCTCTTTAAGTGTAGCACTATGGTCTGTTGCTGTAGTCAATTAGTGACAAGTTACATGTCTTGTATGATTTTTAAATGAAATTTCGCATTAAAAATGTCTTCTGGCATACATGATATCGGTGGCATTATATTCTTGAACTGAACCACGTTTTACTGTACTTTTGTCAAAAAACCCGCTTGATACTGATGTCTGTGCAATGGGATGGATTAACGGGGGCAACAAGTTAAAAATTTAATTGTATATTACTAAATTTTCAAGAAACTGTGCTGGTATATTTTGGCCTACTTATTGGAACGCCCCCTAATACCAAGTGGATGAAGGGGGCAGCATTTCAGAAAAGGCATGTGCCACATAATCGCCTGAATGAAAGCTGCCACCAGGATCTTTTGTTATCAATATATAAATAACTTCTATTTATTATAACAGAAAAGGTATCGTAGACTTGTATTCAGCTTCTGTTTTGTTGTTCAGGTATAAGACAGTTTCCCAACTGGAAGAATTTATGCTGAAAATTCTGGGAATTACACTATAAAGTCATTTTGACTGCAAAACATACTCTTCACTGTGCTGTTTTGATATCCATGTTCTGTATGCTTTTTCTGTAGCGGTACTCATAATGCCATTATGTTTGTGTTACATAATTTTAGAGAAACCTCTCTTACTCACCTTAGAAAAGGTTGCAAGAAGCTGAAACATCTCCGAATTTTATACTGCAAGTCAATTACGAAGTAAGCTTACATCAGAAATTATTATCGTATATAAATAAAAATGTATAAACATTTACTTCACTATTTCTTACATGTCGAAAATCATCAAGTACTACACTGCAGGGATTTGATTGAATTCAGCTTTGCTGACGAACTGACGAACATTAGATGAACAAATACAGTTTATTAAAACAGATTAAATTTAGTCATTTAGATGATAAAGTTATGAAGTTCTTAGGAAAAAGTGTTCTGAAACCTGCAGTAAGTAGGAGATTCCGCAGGACAGATTAACTAGGCACTGGGCAGAATATTTGAGCTCTAGCTCAGCTAACCTGCCACCCCTTCAGTTTCTCTGAATTCAACTCCAACCTGCAGGGACTGTTGTCATCGGTAGGCGAAATGTAGTTGAGTTTGCGAAATCTGTCTATTAGTGAGTACATTTATCAGACCTTCACATACCATCGGTTCATAGAACACTGGCATACTTAATGTGACACTTGAAAAATTTAATCAGCCATAATGGATTGATTGTCAGTAGAATCTCGGCGTGGATACAAATGTCACTTACCAACCTGCACAGATTCAGCATTCTGCAATTTATCATCCTGCGTACACACATAAAGCAGTTTGCTTCAAAATGTTTCACGGTTATGAAGCATGTCAGTAAAAGACGGAAGATTAGACTAAAAAGCTCTCGCATTTATTCCATTCTGTTAGGTGGGCTATGTTGCTAGTAATAGTAAAGTTATGCGTACAGCATTTGATAGAGAAGAAGAATCGATTGGTAAACTGTAAAGTTTTATCTATCAAGGTGGCCGAGAGACATCTCACTCATGCCAAATCACGTCAAGCGATTTTGACATTAATAAGAATAGGGAATGATGAAGGAAATTGGCATCTCAGGTAGATGCCTTTTCTGTTGTCGTTATGATAGATTTAACAGTGGTTAGGTCAAATATAACACTATTCCAAGGAGCTATAGCCTGCCAGTTTGACTCACCTAGAGAAGTGTTGACTGTAGAATAGATGTCCTCGTTATGCTAATGATCTATTGATGGAGGATGCTTGTGACATGACTCAGTACTGACAACTTATTCTTATCTTCTAGATTCTGAAGCTGTTCAACAGACTTCACCTTATTATCTTTTGTTCCGTTCGTTGTAGTTTCAACATATTTCTCTGCTCTACTTTTCTGAAGTGAGACAATTTAGACTTTCACTGTTTTGTGTGAGTTTCTCTGCTGTTGTTAGGTTGGTCAAACAGCCAGTTAACAGTCAGCTGTCTGATAGTGACCAAATTCATGAATTCTGTTTTCACATTGTTACTGTCAGACATATCAAAATGATAATAACACTAGTCTTGTTTTGGTTTACAAATCTACTTATTTGGTCGTGTGATTATTATCTTAATTGACATGCTTATTTGATAAAATGGACGTAACTGTTACTAGCGTAAATATTTGACTGAGTGTGAATGGAAACAATACAAATAAGTGTCAGTTGATTTCAGTATTACAGTATCAATAACTGACTTGTATTCACTGATCGTTATTTTTGTTTTGAAACCTGATTTCACCTAGACACAAAATGGTTCGTTTAACAACTGGACGAGTTGAGAAAGTTGAATATTCAACAGATAGTCCACCAGACGATTTTCTTCCGAGTCCAACAAAAGAAAATGCATGAAATGCTCAACCGAAAACGTGTTCTCATTGATTGTACTATCTTTTATTCGCCTATTTATGGAACTTTTCTTACAAAGTATATCATACATATGACTTCTTGTTTATGTCTCCGATTATAGAGTGTGTGTTATAGGTACTTTGTGAATGATCCGTCTTCACAACATATTTCCCTAATAATAGAAAAGATTTGTAACTCAGGTGGATAATTTGCATTTAATAGTGTTTTCTGAGCTCAGAGAACACTATTAAATGCAAATATTTCCCTAATCACAGTATTATGCAGTTTTAGTATACTTTTGATGCCATTCATAAAAGATATTTTCTATCTACATATCTATCTGTATATATCTGCGATATATCACTGAATATACCAAAGTAGAACAGGATTATTCACTAAATGACGATTCAAAAACAATTTTTCGTCCATAATTACATCAGTTTATCCATTTACAAATAAACATTTTACGATAATTGGTGTTTCTTAAATGAAGGCAGCACTCCAATTTATTGCAAAATCGAAACTCCAGAAGTTTTACTTTTAGCGGTGATATTCACTTAAAGGCATTCTGATTTAAACAAGACATCAGGCTGACTATCTATGAGGATATTTTGTTTGATAAATATCACGGTTGTTAATATTGGCATTTTGAAGATGAATGTCGCAAAATGTATACTGAAGAACTAATAGTAAGATGAATTCCGTATTCAAATGACTATTGAATATTCCCTTGGTTCAGAGATGGAGAGAGCTAGTTGGAAAAGTAAATAATGGGAGTGTTTATATCATCTTTATAATTTCTAATGAAGGCCACTTTGAAAATTCGTTAGGAAAATTAAAAAGCAATAGGCAATAAATGCATACAACATTTTGGTATTCGTTTCCACGAAATCACATTGCAGTGGGGGCTGAATAATCTTTATTAACTTGCTACCAGGTGATTTGCATTTCTACTAATTAAATCTCATGAATTTCTCCTAATCTGATTGAAGATAACATAATCAAATAAAAGGAGGAGTTGAGACAGCGAGTTATCAGAGCGAAGAAATAGTGATAAATATCATTTTCCGAACAATTTGTTCAGCAAACTTTAGAAGGATTGTATCATATTCTGTACTCGTGATCTTGAATGACCTCCGGGTGTCCACCTCATAATATGTATCAACGAGATGTCCGGTGATAGCATTCGTTTTCTCAAGTCACAGGCCTTTCGGTACATGTTCAGCGAATCTATGGTATGGCCTTCTTCCTGTTTTCGAAATATAACTACTACAACTCATACAATAGATTTTTGCACACACGAGAAGCTTATCTATCAAACTTTGATTGTGACAAGCAGCATGTCTTTCAATGAAAGGGAACCAACTTGGTTGCAGAGAAGATTCTAGCTAGTGAACTATTTAATCTTCCGTTGATTATTTATGAAATATTATCACCTTTAAAGTCAAAATGTATGAATTTCGGCTTCTTCTTCACTGTGTTCTTTTCTATATTTCGATCTATAGATCTCTGTTTTTTTAATGGATTTTTGAAAATGACGGTTATTTTTAAAGGTTTCTCAAGTTTCAGAAATTATTCTTCCAACTCTTCAGTAGAGCACATTTTTTCTGATTCTGTGAAACAGTTCAGATCTATGACAAGTGATATCTGATCAGATGCACCTGTTGAAATTTAAACACATGTCCATCGCACGTAGACTTTTGGTGAATGGATATTTGAAGACTACTATCTCCTAAGGCCTCTATGGCGATGTCGAGAAAATGTACCTTCTTATTGTTTTTATGTTCCGTGCTGAAGTCAGTATTTTCATTTTTCGTTGCTGAGTAATCCAACTACTCAGGAGTCATGACTTAAATTATCGCATTCTATAAATGTGTCATCAGTATTTACTATTATTATTATTATTATTACATTCTTTAATTCCTAGAGGAACATAAGGCTTCAGCCGCGCGTCTCCATTGAGTTCGGTTTTCTGCCAACATTTTCACTCCACTCCAAGTCTGCCCACAAGCTTGTCTTGCTTTCCCGATCCTTGCTTTGATATCCTCGTCAGTTCCACCTGTAGCTGAAACGATGCTTCCTAGGTGAGTAGGTAAAGGAGGTTGTTTATTTCAGGTTCCTCCCATTTATGCTGGCTGACTGCTGTCTGATGTTGTTGCTGCTGCTGGTGTTGGCCAGGAATCTTCATCACCTCTGTTTTATCTATGTTCACTTGAAGGAAGTGTTATCTTCTCTGTATGCTTCTTCTGCCAACTTGTTGCTTTTTACTTGCACATCTTCCAGTTTGTGGGAAAGCAGACTTATCATATCATCGGCGAAGTCCAGATCCTCCAAGTTTTTCGTGCGAGTCGATTTTATGCTTGTTTCCTCATTGCCCACCCGTTGTCTGTCGGATTATCCAATCTACTGCGATCAGGAAGATCATTGGCGATAGTAGACATCCTTGCCTCACTCCCGTCCTCAATTCGAGGGATTCCGTAAGTTTCCCGTTGTGGATTACTTGGAATGCAGGATTGTCGTATAACTGTTGGTGGATGAGATGTATAATTGTCGATGGGACCCTGTAGTAGCGAAGTAGTTGCCAAATCACCTCTCGATAACGATAGTAATTTGTTTTATCAGATACACACTTCAGCTTTGTTATCTCAAGATGAAAACTGAAGATGTCTGTTAGCACAAGGACTAGTGAACTCATCATAGATACACCATTTAATTGACTGTGCAAAGTATTATTAAATTCTAATTACACATCAGTGGTTACCACTAGAAGTGGACGATTAAACTCTCACACCGGCAAGGAGAATAGTCTAGAATGCTAACAAATAGCATTGACAGTTTCCCCAGTATGAGTCTTTGTGGACAAGAGGTTTAGGTGAAATGACAATATAAAGATATTGAAAATGTTTGTGGGGATGGGACTTTCATGGAAGTGGAATGAGTATCTCACATTATATGCTTATGATAATTGATCATAGAGAGCGTATGTCTCAAGAGAACACGTCTGCATGTTTACGATGGGCTGTACATTTAATGCATACGATACTCTCGAAGTTTTGAAACAATATGTTTTCTTATAAGCTCTCTCAGTATACTTCTGCTGTGTCTTTCAATTCACCTTAAACCTCAACAGATTGTGGGATTACAGAATGCAATGCTGGTGATGTGAGATATTGGCTTGAAAAGTCAACCGATTGAAATTCGACAAGGTTTGTACGCAGCTAAAGACGATACAAGAAAATAAGTGATACCCTGATCTTATTCTGCATAAAGTGTTGTTTCTGCTTTCTTTATTCAAATTCTTACACTTTGCAAGGATAATGATTTATTACTGAAGACTTTTCTTCACCCATCTGAACACCGATATAAGTAAAACAGTAGTAATTTGTAGGTTGAAGCATACACTCTTTTCAAATATGTTGTATTAACAATTCATACGCATCAAGTTTGTCCATCATGCATGATGAAAACTGTTATATAATTCAATGAAAATCCTACTGCATAAAATTTACATATTAGTTTAGACTTCACAAATGGTTAGCTAGTAGTTCATACAAACACAACTATCATAAACAGAATGCTTAGATTATTAGATTAGGCTAGCAACCCCATCCTGTAAAAATCAAACACTGCTACAGAAACTTCAAGCCACTAGCTTGGAGCCCTATGTTCCACTGGGAACGTGAAGGAAAAATTATTATTATTCCCTTTGGTTCCGAGTAGAACATAGGGCTTCAACAACTCATCTTCACTTTCTTCTATTTACTGCCGACCTCTTCAGCTGTGTCCACAACTGTCCATAATATCTCATCCCCCTGTTCACACGATCTTCTCCATGTCACCCTCAGAGCGACGACCCACTCGTCATTTCCCATTCGGAATCCACTTGGGTAATAGCCCTGTGCTTGATACCAGACGATGGCTACCTCAGCATACGCCTGATCCATCTTCATTTTCGCCTACATGATTGTTGAGCAATCGCCTCTTGGTCTTTTGTGGCCAGCCTGAGTTTATTGTTGCTAATTCTTTGTGGTGATTCGCTCTTTTTTATGGGGCCAGTGAAGGCAGCTGTTGATAAAAGTCTGCAGTGGCCTGTTGGAAATCCTTTTCGCGACACGCTGGCCAACTTTCTGACCAATATAGAATAACTGACTGACTTCGTATTTCTGCTGAAAATCCAAATACTGCTGTTTAGCCAGAGTAATGAAGATTTTCAAACTGGTTTCAGTTTGATGAGGGGATATCTCTCCTTTCCGACTCTGACCTGCTTTGCCATCTTCATTCGTGCCACCCCGTTGTAGTTGAAGCCGTGCTTCTCAGATAAGTGAAAGAGGTAACCTCTGTCAAATCTCTCCCTCTGATGGTGATTGGTGCTAGTTGTTGTTGCTGTTGGTTGGCAATCTTCATCACCTGCGTCTTCGCCGTCTCACTTGAAGTCCTGTCTTCACATCCCACTTCTTCAGCAAGTTTGTTGGTTTTCGCCTGCAAGTCTCAAATTTGTGAGACATTGGACATTAATCATCCACATACAAAATCCAGATCTACTGGAGTCTTCTTATTGCTCCGACTCACTCCTCTCTTCTCGTCCACCACACAGTCTGACGCCTAATCTAGTCTACCTTAATTAGGAATATCGTCAGTGAGGTTTTCAATAGCTTGGAGAATAATAAAGGTAATAGTAATATGGTTATGAGAAGATGCTTAATTCTGTTTCGTCTAAATCTGCATATGGCTTTAGAGCAATTGTTCAATCACTTGTAAGGAAAAATAATTAAACAGTTGACTCTTCTAGATAACTATTTATGTCATATATGAAGCTGAGCTACAAAGACCAGAGTTACCTATTATAGTATGACTTCGATAACTAAACTTTGTACTACAAAATCCCATATAGTGAAACACAACAACCTCATTGAATTAAAAATAGATTCGTACTTCACTTTACCACTTAAACTTATACTTTTCTTTCTGAAGAACATCTGTAAGTTAGTAAGCGAATAAAAATACATCTACTACTTCAATTTAACGAATCAGTGGCTAATTCACAGCTTACACTAATTGTTCTCAGTATAACATAAAAAGGTGAACATGGTATGCTTTGTAGAGGAGAATTCATTTATTTATTTTAATTAACAGACAAAACATCTGGTATTGTCATTCCATTCTTGGAGAGGCTTTCGATGGGTGATCTTGTGTGATTCTTGAAACTTGTTTTCAATTCTGAGCTCAGTGAATAAGGGAACGTTGACTACTGTTATATTCCTAATCTTGCGTATGCTTGAGAAATGGATATTTCTAGTCGCTATCATCAGAAAAAGATGATAAGAAGTCCTCATATGATGTTTTTCGCAAATGTATAGACATTTCACTAGGTAAATACTAATACATGTATGCAGGGTAATTACGCGTCTATCTATCAAAAGACATTGGCTACAATCAAGATTTCTGAACACATTCAATAATTCTTTGAAGATTGGCGGTAGAGGAAAATATTTACTGTTTATCAAGGGTAGCCCCTGCAGTTCTTTTGAAAGAGGAAGAAATCTAAGCTCGACATAGAACTGATGTCAGATTTTAAGAATGACTTTGTTACAGACCAGCATTTTATGTCAACCAACCATGTCTCTGGAAGACAACACATTTTCCTCTCACCCATAAAATTTAAACTTTAAATATTTTCTGCGTCGCTTTAAATTTTTCAGTCACTTGTATAGTTTGGGTTATGGACCTCATTAAAAAAACATGTACCCTTATGTTTATCAAATTGTTTTTACTTAATTCCATATTAGTTTGTTTATTAGATATATCACACAGTGAAACAGTATTATTTACTGGATGACAATGTTTCGAACAAAATTTATTGTGGTTCATAATTATATAAAAAAAAATGATATGATTATGAACAATAAATTGTGTTCGAAACGTCATACAGTTTATAATACTGTTTCACTGTGTGATACAGGTAATAAACAAACTAATATGGAAGAAGCTTAATTTATCGAATCAAGTGCAAATACATGCAATAGAAATGACACATCACCTGCCACTGACATCTGGAAAATTCTACTACCCATACGACAAATAGGAGAAGATTAACAAAACTATAAAACTGAAGTTCTGAAGTCGTGTGATTACAACTGATATGATTATGAACTACAATAAATTTTGTTCGAAACGTCATCCAGAAAAGAATACTGTTTCTTCACTGTGTGATATATCTAATAATCAAACTAATATGGAATTACTTACCACCACAGTGCCCAAGTTTTACACATACATTGTTATTACTTAGCCATCTACATCTGTGGAAATGTAAACTGTAAAATTATTTCTTATCCTAGTGACTGGACTTACGTTATCTGAACTGCAAAGGTGGTAAAAAAGGGTCTGTGTTTGATCTGGACTCTTCAGACAGACAGAGAGACAGTTACTTGTGAGTCTTATGCAGTTATTGAATTATTATTTAAGAGACCCTCAAACAAGATTAATATAGTGTTAAACAGATGTTGGTTTTGTGTATGTGAATAAAACAGAAAGATTTCCTTAGTGTTCGCTGAAAGTAGGCAGAAATAGGATGTTATAAATTATTGGATACCTACACTATGGAGGAAAATTAAGACGTACTCCTAACCTCTAGCCACGCTCCCGATACGTGACTCTGAAAGGTCTTTTAAGTGGCAGGAAAGAAGTCCAGTGTTTCTTGGTTTTCAGTGCTTCCTTCATAACACTAATCAGCAATGAAATCTAAATTAACAATTTAACTTTATTTATAGTTTGAATTTAAACATCACTCCAAAATGGAAGCCCTATAGCTTATTATCATTTCACATCAATCTAACAATGTGTCCCGCAACCACCACCCACCCATCAGCTTACCTTATTATACGCAAAACAATTACATCTGTCACTCAAACGACTAATATGTGTGACTTTCTGAACAATGAACCACCTGAATTTCCTATTCCATTTATTCTGAATAACACATGTGGTTCTGTTCACTTTGTACGTTATACAGTGAGCATGCTTCAGAATTTCTCATAAACAATACGACATAAACAGAACCTTATTATGTAATACATCACTAGGTAGAGAACACCCTCACTATTGAGAGAGCATTCACCATTCACAAATTGTTATGTTCTGTGATCCAGCAAACGACAGTCATACAGTACTTATCTGTACATCGTGACCCATCCAGTTAAAGACAGGTGAACACTGTGTACTGATTTCTTTCCAGTACATTTCAAATTTGACATGATTCCTAAGCTAAATGTTGAAGTGAATTTAGTTTTCAAGGAGACTAGATTTATTTCTTCTTCTAAACATCCAAACGACAATTTTCTTGAAAGTTTTCCTCAAAAGATTCGTTGTCTTGATGGTATTTGATGGTTGGAGGCAATCGGCCACAGAAAGCCTTGGACCTGGGTTTCGTGCTAGTTGCCACTCATCAGTCAGCAAGGCGTATCTGCAACCATGAAGGAACTCATGTCCCTTCTGAGATTCGAACCTGCGTCACCCAGTGCTGCAGTCAGAGACCTTACCACTGAGCTATTCGGGCTCGCGATTGACCTCATGTAGGACTGTAGTGGATATTTTGATTAAACACTAGTAACTAGTGTTATGCGTCTAGTCCTCTAATTGGTGTAGACTGAATTCTATCAGTCAGGTTGTAATGTGACCACCATTCTAGCTAGCTCGCCATCACGGTGCATATTGATTTGATGGTATTAGATGGTTGGAGGCAATCAGCAATTGTTGTCTGTTTGTCTTCATCGAGACGTTTGTATCAGCACTCTTCTAACACATTTAACCAAAACTAATTCGCTTCAAATTTCCCACACATCAGCTTCAGTATTGTAGCGAATATGGCAAGTTAAAAACGCGTTTAACGATGATGATGATGATGATGTTAAGTACAGACAAAATGAATTCCGCTAGAGTTCTGTGTAGATGTACCAGATATACAATTCTGAATCTGTACGATTCTCCAGACAATCCGGTAATTCAATAGCAATCTCTCTTTCATTAAATTGTCAGTTCGAGCATTTTTGGCTGGAATACATGCAGTCAAGTCGCTTTTAGCAAGAATGTTCCCTTGAATAAAATGGTGCACGTCTAGATAACTCCTTGTCAGTATTACGATGTATTAACTAAACAAGTTTACTTTTATAATATGACAAAAATGAAGATAATGAATAAAATAAGGGTAGGACATCACTGACGCACTAGAATACGTAATACATAAGTTCATACGACGTAGTTCACAACAATAGTGCGTCGTATCCTGGTGTCGTTCTACTGACTTTACTGAGAGAACAAAAAGTGCTGCAATCAAACGAATGGAGTTCCTGTAGTCGCTAAAAGAAAACAAGAGATAGGCGAACTTCCTTTGTATCGACAAATCGCTTGACATTACAACGACTGCAACAAAACAGGTGTGTCAAAGTAATGATTCAGGTCATTTATAGTTGTGTGGGGGAGAAGAGTATTGTTCAGCGTATCTCACAACAACTACTCAGACAAACGCTGTCCTGTGTAACGTCCAGATATTGGGCTAATGCTACAGAAGAAAGTGCAGTGTAACACCATTAGATTCGTCACAGCTTTGATGTGATACTAGAAATTATAATGAAATTAACAGATAAAAATTATAGTCAGTCCTTGTTAGTTTGCGGAAACATGTTTCAGTGGTCCACATTTGCTTACTACACAGGTATTATGTATTAAGTCTTATGCATTACTGTCTACATAGTGTCCCTCAAAGATTATATCACTCAGACGAATGATGAAACTAACAAGAAACACAAAATATCTACCTAGTAACGAAGCGCAATAAAGTCATCTCCCCCTATACTTCATGTCTTAGACAGAATATGAATGTTTAATAAACAAGGTATTGTCAAACTCCACTGAACCGGGTCCCGATGGCTGAAGGAAGGGTCTGAAAGCTAGCTTTGTAACCTGTTAGTACTGAGTTTGACTCCCATTGTGGGATGATGGGTGAACATTGCTGAAGTGTCCTAAATCAGGAACAAACATCTGTCCAGTACTCCCTGGTTTTTAAATGTTCCTCCAACTAATGTCAGTCCGTGATGAAACAGCTGAAATTCAAGAAAACCAACCATATCACAATAATTTATTTGCATAATACACTCAATAATAACATCATGAGATAACATCCATAATAAAACCACCACCTGTGTACACATAGATATATTTGAAAAAGGGAATTGTACATTGAACAATGAATGTGACAGTTAATACATGACTGAACATAACTGAACAAAAGAAACTGATATATCCATTGTTCAAATCAAAAGTAGAATAAGGAGAAGGATGAGCAGAGGAAGGAGAATTAAATTGAAAAGACTTGAAAAATATGCCATAAAACCACCTAAAATAAAAGACACACAGGAGCTTCGTACTCAATGTGGACTAACCTACGAGGCATCAGTTCATGGTTACAGCGTCGAACCACCCTCTTCAACACTTCTCTAAACCCTTAACCAATGATGGGTGTCATATGCAACTGCCACCAATGAACATTTCAAGTGAAGATGAGTACATCCGACTTTCACAATGTAATTTGAAATATTGTGTCTATTAAGCACATGCGTTCAATAACTACAACCATATGAGTACGTCGTGCGTCGGTGGTGTAGCGGTTAGGACACTTCCTAACCATGCACATGGTCCGGGGTTAGATCCCCCGCCAGCCGACTTCTTTAGCTCACTCAGCCAGGAGTAAAGTTGGTGAAGGGAAAGGTTGGGCATAAGGCTAGCAACTTCATCCTGTAAAAATAAACATCACTCCTACTGAAAATTCAAGCCTCTAGCTTGAAGCCTTATGTTCCACTGGGAACGTGAAGAGAAAAAAAATGAGTATGTTTACTAACACGTGGAGAAAACAAACACTAGTGAGAAATTCTGGTACAATGTTCAATTCGATGAAAATGTACCAGTCGAATCACAGCATATAGCATTTAGCCATAAAATGATACTGTTCTGAAATGAATCCAGATATCATTATTATTCGCGTGAATTCCTCGTAAAATGACAGTCAGTGTCATCCTCTTATTCTCCCACTATGCTACAACTGATATAAGGACAATTTTCTCACTTTATGAAGCATGAAATTATAAGAAATATCAAAGAGAAATGGTTTATGTAATGCTGTGCAACATACAAACTTGGATCCCTATATTCCTAACTGTAGATGCATAACCGATTGAACGTGTTTTACACTTCGGAGCTTCACCAACTCCGTCATTCAGAGCAGTCTCATTGATTCTGATTTTTGCGTGAATATATATTACAAAATGAGATTAAGAAAAGCAAAATAGCTGATAAGAAGCATTATATACAACTCACCATGACAAAGATATGGATTTCCCGGTGCAGCAGGAATATAGCTAACACGATGAATGATTGGTTGCATGTAGTAGTAATTCCAATCACTCACTGTCTCAAAGCAAATAACGTCGTTGGCATAAATCAGCGAACATTTCAGTTTCTCATTCATCTGAAATACAGAATTCACAAACAAAGAAGTAGAACGTTTGACTTGGCATGTGAGATTATCAAGGTATCCAACGTAAAGCGTCGGTTGTTCAGTGGTTGAACGCTCGTCAACTAAGCGCCTGATCTAGAGTTCTTCCACTACCGACTCACCAATAATCCTCACTGATCCAGCAGTAAGGCCGGTCAAGAGGGAAGTCGTGCATGAGGATAACAACGCCATCCAGTAAAAATAAAATCGCTGGTACCGAAACTTCAAAGTCCTACCTTGAAGCCCCATGCTCCATCCACTACGAACGTAAAGGAGTATAATAAATAATACATAACCTCAAGCTTTGATGGTTCGGTCTTATTATGATTGACTGTAGAACTGGGTGACGTAGACACGAATCTCCGAATGAACATCAATTATTTCGATGACTCAGATGCGCGTTGCTGACGAGTATTAATTAGAATGAAACCTATGTCTACGGCTTTCTACTAGTCTATTCCAATCGTCTTATATTTTTTAATTCGCAAGCGATGTTTGTTAGTGAATAAACATATTTATAGTGAAAACAATGAGTTTGATAAATCCAACAGGGAAATCACCGTGCACTGTTGAAAAAATTAACAAACATCTGATTTGAGTCTGTGTTTTAAGAGGACCATTTCATTCATCAACAAGATTATGTGAATCCAAAGTAACATCGTGCCAGTTTATAAGATTCACAAATAAACTGGTGACATCACTCATACTTCCAGATAAAATTGTCGAATTCCTAATGAGAATTTGCAACACATCAGGCCAACCGTAACAATGAAAGCAGTTGAGGCTGTTTTCCGAAATGATAGGTGGTGAAATTTGTAGCCCGTCTGATATCAACCCAGTGGCCAAATAGTAAATGGCTAGATCTACATTCATGGTCCTACATTATTGGATTCCCAAACAGAGTCCTTAAAGTGTATTCAGCTGTCCCACATATATAACTATGGCCTAGTGTTTCAGAATCCAATTGTCACAAATATCCAGTGGAATAAATAGTCATTCCACTTCAACACAAATATGAAAATATTGTCAAATTTATAAATTCACACTCACATTTCGACCAATGTAATAATTGACACCCAAACATAGAGAATTCGAACAACAGCGCATCAAACAGCCGTTCAAATCAACATTTTCAGGTTCAATTACTGAATGTAATATCCTACATTCACTCAGTAATACAGCTTGGCTTATACACCGTTCAACGTCGCAGGCCACCAATTTGTAGGTAAGTAAAAGCAGGGCAATAATTACTTGCAGCTTACACTTAATATTTCGGAATAAATCGTTCAGGTCATTCAACATTTTTTCTAATAGAGCTGAATGCATGTTCAGAGTAGATGTAAATAATATATGACTACTTGTAGACCAATCAAACATGAGATAATTAGATGTTTGTCCTATTAGTTGATTGATCATACACTTCTGTGTGAGAAATCTTGATCACAGGTGTCTCAAGCCTCATTGACGAAATGAGTGTATTAAACTGATTTCATTGGTGGATATTTATGCATGACAGGCTGTTATGATTATGTAGGTATTTAGTCTTCGAATATTAAATACTTTCTTTACAAGATGAACAAAAGACTAACTGGTGTATTTCAATAGCCTCAAGCCCATTGTAACTCCTTAATCAAATGTTCCATGTAGTCTACGGTAGGGAAAATTTGAAGTCTGTTGTTTTCTGTACAAATAATTTGTGATGCATGTGATTGGTCCGAAGTACATCTGTAACGGAAGAATGCAGGAGACTTGGTATCTCTATATAGCCAAATTATATACAACTTATCTCCAAATTGTCATTTGCTCAGATCTTCCGTGTTGTTCTGCTTCTGTCCTCCGTATTTTGGTTCCTTGTCTTCTGTTTGTGTCTCTCATGTTTTCCTGAAACGCTGAGTCATTTGCTGTCTTCGACGTCAAAATGTCTCTCACTCTCCGCTATTGGATACTTTTATGCATATGAACGTCTCCTTACATACCACAGATAAATCTAACCAGTAGCACACGCCACACTTCTATCGCCCTTGAGAACTCTGAATTACGGCTGTGCAAAATAACTGGGAAGCGGTCATTAATAATGGCTTTGTTATCCGACATTATTAAATAATTTCTAATGGACAATACTGGATTTCTATTCAGACTGAGTACAGTGGGATTTCTCGATGTGATTTAATAACCAGTTAGGAATATGTTCTTTTCGATAACACTGAGTCATTCTATCGATTCAACCTATATCCTTAAACTTCAACTGTAGGTGAACTTGTAGCTACAGTGTGAAGTAGACAAAGTTTCGTCCTTTATTCGTAGACACAGGAACTGAAAATGTTCGAGATGTATGGGAAAGAGATGTAGCTTAGAATCTCCACTTAATAGCAAACCAATAACTATGAGCTGTAATTTGAATGGTTGATCACTCTTCAGCAGTAGTTCAATAAGTTACCTTACATCGGTTGGGAGGCTGTCTTTTCGTTGAGGAGTTTCTCTTTAATGTGATGTATAATGAAATTTCCCGGAAATCCATTAGTCTACAAGAATATGATTTTAATAAGCGCCCAAGAAGGCTTCCCATTGTATGCTTTTGCTTGCAAATTAGTTCTGAAATTTTCTGTGTACACGGAGATCACACCTCTTATGTAAGTGACGAATAAAGACACTACTATTCAACTGCTTGTGACATAATCACAAGAGAAATCGATAGTCTCCTGAATTGAAACATGGGTAGGTAGAGATTCTGTGTCCTTTTAGTACATAACCTTTTCCCTAATCTTCATGATTTCAGGTATGTTAGCAAATCAAAAGAGGTTTTAGTGCAGTCTTTTGATTAAAAATCGCTCATCAGTGTAGGAACCTGTATATCCCACTTGGATTCTACGGAGGAGATACAGGTCACTTGAACCGTTTTTCTAGATGTTTCCCCATGAATTACATCTGCCTCTTTCGTAAAGTTATCAGACGTTTCATCCTACTGGCGAGTCATTGCATCTGATGTGGATTTTTGAGCACCCACTTGCCCAGTGAGCCTAAATAGCTGACGGGTATTATCATCTTTTGATGCCTTTTCTATTTCTTTCGTCAACGTTTAACAACACTGTTCATAATCGTTAGCTATGATTAGCATTTATCACCTCTTCCGTGTCAAACTAAAAATGACACCACGCCTCATCAAGGCGACTGTGGTATTCAATGTGGTGAGACAGCTATGTTGTTAACTTCAATATATATGTAGACTTCATTCCCTCTTAGAACGTTTAAACCTAAGGACTTCAGGACTTCATTCAGTAGCCGGTATAAACGTGCAAGACTAATGCATTGCCATAGTTCATCAGGTATTAAAATTCGAGTGGAAATCTACCACCCACTTATTTCATCAACAACGCATAGCTTAGTGGTTTGCTTGTCTTCGCTGTCAGCCTTAATTTTGAGGTCACTAGGTGAGATAATGTCTGTCCTGCTGTTTACAGTAAGTGTTGACAAGAAAAACGTGGTCTTCTGAATAAAATTGTAGGGAAAGTCCAAAGATGTCTGTTTCTGGAATAGACATAGAACTGCATAAATATCCTGAATACAGTTTACAGACTAGTTCGAATTTTTTCTCTCGAGCTCCGAAACCACCCACGGAAATGATTCTGTCTCAGCGTTTCCCTCTTAGTACTTAACTCAATAAAACTCATCTTCTGTTTCATCCAAACTGAAATCACTTAGTAACTAAGCAGAAATTACGAAAAAGCATTGACGAACATCAAGTTGAGATATGAAATCCCTCTACTAACTCTCAATACAATAACTAGACCATCAAATCCACTAGAACTAACCTAGGAATATCCTGGTATCTGTAGATTTCACTATGTTGACCAGTCCGGAATAAAGGGAAAACTTACACCTGAATATTATATGCCCGCCTTAGAATTACAATACATTTCCGGAGCCATAGATGCTGAAGACAGAGCGAATGATGCTAGATATGCTATTTGTCGAATAGTATGGATGTTGTAAGCTCCAATATAGAAGCTGCAGAAGTCATTTCCGCTACCTTAGAATGCTTTTTCTTGCAATATACATTAGACATTGAATAATTCTGCTACGTGAGTTCGGTCATGACTTCCACCCAACAGACATCGGCTGGGATATATATATATATGTATATAAACTGTATTAAAAAATATTTCATCCCGTTACAATTTGTTTGATTTACAGGGAATAAGGACACCATCGAAAATGTTTTCTGAATGTTATGATTTAAAGCTGCACACAAAACACCTCACATCCGACTATTAGATAACAAGGAATAAAGTACAGGGAGGAGTACAATAAGCATGAAAATAATGAACTAAACCTAAATAATAGCGTAGCCTTGGATAAATCAAGCCACCCTAATTTAATAGCCAATGTTAAACCAGGAAGAGAAGAAATGTTAGGTCTGAAGCTAGAGGATCCAGAACTTGAAAGTCATTCTCATTGCTCTTGAAACTTCAAAACAGAGAAGAAGATAGGCTTATTGTTTATCGGAAACAAGAATACTTTTCATATTGACAATCAGTGGCAGCTTCAGGAATGCATTCGACTAACAGGCCCACTTCTCTCAGTGAAAGTAGAAGTAAGCGGGGAACACGGAATAGTTGTGTCATGTTTGAGGCTAGCTTCCTCAGATTGAGGGAGATATAAGATGACATAGAAAGTGTTAGGAATCTGTTTGAGCAGACTGAATAGAACGTAACTCTCAAAATGTTTAACTGACGAATCAGTATTCCACTCCGGTCACCCAGGTGACCATTTCAAATACAGTGATATTTTGACTATTATGATATCAACAACAGCATCGAAGGCTGTCATGTCGTGGGCGACAATCTTCTCTTGTATGATGACAGCAAGACTCGTTTCAAAATGTAGGAAAGTCGCGACTATACAATGCCAGGCACAACACCACAGACAACTCATATCCAATGGAGAAGAAGGAAGAATTCTAGAGAAAATGATTGTGTTATCACTATCGAAAACCACACCGGGTATTTGTTGTTTTTATTTTAAATGGTGTATTTAATAGAGGTCGTTAACTCAGTAAACCTTTCTATAAATATCACGAGAAGTATATTAGTTTATCAAATGAAGTGTGAACCATTTCAGAAGAAACTCCAGGGCACTGTGCAATAACTTATATTCTATCCTTTAAGCAGGATTCCTCTTTGTAGAATGTGAAGGACACCCTGAAAATATTGTCGTACATTGCCAGTTATCCTTTTGTACACGCAACAATCCAGTTTTAAAAATTTGTAACTGACGTTCATGACATTCCAGACAGTCGGGTCACACATTTCTCCGAACTGATTCGAAATGCAGTAAACTGAAACATTTAGCTAGAGAATGCAATAAACGTGCACTTTGATGTATTAATTAGTACTGGTCATACCTCTGAAAGCTACATATTTCGACCAAAATACAGTTTTCAGGATTTCATCATGACCTCTCCGTTCTTCCGAGAATTTTCAATGGTTCTCTAACCTATGTCAGCACATGACGAAATCTTGTAACCAATCAAATCATATCCCTGCAAACTACCATCAGAAACGGAAAAATATATACCCAGTGTCACTTATTCACCAATGGGAACTAATAATTTAGTTAAAAACATTCTTACTACTAAAACATCCAATAATTGTGTCCACTATATAAAACAAAAGTTCTTTCACAGCCTAATGTATGATACATCACATTAGCTAATCTTCTATTGGACAACACAAAGAAATATTTAAAGCTTCACTATGAATATTTGCTACACAGTTTTCCTGATGAAATATCAACTCACTAAATGATTGTTCACCTAATTATCCAGCACATATTGTGCATCCTCTCCGTGCTGCTCAAGTTTTCTTATAGGTCCGTTTCAGCCAACAGTGGTCTATGCCCAAGAGAACTTTCAATAGTGAATAACTATAAAGTGAAACAGTCAACACCTCAGTCAGCAGAAGTCAGCAAAGTTGAATGTATTATGAGATGTTGTATGGACCCGCAATGCTCAGGTGTCAATTATTATACTGGTCAGAGGGTAAGTGCGAATTTGTATCATTTGATGGAATTTGATGTCTGTGTTTACATTGCTTTGTATTATCTTCATGCATGCTTGACACTTTTCAGTGATATATATATATATATATATATATGTATGAGACGCGGGGACAGAGTGGCATGCGACGCTTCCTTGAAACTGGAAGTTTCCGAGTTTCGGTCATGGTGTATACACACTGTTTAATTTTCAAACTACTTCAACTTGGTGGATTACACTGCTCAAATCTGTATCAACCCCACTCAACAGCTGGCCATATGACAATGCCACATGTCATGTGATCTACAACGGAAAAGTCAACGAAGCTTTTGAAGTAAAGAGAAGAGTAAGACATGGCCGCCAGCTACCAAAAAATGATATTCTTAATTGTTGTGGACAGGATTATGCTTCAGACTATGAGTTGGGAGCGAGGAGACAGGAATACACTAGGCTGATAATAGGACTCAAGAAGATCTGGACTTTACAGGCAATCTATGTCTAATGTCACAAAAACTCGAATACCTACAGGCAATAAACAATAAACCGACAGAGAAGGCAGCAATGACAGGACTTCAAATGGACATAGATAAGGCGCAGGTGTTGAAGGTAACCAGCCAACAACAACCAGAACCAACCACTATCAACGGGAAAAATTTGAAAGAGGTCATTTCCTTCACGTATCTAGGGAGCATCGATTTACCTTCCGGCGACAGCATGTATGAGGATGTCAAAGGCAGAATCAGGAAAGCAAGACAGACCTTCATCACTCTGAAATCAATTTAGAGATCTTATCAACTAAGCACAAACAACAAAATTCGAATGTTTAACACCAGCTGCCATCGCCGCCTACTGAATATTAGATGATGGGCCAGAAGCCATCGGTAACAAGAAAATCTTGAAAAGAACCAATCAAGAACATTTTGCTGAGGAAACTGAAAATGGATGGATCACATGTTGAGAAAGTCTCTGGGTGAAATCACGCTCCAGGTCATCGAGTGGATTCCGAATGGGAAACGATGAATTGGGCGTGACGTGGAAGAGACTGTGTGAAGAGGAAATGAAAGATCATCGGCAATCATGCAAGGATCTAACGGGAACTTCACAGAACAGTACAAATATACATGTGCTACTGAAGTCCTATGTTCCATTCGGGACCCAAAAGGAATAGTAACAATATACATAATGTTTTTTGGCTCCCAAGAAATAAAAGTCGGAAGTGACATATTGTCGAAAGAGATACCTCGGACTATTAAGAAATTTAGCGATGCATCTCGCGTATGTTTCGAACTAGTAAGCTGATAGAAATTTGTTATTATATGCGGTGAATCTTGTAGAAAAACTGAATGACACATCTTCACAGCTTTCAAAACGATAAGTCTAAATCCATTGGACCGTTTATATTAATTTCACCTGTGTACGATATGATTACCAGGTAAACGAGAAAGGACAACTTCCATGTTTGAAAGTGATTGTTTATAATCCCAAACACAAATCTGCTACTCGGCATAGAACATAATTTTCACTTGTTGTACGGACCTATTCGTCCACTTATTGCATTGTGAAGCCTGAACAATCTGCAACATTGGGCACACACTTGGGGGCACATTCATGTGATAAGTGATTAAACTGTCATTCGGATTTACTGATGCCTAAATTACTTCATAATCTCCTCAAGAACAAATATCAACTGAAATTATGCTTGATGTTTGATCAGTCTTTTATCCCAAAGATAAACGATTATGTAGGTTCGGTTAAAGGAGATAACCGAATGTTCGTTTTGGGACCAATAATCCATGGATTTTCGCCAACTAAATTGAAAACCTTGATTATTATTATCATTTTCTTTTTTGCCTTCTTTATTTCAGACAGATGTGAAAGTGAAATGTGCACTAGTCATTGCGAAAAGAATCGTCTGTTTTGAGGCTATAAGTGATTGGACTTACCATTTTATGAATGTTGCTCCTAATAAGGTTAACCATCTTCCTGCTCTTCTAATAAATGCAGTGTATTGTGGTGAGTAGTAAAGTTGAAGCCGCTGGATATTTTGTTTTCCTGCACATATAATATGCACCGCACTACTTATAATTTAATACATGATATTTTGCTATTCAAATGTACAACATGGAGATGTTGAGAAAACTGAAGATTTGTCTTGTTTATCAGTTGAGAACAACTATTTCTCTTTTAAGGAGAGTGGAAAATGTATGACACTGTATTTGAATACCTAGAAGATTTTACACAGCTTGTTTTAATTTGCCAGATATGGGTCAGTTGGCTTACGATAAGGACATGGACTAACATAAAGTGATTTCCGTTCATATGACAAAGGAATTGGTAATAACAGTACTGATGATAAACGCGATATCATCGTAGCGTTTATTGAAGAATAAAAAGACTTGGTCTTATACCGTTGAGAGTAAGACAGGTTTGAAACATCGGATTGACCACAATAAATTGGTTCTCATTATAAATTGATCACATCTAACGTCGGACTGTCATTCCCCTATATTAATGAAGGTGTGTTTGCCAAATGTCAGTGTCGAAAATATGTTCAACACCTTCTAGCAGATTCTTACTGATGTCAACATGAACCACGTCTTCTAACTTGTGTTTGCATACTCTGTTTATTGTTAGACGCATACACACACATGGACATCATTAATGTGTACATTTGTCTTGTGAGCGATATATTTCAGATCATATTATGAAAGTCGTATCGACTCATCTTCACTTGAAATATGTAGAGGTGGCGTTTTTCGCAAATGATATATGCCCGCAACTAAGTGTGTGATGTAGTTATGATTAGCTTAGATATACTCATTCACACATATGAAACCCTATATCATCATTTTGAAGAAGGGAAATTCGATAACACTCAGCGGAGTCTTAAGTGTACCATTTTTACCTGTTTGAGTTGGCAGTATGGTAAAAATTTATACGAGTTGTTATGATAGGCAAGTGCTAATGGGTATGTTGAACTTCCAGTGATGAGTGAGTGAACCAGTGTATGGTGAGTTGTGGAAGAGTAGGGTTTGACACTGTAATTGTGAACTGATAACTCCCAGTTTAGTCTATATTAAGTACAAAAGCTACTGGTTGTCTTTTATTTAGGTTGTTTTGTGGTGTATTTTATTAAAGCTTTATCAACATTGTTAGCACATCTGAATTTTAATTCTGCCTCTTTCCATCCATAATCTTTCTATTCTTCATCTTCTTCTTCTTCTTCTTTATATTCTATTCTTAATATTGAACAATGAACATTCCAATTTCTTTTGTTCAACTGTCAATCATATGTAAACTCTTCCACTCATTGTTCTATCAACTATAGTATATCCTTATATACATGGATGTGTAAACAAGTGGGCATTTCATTATGGTTGGAATTTTGTGATGTTATTATTGAATTTATTAGGCGAATAAATTATTGTGACTTGCTTTGTTTTGTTTTTTGATATTTCGTTTCCATTATTGGGAGTTCCAGCTGTCTTTGAAGAGTATAGATGATATGAATGGGTTGAGTGGCATCTCTTGAGGTTGACGTTACTTTATCTATTATACATTCAACAAACAGTGTCGATGGTGTTTGTTGTATTTACGAGTAATGTGTATCTCACTGTTTGTCCTTTGCGAGTGAATATTACACCACACAATCCGACAACCGGTCATGTGCTCTTATCGGAATAATTGTGACTTTAAAATGAAGAATATCTCTGAGAAATTGAATTAGAATTGAATCACGATTTACAATATCCTCCTTGCAGTATCAATTAAGTTGACTGAGAGGAAGGCGGAATTTCTGAATGTAGTGTAGAAACCACATCTGAACCAAAAATGCTGTTACATAATTCCTTCTGATCTCTTCACTCGGAATGTACAAAACCTTTCTCTTCTTTACGCCATTTGAGGTCTTACCATGTGTTACATCTGTAGGGGATTAAACAATGAGCTCAGTAAGTGTATGGAAGATCAAAATAAAAATCCAAGTTGATAAAAAATATTGCAACAACCTATTAAAGATAGGCAGATAACTGAGTTGTGAAAGATAATAGTTACCTGGAGATATAATAATAGTCCACTTCTACGAATTAGCAGTATAATCCACAGACAGATACGGTTCACTGATGGGTTTTGTCCGCTTGCAGAATTGGTTCACTGGTTAGAAAAGACCCTTTGGATGAGGTGTTCCCTTAAGTTCTAGAGAATACGACACGAGGACTGGCAGAGTAAATAGACTAAAGAAACTAGTGTAAGACGAAGCTGGGAGCAGCACGACTATATTTTCATTCGAACGCCAAAGTTATTTTGCTCAACAAACATTTCGACCAAAACAAATGTGATGTACTGTAAATGTCCAAACTTGAGTTGATTTCCTGGAATAATTTAAAGGTTGAGTCAGATTGAATTATTAAAAACCACTTAAAATAATCACAGCGCGCCTCTAAGACAATATTTTTCTGAGCGTATAGCTGTGCAAGCTAGAGCTTCCTCAGCTGTATTACTCAGCTTAAGCGTGGTTACTTTGATTTTCTTGAGACGTTTTTGCTGTACAGAGTTGAAAACACAGTGGTGTACCCGGTACAATCGGGTCTAGATAACAGAATCTGTTGAGGCCATTGAAGTCCTCACTAACCGTGCATGCAAGCTGGTCACATATAAGAGTGACTTGAATATGTTTGGTCGTCAAAATATATCTTGGTTACATTCCATCTAGAACTTTGCACTCTGCAAATTATGAAGTTAGTTTAAAGAATTTTCGCATTGAAATTTTGATCATGAATTATATGTAGTGGTGATGTGATTGTATTTCTTTCCGCAATTGTGCTATGTGGTCGATGAACACAAGAATAATCTGAGTCTTTACTATTCCTTCTCACTGGCTACAGGAATTTTTAAGCAAACAGTAATTGTTAATAAGACATAATTCAATGGTCTCAGTAAATTTCAGTCGACTTCGTTAGTTGAAATGGTGTACGTATCATGTTATATATATACTGCAGGTTATATTAGGAGAATATCTGGAATAGCCATTGATTGGCACACAACTAGTGGTGTTAAGGATGATGGTTGAATGTGAAATGATATTTTTGTTGCTGCAGGATCCAAACTAGCCTAGACTAAAATCACTGACAATGAATTATCAGGTTAACCGAAGAGGCAAGCAGATAAAGATTTGCTTATCGTTGACAGATACTCAAAATTATAACGCAAACCTCTGTGATAAATGAAGAAACAGAGAAATAAGCTCAATATACTTAGGCAATAACGCACATGTGTATTATGTACGTTTTACAATTAATGGATGAATACTTACTATGCATGTTGCTCAACCTAAAGTTGATCCAACTTAAACTGGAACCTGGTGGGCAAATGACCATTGTACCACTTACTATTTATTTCATCACATATCAACACGATGCAATCCAGTAATGACAGATAAAGTGTGAATCGAGTATTTCTTTGTTATATTAACTGTTGTCAACGTCAACTTTGTATAGAGATCACTTTAGGCGTACATTTATAGTCCATATCAGAATAATTATATGTAAAGTACTCTGCAAAATTCACTGTTCATTATAGGGTAACTTTGTTATTTCTCCCTATGATTATGCTTCACTAAAATATGCTATTTACGCGAACTTGCATTTTGTTTATTGATAATTAATGACTACAAACATAATACTACAAGTAAGCGTACGCCCCATGACTACTGATACCTCTCAAAAGTAAACGGATTCAGAAGAGAATTTTTACATTGAAGTATTGATAACAGATTGATCTGTGGTTGACCAGGTGAACTTAGTAGACGAAGGTTCATGAGTTATACAAAAGTATGAAGTATGACATCATTTTATTTATTATTATTATTACATTCTTTAATTACTAGAGGAACATAAGGCTTCAGCCGCGCACCTCCACTGCGTTCGGTTTTCTGCCAACTTTTTCACTCCGCTCCAAGTCTGCCCACAAGCTTGTCTTGCTTTCCCGATCCTTGCTTTGATATCCTCGTCAATTCCACCTGTAGCTGAACCGATGCTTCCTAGGTGGGTAGGTAAAGGAGGTTGTTTATTTCAGGTTCCTCCCATTTATGCTAGCTGACTGCTGTCTGATGTTGTTGCTGCTGCTGGTGTTGGCCAGGAATCTTCATCACCTCTGTTTTATCTATGTTCACCTGAAGGAAGTGTTATCTTCTCTGTATGCTTCTTCTGCCAACTTGTTGATTTTTACTTGCACATCTTCCAGTTTGTGGGAAAGCAGACTTATCATATCATCGGCGAAGTCCAGATCCTCCAAGTTTTTCGTGCGAGTCGATTTTATGCTTATTTCCTCATTGCCCGCCTGTTGTCTGTCGGATTATCCAATCTACTGCGATCAGGAAGATCATTGGCGATAGTAGACATCCTTGCCTCACTCCCGTCCTCAATTCGAGGGATTCCGTAAGTTTCCCGTTGTGGATTACTTGGAATGCAGGATTGTCGTATAACTGTTGGTGGATGAGATGTATAATTGTCGATGGGACCCCGTAGTAGCGAAGTAGTTGCCAAATCACCTCTCGATCGACGCTGTTGAAGGCCTTTTCAGAGTCAATGAAGTTGAGATAGAGAGGTGACTGCCATTCCAACCTTTGTTCAATGATGATCTGTAGTGTAGCAATTTGATCAGTGCATGACTTGTTTCTCCTGAATCCAGCTTGTTCTGGTCGAATTTTTTCATCCAGGGCTTGTTTGATTCTCTCCAGGATGATGTGGCTTAGTATTTTGCTTGGGATGGACAGGAGCATAATTCCACACCAGTTTTGCATTGACTTAAGTCTTTTTTCTCTGGCAGATTGAATGAGTATCCTTTCTTCCAATCCGCGGGTACTTTGCCCTCTTTCCACACCTTCTCCGGCAATGGCGTCATCAAGTCCGCTGTTGTCTCTGGGTCCATTTTCAATGCTTCTGCTGATATTCCATCTGGTCCTGCTGCTTTTCCAGCTTTTAGCAACTTGATTGCATTCAGGACTTCTGATTTTGTCGGGGTGTCAATGTTCACTGGTATTTCTGCTTCCGTTGTTGGTATTGGTGGGCGCATTGTAGGTGGTGGTCGATTTAGAAGTCTTTTGAAGTGTTTAGTCCAGTGTTTTCTTTGCTCCACTTCTTTGGTGATTGACTTTCCATTGCCATCCTTTACTGGCTTAATCTGTGTCGAACTTTTTCCCGATAGGTTCCTAGTTGTTTGGTAGAGTGTGGCGAGGTCTCCTTTGCCTGCAGCTTGTTCTGCTTCGTTTGCCATGGCTTTATAATATTTTCTTTTGTCTTCCCTGGCACTCTTCTTCACTCTTTTGTTCAGCGTATTGTAGCCTGCATTCAACTCCTGTTTTTGTTGCTCGTCGGTGCACTGGATAATCTTTTGTTTCACCATCCTTCTCTCTTCTATTAGTTTCCAAGTGGCCGCAGTGAGCCACTGTTTGTCCTGCCTCTTGTTTCTGCCTAGAACTTCCATGCAACTTTCACTCCGAATTCATCAAATTCATCCATAATTACAATTCACGGTGTCACATTTAGGTATTTTCATAGGCTCTAACTTGAATAATATCAAAAGCTAACACTTTCTCTGTCATCTTATGTCTCCCTCAATCTGAGGAAGCTAGTCTCAAACATGGCACAACTATTCCGTGTTCCCCGCTTACTTCTACTTTCACTGAAAGAAGTAGGCCTGTTAGTCGAATGACATCCTGAAGCTGTCACTCATCGTCAATATGAGACGTATTCTTGTTTTCGGGAAACAATAAACCTATCTTCTACTCAATTTTGAAGTTTCAGGAGCAACGAGGATGACTTTCAAGTTGTGGATCCTCTAGCTTCAGACCTAACATTTCTTCTCTTCCTGGTTTAACATTGGCTATTAAATTAGGGTGGCTTGATTTATCCAAGGCTACGCTATTATTTAGGTTTAGTTCATTATTTTCATGCTTATTGTACTCCTCCCTGTACTTTATTCCTTGTTATCTAATAGTCGGATATGAGGTGTTTTGTGTGCAGCTTTAAATCATAACATTCAGAAAACATTTTCGATGGTGTCCTTATTCCCTGTAAATCAAACAAATTGTAACGGGATGAAATATTTTTTAATACAGTTTATATATGTATATATATATCCCAGCCAATGTCTGTTGGGTGGAAGTCATGACCGAACTCACGTAGCAGAATTATTCAATATCCAATGTAGATTGCAAGAAAAAGCATTGTAAGATAGCGGAAATGACTTCTGCAGCTTCTATATTGGAGCTTACAACATCCATACTACTTGACAAATAGCATATCTAGCATCATTCGCTAAGTCTTCAGCATCTATGGCTCCGGAAATGTATTGTAATTCTAAGGCGGGCATATAATATTCAGGTGTAATTTTCCCTTTATTCCGGACTGGTCAACATGGTGAAATCTACAGATACCAGGATATTCCTAGGTTAGTTCTAGTGGATTTGATGATCTAGTCATGGCATTGAGCTTTAGTAGAGGGATTTCACATCTCAAATTGATGTTCGTCAATGCTTTTTCATAATTTCTGCTTAGTTACTAAGTGATTTCAATTTGGATGAAACAGAAGATGAGTTTTATTGAGTTAAGTACTAAGAGGGAAACGCTGAGACAGAATCATTTCCGTGGGTGTTTTCGGAGCTCGAGAGAAAAAATTCGAACTAGTCTGTAAAGTGTATTCAGGATATTTATGCAGTTCTATGTCTATTCCAGAAACAGACATCTTTGGTCATTTCCTACAATTTTGTTCAGAAGACCACTCTTTTCTTGTCAACACTTACTGTAAACAGCAGGACAGACATTATCTCACCGAGTGACCTCAAAATTAAGGCTGACAGCGAAGACAAGCAAACAACTAAGCTATGCGTTGTTGATGAAATAAGTGGGTGGTAGATTTCCACTCGAATTTTAATACCTGATGAACTATGGCAATGCATTAGTCTTGCACGTTTATACCGGCTACTGAATGAAGTCCTGAAGTCCTTAGGTTTAAACGTTCTAAGAGGGAATGAAGTCTACATATATATTGAAGTTAACAACATAGCTGTCTCACCACATTGAATACCACAGTCGCCTTGATGAGGCGTGGTGTCATTTTTAGTTTGACACGGAAGAGGTGATAAATGCTAATCATAGCTAACGATTATGAACAGTGTTGTTAAACGTTGACGAAAGAAATAGAAAAGGCATCAAAAGACGATAATACCCGTCAGCTATATAAGCTCACTGGGAGAGTTGATCCTGAAAAGTCCACATCAGATGAAATGACTCGCCAGTAGGATGAAACGTCAGATAACTTTACGAAGGAGGCAGGTGTAATTCATGGGGAAACATCTAGAAAAACGGTTCAAGTGACCTGTATCTCCTCCGTAGAACCGAAGTGGGATATACAGGTTCCTACACTGATGAGCGATTTTTAATCAAAAGACTGCACTAAAACCTCTTTTGATTTGCTAACATACCTGAAATCATGAAGATTAGGGAAAAGGTTATGTACTTAAAGGACACAGAATCTCTACCTACCCATGTTTCAATTCAGGAGACTATCGATTTCTCTTGTGATTATGTCACAGGCAGTTGAATAGTAGTGTCTTTATTCGTCACTTACATAAGAGGTGTGATCTCCGTGTACACAGAAAATATCAGAACTAATTTGCAAGTAACAGCATACAATGGGAAGCCTTCTTGGGCCCATATTAAGGGACGTATTTATTCCGAAGTTGTGATAAACAATGGAAGGTACAATTCGCTAATATTACGTTGCTGATACTTTTCTTACTGGCGTCATAACGAGTCGACTTACAACTTCAATACTCTGTTTAATGATATACATCCAATTGTTTGAATGACTTCAGAATTCGAAGTGAATGGAAACTGAGTTTCTTGGACGTTTCAGTTACTAGGTGGACGACGAAACTGTTAAGTGGCGAATATTTCTTCAGTAAAAATGGAGTGGACAATATTTTAATTTCAGCAGTTTATTCTCATCCAGTACAAAAGTTTCTTGGTGGAACGACTGTTTTCAAGGTCCCGTAAACTTTGAACAAGCGACATATTAATAGGAGGTCTAAAGCAAACAAATCCAGTTTTGTTGACTAACGAATATCCAGAAAATTTCATTATACGTCACAATAAACAGAAACTCCTCGAAAATACAGCCTCACAACGGACGTAAGGTGTCGTTATTGAACTACTGCTGAAGAGTGATCAAATCATTCAAATTACAGCTCATAGTTATTGGTTTGCTATTAAGTGCAGATTCTAAGCTACATCTCTTTCCCATACATCTCGAACATTTTCAGTTCTTGTGTCTACGAATAAAGGACGAAACTTTGTCTACTTCACAATGTATCTAGAAGTTCATCTGCAGTTTCCGTTCAACGTATATAGACAGAATTGACAGAATGACTCAGTGTATCTTCATGCATTTACTCCCCTTGATGAATTTCAATAAAGCAAGAACAACAGTGGTTTGTGCTGAATAATATGGTACCATCATTTATTTCGTTGGCTTCTCATCAGCTGATTACAGCCTAAAAAATTATGAGGTTTAAGTACAGAAACGTTTTAACATACTTGCAAATTTTACATGTTGTCAGTTGACAGAAATTTCGAATTTACGAATCTCGAAAAATGCTGAAAAACAACGGCTATCCTCAAAGATTCATTAACAAATATGGAAGATGTGAAGGCCAAAATACCAAACAAATCACATTTGAAATAAAGCCTGTCATCATTCAACTAGATTTTAAAGGGGAAGACATTGCAGAAATGGTCAACAGAAGACTGAGAACGTCACTAGCCAGAGCCTATCCTGCAGCTAAGTTGGTTCCCGTCCATCGAACAACATGCTCGATAGATACCCTTCTCATGTTAACTCCAACTGTGTATATAAATTTAAGTGTATCTGCGGGAGCAGTAACATTGGGAGAACAGAAAGAAGGGCAAAACTCCGATTTTCTGAACATGTGGCGAAAAGCCTACGTTTCAAGGGAACAAACTCTTATAGTAGCGATATTACCAGACATCTCCTCGACACGCATCATAAGGTGGAAATCTAGAAATCCTTCAGAATTATCAACAGACAATAAAACTCCATTCTTCTCAGGTGTCCCGGAGCAATTTCTATCAAACGCTTGAAACCAGATCTATGTGTTCAGAAAGAAGCAGTTATTAGTCTTTCCTTGCCTTGATAACTGGATGTCTTTCTTTCTCTCATCTGATTACGTAATCTTTGTCTTAAACCTCACCCTCCCTTTTATAATCTTTTATTTTGCTTGTCACTTGTTTCTATGATTTGATTTGAACTCAGTACATTGTTACCTAACTTATTAGTCACTATGCATCTAACGCACATCTCATCTTTATTATGTAACTCCTTTACCATTATATGCATACATTTATTTTGTTTTAACTTGAACTGCCTGTGTAAAAACTATATAAGCGCAATTTCCTCAGCACTGTTGACTAATTGTGGAACTTTATGTCAACTGACAACATGTAAAATTTGCGAGGATGTTAAAACATTTCTGTACTTAAACCTCATAATTTTTTTGGGCTGTTAGCAGCTGATGCGAAGCCAACTAAATAAATGATAGTACCATATTATTCCCCAAAAACCACTGTTGTTCTGACTCGGTGTAATCGAAAAGAACATATTCCCAACTGGTTATTAAGTCACATCGAGAAATCCGACTGTACTCAGTCTGAATAGAAATCCAGTATTGTCCATTAGAAATTATTTAATAATGTCGGATAACAAAGCCATTATTAATGACCGCATCCCAATTATTTTGCACAGCCGTAATTCAGAGTTCTCAAGGGCGATAGAAGTGTGGCGTGTGCTACTGGTTAGATTTATCTGTGGTATGTAAGGAGACGTTCATATGCATAAAAGTATCCAATAGCGGAGAGTGAGAGACATTTTGACGTCGAAGACAGCAAATGACTCAGCGTTTCAGGAAAACATGAGAGACACAAACAGAAGACAAGGAACCAAAATACGGAGGACAGAAGCAGAACAACACGGAAGATCTGAGCAAATGACAATTTGGAGATAAGTTGTATATAATTTGGCTATATAGAGATACCAAGTCTCCTGCATTCTTCCGTTACAGATGTACTTCGGACCAATCACATGCATCACAAATTATTTGTACAGAAAACAACAGACTTCAAATTTTCCCTACCGTAGACTACATGGAACATTTGATTAAGGAGTTACAATGGGCTTGAGGCTATTGAAATACACCAGTTAGTCTTTTGTTCATCTTGTAAAGAAAGTATTTAATATTCGAAGACTAAATACCTACATAATCATAACAGCCTGTCATGCATAAATATCCACCAATGAAATCAGTTTAATACACTCATTTCGTCAATGAGGCTTGAGACACCTGTGATCAAGATTTCTCACACAGAAGTGTATGATCAATCAACTAATAGGACAAACATCTAATTATCTCATGTTTGATTGGTCTACAAGTAGTCATATATTATTTACATCTACTCTGAACATGCATTCAGCTCTATTAGAAAAAATGTTGAATGACCTGAACGATTTATTCCGAAATATTAAGTGTAAGCTGCAAGTAATTATTGCCCTGCTTTTACTTACCTACAAATTGGTGGCCTGCGACGTTGAACGGTGTATAAGCCAAGCTGTATTACTGAGTGAATGTAGGATATTACATTCAGTAATTGAACCTGAAAATGTTGATTTGAACGGCTGTTTGATGCGCTGTTGTTCGAATTCTCTATGTTTGGGTGTCAATTATTACATTGGTCGAAATGTGAGTGTGAATTTATAAATTTGACAATATTTTCATATTTGTGTTGAAGTGGAATGACTATTTATTCCACTGGATATTTGTGACAATTGGATTCTGAAACACTAGGCCATAGTTATATATGTGGGACAGCTGAATACACTTTAAGGACTCTGTTTGGGAATCCAATAATGTAGGACCATGAATGTAGATCTAGCCATTTACTATTTGGCCACTGGGTTGATATCAGATGGGCTACAAATTTCACCACCTATCATTTCGGAAAACAGCCTTAACTGCTTTCATTGTTACGGTTGGCCTGATGTGTTGCAAATTCTCATTAGGAATTCGACAATTTTATCTGGAAGTATGAGTGATGTCACCAGTTTATTTGTGAATCTTATAAACTGGCACGATGTTACTTTGGATTCACATAATCTTGTTGATGAATGAAATGGTCCTCTTTAAACACAGACTCAAATCAGATGTTTGTTAATTCTTCAACAGTGCACTGTGATTTCCCTGTTGGATTCATCAAACTCATTGTTTTCACTATAAATATGTTTATTCACTAACAAACATCGCTGCGAATTAAAAATATAAGACGATTGGAATAGACTAGTAGAAAGCCGTAGACATAGGTTTCATTCTAATTAATACTCGTCAGCAACGCGCATCTGAGTCATCGAAATAATTGATGTTCATTCGGAGATTCGTGTCTACGTAACCCAGTTCTACAGTCAATCATAATAAGACCGAACCATCAAAGCTTGAGGTTATGTATTATTTATTTTACTCCTTTACGTTTGTAGTGGATGGAGCATGGGGCTTCAAGCTAGGACTTTGAAGTTTCGGTACCAGCGATTTTATTTTTACTGGATGGCGTTGTTATCCTCATGCACGACTTCCCTCTTGACCGGCCTTACTGCTGGATCAGTGAGGATTATTGGTGAGTCGGTAGTGGAAGAACTCTAGATCAGGCGCTTAGTTGACGAGCGTTCAACCACTGAACAACCGACGCTTTACGTTGGATACCTTGATAATCTCACATGCCAAGTCAAACGTTCTACTTCTTTGTTTGTGAATTCTGTATTTCAGATGAATGAGAAACTGAAATGTTCGCTGATTTATGCCAACGACGTTATTTGCTTTGAGACAGTGAGTGATTGGAATTACTACTACATGCAACCAATCATTCATCGTGTTAGCTATATTCCTGCTGCACCGGGAAATCCATATCTTTGTCATGGTGAGTTGTATATAATGCTTCTTATCAGTTATTTTGCTTTTCTTAATCTCATTTTGTAATATATTCACGCAAAAATCAGAATCAATAAGACTGCTCTGAATGACGTAGGTTCTGAAGCTCCGAAGTGTAAAACACGTTCAATCGGTTATGCATCTACAGTTAGGAATATAGTGATCCAAGTTTGTATGTTGCACAGCATTACATAAACCATTTCTCTTTGATATTTCTTATAATTTCATGCTTCATAAAGTGAGAAAATTGTCCTTATATCAGTTGTAGCATAGTGCGAGAATAAGATGATGACAGTGACTGTCATTTTACGAGGAATTCACACGAATAATAATGATATCTGGATTTATTTCAGAACAGTATCATTTTATGGCTAAATGCTATCTGGTGTGATTCGACTGGTACATTTTCATCGAATTGAACATTGTACCAGAATTTCTCACTAGTGTTTGTTTTCTCCACGTGTTAGTAAACATACTCATTTTTTTTCTCTTCACGTTCCCAGTGGAACATAAGGCTTCAAGCTAGAGGCTTGAATTTTCAGTAGGAGTGATGTTTATTTTTACAGGATGAAGTTGCTAGCCTTATGCCCAACCTTTCCCTTCACCAACTTTACTCCTGGCTGAGTGAGCTAAAGAAGTCGGCTGGCGGGGGATCTAACCCCGGACCATGTGCATGGTTAGGAAGTGTCCTAACCGCTACACCACCGACGCACGACGTACTCATATGGTTGTAGTTATTGAACGCATGTGCTTAATAGACACAATATTTCAAATTACATTGTGAAAGTCGGATGTACTCATCTTCACTTGAAATGTTCATTGGTGGCAGTTGCATATGACATCCATCATTGGTTAAGGGTTTAGAGAAGTGTTGAAGAGGGTGGCTCGACGCTGTAACCATGAACTGATGCCTCCTAGGTTAGTCCACATTGAGTACGAAGCTCCTGTGTGTCTTTTATTTTAGGTGGTTTTATGGCATATTTTTCAAGTCTTTTCAATTTAATTCTCCTTCCTCTGCTCATCCTTCTCCTTATTCTACTTTTGATTTGAACAATGGATATATCAGTTTCTTTTGTTCAGTTATGTTCAGTCATGTATTAACTGTCACATTCATTGTTCAATGTACAATTCCCTTTTTCAAATATATCTATGTGTACACAGGTGGTGGTTTTATTATGGATGTTATCTCATGATGTTATTATTGAGTGTATTATGCAAATAAATTATTGTGATATGGTTGGTTTTCTTGAATTTCAGCTGTTTCATCACGGACTGACATTAGTTGGAGGAACATTTAAAAACCAGGGAGTACTGGACAGATGTTTATTCCTGATTTAGGACACTTCAGCAATGTTCACCCATCATCCCACAATGGGAGTCAAACTCAGTACTAACAGGTTACAAAGCTAGCTTTCAGACCCTTCCTTCAGCCATCGGGACCCGGTTCAGTGGAGTTTGACAATACCTTGTTTATTAAACATTCATATTCTGTCTAACACATGAAGTATAGGGGGAGATGACTTTATTGCGCTTCGTTACTAGGTAGATATTTTGTGTTTCTTGTTAGTTTCATCATTCGTCTGAGTGATATAATCTTTGAGGGACACTATGCAGGCAGTAATGCATAAGACTTAATACATAATACCTGTGTAGTAAGCAAATGTGGACGACTGAAACATGTTTCCGCAAAAAACTAACAAGGACTGACTATAATTTTTATCTGTTAATTTCATTATAATTTCTAGTATCACATCAAAGCTGTGACGAATCTAATGGTGTTACACTGCACTTTCTTCTGTAGCATTAGCCCAATATCTGGACGTTACACAGGACAGCGTTTGTCTGAGTAGTTGTTGTGAGATACGCTGAACAATACTCTTCTCCCCCACACAACTGTAAATGACCTGAATCATTACTTTGACACACCTGTTTTGTTGCAGTCGTTATAATGTCAAGCGATTTGTCGATACAAAGGAAGTTCGCCTATCTCTTGTTTCCTTTTAGCGACTACAGGAACTCCATTCGTTTGATTGCAGCACTTTTTGTTCTTCAGTAAAGTCAGTAGAACGACACCAGGATACGACGCACTATTGTTGTGAACTACGTCGTATGAACTTATGTCTTACGTATTCTACTGCGTCAGTGATGTCCTACTCTTATTTTTATTCATTATCTTCATTTTTGTCATATTATAAAAGTAAACTTGTTCAGTTAATACATCGTAATACTGACAAGGATTTATCTAGACGTGCACCATTTTATTCAAGGGAACATTCTTGCTAAAAGCGACTTGATAGCGTGTATTCTAGCCAAAAATGCTCGAACTGACAATTTAATGAAAGAGAGATTGCTATTGAATTACCGGATTGTCTGGAGAATCGTACAGATTCAGAATTGTATATCTGGTACATCTACACAGAACTCTAGCGGAATTCATTTTGTCTGTACTTAACATCATCATCATCATCATCATCTCTAAACGCGTTTTTAACTTGCCATAGTTGCTAAAATAATGAAGCTGATGTGTGGGAAATTTGAAGCGAATTAGTTTTGGTTAAATGTGTTAGAAGAGTGCTGATACAAACGTCTCGATGAAGACAAACAGACAACAATTGCTGATTGCCTCCAACCATCTAATACCATCAAATCAATATGCACCGTGATGGCGAGCTAGCTAGAATGGTGGTCACATTACAACCTGACTGATAGAATTCAGTCTACACCAATTAGAGGACTAGACGCATAACACTAGTTACTAGGGTCTAATCAAAATATCCACTACAGTCCTACATGAGGTCAATCGCGAGCCCGAATAGCTCAGTGGTAAGGTCTCTGACTGCAGCACTGGGTGACGCAGGTTCGAATCTCAGAAGGGACATGAGTTCCTTCATGGTTGCAGATACGCCTTGCTGACTGATGAGTGACAACTAGCGCGAAACCCAGGTCCAAGGCTTTCTGTGGCCGATTGCCTCCAACTATCTAATACCATCAAGACAACGAATCTTTTGAGGAAAACTTTCAAGAAAATTGTCGTTTGGATGTTTAGAAGAAGAAATAAATCTAGTCTCCTTGAAAACTAAATTCACTTCAACATTTAGCTTAGGAATCATGTCAAATTTGAAATGTACTGGTAAGAAATCAGTACACAGTGTTCATCTATCTTTAACTGGATGGGTCACGATGTACAGATAAGTACTGTATGATTGTCGTTTGCTGGATCACAGAACATAACAATTTGTGAATGGTGAATGCTCTCTCAATTGTCAGCGTGTTCTCTACCTAGTGATGTATTACATAATAAGGTTCTGTTTATGTCGTATTGTTTATGAGAAATTCTGAAGCATGCTCACTGTATAACGTACAAAGTGAACAGAACCACATGTGTTATTCAGAATAAATGGAATAGGCAATTCAGGTGGTTCATTGTTCAGAAAGTCACACATATTAGTCGTTTGAGTGACAGATGTAATTGTTTTGCGTATAATAAGGTAAGCTGATGAGTGGGTGGTGGTTGCGGGACACATATTGTTAGATTGATGTGAAATGATAATAAGCTATAGGGCTTCCATTCTGGAGTGATGTTTAAATTCAAACTATAAATAAAGTTAAATTGTTAATTTAGATTTCATTGCTGATTAGTGTTATGAAGGAAGCACTGAAAACCAAGAAACACTGGACTTCTTTCCTGCCACTTAAAAGACCTTTCAGAGTCGTGTATCTGGAGCGTGGCTAGAGGTTAGGAGTACGTCTTAATTTTCCTCCATAGTGTAGGTATCCAATAATTTATAACATCCTATTTCTGCCTCCTTCCAGCAAACACTAAGGAAATCTTTCTGTTTTATTCACATACACAAAACCAACATCTGTTTAACACTATATTAATCTTCTCTTCAATGAGTAAGTATGGTCCTTCAGATAGGTGTTCAATCGCTTTCTTTTCATAATCCGTTCTGTTCATTATCACAGTGACGTTCCCCTTGTCGGCTTTCGTTATGACGATGATTTTGTCTTTCTTCAAATTTCTTAAGGTTTCATATTCTTGTTTGGTAAGATTAGATGTTATGATTCGTTGTGTCTTGAATATGTGTGATATATTTTGACGAGCAGATTGTTTAAAAAAAAATCTCGTTTTGTTTTTTCATTCAATAGGAAATACAAAAAAACTCTATTATAATGAGTAAATATTTTCCTGTACCGCCAATCTTCAAAGAATTATTGAATGTGTTCTGAAATCTTGATTGTAGGCAATGTCTTTTGATAGATAGACACGTAATTACCCTGAATACATGTATTAGTATTTACCTAGTGAAATGTCTATACATTTGCGAAAAACATCATATGAGGACTTCTTATCATCTTTTTCTGATGATAGCGACTAGAAATATCCATTTCTCAAGCATACGCAAGATTAGGAATATAACAGTAGTCAACGTTCCCTTATTCACTGAGCTCAGAATTGAAAACAAGTTTCAAGAATCACACAAGATCACCCATCGAAAGCCTCTCCAAGAATGGAATGACAATACCAGATGTTTTGTCTGTTAATTAAAATAAATAAATGAATTCTCCTCTACAAAGCATACCATGTTCACCTTTTTATGTTATACTGAGAACAATTAGTGTAAGCTGTGAATTAGCCACTGATTCGTTAAATTGAAGTAGTAGATGTATTTTTATTCGCTTACTAACTTACAGATGTTCTTCAGAAAGAAAAGTATAAGTTTAAGTGGTAAAGTGAAGTACGAATCTATTTTTAATTCAATGAGGTTGTTGTGTTTCACTATATGGGATTTTGTAGTACAAAGTTTAGTTATCGAAGTCATACTATAATAGGTAACTCTGGTCTTTGTAGCTCAGCTTCATATATGACATAAATAGTTATCTAGAAGAGTCAACTGTTTAATTATTTTTCCTTACAAGTGATTGAACAATTGCTCTAAAGCCATATGCAGATTTAGACGAAACAGAATTAAGCATCTTCTCATAACCATATTACTATTACCTTTATTATTCTCCAAGCTATTGAAAACCTCACTGACGATATTCCTAATTAAGGTAGACTAGATTATGCGTCAGACTGTGTGGTGGACGAGAAGAGAGGAGTAGTCGGAGCACTAAGAAGACTCTAGTAGATCTGGATTTTGTATGTGGATGATTAATGTCCAATGTCTCACAAATTTGAGACTTGCAGGCGAAAACCAACAAACTTGCTGAAGAAGTGGGATGTGAAGACAGGACTTCAAGTGAGACGGCGAAGACGCAGGTGATGAAGATTGCCAACCAACAGCAACAACAACTAGCACCAATCACCATCAGAGGGAGAGATTTGACAGAGGTTACCTCTTTCACTTATCTGAGAAGCACGGCTTCAACTACAACGGGGTAGGACGAATGAAGATGGCAAAGCAGGTCAGAGTCGGAAAGGAGAGATATCCCCTCATCAAACTGAAATCAGTTTGAAAATCCTTATCACTCTGGCTAAACAGCAGGATTCGGATTTTCAGCAGAAATACAAAGTCAGTCAGTTCTCCTATATGGGTCAGAAAGTTGGCCAGCGTGTCGCGAAAAGGATTTCCAACAGGCCACTGCAGACTTTTATCAACAGCTGCCTTCACTGGTCCCATAAAAAAGAGCGAATCACCACAAAGAATTAGCAACAATAAACTCAGGCTGGCAACAAACCAACCAAGAGGCGATTGCTCAACAATCATGTAGGCGAAAATGAAGATGGATCAAGCGTATGCTGAGGGAGCCGTCGTCTGGTATCAAGCACAGGGCCATTACCCAAGTGGATTCCGAATGGGAAATGACGAGTGAGTCGTCGCTCTGAGGGTGACATGGAGAAGATCGTGTGAACAGGGGGATGAGATATTATGGACAGTTGTGGACACAGCTGAAGAGGTCGGCAATAAATAGAAGAAAGTGAAGATGAGTTGTTGAAGCCCTATGTTCTACTCGGAACCAAAGGGAATAATAATAACAACCTTTAGTGCTTACGTCATCATCGGTGCATTTCAGTGAATTCATTTCAGACAAATAAATCAAGCAAACAGCTGGAAATGATGTGTGGATTTGTTAACCAATCATACCCTGAAGTAAACGTTATGTATGAGTATATGTTAAATCGTTACGAGATTTTGCATAAAGGTAAGTGTAATTATGACTGAGAGTAAGAATGAGTTGGTGTTTTAGTACCTTGAGCAAAGCTGAGTAGAACTAATCATTTTAGCCATCATAATGTATACCAAATGAAATCTAATAATCTAAGCATTCTGTTTATGATAGTTGTGTTTGTACGAACTACTAGCTAACCATTTGTGAAGTCTAAACGAACATGTAAATTTTATACAGTAGGATTTCCATTGAATTATATGAACAGTTTTCATCAATTATGATGGGCACACTTGATGCGTATGAATTTTTAATACAACATATTTGAAAGGAGTGTAACTTCAACCCAGAAATTACTACTGTTTTACTTATATTGGTGTTCAGATAGGTGAGAAAAAGTCTTCAGTAATAAATCATTATACTTGCAAAGAGTAAGAATTTGAATAAAGAAAGCAGAAACAACACTTTATGCAGAATAAGATCAGGGTATCATTTATTTTCTTGTTTGCTCTTTAGCTGCGTACAACCCTTGTCGAATTTCAATCGGTTGAATTTTCAAGCCAATATCTCACATCACCAGCATTGCATTCTGTAATCCCACAATCTGTTGAGGTTTAAGGTGAATTGAAAGACACAGCAGAAGTATACTGAGAGGGCTTATAAGAAAACATATTGATTCAAAACTTCGAGAGTATCGTATGCATTACATGTATAGCCCATCGTAAACATGCAGACGTGTTCTCTCGAGACATATGCTCTCTATGATCAATTATCATAAGCATATAATGTGAGATACTCATTCCACTTCCATGAAAGTCCCATCCTCACAAACATTTCCAATATCTTTATATTGTCATTTCACCTAAACCTCTTGTCCACAAAGACTCATACTGGGGAGACTGTCAATGCTATTTGTTAGCATTCTAGACTATTCTCCTTGCCGGTGTGAGAGTTTAATCGTCCACTTCTAGTGGTAACCACTGATGTGTAATTAGAATTTAATAATACTTTGAACCATCAGTTAAATGGTGTATCTATGATGAGTTCACTAGTCATTGTGCTAACAGACATCTTCAGTTTTCATCTTGAGATAACAAAGCTGAAGTGTGTATCTGATAAAACGAATTACTATCGTTATCGAGAGGTGATTTGGCAACTACTTCGCTACTACGGGGTCCCATCGACAGTTATACATCTCATCCAACAGTTATACGACAATCCTGCATTCCAAGTAATCCACAACGGGAAACTTACGGAATCCCTCGAATTGAGGACGGGAGTGAGGCAAGGATGTCTACTATCGCCAATGATCTTCCTAATTGCAGTAGATTGGATAATCCGACAGACAACGGGCGGGCAATGAGGAAACAAGCATAAAATCGACTCGCACGAAAAACTTGGAGGATCTGGACTTCGCCGATGATATGATAAGTCTGCTTTCCCACAAACTGGAAGATGTGCAAGTAAAAAGCAACAAGTTGGCAGAAGAAGCATACAGAGAAGATAACACTTCCTTCAGGTGAACATAGATAAAACAGAGGTGATGAAGATTCCTGGCCAACACCAGCAGCAGCAACAACATCAGACAGCAGTCAGCTAGCATAAATGGGAGGAACCTGAAATAAACAACCTCCTTTACCTACCCACCTAGGAAGCATCGTTTCAGCTACAGGTGGAACTGACGAGGATATCAAAGCAAGGATCGGGAAAGCAAGACAAGCTTGTGGGCAGACTTGGAGCGGGGTGAAAAAGTTGGCAGAAAACCGAACGCAGTGGAGGTGCGCGGCTGAAGCCTATGTTCCTTTAGGAATTAAAGGATATAATAATAATGGTAAATAGTGATGACACATTTGTAGAATGCGGTAATTTAAGTCATGACTCCTGAGTAGTTGGATTACTCAGCAACGAAAAATGAAAATACTGACTTCAGCACGGAACATAAAAACAATAAGAAGTTACATTTTCTCGACATCGCCATAGAGGCCTTAGGAGATAGAAGTCTTCAAATATCCATTCACCAAAAGTCTACGTGCGATGGACATGTGTTTAAATTTCAACAGGTGCATCTGATCAGATATCACTCATCATAGGTCAGAATTGTTTCACAGAATCAGAAAAATGTGCTCTACTTAGGAGTTGGAAGAATAATTTCTGAAACTTGAGAAACCTTTAAAAAATAACCGTCATTTTCAAAAATCCATTAAAAAAACAGAGATCTATAGATTGAAATATAGATAGGAACACAGTGAAGAAGAAGAAGAAGCCGAAATTCATACATTTTGATTTTAAAGGTGATAATATTTCAGAAATAATCAACGGAAGATTAAATAGTTCACTAGCTAGAATCTTCTCTGCAACCAAGTTGGTTCCCCTTCATTGAAAGACATGGTGCTTGTCACAATCAAAGTTTGATAGATAAGCTTCTCGTATGTGCAAAAATCTATTGCGTGAGTTGTAGCAGTTATATTTCGAAAACAGGAAGAAGACCATACCATAGATTCGCTGAACATGTACCGAAAGGCCTGTGACTTGAGAAGACGAATGCTATCACCGGACATCTCGTTGATACATATTATAAGGTGGACACTCTGAAATTATTGGAGATCACGAATGCACAATATGATACAATCCTTCTGAAGTTTGCCGAACAAATTGTTCGGAAAATGACATTTATCACTATTTCTTCGCTCTGATAACTCGCTGTCTCAACTCCTCCTTTTATTTGATTATGTTATCTTCAATCATATTAGGAGAAATTCATGAGATTTAATTAGTAGAAATGTAAATCACCTGGTAGCAAGTTAATGAAAACTATTCACCTTTCACTGCAGTATGGTTCCGTGAAAACAGATACCACAAGGCTGTATGCATTTATTACCTAGTACTTTTTAATTTCCCTGACGAATTTTCAAAGTGGCCATCATTAGAAATCATAGAGATAATATAAATATTCCACTTAGTTACTTTTCTAACTAGCTCTCTCCATCTCTGGATCAAGGGAATATTCAATAGTCATTTGAATACGGAATTCATCTTACTATTAGTTCTTCAGTATACATTTTGCGACATTCATCTTCAAAATGCCAATATTAACAACCGTGATGTTTATCAAACAAAATATCCTCATAGATAGTCAGCCTAATGTCTTGTTTAAATCAGAATGCCTTTAAGTGAATATCACCGCTAAAAGTAAAACTTCTGGAGTTTTGATTTTGCAATAAATTGGAGTGCTGCCTTCATTTAAGAAACACCAAATATCGTAAAATGTTTATTTGTAAATGGATGAAGTGATGCAATTGTGGACGAAAAGTTCTGCTGGGTTCGTCATTTAGTGAATAATCCTGTTCTACTTTGGTATATTCAGTGATGCATCACAGATATATACAGATCGATATGTAGATAGAAAATATCTTTTATAAATGGTATCAAAAGTCTACTAAAACTGCATAATACTGTGATTAGGGAAACATTTGCATTTAATAGTGTTCTCTGAGCTCAGAAAACACTATTAAATGCAAATCATTTACCTGAGTTACAAATCTTTTCTATTATTAGGGAAATATGTTGTGAAGACGGATCATTCACAAAGTACCTATAACACACACTCTATAATCGGAGACATAAACAAGAAGTCATATGTATGATATACTTTGTAAGAAAAGTTCCATAAATAGGCGAATAAAAGATGGTACAATCAATGAGAACACGTTTTCGGTTGAGCATTTCATGCAGTTTCTTTTGTTGGACTCGGAAGAAAATCGTCTGGTGGACTATCTGTTGAATATTCAACTTTCTCAACTCGTCCAGTTGTTAAACGAACCATTTTGTGTCTAGGTGAAATTATGTTTCAAAACAAAAATAACGATCAGTGAATACAAGTCAGTTATTGATACTGTAATACTGAAATCAACAGACACTTATTTGTATTGTTTCCATTCACACTCAGTCAAATATTTACGCTAGTAACAGTTACGTCCTTTTTATCAAATAAGCATGTCAATTAAGATAATAATCACACGACCAAATAAGTAGATTTGTAAACCAAAACAAAACTAGTGTTATTATCATTTTGATATGTCTGACAGTAACAATGTGAAAACAGAATTCATGAATTTGGTCACTATCAGACAACTGACTGTTAACTGGCTGTTTGACTAACCTAACAACAGCAGAGAAACTCACACAAAACAGTGGAAGTCTAAATTGTCTCACTTCAGAAAAGTAGAGCAGAGAAATATGTTGAAACTGCAAAGAATGGAATAAAAGATAATAAGGTGAAGTCTGTTGAACAGCTTCAGTATCTAGAAGATAAGAATAAGTTGTCAGTGCTGAGTCATGTCACAAGCATCCTCCATCAATAGATCATTAGCATCACGAGGACATCTATTCTACAGTCAACACTTCTCTAGGTGAGTCAAACTGGCAGACTGTATCTTCGTGGAATGGTGTTATATTTGACCTAACCACTGTTAAATCTATCATAACGACAACAAAAAGGCATCTACCTGAGATGTCAATTTCCTTCATCATTCCCTATTCTTATTGATGTCAAAATCGCTTGACGTGATTTGGCATGAGTGAGATGTCTCTCGGCCACCTTGATAGATAAAACTTTACAGTTTACCAATCGATTCTTCTTCTCTAACAAATGCTGTACGCATAACTTTACTATTACTAGCAACATAGCCCACCTAACAGAAGGGAATAAATGCGAGAGCTTTTTAGTCTAATCTTCCGTCTTTTACTGACATGCTTCATAACCGTGAAACATTTTGAAGCAAACTGCTTTATAGTGTGTACGTAGGATGATAAATAGCCAAATGTTGCACCTGTGCAAGTTGGTAAGTGATATTTGTATCGGCGCTGAGATTCTACTGATAATCAGTCTTAAATGGCTGCTTCAATATTTCAGGTGTCTCAGTAAGTATGACGGTGTTCTATGACCAGGTGGTATGCGAAGGTCTGATCAATGTACTACCTGATAGACAGATTTTACAACCTCAGCTACAGTCGGACTGTGACAGGTATTGACGAGATGTTCACTTATTGCGCTTCTGATTGAACTAGTGTCTCTTCTTTGCATATGTTGTAACTATTTTCTAATCCTATGCAATCTTGTCTCTAAGCCCCTTGTAATCTTTATTCTTAACTTCAAGCTTTCAAATCAAGTTAAAAATTATTATCACCTTCGTCGTTACTATATGGAATTAAACAAATAATGATTGTATCCATGTAAACTAATATATGTAAATGCGATTGTACAGCTTTTGAGAATGAAATCGCCGAAAAGATCTCCATCTTTGCCGAACTTCTTGTTCTTTTCAATCTAATGTTCCAATGGGTATTTTCCACGATTTGAAAAAAAATTAAGAATCTTCAATCATTTTTTATGCCATCAGAAAAGAATATGGATTCTGCAGATTGTTATACATCAGAATCATTTTTCTTGTCAATCTTCACTTTTGAAACTGCTTGAACTAATGTCAAGTGCTGGTTTAAGGTGATGAAGTCTCTGACGGTGACAAAACTAGTCGAATAGACTTTTGAATACTTAGAAACATATTTACAGTATTTAAAGTGAATATTCGAGGAAATCACTGAAAATAGACAGAAAATATCTGAACAATAAGATGGCAAAATATGCTCTTCGTAAGTTGTGAAATTGTAAAATATATAAGTGAATAGAAACTTGGGAACATTGATATTTAAACTAAGTTTACGAGGGGAAGTAAATCCAACACACAACCATATTTTTACTCAGAGGTGATTTTAGATGTGTATTGCTATTAGTTATGACTTTGTAATTCCACCTAGATTTTACGGTGATATTATATACATGTACATATATGTATTCCCGTGTTGAAGGGTAATCCGTAAACAATACGTAATAAAATTTAAATCAACGATAATTTAAACCTGATCAAACAAAATACAACACATATACACTGTGAGCAGAAAACCAGCCAGGTGTAATATTCGCTTTTTCAGTACAATGCAATCGATAACAGGAACTTACGTGATCAGTTCACATCCACAAAGATCAAGAAATCTCAAATAGTGACATACTCCTGATACATACTGTATAGCAATATCTGTTAACTATGGTAAAGAAAGCAAGATGGCACAGATTTACTGAAGCAAATATCATCAATATACCTGATTACATCCAGCCAGACTAAGACTGACAAGATATTGACAACAGAAGGCCAATGTCTTAATTCCATTATTTGTCAGATTCTAGAATTCATTTGGTTAAATGAAGGTTGTTAGGAAGAAGAACATAATAAAATTGAATTTACATGACAAAATGATAAATCAATGTATTCCAAATTGATTCCCAGGTGGGCAAATTTTTGTAATCCTATATAAATCATCACGACTAATATTTAATTCATTATCAAAATATTAATAGCAAAACAAGCAAATTTGTTATCATTTATACTAATCCATGTAAGAAGGCATTTGTACATTTATTTAAAGGAAATCGTTGAAATGAGAATATCAAACCGATCTGTCGTCAAAACCATTTATTCATCTTTGACTCCAACCATTTGTGCACAACCAAACCATCGTTGTCTGCTAACCAAGGAACACAGAAAACAACTAAGACAACTTCAAGAAAATAAAGACATAATCGTCGTCCGTCCTGATAAGGGTAATGGGACTGTGATGATGAAGTGATCTGACTATATCAACAAACATACTATCAGACAACAGCGAATTCTTCAGACCACCCAACCAGAAAGACTCAACGGAAAGCAACAAAAACACACCCTAAACAATTACTGAAGAAAATGGAAAAAGATTCAGTTATTTCATCAGATCCATACAGTTCAATTATTCGAAGACTATATGGATTGCCTAAAGTGCATAAGAAGGATCTTCCACTTTGACCTATCGTAGACATGGTCAACTCACCATGCTATCGCATCGCGAAGTGACTAGCAGATATCCTTGAACCGGTAAGAAAACATACAACAAAGTATAGTCTTAGCGATACATTTGACTTCTTCGATTCAGTGATTGATACCAACGTTTTTGAAAGACAAATGCTTTCACTAGATGTCACTTCTTTATTCACAAGAATCCCACTGACCGAGAAAATACGATTAATCTGTGACCACATCCAATTCAACAACCTAGATGTTCCTCTTCCCATCAATTACCTGAAGGAACTACCTTTCAGCTGTACGTTTGATATCCAATTCAAATTCGAAAGATGGTGTAGCTATGGGGTCTCATCTCGGTCTGATTGCTTAATAGAAAGTGTGAAAAACAACATCCTCGATCCTTCGATCAGTAAGCTGCACTTATATTTTGGATTATGTCAAAGACGGATTAAGCAAGTGCATACAAGTCTTTTCAATAATTATTGTCTTCATCTCTGACTATCCATCATTGTAAAGGCTTTAGAGTTTCTTATTTGTTTAATTCTAATCTGGTGGCAGTACGTACGACGGTGATTATAGAACAGAAGCAGTATTCAATCTACTACACTTAATATAAGTCTGATACTTATACGGAAAAACGCAAAAGAAACATTTTACTTACCTGAATACAACCAGATAAATCCAAATATTTCAATGACTTGAAACATTCCAGTTGATTAAAATAAGTAGAACACACTTCTGTCAATCGTGTACAATACGCCAAACTCAGATACTGTAACATCTTTGTATTTCTAGTGAATATAAAATAGAATTAAAGTTTACTCAGTTAAATAATATAGAAGTGTTTTATGTAGTACGTTTTTAACTTATGTAATCTTTATGAATTCAAATGTCTGTTTTTTCTTCGAATAGAAAGGCATTAGCTGTCAAATGGTCATATATGTTGAATGTATTAGTCCTTTAGTAAAATAGGCTTTTAATGGTTACACAAAATAATGGGTACAGCACAATTTACCTCAACATAAATTCATCTAATGAAGGCGAACAGTAGAGTTTAGTTCTGGTGAAATGTCTTTTTCACATCACTCACAGCATTATATGAATCATCTTTACAAATATCTCGCCGATACCGATTATATTTCACCAGTAAAGCCCTAAAGTGGATAAAATCACTTGAAAAAACCCGCTTATGTAATCTTTCATATTACCTTAAGCAACCTAATATCAATTACCAGAATATTATTTGATAATTCAAAATTCATTTCAAATAGTTGTACACTAACCAAACATTAAATCTCCCACTTTTAATGTGCATTAATGTTATTTTGAATTCATCCTACAAATGTGAATGAGAGTTACATTTTGTTATCATTCAAAAATGCCTACATCAAAAAAATACTTTCAGTCACTTACGTTGCTAAATGACGAACAGCGTCATCAGTTACTTCAGTATATGATAGATTTAAGTAAAGAAGTAGACTACATTCTTTAGAGATCAAACGGACTGCGTCATTCTGAAAGAGAAATCAAATATACTTACTACCTTAAATTATATAAGTAGTTAAAAATTCTGTACAAAAATGTCTAAATATATGGTTATTTCATTTACTGAACAGCCCAGTATATTCTGTTAATAGTATTACACTTGAACGAAAGAGAGATGTTTCTTTAGGTTCGTTTCAGAAATGTCGATCACCAAGGCATGACAGATGTATTTTATTTCTAAATATCTATAGTAATACGAGGAAGTACCAAGAGACTGTAGACAATAATTAATTATAAATATTTTTCTATCTGCTTTGCGTTCAGAGCAGGACACAGGGCTTCATGCTCAGCTTTGAAGGTTCAGTGGAATCTGCTATTTTGATGTTCCCCGCTCAGTTTACCCTCTTTACCGGTCGTACTATCAGTTAAGCGAGAGATAGAGGTATGTTGGTCAGGAATTGAACCACAGACCAAGTGTCTGTTTGAAGAAAATTTTATACTACCAGATAGCTAATGTACACGCGAAAAACATTAAAACTAAAAATGTTACTGTTACTGTTATTTTACAATACGTCACATATGTTCAGACGAAGTGTTTCGATCTAAGGAATAGCAAATGCATTACTGATATTATGATAGATTTAAGGACGTTCCATGCATACTACCAGACTATTCACTAATTATTCTAAGGAATCACAAAACATCGAACTTATGACTGTTGTGCATGTATTTATTCCAGCAGAATAGTCTCCAAAAGGAAGATCTACATCTGATATAGGCGGGAACAGAGATTATATGACAAGCATCCTGTGATCTATACTGACACAGCCATTATAGACTCCATTGCTTAAGACTGCTTTGAATAAATTAAATTTGAAGGAGTACGTCCAAAACATTTTGTGAAGCCTTACACACTAGATATTATTATCTGTCCAAGTGTGGATTATCAGTGAAGATCATCATATTTTTATTAACAAAGCTCAGACTAAAGTGAAGATATTTCCGGATAAATTTCAGAGAATTCAGCAAAGAAAATTATGTTTTCAACGACTTCATTTTCATGGCTGTACAATCCTATACATATGAATTATGATAGACAACGACAACCGGTTTGTTGTGTGTGTGTGTGTGTGTTAAAGTTCTACAGTGAGTAGAAATACTGAAGTGCGATGATAACCGTGTATAGGATTATGAGTCGCAACTGATTAGATATATAAATGAAATAAATCCTCGCTAGTGACTTACTACAGGACGGAGATTCCTGGAGTTCTAATGAGAAGTCGTGACCAATGAGGTCATTCCAGTCGGAAGTGATGATGCAGTTCCCATCGATGACAATAGTTGGCGTCTGTGCTAAAATCACGAAGAGGTAGAAGTTAGAATTTATGAACCATTGAATCGGTTGGTTGATTGGTATACGAGCTTGCCTTGTAATCGGAAGGTCGCAGGTTCGAAATCCAGTGGGTGTGTACTGCCAATTAGTCTCAAATTAGCATGAAACAGATGTCCAGTACTCCCTGATTTTCAATGGTTCTCAAACTGATATAAATCCGTGGTCAAACTCGGAAAAGAAATCTACTCCTTATAAATCAACTCTCGAAGATAGAGATCAACATAAAGTTCAGTAGACAAGTGTGAAAAAGATGTGACAGGAAAATAAAGTACATTCGAAAATGTGAATATAATATTATGGAAACATAGGATCAATAAAATGTTGTTAAGGTATTAGACTAGATAAAATGTTAGAATATAATGACATAAAGTAAAATTAAATGAAACGAAAACGGAACACGGAATAAAGAAAGATAAAAAAGTTGTAATGTGAACTACATAGTAAAGTCAAAACCATGGTAACGAAAGAGACCGCACAAACTGTTGTTGTACACAAAGTTCTGATTTTACGTTATGTATTGCTAAAGCTTCTGCTATACAAAGCAAATGCGCTCATGTCAATTTCGTCAAACTTTGTTGAAATTTGCAGACTATATTAAACGATGAGTAAGATGCTGCGTGGCCGGAATCCACAAGACCTTGCAGTATCGATGAATTTACATCTTTATGTTTTTCTTTGCTTTGCCAAACTGAGAGGTGCTCTCGAACGCGGCGTGATATGCTTCTCGACGAACGTCCTATGTATCTAGCTGCACAAGAGAAGGTGAACATATAAATGCATATGGAATTACACAATCGAGGTAACATTTCCATGACTTTAAGGTGCATTGGTGAATGGCTAGAGTAAGTTATTCGTAAAGCGGCAGCAACAAAACATTTTTCTCAATGATCCCATCAGTTGATTTTTAAGTATCTCACATTCAGTATCACCACCTTAATTCTCAGTTTAGGTGCTACCTTGTCAAACTCTCTCTCTCTCTCTCTCTCTCTCTCTCTCTCTATATATATATATATATATATATATATATAAATGAATCACGATAGACAACGACAATTGGTTTGTTGTGTGTGTGTTACAGTTGTACAGTGAGTAGAAATACTGAAGTGCGATGATAACCGCGTATAGGAATATCAGTCAAAACTGATTGGATATGTAAATGAAACAAATGCTCGCTAATGATATACCGCAGGGCGAAGTTTCCTGTAGATATAGTGACAGAAGTCGTGACCAGTAAGGTTAAGTCAGTCACCTCAGTGATCCTGCGAACCATATCGATTTCTGATCAAAGTGTGGGATTGAGTCATTCACATAGGGTTAACGAATTGAGTATAGAGACAATGAATGTAATAAGGCAGGTACTGAATTTTACGAGGCGAAAATATATGTGCTACTACATGTCAACTATGATATATGAATGTCTGGTAACATTCAACAATTCGATTGGAGGTTGTTGCTACTATACAGACTAAACAGTTCAACATTCACGTTTGTTTCGCCAACATAATCACTGAGCTCTGGAACTGTTGAAGAAATAATTTTCAAGTATTGGATTTTGTAGGGATTTTGTTTGATTGCATGGAGGATTTCATCATGAGCTGACATCAGTTAGAGAACCACTGGAAAACCAGGGAGTACTGGACAGCCGTTTCGTCCTAGTTTGGGACTCCTCATCAGTACGCACCCACCGGGATTCGAACCCGGGACCTTCTGGTTACAAGGCGAGCTCGTAGACCATTGAGCCACTGGAACCCGATCCAATGGTCCTTGAATTCTAGCTTCTGCCAGTTCACGACATAGCGCGAAGAAATAATTTCCCAAACATTTTCTATGAATTTCGATCACTAAGTGACATCATATAGAGAACAGTTGTAAACTAGGGAGTACTGAACAGCAGTTTCCCACTCGTTTGGCACTTTTCAGTGGTACACACGTCGATGACTCTACCAGGGATCGAGTCTTGAACCTTCATATTACGAGGAAAAGTCGTATACCATTCAACCACTGGACGGAATCCGTTGGCCCATCAATTCTAGCGTCTACTAATTCTCAGTGTATCGCGGCCATCAGCCAATATCACCGGTGAGTATCTGGCGTAATGCCCAGCTTGGTTCATGCGGTCAATAACGACTTCCCACTAGAACTTCGTGCTGCTTTATCCTGTAGTCAGTCACTAGGGTTGCAAAGCAACATTTTATATCACAAGATTTAGATTCACTTGGAGGAGAAAATCTATTTTTATTAAAAGGTAAATAAATGAAGAGGGTTTATAATTCTCAAGTTTTATTTATTTATATGTTAATTGAAAGAGAATTTTCATCTTAAAAGACTCAGTGTGTGAATTAACAAGAGATTTATGGATTGATCAAGAGGAACAGTATTACTATCGACATCATCATCATAATTGTGTGGAGGCCCAAAAGTGGACAGAAAAGTATGAATATTGAATGAATGAATGAACTTGTTAATTAAGCTCACTGATGCATAACGCGATAAGTTGAATGTGGAAATGCTACAGTTCTCTTTAAAAAATATAAGATATGTTAATATAAAATAAATCATTTGGTGGATATCCTTAATATAATTTCAATCTAACTGCTTACTGAGTTATAACCAATGTGTTGTCATCTCACATTAAACTGTTTATCAGTCAGGTGTGTTAGGTGACCACTATGTTAAGTGATGCAATAGTGTAACAACAGAAGACAAGAAACAGAACGTTTATTAAGGAAATCAACACATATTTATCGATTTTCATGTACATTATTGGAGATTATTGTTAGGAGAAAGATACAGTGTTCTGATTGGTTGTTTCTCACTGAAAGTTAATCTATCATCTCCTTGTGGCTGTTTCTTGAATCTCAGATCATCTATATTCTAATTGTATCCGCCTACAAAAAGTCTACTGTGATTGGTTATTGAATCAGTCATTGTTCTTATTTTTCTCACGACCAATATTGGCAATGTAAACATTGACGTGAATTACTGTCTACAGACTTCAGCTAACCGCCAGCTCTCATCACAATAAAACCGCTGTTGTGAACTTTTACCTTGATGTCATTCGATAGGTAGATAGATGCGTATTATCATGTCTTTTTGATGTCATCAGCATATTAAGACATAAAACTTGTGAAAATGTGTACTTTGTGACTACTACAACTACTACTATGCGAATATTTCTAGTGTGGTAGGGACTAAGTAAGTTAATGCATTTCGCATAAGATTTCATCTTATTTTATTGAATAACATTAGGAACAACTATAAATATTCGCGTATCATCCAGGATTCTCAAGTGAAATAACAATCCAGAGTACATCATATGACCCAGTACTGTTGTTCTATTTGAAGAATAGAATTTTTTTCATCGCCTAAAAATACACATCAGTAAGTTGAAAGCTGATTGAAAGTGTATATGTGAGTACATTTGGCGACCCATGGATATAATTGCATAGTTAAAACACAATAGAACAGAGAGAATGTTATGCATTTCGTTGGACAGAAATCTAGGTAGACCAGGGATTCGAGCAGGCCGCCGTTACTATTACTAACAAAGTATAATTCTTTTTTTGAATAATATAATGAATGGTATGTTGTCATCATTTTTCAATAACGGAACAGATATATATATATATATATATATATATATATATATATATATATATATTGGATTTATGCCTTCAACCTATGATTCAATCACAGTGGTTAGGACTCTCGCCTACCATTCACATGGTCCGAGGTTCGATCATCTGCTGACGCACACTTCATATCTATGGTCGGCCTGCAAAACTTGGGCTACTGATATCCAATCTGTAAATTCCATACTTGTACCAAAAATACAGTGTGGAATCAAGCTGTAATCAAAAGTACAAATAAATAAATAAATTAGATAAGTATCTATCTGGTTGAGCAAAATGATGTTTCTCTCTAACTACTAAATATCATGTGCGGATTAAGACGCCTTCATATTATTTATGTCATCTGCCCATTTCTCAGTACAAAATCAAATGTGCAAATACAGACCATTTGAATTGTAACCACTGTTATTTGTAGCTTTACTACCTCCTCCTGTCCAACAGATTTTCCGAAGTAATATTGATGTAAAGAGTGGAGGTTCGAAGATGAAAGGGGAATCTGGTTCTCAGCAGAGTTTGAACTAGCACCGTCCAGATTATAAGTCCGTCGCCATATCAGCCTACTTATGTGACCTAAATGCTAACCAAGTCACCATTTCGATGCAATCATCGTGGATAAATCCTGGCTGCCATCACGTGAGTGGACGACATGTAACTATTCGCTTGTCGTCATCAACTCTAGGAGCTCAGATAGTAGTTTTCCACTATATAACAGCTTTAGATTTCAGCTGTTCCCTAAACGTGTACAAATTATCAAGAGTGACACTTAGAGTGAGTTCTGATAACACAGACTTAATAAGGTTGTTCACTTGCGAAATAAAATTCAATTTCAAAATAAGCGGCTTAAGAGAACACTGTTCGAACAACTCTACACGCAGGTTAATGTTTCTGAAATTTTCCATGTTGTTGTATTTCGTTGAATTAATGAATGTACTGGGTTAATAATGATCAGCAGTGATCTTAACAGATGCTTTTGTGAACAGATGTAACATTCAAATGATCGGATATTTAGATGCTTTTTCTTAAATGTCGAGCTAATTCATCTGAGCGTGCAAATCTCTCACCACATATATTGGTACGGTTAGTGAAGTCGTCGTCACTGAGTGTTTTCAGCAATCACTTTACGTGGGTACGGGAAAACACAAACAAGAGGCGGTCGTTCATCGGTATGAATACGATAATGAGCCTTTAGATGAGACAGTTTTGCATAACTTCTCTCACAGCTTTGTTGTTGTTGTACAGTATTCATTTGTGTGCTTGTAGATACATTTTCATAGTCTGACAGTTCATCATTATTCAACGCTTTCAAGTGGTAAATAATGATGATAGTTTGAGTAGATGCTTTTGAATCAGAATCTATCAAATAAATGCTGGTGGTGGGACTGTGGCATTTTCATCACCATCTTGTCTACTCATTTTGCTGCATGATCAATTTCTTCAGCTCTGAAAACACCACCACCTTTTCATTTCTTATCATCGATGGATGAAGTTCATGGAAGTCTTCAATGTTTCTTGATTCCTCCTCTTCTGACGTCAGTAAAGTCATATCAAATAAAGGAAAACATTTCAGCATACTATTACAGTAAAATCTCAGCTTATTACAGTAGCTGACCTAACTGTAAACGCGCTTAGAAATAGAACTCATCATAAATCTCAAATGTTTCACGAAACTATTCATGCATGAATTAAGGCGCTTCTGCAGACTGGGACTTGACTAATGAATCCATTAGGACTTCAAGAAATCCTAAGCTTTCTTTTATAGTATTATTGATTACATGTTCGACATATATATATATATATATATCTGTTCCGTTATTGAAAAATGATGACAACATACCATTCATTATATTATTCAAAAAAGGAATTATACTTTGTTAGTAATAGTAACGGCGGCCTGCTCGAATCCCTGGTCTACCTAGATTTCTGTCCAACGAAATGCATAACATTCTCTCTGTTCTATTGTGTTTTAACTATGCAATTATATCCATGGGTCGCCAAATGTACTCACATATACACTTTCAATCAGCTTTCAACTTACTGATGTGTATTTTTAGGCGATGAAAAAAATTCTATTCTTCAAATAGAACAACAGTACTGGGTCATATGATGTACTCTGGATTGTTATTTCACTTGAGAATCCTGGATGATACGCGAATATTTATAGTTGTTCCTAATGTTATTCAATAAAATAAGATGAAATCTTATGCGAAATGCATTAACTTACTTAGTCCCTACCACACTAGAAATATTCGCATAGTAGTAGTTGTAGTAGTCACAAAGTACACATTTTCACAAGTTTTATGTCTTAATATGCTGATGACATCAAAAAGACATGATAATACGCATCTATCTACCTATCGAATGACATCAAGGTAAAAGTTCACAACAGCGGTTTTATTGTGATGAGAGCTGGCGGTTAGCTGAAGTCTGTAGACAGTAATTCACGTCAATGTTTACATTGCCAATATTGGTCGTGAGAAAAATAAGAACAATGACTGATTCAATAACCAATCACAGTAGACTTTTTGTAGGCGGATACAATTAGAATATAGATGATCTGAGATTCAAGAAACAGCCACAAGGAGATGATAGATTAACTTTCAGTGAGAAACAACCAATCAGAACACTGTATCTTTCTCCTAACAATAATCTCTAATAATGTACATGAAAATCGATAAATATGTGTTGATTTCCTTAATAAACGTTCTGTTTCTTGTCTTCTGTTGTTACACTATTACATCACTTAACATAGTGGTCACCTAACACACCTGACTGATAAACAGTTTAATGTGAGATGACAACACATTGGTTATAACTCAGTAAGCAGTTAGATTGAAATTATATTAAGGATATCCACCAAATGATTTATTTTATATTAACATATCTTATATTTTTTAAAGAGAACTGTAGCATTTCCACATTCAACTTATCGCGTTATGCATCAGTGAGCTTAATTAACAAGTTCATTCATTCATTCAATATTCATACTTTTCTGTCCACTTTTGGGCCTCCACACAATTATGATGATGATGTCGATAGTAATACTGTTCCTCTTGATCAATCCATAAATCTCTTGTTAATTCACACACTGAGTCTTTTAAGATGAAAATTCTCTTTCAATTAACATATAAATAAATAAAACTTGAGAATTATAAACCCTCTTCATTTATTTACCTTTTAATAAAAATAGATTTTCTCCTCCAAGTGAATCTAAATCTTGTGATATAAAATGTTGCTTTGCAACCCTAGTGACTGACTACAGGATAAAGCAGCACGAAGTTCTAGTGGGAAGTCGTTATTGACCGCATGAACCAAGCTGGGCATTACGCCAGATACTCACCGGTGATATTGGCTGATGGCCGCGATACACTGAGAATTAGTAGACGCTAGAATTGATGGGCCAACGGATTCCGTCCAGTGGTTGAATGGTATACGACTTTTCCTCGTAATATGAAGGTTCAAGACTCGATCCCTGGTAGAGTCATCGACGTGTGTACCACTGAAAAGTGCCAAACGAGTGGGAAACTGCTGTTCAGTACTCCCTAGTTTACAACTGTTCTCTATATGATGTCACTTAGTGATCGAAATTCATAGAAAATGTTTGGGAAATTATTTCTTCGCGCTATGTCGTGAACTGGCAGAAGCTAGAATTCAAGGACCATTGGATCGGGTTCCAGTGGCTCAATGGTCTACGAGCTCGCCTTGTAACCAGAAGGTCCCGGGTTCGAATCCCGGTGGGTGCGTACTGATGAGGAGTCCCAAACTAGGACGAAACGGCTGTCCAGTACTCCCTGGTTTTCCAGTGGTTCTCTAACTGATGTCAGCTCATGATGAAATCCTCCATGCAATCAAACAAAATCCCTACAAAATCCAATACTTGAAAATTATTTCTTCAACAGTTCCAGAGCTCAGTGATTATGTTGGCGAAACAAACGTGAATGTTGAACTGTTTAGTCTGTATAGTAGCAACAACCTCCAATCGAATTGTTGAATGTTACCAGACATTCATATATCATAGTTGACATGTAGTAGCACATATATTTTCGCCTCGTAAAATTCAGTACCTGCCTTATTACATTCATTGTCTCTATACTCAATTCGTTAACAATATGTGAATGACTCAATCCCACACTTTGATCAAAAATCGATATGGTTCGAAAGATCACTGAGAAATCAGGATGCACTACACTACACTCCATGTCTTTTTCATCCCAGTTTGGGATATTTCGGAAGTGCACACGTACAGCACCATCACACTGATACAATGCCTGCCATTCATCCACTAGGCTTGAATGAATAGAATGACACATGAGATCATGAGTTGCCTTTATAATTTCATTAGTTTATTTGAAAATCTTCCATTACCTTCAGTAAACCTGAGCTACAATTCAGTTGTTTCGTGTTAGAGAGTTGGTAATTCTTCTCAGAAACTTGTCTTGTAAAGGGAAAGAACTAATGAAAGATGGAAGCAAATGTTTGAAATTCGATGCGGTGAAAATAGTTATAGTTGGAGAATCAAGTTTGAAACCCCTTATCTCTTGTGTCATTGACTACTAATCTGGAAATTACTTCTTGTTCTTAGAAACCACTTCTGTATAAATGTATCAATTATGCTAAACACCCTCCATATTACTGAATAAAAGTTTGCTGTATATTTCCTGGAAATATAAATATGATTTTGCAGACCAGGATGATGACTTCATCAATAAAGAGTATTCTCTCGACTGTATCGTCTTTTATCTTCAATACTACTCAAGTTTAACCTCCAAAACCGCAGATTATAGTGGATAGTACAGACAAAGCATCATTGTGTTGCATTTTGATTGGTATACTCAACATATATTGATTTTCAATTATTGGTTTTTTTTCCTTGGTGTTCCCAGTGGAACATAGGGCCTCAAGCTAGTAGCTTGAAGTTACTGTAGCAGTGTTTATTTTACAGGATGGGGTTGCTAGCCTCATACCTAACCTTTCCTCTTTACCGGCATTATTTCTGGCTTAGCGAGGTAAAGGAGTTCGTCGGCCGGGGATCGAACCCCGGACCATGTGCATGGTCAGCGAGCGTCCCAACCGCCTATCACGTTGAATAATAATAATATTTTCCAGAACGATGCGGAATTACCGCTCACTTGCCACATTGAGATACACATTCTGTTGAAGCAAACAGACTGATAAGTGTGGAAAATTTATTACTAATGTTAGGCTGGTTTAAATTCGAGCACCTCAATGAATGGATGTTCTGTGAGACTCAATGAAATACGCAAGAAGGAAGTCGTCGACAACTGGCAGTAATTATTTTCGACTGGATATGCTGAGCTGTAATCGCTCCAACACATGTTGCCAAAAATTAATGACTGCCATTCAAATATTTATTTGCACTATACAAATATATGTATAAAATGTACATATTACAATTACATATTGAATAATTATTCTTGTTGAACAAATGGGTTCGGTATAGCTTCCATTCCATCTGCAGGACAGACTAGTTCAACTGATGGACCTCTAAAATGAGAAAAGTATATATACATATAAAATGTACCGTGATGCTTGCAAATGAATTTTGGTAAAAGTGAAACTTGACTTCTTTTCAATTTCAATCAGTCCTCAACAACATAGAACTCAAAACCACTGATTAGTGGTGAGTGAAGCTACCCCGCACCTCATGTGTGCACTTCAAAGAAGTACGATAAAGAGAGAGAGAACAGACTAAAGGTCATAGAGGTCATCATGATAGGAAGAAGATGGAGCAGATAAGAAAATACGGCATTACAGTTAGGCTGAAAATAGGATGGACACTTCACGGATTCTGAACCACTTTAACTGGCATTTCTGACTGTAGATAATCGAATCTTTGAAATTCATGATGTTTCTCGGTTAGTTTTAGAAGGAAGGAATGATGCCTTTTGAGCGGAAGAAAGGCTGGCTACCTTGTCAAGCTGCCAAAGAAGGGCGACCCAGTTACGCCTCTGCAAGAACTAACTGGCGTGGAATAATGCTCTAGTCCACAACAAGTAAAATACTGAGTCGCGTCATCCTGGAAAAACTAGAACATGCACTGGATGAAGGGGATGCGCCAGTCGGGACTAGCTGGATTCAGGAAAGGCAAATCATGTGCTGATCAAATTGCAACTCTATGCATCATGATCATCACAAAACAAAGCAGAGAATGACAGTCAAAACAGTCTCTACCTCAACTTCACCGACTTTTAAAAGTCCTTCGACAAACAGCGTTGGAAACTACTTTAACACTACAGAGTGAAGTGCCTAATTATTTGTCAGCCTCATTCAACAGCTATATGATAATGACACGTGTCAAGTGATCCACAACGGAAAACTCAGAGAGACGATCGAAGAACAAACCGGAGTAAGACAAGGCTGCCTGTCTATTATCACCAACGATGATATTTTTAGTTGTGGTGGATTGGATTTTGCGTCAAACTGTGCGAGGGGAGTGAGAAAACAGGAATACGCTAGAACGCCGATAAGAAGACTCTAAAAGATATGGAATTCGCAGATGATGCGTCTAATGTCACGAAAACTCGAAGACTTGCAGAAGGAAACCGACAAACTGTCAGGGGAAAAGCAGAAAACACGGGACTTCAAATGGACATAGATAAGTCGAAGGAGATGAAGATTACCAACCTACCAGCAACAACAACCAGCACCAACCACTATCAATGCAAAAGATTTGACAAAGACTGCTTTCTTCACTTATCTGGGAAGCAGGGTTTCAACGACAGGCAACAGAACGGGTGAAGATGTCAGCGAGAGCTTCGGAAATGCAAGATACATCTTGATCATCCTGAAACCAGTTTGGAAGTTGTCTGCACTCTGCCTTGGCATAAAGAACAAGATTCGGATTTACAGCACAAACGTAAAGCCAATCAATTATTTTAAATGGGTCAGAAACTCGCACTGCGCGTCCCCCAAAGGCCTTTAAAACAGGTCACAGACATTTATCAACAGCCACTTTCGCTGGCTCCATGCTAAAGAATCAAATGGCCGACTGGCCAGAAATTATTAGCAACAAAAATCTATGGGGATGAACCAATTAAGAACTTCTTGTTCATATATGTCGAGGAAAATAGACATAGATCGGGCATACGCTGAGGAAACCGTCGATTGACATCGTGCATCAGGCCATCACTCCGATGCCATCCCAAGTGGAAACGACGAGTGGGCTGTCGCTTCGAGGGTGACATCATCCAATATACTGTCAAGATATTAGGGTGAAATTACTACATTGAATGATGCTACTGCTAACAGTATGACAGCAGGTCATGTTCAGACAGAAGACTTAATAATTCTTTCCACGACCAATATTCCTAGTTATCAATGGTGAAGAAGGATAATTATTTGAGTAAGGCTATACAAAAATTAATAAAGTAAAACAACAGGAAGAGAGGTAATCAAAAGTAAGGTAGTTAGGGAGACGGCAACTAACCTACAAACCACAAGACCCAATTCTCTGGTATCTTCAGTCAAGCGATGAGGATCATCTGGATCACGGAGGTATTCAGTTGTACAGTCGATCACCATATTTTGCAAGTTATCACATCCCTTTAAAATACCAACAGCTTCTCGTCCACCGGAAAATTTGACACGAATTCGTTTGTCTATATACCTGTTCAAATCGATAATAGACTCTTTTTTATGCTTCTCTGGTGGTTTATCTCCAGTTGGCATCTTGCTAGAAATGAATAAACGAAAAAGACAATTGAATGACAGCAAATTCTAATAATAAGTAAGAGAATGAAAGGAAAAATATCTCACTTGTATTGCAGGCAATGAATGTAACGATTTATCGGATAAGTCTCAAATTTACTGTGAACTATACCTCCTACTACAGATATGTTATGATGCCTAAATATTTCTTTCTATTTAACTAAAACATATTTTTTTCACTAAGAACGGATTGATAAAACTTCAGAGAATAAACACGGACAGCATCACACACAGACACTCACATAGGCTAAGTTCATTACTACGGTGTAGTGTAAACAGCACTAACACGTTTGCTTCCATATTCTTATTTCCAACCGAAGACTGGACTATATGCCTCTCTCAAGCAAAAATAGATAACCTTAGCTTACTGTGAGTGATGCTAATCACAATGTATGTTTAAGCAACACGCGGTGCGGTGTTTTCAACTACAGAACATTTAACAATGTTCAAGTTAGAGGGAAGAGGAAGATTCCAATATTAACAAAATGAATAGGATGAAGCCAAAAGGGAAAAAGAACCAGTAGAACACAAATATCCTTTGAACAAAAATGAACTAGAATATGAAGAGTAGAAAAATCGTATTAATACACAAACTTCATTTAATATAAAGTGTTAAGATTTCTACTGATTAAGAGTGTTTACTTTTTTTAAAGTTATGCGCTTCTCTTTAGTTTTCTCATAATTAATCTTTTCTCTTCTCAGTCGGTCGAGTCAGTCGAAGTGCATTCTGTAGAAGACACTGCACTATACTCCTTATAAACGTATTTTCACTAACAGCAGACACCTCACTCTGATGCACACACACCAAGTGAGAAATAGGGATATTTTCACTACACAACACTTAGTAGAATTCAATCAAGAAGTGCTTAGTTCAAAAGAGAAAAAGTAGGAATTCTCTCTCATGAATTGTTTATTGCTGTTTGTTTCCTTTAGCTCCTAGAGGAACAAAGGACTTTAACCGCCCATTTCCATTGCTTTCGGTTCTCTGCTAACGTTTTCACCTGTCTCCGCATCTGCTCACATCTCCTCTTCACATGATCTCCTCCATGTCACCCTCACACTGACGACCAACTCGCCGCTTCCAGTTCGGGTTCCACTAGAGAGCCTGTCGTGTGATGTCACTCGATGGTTTTCTCAGAGTATGGCCAACCCACCTCCATTTATTCCTACAGATTTGTTGCACAGTCGGTTCCTGGTTGGTTCGCTCCCAGAGATCCCTGTTGCTGATCATTTTTGGCCATCTGACCTTGAGTATTGGGCGCAGACAGCTGTTAATGAAGGCCCTTTCATAAAACTGTCAACAATAGTAAGCCTCATGAGTAACATGAATTTCTGTGACAACTTAACACAAAATGGAAAATAAATAGGAGCATTAAATGGATAATATAACCGATTACAATTAAGTGAAATCTAACAATGCCAGTGTATTTAATAAGCTCTGCATAACATAATTGCATCGTGCTTCGAAGAAATCATACACACAGCTACAAGTACTTGACGAAGTTACTTAGGAAATATATTGTAACACCTGTGAAACCACTTGCATATTCGTTAACCAAGAAACAACACAAATCCAAACAAGAGCTAAATCAATTGACTGCACATTTTTGTGGCATTCTAGGAGATCATGTATTCGTCTAAGAACAATTCAAGCCTGTGTTGCTGAACAGAAACAGTTGAACACGTGAAACAAACCGCAAAGCACAGTCGTATTAGGAAATATGTTGAGAAATAATAATAGTTTACAGAAAAGAGGACAATCACGTAGCCTGGAGTACACATTTGATTGTTTCCCACTCACACTACTTAAGTGCTACTCAGCAGCCCATATATTCTTAGAGTAGAATTAAAACAGACAAGAGGAAACTAAATGGACAGTGCTATAAAATCAGATATAGACATTTCTACTGGAAGACAATACATACAGTTAGTATGTATGTGTGATTGAAAGCTGAACATCTCATTGGTTTGTAATCAGTGTTAAAAAGTGGATGACATATAAGTGTTACTCAGACAAACCCTTTATTGACATTCGAGTAATCAGCTTCAGTTCGATTTGAAGGTTGTTGATAAAGAGTGTATACAAGGCGCCCTTGGTGTCGCCGTTTACTATAAAGTATATACAATACAACTTTTTATTCACCATCTCAAATACGATGATCCCTAATATAAAGCTGAGATTAGAAATGACTTGTTGTTGTGAAGTCAATCTGACGACATGTGTGGGCATTTATCACTCAACACTCCAATGAGTGAATGCCGAGTTAAAACGTAACTTAACTTCCCCTACACTTAATAATAAGTCACATTGATTGTGAAAAGATTGAACAGCCAAACTTATATCAAGTAAAGTCGGTTTGAACCTGGAGTTGAAATTCTAACAATAATAGGTGACAGTTCCGTGAGTCAACAGAGTGAACCAAACAACTATTACACATATTATTTACAATCAAACATCCTTGATTTTAGTCAATAGAAAAAATTCAACAATGCCACCACAAAATCCACTTCATGTTTATAAATGGACTACAAAATGCTTTGGAGGCACATATGTATATCAATTTTGACGTTCAAGTCTTATTTTTGACTGAATTTAGAAAAACAAGTGAGATACAAGACTTCAATGGACATGTGAAGTTTAATGATTGTTTCATGTACGTTACCTGTCTGATATTTATCAGTAAATAATAACATTATTTACAATAACACCAAAACTCGTGTACACGTGTATTACTTCTTTGTTTAAGGCAGACGAAATAATTCCATTCTGGACAAGTTGATTGAATACAACATACAGTGCAGTGATGCAGTATTAATAACTGGGTGACGTTTAGAGCACAATTTGTTGCTCACAATCATGTCGAATCATTCTCATGGTGTCATACATATATATAACCCCCTCCCGTTGTTGTTCATTGAAACTTTCCATATATCCGGTATAGGCGTTGAGTCATTTCAATCGCACGTGCTTGGTATTGACTTTTGAATTCATTTACCCGGAACATATATCTAACGTACCACGTCGAAAGCCTCACTTGTCATGAAAGCGATGATGATACTACCCAACTGTCCATAGTGAAGGGGGTGGAGTGGGACTGGAACCTGTGGCTGAGTGTTTAAACTCTTGAGTCACATCTGGATTCGATGTTATCACATAAAGTGATAGGATAGGATGATAGTATTTGAGAGTAGTATATATTCATGTAAAGGGAGAGAGAGAGAGAGCTTCAGTCACTGAGTCAACACCGAACACAGGCAATTGAAATGATGCAACGCCCACACCGGATATATGTGAGACTATAACACACAACAAAGTAGAAGCAAAAATATACATATATGAGACATGTGTGAATACACTAACATGAACGATAAATTGGGCTCGAAAGGTCATTCAGCTATTACTACTGTAATACTGTGTGTTATATAAAATATATTTATGCAATATAGAAGGAATTATATTCTACCGAATTGCCTATGTTCTGCCACTTACAACATAGGCGAAAGACTATTCAACATACAGATGCATATAAATAGTGAATACTACTTAAACGATTGATTTCAACACATCCTATATAGCAAAATACATTTTAAATCGTTATGGGTAAATTTTTGTTTTGATAAAGTCTCACAGTGTTATACAGTAATGTTTACTGATAAGCACGTTTCGAGCACAATTTATTACTGCTCATAATCATATCAAGGTACTCACACGACTTCCTAACTTCATTTATATAGTTCCATTATTTTTCACTTGATTTGATTGGCAGTAGTATTTTTCATATTTCAGGTATGAGTGATGACTCATTCCTATTGCATGTGTTTCGTGTAGACTCGATGAACAAGGATTCAGTAATCAACCTCTCTCTATATCCACCCATCTAGATTACTTTTTAGAATTTTAACCCTCTCCCACCCTATTGTGTGGTTTTTTGTTAATGCATGAAATGGAATAGCTGAGCTTTTTTCCAAATTACTTATCTTTTCAGGGTCAACTATTCTTACCTTAGCTAAATTCTTATGTTCAAACAATCCGACTACCCCTGACCTACTAGTTTAACCTATGTAGTTGACCCCACAGTCATCGCATGGTATTTTGTAAATTATATTATTTTGTCTAATTGGTTCAACTGGGTCCTTAAACTACACAGCTTGTCTCTTGTAGGTTTAAATGCCAGCCTAACTCCTGCTCTATTTAGAATCCTACGTAGGGTTTCAGATGTCCCCTCTTTATATGGCATAACTGTAGATGACTTATATATTCTCTCTTATTTATGTTATTATTAATAGTTTCACAATTATTTTTATTTTTTGTTTGACCTTTAATGATCTTCCTAATGAATTTTAAAGGATAGTTATTTAACACCAAAGCCTCTCCTATCTGTTTTAGGTCTTTTCTTGTGCTAATTAGTGCTACTGCTCGGTTTGTTAAACACTTAACTAAGCCTGCCTGCATGCATTAACACACAACCATACAATAGGGTGGGAGAGGGTTAAAATTCTAAAAAGTAATCTAGATAGGTGGATATAGAGAGAGGTTGATTACTGAATCCTTGTTCATCGAGTCTACACGAAACACATGCAATAGGAATGAGTCATCACTCATACCTGAAATATGAAAAATACTACTGCCAATCAAATCAAGTGAAAAATAATGGAACTATATAAATGAAGTTAGGAAGTCGTGTGAGTACCTTGATATGATTATGAGCAGTAATAAATTATGCTCGAAACGTGCTTATCAGTAAACATTACTGTATAACACTGTGAGACTTTATCAAAACAAAAATTTACCCATAATGGAGTTATACTCTACCACAGTGCACGAGTTTTATTCTTATACCAATGACATTTTAAATCGCTATTTATATCCTGTGGAAAAAGAAATAGAAAATAATTGTGATTATAAATTATGACGAATTCTTAGAATTCTTAATAATAATAATAATAATAACTAAATCAACAAGCATAGAAAAAAAACAACACAAACCAACACTTAGTGGAACAAATTTTCTCCACCGAAAATATATTTTAAAAAAAACACGGAAATCTTTGCAAACAAAAAGAGAGAACAAGTTATACTTTTGGATATCATTTCATTTCTACTCTTCTTTTTTTATAAATTGAAAGCAAAATACATAAATAATAAGTGTGAAATTATAATACAAATAGGATCGATCGATCACTTTCGCTTCCGAATCATACACAATAAGACAAGCATAAATAATGGAACCTAGTGAAATAACTATCAACATCATCATCGTCATTATCATAGTGAACACCATTCATTATTCATGTGAATGCAATAATATGAAGAGAAATAATTATCGGTTGTTTCTGTCTGTTTGTGAATAGCTGAAGTAGACGTTTTCTTTTTCAAGAAAGGGACAAGGAAAGAACAAGGAGAAGAAGAAGAATGATGAAGATGACGACGGTGAAATACATAAGCAAGGAATAGACATGATTTGGGTAGGTAGAACTTTGGAAGCAGGAGGTGGTTGTTGTTACTGTTGCTGTTGTTATTATTATTATGATACAATTTTACAAACTTGTCCAAACAATTGCTTTTTGGATGCGTTCACATGAAACTAGAGAATTACCATTTGGATTCCAGTGACAACAGACGACAGTATTTCTGAAATATATAACGAAGCAATAAAATGGTATCCATGTGATGAGACTAACATATCGTTACAAAAAAAAATAATATTCAAAACTGTGTCAAATCACTTGATTAAACAAACCACTATCAGATGATCCTTTTGTAGTTTATTTAACAAGGAAGTGTACTTCTGATGCTCACGTGTTATGTATATATATTGATTATTGTGAGGTGAAATAACTGCATATTGAGTAGGAACAAAAGCAGTAATCTATAAAAAGTGGGTCTTTTCACTCCCTTTACTACAACAGGTTTCAAGCATTTATATCACAGGGGAACGCGTCAACAGAGCTCTCTAACGTTTACATAAATCATAAAAGGCTGTGTGGCTTGAATCCTGTGGTAAGCTAGCAGTACGCGTTATACTTCATTACACAGTGAAGACACTATTCATAACCAGTGGAGGCTAATTCACTAACTTAAAGATCTTAGCAGATTTTTAAATTTTCGAATATGACTTTAGCGGTAAACAAATATTCACCCATGTTACCCAGATACCTTCACTAGCCAATAATTCAAAAGGATTCGGGAAACTGAGAAATGTGTAAGATCGCCTATTATTATTCTGTGTTACACAATTTGTATTTTGCCAAGAAGACTCATTCCAAAAGGAAATTCAAGAAACACAGTGGGATGAGAAATGAGGAATTACTCTAGACACCAGAGTGGTTCATTATCACGTCATTCTCATACGAAGTATCTTAGCAATATAACATGAGCTGTTACCTTTCAGCGTGGATTGATGCTACGCCTCACACATCCACTTACACATTTCTAAGTGAACACGCCAGTAGAATTTACCTTCGACCAAGTGATACAGCATGTGGGTTACATGCATGCCTGTTGAACATAAAAGAATGAGAACGTGTATATCATCCATCATGCATCAGAAAAAAGTGTGATTCCGAATCGAAGGATTTAATGAAATGGAGTGAAATTTAATCGGCTATCGAAACTTTTCATAATGAATTTGGTCTAGGACAATGAGTTTTGCAATACATCTGTTCGCACAGATAGACTGACTCACACCAATCCGATAATAAATAGAACCTCGAGCTGTAAGAACAGCCAATAGCCCGTCACTTGGTGTTAAAGCTTAAGGAACCGAAAGGAGTGTTACATGGTTTTAACGCCTGAATGTAACTTAACAGCCCAGGCATCTTTGATTGAGAAATCACAAACAATAAATTCTGTAATAGACTGATGCTACACAGAGTTGCAGGCAGGTTAACAATGTTTCAAAATACATCAGTTTAGGTATTTTTAGAAATGTTCATGCAATCACTTACGTATGATCTCGAAGACAAGTCTCAAGATTCCCTGAATTAGTACTCCAAATATACACTCCACCATCATGCCCACCAGCAGCAACATAATCTGAATCAGGTGAGAAACATGGTCGAACAATATCTAGACCAGTTTGAAAACCATCTGCCTTCAAACACTGAATCACTTTATTCATACGTAAATTCACAATTTCTAAGGTATTGTTACGTGTACAAGCCAAAACAGTTGTAAAATCTTTGAGGAAAGAAAACAAGGAAAATCAATCAAACGCATAACTTAGAATTAAACAGCAATTAATTCTACTTATTAAAAAAAAAGATAACTCCATAATAAAAATTAAAGCTTAGCTACTTCATCTACGTCAAACAACCAGAATAAAAATGGATTTTGAGGGAATTACAATTAATTTATATTTTTGATTACAGCTTGATTCCACACTGTATTTTTGGTACAAGTCTGGAATTTTCAGCATGGATATCGGTAGCCCAAATTTCGCAGGCCAACCATAGATATCAGGTATTCGTCGGCAGGGGATCGAACCTCGGACCATGTGCATGGTCGGCGACAGTCCTAACTACTGTGCCACCGACGCACAATAACAGTTAATTGGTGGATGATGATCAACAAAGGAATCCAGAATACCGCGCATTTCGTCTTATTTGGGACTCGTCACCTGGATGCACCTACATTCCGCATTGAGTAATGATGTTTACGTCGAAGCTCGAACCCAGTGCAAATAGTTTCAAATGTCAAAGGGTTATCCACTAGACCACATGGGCCACGAGAGCCATCTCTTGTGCAACGGGTAATATTACCTTTTTTAATTCAATTTTAGACTCTCCCGTCGATTGACTGGACTGAAGTGCTCATTCTCAGGTTGACATGTAGGCATCTTGGGCAGATGCTTCGACATATAATTACATGTTCAGACATCGTCGAAGCATCTGCATAAGAAGCCGACATGTCAACCTGCAACCTAGCACTTCAGTCCAATCAATCGACGGGAAAATCTAAAATTGAACTAAATTACAATAATAGTTAATCATTGTAAACAAGTCAACAGCATGAGCATTCAGTAATGTAAATGTTAATGTTCTTATATTCGTGGTTCACTGAGGGTTCCGCACACATTTTCAATGGAGTATCTTGAAAATTTGTGCATCGGTGGTTCAGCTGTAGAATACTCACTAACCACGTACGTAATCTGTGGATCGACCTTCGGCTGACGTACTCCTCAACTTTGTTATGCTGGTATCAAAGTCGGTATAAAGAGAAGTTTAAGTATGAGGCTAGCAACCCCACCTCACTCCGTAGAAACAAATTAACCATTGATCGGAAAAACTTCAAAGCTCTATATTGAAGCCCTATGTTCGACTTGGAACGTAGAGTAATCAAATTTGTGAACAAATATTTGAACATTTCGGGGGTAGTACTGCACAAACTTATTATTCAGGTTGATGTTAAACTTTTGCCACATACCTGAGGAAATATCCATACCAGTAATACGTCCAGACAGCAAGATTTTGCTACTATTCTCACCAGTTCGTTCATCCCAAATGCGTAAATGCTGATCAAAGTGACCAGTGACAAGGGCAGATAAAGTAGGACAAACAACTACATCTTGAAATGTGGAAGCGGCCATGATGGTACGTCTACAGCAGCATTTATCAACGTCCCAAATCTTAGGAGACAAAAAAAACAAGATTAAAATTAAAGAGAAACTGTTATCAACGGAAACTTAAGAGTAGATCACCTGTAGCGAGTCACCAATTTTTGTGAGACACATCTTGGATATCCACCAATTATTTAAGTGGCATATGCATTACATCGTTCACTTTAAACAGACAAGTCAAGAAGCTTGAACGTAGATAATATCACGACTACGTTGAAAAGATTATATTTCTTATTACTGCACCCTCACCTTTGCTGATGGGTTTTAGCAGTAAACAGGCAAGAAGTCCTCAATGTCCCAAGACACGCTTGCAACTTCGCGGATCTCAAGAGCCCTCTGATCTTTCAAACTTAATTAATCAGTGATGATGTTGAAGAATTCATTACTATGCTGTTATGGTCATGATTGAATTGCTGTGGAACCATTCAATGTGCACGAATTGGTCTCCAGTGCATTCTTCGTTTACAATCATTGTCCTCTAAGTCCCACTATCAAAGAAAACTACTATTTTATATCACACAAAACAACTTGGATCAATGTCCATTACCTCAAATTAATACCACGTTAATATCTGTCTTCAATTCACATGCTTAGCATATTCACGATTCTGAATAACAATTGGAAGATGAGACGTGAATTAATGACTATTAGTGATAAACAAGTTGAGAAGTTATCATATCAATACAGTTGCAAAGAGACGGAGAATACCACAAGGACTCAAGTGAAAATCCCGTTAGAACAAGCCATGCCGTTAATTCTTCGTCAAAACAACCAATAAGCATGTAGTCATAGCATAAATTCACCGTATATATAAAGGAACTGGAAAACCCTGATTCGAAACCTATGTTGTACATGGGCTCCGCAATCTAAACAAATCGTATGATGCATGAACCTATTTTAGCCACCAGGATCGCAGCTGCACTGCTTTGTGGGTCGAATTTCAAGCCAAAGTCTCCAGAGGTGGCTTCATAAATTAGCCCTCTGCTTCAGCCTGGATGTCTCGGAAGTACACCTACCCTCGCACAAACTATGAGATTTTGGGTTAAGTATCCTTTTGGTGCCCAAAATGTGCCAAGTTTATGTTTTAACAATAACAATAAAATGTATGCACAGGCCTAATAACCTCTACTTCTATTCCACTTTTACAAATGATAAGTGATATTTCAAGTTTTCAATATCTTTCATTTGACCATTATTACTCTTTCTTACTCTGAGTCGATGGAGAGTGGTAGGACCTGTGACCACACCTAATAAAAACACCGTGTAAATTGCTTGTATCTGAGACTACAATTCACTAAATTCCATTCTTAAAATACATAGTAGCAAATATGGAAAACACTCAGTTAATTACAGTCAACAACGTTTAATTGGTGTAATTTAATCATCTTACCATATAGGGATAAACAATTGTGCACTACATTAAACACAGGATAATATAACAGATCACAAGTACAGTGTATCGTATGACGGCTAGACACATTAACTGATCCCTAGAATTTACGCAGTAAGATTAAGATCAGAAGTTCCCCCTGCGTTGAAAAAGTAGTGCTACAACTCTACTCTAACTTACAGCTTTTTTCCAAGTACGACAAAAATACAGACACACCCATTTCATTTAAACAGAATGGTAAAATGTCAGAAAAATTGATCGCTAACTAATTGTAAATCTTTGTAAACATGATTGTTAGACAGAAAGTTCCATATACATAATAAATGCGAATTAGTATTAGGTAAATACACAACGTGTTTATGTTCATAACATATTAAATATCGACTACTGTTTGGACACAGTTCGAAGTTACTTAAGGTTTTATTCGGCCAAGTAAACATACATTCGTGTAATAGGCTACAAAGACCCAATATTATGCGGCGTTTAATGACTCCAACCGAACGCTAAAATTATCTGTAAGTAGTTTTGGTGAGTTCGAAGTCACTGACTGAATCTTAATCATCCAATAAACTATAGTACTGGGTGCAGTGAATTTCTGTGAAATAACACTGAATAATATTTTGACGGATAGAAGGAAAAAATTGACCTACTGAATGTCGAAAACAGACAGACAGACAAAACAACACACAACAAAGACCATTAGGATTAGATGCGGGAAAGTAATATACCAACAAACATGTACCAGAAGTACAGGGCAGAATAAATTCTCAAATCAATAAAAAGAAAAATATTAAGTAATTAAACATGAAAATTACCACTGAAATATTTGTCTGCAACATACGAAATCCGGTAGACTCCAACGGCCCCGACCAATAGCTGCTACCTTGATGTGGTGGTCGGGCTTGCACATCGCGATGACCCGACAAGCTACACTGGCTGGAACATATGTTCCTGCAGGGTGCCAGGAAGGTTGTTAGGATGGCGATTAGACTTAAAGCAGTTACTGGCATTGTGTAAGATCTTTCTTACGTTTTGCTGGGGTCTGAGGGCGAAGTCGTACTGCTGGGAAACAGGGGTGTAGCAGTGAAATGTTTCCCTCAGATGACCAGCATGCCAGCTATGCTGTCTCTTCACTCTGGAGAGAGGGGGTTAGAAAAGGTCGACCCCAAAAATTGTACATCCTGAATTACCCTATGGTGGTCCGTAACCGGAGGTAAGTTTACTAGTACGGAACCAATCCCAGAAATCAATTCATACAGGCCACAAGCAGTTGTCCCCTGGCCTCTGCGGTCACGCAACAAAAAAACTCTTTCTGTTTCAGGTACCAGAAGAATTAATCAACTCCCACGGTGTGGGCAGCCGGGAAGTAAAAACCGCCCACACACTTCCAAAAGTACACGAAGCCTTCCTAAGCATCATTCTCCTTTACTCACATCACCTTCCCCATCCTGCTTCTCTACTACAGTTAGTACTATTCTGCAGGTTAGTGAGGCATCTTCACTTCACTCTGTGACCACAAACAATGGTGAGAGCCATAGAAACACCCTAGATAGCCTTTTAAAGCCATGCCACCAACTTCATATGGGGGCATTTAAGGTCAGGACCCTCTGCCAAATCGGACAACAGGCATCACTCGCAAGAACTCTAGCATCTCCAGCCATGGATGTATGTTGTGTTTCGGAGACACGCATACAAGACCCAAGTGTGGTCATTCATTTAACCTCACCCGGTCAACAAGGTGAATCTGCAAAATTCACTTAAGGGGGTCAGGAGACCCATCAGCCGGCTCGCGAGGACTCGCAGGTGTAGGGATAGCACTGAGTGTTAGGGTGGAAAAATCCCTTCTTGACTGGATCCCAGTAGATAGTCGTATGTGTGCGGTCCGTCTGAATGGGTCCGTTAAAAGAAGGAAAGATGGCGCTACCCGTCGTTGCCTTTTCGTAGTCTCCGCTTACGCCCCAACAGACTGCAGTTCGGATGAACTAAAGGATGACTTTTACCTGAAACTATCTAATTTGCTGCAAAAAGAAAAACGTTCAGATATAGTTGTTTTCGCAGGCGACTTCAATGTCCAAGTAGGGAAGTTGTGCCAGACTGAGAAGTATGTAGGTGGTACGTATGGAGTTCCCTGCCGACGAACCGACAACGGTGATTGTCTTCTACAGTTTTGCTTAGATAATCATCTGTTCCTAGTCAGCACTAACTTTAGGCACAAAGAGAGACATTGTGTAACCTGGCGACCTCCATCACCAAATCAACTCTGAACTCAGACAGACCACATAGCCATAGGGTATCGTTGGCGAGGGTCAGTAGAAGACTGTCGCTCCTTCTGGAACACGTGCGCAGGCTCTGATCATGCTCTGGTTCGCGCACGTTTATGCTTACGACTAAATGGACACAAGAAATTGACGGCAGCGAAACAGTTACGTCCTCAACTAGATCGAGACCCTGAGTCCCTATTTGAGGAAGAAATAGCGAAACGAGTGTCTGAGGTCAACAGCAGAACTTCCCCTGAGGTAACCTGGCACAACATACAGTTAGCTCTAGACATAGCTGTAAAGGCTGTTAATAACCTGAAACCGAAAGTTAGTAAGAGCCATTGGATCTCTATCTCCTCATCCGAACTGATTGACGCAAGAAGACTGATTCTGGTGAGCTCCAATTATGATGAGAAGCGAAAGCTACTCCAACGAAAACTAGCAAGAAGTCTTCGCAACGATCGTGAACAGTGGTGGGCGACAAAAGCGAAAGAGATGGAAAAGGCATCGGCGATTGGTAACACCAGATAACTACTTAGGCTTATCAGGGAAGCAGGTGCTAAAAGGCAAATGATAAGTGAAACAATCTCTGAGAAAAATGGTACCATAATTAGCTCCCAGGATAGACGACTGGAACGCTGGAAAGAACACTATGAGGAGCAGTTTGATTGGCCTACAGCCACGCTCAACCTGCCGAACATCAAACACCTCCCTGAATGGGATATAGACACAGGTCCCCCTTCCTTAATTGAGGTTACTAAAGCTGTTACTAGTCTGAGGGTAGGCAAAGCAGCAGGACCTGATGGAATGACTCCAGAGGTATTTAAGTACGGTGGTGACAGTTTACTGTCTGCATTAACTGAGGTTCTACGCAGCGTCTGGGAATCAGAGGAAGTCCCGTCGGGTTGGTGTAAGTCACTGATTATCCCCATATACAAGAAGGGAGACACGTCTTCCTGTGATAATCACAGAGGGATTAGCTTGACTAATATAGTATCTAAGGTGCTAGGCTCAATAATCATGCGTAGACTAAGTGGTGCTCCAGAGGCACAAACACGAGAGAACCAGGGAGGCTTTAGACCAGGAAGAGGGTGTATTGATCATATCTTCACACAAAAAAAATTCTAGAACATAGGCATACTTACCGGCAGCCAACAATCATTACATTTCTTGACCTAAAGGCGGGATTCGACTCTGTCGACCAAGAGTTTCTCTGGCAATGCTTGGCTGTAAAAGGAATTCCGAGAAAATACATTGCACTGACCAAGGCACTACTCGAACTCATGCAGCCAGGTGAGGGCTTACGACGAGTTGTCATCTGAAGTGGTGATGACTAGGGGTGTCCGTCAAGGATGCCCATTATCCCCATTTCTATTCAGTTTCGTCAGAGATGTACTAATGGACTTAACCTTAACTCACTTCAGCGACTCAGGGATTGACTTGCTACCAGGGAATAATCTCGTTGACTTAGAATATGCAGACGATATAGTCCTTCTAGGCGAGGACGCTGACAAAATGCAGAGTCTTCTAAACACCTTGAGCTGCAATCTACGAATGTTTGGCATGCGATTAGCTCCCGCCAAATGCAAGATGATGTTACAGGACTGGACTACACTGACTCCTAGTTTAGAAATAGGAAGTGAAGTTGTAGAGCACGTTGACTGCTTCACTTATTTGGAAAGTACCATCAGCCAGTGCCAACAGGTTGATGTCTGACGAAATCTCAGCACGGATACAGAGGGCTAGTTTCGCATATGACAGTTTACGCCGTCTCTGGCGTAGACGTGATATCCGACTATCGACCATAGGGCGAGTGTACTGCTCAGCAGTTCACTCCACTCCCCTTTATGGCTGCGAGACGTGGCCATTAAGAGTGGAAGACATGAAAAGATTAGCTGTATTTGATCATAGGTGCCTGCGTTCTCCCGTGTGAAGTGGCAAAATAGGGTGAGCAATATTGAGATTAGGCCTCGGTCGAGTTCTAGGTAAGGAGGGGAAATCAATCGACGAAGTTGTGAAGTTACATCGACTGAGATGGTTAGGACATGTGTTACGTATGCCAAGTCATCGCCTTCCTCGATAATGGGCAACGTTAACTGATATACGGTCAGGCTGGAAAAAAGCTAGCGGAGGTCAAACAAAAACTTGGCACCAATCAATGAAATCTGCAACAGTTAGTCTCAGCTACGTAGGAAGGTGTAAACTTCCTGGTTGGGGTTCCCCGGACGCTAAAAACCAATGGTTGGAAACAATTGGACATGGCTCAAAATCGTTCTCAATGGCTGGCGCAGATGCATCCACTCCTTGTGACTTATGATTTCCAATGAAACTATGTTGTTCTTCGTTATTACTATTCCTTTGTCTCATACCTCTGTTTACTGTCTCTAGTATGCATTTCTTCTACTTTCTTCTCTTGCTTTGCGTGCTACATGGAGTGTGGCAACTTGAACTGCTGCACATCGGTGTAAAGTTCTATGTCAAAAACAGATAGACAGACTCCAACGGTGGATTATCCATTTACTTTAAAAACAGACACAAAAGTAAACCAGTGCTTTAATATATTAATGGTTACCTAAACTTGACTTCCATCCAAAAGAAATATGCAACTATGCATGAAACGCAGACGAATATAATCCTAATTAATTGTCTACATGTTATTACACTTATAAATGTTCGAAATAACTAGTAAATACCGATGTAGTTTCCTACTATGCAGTTCAACAAGTTTATCTTTGAGAAAAAGCTTTTATGATTACAATCAGGTGACAAGTGATTGGAACATTTCCGAAAGTCTAACTACTAGAAAATATATTTCATCAGTAAATAAAAATAAGATGAAAATAGAATTACCTTGATAGTTCTGTCTGACGAGGCAGTAACGACACGATTAACTGAACCCATGAATTTTGCTGAAATAACACGCTCAGAGTGGCCTGTTAGGTTAACACGAAGCCTTGAATCATTTAATGTCCATACACGACATGAAAAGTCACTGGATGCACCCAAAACAGCTGTCTCCTGAGGTAAACAAATTATATGAAATAGTTAACTGAGTATGATAATCTAACGACAGAAGAAACTGCTTTCCTTATATGTAGAAGTGATCGTGGAAAAAAAGAGCTTGCAGTCTTCAGACGACAGACGATACAAACTAAGTGACCCGCACGCCGGTTTTGCAGAAAAACCTCTCTTTAGAGGAAGAGGCGAAAATAATCCCAAAACATAGTTAATAACTAATAAATACAATGTTTACCCATTCTGATAACGCATTGATTTGCGTAAACGGTGAACTTGACCAAAAGGGATGCATTTCTCCCACTCAATTTGAATCTCATGGTATGGTGTTATAGCCTGATTTAAATGCAACAGGCCTTGGATCCACTAGGATTACAGGTGGATGAAGTTATACGTTGTAATACGTAATGTCTCTACTCATGTACCAAATATCGTGATTTTCAACCCATTGCCATTTTCCTCACTAAATGACTTATCTTGCATTTGCTGCTAGTGGTAACACTATTCTATTCACATGCTCCAACAGACATAAGGAATTCTTCTAGGTCAAATACGATCACATTTGACTTCTCTACGAAAAGTAACTCAGCAGACAATTTCTTACTTTTTATTTTTATTTCAGACACATTGCAGAATCTATTCGCTGAGGTGGATAAAGTGAAATTTGACGATTAGTTCCTTAAGTTTTTGGAATATTCTGCGACTCAAGGAAACTACTCACCCAAATTTCAACACCGTTATCAACAATCTTCGAAATTCTAAAAAAAAAATAATGACTCCGAATTGGCGGTAAATATCTGACTGCTACTATGGCTGAACATTTGGGACTTGAACTGTGTCAGTGCTCTGTTGCGATATTAAACGAAGAAATGATAAGTGTGACAAATTGAAAACTTCGATAATTAAGTTAAAGTATGTCTAAGTCACACTGTTAAACAGGTACGGCTAATAAATAAAACGTACCACTACTCCATCAGAAGTATCGATATCAAAAATTATCCGACATTTGTCGCGATTTAGCAATGGCTGAAAAATGTAGACTCTCTAGACGTAGTTTCAGAGGTCATCCAACTCATTGTTTTGACGTATGACGCGAAATCAATAGCCAAAATGACATATATTCCTCGTTTCCTCTACCATCAACGGTAACTTGAAGAAACGAATGCTCTTTTGAATACAATTGATAAATATGCTCCCATTTTATTCGGTTGTTCCCTAACCTTTTCTTTTGAGTATTTCAGTATCTTACATTGTACATCTGTTAGTAGCCATATTGTACGAAGTTTACATTAAATAAATTCACAAAAGTACAAATATACCTGCCACCTAAAACATATCCATGTTTGTCAATTTTCAGTGGACGGATGATCACAAGCTGAAGTGTTATCTAGAATACTGCATACAAGCGGTTAGTCAGTGCTGCGAAAAGGAGCCAAATTTCTTAGAAAGAGTACAGAGGGTAGGAACAAAATTAGTCAGTGGTATCTCACATCTTCCTTATGAGAAGAGAATGGAGCATCTAAATACCTTCCTATAATCACGACAAAACAGAAGAGTTAACTTAATTCTGGCGTATTGTATATTGAAGGGTGACTTCGGGACTGACCTCTCTAACCTTTCTTCTCCCTCCCTCACAACAAAAAAGTGCTCAAACCGCAGACGAATAGAATACGTGTGAGATGTAGATTCTCTCACAGTGGTTAATGGCCGGGAGTCCTCAGCTGATTCAGTAGTATCAGTTCCATCGGTGAAATTAGATCTCTGCAGAGATATGTACTGCAAGGATTGACACGGACCTACTATTCTTATTATCTGAATCTGTCGATAAACAGAAGTAGCCTAGTGACACATTGTGTGCCAGTCGATAGAATGAAACACTTATTACTTCATCCCTAAGCGACTTCGAAATATGGAAGCTATAGGTCATGACCATTAAAACAACCCGATTTATTTGGAAAATATTTTTTAGTTAACAGATAAGAACTCAACGGGAGATGTTACATAGCCACTACTTAACTTAAGTCTAGAAATAAGCTTTCATCTTGGGGAACTGAATTGTGAAGAATGTATTTTACCATCTTGATAAAAGTTGTATTAAAAGAATCTCTAGAGTTTAATGGCACTAACTACCAATGTGAACGGACTCCCAAAGCTGATAAGAATGTGAACAGTAGCAAAACTAGTGAGCTGGAAATGTAATTGGCTAGATGAGCAAGTGACTTGGTTTCTTGAAAACAAAGAAAAACAAAATTTAGTAAAGTCTAGAGAATAAACAAGTTGGAAATTTTATGTAAGGAAGTATATCAGAATCATTTTGTTAGCAGTTTAGTCTTCATTGCGCTTACCGAATGTATGAAGCACATTCTTCACATATCAGCAAAGTAGGCACATTCCCAAGTGTGCTTAGCATTTTGGTTTTATTATCATATACAAAATAAAACTGTTAAGGAGAAAATCAACTCACATTTGGATCAAAGTCGATAGCGGTAACAGCAGCATTGCAGCCAAGGAGTGTTGAGTGAATTTCACACTTACCTAGATTTTAAAATAAAAAAATAGCAAGCTTGATACATTACCATGTTTGTATTTCAGATGTCATCAGATTGTAAATACACTATGTTATATGCAAGAATGAATAAAGAAGCAAGAAGACAAAGATCATAAGAAAAGAACATGAAAATTTTGGAAAACATTAATAGGCGGTAACAATCTGAAGAGGGAGGAAACGCATACCATTAAGATACGTCCACAGTCGTACTTTACGATCAAAGCCCGCTGATCCAAAAATGTGACCTGACGGAGTGAAACGGACGCTGTTTACTTCCCCTTCATTAGCATCCTAAAAATAAAGACTCAACGGAAAGAAAACCCCACTATTTTAACAGCAACGTGATGAGGGAGGGCAGACTTGCAAGGGAGAGGTTTATCAATAGGATCACTAAAAGATTAAGATATAATATAACTCAACCTATCGGCAACAAATATCGTCGAGTTAGCTGCATCCTGAAGGTTTTTGCGTATAGTTTCTTGGGTTTTTCTGCGAAATATTTGAGAAATGATTTCCACTTACCTATACTGTACATCATACTCTATATTTTTGAGCCTCTCAACAGTACTTTGAAGGGCTTTAATCCTTTTGATAAGCTGAACATTGTCATCTTCTAGCTGCCTGTTTTTTGTTTCTAGAGCTTTAATAGCCAGTAAATGTGAGGCTTGCTCATCTGTAAGCAACTGAGAATGCAAGTTGCATAACACCAACACAACAGACTTCTTTAACTTCCTCCAGCTCCTTAACTTTCTCCAATAACTGACGATTCTGCTTCTGGTTAGCCTTCAGGCAATCATCCAGCTCTGAAATCCTTTGAAAACTCAGTAAAGTAATGCTTGATTTACTTCACAGATCTTGATTGAAGTAAGCTATCCCTTTCCTGAACAGCCTTGTTAAGCTCAATTACATTTTGTGCGAGCTAAAAAAATTAGAGACATTTTTATGAACTCACACTTCCTTTTTGTCGATGTAATTCGGTGACCTCTTCTTGCAAATGGAAGACTTTCTGTTCATAGTCATATGACTTGACTGACTTTCTGAAAGAATATGCTAAACCTAACAGCGTATACATTTTTTCAAACTCCAGCTGCAGATTTGATTTCTCCTGTTGACATGATGTTAAGTCCCGGGAAAGGCGGGAGTTTTCTGCTTTCAGCTGTAGCACTAAATCTTTATTTGTATTGTCTGAAACATTAAAACTAAGTGTAAATGAACAGACATTGTGCGATTAAATCATTGAAAAATGACTTCTCAACAATATCCCGTTCAACCAGTGACGAAACAATGGCAGCTTTCCATGAAGGGATTTCCTTTTCCATGTAAAGCACCGCAAGGTCAGATTCGCGATTTTGGCGCCGTAATCTCCAATATCCGTTTGATAAGACGAAGAAATTGCATCAACTTTTCGTAATGTAATCGTCATACAGTAATGGGTCATCAGCTTTAGGACATTCATATTTCGTAGCAAAACCCAACTAATGAGGCTACTTCCTCAATCTTATCCTTGATCTGAAGAAAAAGAATGGGTATTCTTAATAGAAATTCACATTATTATGGGCTGACGGTGGTCCTGGGACACTGCTAAACAGTCGCAAAAGTGGTGGAATAAATATCTAACTACTGTTTAAAGGCATTCGGCTAAGGTAAGGCATCAGTCCATAGAAGAAATTGTTCTATCTTTCATGGGACCTCATTCACATGAATGTACATCTAGGCTGAGCTCATGAGCAATAGATGCCTCTTTAGTCCTCGTATTCTTTGTGCAACAATGATCCGACATTTCGATGAAGTGCATTTACGTACTAATCCTTACACCGCATCTTCTGTGTTTCTGGATCCGTTTCAGGATTCTTTTCGTCAAGATTCATGTTATTAAGTCTGATTTTGTATGCTGATCTGTTTATTAATTCGACATACGAACTGCAACGAATACTTCCGAGGCTAGTTGCCAATAAACTTTATTATAGGCATAAAATATCTTAAGTCTTTTAATGTATGAGAACAGTAGAAGTACCACTGAAAGTCACATGAAGATAGGAACAAGCCGCCAGGATTCCCTGGATGAATTGTGATTTACATTCTACAGATTTCATATTATATTCCATTGTGTATTAGATGTCTGCACTGTATAACAAAGTGCTTGTGCCACCCATTTGTATGTTGAAGGTCTGTTTATTAGTCTCCCACTTCAATTTAAGTATCAGAAATATGCATGCACCTTTGAAATACAATGGTGTGTGGGGTCAGTAAATCACTGCGTTTGTGTTAGACATATTTATATGAGGAACCTACGGCACAGAAAACCAAATGATGGTTTGTTTTATTGAACCAGTTTTATACCGCGGATTACTCAGTGGTTAGCAGATGGAGATAACTTTTTATTTCCTTCACTTTCCCAGTGGAACATAGGGCTTCAAGATAGTCACCTGAAGTTTCCGTAGCAGTGTTTGTTGTTACAGGATGGAGTTGTTAGCCTCATGCCCAACCTTTCCTCCCTACCAGCTTTATTTCTGGCTTGAGTAGGCCAGCTTTGTGATTCACACTCGTGTAGGGCAAAAAAGGTTGTCATGTGGCAGACATGAATGTTATTTTTAGCAGAGACCAACAAGTAGACAAGCTTGCAGATGCTCAAAAACAGCATCTAAACCCCCGTTCAGAGTGACTTCGACACCAAATTGTAACAGTAGAATTTGAAATCTGTTGAATTCTTTAGCTGTGAAGAATACAACACGCGTAGCGGTGTGAGTCTTTCTTGACAGAACTTCGAGATTAATTCCAGGATTTCGTGCAGTTTACATGAGGATCTCACCAGAGTGAGCAGTGGTTGTTATATAGAGCGAAATATTTCACTTACCGTTCATCGAGAACCGTTTATTAATCGTAGGCAGTAACTTTAGACAAACTAAGTCAACTATGCAAACGCTGGGTTGAAATGTACCTGCCTGAATCGGTGGAACAATTGAATTTCTATCCAAAACTGATCACCATAAATCACATAGTTTGCACTTTTCTTAGTCACTGACTTATGCCGTGAACCCGCTAAATTTTCAAAGTTAAAGTTTCAAGAGGAATGTAGGTAGCAGTGACTAGCAAAGGACATGTACTCTCAAAAACGATGCAGTTTCCATGTGGTATCACCAGCCTAGGAGGTCAAAGATGTTGACGTTTATGCGGCATACGTTGTACATAAACACAGGTATTTGTCCTGTAACTCTCAAAGTACTTGTTCGGCTGAGATTAGAGACAAACTGAAGTAAGAAACCGGTTGTCCGAAATACTTAGTATATTTCGGGATCAGAGCCGTAAGGTGATAATGATTGCTCAGCCAACTAGGCATCCTGCACGGCTGACTGAGCGTAAGACAATCGCGTGCCTAATGTCATGGTTGCTTGATCGCGTGCCTTCAGCCTGGCAATTCGACTTGAACAGTGGCAGTCAGCACTCGTTGTTGACTAAAGAGTGCTACATACTGATGGTTTTCGAAATTATTTGTCGCCACAACATTCTCCCGGTGAAATGAGGGAATCAGAGTTCCGCATGCAAAGTAAAGGAAGGTGTCCCGTTTGGCAATCTAGTCTCTTTCCTGAATGTTTTATTTTTTTTATTACAGCTTGATTCCACACCGTTTTTTTGGTACAAGTATGGAATTTTCAGCATGTGATATCGGTAGCCCAAATTTTGCAGGTCGACCATAGATATTAGGTGTGCGTCGGCAGGGGATCGAACCCCGGACCATATGCATGGTCGGCGAGAGTCCTAACCACTGTGCCACCGAAGACTGCCTATTTTTGAAGTGAACTTATGCCTTATTTCTGAGACTAGACAATAGAATTATTTAGGCTGAAATTTATCGGTAAATCGGTCTGAGAAAAATAAATGAATAAAGACTATTTAAAAGTTACCAATAAGTTTATTCGTAGTGGGCATGGTGTCTTTAATTTGGTTTCACCCCTTAGAATTTATTGTGTGTAGGTGTTTGTTGCTTTCGTTCCTTCTGGATAGGTATTCTCCAGCTTTTTGAAATGGATTTTTAGCTAGAGGAGACTAGGGAAAAGCACTACAAGGGTTTAACCTATGTTTCTGATAAAACAGGGCTAAATCGCATGATATACAGTGGGTTGCTACTTTATCTGAAGATCCTGTACTGACAGATAATACTGTGCGACGAATCAAACAGAGTATTATGTACATCTTAAGACACCGTCCGCTGAGGAAACCTGGTGATAGTCTCACTAGCACTCTCTAAACAGTAGTGCGCTGGGTTTAAAAGCCATCCACCATCTTACAAGTTAAAATTCACGTAAGCCTCAGATAGTCTGAAAACACTCCAGTATCTTGATGGTTTTTCACTGGTGGTGTGGGATCCTAACTCTAGCAGATAAAAGTGCTACAACGACTAATGATAGGTGTCAGCCACGTCTCATAAACCGTTAATGCCCAGCTCTTGCTACGCTCGGGCCCACGCTGTTCGTTGAAGTTTTCAGAAACGCTTAGTTATAACGGATGCAAAAACCAAAACACCGATTGGCCACTCGAGAATTCTTCATTGTTACACCAACATATAAAAATAATCAATGAACTAAGGTCTATGAACAAATATTACAATAATAAATCATAAGATTACTTCTGATGGTTTGCTACTGACTTCTTTCTGAACAGCAACCGATGAGACAATGACTGCCGTATTGATGCCTCTACGAAAATTGGGGAAGTTGATTTCGAGCAAACAACCAAGAATTGATCGTTCAATCTTCAACTCCATTGACACTCCCCGGCAAAAAAGGGATCCAACCCTTTTTTCCTTCACGACCAATACACGTTGACTTGGATGCCATTGCGAGAACCTGGGTCACACGGACAGAGCTGAAATGGAAAACAAACAGAAAAGCCAACACACCACAAGCATACCCACAGCACAATCTCACACATCAATGACGACCTGCGCGTCCAGACAGAGACCTCCTCTTGACATCTTGCAACACAATCGCCACTTGCTAGAATGACTCATGCAGAATGCAACGTGACCATAGCACCAACTCATGATACTCTACGCACATCCTCTTATCTACTCACTACCAATTACCACTGAAATCGCTTGTCACTCTTTCGGCCTCAGTTCTAGTAACGGTGACGCATGTGAGCCTCAGTAGTTTACACTCTTTCTCCCCGGTGTGTGGGACCGCAGCTAATCATTATCTCCGTGTGCATTTCATTCTCAGCAATAGCCTAGCCTCCCCGGCGTATACGACCCATCTGATGTCCTTAACATCAGTCAATTCATTCACGGATGTAGAAGACTCGAAACAACTTCAGAAGTAATCATAACGAAAATTTTAACAAAATTATGCAATAACATAAAGGTACGAAAACAACGAGTAAACACAATGAATCCAAAAATCACCAATTGATATGACACACCACACGTATATACAAATAGTATAAATAACCTCGCCGATCATGTCTTAGAGGAATTCCTTTGAAGAATCGCAGGACTTACACCAGTACGCCTACAACCCTTCTCAGGTTGACGATTGTAAGTTGTGGAATGTCCGGACACAAACAAGATTAACCAACAATTACAATAATTGGAACTCACACAATTATTTAACACAAACATATGTACAATCAACACATCAAATGTTGTGGATTCTGACACGACAAACTACCCTTGAAGAACTGTAGGACATACACCAGTACGCCTACATTCCTTCTCAGGTTGATGATCCAAGTGTAAGTCTTCCGGACACAAACAGAATTACCAACAGCTAGATGACAGACGATATAAATTCAGTATATACAATATGAACATATGTACAAGATCACACACCAAGCACATTGGACTGCTCATTGATGCGCTACACTTTGAAGAACTGTAGGACTTACAGCAGTACGCCTACAACCCTTCTCAGGTTGACGCTCTAGGTTGGAAATTCGTCGCAGAGTTCATTTGCTGACTTCCTTCTATCAGCTATATCCTCAAATCTGAACGGTAACACGCTCATGTCATTGTATCGTAGAACATAGATGACGAACAAACATGCGACGTATCTGGTCAACCAAGCGTAGGCACAGAGTAATTTACACCAAAGATAATAGCATTCAAATAGTAACTTGAAACTAGAAATGCCTTTATTCGTGCAAGTCAGTTTAACAATTACTCTCTCGCTTACACCTGGCTTATCCTCACTAAACTGACCATTGATATTCGTCCTTTCAAACGAACTGATACTAGCATAGTCATTGCACAAGATACTTGAGTTGATGGGCATCTGTTTCATTGTGGATGAAAACACCAACGATGACTGATTGACACAAGTTGATGAACTTAGCGGTGGATCAAATCTGTAGTTGCTCGACATTCAGAAATTTGTCTACCTCCAAGATCAACACCACTGCTGTCTTTCACTACTAGTTCGGGTTTAGCACTATCATCTGATGATAGGTGGGCTACATGCTGATCAATTACACTGACGGTCTCACAAGTATGCATGCCTTCTGTAACTGCATCTGCATTTAATTCTAATTCACGTTCAAGTTGTACAGAACCTTTATTTAACTTAGCAGTAGTAGGCATATCACTCATCTCATAATGATCAACCAAAGACAACTGTGAAGTATCATGAACATTATCACGAATATTCACTTTACCGTCAACTTCGTCATTTTCAAACTCTTTATTAACAGAAGTAGACAAGTTTGGTTCATCTTCGCAAATCCTAAAGGGTTTTATAACCTCTATTCAACAATGGCTTACCAGTTGCAACTACAGACCTCTTGACCGCACCGTTATCGTCACACAATTCGGAGTCAGACCTTGATTTCACATTTAGCTTATCACTGAACTTGCTCACTGGTTCACAGTTCACTTCTGTATGCACCTCTTGCAAACGTGTAAAACACAACCGTGTTTGTCTTGCATCTTGTAACTTATCTATTGAGCATGTACTACGAAACCTGTTGCACTCATTAAGTTTATATGCATTCCTAGACATCATGGAGCCTTCTCGATATCCACCTCTCTGAGGCCTATTCGTCATCAATGATTGCATTTTGCTCTCAGACTGCTCTATTCTAAGGGTGAGATTCAATATACTGGCGAGCATGCTCATAGATTGATTGACACTATCTTTTACTAGTTTCAGAATATCATCAAATTTTGGCTCGATACCCTCATCCTCCATACGGGAGCTTATCTTCACCCACTTCCTTTGCAGTCGAGTAGGTAGGCGTCTCGCTAATACTTCTAGGATAAAACTCGAGTTGAGGTCACTCATGCAATTCATCGAAATCAAGGTATTCTTATAAGTCATAAGATTATCTAAAAACTCAGTAAGTGCCTTGGAGACATCTTGAAGCTGACTGCCGTTACCTTTGACAGCTTCGTATACGTTCCTTACAATCATTGAAGGTCTTCCAAACCTTTGACGTAATATGCACATAGCCTCAGCGTATCCCTCATTAGTGGGCATGAGCTTACAGGACTGTATAGCTATTGCAGCATCTCCAGTGCAATATCTCATCAAATACATTAACTTCAATTTATCACTTAATAAAAAAACTACTCAGCATAATCTCAAACTCTTTTACAAATTGTGAATAATCAGCCGGGTTTCCATCAAAACACCGTGGTTCAAACTTAGGGAGTTTGATGTTCCTATTATCCCTGGACGGCGAAACAGTAACATCAACCATGTCATGTTTAACATCAGACACATCGTTACAATTAACAGACAAGTCAACATGACTTACTTTCCTGTTTGCATCCAAGACGCTCTGTCCCTTCTTTGACCCAGGCATTGTTGAACTTGACCCAATTCCAAAATCGTTCCAGATATTGCTTGTTCAAAGAGGACTTGACCGGCACCAGGAGAGATGAACGGTGACTATCCAAACTGTTACCAGCTATCCGAATCCGTCAGAAAATGTTTCCATCGTCAGAAACTGACTTCACTGTCAGAAACTGTCAGCCACGTCTCGTAAACCGTTAATGCCCAACTCTTGCTACACTGGGACTCACGCCGTTCCTTGAAGTTTCTCAGAAACGCTTAGTTATAACGGATGCAAAAACCAAAACACCGATTGGCCACTCGAGAATTCTTTATTGTAGCACCAACATATAAAAAATGTTATCACTAAGTTCTGTGGACAAATATTACAATAATAAATCACAATATTACTTCTGACGGTTTGCTACTGACTTCTTTCTGAACAGCGACCGATGAGACAATGACTGTCGCATTGACGCCTCCACGAAAATTGGGGAAGTTGGTTTTGAGCAAACAACCATGAATTGATCGTTCAAACTTCAACTACAGTGACACTGTCTATCAAATGCATCAGCTGCATACGCCCTAGTTTGTCACCCGTTAGGATAAAGGCAATTCTTGATCCAACTTTTCAACCTACTGTTGACAAGTATCTTGAACTTAATTGCCCGTCGATCGACCTGGCGTGCATAACCAGCAATGTTATGCACCACATCATTACCACAGGACAACCTGTGACATCTAAAGCACGACGATTGGCTCCTGACACACTGAGAATCGCCAGGAATGAATTTGACCATATGCTTACCCTTGGCAACATTCGACCTTCGAATAGCCCATGGGCATCCCCACTTCATATGGTTCCGAAAAAGGATAGCAATGATTGGCGACCCACCGGTGATTACCGGCAAGTGAATGCAAAAACAACCCCTGATTGCTACCCGTTGCCTCATATACACGACTTGACGGCAACCTTATCCGGCGCGACTATATTTCCCAAAATCGACTTAATTAAACCGTATAACCAAATCCCGATGGCAACAGAAGATAACCCGAAAACGGCTATCATTACGACTTTCGGACTTTTTGAATTCCTACGTATGCTGTCAATCACGTCTCATAAACCGTTAATGCCCAGCTCTCGCTACGCTCGGGCCCACGCTGTTCCTTTGAGTTTTCAGAAACGCTTAGTTATAACGGACGCAAAAACAAAAACACCGATTGGCCGCTTGTTATTTCTTTATTGTTACACCAACATATAAAAGGAATAAACGAACTAAGTAAACTAAGGTCTGAAAACTAATATTACAATAATAAATCATTGTTACTTCTGACGATGTTTCACTCTTCTTTCTGAACAGCGACCGATGAGACGATGACTGTCGTATTGATGCCTCCGCGAAAATTGAGGAAGTTGATTTTGAGCAAACAACCAAGAATTGATCGTTCAATCTTCAACTCCATTGACACTCCCCGGCAAAAAAGGGATCCAACCCTTTTTTCCTTCACGACCAATGCACGTTGACTTGGATGCCATTGCGAGAACCTGGGTCACACGGACAGAGCTGAAATGGAAAACAAACAGAAAAGCCAACACACCACAAGCATACCCACAGCACAATCTCACACATCGATGACGACCTGCGCCTCCAGACAAAGACCTCCTCTTGACATCTTGCAACACAATCGCCACTTGCTAGAATGACTCTTGCAGAATGCAACGTGACCATAGCACCAACTCATGATACTCTACGCACATCCTCTTATCTACTCACTACCAATTACCACTGAAATCGCTTGTCACTCATTCTGCCTCAGTTCTAGTAGCGGTGACGCATGCGAGCCTCAGTCGTTTACACTCTTTCTCCCCGGCGTGTCGGACCGCAGCTAACAATTATCTCCGTGTGCATTTCATTCTCAGCAATAGCCTAGCCTCCCCGGCGTATACGACCCATCTGCTGTCCTTAACATCAATCAATTCATTCACGGATGTAGAAGACTCGAAACAACTTCAGAAGTAATCACGACGAAAATTTTAACAAAATTATGCAATAACATAAAGGTACGAAAACAACGAGTAAACACAATGAATCCAAAAATCACCAATTGATATGACACACCACACGTATATACAAATAGTACAAATAACCTCGCCGATCATGTCTTAGTGGAATTCCTTTGAAGAATTGCAGGACTTACACCAGTACGCCTACAACCCTTCTCAGGTTGACGATTGTAAGTTGTGGAATGTCCGGACACAAACAAGATTAACCAACAATTACATCAATTGGAACTCACACAATTATTTAACACAAACATATGTACAATCAACACATCAAATGTTGTGGATTCTGACACGACAAACTACCCTTGAAGAACTGTAGGACTTACAGCAGTACGCCTACATTCCTTCTCAGGTTGATGATCCAAGTGGAAGTCGTCCGGACACAAACAGAATTACCAACAGCTAGATGACAGATGATATCAATTCAGTATATACAATATGAACATATGTACAAGATCACACACCAAGCACATTGGACTGCTCATTGATGCGCTACCCTTTGAAGAATTGTAGGACTTACAGCAGTACGCCTACAACCCTTCTCAGGTTGACGCTCTAGGTTGGAAAATCGTCGCAGAGTTCATTTGCTGACTTCCTTCTATCAGCTATATCCTCAAATCTGAACGGCAACACGCCCATGTCATTGTATCGTAGAATATAGATGACGAACAAACACACGACGTATCTCATCAACCAAGCGTAGAAACAGAGTAATTTACACCAAAGATAATAACATTCAAATAGTAACTTGAAACTAGAAATGCCTTTATTCGTGCAAGTCAATTTAACAATTACTCTCTCGTTTACACTTGGCTTATCCACACTAAACTGACCATTGATATTCGTCCTTTCAAACGAACTGATACTACCATAGTCATTGCACAAGATACTTGAGTTGATGGGCATCTGTTTCATTGTGGATGACAACACCAACGATGACTGAGTGACACAAGGTGATGAACTTAGCGGTGGATCAGAAGCTGTTCTTTTTCGGCTTTCAGATAGTTGTCCAACTGCAAGATTACCACCACTGCTGTCTTTCACTACTAGTTCGGGTTTAGCACTATCATCTGATGATAGGTGGGCTACACGCTGATCAATTACACTGACTGTCTCACAAGTATGCACACCTTCTGGAACTGCATCTGCGTTCAATTCTACTTCACGTTGTAGTTGTACAGAACCTTTATTTAACTTAGCAGTAGTAGGCATATCCCTCATCTCATAATGATCAACCAAAGACAAATCTGCACTATCATGATCATTACCACAAATATTCACTTTACCGTCAACTTCATCATTTTCAAACTCTTTAATAACAGAAGTAGACAATTTTGGTTCCTCCTCAAAAATCATTAAAGGTTTTATATCTTCACTCTGACTAGTAATACCTTGTAAACTTTTGGAGTCAGAACTGCACTCTGAAGCAGCAACTCTATTCTGTGACACTCTATTCAACAATGGCTTACCAGTTGCAACTACAGACTTCTTCACCGCACCGTTATCGTCACACAATTCGGAGTCAGACCTGGAGTTTACATTTAGCTTATCACTGAACTTGCTCACTGGTTCACAGTTCACTTCTGTATGCACCTCTTGCAAACGTGTGAAACAAAACCGTGTTTGTCTTGCATCTTGTAACTTATCTGTTGAGGATGTACTACGAAACCTGTTACACTCACTAAGTCTATATGCATTACTAGACATCATGGAGCCTTCTCGATATCCACCTCTCTGAGGCCTACTCGTCATCAATGAGTGCGTTTTACCCTCAGACTGCTCTATTCTAGGGGTGAGATCTAACAGACTGGAAAACTTGCTCATAGATTGATTGACACTATCTTTTACCAGTTTCAGGATATCATCAAACTTTGGCTCGATACCCTCATCCTCCATACGGGAGCTTATCTTCACCCACTTCCTTTGCAGTCGAGTAGGTAGACGTCTTGCTATTACTTCTAGTATAAAACTCGAGTTGAGGTCACTCATGCGATTCATCGAAATCATTCCATTCTTGTAAATTAGCAAATTATCTAAAAACTCAGTGAGTGCCTGGGAGTCATCCTGTAATTGACCACCATTACCCTTAACAGCCTCGAATAATTTCCCTGCAATCATCGAAGGTCTTCCAAACCTTTGACGTAATATGCTCATAGCCTCGTAGTAGCCCTCTTTTGGCTTCATAAACTTATAACACTGTATAGCTCTTGCAGCATCTCCAGTGCAATATCTCATCAAATACATCAATTTCAATTCATCACTTAATAAAAAACTACTCAGCATGATCTCAAACTCCTTTACAAATTGTAAATAATCGGCCGGGTTTCCATCAAAACACCGTGGTTCAAATTTAGGGAGTTTGATGTTCCTATTATCCCTGAACGGCGAAACAGTAACATCAACCATGTCATGCTTAACATCAGACACATCGTTACAATTAACAGACAAGTCACCATGACTTACTTTCCTGTTTGCATCCAAGACACTCTGTCCCTTCTTTGACCCAGGCATTGTTGAACTTGACCCAATTCCAAAATCGTTCCAGATATTGCTTGTTCAAAGAGGACTTGACCGGCACCAGGAGAAATGAACGGCGACTATCCAAACTTTCACCAACTGTTTCAATCCGCCAGATCTGTTTCCATCGTCAGAAACTGTCAGCCACGTCTCATAAACCGTTAATGCCCAGCTCTCGCTACGCTCGGGCCCACGCTGTTCTTCGAAGATTTCAGAAACGCTTAGTTATAACGGACGCAAAAACCAAAACACCGATCTGCCGCTTGAGATTTGTTTATTGTTACACCAACATATAAAAGGAATAAACGAACTAAGTAAACTAAGGTCTGAAAACTAATATTACAATAATAAATCATTGTTACTTCTGACGATGTTTCACTCTTCTTTCTGAACAGCGACCGATGAGACGATGACTGTCGTATTGATGCCTCCGCGAAAATTGAGGAAGTTGATTTTGAGCAAACAACCAAGAATTGATCGTTCAATCTTCAACTACATTGACATATGCTATTCGGTCTTCGGAATGCAGCCCAAACATTCCAACGCTTCATTGACGAAGTATTTCGCGGTCTCGACTTTGTATACGCATACTTAGACGACTGCCTCATTGCCAGTCCAGACAAGGAAACTCACCTTAGGCACTTGGACTTGGCATTTGACAGGTTACGCCAACATGGTGTTACCATTAATATTCAAAAGTGTCAAATCGGTGTTGACTCACTCGACTTTCTGGGTCACACTATTGACTGCAAGGGCATTCGCCCACTGGCTACTAAGGTCGAGGCTATACTGAACTTTCCAGAGCCACAGACTGTGAAAAGTCTCCGCACTTTTAACGGCTTAGTAAGTTATTATCGACGCTTTATTCCCAACTGTGCCTCTTTGATTCAGCCATTGACAGACCTTCTTCGAGGGAATAACAAGTCCATAGAACTTGACGCGTCTGCTCGAAATGCTTTTACCCAGATTAAAAAAGCTATTGCGAATGCCACACTTCTGATGTATCAGGATCCAACGGCACCGTTAAGTATCTCGGTTGATGCATCAAACACTGCAATCGGCGCAGTTCTACAACAGCTAGTTGACAAAGAGTGGCAACCACTTGCCTTTTTCTCCCGGCGCCTTCAATTAGCTGAAACGAAGTACAGCACATTCGGCAGAGAACTTCTGGCTATGTACTGTGCTATACGACATTTTAGACATTCGGTAGAGGGTCGTGAATTTATAATTTTTACGGATCACAAACCTCTGACGTACTCTCTGAACTCACCTTCAGATAAGTATTCACCCAGGGAATCACGACAACTGGATTACGTCTCACAGTTTACATCAGATATTCGCCATGTATCCGGAGTAAACAACACTGTGGCAGATGCCTTGTCGCGCGTTTGTTCCCTCACCCAAATCGACGGCATAGACCTGGTAAAACTGGCTCGTCTTCAAAAAGAAGATGCCGAACTTCAACATGAGTTGTCGAAAACAACTCTACAATTAGCTGAGAAACCCTTAGGTATGGGAAGAGATACTATTCTGTGCGACATTTCCACGAGTACTCCTCGCCCCATCGTGCCTAAAAGTTATCGCCGTAACGTCTTCAATACGTTGCATGGCTTATCTCACCCAGGTATTCGAACTACTGTCAAGCTCGTAACTAGTCGGTTTTGTTGGCCTGGCATTAATAAAGAAGTAAGGGAATGGGCACACACGTGCTTAGCTTGTCAAAAGTGCAAGGTGATAAGACACACCAAAAGCCCACTTGGCACCTTTCTTCTCCCTGACGCTCGTTTCGAACACGTCCATATAGATTTGGTTGGACCCCTTCCTGAATCACATGGATATACTTATATTTTAACTTGCATCGATCGCTTCACACGATGGCCGGAAGCAGTACCCATCAAGGATGTATCTGCTGAAACAGTCGCACGCGTCTTCGTAGAAAGATGGATCGCTAACTTTGGATGCCCATCTTCCATAACAACTGATCGCGGGCGGCAATTCGAAAGTGGCTTATTCTTCGCCCTGACTAAAATATTAGGTTGCATGCGATTTCGAACAACAGCCTACCATCCTCAAGCTAATGGTATGGTAGAACGTCTACACAGACAGCTGAAAGCTGGTCTGTCAGCCGCAAACACCACCCATTGGACTGAATCCCTTCCGTTAGTTCTCCTAGGGATACGAAACGCCTTGAAAACCGATGCTGGTTGTACTAGCGCCGAGCTAGTATATGGCACGACACTACGACTGCCTGGTGAATTTGTTTCTCCCTCGAGCTTCCCACCAGTGGTAGATCACGCTTCATACGTCAGCAGGCTTACAAACGCAATGCGTTCAGTTAAACCTGCTCCCCTTCGTCCACAGTCCATTGATGTTTTCGTTCATCCGTGTTTGAAAACTTCTTCACATGTATTTGTTCGTCGCGACTCTGTGCGCAGACCCCTGGAACCCCCATACGACGGACCTTATAAGGTAATTAAACGTTCTGATAAATTCTTTGTCTTGGACAAAAACGGCCGCGAGGACACCGTCAGCATTGACCGTCTGAAACCGGCTTACTTGGAGGGTAATCCTATTAGCATAGAGCTCAACGTACCCCAAAATCCACAAGTAACAGAAGATCGTTTAGACATCGATGAAGTCACTAGCACAGCGACAGCTACCGAACCTTCTATCGAGCCTCCCAAGAAAACCCGTTCTGGACGCACCGTAAGGTTCCCAGAATATCTGCACACTTATTTGACTTAACGACGTCGTGTGATTCACGCAACTCATTCGTTTGTGGTACTGACTATTTTTTTTTGACGTATCAATTTTTTTTATATACAGTACCACCGAACACAAAAAATTTTTTTTCAACAGTTCATGTAACATACACAAAAAAATTAATTAGATGTATTTTTTTTTCGATGTTCTGAACTTAGCATTATTTTACTGTATAGTAAATGCACACAATTTTTTTTAACCAAAAAGCTCATTTCGTACATTTTCCTCGACATGGTTCTTAGCGTTCTTGTTTTCTTTTCCAGGTGCGACGGGCACTGGACAGGAAACAAACGAAGCACGGAATCCAACGAAAAACAACAAGGAAGCTATGTACAAACACCCTATTAGCATAGGCAGACAAACCAGTAGGCATACCACCAAGCCGCTCGGAAGATTTTTTTCACCCGAAAGGGAACCATCGAGTTTTTTTACTTCCGGCTGGTTCTGTCTTAGGGTCCACACGACCCCACTAGGGGGGGAGTGAGCTGTAGCGGTAAATAATTCCCCAAAATTATTGACCACAGCAATCACTCATTGGATGCTGACCACCACTGTTTAAGTCGACTTGTTTAGCTGAAGGCTTCCGGTCAAGCATCCCCGCCATTTGGTACCCCGTCGTGTCACGTGCACGATCACTAGCTAGCTAAGCGTTCGTCTAACGGCTTGTTTTGGTTCCGAAATATATTACGAAGTTTGGACGATCAATTATTGGCTTTTGCTTTGTCTTTGGAACGCGAAAATAAATTAATTAGAACTTGCTGAACGAGATATCCGTCAACCGCTAAAAGTAAAGTGTGAAAACCAGGTCTGACTCCGAATTGTGTGATGATAACGGTGCGGTCAAGAGGTCTGTAGTTGCAACTGGTAAGCCATTGTTGAATAGAGTGTCACAGAATGGAGTTGCTGCTTCAGAGTGCAGTTCTGACTCCACAAGTTTTCAAGGTATTACTAGTCAGAGTGAAGGTATGAAATCTTTAGGTACTTGTGAGGAGGAACCAAACTTGTCTACTTCTGTTAATAAAGAGTTTGAAAATGATGAAGTCGACCAGATAGATGATGGTAAATTGAATAATTGTGATAATGACCATGATACTTCACAGTTGTCTTTGGTTAATCATGATGAAATGAGGGTAATGCCTACTACTGCTAAGTCAAATAAGGGTTCTGTACAACTTGAACGTGAAGTAGAATTAAATGCAGATGCAGTTACAGAAAGTATGGATACTTGTGAGACCGTCAGTGTAATTGATCAGCATGTAGCCCACCTATCATCAGATGCTAGTGCTAAACTTGAGCTGATAGTAAATGACGGCAGTGGTGGTAATCTTGCAGGTAGACAAATTTCTGAAAGCCGAACAACAACAGCTTCTGATCCACCGCTAAGTTCATCAACTTGTGTCAATCAGTCGTCGTTGGTGTTGTCATCCACAATGGAAAAGACGCCCATCAACTCAAGTATCTTGTGCAATGATTTTGATAGTATTGGTGCGTTTGAAAAGACGAAAGATATTGCTCAGTTTAGTGAGAATAAGTCAAGTGTAAACGAGAGAGTAATTGTTAAATTGACTTGCACGAATAAAGGCATTTCTAGTTTCAAGTTATTATTTGAATGCTATTATCTTTGGTGTAAATTACTCTGTGCCTACGCTTGGTTGACCAGATACGTCGCATGTTTGTTCGTCATCTATGTTCTACGATACAATGACATGAGCGTGTTACCGTTCAGATTTGAGGATATAGCTGATAGAAGGAAGTCAGCAAATGAACTCTGCGACGAATTTCCAACCTAGAGCGTCAACCTGAGAAGGGTTGTAGGCGTACTGCTGTAAGTCCTACAATTCTCCAAAGTGTAGCGCATCAATGAGCAGTCCAATGTGCTTGGTGTGTGATCTTGTACATATGTTCATATTGTATATACTGAATTGATATCATCTGTCATCTAGCTGTTGGTAATTCTGTTTGTGTCCGGAAGACTTACACTTGGATCATCAACCTGAGAAGGAATGTAGGCGTACTGGTGTATGTCCTACAGTTCTTCAAGGGTAGTTTGTCATGCCAGAATCCACAACATTTGATGTGTTGATTGTACATATGTTTGTGTTAAATAATTGTGTGAGTTCCAATTATTGTAATTGTTGGTTAATCTTGTTTGTGTCCGGACATTCCACAACTTACAATCGTCAACCTGAGAAGGGTTGTAGGCGTACTGGTGTAAGTCCTGCAATTCTTCAAAGGAATTACATCGAGACACGATCGGCGAGGTTATTTGTACTGTTTGTATATGCGTGTGGTGTGTCAATTCAATTGGTGATTTTTGAATTCATTGTGTTTACTTGTTGTTTTCATATCTTGTTGTTGTGCACAATTTCGTTAATATTTTCGTCGTGGTTACTTCTGAAGTTGTTTCAAGTCTTCTACATCCGTGAATGAATTGATTGATGTTAAAGACAGGAGATGGGTCTTATACGCCGGGGGCCAGTGCTGAGAATGGTATGCACACGGAGATAATGATTAACTCTGGTCCCACACGTCGGGGAGCGGGAGTGTAGACAACTGAGGCTCGCATACGTCACCATTACTAGAACTGAGGCAGAATGAGTGACAAGCGATTGTAGTGGTAATTGGTAGTGAGTAGATACGAGGACGTGCGTGGAGTATCATGAGGTGGTGCTATGGTCACGTTGCCTTCTGCAAGAGTCCTTCTAGCAAGTGGCGATTGTGTTGCAAAATGTCAAGAGGAGGCCCTTATCTGCGGGTGCAGGTCGTCATCGATATGTGAGATTGTGCTGTGGGCATGCTTGTGGTGTGTTGGCTTTTCTGTTTGTTTTCCATTTCAGCTCTGTCCGTGTGACCCAGGTTCTCGCAATGGCATCCAAGTTAACGTGTATTGGTGGTGATGGATAAAAGGGATGGATCCTTTTTTTGCCGGGGAGTGTCATTGTAGTTGAAGATTGAACGATCAATTCATGGTTGTTTGCTCAAAACCAACTTCCCCAATTTTCGTAGAGGCATCAATGCGACAGTCATTGTCTCATCGGTCGCTGTTCAGAAAGAAGTCAGTAGCAAACCGTCAGAAGTAATCTTATGATTTATTATTGTAATATTTGTTCACAGAACTTAGTGATAACATTTTTTATATGTTGGTGTTACAATAAAGAATTCTCGAGTGGCCAATCGGTGTTTTGGTTTTTGCATCCGTTATTACTAAGCGTTTCTGAGAAACTTCAAGGAACGGCGTGAGTCCCAGTGTAGCAAGAGTTGGGCATTGACGGTTTACGAGACTTGGCTGACACCCTGTATTAACCAACACGAAAACCCGGAACACTGATTGGCTACTCGAAAATCCTTTATTCTTACGCCAATGTGTAACCGAAATAATGTTGTTACAGAAGGGCTAAGAACTTGATCAACCAAAGAGAAATTTGATGTATCATGATCATTATCACAATTATTTAATTTACCATCATCTATCTGGTCGACTTCATCATTTTCAAACTTTTTAATAACAACAGTAGACAAGTTTGGTTTCTCCTCACAAGTCCCTAAAGATTTCATACCTTCACTCTGACTAGTAATACCTTGAAAACTTGTGGAGTCAGAACTAGTTTCTGAAACTGTAACTTCCTTCTTCTGCACAACCTGTGGTGTCGTTTGTGACACTCGATTCAACAGTGGCTTACTGGTTGCAACTACAGGCTTCTTCACTGCACTACTGTCGTCACACAATTCGTAGTCAGAACATGCTAACTCTGATTTCACATTTAGATTATCACTAAACTTGGTCACTTCTTCACAGTTCGCTTTTGTTTGCGCTTCTTGCAAACGTGTGAAACACAACCTTGTTTGTCTCGCAACTTGTAACCCATCAGTTGGGGATGTTCCACGAAAGTTGTTACACTCATTAAGTTTATCTGGATTAATAGACACCATAAGGCTTTCTCCGTATCCACTTCTCTGAGACCCTTTCGTCATAAATGATTGCGTTTTTCCCTCAGACTGCTCTATTCTAGGGGTGGGATGCAATATACTGGCAAAATTGCTCATAGCTTGATTGACACTATCTTTTACCAGTCTCAGAATATCATCAAACTTCGGCTCGATTCATTCGTCCCCTATACGAGAGCCTATCTTTACCCACTTCCTTTGAGGTCGAGTAGGTAGATGTTTCTCTAATACCTCTAGGACGGGACTTGAGTTCAGATCGCTCATGCAATTCATCGAAATCAACGTATTTTTGTAAGTCATCAGATTATACAAAAACTCAGAGAGTGTCGCGGAGTCATCTCGTAATTGATTACAATTACCTATAACAGCCTCGAATACGTTCTTTACTATCATCGAAGTACTTCCGAATATTTGACGCAGTGTATTCAAAGCCTCAGAGTATCCTTCGTTAGGGGGTATGATCTAATATCACTCTATAGATCTTGGAGCAACTTCAGGGCAGCACCTCATCAAATACATCAACTTCATTTCATCATTTAATAGAAAACTACTCAACATGATTTCAAACTCCTTTACAAACTGTAAATGGTCAGCTGGGTTTCCGTCGAAACACCGAAGTTGAAATTTAGTTGAATTTAAACCCTTACTATCCCTAAACGGCGAACCATGAACAACAGACTTATCATGCTTAGCATTAAACATATCATTACGATTAACAAGCAATTCAGCATTACTTTCCTGCTTGCTTCCAAGACACTCTGTCCCTTATTTGACCCAGGCATCATTGAACTTGACCAAAAATTCCAGAAAGGTTCCGGATAATACTTGTCCAAAGAAGACTGGAAGGCACCAGGAAAGACGAACGGAAACTATCCAAACACTGTCAGAAACTGTCAGTCAAGTCTCATGAACTGTCAATGTCCAGCTCTTGCTACGCTAGACCTCACACGGTCACTCGAAGACTTCCAGAAACACTTTGTACTAACCACCGCGAAAAACCAGAACACTGATTGGCTACTCGAGAATCCTTTATTCTTACGCCAATGTGTAACCAACAATAAGGTTATTACACACAAGGTCTAAGAATTTATGTTATAACAATAAATCACGATAATAACTCTGATAGTTTTTTCTTCTCGACTAAACAGCGAACGATGAGACGATGACTGCTGGATGATGACTCCCGCAAAAAATATGGAGGAGTTGCGTTTGAGCAAACAACCACGAATTGATCGTTCAATCTTCAACTACGTTGATACATATTTTAGGCAATATAGCCATATTTTGATTGCATAAGACTAATTCACCTGATAGAATTACTGATCCATATCCGTTCAACTAATGGCTTAATGCATTTATGTTCTGCAATGTAAGACAAAACTTGCATATGATACATTCTTGTTTCTCAGACTTGTAATATGTTTTTATTTTTAAAATTTCTGATTACAGCTTGATTCCACACTGTATTTTTGGAACAAGTATGGAATTTTCAGCATGGATATCGGTAGCCCGAATTTCGCAGGCCGACCATAGATATCAGGTGTGCTTCGGCAGCTGATCGAACCTCAGAATATGTGCATGGTCAGCGAGAGTCCTAACCACTGTGCCACCGACGTCAAATCTTAAAATTTACGTAATACTAAGGGTGAAGTGGACACATGATCAGAGTTTAAATGAATATCATATAATGGAAAATAAGAAAGGGTGGGAGGGTTTTAATGAGACTTAACCTGGACAAGTAAGGTAGAGACAAAGGTAGAACATACTTCTTTTGTATGCAAAGACTATGATTGTTCTCTCGGATAAATTTCCATAGCTTCAGCAATGTGTAGAAGGCTATCTTGGATTCCGTTCAAAAGACTCGATGGAATACGATAGATAAATTTGAAGGCATTATTTCAATTGAATTTTAATAATAACAAGCATTTACGCTGTGCAGTCGTATTTATAGTAAGGAAAAGAGTAGTTATGGGTACTAAAAATTGCTTAGACACCTTATGTAACAAAAATAAAGATATTTTATTTTTCAAGAGCATATATATTAAGTGAATTCATTACAAAATTAAAAAGGTTATGAAATAAGTGAACATGTACTGACAGGTTTAAAAAGGATCAAATGTTATATATGTCCAAACCAAGTTCACTTTTAACGGTTTGAAAATATATGGGCATTAGGTATATGATATTTATTATAATAAAGGTTTTTGTATCTCCCAATGAATTTTGAATTTCCCAATTGACCAACTTGACAACGAAAAATGACCCCAGACAAACGATCGATGATCAAGTTAGTAAACCTTATTTTGATATCATAACAGACGTCCTATTACCCTTGTTATTTGGTTTAGTGATCTTCATTGCTATTTTGACTTTCAATGTGTCCCTTTAACTTGACCTAAGTCTATTTTCTCACGCCTTAACTCTTTGTTATATATATGCTTAGATTTTGTAAATTTCGGTTTGATAATTCTCTGATAAAGCTATTAGCGTTAAATAGCGAAATGTCAGGAAAAAACAATATCGTTTTGTTTTTCATTCATTGGGGACTACAAAAACCTTTATTATAACGAATATCATATGCCCAATGCCCAAATTTTTTCAAACCGTTAAAAGTGAACTTGATTTGAACATATATAATTTAATTAAAAACCAGATTACTCTATGGAAGCATAAATGTAACTTCTATAATCATCGTATTTTCAACGTACGCCGTCTACAGAGTGGAATTATTCCTAACTCACCACGAGTTAAACCACTTGAATATTCGCTTAAATGCAGACTCGCTGCAAATCATACTGAAGTGACTCAATTTATTACTCATATTTATAGTATACTTTCACTATGTAATTAGACTTTGATTTGTTTATCACTCTAAATATTGCGTGTTACAATTGATACTTTTGTGCTTGCTTGACTTTTGGATTTTGATTACTGCGTTAATACACGTTCGTACTCCCTCTCAAGTGCCTTTTGATTAACGTTGTGGATGTTTAGGAATCACAACGTTAGGACACAATAATAAACACGAAGAAGTACTAGGATATACGTGTACGCAAGTTTGATCAAACAGAGCACCGCAACAAATTGGTGAGCCCGACATAGCTGATTGACGCCATCATTTCAAAGTACACACATAGTGGATTTATTCATCATTGCTATCGTATTAACTTTGATAACTGCATCACATTTGGATTTTTATAAATATATATATTTATATATTCACTGACATTCTTTTGAAAATACTTTCGGTAGGCAGACCATTTTTGGACATTTTGAACATGTTTGAACTTAACTATATTCTGTTCTGCTCGCGCTCACTTTTTGTATTTTTGCTATCCCCTATATATATTATTTTCTGCATTTTTGTTATGTTACTTAATATTGATAACGGCACTTCAAGTAGAAGGTCTGTAGCTGCCGTTACCATATCCAGACCACTTTTTAAATCCAATGATTCTTATTTATGGTTCACTCGCCTAGAACACTACTTCCTAGCTAACCACATCACTTCTTAAACTAAAAAATTTGGCTATACAAGCTCCATCTTACCGGATGAAATAGCAGAGCAAGTAGGGCAGACGCTCATAAATCCAGATCCAGAAACTTCATACGATGTTTTAAAGCAGAAAGTTATTAAGGTTGCTTCATTATCAGATCAGAAAGCTATTGGTCACTTGTTGAGCAATGTTAGTCTGCGTGATAGAACACCTTCACAACTCAAAAGCCACATGTGTAACATTTTAGGAGATCGGGAGATAGACACCAGGTTTTTCTACCAGTTGTGGCTAAGGCAGTTACCCCACAACACTCAGCAAGTATTAGCATTTGGAGATGAAGACATAGATATTGACAAGTTAGCAGAAATTGCTGACAGAATGTCTGAACGGATGTCTCCACAAGTAACATCTGTAGTTGACAAATCGTCAGACTAACGCATAGAAGCCTTGGAACGTAAAATAGATGTTCTGACCGAGCAATTAATGGCGATGAGGGTTGATAGACAACATAGTACATCATACAGAAGACGACATAGTCACTCACGCAATGTATGTGAATATAACTCACAACAGACTGCATGCTGGTATCATAGAAAATTTGGTATAAACGCTAAACGATGCACACAACTATGTGCTTTCCAGCAGCCAGTGGCGTCGGGAAAACGGAAAGGCCAGTGGTTGGTGACGACTGCGGTTGCTGGTCGACAACCGTCCCACAGTCATCTCTTCAGAGTGACAGATAAAATATCAAGGGCACAATTCCTGGCAGATACCGGTGCAGAAGTTAGTGTAGTTCCCCCAACACCCAGTGAACGTTTACAGCCGAATCCTGCATTAGTACTTAAGGCTGCGAACAATTCTATTATAAAATCTTTTGGAACTCGAAGACAAAAACTTAATTTTGGTTGCGGTACACCATTTGAGTGGGAGTTCGCCATTGCCGATATAACCTTTCCTATTATTGGGATGGATTTTCTTCACCACTACGAATTGCTAGTCGACTCTAGTCGCCATAGATTGATAAGTAGCAGTCGAAAACTATCGATTTCAGGCATCTGCACCGATGTCGAGAGTATCCGCTTGATGGTAGCTACATCAGATCAATTATCCCCGTACGAAATACTGCTAAAGAAATTTCCTGAACTCACACAGAGCGATTACTCAACAGCCTCTCTCAAACACAACATAATGCACCATATTGTAACTAAAGGTCCACCAGTCGCAGCAAAACCACGTAATTTAGATCTAGCAAAAATGCAAATAGCAAAAGCGGAGTTCAACAGATTGTTGGATCTAGGAATAATACGACTGTCAAACAGCCCATGGTCATCACCACTTCATATGGTTCCAAAGAAAAGCAACAGAGATACGACCATGTGGAAATTACCGAGCTTTAAATAAGCAGACGATAGCCGATAGATACCCAATTCCGCATATTCACGATTTTTTTCATAACATGGCAGGTGCTCAAATATTTTCAAAAATTGACCTCGTTCATGCATACTACCATATACCGGTCGAACCTAAGGACATCCCCAAAACTGCAGTAACCAGTCCTTTTGGCTTATTTGAGTTCGCTCGTCTGCCATTTGGCTTAACCAACGCAGCGCAAACATTTCAGAGATTCATCGACCAGGTCTTACACGGCCTCACATTCACTTATGCCTATATTGATGATATACTGGTCGCAAGTAAATCACCCGAAGAGCACCAACATCACTTAGAAACACTCTTTAAATGTTTGGCCGAATATGGGATTGTCATTAAGCCAAGTGAATGTGAACTCGGTAAGAAAACTATACAATTTTTGGGGCATCAGGTAGACAATCAAGGCATTCGACCGATAGCAGAATAATTTCAAGTCATAAAAGAATACCCCATCCCAGATTCTTTCGAAAAGTTACGCAGATTCCTTGGTCTCGTCAATTTTTATCGCCGTTTCACTCCTCACTGTGCACAGCTGGCCCAACCACTGACAGATTTACTAAAACGAAGAAGTACTAGGATATACGTTTACGCAAGTTTGATCAAAAAGAGCATCACAACAATACCTCCAAAATATTTTTACGAGAAAGAATACATAAATGAAACATGAAACTTGAATCTTATCGAACGAGAATCAAAAATATAGATGACTATCTAACATTACTTGTCACACGCCATATCTATGAATCCTTTCAAAAATTGTTTAATGAACGTGAATCTCATTATGATAATATCACTTAAAGAAGACAAATACAAAAATTCTTGAAACTCGAAGAAAAGAAACAACCAGAGAAAACCTCAGCAAGTGATATGAAGAATATTAGAGCCATACATAACTTGTCAGACAAGATACAAACCGAAAATGAAATCTCATTACTACAGAAAGGTCTGAATTTCAATATCACTAGAAAACCATTATCGGTCCAGGAAAAAGCACCTATGATCGAACCTGCTCTACAGCAATTCACCAGTGAAGAATCAGTCTGTTCGTCAAAAGTCATCACACATATTGATGAAACAGCGAAACATACCACCTAATCTCACCAAACAAGAATATGAAACCTTAAGAAATTTGAAGAGAGACAAAAGCATCGTTATAACAAAAGCCGACAAGAGAAACGTCACTGTGATAATGAAAAGAAGGTGATTGAACGCCTATTTGAAGGACCATACTTACTCATTGAAGAGAAGAAGAAATCCGCCGAATTCAACAAAATAAAACTGAATACAAACAGACTCTTTCAAGAAACGAAAACCAAAATTGGAAATTCTCTCTGGTTTAAAATAAAACCAAAATCTTATGTGCCTTCAAGATTCTGCGGCCCCCAAAGATACATAACCTTAGGGTTCCATGAAGACCAGTAATAGATTTCACAAACTCACCGACATACAACCGCTCTAAATACTTACTTTCGATACTACAACCCCTAAAAAAGGACACTCAAAATATTGTAAGAAATTCATATGATTTCAAATCCCAAATAGAACACCGAGTGTCAATGTAGTTGAAGATTGAACGATCAATTCATGGTTGTTTGCTCAAAACCAACTTCCCCAATTTTCGTAGAGGCGTCAATGCGACAGTCATTGTCTCATCGGTCGCTGTTCAGAAAGAAGTCAGTAGCAAACCGTCAGAAGTAATATTGTGATTTATTATTGTAATATTTGTCCACAGAACTTAGTGATAACATTTTTTATATGTTGGTGTTACAATAAAGAATTCTCGAGTGGCCAATCGGTGTTTTGGTTTTTGCATCCGTTATTACTAAGCGTTTCTGAGAAACTTCAAGGAACGGCGTGAGTCCCAGTGTAGCAAGAGTTGGGCATTAACGGTTTACGAGACGTGGCTGACAGTTTCTGACAGTGAAGTCAGTTTCTGACGATGGAAACATTTTCTGACGGATTCGGATAGCTGGTAACAGTTTGGATAGTCACCGTTCATCTCTCCTGGTGCCGGTCAAGTTCTCTTTGAACAAGCAATATCTGGAACGATTTTGGAATTGGGTCAAGTTCAACAATGCCTGGGTCAAAGAAGGGACAGAGCGTCTTGGATGCAAACAGGAAAGTAAGTCATGGTGACTTGTCTGTTAATTGTAACGATGTGTCTGATGTTAAACATGACATGGTTGATGTTACTGTTTCGCCGTTCAGGGATAATAGGAACATCAAACTCCCTAAATTTGAACCACGGTGTTTCGATGGAAACCCGGCTGATTATTTACAATTTGTAAAGGAGTTTGAGATCATGCTGAGTAGTTTTTTATTAAGTGATGAATTGAAGTTAATGTATTTGATGAGATATTGCACTGGAGATGCTGCAAGAGCTATACAGTGTTGTAAGTTTATGAAGCCAAAAGAGGGCTACTACGAGGCTATGAGCATATTACGTCAAAGGTTTGGAAGACCTTCGATGATTGCAGGGAAATTATTCGAGGCTGTTAAGGGTAATGGTGGTCAATTACAGGATGACTCTCAGGCACTCACTGAGTTTTTAGATAATTTGCTAATTTACAAGAATGGAATGATTTCGATGAATCGCATGAGTGACCTCAACTCGAGTTTTATACTAGAAGTAATAGCAAGACGCCTACCTACTCGACTGCAAAGGAAGTGGGTGAAGATAAGCTCCCGTATGGAGGATGAGGGTATCGAGCCAAAGTTTGATGATATCCTGAAACTGGTAAAAGATAGTGTCAATCAATCTATGAGCAAGTTCGCCAGTCTATTGAATCTCACCCCTAGAATAGAGCAGTCTGAGGGTAAAAAGCACTCATTGATGACGAGTAGGCCTCAGAGAGGTGGATATCGAGAAGGCTCCATGATGTCTAGTAATGCATATAGACCTAGTGAGTGTAACAGGTTTCGTAGTACATCCTCAACAGATAAGTTACAAGATGCAAGACAAACACGGTTGTGTTTTACACGTTTGCAAGAGGTGCATACAGAAGTGAACTGTGAACCAGTGAGCAAGTTCAGTGATAAGCTAAATGTAAACTCCAGGTCTGACTCCGAATTGTGTGACGATAACGGTGCGGTGAAGAAGTCTGTAGTTGCAACTGGTAAGCCATTGTTGAATAGAGTGTCACAGAATAGAGTTGCTGCTTCAGAGTGCAGTTCTGACTCCAAAAGTTTACAAGGTATTACTAGTCAGAGTGAAGATATAAAACCTTTAATGATTTTGAGGAGGAACCAAAATTGTCTACTTCTGTTATTAAAGAGTTTGAAAATGATGAAGTTGACGGTAAAGTGAATATTTGTGGTAATGATCATGATAGTGCAGATTTGTCTTTGGTTGATCATTATGAGATGAGGGATATGCCTACTACTGCTAAGTTAAATAAAGGTTCTGTACAACTACAACGTGAAGTAGAATTGAACGCAGATGCAGTTCCAGAAGGTGTGCATACTTGTGAGACAGTCAGTGTAATTGATCAGCGTGTAGCCCACCTATCATCAGATGATAGTGCTAAACCCGAACTAGTAGTGAAAGACAGCAGTGGTGGTAATCTTGCAGTTGGACAACTATCTGAAAGCCGAAAAAGAACAGCTTCTGATCCACCGCTAAGTTCATCACCTTGTGTCACTCAGTCATCGTTGGTGTTGTCATCCACAATGAAACAGATGCCCATCAACTCAAGTATCTTGTGCAATGACTATGGTAGTATCAGTTCGTTTGAAAGGACGAATATCAATGGTCAGTTTAGTGTGGATAAGCCAAGTGTAAAGGAGAGAGTAATTGTTAAATTGACTTGCACGAATAAAGGCATTTCTAGTTTCAAGTTACTATTTGAATGTTATTATCTTTGGTGTAAATTACTCTGTTTCTACACTTGGTTGATGAGATATGTCGTGTGTTTGTTGGTCATCTATATTCTACGATACAATGACATGGGCGTGTTGCCGTTCAGATTTGAGGATATAGCTGATAGAAGGAAGTCAGCAAATGAACTCTGCGACGATTTTCCAACCTAGAGCGTCAACCTGAGAAGGGTTGTAGGCGTACTGCTGTAAGTCCTACAGTTCTTCAAAGGGTAGCGCATCAATGAGCAGTCCAATGTGCTTGGTGTGTGATCTTGTACATATGTTCATATTGTATATACTGAATTGATATCATCTGTCATCTAGCTGTTGGTAATTCTGTTTGTGTCCGGACGACTTCCACTTGGATCATCAACCTGAGAAGGAATGTAGGCGTACTGCTGTAAGTCCTACAGTTCTTCAAGGGTAGTTTGTCGTGTCAGAATCCACAACATTTGATGTGTTGATTGTACATATGTTTGTGTTAAATAGTTGTGTGAGTTCCAATTGATGTAATTGTTGGTTAATCTTGTTTGTGTCTGGACATTCCACAACTTACAATCGTCAACTTGAGAAGGGTTGCAGGCGTACTGGTGTAAGTCCTCCAATTCTTCAAAATAATTCCACCAAGACATGATCCGCGAGGTTATTTGTACTGTTTGCATATACGTGTGGTGTGTCAATTCAATTGGTGATTTTTGGATTCATTGTGTTTACTTGTTGTTTTCGTGCCTTGTTTTTATTGCATAATTTTGTTAAAATTTTCGTCGTGATTACTTCTGAAGTTGTTTCTTGTCTTCTACATCCGTGAATGAATTGATTGATGTTAGAGACAGCAGATGGGTCGTATACGCCGGGGAGGCTAGGCTATTGCTGAGAATGAAACGCACACGGAGATAATTGTTAGCTGCGGTCCGACACGCCGGGGAGAAAGAGTGTAAACGACTGAGGCTCGCATGCGTCACCGCTACTAGAACTGAGGCAGAATGAGTGACAAGCGATTTCAATGGTAATTGGTAGTGAGTAATTAAGAGGATGTGCGTAGAGTATCGTGAGGTCCTGCCATGGTCACTTTGCATTCTGCAAGAGTCATTCTAGCAAATGGCGATTGTGTTGCAAGATGTCAAGAGGAGGTCTCTGTCTGGACGCGCAGGTCGTCATTGATGTGTGAGATTGTGCTGTGGGTATGCTTGTGGTGTGTTGGCTTTTCTGTTTGTTTTCCATTTCAGCTCTGTCCGTGTGACCCAGGTTCTCGCAATGGCATCCAAGTCAACGTGCATTGGTCGTGAAGGAAAAAAGGGTTGGATCCCTTTTTTGCCGGGGAGTGTCAATGGAGTTGAAGATTGAACGATCAATTCTTGGTTGTTTGCTTAAAATCAACTTCCCCAATTTTCGCGGAGGCATCAATACGACAGTCATCGTCTCATCGGTCGCTGTTCAGAAAGAAGAGTGAAACATCGTCAGAAGTAATACAATGATTTATTATTGTAATATTTGTTTTCAGACCTTAGTTCGCTTATTCCTTTTATATGTTGGTGTAACAATAAACAAATCTCAAGCGGCAGATCGGTGTTTTGGTTTTTTCGCCCGTTATAACTAAGCGTTTCCGAAATCTTCGAAGAACAGCATGGGCCCGAGCGTAGCGAGAGCTGGGCATTAACGGTTTATGAGACGTGATTGACACCTTCGATGATTGCAGGGAAATTATTCGAGGCTATTAAGAGTAATGGTAGTCAACTACAAGATGACTCCAAGGCACTTACTGAGTTTATGAATAATCTGTTGATTTACAAGAATGCATTGGTTTCGATGAATTGAATGAGTGACCTCAACTCGAGTTTTATCCTAGAAGTAATAGCAAGACGCCTACCTACTCGACTGCAAAGGAAGTGGGTGAAGATAGGCTCCCGTATGGAGGATGAGGGTATCGAGCCAAAATTTGTTGATATTCTGAAACTAGTAAAAGATAGTGTCAATCAATCTATGAGCATGCTCGCCAGTATATTGAATCTCACCCTTAGAATAGAGCAGTCTGAGAGCAAAATGCAATCATTGATGACAAATAGGCCTCAGAGAGGTGGATATCGAGAAGGCTCCATGATGTCTAGTAATGCATATAGATCTAGTGAGTGTAACAGGTTTCGTAGTACATGCTCAACAGATAAGTTACAAGATGCAAGACAAACACGGTTGTGTTTTACACGTTTGCAAGAGGTGCATACAGAAGTGAACTGTGAACCAGTGAGCAAGTTCAGTGATAAGCTAAATGTAAACTCCAGGTCTGACTCCGAATTGTGTGACGATAACGGTGCGGTGAAGAAGTCTGTAGTTGCAACTGGTAAGCCATTGTTGAATAGAGTGTCACAGAGTGGAGTTGCTGCTTCAGAGTGCAGTTCTGACTCCACAAGTTTTCAAGGTATTACTAGTCAGAGTGAAGGTATGAAATCTTTAGGTACTTGTGAGGAGGAACCAAACTTGTCTACTTCTGTTAATAAAGAGTTTGAAAATGATGAAGTCGACCAGATAGATGATGGTAAATTGAATAATTGTGATAATGACCATGATACTTCACAGTTGTCTTTGGTTAATCATGATGAAATGAGGGATATGCCTTCTACTGCTAAGTTAAATAAGGGTTCTGTACAGCTCAAAGGTGAAGTAGAAATAAATGCAGTTGAAGCAGCCATGCATACTTGTCAGACCGTCAGTGTGATTGATCAGCATGTAGCCCACCTATCATCAGATGCTAGTGCTAAACTTGAGCTGATAGTAAATGACGGCAGTGGTGGTAATCTTGCAGGTAGACAAATTTCTGAAAGCCGAACAACAACAGCTTCTGATCCACCGCTAAGTTCATCAACTTGTGTCAATCAGTCGTCGTTGGTGTTGTCATCCACAATGGAAAAGACGCCCATCAACTCAAGTATCTTGTGCAATGATTTTGATAGTATTGGTGCGTTTGAAAAGACGAAAGATATTGCTCAGTTTAGTGAGAATAAGCCAAGTGTGAACGAGAGGGTAATTGTTAAATTGACTTGCATGAATAAAGGCATTTCTAGTTTCAAGTTATTATTTGAATGCTATTATCTTTGGTGTAAATTACTCTGTGCCTACGCTTGGTTGACCAGATACGTCGCATGTTTGTTCGTCATCTATGTTCTACGATACAATGACATGAGCGTGTTACCGTTCAGATTTGAGGATATAGCTGATAGAAGGAAGTCAGCAAATGAACTCTGCGACGAATTTCCAACCTAGAGCGTCAACCTGAGAAGGGTTGTAGGCGTACTTGTGTAAGTGCTGCGATTCTTTAAAAGAATTACATCGAGACACGATCGGCGAGGTTATTTGTACTGTTTGTATATGCGTGTGGTGTGTCAATTCAATTGGTGATTTTTGAATTCATTGTGTTTACTTGTTGTTTTCATATCTTGTTGTTGTGCACAATTTCGTTAATATTTTCGTCGTGGTTACTTCTGAAGTTGTTTCAAGTCTTCTACATCCGTGAATGAATTGATTGATGTTAAAGACAGGAGATGAGTCTTATACGCCGGGGGCCAGTGCTGAGAATGGTATGCACACGGAGATAATGATTAACTCTGGTCCCACACGTCGGGGAGCGGGAGTGTAGACAACTGAGGCTCGCATACGTCACCATTACTAGAACTGAGGCAGAATGAGTGACAAGCGATTGTAGTGGTAATTGGTAGTGAGTAGATACGAGGACGTGCGTGGAGTATCATGAGGTGGTGCTATGGTCACGTTGCCTTCTGCAAGAGTCATTCTAGCAAGTGGCGATTGTGTTGCAAAATGTCAAGAGGAGGCCCTTATCTGCGGGTGCAGGTCGTCATCGATATGTGAGATTGTGCTGTGGGCATGCTTGTGGTGTGTTGGCTTTTCTGTTTGTTTTCCATTTCAGCTCTGTCCGTGTGACCCAGGTTCTCGCAATGGCATCCAAGTCAACGTGTATTGGTGGTGATGGATAAAAGGGATGGATCCTTTTTTTGCCGGGGAGTGTCAATATAGTTGAAGATTGAACGATCAATTCTTGGTTGTTTGCTCAAAACCAACTTCCCCAATTTTCGTAGAGGCATCAATACTACAGTCATCGTCTCATCGGTCGCTGTTCAGAAAGAAGTCATTAGCAAACCGTCAGAAGTAATATTGTGATTTATTATTGTAATATTTGTCCACAGAACTTAGTGATAACATTTTTTATATGTTGGTGTTACAATAAAGAATTCTCGAGTGGCCAATCGGTGTTTTGGTTTTTGCATCCGTTATTACTAAGCGTTTCTGAGAAACTTCAAGGAACGGCGTGAGTCCCAGTGTAGCAAGAGTTGGGCATTGACGGTTTACGAGACGTGGCTAACACCGAGAAATTGATAAAGAAGACATTATTGTAATCTGTGATGTTATCTCATTATATACTATTATCTTTATTACCGAAATTCTTGATATTATTTACAGTCTACTAGAATCAGATACAACGCTATCACAAAGATGTCCACTGGACACCAGTGAAATAATTAAGAGCCTAAAATTCTGTCTAGAAAGTAATTATTTGACATTTAAAGAGAGTTTATATAGACTGAAAAATGGTGTTGCTACGGGTTCACCAGTCTCCCCAATACTCGCCGACATTTTCATGAATAAATTCGAAAATAACATCTTTTCAAGCATACTCACTCCTAAAATATGGATAAGATATGTAGATGATACTTTTGTAGTACTGAAACGAGTTCTACACAGTTCATTCCTGGAGAAAATAAACTGTGAATCTACCGGAATTCAGTTCACCTCGGAAGCAGAATCAGACGTCGGCGAAATACAATTTCTAGACTGCCTAGTTAAGAGAAAGGAAAAAGGACATTTAAGTACATCCATATTCAGGAGGAAAACCCACTCCAATAAATATTTAGACTTAAGATCATCGCACCCTATCAGCGCAAAGATTTCAGTTGTTTCAAGTCTTTTTAGACCAGCACACTCTCTGATGTTAACAGATGAGAAAGAAAAAGAAGAAGAAAGTCATACATTACTGAAACTATCAAGCACAACAACTACCCAAGGAACTTCATCAACAAAATCAACACAGACATTAAGTATGGTCGAGAACGTATTCCGAAAACATGGACATCAACAGTCGTCATTCCATATAGAGCAGAGACGTCAGACGAAATCAGAAGAGTACTCAATCAGCTTGACATTAGAGCTTTCTTCAAAACATCAGACACACTTCAAAGCAACCTTGTCCATCCATTTAAAAGACCAAATCCCGAAAGATTCTCTATCTAATTATGTCTATAAAATAAAATGCTTGGAATGGGATGCGATCTACATTGGACAAACATCTCGAGAAATCAAAATCAGAAGAAATGAAAACCGTAGAGCATTTCTTCGACCACCGAGAATTCCGGTTGAACTAGAGAAACTTGAAAAATCATCAGCCATTGAAATAATCCTGAAAAACTTCAGAAATTACAAAGAACGTCTAATATCAGAAGCACTTTATATCAAGTGGAATCCCGAATGCCTGAATAGGAATGATGGACTGAAACAGAATTTGACCTGGTTACAACACCTTCCTCCCCCATTAAGTGACAAAATCAACACGAGTGTGATCAACAAGTTCAATATGTAAACACACACTGCTTTTATAATTGTACACACTGATCAAATCCAACGATCTACACTTGATTTTGTTATCTTTACCAATTGACCAGCTTGACAACGAAAAATGACCCCAGACAAACGATCGATGATCAAGTTAGTAAACCTTATTTTGATATCATAACAGACGTCCTATTACCCTTGTTATTTGGTTTAGTGATCTTCATTGCTATTTTGACTTTCAATGTGTCCCTTTAACTTGACCTAAGTCTATTTTCTCACGCCTTAACTCTTTGTTATATATATGCTTAGATTTTGTAAATTTCGGTTTGATAATTCTCTGATAAAGCTATTAGCGTTAAATAGCGAAATGTCAGGAAAAAACAATATCGTTTTGTTTTTCATTCATTGGGCACTACAAAAACCTTTATCATAATGAGGATCAAACGCTGTCAAAAATGAAATCATGATAATGTTTTCAATGATGAAAGGGAGGTGATGTTGAAATGGAAAGAATGTATTCAGAAACTATATCACTCTGACTGTGATAAAGAATAATGTTTAACAAGATATTTTTGGCTGCAAGCTTTACTTTTTTGTTCATGTGCGACTAGTCCTTCCCTTGTATATATATAAGTAGTGGGGGTGTATACTTTTAGAATGATTAAATTTTAAATTATACGGAGCTAACTAACCCTACTTAAGATGTCAACAAATAGAAGACTTCATTAACCAGCGTTCATTTATCGTCGACCAAAGGGGATAATTTTTGGCTACGCGCAGCTTGAGAACTCACTCACAATGCCCAAAAATCAGCTGCCCAGAAGCGAGTGAAAGAACAAATTCATACAGAGGTGGATGTAGTAGTTATTTTAATAATAATAGTAATTTCACTCCAAACAATAATAACTGTGCAGTAATTTATGTCCAAATCGAGTTCACTATTAACAGTGAAAAATTTGGTACTGGGTACATGATATGCATTATCACAAAAGTTCCTGCATTCCCCAATGAATGAAAAATAAAACGATATTGTTTTCACAGACGTTTTGCTACTTAATGCTAATAGCTTCATCAAAGTTTTATTAAACGAGAATTTACAGACTCTTAGCTTACATATAGCAATTTATTCATCATTCAACAACATGGGATAATTTTTATGTTGTCAAGTTGGCCAACCGGTAAAGATAACAAAACCAAGTGGAGATTTTCGGATTTGATAAGCTCATAAAATTACGTGTTTCCATAATGAAATCACTGATCGCATTCGTGTTGATTTTGTCATTTCATAAGAAGAGGGTGTTGTAACCAGGTCAAATTTCGTTTTAGTCCATCATTCCTATTCAAACAATTTGGATTCCACTTGATATGAAGTGCTTCTGATATTAGACGTCCTATGTGAATGATGAAATTTTCCTGATTATTTCACTATTGTCAGAATCAATTTTATGACCTGATTCTATAGTGTGTAGACTTATGGCTGATGAATTTCCAAACTTTTCTAGTTCAGCTAGATTTCTTGGTGGTCGAACGGTTACTCTACGGTGTTCATTTCTTCTGATTTTGATTTCTCTCTGGTGACTTTTGTGCGATGTAAATCGTATCATATTTCAAGCATTTTATCATGTTGACACAAGGAAAAGATTGTTTTCAATGTATCTGTTGTTTTGAAGAAAGCTCTAGTTTTTTGCTCATTGACTACTCCTTTGACATCGTCCGATGTTTCTGATCTATTTGGAGTGACAACAGATGAGACACATGTTTTCGGAATACATTTTCAACTATAATTAATGTCGCTGTTGATTATGTTAATGAAGTTCTTTGGATAGTTATGAACGATGATTAAGTTGTTATATATATCTTGAGGTTTTTCAAAATGTATTGTGCACACACATCACCCATTTTTTAGGTAAACTCCATTTTCTAATTAGGCTATCCAAATAACCCAAACAGCTTCACCTTCACATCTTTGTTATTAACAGAACTATTGTCATCGGGATGAATAGCTGCACAGTTTATATGCACAATCTTCTCATCCTACTGACAAATCACTGTGATTAATTTATAAAGTTGTGTGCATTCGAGTGATGTCTGATGAGACAACATTGTTCACTGACATGCGTTGCTCTGAAATTTTTATTTCTATCCGTGCTTTAATGAACTTATTGGTGAGATGACGAGACAACGACTTCAGCATTGAATGACAAAGTGTCAGCTACTACTATCCGCGATCACACTAATTTCTGAAACTGCCTTAGCACGTAATTATCTGCCTTAAATCAACACCTGTTTTTCACGATATTTAAAATTTCGATGCGACAAATTTCGATGGATTAGGTGTGAGTAAGTAATTATTCTGTGGTCAATCGGCTCACAAGTTTATATTTCACGTTAAGATGTAAATATCCTCGAAATCGTTACTGTATGTTATTGCAGATTCGTCACATTTACTAGAGGTCAGTTCAGGCAGGAATATTCAGTGAACGTTTCGAAGGCATCCTTCCCCACTTCCAAAGAATTATCATGAGAATATTATTTATAAATTTATTCTATTTAAAAAGAGTAGTTACAAGTACTCAGTTCAACAGGGATGAAATAAATCAATTACGAGGTAATCCACCTATAACCAGTGACTCAATGTCACATTCGTCTTTTCCACGTAAAATTCTGAAGTATCCTTTCTCTCCCCAATCTTCATTCCACGAATTGGCAATCAACCAATAAGGGGTACCCTTCTCTACACCCCATCCTACGATTCTAACAGTATGTACACCAATTTCAGTTCCTTTCATATGTTTGTAAATTCCAGATTTATAGTTAAGGAAATCTGAATATACTGTGAAAGATGATCCCACTGGTCCATGCATCATAATTTCTTTTTTGATTGAATCTTCGTTATTAGGTACGTTGTAAGCCACCTTACCTAATGAATGAATGGTAGATAAAAGTGAGAGTATGTAAAGTATCATTATTAATGTGACAGAAGCAGGTGTTTACCTAAATTTTTCACCTAGTTGAATGAGTACATGATAATTATTTACAGCACTATCTAAGCACATGAGAATGATGTAATGATGACTACATAAATCAGTACAGAAAATATTCTGAACAGTATAACATTGTTAGAAACGGTAATTATAAATTTATCCTCCTCAAATGAGTACACTAATAAGCACTGAGGCCGTATAGTGCCAATCAGTGAAGTCAAGAATTTCCAGACACCATGAATTGAATAACTAGATGCCTATTCACAGGTTTCTTTACTATTTCCGTAATCTATTGTTGTTTTTACTGTCCCACTATGTTCTTTTATTACACACAATCCATTTGAAATCGTCTTTGAATTCAGAAGCGCATAATGGAGCTCACTTCTCAAGAACAAGTCACAGATAACTGATATTACCCAGGTGAAGTTGAATCCGTTTGCTCATCACTAACTGGTGTTGTCGAGTTGATGCTTTATGATATCAAATGTACTACAACCAAAAATGGTTACTTCTCTTATTCTCTGTAATGTATAATGCGTGAGTGGATTAGGTACTGATAAAAGTAAAGTGGACAACACATATTTTAATTGTCTTCAGTTAATTCTCATACACCACAATTCTCACTAATATTCTCCACATACGCGACTAATTGGTCATTAGAATACAGTTGTTTTTAGGCAGAAATGACACACTTCCTGACTATTTTGCATATTCATCCTTTCATATTCGATGCTCTCCTCTATGTGGATTACTAACACATCGTTACTTGGGCAATTTAATTTAATAGGATTTAATCCACAATTTGTTTTGGAAATCATAAATATAAGTGCTTAGTTATCTAGTTTGTTTGACGTCCTGATGATATGCACTATAGGACTGATCCCTGGAACTATGGTCTCGGTGGTTCAACAGTAGATCGCTCACGAATGACACACCTGGTCCGGGATTCGCCCCCTGGCCGACGTACTCCTTTACCTCGCTAAGCCAGTGGTAAGGCCAGTAAAGGGGAGAAACTGGGCATGAGGCTGGCAATCACACCCTGTTAAAACAAAACCTCTACTAACGAAACTTTCACTTGGAACCTCAAGGGGTAAAATAATAATTAAAATAAGTTATCGAGTATACTAAATACTATTACTATTAAATAGTACATTCCGTTGGGAAAAATCACACAAAACTCTTCACAGAAACTTTGAGGATTAAAATTTTCAGTGGTATATACTACAAAAAAAATCATGTATCGAACTCCAAGTCATTGTCAAGTCATGCTCACAGGGATTCGAAGACGTCAAAATATTGAGTAATTATAGTCAAGACAGAAGATGCCAATGACCAGCCCTGGTTACAATATCGTCTCAGTTTTACGCGAGAACAACTGTGGAAGTTATCCATCAGTAAGTATGCATTATGACTATTTCAGTATATATATATATATATATATATAGTCATGGATGGTCTGAAAACAAGTGTCATGAGAATTTCTCATTCATTCTTGATATATAATCACGGTTGAACTGTTCGTAAACACTGGAGAGACGAAAATAATAATTTAAATTTAGAAAATATTCGGTATTAACAATAATGTTTTTTCATTCCTTTATGTTCCCAGTGGAACATGGGGCTTCAGGCTAGAGTAATGAAGTTTCGGTAACAGTGGTATTTATTTTGATAAGATAGGGTTGCTAGCCTCATGCCCAACCTTCCCTCTTCGCCAGTCTTACTGCTGGCTCAGTGAGGTAAAGGACTGCATCTGTCGCCGGAGATCGAAACCTGAACTACCTGAGTCGTTGGTGAGCATTCTACCGCTGTGCCATCGACGCCCATTAATAATAATAGTGTGGGGGAATTAATCCATTAGGATTAGTCATAAGAAATTCGATAAGGAAAGTCAACTCCTATGTTACTCTATTGTTAACATATGCCGGCCTGCTTCAATCACTGCGCTACTAGAATTCCCTTCCCTCAAAATGCTTGAACTCTTCTGCATTTCTTATTGTTTAAATCATAAAGTTATATCGGAAAATCACTACATGAATCCGCGAACATATTTCAATAACTCTTAGTTACACGCTAAGCAATCTGTGAAGGGAAACGTAGAAAAAGTGTACAGAACTGATTCTGTGTTCCTGTGCAACAACAATAATCAACAGAATGTACTTCAGATTATTACTTGACATGTAAATCCTGTCTGAGGAGGAAATATATGGGACGAAATGCGCTAAAAATGTCTATGCTGTGTGTTCATATTTTGTGTGAAATGAAGCTACATTACTATTATTACTATAAAATCCACTTGCTAACGACATCAGTGTGCCGTTTCGCAAATACTCATCAGAATAGAAAATAGAAGAAGCATTTAACTGTACATTTTCAGTGAAGAATTTACGCAATCTCAACGAATTTCATCATCATCAACTCTACTTACCATAGTGCTTGTCTTTCTTATAGGGTGTTTTGTACCCTTTTTGACACTTCTTTTGACATTTCGGTGTCTCGTAAATTTTTTGACCACATGCTGGATACTTTCCTGTAGTATTATGTTCGCATTTAGGGAATGGATATGGTTGACAGCCTGTGTGATTCTCTCCTGAACTGCCAGTAACAACGCCTTCTTCTACCCAGTAATCCCAGGCTGATCCAGGAAATCCTCCGAGGCAGCCCAAACCACATTCCCTACAACAGCTGAGTAGATCGACTGCACTTAATTCGACAGATTTCTTCCCTTTCGACTGAATGCAGATACGATCACTCATTACTTCAACTGCAGCGAATGCCTGAAAAATGATAAAAGGAATTTCCCGCATATATTACAGCAGTGTATCCATTGCTCTTCAGGTACCGGGAAAATATTTATAGTGATCAGTGTGATGAGAATATTAATGATAATAGTGACTTTACTTGCTACAGTTCAAATGTATATCGCCAAACAAAACACCCTACTTACAGGTCCTGGTGTCCTTCACAAAGTCTTCTTAAAGTAATCCACGAAAAATAAGCAAAGCGAAAGAGACAACAAGTTGTTAAAGTTAAAACAGTGTCTAAACCTTTGTATGTAGAATGTTAAGTGAAATATTTCCCCGGAAATCAACTGCATTGGGCAACCAGCAAAATATCACGGGACAAGCGTATTTCAAGCTACTGAACACTCAACTCAGTTTCCACTTCAGTCCCCTTCATATGACTGGAGTCGTGAGGATGAACCAGGTCATTTAGGCTACAATGATATATGATTCGCCTGATATTTGGATGGATTCAGCTTACGACCACTTTACAAGGACCACTGGCTACTTTCTCATATTTATGCCATTCATTTTAGGAGAATCTCAGTGGGGAGTAACAAGGCAAAGGAAACAGTCAGCTCATCAGTATATTTGACTAAATTAATTTCGTTATAATAGGGGTGAATGGCTCAAGGAGAATGAGGAGAGCAAAGTAGAAGGAGCAGAAGCTTCAGGGACATTGGCTTTAGTAACCTATAAGGTGAAAGAGCTTCATTCGTATATTCCCCAATTTTCACTTAAAAATCCAGCTCTCATTCTGCGTCACAACCAACTTGCTTAAATAAAGAGGTCAAAGGAGGATTTATAGTCTATGTAGTCACAGTGGATGCACATGGCACCTTTGTTTCACCTGGCAATGCAATTACAATGAAAATCAGATACAACTTCCGAATCACTTCCTCGGTATTTGTAAGTCAACTGTTTTGGATCATTCAGAGTCATTAGTGAAGGTTGACTATTATGTAAGAGCGATTTTCCCACATTTTTCACAAAGTATGAGGTAATAGCAGTGAGTCTAAGGTTCGCACATCATTGAGTGAATGATTTAACTAATGGTACAATCTTAATGGCCTACCAAACGACGCGGAGTAAAAGCTTCAGGAAATAATACATTGAAAACACCAGTAACAGGACAACAGTAATATCCGCATATTTTCTGAGATTATTACTTAACACGTCATCTAAACACAGGCTTTGTGAAGAATTTAGGGAATGAAACCCTTTAAAAACATCAGTTGTGTCAAGACAAGGAAAGAATTGATTATTTTGATTTGTAACAAAAGAAAGCTCAGCATATGTGGACAATATATGAAATAATCGCTAAGGCCACAAACAGATTTCTAGATAATATTCAGGTTATATATGCTACAAGACTGCTCAAACTTACCCAGCCTGAACCACATCGAGATTGGTCATGAATACTCGATATACTTTTACACTGACTCCACTTCTTTCGTGAGTCAAAGGTCGATGGTATTTCCAAGCTCACATTTTGATGGTCAACTGTTGGTCGTCTTTTCTTCCTTAACTTTTCATCCTCACGCATGACACCGAGTAGAATTCGTGCGTCTTCAACGGATTTGAATCGATCACTTCGGCTAGCTGTCCAACCAGCATCAGGCTGACAAATGAAGGAGAGGGATGAGAAGTCAGTGCTCAAAATAACTGAAACAAATTAACATTGTTACTAAATGATGCGAAACAGTGAAGTAAATCGCTTCTCACTCTTTGACTGTTTTTATCGGTTGGGATGATTTTAGATTCTGAGTCGTATCATCGTCGAACAGGAATCCAAGTGAATGTACACCTACGTGCTAGAAAAGCCTTCACAATCATAGTGTCACACAGAATATTAGATGGTTTGAGGCAATCGGCGGGTGACCTTGGATAAATGATTTCGTGCTTGTTGGCACTCGTAATCAAGGCGTATCTGCGAATTTGTGGCAACCCATATCCTGTCTGAGATTTGAACCCGTGTCAACTTGTGCTGCAGTCAGAAACGTTGCCACTGAGCTGTTCGGGCTGACGATTGACCTCCTAAGGGATTATATTAGATACTTTGACTTGACACTAGATGGTAAGTAGTTAGTGTCATGAGTCTAGTCTTTTGTTTTATGCAGTCTGAATTCTGTTAGTCAAGTGTTCACGAAACTTAGTTGCAACGCTTCCTGCTGACTGCTTCCAACCATCTAACGACAACAGTTCGGAGCGCAGCGTCAAGCCAGCCACATTGCAAACTTGACTGATAGAATTCAGTCGTCACCAAATAAAGGACTAGACAAGTGAAAATAGCTACTTACCATCTAGTGTTCAACTGGTGTCACACAAAATCCCATAACAAATTGGAAGACTGAACTTGAAGACTGAGGCGAATAAAACGTGTGGTGGTGCGAAATATAGAGGCTCACTTCAAAAAATTTATTGTTTACAAACGATTTCAGTAAGGATGAATTAGTTTCTGCTTTGGTGACAAAATTGACACTTGAATGAAACATAGACGAGTGGTCAAGTAAAGTAGACTATCGTTCTACATAGAATAACGAAATCACGAACTGACTTCAGATAACCGTTTAACAGAATTTATTCTTCATCCCAAGAAAGAGTATTGATTGGTGAGGTGTGTTTCGCTGCTTGTCACTAGACATTTCTGCATCGAACACATTCCGTCAATTCATCACATTAGTAGATATTCGATAGTGAGAGTGAATGAGTGTGTATCACATAAGTAGTATGGTTAGCAGTAGGGCAGTCAGGAAATATTTTATTGAAAGTGTAACTTACATGCTGATTGATATACGCAATTATTTCATCTGATAGGGGTTCGAATTGCATCTCATTGCCGGTGAGTATGTGAGCAGTGAGGATGCTCATAAAGGAGACAATACACAACACTGTATTCCGCATTCTTCACTGGGTGACGAGGTGATGGTCAAACTATACAAATGTCTTCATATCTTCTTATTCTTTTATAAATAGTTTAACTGATGATGACCTTTGAATCATAATATGGTGATTTTTTCTGTTTACTCTTCACTTCATCTTATGACTCCTGTTATGGAAACAGTTCTGTGTGTTAATTCTGTTTGATTCTGTATGTATCATTTTGTTCAAAGTACATGAAAATAGTCTTCTCAGTAAACATCAAAACTATTTTATCTATGTAGGTGTAATTCGAGTCGAAGAGTCTTATTCACAATCAACTAAATTAAAGTTGAAAGGAGGTACTTTGAACATTCAAATAGCAATATTGTTTGTTTATAATGGTTTGTTGTATTAATCATTCACTGAGAAGAACGAAACCATAACTGTTAGATAAAAATACAAAATTGAATGAAAAGAGATGTGCTCATGGACTGATTTGAGAGTACAAATTTTGAGGTTTCTATTGATTTGTTTGTCAAGATCTTTGACAGATTTATCACAGCGTAAATAATCAACTCATTCTGTCAGGTGTGTTCTGCAAATCTGTATTATTTCGGGGATCCTGATTGCTTCTTTGAACATATTGTGACGTTCTACATCATCTAGAACAATAAGGGTGATTAAATTTTAGTTGAAAACATTCACTCCACTAGTAGATGACGTACTGTCACAACCTGACTTCATACTAGAAGTATTGAGATCTACGGTTATTTCCAAAGCTTTCTGAAGGGAATGCAGTCACAGCTCAACAAACAGACGCTGAGATGATCTATAACAGCCTAAGTCAAGTAAGTGTTTAATTATGACCCGATCAGATAGATGTGAGGGTGTATTGCAACTAGACAAAATTGATGACAGAGATGAAATGCAAGTCGTTGTAGACGATGAAACCGATTTCTGGGAAGTGAAGGAATCTTTTCTATGACTTCTCCTACCGACACTGAAACCAGAGAGTCAATGGTGAGCTTGAAACATAACGTGTTTTCATTTAACTAGTCAGCTCACCAACTTGGGAAATCTATATGTCGTGCGATTCCAGACTTTCCTTGCCTATTAAACACTAGTTAAGCTAAATGTAGTATATTATAAAAGTTAATCTGAACGAAGAACATTCTTTTCAATAATTTCTCCTCTTCAGGATCATATATTTATAAAGCATACTATTTGTTGTCGTTACAATAATACCCAGTTATACAGCGGATACATTTTTACGTAGACTTATAATAATGATAATAACCACTCTATTCCAAACAACAATAGTGATTATACACAATGGAATTTTCAGAGCTTTACATACATAATGCAACAACTTAGCTCCTCTTATAAATATGCGCTTACATTAAATTTAAAATAGTAATACTGATAATGTTAATAATCAAATCACTGTAAACAGAATGTTGGGGGAAAATTAATGAAGTATAAGTAGATAGTATCATAGATAATACATGCAATGAGAATCTCTGCTTATACTTTACAGTTTATATGTTCTTTTCTAAAATCTGGCTCTTTCTTCAAAAAAAACCCGTGCTAAGTATGGTAGTATGGTAAAATTTTTATATTTACTTCTACGAGCGTAAATTCTTATGAAGTTTGTCCTGCTTTTATCTGAAGATTTACAGGGCAAAATTTGAGAACAAAGAGGATGTTCAGTATCAGACAAGATAACTTTAGTCTACTACTTAGAAGAACTGAAGTACCTATTGACAATAATGTCAGTTAGTTAAGTCAAAGGCAAATCTACACCACTAACTCTATGTAATATGACATAGACATTTTGAGAAGTCTAACAAGGGAGAATAATTACGAATAACAAAGGAGATGGATGGTCAGAATACATGGATTAGCAAATTGTAAAAGAGGAGATTGAACTACTGAAGAAAGTTTCAATTTCTTCATTTAATAAGTCAAAAGAAACATTTCTTCAGAAATTCACAGGATGTGAGACGACCAACTGAGAGGGATTCGAAGAGAAACTGGTGACGAGATGGAAGATATTTCACTTACTCTCTATGACAATGCCGTCAATGTTACAGGAAGCATGCGACTGAATCAGTCAGTGCACTCTAGTCATCTTCGCATCTGAAACCAAAATCAATAATATGACATCTAGATGGATTCAGTTTAAAGCCATTTAGGTGGGACCACTTGTTATCTTCAGATAAGAGTCTATTCATCATATCAGAACAATCCGAAGCAGAAACTATTGGGACAGAAATGGTCGGATAATTGGCGTATTTGATGAAGTTAACTTTGGAAGAATATGGAAGGTCATGCAAGAAGAAAGAAAGAAGGGATGGAGAGAGTAGAGTGCCTTGTAAGGCACTTCAATTCCTGTTAGCAAATAATCGGAGAGTTTTCCATTGAAAAAAGTATGGTGTTCTCTACCCAAAAAATAAGCAGATAGCCACCTTGTGACTCAGGACTCAGTGTGAGCTAGAACGAACTTGCCTAGTAAAAGCATCCCAGGAATAGAGTCAAAAGCAGCATTGCAGTCTAAAAAGGAGGCTGGAACAAACTTTTTGCCTTTATCAAGACTTGAAACTTAAAACATCTAAAGTGCTTCTACTGCATTTGTAAGCAAAATGATTAGGTTCATTGAAAGATTTCAAAAAAGGTTTAAGAACATGAGAGAAGTCTCCCCATGGTTTTCAAAAGTAAAGATATGATGGTGAGTGGCCTAAACTTTAAACGTGATCCAGAAGATGACTTGGTACAAGCACTACCTTTGTTTCTTTCCATGCAACAGGTACTGTATCCTTGTGAAATGATGCATTGAAGATTTGAGTAAGAGGATAATACAAAATATTAGCAGACTTTTGAGGCAAAGTGCTTTGTACACCATCTGCCCCCAGGCTGTGTGATGGATTTGAAGATTTGCGAAATGTTAATACATCTTTTTCATTGAAATTAGGGAAATGAGCATATATGTGACTAGGAACATCAGGTCCAATCATATTAGCTTGTTGCATTATAAAAGATCTATTTGAGGCATTTACATAAAGATAAGCACCAAGTGAAATGTGTTTTCTTCTCGTAAGTTGATTAAAAAGTTTCCCGATGTTAGAAGCATTCTGAGATGATGACAAATTTCCTTATATACCCCATTTAACCTTTATACTTCGGACGTTATCAGAGAGTTTATTCTTCAAATGCCTGCATTATCATGTGATTTATACAAATTCTGTTTTTCTCTTCTAAGTTTTTCGTTGGGGAGATGAGATACTATCGAATCTCATGGACAGTGAGTGTTTCAGTAGGACAGCGAATGTTCAGATAGAACTTGACATGGGAAGTGATATTGGAGACAGCAACGTCTGACACCTCATCAAAGAATAAGTCTCAGTCAGTATCATGCAACCCACAACTTAGTGCTTGAATACTGTCATGTGAATAAGATGGCTCTTGAATTTCCTTTGTTAGGTGAACAAAGACCCTTCTTTGTAACTTCCCATACACTTTCGATAAAATACAAATGATGCAGGGGTCAGGATTCAGCGATGGACCTCTCCTTTGCACTTTGTGTATGTCGCCATCGTTAGTTTCGTCCAAACGAGTATTGAATTTAACCAGGTTCTCATGAGTAAGTGATTTGAGGAAGCTGTTACCACAAAAATTAAAGTCGCCGAAGACTATCGATGAGGAATTTTTCAAAAACAGTAGCAAAATATTTAGTGAATTCGTCTGCAATTGATATATCAGAGGGACTGCAGTTTGAAGCTATATAAACATTTTTTACGTTTAAATAGGAATATTTACTAAAGTGCTGTGGATGACACGTAGTAGTGATACAGTCTATATTGTCGTCGGGAGACTTAAGACATACATGATTAGATGTAGACCACTTTGCTTTAATAAAATCGGCTACCCCACTGCTTAGCTTTTTCTGTGAACTATATCTACCCTGATGGAAGAGACATTAGATTTTCACCATATTTTTGATAGATTCAAGTCTATTGTATAGCTAAAACACCAGCATTTCAATGCACATTTGATGATATTAGAGATTAAAGTTAGTCCAAAACTGTTAAGCATAGACCTACAGTTACTGCCTACAACTTCAGGGACGGTCGTACGAAAAATGGCGAAGTACAAGAATAGCGTCCCAGGAATGCGAACGCTTGGCATTAAGGCAGGATAAGGATTGTCATTAGGATTTTTGTTCGTTTTATTGCGCGCTGCCTACCACCCCATTGTTTTTCCCTGAATATCCGAGGATGACTCAACGCGAAAGGTTGCGAAGATTTTGAAATTCTTCGATTATAAATAATACGATTTGTAGATATTTGTTATTGATTGAAACAAAAGTACGGGAGCAAATCGAGAAAAAATATACGTTGGTTATCGGGTACCAAAATGAATAGAATATATATGACAAACGTGCTGTAACAAAATTATCGCCCGTGATAACACCGACTGCTGAGATTTTTAGTTTTAATTCACAATTATAAATTTTGATCATAATACTAAGACAAACAAGGGGCAGTTCAAATCCAAATGGGTAGACTAATTTGATTTCTTAGATGACTTACGGATATTCGAATATTTGTGTATTATTGTGAATTGCCAGTTGAAGGCTTATTGTATTGTTTTCTATGTAGGCCGATTCCAGACGATCGATGCATACAGAGTCTTCCAGAACATTTGTGTAGGACAAAGAATTTGTCCATACACTCAATGACTTTATATGGCCCATCGTAACTGGGTTCCAGATGGCGACTTACAGAGTCACGACGAACAAATACATGTGAAGAATTTTTCAAACACGGGTGAACAAAATTGCCCATGGATTTTGGTCGGAGGGAAGCAGGTTTAACTGAACGCAATGCGCCTGTAAGTCTGGTGAAATACGAAGCATGATCTACCACTGGTGGAAAGCTAGAGGGAGAAACGAACTCACCTGGCAGTTGTAGTGTTGCACCATCCACTAGCTCGGCAGCAGTATGACCAGAGTCAGGTTTCAATGCGTAGTGATTCAGTCCAATGTGCATTGTTTGCAGCCGATAACCCAGCCATCGGCTGTAAATTTAGACGTCCTAGCTTGAGGATGGTAGGCTGTTGTTCTGAAACGCATATAACCTATGATTTTAGACAGGGCAAAGAATAAGCTGCTTTCGAATTGCCGCCCACGATCAGTTGATGTGGAGTTTGAGCATCGAAAATTTTCCATCTATTATTCCACTTATGATTGTTTCGACAGATATATCCCTTAGTGGCTCTACTTCGGGCCTCCATGGAAAACGGCCAGTGCAGGTTAAGACAATTATATCCATAAGATTGTTGGAGTGGTGCAACCAAATCTATATGAACGTGTTCAAAGTGAGAGTCTGGGATAAGAAAGGTGCCAAGATGTTTCTGGTGTGTCTTGCTACCTTGGAGTTTTGGAAAGTTAAGCACATACGCGCTCATTCCCTTGCTTCCTTATTAATACCAAGGCAACAACATCGACTAGTTATGAGTCTGTCGGTAGTTCGTATACTTGGATGGGAAGAACCATGCAAAGTAATAAAGACGTTACGGTGACAACTCACAAACATAATGAGGAGTACTCGTGCAAATGTCCCACAAACTATTGTCTCTTCCTACGTTTTAGGGTTTCTCGGCTAATTGCAGAGTTGTTTTCGGCAACTCATGTTGAAACCCGGTATCTTCTCTTTGAAGACTAGTCAGTTTCACATGGTCTATGCCATCCGTTTGTGTGAAGGGACGGATGGGCGATGAGGAATCTGCCACAGTGTTATTCACAACGGATACTTGGCGAATGTTCGATGTAAACTGTGAAAGTTGCGAAAGCCGAGTTGTCATGATTCTCTCTGTGAGTACTTAGCTGAAATTAGGTTAAGATAATGCACAAGAGGATTTGAATCAGTGAATATTATGGATTCACGACCCTCCACCGAATGTCGGAAGTGGCGCATAGCACAATACATAGGCAGAAGTTCTGTGCCGAATGTGCTGTACCTGGTTTCTGCCAATTTTAGGCGCCTCGAGAAAAATTCCAGTAGTTGTCACTGTTTGTTGTTTAGTTGTTGCAGGACTGTGCCAACTGCAGTGTCTGATGCATCCACTGAGATTGTTTTGGTGCTTTATTTGAGCAAACTGGCGTCTACGTATATCCTAGTACTTCTTCGCGATTATTATTGTATCTCAACGTTTTGTTTGCTTGACATCCACAACGTTAATCAAAAGGCACTTGAGAAGGAGTACGAACGTGTAATAACGCAGTAATCACAATTTAAAAGTTGAGCGAGTACAAGTGTATCAATTGATAACACGCAATCTTTCGAGTGATAAATAAATCAAAATCCAATTACATAGTGTGAGTATACTACGATGAAGTGTAATAAAATGGGTCTCTACAAGGTAATTAACGGTGCCGCTGGATCTTGATAGATAAGAAGGGTGGCATCCTCAATAGCTTTTGTAACCTAAATGGAAGCATTTTTAGCAGAAGCGTCAAGTTCAATGGACTTGTTATTCAGTAGAAGAAGGTGTGCTAGCTGCTGAATCGATGAGGCACAGTTAGAAACAGAGCGTTGGCAATAACTTATCAAGCCATTAAACGTGCGAAGAGTTTTCAACGTATTTGACTCCAGAAAGTTCAGAATCGCCTCAGCGTTACTAGAGAGTGGGTGAATACTCTTGCATTCACGGGTATGGCCAAGAGTGTTGAGTGATTCTACTTCTATCTGACGCTTTTGAATATTAATGTTAACACAATGTTGGCGTAACCTTTCGGACGCCAAGTTCAAGTGTGTGAGATGAGTTTTCATGTCTGGACTTGCAATGAGGCAATCGTCTGAGTTTGGGTATACAACGTCAAGACGGAAAAATACTTCATCAACGAATCGTTAAAATGTTTTTTCTGCATTCTGGAGACCAAATAGGATACTCAGAAAGCCATAATGATAGCCGTTTTCGGAATGTCTTCGGGCGTCATAGGGATTTGTTTGTATGCTTTAACTGAGTCTATTTTCGAAAAAATAGTTTCACCAGATAGTGTTACTTTTAGTAATGTATGTGAGGTGGTGGATGACAGTCAGGGGTCACTTTTGTGTTCAAATACCAGTATTCACCAGTGGGTCTCCAATTGTTGCTATCTTTTTTGATATCATTTGGAATGGGGATGCACACAGACTATTCGATGGTGGAATGATGACAAGGGTGAATATACGGCCGAACTCATTTCTAGGGAGTCTCAGTTAGTCAGGAGCAAATCGTCGTGATTCGTTGTCACGGGCTGTCCGGAGGTTATGACGTGATGCATAACATTGCTGGTTATGCACGACAGGTCGTTAGACGGGGACTCAAGCGCCGGGTACATATCAACAAACGGTTGGAATGTTGGATCATCTACAGTCTACTTAACCAGGCACAAGTTGTGATCTACGCAGGTGACGCCTTTAGTATACCGTCTGTTAGCACTGTAGAGGTAAATAATTCCCCAAAATTATTGACCACAGCAATCACTCACCATTGGATGCTGACCACCACTGTTTAAGTCGACTTGTTTATCTGAAGGCTTCCGGTCAAGCATCCCCGCCATTTGGTACCCCGTTGTGTCACTTGCACGATCAGTAGCTAGCTAAGCGCTCGTCTAACGGCTTGTTTTTGTCCCGAAATATATCACTTAGTTTGGACGATCAAATATTGGCTTTTGCTTTGTTGTTGGTACGCGAGAATAACTTAGAGGCTGTGTAAGAGAATTCCGCCAACCAAAATCTGGTGAGGCCGACCGCGAACTTCATCCACGATAAATCCGGTGAGTTCGTTCCATTTTGTATTTGTTCTTGTACCATATATTATTCGACATAATTTTCGTCATGAGTGATCTTAGTCCCAAGGTCATCCGTATCCGCTCAACTCCTAAAACCATTCAGCTCGCACCATACTGGCCAGATAACGCTGAAACTTGGTTTCTGCTAGCTGAAGCAGATTTTTGTGAGCATGGGATAACTGATCAACGTTCACAGTTACTTGTAGTTATTCACGCCCTACCGCGGGAATTCAGCAAGTACGTAACATCACAGATGTTCAGTCCCGAGGTAAGTAACTCGTACGAGTTCCTCAAAGCATCCATCCTCAGGAGAAACGTTCTCACGGACCGAGAACGTCTGGACGAATTATTTCGTAACATCGAGTTGGGAGATCTGTCAGCCGTGAGCATGCTGACAAGAATGAGAGAAGTTATTGGCCAAAGTCAGTTCGACGAAGGACTATTTAGAGAACTCTTCTTATCCAAGCTGCTACAGTCTGTACAGACCGTACTTGTGACACTTCAGGGTACTGTAATAGAGGACTTAGCTATTACTGCAGATAGGATTCTAGAAATAACTAAACGGTCAGTTCCCGAAATATGCTCGATGACTAAGCAGACTTCGAGTAAGGATCCTGCAATGATAGAGTTATGCAACTCCATCCAACAGATGTTTAGGTCAAACATGACCTCTAACTCCTCCGAACGTCGTCCTAAATCTCCTCAACGCAGGAACTCACGTGGTCGATCTAAGTCCAAACCACGTTCACTGAAAAACCCTGACTGGTGCTGGTACCACAACACCTATGGCCAAGAAGCGAAGTGTTGCCGTAAGCCTTGTAACTTCGGAAATGTCTCAAAGTCTGCGGGAAACTATCCCGCCGGCACGCGTTAGCGGCAACCGTCGCCGGTGGCACTAGCCGCCTACTTTACATCCATGATGTGATAAGCCAGACTCGATACTTAGTCGACACAGGAGCCGAAGTCAGCGTCCTTCCTGCTACAGCGGTAGATCGACAGAAGGAACCTACCTTCAACTTACAGGCTGCAAATGGAAAACCAATCGCAACCTTTGGTAGGAAATACGTCTATCTGAACGTAGGTTTACGCAAACCTATTCGATGGATTTTCCTTCTCGCTGACGTTACAATGCCCATCATTGGCACGGACCTACTTAATCATCATGATTTACTCGTAGACGTCCGCCGAAAACGACTGATTGACAATACTACTAGTCTGTCTATCAAAGGCATCAGCTACATAGGCCCTAGTTTGTCACCCGTTAAGATAAAGGCAATTCTTGATCCAACTTTTCAACCTATTGTTGACAAGTATCCGGAACTTAACTGCCCGTCGAACGACCTACCGTGCGTGCACCACATCATTACCACAGGACAACCTGTGACATCTAAAGCACGACGATTAGCTCCTGACAAACTGAGAATCGCCAGGAATGAATTTGACCATATGCTTATCCTTGGCATCATTCGACCTTCGAATAGCCCATGGGCATCCCCACTTCATATGGTTCCGAAAAAGGATAGCAATGATTGGCGACCCACCGGTGATTACCGGCAAGTGAATGCCAAAACAACCCCTGATTGCTACCCGTTGCCTCATATACACGACTTGACGGCAACCTTATCAGGCGCGACTATATTCTCCAAAATCGACTTAATTAAAGCGTATAACCGAATCCCGATGGCAACAGAAGATATCCCGAAAACGGCTATCATTACGCCTTTCGAACTTTTTGAATTTCTACGTATGCCATTCGGTCTCCGGAATGCAGCCCAAACATTCCAACGCTTCATTGACGAAGTATTTCGCGGTCTCGACTTCGTATACGCATACTTAGACGACTGCATCATTGCCAGTCCAGACAAGGAAACTCACCTTAGGCACTTGGACTTGGCATTTGACAGGTTACGCCAACATGGTGTCACCACCAATATTCAAAAGTGTCAAATCGGTGTTGACTCACTCGACTTCCTGGGTCACACTGTTGACTGCAGCGGCATTCGCCCACTGGCTACTAAGGTCGAGGCTATACTGAAACCGGCTTACTTGGAGGGTAATCCTATTAGCATAGAGCTCAACATACCCCGAGATCCACAAGTAACAGAAGATCGTTTAGACATCGATGAAGTCACTAGCACAGCGACAGCTACTGAACCTTCTTTTGAGCCTCCCATGAAAAAGCGTTCTGGACGTACCGTAAGGTTTCCAGAATGTCTTCCTACTTATTTGACATAATGAAGTCGTGTGATTCACGCAACTCATTCGTTTGTGGTACTAACTATTTTTTGAGGTATCAATTATTTTTATATACAGTACCACTGAACACAAAATTTTTTTTAACAGTTCATGTTAAAGGGAGGGTGGGTGGCGCTAGCTGATCAGTAGATATGGTGGTGGTCACTAAGGTGAATCGCCCCATTCTGCAGGAACAGCAATATACAAATTGAAGGCTCGAGATATTTCTGATTTTTATGAGGGCTTAGATCTTTATCTTGAAAAGATAATAGTGAACGCCTAGACAGATAATGCTTCTACCTTTAAATATATACCATTCGCTCAGCCTATTGTTGAGATGCGACCACGTGGGATCTGCACAGATTTATGGGGCATCATATAAATTAACTTGCTGTCCATTGCCGGATCTTTAAATACCACTTCACAATATCTTGTCTCACTTATTTTCTAATAACGTCTTTACTTGATTCTCATTATATTGCATTAAACCTAACATTTTATAGCTCTTTATGAATTTGATTCGACTTATTCTATTCCTATTCTCTGGAGGGTACGGTTGTGCACCAAATAGAAAAAAAGACATGAAATAAAAACGACTGGCTTGAAAATAATTGTATTAAAGCCAAAAGTGGACAACATGATAGTACGAAGTATATGGGTAGCATTATACATTGCAAATGAACGTTGTCGGCCTAAGGATTAATTACTTCCCCATTCTGTTTTCTATATAAATGTGTTTATTAATGATATATTTCACTCACTTAATCTATTACACTTTAATGTTTCACCTCAGCACTTTAATTTTTCTAAAACAGCTTCCAATTCCTTGTAAACGTTGTACTTACCTCAATATTAGTTGGTTATCGTATGCCTACAACCACGGGATGAAAACGAAACGAAGTCGATTTTCCCGCTCAACCTGGAGGACAACTGTACAATTCAATAACTATACGGCCTGGTTCAGACAATCAGTGTAATTATATATATGTATCAAATATTAAACTGTTGAAACATTATTAACTTGTAGACAATCTACGATTTGACATTATATCATCCTTGATCGGGCCTGTAAAAATGGCATGCATTTTCATGTAAATTTATGTTTACATGAAAATAAATTATTATTATTATTATGTAACATGCACAAAAAATTAATTAGATGTATTTTTTTCGATGTTCTGAACTTAGCATTATTTTACCGTATGCACATCATTTTTTTTAACAAAAAAAGCTGATTTGGTACATTTTCCTCGATATGGTTCTTAGCGTTCGACCACATTACTGAATGTGTAGACAAAGGTCATTCGGCGGCAACATTATTTCTAGATGTTAGGAAAGCTTTTGATAAAGTCCCACATAACAGACTCATACTGAAACTCCTATCTTATGGAATAAGTGGAAGGCTTCTTGAGTGGATAACTTCCTTTCTTACAGGAAGAGAACAGTTAGTTAAAGTCAACCATCACTTATCAACATCCAAACCGATAACCAGCGGCGTGATACAAGGTAGTGTTCTTGGCCTTACCCTATTCATTGTATTCATAAATGATATTGTCTCTATGATCAAGTATGGCAAGCCATACCTCTTTGCAGATGACCTCAAAGTTGTCTATGATTTCGACTATAATGATATGAATATTGTTAGTAAAATCCAAGAAGACCTAAATAGTCTACGTAATTGGAGTGAAAATTGGCAGTTAACGTTCAATCCAGCTAAATCTGGGATAACATACTTCGGACGTTGGAAACCTAGCATGTGTCTATACATGTACGGTGACTATGTCTCAAACACGAACACAGTCACAGATCTCGGGGTAACATACTCAGATCTTACCTTTACTGAACATGCAGATAAGGTGGTATCTGATTGTAGACGTCTAACCGGCTTTGTGCTACGCAACTTTTACACTCCAGAAGCCAGATTAGCCATATATAAGATATGCTGTATGTCACAGCTTGCGTACAAACTCTTTGAAAAAATGGCTCATGGTACGATTTCTCTACTTCAGGAGGACATCTAACTGTATAAATCAGAACAACAGCATAAATCAGTATTAATATACTTCCTCTTTTCTTTTAAATAACTTATGTACTTTGGCATTTGGATTTCACTTCTTCAGTTACTATTCCCAACATTACCCTATATAAGAGTGAAAACCATAATTCGTTTCGCCCTAATTTTTACTTTTTTTTATTATTGTTATTCTATACTTCAGTTGTTGTTTACTACTATAAACTTAAACTAACCGTTGGTATGTAACACTATAAAACTCAATGACTAGAAATTACTAGTAATAAAAAAGGATAATAAACACTGCGGTTATCGCATACTGTTTACTTAAATTATCATTATCTGCTGGCTGCTTCTGTTTTCTTCACTTCTCGAAGGTATTGCACTGCTAATGAACAGTAATCCTGCTTTCTACATTTGTATTACTTGAGCGGTATCCAGAATATTGTTAGCACTTACGATGAACAACGGAACAAATTCCATTCTGAATTCTGTTCAACATCGCAAAGTTAACTTTGCGACCAATTTGTCCCTTCTATCTGCTAATACCAATATAATGCCGTACTTACCATCTAATGTGGATTTTTATAAACTTTCGAACTCTTATTGAGTGATAAAATGATAAAAATAACGGTCTGGATCCAGTGTGGCTTACTCCATCACATGTATATCACCTCTCTTCTTACATTCCATTAACGCAAAATTTCATAATTCCCGCATGAATCTGACTCACTATGAGTGTATTAAATATTACAATTTAGACTTAAACCAAAACCTTATATTCTATTCTTGTAAAGTTTTCTATTCATTTTCCAATTTTTAATTTCATAAAAGTGTTCAATTTCAGACTGCACTTGTCTAATATGATCATGCCTGTACAAACGGTATGTGAATCATGTAAATGCTTAATTTATGTGAAATATATATTATATTATATTATACTGAACATGCGAACAAGGTGGTATCTGATTGTAAACGTCTAACCGGCTTTGTGCTGCGCAACTTTTACACTCCAGAAGCCAGATTAGCCATATATAAGATATGCATTCGCCCCAAACTTGAATACTGTGCCCACTTATACAGTAGCTTTAAATCAGCAGACAGAAAAAAAGTTGAAAGTGTCCAAAGATTCCTCACGAAACGCATATTAGGCTATGGTCAGCAAATAGAATACCTTGACAGATGTATTCGACTGGACTTAGAGCCCTTATGGTTAAGGAGAGTGAAGTGCAATTTATTTCTCTTATTCAAAGTTATAAGAAAGCACTGTGACAGTAACTCGTCCATAACCTAGGCTAATCCTAAATCGTACGGACTACGCAACCATAACTACCTTCTCAAGGTTAACACCCATAAACTCACCACTAGAGCTAACTTCTTCACCATTAAATATTGCAAACTTTGGAACCAACTACCCCCTGAGATTAGATCCTGTGAAAGGCCTGACAGTTTCAAAAGGAGTCTAGAAAAACATATTAACATGTCCACCCTAGACCGCCTCAAAGATCTCAACTGCTGGTAGAGTGGAGAGACAATGGCATTTCAATATTTAACTACAGAAATTACACTAGTTCCCAGACTAACATAATAATACTTAGTAATTATGTAGGTTCAATACTTGAAATTAAATTGTCATTAAAATACCTAAAATGATTAAAATACTTATGCGGCAAATGTTCTCTTGGTTTACCGCTCTTATTTCCCTTATAACACTCAGTCATTGAGCCTAATGTATTCTTTGATAATACGAATTATGACACTGACTATGCTCTTATTATACATAGATTGATTTACTTCACGACTACCTGTAGTACTAACTACACTTCTGTAGTATTGTTAACCAAATGCTGAAATTTTGTCGGTTCTGTTAATATCTTTTTATAATATATGTAGACAGGTTACTTTGCAATGTCAAATGATGACTATATATAAGACTGTCATGATAATTTAGTAAACTAAGTCCTGCCAACCGACCTTACCTTCAGTTCATACTATCTACATTGATCCCTAACTATAATGTTCTGCTGAATCTTGCTCCAATATTCACAAAACTTATTCTTTTTATTCTTTAAGGTTTTAAATTCTTATAAAGTAATCTGTTCATTACGACGCATGCATAACTATATAATGTCAATCACGTCTCCTAAACCGTTAATGCCCAGCTCTCGCTACGCTCGGGCCCACGCTGCTCTTCGAAGATTTCAGAAACGCTTAGTTATAACGGACGCAAAAATCAAAACACCGATCTGCCGCTTGATATTTGTTTATTGTTACACCAACATATAAAAGGAATAAGCGAACTAAGTAAACTAAGGTCTGAAAACAAATATTACAATAATAAATCATTGTATTACTTCTGACGATGTTTCACTCTTCTTTCTGAACAGCGACCGATGAGACGATGACTGTCGTATTGATGCCTCCACGAAAATTGGGGAAGTTGATTTTAAGCAAACAACCAGGAATTGATCGTTCAATCTTCAACTCCATTGACACTCCCCGGCAAAAAAGGGATCCAACCCTTTTTTCCTTCACGACCAATGCACGTTGACTTGGATGCCATTGCGAGAACCTGGGTCACACGGACAGAGCTGAAATGAAAAACAAACAGAAAAGCCAACACACCACAAGCATACCCACAGCACAATCTCACACATCAGTGACGACCTGCGCATCCAGACAGAGACCTCCTCTTGACATCTTGCAACACAATCGCCATTTGCTAGAATGACTCTTGCAGAATGCAAAGTGACCATGGCAGCACCTCACGATACTCTACGCACATCCTCTTATCTACTCATTACAAATTACCACTGAAATCGCTTGTCACTCATTCTGCCTCAGTTCTAGTAGCGGTGACGCATGTGAGCCTCAGTCGTTTACACTCTTTCTCCCCGGCGTGTCGGACCGCAGCTAACAATTATTTCCGTGTGCATTTCATTCTCAGCAATAGCCTTCCCGGCGTATACGACCCATCTGTTGTCTCTAACATCAATCAATTCATTCACGGATGTAGAAGACAAGAAACAACTCCAGAAGTAATCACGACGAAAATTTTAACAAAATTATGCAATAAAAACAAGGCACGAAAACAACGAGTAAACACAACTGATCCAAAATCACAAATTGCGAAGACACACCACACGTATACACAAACAGTACAAATAACCTCGCGGTTCATGTCTTGGTGGAATTATTTTGAAGAATTGTAGGACTTACAGCAGTACGCCTACAACCCTTCTCAGGTTGACGCTCTAGGTTGGAAAATCGTCGCAGAGTTCATTTGCTAACTTCCTTCTATGAGCTAAATCCTCAAATCTGAACGGCAACACGCCCATGTCATTGTATCGTAGAATATAGATGACCAACAAACACACGACATATCTCATCAACCAAGTGTAGAAACAGAGTAATTTACACCAAAGATAATAACATTCAAATAGTAACTTGAAACTAGAAATGCCTTTATTCGTGCAAGTCAATTTAACAATTACTCTCTCCTTTACACTTGGCTTATCCTCACTAAACTGACCATTGATATTCTTCCTTTCAAACGAACTGATACTACCATAGTCATTGCACAAGATACTTGAGTTCATGGGTGTCTGTTTCATTGTGGATGACAGCACCAACGACGACTGATTGATATCAGTTGATGAACTTAGCAGTGGATCAAAAGCTGTTGTTGCTCGACTTTCAGAAATTTGTCTACCTGCAAGACAACCACCACTGCTGTCTTTTACTATCAGCTCAGGTTTAGCAATATCATCTGATGATAGGTGGGCTACACGCTGATCAATTACACTGACTGTCTCACAAGTATGCACACCTTCCGGAACTGCATCTGCATTTATTTCTACTTCACGTTCAAATTGTACAGAAACTTTGTTCAACTTAGCAGTAGTAGGCATATCCCTCATCTCATGATGATCAACCAAAGACAACTGTGAAGTATCATGGTCCTTATCACGAATATTCACTTTACCGTCAACTTCATCATTTTCAAACTCTTTAATAACAGAAGTAGACAAGTTTGGTTCCTCCTCACAAGTCCCTAAAGATTTCATACCTTCACTCTGACTAGTAATACCTTGAAAACTTGTGGAGTCAGAACTGCACTCTGAAGCAGTAACTCCATTCTGTGACACTCTATTCAACAATGGCTTATTAGTTGCAACTACAGACTTCTTCACCTCACCGTTATCGTCACACCATTCGGAGTCAGACCTGGATTTCACATTTAGCTTATCACTGAACTTGCTTACTGGTTCACAGTTCGCTTCTGTATGCACTTCTGGCAAACGTGTGAAACACAACCGTGTTTCTCTTGCATCTTATAATAATAATAATAATATATTCTCATTTTTTACATGAGGGACGCCAGTTTACAGGCATCATCAATTCGATAATTTACACATAATATTAATAAGCATATTTAGTAAAGATAATATAAGAAGGTACATTTTTTTCCCTAGCAATTTAGGGTACACCAATTGTATAGGCTTGCATAAATATTGTTTTAATAATAATAATAATATATTCCTTCCTGTTTACGCAGGAACATACCAATTGTACAGTCATGGATAAGTTATTATATAAATTACACAATTTGATGTATGATGAATTTACAGTCTTGTTGTTCTCTCTGACATGAGAGTCAGTCGGAACAGTCTGCTATAAAGTCTGTGTAGCACATAAAGAGATATAGAAATATTGTCTTCGCATTAAAAAAACCCAGACTTCAGATGAATGTAATACGGATATCTGGGAAAAAAAGCTTGAAGTCAATTCTCTTGTATAACTTTGTTATGAGCAACACCCTTGGCTTAAAGATTATTGATGTATTATGTTGAGACCAGTGATATATTTATTCCATTTTTTGGCAGTCTTATCGCAGTTTCATAACAGGAAAGAAATTTGATCGTGGATGCGAAAACTAGATAAGGTCATGTTAAGTTGTTTTACTGCATCAAATGGTGCCGAGGTCGATTCCAGAATTCTCCATTTGCGCCATTTGTGTCTGCATGGCGGACTGTACTCGTAAGTTGGGTAAAACGATGAAAAACTATTTGAGGACCAGTTGCTTCTTCATTTCAGATCATGAATACTCATTAACAGCATGTTCGCCAGCGTCTTCAAATGGTAGAATTGGATCGTTCCTGGAATTTGATTGATTTTGATTCAGCAACCGGTGAATCCCAGCTAGCATTTTCTTCGGGCGCATTGCAGAATTTTTGGGGCAAAAAACTTCGGGTAAATCTACTTACGTGGGACACTGTCCCGAAGTCTGCCCCAAAAATTCTGCAATGCGCCCTAAGTCTGCCCCGAAAAGTCTGCAATGCGCCCTTACTTAATATGACTAACTGCGACCTGGGATAACGTGTCTACGGTTCCTCATTTAACTAGTAAGCGGCAATTAAATCAGAGTTGAATCTATTACGCACACAGGTCGTCTCAGAAAACAATAAACTGGCAGTAGCTCAACGACTCACATTAACAAAAAGCAGTTGATTTTAATTGAAAATATATTTAATAATCTTGGCCAAAAAATTTACAATCTTCAGATAACTTTCTAAAGTAGAACATCCTATAAATCACCAGGAAAATTCACACGTGTGCTTTCGGCGTCGGGTAGGTTTTCTTTGTTGACGTCGACGGTGATCTGAAAAATGAAGTTAGGAAAAAATTAGGACCTACCAATGGGGAACGCCGTCGCTTTCTAATTCTCGACTTCAGTCTGTCCCGACTGTTATGGAACCAACGTTGAATTGAAGCCGTGATAGCCTTCACTGTGGTACGTCGGTCAGCATTACCTAGTTTATGTAAACTGCTAATAGTTCCTAGAGAGACAACAATGAAAAAAGTGTCACCTACGTATCACTAGGTTACACGTCTTTGTGTCTTTAAATTTCTTTTTTTCCTTAGTGCCAGCCCATGAAAAATGTGAGCTGTAGTTCGGCTCCAACAACACATTCATTATGCGACCAACGGAGGTTTGCACGTGCGCATATTGTAATAAAGGCAGATGAATGCAAAAGTAAACTCACCATTTAATATTAATAATAATAATATATAGAATACTAATATGTAGAATAATAATACATATAATAATAATATATATAATAAGGTACATGATTTTTAATAGCTATGTAGGAAACACCAATTGTATTGTTTAAATTACATGAATTACGGCTGCTGTCATTTTTTCTTTAGTTTTGGTTAAAAACATGACAACTACTGATTCTATAGACCACATTAGGAGATATAGGGATATTGACTTCGCATTAAAAAAACCCAAGTATTCGTTGGAGGGATTACGGATACTTGGGAAAAAATAAAGCTTGAAGTCAATTCCCTTATATAACAATAAAAAGAAACTTATAATAATATACTGTTTTCATTGAAAGAAGACATGTCTATATATACAATGGAGGAGAATGTAATAACGATAGTAAACACAGTTGGCATAAGTTAATACTATTGGTTTGTATCCTTGATATCGGTCAACTGTGGCTCACTGTAAACTGTAGTACTCTTCAAGTCACGACAATTTTGAGGTGTGCAATATGGAAATTATAACGGCGTTATGCAAAAGACTTAAGCCAATACCATGTTTTCCTCCCCAAATAATGACCTAAAGTTCCCAACAAATTTCAATAATAAACCCTTCACGTCTTCTAGGTAATAGGAAGAATAAGCCGGGTGACTTAAGATGTAACATGACAAGAATAAATCGAAGAAGTTGTCATAAAAGCAAGGTGGTAATACGTCCTTAAGGTATACCACTCCTAAATATAAAAGAAAAAGCCTACACTCCGTTGCTTTCCAATGGTCAACGTCGTCTAATGTTCGACACTTACGCTGGAATTCAAAAGGAGTCAACTTGTGTGAGCCGAGTAGTCTGCAGTTAACAGTGTGCAATATCGCAGGATGCATGCCATCTGCCCTAGATGTGGCCATGGATTTCCACAGGCCAATCAACTTTCGAACTACACCTAAGTATACGAGATGCATGCTATCTATAGGGAAAACAGTGATCATGTCTACATGCAATCTCTCGAAAGGAGATTTACCCTTATGGTGACATGGCAAAGTTTGGTTGCGAAAAGACATGTCTGTTCTTAAAGCAGCACATATAGTAGGAAAAACCATGCGATGATCAGCACGAAAGCGTAAAGCCTCACATTTATCGCATCCTTGTGTTGAATTGTGACCACTTATTTGCTTAACTAGTGCTCTTGCTGGTGTATCACAGATGACGGCCTTAAGTACAATGTCTATGCGATGATTGTTGGGTAATGTGACACCATTGGCACAAATGTTTTCTAATTCGATGATAGTGTCCCTCAAAAAAGTGTGTATACTTACAGGTTTACACGAACCACAGTAGACTCCCACCAAGAAAACGGATTCATGCAGTCTACACAACTTATACGCTATGCCTAATAATAAAAATGGCCGGTACTGTTAAAGTCGCAATATAAAACGTATCACTACGCAAGTAATTACTTGGAAAACTTCGTAAAAAAGAAGGGTGACAAACAGGCCAACTCACAACAAAGGAAGTAATAATGGTGGATTCCGCCGCTTCGAAGGATTTCAGTGCAGTAAAACATTTCTCAGGTAGGAGCCTGTGGTGATGTATTCAGATAGTGAAAGTACATTTAATTGATTGTTTATATTAAAAGAGTTTATTATTTTAAATTATGTATTATTATTCACTAATTCTGATTCATTGTAACGCAGTTCTAAAAAGTTAACTGTCATTGCTTGAGTAAGTACATCAGGGTTACTCCCATTGGTTGATTTGTAGCCAATAACCGTTCATCAGGTTGCCCCAAAAATTCTGCAATGCTCCCTAAGTTTTCCTCGGAATCTGCAATGTGCCCTAAGTTTGCCCCAAAAATTCTGCAATTTGCCCAATGTTTGCCCCAAAAATTCTGCAATGCGCCCTAAGTTACCCAAAAATTCTGCAATTTGCCCGAAGTCTGCCCCAAAAATTCTGCAATGCGCCCGAAAAAAATGCTGGCTGGGATTTTATATTCTTTTCGATCTGGTATCAGAATAACCGCGAACCATTCCATTAAATATGTCGAATAAGGCATGCAGGGGTAGATCATTACCATCGAATGAATCAACTTGATCTGAGATGCAGCTTTCAGCATGTTTTCGTTATATCATAGATATCCAGGTTTATTGGCGCTGTATAGGCAGTGATTTGGATTAAGACGTATTCTGCAGAGTCTCCGTGCCCATTTGAAGTATACATATGCTTTGAAAGGATTACTTTGTTGGCTCCTACCCCCACTGAGTGTTAACAACAGCTGCTGTGGATTTATGTATTTCCTCGCCATTTTGGATAAAACATCGCCGCATTCATTTTGGGAGAGAGACCAGTTGGTGGATTATGAATGATGTTCAAGTAACTTTTATCTTTTCATGTGGTGTTGCGGTAAGTTTCTACCTTGTTTTCTCATATTTCATTCGTATGTTGGTTATGGTTCGCCCTTTGTATCAGGTAGACATAGTTTGATCGACTCCTATTTGAATGGGTGTTATTGTCATGACTGCTGCTTTTTTGTCTGGAATTATAAATAGAGGCAAAACAAACAACAGGTGTAGTCTCTGAGTTCATACATTAAATGGGCCTATGATTTCTGAAACTCTTACATGGGAATTACCACTGGTATCAATTACAAACTCACTTAGTGTGTCATTAAGTGCCTTTTCAAAGGAGGCCAATGTGCTTGCTAGTCGTATTTTCTCAGGTAGTTTGTTCCATATTTGGGCATACCTAACCAAGAAAAACTTTTGCCTGGTGGCTGTTTTACACGGTTCTATAGCCACTGTACCTTTAGTGTGTCTAAGGTTGTATCCTGTGTTACCTGAGAACCGAGTATAGTTGGCAGGGGTATACACTATTTGGTTAAGAAGCTTATAGAAGAGTATCAGATTTAGTCGCAGTCGCCTTAACCATAATGTTTCTAGTCCCAGGATTTCACATCTGGTAGAGTAGTTTGTGCCGTTATCGGTTCCGAGTACTTTTCGCGTGAAGTACCTCTGTACTCCTTCTACTTTCAGTTTGTCTTCTATGCGTGTACTACTAAATATGAATGAGCAGTAATCTAGGAGTGGGCGCACACAAACCTTGTACAGTAGTATTCTGGATTCGTTTCTGTAGAAGTTCCTGAGTAGGAAACCAATAAGCCTTCGTGATTTCGACACTTGATTCGAGATATGCTCTGAAAATGATAGATTGTGTGAATATTTCAGTCCTAGGTCTAGTACAGATTTGAGTCTGGGGATTTTGTGGCCCTGAATTGCTAGGTTGAGGTCAAGGTTGGAACAGCCTATGCAGAGCCATCCACACTTTTCAACATTAAACTCTAGTCTCCAGGTGTCACACCATCTATCCATTTTTGCTAATTCTTCATGTATTGAGTTCATAGTTGGGCCGATATCTGTATTTGTGCAGGTATATGTCACCTTCAAGTCATCTGCATACAGTATTGGCTTGCCTATACTAAAACATTCACATATACTGTTTATGTATATAATGAAAAGAAGGGGTCCCAATACACTCCCCTGGATGACACCACTGCTGATTGGTCTAGGTCTGGAGGTCATTGAGCCAACTTTAGTTGTCTGATTCCTGTCATAGAGAAATGATTTTATCCAATTGTAGAGGGGGTTGCGTATCCCTAGTGAGCATAGCCTACCGACTAGCAGATTGTGTGGGACTCTGTCGAAGGCTTTCCTTATATCGAAATAGAGGATTATTACTAGCTCTCTCCTATCTCTTCTATAGGTGACTTCGTTGAAAAAGTCTATATGGCAAGTGACGCAAGATCTTTTCTTGAGGAATCCGTGTTGAGACAGGTTGATGAGTTTATGTTTTAGAAAGTAGTCTGACATTTGGTCCTTGATTACTTTCTCCATGATCCTTGATATGACTGGTGTTATATTGATAGGCCTATAATTACATGCACTAGTTTTGGCCCCTCCTTTATGCTTAGGTAATATATATGTGTTTTTCCAAGTTTCAGGGTAGGTTTCAGTCACTAGTGAGATATTAAATATTCTAAGTAATAATGCTATCATATCCGTACCACCGTTTTTGTATATGACGGATGGTATATCGTCTATCCCACAACTACTGTTAGCTTTTAATGTCCTTACCGCCGATGCTATATTTTGTATATTAAAGTTTATTTCACCTAACTTGTAGTTATTTTTGCAGGTTATGTCGAGAATTGGGGACGGATGTGCTTTGGTGTTGTTGGAGAACCACTCACTCAGGAGTTCACTAATGATCTGGGGATCATCGTAAATTATACCTTCGTGTTCTAAATGACTGATATTGTTTTCTTCACCCTTCTTCAGCCGTTTTTGCAGGATTTTGCAGAGTTCCTGGGTTTTAGAGGTGCCCTCTAGGGCTTTATTTTCCTCGACTTGTGCTTTCATTTTATGTCTCTCATCTAAATTTTTAAATATTTCGTGTATCAGGTGTAATGCATTAAATTCTTTGTATAAATAAAATCTCCTTTTTAGTTTCCTTAGTTTTATTCGCGTTTTGCGATCTATGAACAGAGTTGGTGTCTTTAGGGCAGATTTCAGGGGTGCGATTGTGTCTCTTACCGAACTGATTGTCTTGTAGAAGGTATTTAGTATTACTTCTAAGTTATTATTGGTGAAGTATTCACCCCAGTCTGAGCTTCTCAAGAGCGTTGGTAGGAATTCCCAGTCGGCATTTCGATAGTCCCTATATTGATAGTAAACCGGGGAACTCTTAGGTGTGTGTTCAGTTGTTAGTTGTAAGGGTAGGGTGCAGTACAGTATGTTGTGGTCACTGTTGTCGAGTTTATCCCTCACCTCTATCGAGATCGGCTCTATTTTGTGGCAGAGGATTAAGTCGAGAATATTGTTGTGTCGTGTTGGGAGGCGTACGCACTGCTTCCATCCTCCTACATCTATGGCTTCTAGGATCACCTCGTAGGTTCTCGGTCCAGTGCAGGTATCCCAGTTCACTCCAGGGAGGTTGAAATCGCCACAAACTAGTTTGTAGTCGAATTCCAGCTTAGGTACAACCTCTAGTATTTCTCCGATAACCGTATCAGTCGTTATAGGGCTGTTAGGGGCTCTGTATATACATCCCACAAGAATGTTATTTTCATTCGTGTGGATGCTTATCCACTTGGATTCTGGGAGTTTGTCGATAGTTAGGTTTGTAAAGGTATTGGAGTTAGTGGATTTAGAGGCATATATTAGACAGCCGCCTCCTCTCTTGTCTACTCTGTCATTCCTGTGGATGTTATAGTTATCAATTATCAGCTTTGTGTCAGGTATATCAGTAGTAAGCCAAGTTTCAGTTACCAGAATCAGTGTAGGCCGCTCCATGTATACCAAGCTGCGAAGGGAAGTTATTTTGTTAAGGAGAGATCGAGCATTTAAAAGCATAATTTTCAGAAAACCAGGGTTGTTGGGATAGTTAGTAGGTTTTCTTGTTACTATCCCTAACTCCTGGTTGCCTATGTTATGTTCGGAGGGATCCTCATATGAGACATTGTCAGCGTGTTTACTATTCCCTGGACAAATTGTGCTGCGAGGGGGGCTATTGTTTGCTGCAACCGAAAATAATCCTGTTGCATATAATCGTTTCTGGTCTCATTACGTGGGTATCTAGGATCATTTCTCTGCATAAAATAGTCTGTTTCACTGTTCACATTGTAATTTACAGGGCCATAGTAACCTGTTTTTAGGTTATTTTGAGGATAGTGCGTGCTAGGTCTTACGTAGTTGTACATTTGCTGACTCATCTCGTGAGTGTACCTAGAAGGACCAGGGGCCAATCTATACCCGTTATGCCGAGGGTTCGAGTATAAATTTCCGTTGATATGGTACCTAGTGGTGTCCCGTCTAGTAGCCCATGTGTTTTCATTATTGATTATGGGTCCCGTCCTCAGGTTATATGTGCCTACAGGCATTTTAAAACCTCGGCTATTGCGGAAATCGTGGGTATCACTCTGCTGTTTGATCAGCTCGGTGCCCCTTGCATATCTGCTGGTGTGTGATTTTGTGTGGGTAGAGCCATTTTTGCCGTTAGTTCTCACCTTGTGCAGTCTGTCGTCCTCAATTCGTTTACTACTCTTAGTTCGACGAGGAGCTCTTCCATTCACGTCTTCCGTCTCCTTTATGGGACCTGCCGCTATGCGTGCATAGTTATTTTTTAGGCTTATATGCTGCTTGTTGGGCTTGTCACAAGGGAGGTATATGGACGCATGAGGAGAAACCTTGGTTTTAGGGGACTTCTTTACTGCTTTTACAGTGGGATTATCTTGTTTGGCCCTGGGTGCAGTGTGATCTGCCGATATTTGCAGGTTATCGGTAGTAGGAGCATCTACATCTACTTCATGGGTGTGGTCAGTAGATTTACTAGGAGTGTTCTCATGAACTTCGAGACCAATTACAGTGTTACTGCTCCTTTTGGGTTTCCCTTTGCCTTCTTGTGTCGTTTGTTCACCTACTACTGTGCAAGTGTCACTTTGTGCTATAGTGTTCTTTGACACTTCGATGCTGACGCTATTCACGATTTGTGGTATAATCGTGTTTGTATCTATGGTGTTCTTAGCTACTTGTCGTTGGTTGGGGGTTTTGTCCGGGACTATTTTAAGATTTTTGAATTTTGTAGTGGAAGCCAAAATATCCTCAGATTTCCTGAATTGTTCGGCTATAATACAGCTGTCAAACCTGAAAAGTATGGGACATGTGCGGTTTGTCTCTTTTTTATTTAGTCTAATACACTGACAGGGTGTGCTTAGAAGGTTGGCAGCTCTTAACAAGGAGTGCTGAACCGATTTTATGGGCTCTTTGTCAGGTATGTTGTACACTATGGCGTTCTGTTTAGAAGCAAGTCTCTTAACAACTTCGCTCGACAAATAGTCCATAACGTTTTCTAGCTCCTTAGCATGTTCCAATTCAGCATCGGTTGGTTTAGTCCTGAGCTTAAAGAGTTTTAGGAAAGTGAGATCTCCCAGTTCTCTTTTAAGATGGAGGATTGTTTCTGGTACCAGGTCAAGTTGATTTAGTTTCGTCCTGAGTTCATTTATTTGTAGCTGCATGTCATTTATGATGCAGGCTAAGTTAGTAATCTCTCCCTTTTGTGACAGGATATCTTCCACCTGAATTACAGGGGTTAGCATTATGTTGGAACCGTTTATATTGGGTGAACTACTAACTGAAGCCGATTTAAGGGGTGATAATGCGTTACTCGATAAGCTTAAGCTAATTTCTAAGTTACTAGTGTTCATAAGAACACGTTTTTTATAGCTTTTGCCCATTATTATTGGTGATAATATAGCAGAACAGAAAAATGAATATCAGCGAAAACACGTGCAAAAGTTTCACCAGATTCGAACGTACCGCAATCACCACTTTGCAACTTATCTGTTGAGCATGTACTACGAAACCTGTTGCACTCACTTAGTTTATATGCATTACTAGACATCATGGGGCCTTCTCGATATCCACCTCTCTGAGGCTTATTCGTCATCAATGAGTGAGTTTTACACTCAGACTGCTCAATTCTAGGGGTGAGATCTAATAGACTGGCGAACTTGCTCATAGATTCATTGACACTAGTATTTACCAGTTTCAGGATATCATCAAACTTTGGCTCGATACCCTCATCCTCCATACGGGAGCTTATCTTCACCCACTTCCTTTGCAGTCGAGTAGGTAGACGTCTTGCTATTACTTCTAGTATAAAACTTGAGTTGAGGTCACTCATTCGATTCATCGAAATCATTCCATTCTTGTAAATTAGCAAATTATCCAAAAACTCAGTGAGTGCCTGGGAGTCATCCTGTAATTGACCACCATTACCCTTAACAGCCTCGAATAATTTCCCTGCAATCATCGAAGGTCTTCCAAACCTTTGACGTAATATGCTCATAGCCTCGTAGTAGCCCTCTTTTGGCTTCATAAACTTACAAAACTATATAGCTCTTGCAGCATCTCCAGTGCAATATCTCATCAAATACATTAATTTCAATTCATCATTTAATAAAACACCACTCAACATGATCTCAAACTCCTTTACAAATTGTAAATAATCAGCCGGGTTTCCATCAAAACACCATGGTTCAAATTTAGGGAGTTTGATGTTCCTATTATCCCTGAACGGCGAAACAGTAACATCAACCATGTCATGCTTAACATCAGACACATCGTTACAATTAACAGACAAGTCACCATGACTTACTTTCCTGTTTGCATCCAAGACGCTCTGTCCCTTCTTTGACCCAGGCATTGTTGAACTTGATCCAATTCCAAAAAAGTTCCAGATATCGCTTGTTCAAAGAGGACTTGACCGGCACCAGGAAAAATGAACGGCGACTATCCAAACTTTTACCAACTGTTTCAATCCGCCACATCTGTTTCCATCGTCAGAAACTGTCAATCACGTCTCATAAACCGTTAATGCCCAGCTCTCGCTACGCTCGGGCCCACGCTGCTCTTCGAAGATTTCAGAAACGCTTAGTTATAACGGACGCAGAAATCAAAACACTGATCTGCCGCTTGATATTTGTTTATTGTTACACCAACATATAAAAGGAATAAGCGAACTAAGTAAACTAAGGTCTGAAAACAAATATTACAATAATAAATCATTGTATTACTTCTGACGATGTTTCACTCTTCTTTCTGAACAGCGACCGATGAGACGATGACTGTCGTATTGATGCCTCCGCGAAAATTGGGGAAGTTGATTTTAAGCAAACAACCAGGAATTGATCGTTCAATCTTCAACTCCATTGACATATAATGTTCATAAAGATGTACGCGGAGACCTATTGGAGGCACTCCTTAAGAAAGCTAGGGAGATGGAATATGGGGTACGAACATGTCTGGTACCAAGCAATATATTTGCGGTAGCCATAATAATCTTAGTCTCAGAGCCTAACATCAAAGAAGGAGGGAGGGTGGCGTTTGCTGATCAGTAGATATGGTGGTGGTCACTAAGGTGAATCGCCCCATTCTGCAGGAACAGCAATATACAAATTGAAGGCTCGAGATATTTCTGATTTTTATGAGGGCTTAGAACTTTATCTTGAAAAAGATAATAATGAACTCCTTGACAGATCATGCTTCTACCTTTAAATATATACCATTCACACAGCCTATTGTTGAGATGCGACCACGTGGGATCTGCACAGATTTATGGGGCATCATATAAATTAACTTGCTGTCCATTGCCGGATCTTTAAATACCACTTCACAATGTCTTATCTCATTTATTTTCTAATAACGTCTTTACTTGATTCTCATTATATTCCATTAAACATAACATTTTATAGCTTTTTATGAATTTGATTCGACTTATTCTATTCCTATTCTCTGGAGGGTACAGTTGCGCACCAAATGCACAAAAAGGCATAAAATAAAAAAAACCGGCATAAGGAAAAAATGTATTAAAACCAAAAGTGGACATCATGATAGTGGAAACTGTACAGGAAGCATTATACTTTGCAAACGAACGTTGTCAGCCAAGGGGTTTCCTTTATTAATGCATTTATTAGTGATACTTGGACTTACCCATTTCATTACACTTTATTGATTCACCTTAGCACTTTTACCTTTCTAAAACAGCTTTCAATCCCTTGTAGAAGTTATTCTTACCTGAATATTGATTGGTTATCATATGCCTACAACCACGGGAGGAAAACGAAACGAAGTCGATTTTCCCGCTCAACCTGGAGGACAACTGTACAATTCAATAACTATACGGCCTAGTTCAGACAATGAGTGTATTTATATATATTTATCAAATATTTAACTGTTGAAACATTATTAACCTGTAGACAATCTACGATTTGATATTATATCATACTTGATCGTGCCTGTAAAAATGGCATGCATTTTCATGTAAATTTATATGTTTATATGAGAATATACATTATTATTTTCTTTTTCAGGTGCGACAGGCACTGGATAGGAAACAAACGAAGCACGGGATCCAACGAACAACAACAAGGAAGCTATGTACAAACACCCTATTAGCATAGGCAGACGAACCAGTAGGCATACCACCGAGCCGATCGGAAGATTTATTTCACCCGAAAGGGAACCATCGATTTTTTTACTTCCGGCTGGTTCTGTCTTAGGGTCCTCACCACCACTCCCCACTAGGGGGGGGAGTGAGCTGTAGCGGTAAATAATTCCTCAAAATTATTGACCGCAGCAATCAATCACTCATTGGATGCTGACCACCACTGTTTAAGTCGACTTGTTTATCTGAAGGCTTCCGGTCAAGCATCCCCGCCATTTGGTACCCCGTTGTGTCACTTGCACGATCAGTAGCTAGCTAAGCGCTCGTCTAACGGCTTGTTTTTGTCCCGAAATATATCACTTAGTTTGGACGATCAAATATTGGCTTTTGCTTTGTTGTTGGTACGCGAGAATAACTTAGAGGCTGTGTAAGAGAATTCCGTCATTTTTTAAAGTACCATCTGTCCATCGTTTCTTGAAAGCATCTACGAGTAGGTCATGACTGTTAAGTAGGTCTGGGCCAATGATAGGCGTTGTGACGTCAGCATTGAAGAAAATCCTCTTGATAGGTTTACGTAAACCTACAGTCAGATAGCCATATTTCATACCAACGGTTGCGATAGGGTTTCCACTTGCAACCTGTGGGCTGAAGCTAGGTTGCTTTTGTCGATCTGCCACTGTAGCAGGAAAGACGCCAACTCCGTCAGCTGTGTCGACCAAGTACCGGGTTTTGTTGACCGCGTAACGGATGTACAGCAGGTAGCTAGTGCCACTGGAGACTGTTTCCACAGACGCGTGTCGGCGGGAAAGTTTCCCACAGTCTTGGAATCTTTGCGAAAATTACAGTATCTTCGGCAGCATTTGCTTCCTGGCCATAGGCACTATGATGCCAACACCAGTCATTGTTTTTAGTTGAAAATGGTTTGGACTTTTACTCAACACGTGATTTTCTAAGTTGAAGGGAACTCTGTTGACGGTAGGGGGCATTACGGGGATGTTTGTCCTAAGTAGTCACTCGAAGGGGTTGCATAACTCAGTCACTTCAGTGTACATACTCGAAGACATTTTAGAAATAGAACACATTTCAGTAACTGGCTGTAGTGGTATTTTCGGAATTCTATCAGCCAAAGTGGCTAAATAATCGATGACAACACCTTGGAGTTTGTACTGACCCTGGAAACTTAGATAGAAACAACTCTCCAAAGACTCTATCTTCAAAACGATGGCAGCTAATAACATCCGGCATTCCTCCTAGCATGTACACTGCCGACTGATCGCCTAACTAGACAGTGAGAATAGTTTCATCAAGACGCTGTCGATCCGAGAGCTCGTCACTCTGAAGAAGGGCTGCTTTAAGCATCTCATAAGGGTTGCTTTTCTTTGAGGTGGACATTTGCACAGTAACTGATTAGCGTAATTCCTTCGATAGAGCACGGATAACTGCACGGGGCTGTGGACGTCGGTCAGTGATCCTACATACTTAGAAGTCAGACTCGGCTATCTGAAAACATGATTCTGTATTTTCTGGCCAAAAATGGCATGAGCTAAATAGTGGTGCTAGTTGGAAGAAAACGGACGAGCTTAGGTGTCCGGCCACCCATTTGAAAAATAATATTCAAGATATAGCATATATAACTCAAGAACAGATTCAAAATGCAACAGACTCGTCGGATTCGTCTGCATGTTTAAAGAAGGTGAATTTCGCTATCGGGCTCACCAGTTTGGAGGCTAAGAGGTTCACGTTCACAGATAGTACAGTGTGTACTTATTTAAGATATTATTCACACACAACTCTTAAAATATTCGTTCTGTGTAGACCAGAAGCAAAGCAAAACAGCAAAATTGATCGTCCGAATTATGAAGTATAATCCGGGACCGAATCGTAGTTCAAGGTTGATTGCTTAACTAGCTAGAAGTTGTTCACGAACAACTAACTGCAACACGACAGCGTGGCAAATGGTGTGGATGCTTGGTCACGAGCCGTCAGCTAGGCAAGTCGGCTTAGAAAGTCAGAGTCGGCGTCCAACCTTGAGTGGTGAATGATGTGGCTAATAATATTGGGGAATCATATACCGCCACAGAGTCTTGTAAATTGGTTAACACATTGAAAATTTGGGGATAGAATTCACTCAGCACTAATAGTTAAAAAGCATTACAATTATAACCTATTAGTGATCAATAAATGTTTCTGTAATTCGCTAGACAGATATTTTAGGCAATATAGCCATATTTTGATTGTATAAGATAAATTCACCTGGTAGAGGTACCCGTGCATATGCGTTCAACTAATGGGTTAATGCATTTATATTCTACAATGCAAGACAAGTCTTGAATATGTTACATTCTTATTTCTCAGATTTGTTATAACAAATATTCACGCTGTGCAGTCGTATTTATAGTAAGGAAAAGAGTACTTAGGGGCGTTGCGTGCGTTGTCTGACTAAACTGCCGTACACATATATTCTAGTATTTCTTCGTTCTTATTCATGTGCGCAGACGTTGTGGCTACTCGACGCCCACAACGTAAATCAAAAGGCACTTGCGAAGATTACGAATGTGTATTGTAGCAGTAGTCAAATTCGAAATTGTGTCAAGGTAATATTCAACAGTGAATTGACAAATATTTGCGAAGTACATATAAAATCGGTCTGTATACACATATAATACAAGTGTAACAACAGAAGACAAGGGCGAAGCAACAGATCGTTTTATTATGAAAATCAACACGTATTTATAGATCTTTCAACTACATTATTATAGACAAGCGCAGTCATCTGATTGGTTGTTTAGGTAGACAAACGCAGGCTTCTGATTGGTTGTTTCGGGATTCCTTGACAAATAGAGTTCTCTCTGCGAATCATATTCTGCCACGTTAACTTTGCTGTGATTGGTTGTTGACTCAGGCTTGTTCATATTTTCTCACGGCCCATATTAGTGACCTAGACCTTAACGTAGATTAGTGCCAACCAATCGGCTAGCAGCCTGCTCTCACCACACAAGTATACAAATTAGATTAAAAAGCATGTTTACAGTTGGTATAGGGGTACTACATAATTCCCCCATCAGAACACTGAAATATATATAAAAAAATACATTTAAGTGTTCGAAAATAACATGCGTCAGCGCAATACGTAGCAGCGATAGTACACAGAAGGCGATTTATTAAGCTGAAAAATGAGCAGTTTAAAGTGGTTAATAACATCGATAATAAATGCGATAATCTAGGGAAAGTGGAATTGCTAATCGTAATAGAATATATAAGGAACGATAAAATTGTCCGGGGATCTGTAGTCGGTAGACGAAAACGATACGTGAATAATATACGAGATGTGATCATATGTAATAATATAGGAAATATCGATGTTAAAATAATAGTGACGTGATTTATGTATGAAAATATTAATCAGTTGAATGAGTAATCAAATGACAATTACGAATAAAGATAATAAAAATGAAAATTCATGGTAAGTTATATTTCGATGACTTGCACGTAACGTTTAGGCCAATGGACTCGTCTACCAGATCGTGTTGTTTTCGCAGGCTTCTCTGTCGACGTTGAAGCTTGTGTGGATGTAGGTGTTGGCACGTCGTTCAGCTGGTTCTTATCGTTGACTTCGAAATCGTCGAGGAACGCTGGTTTGACTCTGTCGATACTGATGGCTTCTGTTTTATTCAATCTTTCTATCGTGATAACTTTCGCGTTTCTGTTTAGAACTTTGAATGGGCCATCATAAGCGGGTTGAAGTGGCCGTTGTACACCTTCTCTCCTGACGAAGACGTGGGTGCAGTCTGTCAGTTGTGACGGGATGTATGGCGCTCGTTCCTGCTGACGTGGAAGTGATATCTTTAGCTCGTTCATGTGTCGTTTTAGCTGGTGCACGTAACCAGTCATATCGTGTGGAACTTCGTTACCCGGGGTGAAAAATTCTCCTGGTAATCGTAATGTTGTTCCATAGACTAGTTCGGAAACACAGCAGCCAATATCTTTCTTTATAGTAGCTCGTATACCAAGTAATACTAGTGGAAGTTTGGTTGACCAATCGTTTTGAGTCAAAGAAGCAGCGAGCGCAGCTTTGAGTTGTCGATGAAATCGTTCGACCATACCGTTGGAACTAAGATGATACGCTGTTGTTCGTATTCGTTTAATGCCTAGTAATTCAGTTAGCTGGTCAAAAAGTCGGCTTTCAAACTGGGCGCCTCTGTCTGTAGTGATAATTGATGGGACACCAAAATTGGCTATCCAGTTTTCGACTAAAGCTTTAGCTACCGTTTCAGCTGAGACGTCGATTAATGGAACTGCTATTGGCCAACGAGTAAATCTGTCAATGCAGGTTAGAATATAGTTGAAACCATTGGAAGGAGGCAGTGGACCAACTATGTCTACATGTACATGGTCAAATCTAGAGTCGGGGTTAGGGAAGCGACCAAGTGGTGCTTTGGTGTGCCGGTTGATTTTGACTCTTTGATAAGACAAGCAATTTCGTGTCCACTTCTTAACGTCGCTGTTAATGTTTGGCCAGATAAATCTTTCTCTTAGTAGCTTGGTAGTAGCGCTAACACCAGGATGCGACAAGTTATGTAACTTCTCGAATACTGTATGTCTCATAGCTATTGGAACGAAAGGTCGATATTTACCCGTAGAGGTGTCGCAGATAACTTTTGTTGAGCCAAAAGGAATTGCCTCGAGGTTTAGAGATGTTGTTTTAGAAGACATGATCTTTTTGAGTTCGGCGTCGTCTCGTTGTAAGTTTGAGAGATGTTCGTAGTCGATGTCTGGGCATACAATGTTATCAATGTGCATACGTGATAAAGCGTCTGCCACTTCATTGTTTTTACCCTTCATGTGTCGCAGATCCGAGTTGACTTGGGATATATACTCGAGATGTCGTAGTTCGCGCGGAGAGTAATTAACCTGCTTTGCTGATAAAGCTTTCGTTGGAGCTTTATGGTCTGTTGACCGGAAAGATGGTTGTAGAATGTCAGGAAACTGATCTGCCGAGTCGGTATATGGAGGTGCTGGTGTGCGTGTGACCATCAAGTTCAACGATGATGCACGGCTAATCGTACCAGCGATGTACTTTTTATTGAGCGAGTCTATAAGCTTAAGGCTTACCGGATCAACCAGCAGTTTGTGTTGCTGTAGAAAATCTATACCAAGGATTGGGGATGGAACGTCTGCGATGATGAAAGACCAATTGTAGGTATTCTGCAGACCAAAATCTAAAGTCATTCGTTTACTACCATATGTAACAATATTAGACTTATTAACTGCTTGGAGCGTAACTGCAGGGTCAGGATGTTGACGTTCCTGCGTAGACGGAGGGAGAACACTAACCTCTGCCCCTGTGTCGACTAAGAACATAGTACCGGTATTTATATCTGTTACATAAAACAAACGACTGCTAGATCGTAGATTGCCGACTGTCAATGGAGTTGAAGATTGAACGATCAATTCTTGGTCGTTTGCTCAAAATCAACTTCCCCGATTTTCGCGGAGGCATCAATACGACAGTCATCGTCTCATCGGTCGCTGTTCAGAAAGAAGAGTAAAATATCGTCAGAAGTAATATAACGATTTATTATTGTAATATTTGTTTTCAGACCTTAGTTTGCTTAGTTCGCTTATTCCTTTTATATGTTGGTGTAACAATAAACAAATCTAAAGCGGCAGATCAGTGTTTTGGTTTTTGCGTCCGTTATAACTAAGCGTTTCTGAAATCTTCGAAGAACAGCGTGGGCCCGAGCGTAGCGAGAGCTGGGCATTAACGGTTTATGAGACGTGATTGACAGTTTCTGACGATGGAAACAGATCTGGCGGATTGAAACAGTTGGTGAAAGTTTGGATAGTCGCCGTTCATTTTTCCTGGTGCCGGTCAAGTCCTCTTTGAACAAGCAATATCTGGAACTTTTTGGAATTGGGTCAAGTTCAACAATGCCTGGGTCAAAGAAGGGACAGAGTGTCTTGGATGCAAACAGGAAAGTAAGTCATGGTGACTTGTCTGTTAATTGTAACGATGTGTCTGATGTTAAGCATGACATGGTTGATGTTACTGTTTCGCCGTTCAGGGATAATAGGAACATCAAACTCCCTAAATTTGAACCACGGTGTTTTGATGGAAACCCGGCTGATTATTTACAATTTGTAAAGGAGTTTGAGATCATGTTGAGTGGTGTTTTATTAAATGATGAATTGAAGTTAATGTATTTGATGAGATATTGCACTGGAGATGCTGCAAGAGCTATACAGTTTTGTAAGTTTATGAAGCCAAAAGAGGGCTACTACGAGGCTATGAGCATATTACGTCAAAGGTTTGGAAGACCTTCGATGATTGCAGGGAAATTATTCGAGGCTGTTAAGGGTAATGGTGGTCAATTACAGGATGACTCCCAGGCACTCACTGAGTTTTTAGATAATTTGCTAATTTACAAGAATGGAATGATTTCGATGAATCGAATGAGTGACCTCAACTCGAGTTTTATACTAGAAGTAATAGCAAGACGTCTACCTACTCGACTGCAAAGGAAGTGGGTGAAGATAAGCTCCCGTATGGAGGATGAGGGTATCGAGCCAAAGTTTGATGATATCCTGAAACTGGTAAATACTAGTGTCAATCAATCTATGAGCAAGTTCGCCAGTCTATTAGATCTCACCCCTAGAATAGAGCAGTCTGAGATCAAAATGCAATCATTGATGACGAGTAGGCCTCAGAGAGGTGGATATCGAGAAGACTCCATGATGTCTAGTAATGCATATAGACCTAGTGAGTGTAACAGGTTTCGTAGTACATCCTCAACAGATAAGTTACAAGATGCAAGACAAACACGGTTTTGTTTTACACGTGTGCAAGAGGTGCATACAGAAGTGAACTGTGAACCGGTGAGCAAGTTCAGTGATAAGCTAAATGTAAACTCCAGGTCTGACTCCGAATTGTGTGACGATAACGGTGTTGTGAAGAAGTCTGTAGTTGCAACTGGTAAGCCGTTGTTGAATAGAGTGTCACAGAATAGAGTTACTGCTTCAGAGTGCAGTTCTGACTCCACAAGTTTACAAAGTATATCTAGTCAGAGTGAAGTTATAAAACCTTTTATGATTTGTGAGGAGGAACCAAAATTGTCTACTTCTGTTATTAAAGAGTTTGAAAATGATGAACTTGACGGTAAATTGAATATTTGTGGTAATGATCATGATAGTGCAGATTTGTCTTTGGTTGATCATTATGAGATGAGGGATATGCCTACTACTGCTAAGTTAAATAAAGGTTCTGTACAACTACAACGTGAAGTAGAATTGAACGCAGATGCAGTTCCAGAAGGTGTGCATACTTGTGAGACAGTCAGTGTAATTGATCAGCGTGTAGCCCACCTATCATCAGATGATAGTGCTAAACCCGAACTAGTAGTGAAAGACAGCAGTGGTGGTAATCTTGCAGTTGGACAACTATCTGAGAGCCGAACAAGAACAGCTTCTGATCCACCGCTAAGTTCATCACCTTGTGTCACTCAGTCATCGTTGGTGTTTTCATCCACAATGAAACAGATGCCCATCAACTCAAGTATCTTCTGCAATGACTATGGTAGTATCAGTTCGTTTGAAAGGACGAATATCAATGGTCAGTTTAGTGTGGATAAGCCAAGTGTAAAGGAGAGAGTTATTGTTAAATTGACTTGCACGAATAAAGGCATTTCTAGTTTCAAGTTACTATTTGAATGTTATTATCTTTGGTGTAAATTACTCTGTTTCTATACTTGGTTGATGAGATATGTCGTGTGTTTGTTGGTCATCTATATTCTACGATACAATGACATGGGCGTGTTGCCGTTCAGATTTGAGGATATAGCTCATAGAAGGAAGTTAGCAAATGAACTCTGCGACGATTTTCCAACCTAGAGCGTCAACCTGAGAAGGGTTGTAGGCGTACTGCTGTAAGTCCTACAATTCTTCAAAATAATTCCACCAAGACATGAACCGCGAGGTTATTTGTACTGTTTGTGTATACGTGTGGTGTGTCTTCGCAATTTGTGATTTTGGATCAGTTGTGTTTACTCGTTGTTTTCGTGCCTTGTTTTTATTGCATAATTTTGTTAAAATTTTCGTCGTGATTACTTCTGGAGTTGTTTCTTGTCTTCTACATCCGTGAATGAATTGATTGATGTTAGAGACAACAGATGGGTCGTATACGCCGGGAAGGCTATTGCTGAGAATGAAATGCACACGGAAATAATTGTTAGCTGCGGTCCGACACGCCGGGGAGAAAGAGTGTAAACGACTGAGGCTCACATGCGTCACCGCTACTAGAACTGAGGCAGAATGAGTGACAAGCGATTTCAATGGTAATTGGTAGTGAGTAATTAAGAGGATGTGCGTAGAGTATCGTGAGGTGCTGCCATGGTCACTTTGCATTCTGCAAGAGTCATTCTAGCAAATGGCGATTGTGTTGCAAGATGTCAAGAGGAGGTCTCTGTCTGGATGCGCAGGTCGTCACTGATGTGTGAGATTGTGCTGTGGGTATGCTTGTGGTGTGTTGGCTTTTCTGTTTGTTTTTCATTTCAGCTCTGTCCGTGTGACCCAGGTTCTCGCAATGGCATCCAAGTCAACGTGCATTGGTCGTGAAGGAAAAAAGGGTTGGATCCCTTTTTTGCCGGGGAGTGTCAATGGAGTTGAAGATTGAACGATCAATTCTTGGTTGTTTGCTCAAAATCAACTTCCCCGATTTTCGCGGAGGCATCAATACGACAGTCATCGTCTCATCGGTCGCTGTTCAGAAAGAAGAGTGAAACATCGTCAGAAGTAATACAATGATTTATTATTGTAATATTTGTTTACAGACCTTAGTTTGCTTAGTTCGCTTATTCCTTTTATATGTTGGTGTAACAATAAACAAATATCAAGCGGCAGATCGGTGTTTTGATTTTTGCGTCCGTTATAACTAAGCGTTTCTGAGAAATCTTCGAAGAACAGCGTGGGCCCGAGCGTAGCGAGAGCTGGGCATTAACGGTTTATGAGACGTGATTGACACCGACAGTAGAAGTTTTCATACATAACGATATATCTCTTGGTTTAGCCTGAAAGTTGCAAGGTGGACGACACCGTCGTGCATTGCCTCCGTAACTACGGTGGTACCAGCAAATAGTATCGTGATGTCGTGACATGCTGGGTGACCGAGAAAGACGCCGACGAGACGAGCTTCTAGAACGGCCTGGTCGTGTGTGTGTGGTCAGTGCTGCTAACTGACCTGAGTAAAGTGTCGACTTTGTGTTCCAGAGTCTGTATCCCATCGTGAGTGTCTGGTATTCTGCTAGTGGAAGCAATAGATTGAGGTGTTGACCTCTCGTACATGCGATCTGCAATTTTGGCGAGCTTTTCTATGTCAATGTCGTCGTCTCCGAAAGCAATAACTTGCTGAATGTTTGCAGGCAGTCGTCGCAGCCGGATTTGGTAGAAGAGACGTTTGTCGATATCTCTTCCTGCTGCTAGGCTTTCCATGTGCCTCATGAGTTGTGATGGGGTTTTATCACCTAGCTCTACATCGCTTAACAAACGATCGAGTGTTTGTCTATCAGAAAGCGAAGTGCATCGAAGTACCTCATCCTTCAACTTGTCGTATGGAGAGTCTGTGCTGGGCTGAACGATGCACTGTCGAACCTGTTCGGCGATTTCGTCTGGTAGTACTGTACTCAATATGCCGAATTTAGCCGTCTGTGACGTGAGCTTATTGGCAGTGAAATAATTTTCCAGTCGTGCAAACCAAAGACGAGGGGCTCTGGGCTTAAAAACTGGTACAGTAAGAGAAATGGTACTAACAGATCCCAGCTCTAAGTTATTAGAGGTATTGGAAGACATGATACAATTCGTAGAAAAATGGTTTAACAGTAACAAAATAGCAAAAATTATGCACACCAAGAATATGGTAAAACAGAAAACATGCAATGCAGATGCTTACCACAGATTACTGCAAGTTGTGCGATGGGAAAGCACAAGAATGAGCTCGAAATGTCTATTATATGTATATATATCCGATAAAGTTAGAGTTTAAATAAGCCAGCAAGTGTAATGATGCGTCCGGGTGAACAAAATGTCGTTGAAGTCAACAGGTTATCGTCGAGGTGAAAAAGTTGTCGTCGCGATGGACAATTTGTCGACCGGGTAGATATTTGTGGTTGCTGTCGAAATATCACGTCGGGCTCACCAATTTTGTTGCGTGCGTTGTCTGACTAAACTGCCGTACACATATATTCTAGTATTTCTTCGTTCTTATTCATGTGCGCAGACGTTGTGGCTACTCGACGCCCACAACGTAAATCAAAAGGCACTTGCGAAGATTACGAATGTGTATTGTAGCAGTAGTCAAATTCGAAATTGTGTCAAGGTAATATTCAACAGTGAATTGATAAATATTTGCGAAGTACATATAAAATCGGTCTGTATACACATATAATACAAGTATACAAATTAGATTAAAAAGCATGTTTACAGTTGGTATAGGGGTACTAAAACTTGCTTAGTAACCGAATGTGAAAAAAATAAAGATATTATTTTTCAAGAGTATAGATTTTAAGTGAATTCATTACAAAATTAGAAGGGTTATGAAAGAAGTGAACATGTACTGACAGTTTTAAAAAGGATCAAATGCTGTCAAAAAGTGAAACCATGATGACGATAGCAATGATGAAAGGGAGGTGATGTTGAAATGGAGAGAATTTATGCAGAAAAAATATTACTCTGACTGTGGTCAAGAATGGAGTTTAACAAGACATGTTTGACTGCAAGCTTTGCTTTTTTGTTCATGTGCGACTAGTCCTTTCCTTATATATATATATAAGTAGTGGGGATGTATACTTTTAAAATGGTTAAATTTAGCTTTATGGATAACTTAAAAAGACAAATCTTATGGAACTAAATGACCCCACTCAAGATGTCAACAAATAGAAGACTTCATCAACCAGCGTTCATTTATCGTCGACCAAAGTGAATAATTTTTGGCTACGCGCATCTGGAGAACTCACTCACAATGCCCAAAATATCAGCTACACATAAGTGAGTGAAAGGATAAGTTCACACAGAGGTGGATGTAACAGTTATTTTAATAATAACAACAATAACAATAATCATTTCATTCCAAACAATAATAATTGTGCAGTTATATATGTCCAAATCAAGTTTACTATTAACACTGAAACATTTGGTACTGGATATTTGATATTCATTATTATAGAAGTTCTTATATTTCCCAATGAATGAAAAACAAAACGATATTGTTTTCACAGACATTTTGCCATTTAATGCTAATAGCCTCATCAAATTATTATTAAACGAGAATTTACAGACTCTTAGCTTACATATAACAATTTATTCATCGTTCATCAGCATGGGATAATTTTTACGTTGTTAATTTTTAATACTAATAATAATAACAGCTTTATTCTATACAGTATTTGTGGTACAGGTATTGAATTTTCAGCTTGCATTACAATGTTGCATCTTTTTACCTCATAAATTTTATAAGATTTTAAAATCAAAAAGCAACACGAAAAAAGATAATTAAAAAAATAAATAAACAACAGCGTTGCGTTTACATTTTAAACAGTACACCACATGATATGAAGTATAAAATTGGTGTAGTAGAAGATGAGAACAACAGTGTAATTGTAACGAGGAAAGGAAAACAAACCTAGAGTGCCGCAGTAAGTTGACCGTGCCATACCTAACGGATTTCTCATCACATAACAGCTGTGCCAGATATGGTATTGTGGAGTTTTTTACTTGGTAGTCCTAGCATATAGCCTCCTATAGCTGCTTCTAGTTCTGCCAGATGAAATGCAAAGAGACAGCTGCGTATAGAGAGGATGCTCGGGGTCTGACAATATTGTATTCGCTAGTTTCTTACATGACATTATATGTCTATCCACAATAGTGTTAACCAGTTGGTTTAACGATATCCCAATTGCCCTACTAACGGCTTTTAGTGTCCTTCTTAGCAAAGCAAAGTTGGCCAATCGGTAAAGATAACAAAACCAAGTGGAGATTTTCGGATTTGATAAGCTCATAAAATTACGTGTTTCCATAATGAAATCGCTGATCGCATTCGTGTTGATTTCGTCATTTCATAAGAAGAGGGTGTTGTAACCAGGTCAAATTTCGTTTTAGTCCATCATTCCTATTCAAACAATTTAGATTCCACTTGATGTGAAGTGCTTCTGATATTAGACGTCCTATGTGAATGATGAAATTTTCCTGATTATTTCACTATTGTCAGAATCAATTTTATGACCTGATTCTATAGTGTGTAGACTTATGGCTGATGAATTTCCAAACTTTTCTAGTTCAGCTAGATTTCTTGGTGGTCGAACGGTTACTCCACGGTGTTCATTTCTTCTGATTTTGATTTCTCTCTGGTGACTTTTGTGCGATGTAAATCGTATCATATTTCAAGCATTTTATTATGTTGACACAATTAGTTTGAGAATCCCAAGGGATTTAGTCTTTGATAAGGACAAGATTGTTTTGCAATGTATCTCTTGCTTTGAAGAAAGCTCTAACTTTGTGCTCATTGATTACTCTTTTGACATCGTCCGATGTTTCTGATCTATGTGGAATGACAACAAATGAGACCCATGTTTTTGGAACACGTTTTCGACCAAATTTAATGTCGGCGTTGGTTATGTGAATGAAGTTCTTTGGATAGTTATGAACGATGATTAAGTTGTTATATGTACGTTGAGATTCTGTAAATTTTGATTTGAAATTACTTTCATAAAGTTATTAGCATCCTTAAATAACGAAACGTCAGTAAATGTAATATCACTGTGTTTTTCATTCATTGGAAAGTACAACAGCTTTTATGATAATAATTATACAGACTGGAAATTTCAGCGTTCCTACAAATATGCGAAAATTAAACTCCTTATATATACATTATCTACACCATCCTTTGCTTTCCGACGTGACTGTACACACATGGTTTACTCTCTTGTTGTGCTATCATTCAGCAAACTCTTCTGACTTACTACCTAGTCGAGGCATCAGACAAGTTGTATAACATCTCTATTTATAAAAATTGAAATTTTATTTGTAGAAAATACAACTCCCTTTAAGGCACATTTCCAGTCTCAAGTCTTTTTACTTTGATTTCGTTAGTCAGTACTTACACGCTAGGTAGAGAACTGATAAGGTTGTTAAACGGTGAAGTATTTAGTAAGTGCGGTTATTAGAGGTCTGTTTTAAGTATAACCCAACATATAAATGTATATATATATATATCGTTAAAATAATAAAACCACGAATACCGGAATTAAGTGGAATATAACAAATCAAGCAACTGGCTACAGGACGAATTTGCTGGGAATTCTACTGAGAAGTCATGACCAGTGGGGTAGATCCAGTCAGGGGTGACAATGGAGTTTCCAGGGATGTCAGTGGTTGGTGTCTGCGCTAAAATAACGAACAGATAGAAGTTAGAATTCGTGGTATACGAGCTTGCCTTGTAACTGGAAGGTTGTGGATTTGAAATGCAGTGGGTGTGTACTGCAAATGAGTCTCAAACTAAGACAAGAGCGCTGTCCATTACTCCCTGGTTTCCAGTGTTTTTCTAACTCATATCAGTCCGTGATCAAACCTGAAACAGATAAAATCCCTACAAACCAATTCTTGAAAATAATAAATAAATAGTAAATGTAATAATAATTCTTGTTATAATTCACTGTTTATTTTCTGATTTAAATAGATTATAAGTTCTTTCGTGATGCTTGTCTCTTTACAGAAAACCCGTGCTAAATATGGTACAGTTGAGTTTTATACTTTCCTGTACGAGCATAAACTCTGATGAAGTTTTTTATTTTGGCTTTACCCAAAGAGATGAAATGTCAGTTAGTTGAGTCAAAGGCACACCGTTAACCCTGCTTATAACCTCCGATTTTCTACGTATAATGACATAGCCAATCTTGAGAAGCTCAGAGAAGAATAAGGGGGGGGGGCAATAAGGAGGAATGAGCAGAATACATGAATTAATAAAATGTACGAGAAGAGATTGAATTATTTCAGAAAGTTTGTTGCTTTATGTAAAAAGTCAAACGAAAAATTTTCCTAAGAATCAACAAGATATGACACAACCAACAGAGATTCGAAGATAAACTGATGCCAAGATAGCAGACATTCGACTTACCACCTATCACAGTTCCATTGATATCGCAAGAATCATGAGAATGTATCAGTCCAAGCAGGTCATTTTTGAATCTAAAACTAAAATCGACACTATGACATTTAGATGGATTCAGTTTAAGACCATTTGAGTGAGACCATTGGTTATCTTCAGATTAGAATTTATTCATAGTAGAACAATCCAATGAAAAAGCTATTAGCACGAAGATTGTCAGATCATCAAGATATTTAGTGAAACTAACATGGGAAGCATACGCTAGGTCATGCAAAAAGAAAAGAAAAAATGGAGAAAATGCAGCACCCTGAGACAACCCAGCTCTTGTAAGCATAGAAGTGGGGTGCATATACTGGCGAACCAGACTTCCCCTCCAGGATATCAGGTGGAAGTCAGGGGTAGAGCAAATGTGTATCTCACTTACACTTCAAAAGTCTAACTTGCCTAACACTTTACAGATATAACGTAGAGTAGCTAAGTGGCAAACACTTAAAATTCACTATCTAGTGAAAGTGATTCATCTCACCTACAAAAAAAATCACTTTCTTCAAAGTAACATATAAGTCTTATTGATGTATAGCGATAGGTACGGGAAACCTAGAATATGCAAAAGCTTCACGTTGAATCACTTTCAAAGTGTGATACCAAATTGTTGTGACTAAATTGTTGATATTGATCAATACTAGTGAAGATTTCAGTATGAGAAAATGTTTTATCGTTTTTTATGGAGAGCTTGGAAAAGTGAAATATTAAAACCAACTGTGAACAAACTGCTGCGGTACAAAAGGTGTAACTATTACACTTTTATTGTCTGTCATAATGATTCTGACTTAAAGGCTGCGTGTTCGAATCATGTCGGGCTCACTAATTGTCAGTGTTGGATTGCACTTAAGACAGACCTCTAATAACCGCACTTACTAAATACTTCACCGTTTAACAACCTTATCAGTTCTCTACCTAGCGTGTAAGTACTGACTAACGAAATCAAAGTAAAAAGACTTGAGACTGGAAATGTGCCTTAAAGGGAGTTGTATTTTCTACAAATAAAATTTCAATTTTTATAAATAGAGATGTTATACAACTTGTCTGATGCCTCGACTAGGTAGTAAGTCAGAAGAGTTTGCTGAATGATAGCACAACAAGAGAGTAAACCACATGTGTACAGTCACGTCGGAAAGCAAAGTATGCTGTGGCGCCGAAAGTGGATGAATGCGTTAAAACAAAATTCAAAGATTCAAGGTGCACTACAATATTTTATAGGAGTTTGACAGTTGCCATCCTTCAATTAAATTCACGATGGAAGTTGAAAACGAATCAAATATTCCATTTCTGTACATCAAATTGACTAGAAGAAATCATGGAACTCTGAAAGGATCTATCCACAGAAAACCATCACAGAATGGCCGATTGATAAACTTCCACAGTTGGATACCCGTCAGTCAAAAAAAGCTCTCACCATGTCGCTGGCCCACCATATCAGAATTTGCAACAGTAACTACTCAGAAGAAGACCTTCCGCTTCTCAAAAATATATTGGCTGAAAGTGGATACCCGGCACATTTCGTGCAGAAGAACATAGAACCAAAGCTAAAAAGTGAAGAATGTACTTCACTGCCAAAGAAAACACTATATATGAATCAGGATTTCAGAGGAGACTTAGCTGCAGATATCCTTAAGAGTAGGATCTCCAGTGCCCTAAAGAAGATCTTTCCCACAGCGACTCTAAGAGTGATATTCTCCAGCCGCCCACTGCTTCAAAGTAATGTGAAGAACAGATTTCTGCATATCACCACTTCAATATGCGTATATCATTTCACTGGCTAATGTGGAGCTAGATACAAAGGCCGTTCCATGCGAGTCCAAGCCAAAACGTCTTAGAGAACATTACCCAGCATGGCTGCAAAGAAGAGGCACTGGTTCAGTCAAAAGCATCATAATATAACAGTTCGTCAACATCTGTCACAGCATCTCAACTGACTTATCATTCAGAGTTATTTGCAAAGTAAACAAAAATCTAACAAAGGTAGTGTTTTTCTGACTCCTGTGTACTTCAGAAACCTCGCCATATGCATCGAAAAGCCAGAGCTGTGTGTTCCCAAGAGGCTGGTTCAACCTCTACATGCACCAGGGTCCTAGTTTGGTTTGTTTTCTTGGGTCTCGTTTTCATCCCATTCACTTCTTTTCCTTCTCTTTTTTCATTTTCAGTTATAAAATATTATTATTTCAATTCATTACCATGCTCATCCCATTCACAACTTTATTCATCTTGTATAACTTTGTCGCTAAGAACCTTGTGCTCACACCTTCAAAATTTCATATCATGCTGAAAATTATTATCACCTTTAATCGCTTTCGTTACTATTTGGAATTTAATTGTATCTGTGTAAACTTATTGATATAAGAATAAAACTAAGGCACTGTGGTACAGCTTAACTCTATTATGGATAAGATTTTATTTTGATAAGTCACACAGTGTTGTACACTTATATTAACTGATGACGTTTTGAGCACAAATTATCGCTCATAAACCTGTCAAGTCACTCAATCAAGTAAAAAAGTTATGTGAGTGACTTGATATGATTATAAGCGATAATTTGTGCTCAAAACGTCATCAGTTAATATAAGTGTACAACACTGTGTGATTTATCAAAATAAAATCTTATCCATAATGGAGTTAAACTCTACCACAGTGCCCAAGTTTCATACTTATATGTACAGAAATGTTTTAACATACTTGCAACTGACATCATGTAAAATTTGCAAGTGTGTTAGAACTTTTCTGTACATAAAATTAATAATTTATTTAGGCTGTAAGCAGTTGGTGAGAAGTCAACGAAATAAATGATGGTTCACATTATTCTGCGAAAGCCACTGTTGTTGTTCTTCTTCTTCTTATTGCTCCCTTGGGTTCCTAGTGGAACATAGGGCTTCAACTGCACGTCTCCATTTTCTTCTGTCTTCTGCCATACTTTTCGCCTGCATCCATGTTAGTCCATATTCTTTCAACTCCTCCTTAACACGATCTCCTCCATGTCACTCTTGGACGTCCCACACGCCGCTTCCCTTTCAGGTTCCACTCGAGGCCTTGACGCGCGATGTCACCCAGCGGTCTTCTCAGCCAGTGTCCAATCCATCTCCACTTTCTTCTGCATATTTGTTGCGCGATTGGTTCTTGCTTTGTTTGTTCCCATAATTCCTTGTTGGTGATTCTTTCCGGCCCGGCCATCTGATCTTCAGTATAGAGCGAAGACAGTTGTTAATAAAGGTCTGCAACTGGCTGTTGGAAATATTCTTTGTGACCCACCAAGTTTCTGATCCGTATAGAAGAACTGATTCTACGTTTGTATTGAAAATCCGAATTTTGTTGTTGATTGGCTGAGTGACGAAGATTTCCAGATTGATTTCAGGTTGATGAATGTGTTTCTCGCCTTCCCGATTCTCGCTCGATTTGACATCCTCGTCCGCTCCTCCTGTAGTTGAGACAATGCTCCCTAGATAGTGAGTGAATGAATTAGCCTCTTTCAAATCCCTCCCGTTGATGGTGATTGACGCTGGATGTTGCTGCTATGTTGTTGGTTGGTTGGTTATTTTCATAACCTCCGTCTTGTCTATGTTCACCTGGAGTCCTGTCTTTGCTGCTTCTTCGACCAGTTTGTCGGTTTTCGCTTGTAAGTCTTCGATTGTGTGTGACATCAAACATAAATCATCCACGCGCGAAATCCAGGTCTTCTAGGTTCTTCACGTCGGTCCAGGATATTCCTGTCTTCTCGTTTCCCACTGTCTGACGCATAATCCAGTCCACCACAATTAGGAATATCATTGGTGATAATAAGCACCCTTGTCTGACTCCTGTGTTTACTCCAAACGCCTCGCTGAGTTTTCCGTTGTGGATCACTTGACATGTGCCGTTGTCGTACAGCTGTTGAATAAGGTTGATGAATATTTGGGGTACGCCATAGTACTCGAGTAATTTCCAAATTACTTCACGGTCAACGCTGTCGAAGGCCTTCTCAAAGTCTATAAAGTTGAGGTAGAGGTTTGATTGCCATTCCATGCTTTGTTCTGTGATGATGATGCGTAGAGTTGCAATTTGGTCAGTACATGATTTGCCTTTCCTGAATCCAGCTTGTTCTGGTCGGAGTTCTGTCTCCAGTGCGTCCTTTAATCTCTCCAGGATGATGCGACTCAGGATTTTACTTGGCGTCGATAGGAGCATGATTCCTCGCCAGTTCTTGCAGAGTGAGGCGTAAGTCGCCCTTCTTTGGTAGTTTCACGAGGTAACCTTTCCTCCAGTCAGTAGGCACCTTTCCCTCCTTCCAGACCTTTTGCAATAATGGAGTCAGCATGTCTGCTGTTGTCTCTGGGTCCGCTTTCAGTGCTTCAGGGGGTATTCCATCTGGTCCGGCTGCTTTTCCAGCTTTCAGAAGCTTGATTGCATTCAAGACTTCAGCTCTCGTTGGAGGATTGGTGTCAACTTGCAGTTGTGTGCATGCTGTTGTTGGTATTTCTGGACGGGTTGCAGGTGATGGTCGGTTCAAGAGTCCTTTGAAGTGATCCGCCCATTGTTTAATCTGTTTTTCTTCCTTGGTAATTGGGTTCCCTTGGCTGTCTTTTATAGGTTTCGCTTGTGTTGGTCTCTTCCCGGATAGAGATTTGGTTATCTGATATAGTGTCCTCAGGTCCCTTTTGCCTGCTGCCTTCTCAGCTTCAGTAGCTAGATTGTCGTAGAATCGTCTTTTGTCCTTCCTAGCACTTTTCTTCACTTCTTTGTCCAATGCTTTGTAAGTTGAGCTCATCGTCTCCTTCTCCTGTCCGTCCTTGCATTGAATCATTTTCTCTTTCACCATTCTCCTCTCTTCTATTAATTTCCAAGTGTCCGTTGAGAGCCATTCCTTGTCTTGTCTCTTCTTTCTTCCTAGAACCGTTGAACACGTTTCGTTGAGAATCGCCTTCAGAGACTTCCAATGTTCTTCCACGCATGATTCTTCAGTGATGTCGCGTAGTGTTTCCTGCTTTGCTCTGACAGTTGCAGTGAAGGTGTCTTTTGTGGTTGTGTCCTTCAGTAATTGAGTGTTGAACTTGCATTGTGGCTATCCTCGAGGCTTTTAGTTTCACCTTGAAAGTCCCTTGTACTAGATAGTGGTCTGAACCCACATCTGCTCCTCTCCTTGACCTTGTGTCCAGTAGGCTCCGTCTCCACTTTCTTGAAATTGAGATGAAGTCTATTTGGTTTTTGGTGTTTCCATCTGGTGAAATCCATGTCGTCTTGTGTATATCCTTGTGTTTGAACACACTGCCACCAATCACCAAATCATTGAAGGCGCAGAAGTCTGAGAAGAGTTCACCATTGTCGTTCATTTCGCCGAGGGCCTCACGACCCATGGTGAGTTCTCTTCCTGTGTTGTCTCCTCCCAGCTTCGCATTCATGTCGCCCATCAGGATTTTGATATCGCCATTTGGGACGTTGTCCATTATTGCTTGTAGTTGTCTGTAGAACGCCTCCTTCTTCTCTTGTTCTGAGACGTTTGTAGGCGCATAGCATTGAATGACTGTAACTTTCCTTCCTTTTGAGTTGAACCTGGCTGTCATTATCCTGGAGGAGATTGGTTCCCACTGCATGAGAGCTTTGGCTGCTGTTGGTGACATCATGATGGCCACTCCCTCAGTGTGCTCGTGGTTGTCCTCTGGGTGGCCGATTCCAGCGAAAAGGAAGGCTATTGCTTATGTTTTTAGAATTTTTAATATATTTATTCATTGAAGTTTCTGTAGCGATTTGGTTGTTTTACAGGGGTGGAGTTGCTAGCACCACGCCCCAACCCTCCTTCTTTATCCGGGCTTGGGACCGGCTCGAAAACTAGTAAGCTAGTATCCTAGCAAGCTAGTATCTGGCGAGGTTATTCTTGCTTTATTCAAATTCATAGGACGTATAGAGCTTGGAAAGGCTGTGAAATTATAGAATTAGTAGGCAAATTGAATAAAAGTGGAAATGTCGTGTAACACTGTGTGAAGTTTGATAACATTAAATCTAATGTTGCAAAGCAAAATTGATTTAGAATGACAAGTGCAACTTGGTAAATAATACCGCGGACAATTCAAAGTAAGAATAATAATAGCAACGACCGACCTAATACAGGAGTATACTGACTGAGTAAAGAAGAGGAAAAAAATAGGTAGAGCCAAGATATGATTAGGGATTACCATACTTTAGCATAGAGGAATTAAGACCATGAAAGTTGAAGGGGTTGAACGAACGCTTCCTGTATACAGAGATCTGGCTTTTCTGTTTCAGTAGCCAAAAATTCAGCAATACAGAAAAGTGAGATACGTAGTGATTTGGGCAAATTACTTTCCACCCTGTAGATGACTCTAAAGGCGGAGGCTATACAGATCGTGTGATCTTTATTGATCAGATGTTCAATAATAGCGCTTCTTATTACTCCACTTCCACATCTTCGTAACCATGCAGGATAGTGTTCTTGCACCCTCTTGGACAAAACTCGAATCAGACGACCGATATACCTAGCTCCATACAAGTCGGTGAATTGATAAACGCACACAGAGTTGGTCAACTGAGGGATTTTGTCCTCTAGGAGGTTACTGAACAGTAATGGTCGACTGGTAAAGGCTATTCTCAACGATACATCAGGGAATGTCCTTTACAGGGACTGTGACATTCTTCTTTTAATGAAATCGGAAGCTACGTTACCTCTGAAATCCAAGCTCATGTGCAGTATTTTCTCAGGTGCGGATGATAAGTCACATTTCATAGGATTTGACTGTATATTCTTATCTTTGAAACGTGGAGGAATTTTCTTAAAAGATTTAATTCTTCCTTGACAATATCAGGACTACATACACGAGCGAGCGGTAAGCGATTAGATCAGGTTTCATTTTCGACCATTGGGTACCCAGTTGTAGAAATTTGTGAGTTGAGCATTCCATGACAGCTTTCTATAGATTGATCTCTTTAGAGTTCCATCGGTCCTCCTTGATAAGTTCGCATTGAGGAAATGAATGCCAGACTTGCTCTCCATTTCGAGTGTGAGCTTTACCGCTGGATGGCAACCATTAAATGCATTTAATATATTATTCAAAATACAATCATCATTACAAATAATAAAGGCGTCATTTACATACCTTTTATACATTTGAAAACTTTGTATTGTTGATTTCAACTGACCATTTTCTAGACTGTCTGCAAGGAGAAGGTCTAAGCAAAGACTTATATATAAAAACCATGTATATATATATATATTTGATTGTACAGCTTGATAATAAATTCCTTGAAAAGATTCTCTTCGCTGAATCTCTTGTTTTGATTTTACAAACAATTAATAGGCATATCTACAGTTTTGTCAAAATACTTGAATGCAAGCAGATTGAAACTGCTTTTCAAAATAAAAAAAGAAGAAACATTGTAGATGTTTAATAAATTAATTAACGGTTGAAAATAATTTTAAAACAGTATATTTTTCTGAAACATGAATAGAATCAACTTTTAAATAAATGAAAAGTAGCCTTAGTGTTTGTGATACCTATAACTTATTAACTAGTCAGTAGTCGTCTTTCCAATTCGTATCTTTATAGATACAACTCTTTCTTATCCTTTTCTCTCTCTTTTTTTCTCTATTATGTGCTCTTTTGTTTCTTTCTTCTGCTTACGCCAGTAAATATGCTAGCAACTACTTTTCCAACACCTTCAAACACTCTGTTCAATTTGGGCTTTGCTATCGACATGCCAATATGTTGTTGTCATAATGAACTGAGATTTCCTTAGTCAATGTAGAATTTTATTTATTGTTAATGTACTAACTGGATGCAATACTGTAGTCAGATGCTGAGAATTCCATTCTGTATCACAAGTAGTGTTTTGGAATAAAGCAAATTATTACTATTATTAGAATTTGAAGGATATGTAATAATTGAAAGAAGCTTTCAGAGTATACGTCTTTGTTATTTCTGCTACAAAAGCCATGTAATATGATAATGATAATGAAGTATTTCATTCTTCCAAGACTTTATCCAGAGAAAAAGTCCGCTTACTGTTAACATATTCGAAACAATGGGAAACTAGACACAATTGTTAGGCTTTATTTTCTCATATCCAGGTAAGCTAATGCCGACTTTGGTTTCAGTAAAGTTACAAGATTACCTATAATAATAAATTCTATGTGCTTATTAGAAATTACTTCAATATTCCATCATTTGTTAGCTTTATATCGTGAGGTATTACTACTATTTCCTATCACAGAGTAGCGTAAAATTTATTTGATTTTAAATAGTCGGTTGAATGCTATAAATTTACTCAATATTAAATACATAAATGTATTTATTAATCCAGAAAACAGTAGAATAACACAGGGAAAGTTCATAAAAAACAATTACACTACTAAAACAATGAAGGAAGTTAGTTGAGTGGTATTTGAGAAAATCAATCTTATCAGATTTCTAAAACTACCATTTGCATAGTGAAATTTTTTTTGATAAGAGTTTATAAAATAATAGACATCGCCTGGACAGTAACAAGATACCTCATTTACATACCAGTTGAAGTATAACAACTTTAAGGATAACTTTGTAACAATGGGTTTTATTTTTGCAGAGCGTATATTTAGTAGCTGAATTCAGAAGGACTCCATGTGTGCGGCTGTCACTAAAAGCATAGATTACCAAACCACTTCATTTTATTTTATTCCGTTACATTCCAAGTGGAACATAAGGCTTCAAGATACAGGCTTGAAATTGTGGGAGCAGTGATCTTTAGTTTTACGGGAGGAGTTGCTAGCCTCATGTCTAACCTTCTCTCTTTACCGGTCTCATTACTGGCTTAGCAAGGCAAAGGAGTACGTCGGCGGGGGATCGAACTCCGGACTATATGCATGGTTGGTGAACGTTCTACCGGTGTGCCACCGACGCACAAACCACTTCATAGAGAATACAATTAAAAATGACCTCAAAGATTAATTTTTTCTATTGAACTGAATCAAAATTTTTAAATGAAGTTTTCTGTTGTACATTAATCTCATAAATGAATACTTCAGACATGCATACATTTACACACGCATACTAACTTGTAATTGTAATTCTCAGTAACCCAAGTGCTGTAAAGCAAAGAGCAACACAGAGAGGACAGAAGTCAGGAATTCATTGATATTTGGCAGAAATATTTCTATTATATAATTATAACAAATTTTAACAAACAATAATGAATATTTAAGCAATACATTAATATAAATTGTTAATAGGCAGTCATATAAAGATTTTCCTGACATTAAGAAAACGTTCTACTAGCATCTGAATTTCACCAGCCACGCAGAAGGTTCGGGATTTGATCCCCGGCCGGCTCACTGTTTTACCTCACTAAGTCAGTAATAAGACTGGTAAAGAGGGAGGGTTGGGCAAGATGCTAGCAACCTCATCCCGTAAAAATAAACTCTACTGTTACCGAAACTTCCCAACATTTAATGACTCGGCAATGGGATTACTCTTTTCAGAAAAACTACATAGTATTCTAAAAGCATCTCTAATGCAGTGCGATGATCTTTATTTTGTAAATGACTATGTTTCCTCTTTTTTCCGAAATAATAAACCATGTGAAAGACAAATAGTTTAGAAGCTGTAAAATCATAGAATTTCTGGCCATCTGATTCTTAACTATATGCATCACTTAATGAAGAAATTCTTTCTAATAGTGATCCTTGTGGACTGAAGAATTTATAAGTCCACCATTGTTTATTCAAGCTTATACAAAAATAAATACGAGAATAAATATGACAAATAAAAACAATTCTTAGAATGATAAATCATACTGTAAATTTGATGCAGACAACAGAGAAATAATTCATAAATAATACTGACAAGTAGGTGATTACAAAGTGGGGTGGTAAAGAGGGCAGTCAGAATATGACAGCTATGCTGTGGTAGGGGATGACGTAATGGTAACACCGTGAAGGATGGACTGAGAAGCAAGATTAATACACAAATAAATACTCAATGGATAGTGGAGAGTGTCAGAAAGATGAAAACAAACGATAAAATGGTAAATAAATAAACAATGAATTATCATGGCAGTGTTAGGTGGATCACAAAATTGTTTTGCATGCACAAACTAGCCTTCAGTCGTTGGACTGCCTATAATCTGTCTATTTCCCACCCGGTCAGCTGTGTTAGGAATGACGGCATTATTGGTATCAAAGATACGCCTACCAATAGCACTACTAGGTACTTCTACATCTAATGACAATGTTTTAAGTATCTGTCCAGAAATTCTTTTTGCTAGTACCCTGCCTATTCTTTCCATGTTCATGCTACTGCATATACAAGCGAATCAAAATATGTGGCTGTAGATGACATGGGGATTTATTATTCTTGGGCTTGTTTTCCTCAGCACGTTGTTTCCGTTGTTGACTTCCACTGATTTCACAGCAAGATACGTTAAAGCGACACATGCATTAAGCTGATGATTATTCTGTGGGTTCATCAGGAAGCCTTTGAATGAAGACCTAATAAATACATTTTTCTTTGGCTTCAGCCAATTTGTCATTTTTCCGTTAAGAATATTTATCAAAGAAATTAGAGAGTAATCACTTTTCTATTAATATTCTGAGAATGTGTTTCATTTCATTATCGATTAACTTTTTGGAACACAGTCTCAGTACCTGTGAAAACAAAGTGTTGACCAGGGTTCTTATACATGAGATTGAAAAAGAGTGGTAAACACTGACCAACCAAGTAGGCTTGTGATAAACTCATCGTGATATCTATCCATTCTTATTTTTAATAAGCCTCAAGTCCAGAAAATGTATTTTATTCAACAACACATATTCATATGTAAACTGAACATTCAGATGAATAAAAAACAAAAAGTTCAATCAGACCTTTCGCCTAATTTTCACTCTCAGACATAATAAACGCATTATCGTCTAATGTTAAATACGTTTTTATGTGCTTTATTGCATCACTTATTTGCTATTCTCTAAGTGAACTAGAAATATGTCAGCAAATATAGGACCGAGGTGAATACCATTAGGCACTACTTCTGACTGTCTGTAGTAATCATTAAATTTGAATCGCACACATTTTTGGTAGGGAAACAATAAATCTTCTGGTTAATAAGGTGTAATGCTTACTTTGTTAGCATCATTATATTTTATTTCAATGGTCTCTATCAATGGTACACTCGGTAATAAGGACTGAACGTCGAAAGAAACTAGATCTCTCTTTCTCATATCGATATCCTGAACCTTATTGTCAGACTCGAAACTATTTTTCAGAGTATAAATATCTAGTTTTTCCCTGATAGGTTCAACTGGATGTACAAACCACTTAGCTAGTTCTTGGTGTAGACGATTTGAGATGGTCAGCAGAGGGGGGCAAAGCTTTCCAAGTTTCTAGTACTTTTGTAAGACCCCGTATTCGTGTTGAATACACTCTTAGTGGCCTTAGTGCCTCACAGAGATTCCTGTCAACATGCCTTTGCTGACACGGCTTACTGAGGACTTCTTATAAGTATTTAGTGTCATGTTGTTACTATTCTGTTCAGAAGCAGTGTTTCTTGTCACATAATAAACTAATTCTCTTCGAGGTATGGCCTCATTTGTTCAACATGACCATCGCGGAAGCACTGTCAGGTCTTATTGGAATAATATAGTTAATCTGGGTTGATCCATCATTCAACGAATCTGCCTTTCAACCAGCTTTCTTTAACACTAAATTTCGGCTTGAAATCAGGGAATTCTTTATCAGATTTTCAAAATAACTTTCTAAGTTAATTCGGTTTACTTTATTATAAAGAATATAAAATACAAAACCTGAAGATAGTGATTCTAACTCAAGGTTCGGTAAGCACATAACAGAAAAAAACATAACCTACATCTCCGGAGTTTTAAGGACATAGTTTTCATAATAATCTTAAGATTCTCTGTTTTTAAACGTAAACTATCTTTTATATTACAACAAGAATAAGAGATTTTATGTATCACAGAAAGTTCATGCAAAAGCAGTTTCTCAACACGTGCCTGAAAGATTTTATATTACTACAATATGTATAAGCAAGAGAAATCCAACAACTGAAGGCTAATTCATTCATGCAGAAAGATTTTGCGGTCCACTTTGCATTGCTTATTTTTAATGAAATTTTACTTCTCCCGTTGACTGATAGGACCGAAATATTCAGCCTATGTTAACATGTGCGGATGCTTTAACGATCTCTGAGGATTACTTTGATGTAATTTGGTAGATGGTGGCCAGTAGTGGAATCCAGAATGCGCATTTCGTCTTATTTAAAACTCGCTAGCTGGATTTTATTTGCCATTCTATTGTTTGTTACATCGTCTTACCATACTTAAACATGCTTTATCTTTCTAACACTATCCGCTTTCCATCATATATTTATTATATAGTAATCTTGCTTCTTAATCAGTCCTTCAATGTATTTTCATTATTACATACCCTACCACAGAGTATCTGTCATATATTAACTGCCTTCCTTTTTAATCACCTACTTGTCAGTATTACTTTCGCATTCTTTTGTTTTGTCTGTATAGAATTTAGAATATGACTTGTCATTCGAATAATCATTTTTCAACTGTATCTGTAATGACGTATATCACTTTTACTCCTAGACATACTGTTGTGTAGATTCAGAAATAATTATTCCGTGTTGATCAAACCACTGGATTATATTCAGTCATCCGGATTTAAAAATGACATCTGAAATTACTAAGTTGCACACAAATTTTCATTTTAATGAGTATAGTGGGGATTTAGAGCTTACAAAATGAAATTGAATCCAGTCTGCCCCGAAACATCTAGTGTTCTTGTTTTTTATGAAATTATGATGGAAACTTTTTATACGAGATATTACACCGGGATCCTAAAGATTACAAAACAACCAGACATTAGATATGCATTTGGTTGTGGATAAGATTAAAACTCATAATTTTCGTTTTTGTTTCCGTTAAGAGCTTTTGAATGAACAATAATGGAAGTATCGATACAGAGAGACTACTTGACAAAGCAGATCCATTTTTTTTAATCCCGTAAATCGATGCAAGAAGGAACAAATACGTCTGAACCTAGTTTGGAACTCATAGGCAGTACGCATACAGTGGGTTCTGACCCGTGATCAAGGTTGAAACAAGTCATATCCCTACAAACAAACTCTTGAAGATCATTTTAACCTAACATTTTAATTGTTAATTGGTTTCAGTATTTGGAAGACTGACACTTAGATAATCAGTGTCATTACATTCACACTTCCAAGCTAACTGTTAATTGATTAACTATCATTAGAAGTTTCATTCAATCAATATTTGATAATTGGAGGGGGTTGTGTCTAGAAAGGAAAGCTTACTTATTGTCTTCTTCAGACCAGTTAAATCCACTTCTGTTCATTTATGAACTCTTAGACTCATTCAAACTTAAACGGAAGAATTAACTTTGTAAATGTTCAGTCATATTCTGTCACGAAAGAATACGTTAGGTGTGTGTTATACTGAATTGGGGTTTACTTATTCGTTCAAAACAATGAACCTTCTACTAACAGTGTGTACAAAAGTCTGAGTTTCAAGGTGAATGAAAACTAACATACTAAGCTCCACTGATAGCATTCACCAACTGATATGAAGAAATACAATAACATAGCAGTATATATCAGTGTTAGCAGGGATAGTCATTTAAAAAATGCTCTACTAGATTTATCAAATTGCATTTCTAAGCATTATCATCAAACAAAGCATAGAATGGCAGTTAAACCTGTACCTCAACTTCACCAACTTCGCAAAGGCCTTCGACAATGATGACTGAGAAGTAATTTGGAAACGATTTCAACACTACGGCGTACCCAAAGTCTTTGTCAAACTCATTCAACAACTGTCTATATGACAGTGCCACGTGTCAAGTGATCGACAACGGAAAACTCAGAGAGGAGTTCGAAGTGCATACAGAAGTAAGACAAGGCTGCCTATTATCTCCGATGATATTCCTAATTGTGATGGACTGGATTATGCGCCAGACTGTTGGGGGCAACGAGTCAGGAATACTCTGGATGACCAATAAGAAGACTCTAAAAGATCTGGATTTTGCAGAAGATATGTGTCTAGTGTCTCACAAAGCCGAAGACTTGCAAGCCAAAACCAACAAACTGTCCGGAGAGGCAGCGAAAACAGGACTCCAAGTGAACATAGGGATGACGGAGGTGATAAAGATAACCAACCAACAGCAACAACAACCAGCAACAATCACGATCAACGGGAGAGATTTAACAAAGTTTGCCTCCTTCAGTTATCTAGGAAGCATCGTTCCAACTACAGGCGGACCGGACGAGGATGTCAAAGTAAGAATCACAAAGGCAAGATGCACCTTCATCAGCCTGAAACCAGTTTGGAAATCTTTTGCACTTTGCCTCAGCATAAGGGACAAAATTCGGATTTTCAACACAAATGTGAAGTTGGTTCTTTTCTAAGAGTCAGAAACTTTCCCTGTGTGTCACGGTAAGGATTTCTAACAGGTTGCAGATTTTCATCAACAACTGCCTTCGCTCCATACAGAAAATCAAATGGTCAGAAAGAATAAGTAGCAAAAAACTCTGGCTGGGGACAAACCAACCAAGAGCCGATTGCTCAACAAATATGTAGGGGGAAATGGAGATGGATTGGACATACGTTGAGGAGGCCGCTGAATGACATCACACGCCAGGCCATTACTCGAGCGGGATCCAAATGGGAAGCGACGAGTGGGTTGTCCGTGCGAGGGTGACATGGAGGAGACCGTGCGGGGAAGAGATGAGAGAGTTCGGTTAAACGTGAACCCAAGTCAAGAGGACGGCAGAAAAGAGAACTAGGTGGAGATGTGTAGTTGAAGGCCTATGTTCCACTCGGAACGGAAGGGAATAATAATAAATATGATAAATCGATTTATAAATCAGGTAACAAGTATTCAAAGATCTGCTAACGAAGTCAAACTGAAGTATTCTTAAATCACTATTTGCTTTGAAATTCCGATTATTTTCATAACTAATACTGAATAATAAAAAATGCTTATGGAGGTATTAAAAGAGAGTGATAAGACTAGTTAATCCTAGTGATGAGCGGTCTATATTGTAAAAGTTATAAGCTTTAAATTCCATTACTTCAACAATTCACTTAAGTTGACATTGATTCTGTTATCCTTGAGGATTATCACATATTTAAATGAAACTATCATAGATGTACTAATCGTAGAAAACTGGAAAGGATATGCATTATATACAACTTACTGATCAACATTGAGACAGGTTATATTCTCTTCGAAGAAAGAATAACTACAAAAATTTAACTTTCAACCTATCACTACTTATCAGCATTATAGTTTTATTCAAAATTGTAAGGATAAGTTACATGTCAGAAATAAGTCTATCAATGTAATTATATCCACAGGTTACTTATTTTATATTATTGTTTTAAAAATATGAATTGCCACAAGACTCAATTAACATGAGATACATATCATGTGTGTAATTTGAGCTGAATACTTTCTATGCGCAAAGGAAAGTTTACTAGTTCACATGAGATAATTTATAAAACTTTGACTTTCTACTCTGAATGCTATCTATCTATTATTTTCTTTTCTCTTTTTTGCACTTAAGTTTGAACACAAAAAACAACTACATAGTTAAGTAAAATTCATGTAATTAATTGAAAATCCCTCAAACTTTTGTTGTTTTTTGTTTTTGTTGTGAAAATCGATCTGCCAAGGTTATTTAGTTAGTATTAACCAATAGCTGTAAAGTAATTAAAATAACAGTACAAAATTGGTTGAATGACTCGAAGAAGTATGTCTTCTGATTGTTTATTACTTAGATATAATTAAGAAAAAAATGATAACTAACAAACAAGGTTTTAATTTAAGCTGGATCAGGTGATAAAACTGAAACAGATTTAGATAATAAAATAATAATAATAAAAATAATAATAAGCCTCGGTGAATACTATTTCATATTATCAAGCTTCTGGAGTGAATCAGGATAACCAACCATTTTCTCAACACTTTCTCTCTCTTTCGCTCTGTGGATAATTGAAGGAGAAATACCAGTTTCAAATAATTTAGCGGTAAGTAAACTTAACAGTTTTGTCAAATGCAATACAATGAAAAGTAGTTTTTATGCTTTAATGGTACATAGTTAACTAGAACGCTTTGAAGAGCTTATATCTTAACTACACAAATGCAAAAGGAGTTAGTCAGCTTTGGAACATTTTAGCATTTCGTCTGATCTATACATTTGATAATAATTATAATGATTTCATCATAACATATGAAGAAAAGCTGTCAATAGTTGTTTTATGCATTGGAGGCATTAGGATGCAAGCTTGTTTGGTGTGATAATAAAACCACCCATCTCCAATCGAACATTTGTAGAGAGAAGACCAGTAGTTCAGCGAAGAGTTTCTTTTCGGCAAATTTACTTTCTTAGCTGTACAATCGCAAATATATATGGGTTATTTTGTATATATTTGCTTATTAAGTTTGTCAAATAAAATCCTTGTTGGTTACAACATGGTTAAGTAAAACGGTGTATTTCAGTTTTATCACTTCTAGGTTGTATAATTTGCTGCATATTTGACTTTCTAAAACATTCATGATGAGCTACATTTAGCATCGGATTCCAGGAAATCTGCATTTTATATTTTAACATTTGATGGGTACTCCGAAAAAGCAGGGCTTGAATAGCTCACTGGTAACGTCTCTGACCGAAGTATTACGTGAGAAGAGTGTAACTCTTTGAGATGATACCGAAGTTGCAAACACTACTTGTTGACGACTGCTACTAAGCATGAAACGCAGATTGTCGGTCACCTACCAATCGCTTCTAGACATCTGATAAATTTTTCTATCTATAACATATTCATCCCTTTGTATGCTAATATTCATCTTGGTATTATAAATGCATACATAAATTATTAGAAGTAACATAGAATCCAACCAGCTGTCTTAATTTTATTGAGGATGGATATGACTACGTGAATCACAATCAGCTGATGGCATAGGACATGTTGCCAATCCGTTGGAGTACAGAGGATTGTCAATAAACTACAATTTAGACAACTGTCCCAATAAACAGAATACTCAAGAGTTAAATGAAAACTTATTATATTACTTTTATACCTACAGTCTGGGATTTTTAATAATTGTTTTACGTGACTTAACCAACTGTGGGTATCTGCAATATCTATAGCTTTAGATAACAGTGATAAAGGCAACTGTAAAGGCTTTATATCATTAAGAAACACTATCTTGACACATGAGATGATAACTTATTTTGACAAAATCATTTTAACTAGGGTAGTTTCAGCCAATAGAATTATTCTCCATAACAGAGAATGGTTAGTCAAACTAAAAGATGGCGCACAGAGCTTTCCTATAATCAAGCCGGTAGAAAACTAGCTACCTAGCGACAAACAGCCATCTCGTAACCATTTCTAAGCATCACGCATTACCTTGTATACACAAATACAAGTTCTTAGTAATAACTACTGTTGTGTTACTGTCATAAGAATTTGAAAGGGACTGACTGTGCTAGGTTTACCTTAATCTGATGACATTTTGACAGTGGTTTAAAAGAAAAAGAAGAAGCATATTTTGGAATATGCTTCTTGGAAGTTTCTGAAGTAGTACCTTAATTAGCTTTGAGATTACTCAATACCGGCGTAGAATGATCTGTCAAACGAAACATAAAATCTAATTTTGTAACGCTTCACCTTCTGGTAGATGAAGTTATTAATTTGAATCAAAAATCTAGTTTTTGTTTACAAGAGTATTTGAAATCGCTCAGAAAATTTTAAAGCTTTATTCACTAACATTCAGGTTGTTGAAAATCAGCCAATCCATGATGAATATTTTATATCAGAAGGCATTGAACATGAAACACTAGTTCACTTGAACCGCATACTTGTTATAGCCTCTAAAGAAGCTTCTCTTGAGATTATAATCTGTAAGGATTGGAGCTAACTTCATGCCTCTGTGGTTAACAGTCTAGTCATAAGCTTTACGAAGTTGACGCCAAGTAATATACTCTCAGTTGGAACAAGAGTTTATTCAAATTAGTAGATCCTTCTTATTAGTGAATGACGGAAATCACCAGATTCAGATAAGGCGAAGAACCCCGCCAACAACAGAAGCTTAATAACCTGCTTCTAGATAATGTGCGTCAATGGTTTAATAGTGCGATCGATGCTCATTAACTACGTGTGTGGTCCGGGCCCGATTCTCAGTCAACACACTTCTAAACCTTGCTTAGTCAATACTGTGCCCGTAGACAGGGAAGGTTGATAGTGAGGTTGTCAATTCCACTCCATAATGGAAAAAAAAGCTGCTACTGAAACTTCAAACCTGAAGTTTGAAGCCTTCTTCTCCACTCAGAACGTAAAAGAATGAGAAGAAAGGTGATAGACCGCGTGCAGTGTTTCTTCAGCAGTATACTATACTCTCCTATCTATGCTCAAATGGTTAATGATGAGGCTTGCACCGAAATTCAAGTAGAAACCTTTCGATTACACCACTACTAATCCATTCTCATTTAGGAATAAATTATTATTATCGTTATTATTATAGAGAATCAAAATAATTAGCGAAGTCTATATAAATTATTTTGTTATATATAATTAACAATTTTGTAGAAATGAATATCAGCAGATTCTTCGCATGCATTATGTTTTTAGCCGATAGAATTCATGGTATCTTATTTAAATACATAAGTTTGTAATACATGTAGAAATAAAAATAATTCTTTTATTATTTGTGCCTACAGATTAAATGCTTCTTCTTCCAAACTACGTAAATGACAATTAAAACACGGGAGTTTTAAAAGACAGTCATTATTGTCATCATTATCAATAACATAATTAAAACAAATCAAAAAAATATGCTTACTGCACATTCACTTGTTACAGTGAGTTATTCATTTGCTATTAACTGTACTAAATGTGTTTACCATTTCATTATTTTAAACTAGTGTGTAATAAGTAGAATTAAAACAAAAATATGACTTGTTGAAGGATTTAGGCGGATAGACGTCGGCTTAAATTTGTTCCTTGTTGAAGTCACATCTCCTTACCGATGAAAAGTTTCAAACAAGGGATGAAACAGCTGTTTAGTTTAGTCTCTGGTTTCCAGTGGTTCTTTGAATGATGTCAACTTGGCACCCAACTCAAAATTAATTTAAAAATGCCCGGAAATATAGAGTATTAGCTCAGATAATCAAATTAGTTCTATTTTTAATTAATGCAGATATTTAGTTCAACATGAGTTTTTGTTCTAGACGAAATATATCTCACTGAATTTCTATCATTCTATTCATTTCTTTGAACATTGATCCTTTATGAATTGTTTAAAACGGGCGTGTAGTATTTGGTAACTTGGAGCATGATAACAAATTCAATTTTTAACTGGAAACTTTCATTTTTACTATGTTGATATAATCTTGAATGAGTGAATCTAAAGTTTTCGTCTGCATTATTGCTGTTATCTTCGTCATGCCTAGGGAAAGGGAAGGCGTGGCAATTAGGCTTAGCTTAAATAGTAAGGGTAGAACTAGCGATTCGGAGGCCGCTGATATGAAATCTTACATAAGACATATATTCATTTCACCTATGAACATAAATCATTATGTTAAATGACTATTAATAAGCTTAAAAATCCTGACTGAATTCATTGAAAAGTGACTCTAATATGTGATATCATTCTAAGGCTGCATAATTCGACACAAAATACGTTTCTATAGCAAAGAAAAAATGTGTCTAAACACGTGTTAGTAAAACTATAGGTTTTAAATACCAATCAAGAAAATTCACATTCCGTATATTACGAATATTATCACGTAAAAAGAGTGAGAAACTCTAAAATTTAGAATCACTCGATTGTCATGCGTAACCTGAAATTCCAATGAAACTTGTCTGCAGACATTCGTTTTGTTGTAATGATAATGTACCTATTATAATTAATTTCATTCCTGGAGGTTCTTAGTGAACCGCAAAGCTTCAAGCATTAGCTCTAAAGCGTCAGTAGCAGTACACTATTTGCAGGCATATATATGCTGTGCTCATTCCCAGTCCTCCATCGTTATAGTCCTTATTGCTGGCCAAACGAGGCGAAAGAGTGTGCCACAGAGATTATCGAAAACCTTAGAATTACAACAGTTAAACTGCTTCCCAAAAATTAACCACTGACGAACTTTAGGAAAAATCACACAATCAAAGCTATGGTTTCAAATAAAAAAGCCGAGAAGACTAACTGCACATTGAACATGTTTTCCTTAACATAGTATGTAACCACACTACGTCAAACATCCCATTTGCAAACATACATAATCACTGAATCAAGCACATCATCCTCTAAATTGATTCACACCTATACACACCGATATAGCTTAACTATTCCCCATAAATATAAGGTAACATGTATCAATAATTTAGAAACATTTTACACTAAAATCACATACAGTACACAAGCCTAATTTATCAAGGTCTTCTACATGCCTGGCGATAAAAATAATCGAAAACACATCACGAATTTCACGATCATATGTAAGATAACATAACTATCTAATTCGTATCAACTTATCTTCTAAAATACATCACATCAGAAATAATTGATGAGAGTGGAACGTTGAAATATATGCTAATAATATCATTCTTAAACTAAGGTCAATGAGAATTTCAGTAAAATAATATTCATTGTAGTTAAATATTCACATGCATTGTTGTTGGTGCTATCGCTGTTATATCATTAACTGAAATGAATGAATACAGCTGTTGAATGAATACTGTTCATGCAGCAAACATATCCAAATTTATCAGTTCCCAAGAAATATACACACATCTATTGCCATCATAACTGATATTCCAAACAATTCCAATGGACAACAATACGACCTTCAGCTGTTTAAGTATTAAATGCAAATATCCTGTCAATCAGTTCAATAAAGATGAATTAGTCAGTCGTGGTGACATATACACGCAAATATGTGTTTGTCTGTTTAGAGGCTGTTTCTGAAAAACTACAATAGCGATAATCAATGACAGTTATTATGATAACATATATTGGGTCATTCAATGAAGACGTGAGAAATGCATAACGCTACTATTACATAATTCCGTAAAACTTGATTCCACTTTTCATAGTACTCATCTTGAAAATGTCAATCATGAATATCACTATGAGTCGAGAGAACGTCTTTCACCTAGTTTCATCATCATAACTACTATTATTATTATCACTATCCTCGTCGCTACTGGAATGAGACTGCTTCTATTAATGTCTATTTATAAATAAATACATAAATCTAAAGCTAAAAATGACATAATTTCTATGTATGCATTACAGATTAGGCATTTGAAGCTCATTATTTCAATTTTCATCAATAAATACATATACGCGCTTATTACCACTGGTGTGTCGTACAACACAGACTTTATTTCTGTGCATCTAATTTTAGACATTGCAAATTACAGATTGCAAACTATTCACATAAGAATAATAATAATAATGATGAAATCAAAAAGCTTTCACTTGTTGCAGATCTTAACTTAGAACTATAAACTACAGTTTATTGTGTATACAAAAGAGATGTTGTATGTACAACTGCTGATAATTTCTTGTTAGTAGTACATACATTGTTCTCTACGATAAGGATGAATGTTAATGGATGACAGTAGTGATTGACTATCGAAAACAAAGAGGATGGCTTGAAAGAAACTGCATGTCAAGACACCATTGGAGTTAATGTCTGACAGGAAGTTAACTGTCAATTGTACGTAGGAATTCGTCTCATGCATCTAACGATGTATTCACGGTTTGAATTTCAAATATTCACACTGATTGAAATTGTGTTTTTGTACACGACAAATTCATACAATGTGGTGACCATAAGCAAGTGTTATCACTGAACACATACTTTTACTTATTATTCAGCTTTCTCTTCATTTCACAGTTTCTAACATGATTTTCGTGAAACATACTTCACACGGAAGGAAGAACTAATACTGAGATACTATTTAAATACTTGTTTCGTAACAAGGTTAATAAAAGAAAAGACGTTCAGTGAAGGGTTACTCTTTCCAGCGAAATCATTTTCAAGCTGTACAATCACATAAATGCAGTATATTACTCTATTATAGAGAAAATGTATTTTTTTAATGTCCCATGGTGTCATACAGTAATATTTACTAATGACGCTTTGAACATAATTTACTGCTTAAAATCACATTAAGTTATACACACAGATTTCTTGTTTATCAACAAACTCACATGACTTTTTCAAACAGTAACGAATTCATAAACCGTCGAATATTTAACAGTCGATGCTTAAAAATTAAATCAGTCCTAAACACCTATGCCTATACACTACAATTACGTCAAAAATATAAAATCAGAAGCGCAATAATTCAGCAGAGTATGTAGTTGTGAAGAACTACAGAATTATTGTGAGGCTAAACAATATACGAAATGAAATCGCAAATTTCAAACACGAACTCATATGTATGATTGATGACAAAAATTATCCAATTATGACTGAAACATCCAAAAGAGCCAGAGAAACAACCTAAACGAAATCAGAAACTAAGCAAATTAAGAATTTTACAAATGATCATAAGAAAGTAAGAAGACATTAAGTGAAGACGTTAAACACGTGGACAAAAACTCAATTTCAATCAGTGTGAATATTTGAAATTCAAACCGTGAATACATCGTTAGATGCATGAGACGAATTCCTACGTACAATTGACAGTTAACTTCCTGTCAAACATTAACTCCAATGGTGTCTTGACATGCAGTTTCTTTCAAGCCATCCTCTTTGTTTTCGATAGTCAATCACTACTGTCATCCATTAACATTCATCCTTATCGTAGAGAACAATGTATGTACTACTAACAAGAAATTATCAGCAGTTGTACATACAACATCTCTTTTGTATACACAATAAACTGTAGTTTATAGTTCTAAGTTAAGATCTGCAACAAGTGAAAGCTTTTTGATTTCATCATTATTATTATTATTCTTATGTGAATAGTTTGCAATCTGTAATTTGCAATGTCTAAAATTAGATGCACAGAAATAAAGTCTGTGTCGTACGACACACCTGTGGTAATAAGCGCGTATATGTATGTATTGATGAAAATTGAAATAATGAGTTTCAAATGCCTAATCTGTAATGCATACATAGAAATTATGTCATTTTTAGCTTTAGATTTATGTATTTATTTATAAATAGACATATAAATAGACGATACCGCTGAGAAGAGTAACTCTTCATCGAACGTTCTCTTTTGAATTGCTTAATGGGAAATTTTAAGGTTAGTGAGATCTACTAATCAATAAAGTTTTAGATGATCACTTTTAGTTTAGAATAATGCCTAATTCTAAAACACCGCATATGTTTCTGATTTCTTCTTCTTTCCTGCGCAAAACTTTAGCCTCATTACTAAATGAGAAATCATTTTTTAAATTACACATTTTCCAGTTTCCTGCTGTATACACCTATTCATAATGAACATTATGGATGAATCGGTGATTGCTTCATTGAGCTTATCTACTTATAAAGGAACCATGCAATTTAACCTAATCTAATCGATAAGATACAGACTTTTATTTGCGCTCTTAGTGATATAAAGCTTAAGCAAGTTTCAGTTCATAATATAGGCGTGATACCTCTTTTCAGACTACTCACGCTGATAGTCTAACAATGCCACTCAACAAACTGTATGCTCCGAGTATGATCTTTGGTGGGATCGTAGATGCATAACTGCTGAAAAGTCCCAAAGAATAAGGAGAGAGCTATGTAGATTTCAGCAGTTCTATAACTGATGTCGGGTCATGATATAACTTGAGACCGATCAAATGCCTTTAAATCGACAATTGAAAACCTTTAAATTTGTTGAGAAACTAAATTTAGATAAGTTCTTATTTTCTAATAATTTGACCACCTAAGCATAGGTTTGTAAGGATTTGATTAACTAGTTATGGGGTTTCATTATGTGCTGACACTGGTTAGAAAACCACTGGAAGACTTGGAAGTACTAGACAGCCCCTGGTTGGGGACTACTAGGATACAGCAAGTTTGGCATGAGGTCAAACACTAGCCAAAGACGTTGGCTAGGGCTCGCGCTATAACGTGAATTGGTAGAAGTTGGAATTTATCGGCCATTGGATCGGGTCCTAGTGGCTTAATAGCCAACGAACTCGCTTTGTAAACAAACGGTCAAGGGCTCGAAACCTGGTGGGTGCGTACTTCTGAAGATTCCCAAATTAGGATAAAGAAACAGCTGTTCAGTACTCCTTACAGGTTTTCCATTGGTTCTTTAACCAATGTCAGATTATGATGAAATCCTGTAACTAATCTAACTACTCCTAATCTAGTGGTGTGACTTATGTAGTTGACCTCAAAGTCATTTCATTATATTTCTTTAATTAAAATATTTGGTTTAATTGGGTCAACAGGGGCCTTTAACCTACAGAGCTTGTCCCTGAATGACTTTTTAGGTTTGAATGCCACCCTAATGCCTGCTTTCTTAACAATCCTACGTAAGTTTTCAGATGTTCCCTCCTAATGTCGTTAAAACTGGAGGTGGGGGCAAAGTTAAACTATCATAGCCAAAATCACGGTAACCTTGAAAAGTCAGTCACAACTCAGATGCGAAAAAGCGGCATAATCGTTGGAAAATACACAAGGAAATATTGCAGACTTGACATTACACTGTGTAGTTGTAGCCTATGTGTTGTAAGTATGTCTCGCAGTCAATAGACAGACGATCCATAGAGAAGTGCTACCATGCGCGGTATTCCTATTCATCCAAGTGACTGTACGTCATAGGTTTTTGGGATTCATTAGTATTCCTGATGTTATTCGCCAACCCATTCCTAACTCTAAACAATTTCAATTCTTAATTCCAAATTTAACTCTACGCCCTAAACCTCAATCTTAAAAGCCATAACCCTACCTAAAAGCATAGATTTGCAGAAAAATTACCTGGTAAATAAGTAGAATACTGTATCTATCCTCTACAAGTCCAAAAAGGCAGGTGTGATTCGATTTGAAATGATATTTCACAGCATTTTCTGTGTGTGATCAATTCTAGAAGTTCAACTCTTGAGAGACCTTGACTTTGGCTATGTTACTTTAACTTCGCCCTGTAGATGTCTTATGTATCACGATATTCTATGTTTGGAGATATATTGCTGAAAAATTGACTTTTCCTAAACTATATGTCCTACAAAGGCACAGCAAGTTGTTTCAGCCTTAGAGACGAATTAACTTGTTTAAAGCATGTGGTCCATTGAATACTTTTGCTACCACGCATAATAATATGTGAATAGATCTTCACTATTTATTCCCAAATTAAGGCAGGAGCACTATTCTGGTGGTCTTACTCGTTAGTTAAATGTTGAATAGTGAAAGAGTTAAGAAATAATCAACATTTAGAAGTGTTCTCCAAGCAGGCTTTAAGAACATCTGTAGGGATTGCATATTACTGGAAAAATAAAATAAATTGGTAAGATCCATGTGAATTGTGTGTTATATTAATTGCATAGCATGGCAGTATTTGGGACTTTGAACCTTTAAATGTTCTGGTATTAAACAAGCTTACACCGTATTCTTGTATTAAGTATAACTATGTAGACAATGAGACATGGAGAGTTTCCAGTGGAAAATATTGTGTGTTCTTATTTCTTCACATCAGCGTATCTCAAGTGAAAACCGGTCATTAATTAAGTAGATAGACATGACAGTTTTTTTATTTTTCAAGTATTGGTTTGTAAGGACTTGACTGATTAGTTACAGGATTTCATTATGATCCGACATCGGTTATAGAACCATTGGAAAACCTTCGGGGAGCACTGGACAGCTATTTCGTCCTAGTTTTGGGACTCTACAGCAGGTTTTCCAATGTTTCTCCAACCAATGTCAGCTAATAATGAAATCCTGTAACCATTCCATCAAATCCCTACACACCAATGCTTGAAAATAATTAAGATGCTCACTAGCAACTGGCCCTTTTCAGGTAGGTAGTTACCTGAGGTTCTAGTTGGACGTCATGACCAGTAGGATGAAGCAGGTCGGGTGTGAGGACAGATACTCGCCAAAGACATTGCCTAGAGGTCTCGCTATGTCAGGAATCGGCATAAGTTTGAATTCATGGGCTGGCCACTGGATTAGGTCCTAGTGGCTTAACGGTCTACAAACTCGCCTTGTAACCAGAAGGTCTCGGTGGGTGTATGCTAATGAAGAGTCACAAACTACGCTGACGAAACAGCTGTCCAGTACTCCCTGCAGGGTTTCCATTGTCAGCTCATGATGAAATCCTGTAATCAGTTTCTTATTTGTTTAAGTTAATTTTGTATTAACCGTCGACTGATCATACTGAACCAAAATATTCGGTTTCTGTTGACATATCGGCTCCCCATACGCGAACCTTGACGATTCCTGAGGATTAACATGTTGTTACTTGGTGGTTGATGAATGATATGTTCTGATGTAGAGTTCTGAACGGGACGCATTTGCATCATGGTTTCCATTGCTAGTAGCCATCTATTAAATAATATCAAGTTAATCGTCAGACATCGTCGAGACATTCACATTAAGAGTCGACATGTCAACAGAAGCCAGACATCTTGGTCTGATATGATCAACCAACGCGAAGTTAAAAATTAACTTATACTAATAACAATTGATAGTCGTTGCAGAAGAGTTGGCTCCCGTGGCTTAATGGATAACACGGAATTTGAAACGATGTTTGTTGGATTCTGGTTTCAGTGGGATCACCACCGCTCATTAGAAATAGCAGGTAAATCCAAATGAAGAGTTCCTAATAGGATGAAACCTGACTCCTGGATTCCACTGCTAGTTGCTACCCATCAAATAATAAGAAAGATAAAGTTTGATATGCTTATACCACAAGAAATATATGTTTAGATGATTATATTGTAGGGCACTAGTTTTCACTAACTGGTTCACTAAATGTCTCACATTCAGTAAGCCTAATAAATAACTGAGAAATCAAATGAGTTAAGGGATATAATTTATCAGAAACAATAGAAATCTGGCTAAACAGTGGTTGAGTAACCCTCATTAACAAACTTGAAATCGACTTTATTTGACAGTCGGCATAATCGAGAGGAAAATATGTCAAATGCATTAGAAAGTGCATTTTTATCTCGGTGTCTATTCCAAGTAGTCTGTGGGAATCAAATGAGTACTAGAAAAATAATACAAATTATTGATTAAAATAATCTAGATAAGAGATTTATCATACTGTTATACAGAAAAGTAGATCTTTTATTCTGACCATGTGACTTTTTCTTTATTTGATTATCAATTATCCTGGTGGCATTATCAGTTAAGTAATTATGTTATAACAAACTAGTTTTTTTAATAAGTATAATGAAGTCTACATAATGATCTACCACATACAGATTTATGTGTATTCTCTCTTCATTACTGTTAAGTTTGTGGGAGTCTTCAAATCGTTCTTAAATTAAAGACAGTATGATTATTATTCAAAAGCAAGGGTTTGTAAGGGTTATGATTGATTTCATTGTAAATATGATCACAGAGCGATATCAGTCAGAGAACCGTAGTAACCCAAGCAGTGCCAAACAGCTACCTTATACCAAGACAGTTGAGGCTGATGTGAAGACACTACTAGGGAAAGAATTTTAACTAATGGTCCCTACATTACTGATCTAGTGTTTCGAACTTTTCAATGCTGTTATGGTTGTTATTAGTTATTATTTGTTCCTTGCAATCCAAGTAGAGTATAAGGCTTTAGCAGAACATCTCCCGTGTACTCGATTTTCTGTTATCGTTTTTAGTTGACCCCACGACTGTCTACAAGCTCTCATTTTCTCCTTGTATTATCTCGTCAATGTCACCCTCAGATCCACGCCCAGCTCATCACTTTCCATGGAAGTTACACTCAAAGACATGGTATGCAACGTAATCCAGTGGTACCATCAATGTATGTCCTGTTTGTCTCCATTCCTCTCTCCATAAATTTGAGGAAATAAGTTGTTACCTAGCATACTGCTTGCCAGAGTTACTTTTTGTTTAACCCTTGCTGTCGGCCATCTGTTTTTCATTGTTGAGACAGCCTGTTATAAATTCTTGCGATTGGGTGCACGAAAAGTCTTTGAACTATACAGAAGCACTGGCTTGAAACTAATGCCAAGTGCTGAAGATCTCAGTACTGACTTCAAGCTAACAAATACCGGGTTCCGATACTGTATTTAAAACTATGCTACCCAGTTATATGTGCGTCGATGGTCCAGTGGTAGAACGCTAGCCAGCCACACATGTTGCCTGGAGTTCGATCACTGGCCGACACAATCATAGATCTCGCTAGGCGAGTAAAGAGAAAAAGTTGAGCTTGGGGCTAGCAACCCCACCGTGTAAAAATAAGCACCACTGCTACTAAAACTTCAAAGCTCTAGCTTAAAACTCTATGTTCCACCAGGAACGTAAACGAATAAATATCCAGTTATATGAGTGAATGAAACAACTTTCTTTAGATTCCTCCCGTTGACGGTGACTTCTGTTTGTTGCTGTCAGTCGGGTACCTCCATCACCTCTGTCTTCTCTTTGTTCACCTGAATTCCTTTCTGCACTACATTTTACAACAACTTGTTAGTTTCTGCTTATAGATCCTCAAGTTTTTGAGACGTTTGATAAGTCATAAGGGAAATATATATATACATATATCTTCAGGGTCCTTTCATTGGTCCAGCGCTTGCCTGTCTTCTGGCTTCCAGCGATCTGTTATGTGATTCAGTCGGCCACAATTAGGAAGATTATGAGTCACAGTAGGCAACTTTGTCTTACTCCTGGCTTCACTCAAAAGACTTCAGGTGTCTTTCGGCTGTAAATTGCTAGGCACGCTCTGTCATCATCATCATCATCATATAGCTATTGCACGCGATTTCTAAATGTTTGCTACACTGCATACTATGGTGTTGAATTAGTTGGCAAGTTATACTGCAGTTAACACTGTTAATGGTTTTTTCAAAGTCAATGAAAAGAGATCTGTGTGCCACTTTTGCATCTGTTCAACAGTGAATCTCAATGCTAAGATGAAATCTGCTCACGATTGGTTCTTCTTAAATTCACTCTTTTCAGGGCGTGGTTTTCTATTGGAGTTACTTTTTGTTCTCTTCAGGATGATGTGGTTAAATATCTTACTTTATACGGATTGGTGCAAAGGCTTAAGAAGTCCCTCAATAGATTTTAGACAAGAAGACCTCTCTTCAACTCGGCAGGTACCTACCTTTCCTTTCAAACCTTCAGCACTTATGGTGCGAGGATGTACGCCGAGGTCTCTAGGTCCATTTTCAGTGCTTCTCAGAGGACTCTGTTTGATCTTGCTGCCTCATTGGATCTAAGTCATCACATGAAGCCCTAAAATTATGTTTTCAAGTATTAGGTTTGTAGGTATTTTGTTATGATTGGGTGGAAGATTTCACCGTGAGCTGACAACAGTTAAAGGACCATTGGGAAAACTGAGAGTAACGGACAGCCAGCCGCTCCGACCTAGTTTTGGACTCTTCATCAGTATGCACCCACCACAGGGGTTCGAACCTAGGGCCTTTTGGTTACAAGGCGAGCACGTAGGCCATTAAGCCACTTGGATCTAATCAAATGGTTCATTAACTCCAACTTCTGTCAGTTCACGACATAGTGCGACCACTTATCACCTCTTCTTCTATTTGTTACTGCCTCATCTTCAACCTGTTGTACACTAATGGCCACGGCTTCCCACTATGTTATGAAGTAGCAGAAGGGATAATTCATGAGCCGCTGGATCGGGTCCCAATGGTCTCATTGTCTACGAGGTCGCCTTATGACCAGAAATTCCTGGGTTCGAGCATCGGAGGGTGTGTACTGATGAAGAGTTCCAAACTACGACGGAGCGGCTGAGTATCCAGTACTCCCAATTTTTCCAGTGGTTCTCTAGTCGGCATCAGCTCATGATGAAATCCTCCAACCAATAATGCTTTTGTTGAGGAAGTGCTGTTCACTAGTAGTTATGTATCTGTTGGTGATATTTCTGCATTGTGACGACACACTTTAATTTTACTTCAAACAACTGGCTGCTATACGAAAGGATGTTACTTAACCATTTTCTTTCATCATTATTATTATCACAGCTGTTACCTGACCAGGTCTTTCAATCCTTAACTGGTTAATTTGACGTAAATATTGCATACAGCCTTTTTCAAGAACGTTGTTCCAATTGTTATGTATGCATGCCGCTAAGCATTAAGCGAAATGTCTAATAACAGAAAGATTGAAACCATTGGCTTAGTTGTACCCATAACTGGCTGATTGATGATTCAGTTACTTCAGTATCTTAAGTTTTTGCTAAAATTTCAATCATCTCATTAAAATAATAAATTAAAGAGACCACTTTTTACAGTTATACAATGTTTTCATGAACGGGCTCCTAATAAGAAAGATTTTAAAAGTTTCAAAATGATGAATCAAATAAAGTGGCGTTTGATATTAGGTTTTAGGTTAAATACTTCTAGTAAACGTTTTTAGGATATTAAACGGTTAGAGACAATCGGCGGTAAGTCTTGGACTTAGGTTTCGTCCTTGTTCACACTCATCATCAGGGCATATATGCAATCTTGAGGGAATTCACATCCCTTTTGAAATTCAAACTCATGTCACTAAGTGCTGCAGTCAAAGGTGTTACTACTGAGGCATTCGTGCTTGCGACTGATCTTGTGTAGGACTGCATTTGATACTTTGATTAGACACTAGGTATTAATTGATGACAGCCATCTAGTCCTTTTCTTGAAAGAGACTGAATTCTATCAGTCAAATTTTCAATGTGGCCACCACACTAGGTTGCTTGTCATCGTGGTATACACTGAATTGTTTTTATTCTCACATGGCCTAAGAGCTAAGTCGTGACGTCTGTGTCTTCAGTAATGGGTGACAAGGTTTCGAATTTCATGAGGGATGTGAGTTCCTTCAAGATCTCATATATACCTTGCTGACGACTGTTAACAAGCGCGAAACTTAAATTCGAAGCTACCTTCTGATTGCCTTCAGTCATCTCATAAAAACAATTCAGGGTACATCGTGATGATGAGCCACCTGAGATGGTGTTCACATTGTAAACTTGACTGACAGATTTCAGTCTTGACCAAACAAGTGTCTGAATGAGTGGCGTTCGTCACTATCTAGTGCTCAAATGAAGTTCTTAAGATATTTCAAATGTGATGTGGAATTTACTTGATCACTATATCATTTACCTGACAGTAGTTTTATTTACTTTAATGTTTATTAACCAAAGAAAATCAATGCTGGTGTTGCTTATATATATGTATATACGAATGCTTTCTCGTTTTCATTATTTCTAACTTAAAACATCGTACTTAATGTATTTTTATGCTACCATTTACTTTCCTAGAATGATGCTTATGGAAGAGATTTGTACATGTTGAATCGATGTCTCGAAGATATTGAATATTTCGAGAGAAACTTGAGAAAGTTTCTGAGATCGTTAGATCGTCAAGGTGCAGAAAAAAGCAGTAAGTATTATATATATATATGTATATATATATATATATATATATATTATTCCCAGTAATTCCTAGAGGAACATAGAGCTTCAGTCGCGCGTCTCCATTGCGTTCAGTTTTCTGCCAACTTTTTCACTCCCCTCCAAGTCTGCCCACACGCTTTCATCTCCTCCTCATATTACCTCCTCTAAGTCACCCTTGCTTTGACGACCAACTCGCCGCTTCCCTTTCGGGTTCCATCAGTGCAATGGCTTGTCTAGTGATGTCACTTGATGGTTTCCTCAGAGCATGGCCAATCCACCTCCATTTCTTCCTACATATTTGTTGCACAATCGATTCCTGCTGTATTGGTTCGCTCATTGCCAGAGATCCCTGCCTGTTGCTGATCTTTTCTGGCCAGCCATCTGATCTTGAGTAGTATTGAGCGAAGACAACTGTTGATGAAGGTCTGTAGTTTGTTTCAGGTACTCTTCATGACGCGCCTAGTCTCCAATCCGTATAGTAGCACTGAGTGACTTCACATTGGATTTGAAAATCCGAATCTTATTTTTGATGGTGAGTGCTGTTGACCTCCACACAGACTTGAGAGTAATGAAAGCTTGTCTTGCTTTCCCGATTCTTTCCTTGATATCCTCGTCAGTCCCTTCGCCTGTAGTTGAAACAATGCTTCCCAGGTGGGTAGGTAAAGGAGGTTGTTTCTATCAGGTTCCTCCCATTTATGCTGGCTGATTAGTGTCTGTTGTTGTTGCTGATGTTGGTGTTGACCAGGAATCTTGATCACCTTAGTTTTATCTATGTTCACCTGAAGTCCTATCTTCTCTGGATGCTTCTTCTGCCAGCTTGTTGCTTTTCACTTGGATATCCTCCAGTTTGTGGGAAATCAGACACATATCATCGGTGAAGTCCAGATCCTCCAAGTATTTTGTGTGGGCCCATTTTATGCCAGTTTCCTCATTTCCCACTGTCTGTCGCATTATCCAATCTACTGCGATCAGGAAGATCATTGGCAGTAGTAGGCAGCCTTGCCTTAATTCCGTCTTCATTTCAAAGGATTCCGTATATATATATATAACAAATATCATTATAAACTATTCAATTTCGTTTTTATATAAACTTTAAATGGATAAGCCTAAAAGAGGATAGGCTAAGTAAAATATGATAGATATTTTCATAAACACCAAATGTTAACTATAGTAAATGAACTGATTTTAAAACTTAATATCACTCGCAAGTCACATGTTTTAAGTCACAACAACTAAAAATATCTAATACACTTTTCATTTAATTTAGTTATTAACCAAATTTAATATCTAGGTATTAAATAATCGATTAAATCAAACCATTATTTAATTAGCACTAATAACTGCTCATCTCTTGATAGTAGTACTTATGAAGACGTAGTTAAATTCCTGGGCAGAAAGTGAAAAGACAAAAGTTACCAAGATATCCTAGCTTTCCTTTGAAGTGTCTTCTCAGCAGATTACGTGACCAGTAGACCTAGAGTATGGTAAAGGAGAAGAAAGACATATTTTCGAGGAAATCAAAGTTACGAATTATTTCACAGTTAATTTTCTTGACCGACAGAGTGTCAGCGTATCGCTAAAGTATTCAAACATATTAGGTTATGAGTAAACACCACTTTGGACATATTCATCTTAATGTATTTGAATAAAACTCACCAATACATCTTCTACTCGTCAATCGTTTTTGTCCATCAACTGAATAATTCTCAAACCCCTGAATTCTTTATTTCATTTAATTTATATATTATTTTGTGTAGCCAAGTTCCTAGGGTACTGTTTAACTAACCTAAAAGCTTCTTGTTTAACAAATTTGTCATCCATCCTGGATATTTTGCTTTCTCGACTATGGCTGCATATGCTGCTTACCTTTACCGAATATAATACTGATATCTGATTCAGTTATTGATTTACCGCAGACATTAACAATATACTACTTATTTCTGCACCAATTATAGTACTTCAGCAGTATCATATTCTGTTTTCACACAACTCCTTTGAGGAATTCATTTAGATTTAGGGTGTTACTATAATTGTTACTCAAAATGGCACTCAACAGCTTTATTGTTTGAAAGAAAATAATCAATATTTCAAATGCTTCAAGCTGACCTTGAGAAAACAAGTTTTTTGGCGGCAAAAAAAAGAAGGAATTAACTCCTTAATTAAGAATTCATAATAATAAGTGGAAGAAACCCTCAGTTCTGCAAGAATCTGAATTCAGCATAATTATCATTGAACATTTTGTAGCATTTGAAAATTGGTAATCAGATTTCACAGAATTACTGGATGAAGATAATATAAGAAATTAATAATCATCGTGCAGACAGTGTTCACATCTGTATATCTAGGCGGTGAAACACTTCTACATTGCAAATCTCAGGTCTGTAGTATTTTTGAATAGCTGTTTGCATAAAATTATGAATTTATAAAATAAGATGACTTAATCCCAGACTGTAAAGAATTAAATTTATTGACTATATCGTGAATAAAGATTACTCGATACAGTCATATGCTGTTCAATCGACACTGTGCAAACAAACGGTTAAAGATAAATTTCAATGGTAAATCAAACACTGTCTATGTTTTATTCTGGTTACATTTAGTGGGTTCATTATTAGTAGTTTTGTTCTTTGGGTTTCCAGTGGAATATATGGCTTCAACAATACATTCATCCTGTTCTCTGAAGTCCTCATTAGCTGACTGAACGACTGAACATAAGCTTTTGTCCACTTCTCATGCAATCGCCTCCATGTTACACTCGGACCGACTCCCATCTGGCTTCCATTCGACAATCTAACTCCTGATTTCCCTCGGAGTTCTTCTGTGCGTGTCCGATCCATCAGTATTTTCTTCGGAATAATAGTTAGACAATAGATTCTGAAGTTGGCTCGTTAGCACAGTTCTTTGCTGATAATTCTTTCGGTATGGCCTTCTAATCTTCAGTATCTAGTGAAGGCAGCTGTAGATGAACGCCTGTGATAGCTAGCTTGAAATTGCTTTGGTAACAAACCAAGTCTTTGAACCGTACAACAGCATTAATAAACTGACTTGACATTAATGTTAGAAGTCCAGATCTTGCAACATTCTCTCGTCAGTTCAATGTGTGCCTGTATTCTCTCTCCTCGTGATCCCGTACACTACAATCAGGACAGAATAGTTACAGAAAGGGTTGTGGAGTGAAATAATTTAAAACGAAATTCTTATTTGATTTCATTCAATTAAAGTATATAACTCTAAGTTTTGTTGTCTGCTGTAAATGTATTCATCATGTATTTCTATTTTTACTTTCTCTGTTTCAGCTAGTGATACTAAAAATAACGACAGTCAACCACCGAGTGCTCCAGACACTATCGATGCATTGCAGAAAGTTAAATTTGCATTAAATATTACTGAAAAAATTAGAAAATCACTTCCATACTTATCGAAAGAAGTTTTCGTCTATTTAATAAGACTTGTTCGAAAAGTGCATAATTCGGCGAAAGATAAACTTGTACCCAATTATAATCCAAATATAGTAGTGGATGTTATTGAACCCTTGCTGCTTGAATCAACTATCACATCATTATTTAAACTTTTCTCAGTGAAAACAAAAGAATTTTGGTTAGAACTTGGTCCTTCATGGAATACACCCAGGTAAGTGAATAGAGAGACTTAGCAAAATACTGCTAACATATTCCCTACTAAACAGTTTTAAAAACCATACTTTGTGCATTTTATTTTTATTTGTTTTAAACTTAATTATTAGAATCACTGAAAGCTGGAAATGTAGCATTATTGAACTGATTAAAAGAAGAACAAGCTTGTTAAGCTACTAAAGAAGGATGCTTTAAGCCTTTGCAAAATCTGGCATGGAATCATGCTGTTATCCACTCCAAGTAAATAATAAGTGGCGCCATCCAGAAAAGACTAAAAGATACAATGGATGAGAAACTGTCCGCCTATAACAAGCTTGGATTCATAGAAGGACAAATCATTTGCAAACTAAATTACATCTCTATGCATCATTGTAGGAAACAGAAAAAGAGATCAGTGGTGAAACCTCTACCCCAAAAGTATTGACTATGAAAATGTTTTCGACAGTGTTGACCGTAAAATAATTTGAAAAGTACTTCAGCACTTTGGCATGGTGTTTTCCACATCTTTACCGTCTTCACACAACAGTGGTATGATAATGCCATATGTCACGTGATCCAAAAAGGAAAACTTGGTGAGACGTTTGAATTGAATACAGGAGTTAGACGAGGCAGCCTATTATCACTGATGGTATACCTAACTGTGGTGGATTGGATTATTCGTCAGACTGTGGGCAGCGAGAAGATAGGAATACATTGGACCAGTAAGGAGACTAGAAGATTTGGACTATGCGGACGATTTATTTCTAGTGTCATACGAACGTAAAGACCCACAGGTGAAAATCAACAAGTTGGTAGAAGAGACAGGCAGTAAAGACAGGACTTCAAGAGAACATAGATAAGATGGAGGTGATTAAGACGACTAACCAACTACAGCAAGCGCTAATCACCATCAATGGGAGAAATGTGAAGGATTTCAGTTGTTTCATATATCTAGAAAGCATCGTTTCAACCTCAGGCCAGGGCAAAAATGAAGATGCCAAAGCCAATCAAGATAGAAGAGGCAATACATGACTTCACCAGTCTGAAATGAGTCCGAAAATCTGCTGCACTCAATATAGAGAACAAGATTTGGAATTTAACACTAATCTCTAGTCAGCGATTCTGTGTGGTTCAGAGTCTTGGCGTATCACCAAAGGCATATCAAATACAGTACAGACTGCCACCGCTACCCGAATACTGAAGATCAGATATCCAGAAAGGATTAGCAAGAAAGAAATATGCCAGACAACGAACCAACCAATAAACTACTGCCCAAAAAATACACGGGAGGAAATAGGGATAGATCGGATATACGCTAGAGTAACTACACTAAAGAATGACAGTATGACTAGTTGTGTCCATAGTCGGAATATAACAGTGACCTAAGCATTCTCCCATGTGTTTACACTAAAAAAAGTTTTTTAACTCTAATTATAAAAAGGAGACAGAAGACTACTTCCTTGAATAAGTTCTCTTTCTGGTATAAAAAAGTTTAATTTTGTCTCTGGCCTTAATGCAGAATATCCCATGTTTTATTTAGAAATATTAGCGATTCATAGCATTTCGAGTAACATGTAATGCAAACCTTAAGATATACTTATGAAATGTATAGTTATTTCTCTGTCTTCTGTTCTTGTAATCATTGGTGACTGAGGCTGAAATGAAGGTTCGGGTAAAGTGAAGATTCTAGCCAACAGTCTCCGAATTACCAACAAAGGGCTGTAAGGAATGAGCTATGAAATGCGACTAACAGAGTTATTATTTTACTTCAGGTGTCACGAGGGACTCTCCTTCTTAATAAATTACTGAAAAAGAAATAAAAATCTAATCAAATAGCTAAACAACAAATAAAAGTTTCATACATTTATTCCCCTTAATAAATTTGAATAAAGCAAGAACAACAGCTCTTCAGAATAAAATGATACCATCATATATTTCATTGGCTTCTTTTTAGCTGCCTACAGCTCAACAACATTATCAAGTATATCTTCAGAGACAATCCTAACATACTTGCACAGAGTTCACTTATAAACAAAAATCAATCAATATATGTATATAATGCTAATAATAGTAATAATAATAATAAGCACTTTATCCCTAACAATAATGACCATACAAAATGGAAACTTTCTGCACTACGTAACCAGATGAAAGAGAGGTGGAAATATGTATTTACCAGGATAAAGAAAGACTGATAACTGTTTCTTTCTGAACGCATAAATTAGGTTTCAAGCGCTTCAGAAAACTTGAGGAGAATTTAAATCTGTAGTCTACTTGTAATTTTGAACGATCTTGTGACGTCCACCTTATAACCCGTGTCAAAAAGGTGTCGGCCGATGGCACTATTCAAAGCATTTGTTTCATTCTGACACAGGATTTCTAGTACATGTTCAGAATATTGGAGGTATACCCTTCTTTTTGTTCTTCCAATGTAACTGCTCCCGCAGATACATGTAAATTTGTAAATACAGTTGGAGTTAACATGAGAAAGATATCCATCAATTTTTATTGCACCAAAGAGCAAGTTGTTCGATAGATGGGGACGAGCTCAGCTGCAGGATAGGCTCTGGCTAGTGACATACTCAGTCTTCTGTTGTTCATTGCTGCAATGTTTTCACCTTTATAATAATAATTTTTCCTTCACGTTCCCCAGTGGGACATAGGGCTTCAAGCTGGAGGCTTGAAGTTTCTGTAGCAGTGTTTATTTTTACAGGATAGGGTTGCTAGCCTCATGCCCAACCTTTCCTCTTTACCAACTTTATTTCTGGTTTAGCGAGGTAAAGGAGTGCGTCGGCCGGGAATCCAACCCCGGACCATGTGCATGGTCGGCAAGTTGAATGTAGATGGGCTTTTTCCCCACTGTGAATTGTTTGACATTTCAGACTTCAGATCTTCCGTACGTGTCAATGAAACTTTGATGGTAACCATTGCTTTTCAACATCTTTATAAGAAACACAAATTCTTCCTCTGATTTCTCTACAGAGCATAATCTCCTAACACTATACAATAGGATTTTGACTGGTGCACGTTTAAAGCTATTTGGACAAAATCTATTAAAATGTAGGTATTGTACTTTCCAAGTAGGCTTTCGGCAGACTGACTTCTGGAGACTACCATTTTCTAAGCGTTACATGGCGGTGTCAAGGAAGTGGAACATTCCATCATTTTTATGTTCCACAGTAAATTCAATATTGGTATGTGCGTCATTGAATAATCTGAGTAGGTGGAAGCATGACTTTCGTTTTTGCACACTACAAATGTGTAACCGACATATCGACAGTTAGAAGTTGTCTCGTCGATTGCACGCTTCAACTTTGTTCTTTCAAGGTTAGACATGAACATATCTGCTCATCCTCTCTTTCGAATCATTACGTAATCCAGAAAGTTTCCTTTGTGTATGGTCATTATTGTTAGGGGTAAAGTGCTTATTATTATAACTATTATTAGCATTATATGCATATATTAATTTTTTTCCTTCACGTTCCCCAGTGGGACATAGGGCTTCTAGCTAGAGGCTTGAAGTTTCTGTAGCAGTGTTTATTTTTGCAGGAAAAGGTTGGTAGCCTCATGCCCAACGAACTTCTTTACCAGCGGTATTCTGGTTTAGCGAGGTAAAGGAGTGCGCTGGCGGCCGGGGATCGAACCCCGGACCATGTGCATGGTTGGCGAGCGTCCTAACCTCTATGCCACTGACGCACCATATATTAATTGATTTTTGTTTATAAGTGAACTCTGTGCAAGTATATCAAGTTTCAAGTGTTGGTTTGCAGGGATTTGATTGGTTTCAGGATTTCATCATGTTTCTGTAGATATACTTGATAATGTTGTTGAGCTGTAAGCAGTTGATGAGACCCAAATAAATACATGATGGTACCATTCAATTCTGAAGAGCTGTTGTTCTTGCTCTATTCAAAGACAAATAAAAGCTTCAATAGCTATAACTAACGCAAATCAATATTTGTTACTAATTGGGTAGACTGTGTTCACCCAAACACTGGACTGATGTTTCGTCATTACTGGGCACAACTGATACTCTGTATCGCATTGTTTATATATATGCAATAAGGAAAGCACTTACAGTGTTAACTCGGTCAGACACTTTCATCTGGATGTTCCTTGTTTTCAAATGAAATAATGTCATCATTTTACTTTGGTTGTTGGTGTCTAGAAGTGGAGTCCAAGACGTACATTTCGTCCTATTTAGGTCTTCTTAGCTATATATATCTGCATCTTCAGTTAGTGATATTATTATTTCCAAGACTTAAGCCCTGAACCCAACGTTTGAGATGTCAAGGCGTTATGCACTTGACCACTTTATATGCCAACGAAGGCCGAGAACTTCTTTTTCTTCCTTCACGTTCCCAGTGGAACATAGGGCTTCAAGTTTCTGTAGCAGTGTTTATTTTACAGGATAGGGTTGCTAGCTTCAAGATCAACCTTTCCTCTTTACCAGCATTATTTCTGGCTTATCGAGGTAAAGGAGTGCGTCGGCCGGGGATCGAACCTCGGACCATATACGTGGTCGCAGAGCATTCTACCATTGTGCCACCGACGCCCTTCAGCTCAATATAATTATTTGACAGTATATAAAAATTAAGCAAGAAACAAATAACAGTGAAATCATTGTTTCATCTTCTAGCTAGTTGTGTCAACCACACATATGACTACAAATTTCGTAAATCTAATTTTTGAAGAAACGGATACTATAATCTGAAAGCAGATTACAACCTGGTGAAGAAAAACTTCTGTCAACATTCACTAGACCAATAATAACCACATGTAAATGAGGACACAGTCTATTCTACATAACAAGGGAGTTTGTTTTATATAAAAAATGAGGAAGCATGAAACACGGCCACATAGTTAAGTCTAAATGCTTTGGACTGCAGCAAACAAATAGGCCAAAAGTCTTCAGGAACTGAGAGACAAAGGTTTTTCAGCAGACTATAGATTTTTATCAACGACTACCTTCGCTGCATATGGAAGAACAAATGGCTAGAAAGAATCCGTGACAAGAAACTCTTGGAACGAACCGATCAAGAACTTACTGCTCAAGTGTGTCGAGGAAAGTAGAAATGAATTAGGCACACACTGTGGAGATCATCGAATGACATCGCGCGCCAGGCCATTACTGAAGTGGGATCGCAATGGAAAACGACAAGTGGGTCATCCTAGGATGATATAGAGACATTTGCGTGGGGAAAAGATGAGAGATTATGGACAATCGTTGGCCCAGTTAAATAGGGCCGCAGAGAATAGGAGAAAGTGAAGATGTGTTGCTGAAGCCCCATTTTCCACTCGGAACCGAAGAGAATACTAATAAATAATAATAAACATAAACTGGACGTGATTTATCAACTGATATCATCACTGACGAAGTGAATAAAACATTTCTCGTCCTGAATGTCTGTAAATAATGTAAGACAATGATTACTGATTTAAGGATTAGTCATAAAAGGATCATAGTCGAAGATTTATTCTGTAATTTAAGTTGGAATACTAACGAGCAGCATACAGATAATTTTCTTGCTTTGTCTACTAAAAACAGGTTGTAACCAAGTGATGCATAAATCTACAGATAAATAAGCTAAAAGATTAGTTGACGCTATAAAACACTCAGCAGACTTTAATTCAAAGATAAGCACTGACTAACTAGATAATACAAACATCCGATCTCTATTCTTTTCGAAAGCCGACACCAACTGGATCCTAAATTTTCTCTTCTTTTTCCGTATTTCTAGTTCAAAATGGCCAAATTCACTAAAAACCTACATGCCGACATTCAGTCAACCGTACAAACGAAGGCGGACAACACATCGGTCGAGTGATGTGACCGGAAGACGGCAAATAGTAGGCACTTGTTAATAAATTTAATATAATTATTTTCAATACTTCAATGTTTTTGGTATCACATTTATATCATAGACTGTATTTTTGTTTTAAGCCAAGGGAATTCTCGACTGAGGACAAATAGTTCACTTTTAATGGCTTTAATCTAAGAGCAGAAATCGGGCACCATGATAGGTTTATTTAATAAAAAAAGAGTGATACAGGACTAATAATTGGATGTCATAACTGCATGCTTGCGACTTGATAAATATTAATTTAATTATTAAAACTTAAACTTAGGTGCATAGAGGTGCTGCACACAAAGTCTCATAGTTAATAAGAGCGCTGGGAGGCTACTCGGATGCCCAGACCGAAGTAAGTGGGTTCCTTGATGGGCTAACCATTGAGCCACTGATTTTAAGTCTGATCCACAAAGTAGTGGAGAAGCGTCAGCAGCCGCATTTCCATGGTTTACGGTGGCCAAAACAATGGCCACAATCCGTTAAATCCATTCGGGTTCTGTAGTTTACGTACAATGCAGGCTTGGAATAAAGGTTTTCCGGCTCTCCTAGGTAGACCAGCATGTCTGACAGTCTGGTTGTGAGCGCAAGACGTTTCGATTTGCCCTTCCGCTTGTGTGAAGAATATTATTTCCGCATGGAAAGGATTTACCTGGTAGAGGCTATGAACTCGTCGCCATATGATTTAATAATATATTGATGTGATTAAGAGTGGTAAATTGTGCTCAAAACGTGTACAATGTATCAGATTATGCTATATCATATAAACTTATCTAATACGGAATGGTTAGGACGCTCACCAACCATGCATATCGTCCGGGGTACGATCCCGGGCCGAAGCACTTCTCCACTCTCGCTGAGCTAGAAATAAAGCTGGTAAAGAGGAAAGGTTGGACATGAGGCTAGCAACTCCATCCTGCAAAAATAAACACTGCTACAGAAACTTCAAGCCTCTAGCTTGAAGCCCTATGTTCCACTGGGAACGTGAAGGAATAGAAAAATATGTATGAAATTGTAATTATTTTGTCATTTATAATGTGAATAAATATGGTACCCACGCAAAGTGACTTTACTTTAAGGCCAATGACTAACTTAAATGACAGTAGTATCGAAAAAATATAATGTTTGACTTAAATACAACTCAGAAATGTTTTGTATTTTGATTAAAATGCAAAAGTACAAATTCAAATTAAACGATTGAACACTGATCAAACCACCCAAGGTTGCTTTTTGTTTAACATACGACTTTAATTGATAATTTGATTTATTCGACATTTAGATTTAGGAGAAAAGAGCATTTGCTTACAATTCTAAAACGTTCATTTAGTCTTCTAAAGTTCAACTTGTTTAAATTCACTGTACAACTTCAATATTTTTTTTGAAATAGCTGACTCTTTTTGACTCCATTGTTGTTTCTGTTTAAGTGAACAGAAGTAACCATTGATTGCATTTCTTCCACTTGTATTCTTATGGGACTGTTTAAGTTATTATATCTGTTATTTTTTCTAATGAATATGAAGCTATTTACATTGCGATACAAGGGCACTAGGAATCTGCCTCATTCTAGTCAATCTCTGACAACTTGTAATGAACATAAGCTGTAAGTATTTAAAAAAATGAAAACGTCAGCATGAATGCGTGAAAAGATGGCAAACAAACTCATTGCTTAACTGCATCGACAGACGTTGATACTGAGATGAAATGGTTGACGATGTAAGAAACAGCCGCCTAAATTGCTTTTCATTCATTTGTGTCTTGACTAGAATATACGTCTTCAGGTTTCCTTGAAGTTTCAGTAGCGTTGACTTTGTTTTCTTGCAGAATGTGGTTGCCAACCTCACACCCAACATTCCAGCTTTTTGTAGGCCTACTTGGGGGTGCACCAACCGTGAATAGATCCACAGACTACATGTGTCGTTGGCAAGCATTCTACCATTCACTTACAGTCCAAATATTGTGTAGTAGTTCCACTTGAACTAATCAGTGCTAATCTGCCTTGAAATAAGCACTAGATAAATTTTAAGTGAAAATCTTATCTCAGCTATACAAACAGATACCAACGGTGTCACCACACATTGATAAACTTCCATGGCATTCACTGTCATCAGTAACTGTAATCACATTAAAACAATGAAATGAAGTGTCATGACATACAGACAAAATAAATATTATTGAGTTACAGTAATATTTCTTCAGAATTTTCAGGTTAGATGTTTGTTAAAACACTGATGTAAACTGAACAGTATTTGTTTTTTCCGTGAGTGGATTAGAAACTATTACATTATCCTCTCTCTGACTCATTTTTGACAGTGAAACTCTGAGCCACTTTTAGCTGATTTATCCACTTAATATCTTACTGTCATAGTCCTAGTGCTTAGTGTATTATATGCACAGTTTCTATTTTTGTAATAATGAAAGAGATCTGTGCCTTAGGTGGATGACATCAATGGTCATGTGTTCTCTTCGCTGAATAATTTAAATACGAAGCTTTAAATGAAGTTAGCGCTAAGGATGCTTCTTAGAAAGTTACTTAAAGATGCGCAACTGAACAAATCAGCCCGTAGAAAATGTTCAAGTGTTGATTTTCAGGTATGTGGGTGGTTTCAGGATTTCGTCATGAACTGACATCGATTAAAGAACCACTGGAAAAACTGGGAGTACTGGATAGCTGTTTTGTCCTAGTCTGTGACTCTTCAGTAGTTGGTACCCACTTGTGTTCGCACCTAGGACGCGGAAAATAGCAACACCAAAGACATTATCAATTTTTCAGTAGATTTTCATTTTCCGCTGATTTATTATTTTACACCCATATGCTTGGTGTCTTCTGGAATGTCGAAGATGCAAATCAACCTAAAAAACGATACCAGTTGCACAAGAGATAGGTGTCATGTCTCACTGACCTAGTGGATAACGCTTCAGAGTTTGGAACGATGGATGCAGAGTCCGAGTTCCAGTGGGAATAACATCTATGTCTATTCTAGTCTGTCACTGGGGATGCAGGTATATTCAGCTGATGAGCCTCGAATTTTACTATTTGTGCACCCTGGATTCCACTGCTGGTTATCATCAATCAAAATAATACCAATAAAGTTTAAATTTTATTTCATCTCCGATGAAGGTGTTTGGAAAAGAACTAACTCTTACTACTGTTTAAAAAAACTTTTGTAACCCTTTACTTTGCAAATTCTGCACTTAACTAATTTCGTGCTATTATGGGGGAGATTGAAGTAAATTTTAATCGACAGTTACACCCTTTTGAAAACTACTTGAAAAAACGAATTGCTCACTGTAGTCGAAGCTTCGTTACATGATCATCTGCATTCCATCTGCACTCAAGTGATTGTAAGTGATTTCTTTGTCATATAAAACCTCCCTACTGCTTTTCATTATTTATCACATCCTATAAAGGAAAAAAAACCTTATAACTTACTGTCAGTATAGGAAGTAACAGATAAAATGATGGATCATGAGCACTATTCATTAAGGTTGGAACCTTCTGTCAACTAAAATCATGTAAATTTTGCAAGCAGGCTAAAACTTTTCTGTACATAAAAACCTAATAATTTATTTAGGCTGGTCATAGATTGTGAGAAGCCAATGAAAAAAATGATGGTATTGTCTTATTCTGCACAAATTGCTATTCTTGCTTTATTCAAATTCATAAAGGGGAATAAATGTGGGAAATTATGAATTATTTATTTGATTGACTGATTCCTGTTTGTCTGGTTTCTTGTTCTTCATCTGCAAAGTCTGTATCTCTTTTTTGTTGGTTAATGTCACCCACAGATTGCTACAATTTGTCAGTGATAAGGACTGAGCCTTCTGAATATATATTTCAGTTATCCGGCATACACTAATCCTATGTTATAATAAAATGCATAGCGTACGGCTAATGCAAATATCATACTTTCACCTCTTAACTAAAATGTGATACTTAAGATATTTCCATCTTTTGTTATTTTACGATTTGGTATGGTTATAACTTAGTGACCCTCGGATGGTTCGACCTCAGACCAGATGATTAACACTTTTGATGTATACAGATTAGGATCCGAGATAAAATTATCTCACATAGGCTTCGTAGTTGTTAGTACTCATAGCAAAAGAATCCTCTTATTCCTATAGTTTTCAACTAGAAACAGGTTTATATCACAAGAAATGGAATTTAAACATCATGTAAATTAATTTCCTATAACTGAAAACAGTGATATAAACTATCTTACGAGATTGATCACATTCATATGCATTGTTGTTAGGGAAATAAACGCTTACCGTTAAAGTGTTTACATTTTCATTCAGACTAGATCAAAACATCTAAAAGCCACTTGAATGCTCTTTGTTTTCAAGTGAATTGCTATGATTTCTTTCAGCTAGTAGCACCTGTTCAGTCTGTAACGGTGAACGGTTGCAGTTTTTGAAACATACTGTCTTACCAAAGTGCTTCATTAGTTATTCTCACACAAATATGATTGCCTAGCTCTCTGTTTAAACAAGAAAGGTATCGATTTCGTTCCATTCTGAACTTATATACTTAAGAATGATCTTAGAACGATTCTCTAAACGTGCAGTAAACAAAGTTATGAATCACTTAATGGTAGAGTTGACATTAAAACATTAGATTCTCTAAAAGTACTACCACTTGCTAGGACATTGGGAGGCACACTAGACTGATAAACACTAAATGAATGAAACTCGCATCCACAATATCACCAATATCTAATGTCAAGCAATAGAAATGAACATAAATACAACTTTATATCTATTTCATATAGATCACTATATAATGAACATCACTTGTTAGATTTCGTCATGAACCAGCATCAACTAGAGACCACTGGAGACCAGAAAGCACCATACAGATGTGCCATCGTATGATGGAACTCTCCAGTAGTGCTCACTTTCGATCCCACAAGGGATCAAACTCGTGACTCTCAATTTTTCATGACCGAGATAGTTGACCATTCAGTCACTCGTTAATTCTAACTTTGTAGCTCTACTTGCATCAATGTTTTCTATAAGCAACTTCTTAACAGGACACAGTGAACCCCAGTGATCACGACTTCTAGGTATAGCTTCAGGATGTTCATGTAGTACCTATCAGTGAGCTGGAGACTTAAATTATCATCATTTCTATTCACGAAATTTGAATTCCATTTGATACGAAGTGCTTCTGATGTTAGACGTCCTTTTTGATTGATGAAATTTTCCAGGTTATTTTAATATTGTCAGAATCAATTTTATGACCTGATTCTGTGGTGTGTAGACTTATGGTTGATGATTTATCAAGCTTTTCTAGTTCGGCTGGATTTCTTGGTAGTCAAACTGATGCTCCATGGTGTTCATTTCTTCTGATTTTGATTTCTCTTTGGCGACCTTTGTGTGATAAAACTTGCATCGCATTGCAAGCTTTTTATTTTGTAGACACAATAAGACTGAGAATCCTTAGGGATTTGGTCTTTGATATGGAAAAGATTGTTTTGCAATGTATCTCTTGCTTTGAAGAAAGCTCTAACTATGTGCTCATTGATTACTCTTTTGACATCGTCCGATGTTTCTGATCTATGTGGAATGACGACAGATGAGACCTATGTTCTCGGAATACGTTTTCGACCATATCTGATGTCGGTATTAATTTTGTTAATGAAGTTCTTTGACTAGCAATATACAAATAAATATACCCAGTGCCCAAGTTTTTCAAACTATTAAAACTGAACTTGATTTGGACATATATATATATATATATATATATATAACGGCACCTTTGCAGATCAAAAGTATCGCAGATGCAATATAAGTACTGTATAACCAGACACGACTATCAATTTACCTGAGAATCAATGAGCATTCTGTAAACAGGGTGCAACTCAAACTCCTCTAATTACAAAAATCAAAATGAACAAAGTTTGTTTCCCTCAAACAATCCAAAGTCAAGCAGTCTCTTCAAAGAATAGTCTTGAGTTCATTCAGAAAAAGGTGGTAGAACAACAGTTTATTGTTCTCAGTATACCATCATTAAATAGTGAAGAGAAGCATTGTAAAGAGTGATCAAGCAATAGGAAAGACAAATAATAAGGACTAGGTCAAAAAAGAGAAGAAAACGGTAGAAAGATGATACACAAATCAGGCATAAAAAGGTAATAATTGTTTAAACTATTAGAACAACAAAGTTCAGCGAAGAGTTTCTTTTCAGCGACTTCATCCACTTAGCTGTACAATCGCATTTATGTGTACATTAGGGTCACTGTTTAAGTCATCAAAATGTTTCTAGAATGTGATGAATAACCAAAATTGTAACTAGGAACGGGGTTAAGATTGGTGAGTATTGACAAGGGTTGTGTAATATGAAATAGAATGTTAATAGGGACACTTATGCAAAAATTAAATTGTGTAATGAGTAGGAAGATTGAATAAAAGGTTGTTTAAGAAGAAGGTGTCACTAAGATGCCATAAAAAATCTCAAAACTCAAACATTATTAACAAAGTCGTGGAACTTGGAATTATATCCAGGTTAGAAGGAGAGGGTGTAGTGCAAAGCATACGGAAGATTACCATTTTCAAGAGGCTTCTCTTGACTTTGTAGATGATTTTGAAAGAATTCTCCTTGCATACTCCGTGACCAATGTTGGTTATATGTCCAGTTATAACCCTCCTTATTGATTCACTGTTACTTTTACGTAGCCAAGCGGTATAATGTTCTTTGACTCTTTTGGATAAAACATACACCGAAAGACTTAAATATCTTGCCCCACATGAACAAATAAACTGCTAGATACACACTGAAGTGCAATAGTTTGTTTTTGGAGTTTTTGAAGAACAATGGGCGGTATGAGAATACAAATCGTAATGTAGCAGCAGGGAGTGCTGTTTTCAGGGAGTTAGATGCTCTTCTCTTTAAGATGTAGGCAAGAAGGTCACCTTTGAACGCCACATTCATGTGTAATTTCTTATTCGGCAAAGAGATGGGTTGTTTTTTGTTGATTTTGAGCTTTATTCGTTTATTTATAAAGCGTTGTGGATAGCCATTCTCAAGGAGTGTCTTCCCCAAAAGAGCTATCTCCTCTTCTACTGATTCTGGGCTGCACATTCTATGGATTCTAGACGCAGGAGATATCAGGTTCCGCTTGCTATTGATGGGTTTCTAACTGTAGAAAGTGTCAGGTGGCCGTTACACGTAGACTTTCGATATATTGATCTTTCATCAGTCTTCTTTCTAGCCTAATGTCCAGAAACGAGATTTTCTTTCTGGTTTCTGCTTCAATTGTAAATTTGATGGTTGAATGGAAGCTATTAAAAACCCGAAGGACATTATACAGGTCAAATTTGTTATCGCAGATTATAAAAGTATAATCGACGTCTCTTTTGTACAGAGAGAAATTGTTGATTGTCAGTTTCGATAGACCATTCTTCAAACTTGCCACGAGAACACCTGCAAGTAACAAGCCTAAAGGTTAACCCATAGCCACACCATCTTGCTCTCTATAAATAGTTCCACTGAATGTGAACTGAACGTTCGGATTGCATCTAAGTGGAAGTCCTTTTAACTTAGGTGTGGGTATTCCAATATTTTTAAGTCATTATCTTCTAAGAACTTGCATTAGAAATAAACTCCCTCCATTATCGGGCTATTTATGAAAAGATATTCGACATTGAGTGATATCATGTGGCTGTCTCTCACTTCCACATCTTTTATACAGTCAACGAATTCAAATGTGTCATGAAGAGAGTATTTTGGAATCTGTTCTCTAACAGGCTGTAGAAGTTCTCCCAAGCCAATATATATATATATATATATATATATAAATGCGAATGTACAGATAAGTGAATGAATTCGCCGAAGGAGAGACTCTTCGCTGAACTGTGTTGTTATTATATTCATGTCTAGATGGGTATTTTCCGTGAATTGTAAAAGTGCTTGAAATATTTGAATAAGCAACATTATTGGTAGAGAGATTGTTCATTTAGAGATTTGCAGACTGAATTATTCTGTTACATTATCTACTGAAATCCCTCTCTTAGTTCAGACTTCAGAGTAAAATGTTTGTTTCACATAAATGGTAAGCTTTTATTACAGTAAGCAAACTACTATTTTAAGTAATACAGTGTATACAAAAATAGTCAATAAGCATTGTTTTGTAAAATGCATGCATACTCAAGCTTACTTGCTTCTTAACCATTCATACATATTAGGGGTAAAAAAAAACACAACTTTATTTCTTTTTATGTGTGTATGAACAAGTTACATTTAAATACTTGTGCTCAATATTCATTCTAACTAAGGTAATTAAAATTTAAAAAGAATAAGGACTTTATTCAAAATGTTTTTTACATAGCCTTATTCTCAATACCATTCGTTCTGTTTACTATCAGTTGCTTAAATTTTATGAATTTTGTTAGGTAAGACATTCTACTTCAGTAGTTGAACATCATTTTATCAATCTGATATCGATTTTTTCATCAATAACTATTTTTTTTTTAAAAACATTAGGTTATCTGTAATGGTTTAATTGATTCTCATGTAATAAACTGAGAAATGAGATAACATATTAGGCTGATAAAGCATACATGATACAGTTTTAAGACAACTACAAGCCATAGACCAGTAACAAGACAGCAACTATATTTCTGGTGATTGAATACATCCCAATGGTGTTGATTAGAGCTTCACCATCTCCTATTTCTTTATTTCACTAATCGCATATAATATAAATATTATTCTGGCCTTTAAGGACTATCTCAGATACTTTTATTGTAAAAAAAACTATACTTACTCTGTGGTTTATGTTTTTTTCCTACCAATTCTACAAAACCACATTGCCAGGATTAATACAGTGACTGAAGTAGATTGAAATCTAACGGGGGTGGATAAGCTAACACCGTTCATATTACTCCTATAAATCCATGCTGTAATTAACTCTTTCTGGCGTTTGAAAAATGTTGTCTAGTTACAGTCCACATAAGTTCCTCTGTAAGGTTGAGTTAACCCACAGATACATTTCAAAGCCTTGTACAAAAAAGTTAACTTCTATTTCACGGAAATGGAAATTTTTTTAGTGCTGTGAAAAATGTCCGACTGAATGTTTTCAATGAACAGTTTCTAAGTGCATTTGATTTCATATCTTGTCTCAGTTTTAGTTATACAAAAATAATTTGCCCTTAATATCAAAAACTCCCCTTTCATCCATTAAATTTTCCAAAATCTGAATATTAGTATTTTGCCGGTACTTCGAATGATATTTAAAAATGATAGATACACAGGATTACTGTTTTTGTTATTTATTTCAAATTACTGTCTAACTAAACTCCATTGTTATTCAGCACTTCAGCAGAGAGGGGACTAATTCGACTCCCTCTTTTATACAGTCGCAATCATGTATGTCTTTGGCAAGAATTTCGTTTCTAGGTGTAAATTTGTAGAGATTTGACTGTTTTTAAGGTTGATTATGGGATGATATCAGTTAGAGAATCATTGAAACCCAGAGAAAACTGGAAACGCGTTTAGTTACTATCTGGAACTCTTCATCGGTATGAATTCAAGACCCCTTCGGAGACGGCATCCAGAACTTTCAGGCTAAGAGGACAGCTTGAAAATATGTCTAATGCCCACCAATAAATGACAACAGAACGATGTTGCCTGTAGATTCAAGCAAGCGTCTTGACAAGTAGGGTCCACCAGGTTGGGTCTGAGGACAAATACTCGTTGATGACGATGGTAAGCAGTAACTCTGGAAGTTGCGAACTGACGGAAGTTGGAATTTGTGGTCCAGTACATTCTGTTCCAGCGTCTGAATGGTCTACGAGTTCGCCTTATAACTTAAAAATCCCGAAATCAACAAGCCTTGACTGGATTATGGGTATGCGTTTCTGAAGAATCCTAGGCCAGGACAAAACAAACCTCCATAACCTGACGGTTTTCAATGATTGTTTAACTAGTATCAGTGCGTCATCGAACCTGAAGGAATTTCCCAAGCTTACTTTTTAATAATTCTATCAAACTTAGTAACTTTAGGACCATTTAATTTCTCAACGGATCAATCCAAATTATTCGAACAATAATAATTTAGGGAAATATTTTGGATGTCGATTGTTGGATGAATATATATATAGAAGAACTAGTATGAATTATGGAAAAATATTTTTTAAACGTCAAGAAATTTCAACGTTAGCAAATTTATCAATCGTGCTGTAAATTTCGTTTCATAAAATGTTAAAATAATTGTGATATACTTTTCACTAAACCAACAATAGTTACAATACAATAGGCTCGACAGAAATCTGAGCAGGAAACGACGAGTGGGTCTTCCAAGGATGATATGGAGATGACCGTGAGAGATGGAGATGAGATATTATGGGTAATCGGGGGCTCAGGCAACTAGGACAGCAGAAAATAGAACAAAGTGGAGGAGTGATGTTTATGCCCTGTGTTCCACTAGGAACACAAGGGAACAATAATAATATAGTTGTACAGTAAGCATATCATGATTTCTTAAGTCATAACAAATTCAGTCCTGCAGACTGTAAAGAGACTATTCCCACTGTCTAATTATGATCCTGGACTGCAGAATCAATAATTAAAACCTTTTTCAAAAGAACGGTTACTGAACAAATAATATTCTTCTCGATAACCTCCATTTCATCAGGTTCTACAGTTACGTAAACATAAAAGTCAATGAATTAGTGTCATTAACAATCTTATTGTTGTTTAAATATCGTCGAATCAATAACAGTAATACCAATGGACTACTGTTCGATGGCATACACATGACAATACATTAAATATCGGACAAATTAGGAGAAATAATCATAATACAAATTCATGAATTTATAGTCTACACTGAAGGCCAGTCAGGGTAGTAGAAATAGCACATAAAGCACTGGTTGTTTCAGACGATTCGCCATAGCTTTTACTGATTGGAGTATGTGACACCTGAATGCTTTTGCCAGTTTATCTAGCATCCGGTAGATGGTGAAGCAGGAGGATTCGTCAGTGCTGGCTTTGTAGACGACTTAGCCCAGGTTTTCTACTATTGAACTGTTGAGGCTTTTTACTACACATTTATTAAGCCATTCTGGTAGATGTTCTCGAGCGACCATGAAACAAAACGTTCCTAGAGCAACGACCAATATAACTCACTCCTGCACAAGTGCAGTTGAATTGGTAGATACAATTAGAGGTGGCTGGTCCAATCTAGGTACTTCATCTTTCAATTCAGGAATCACTACCAGTTGTGTAGAAAATAAAACTTGTAGTTTGCCAGCAATACAAGTTCTTTGAACTGGTTTTCCTAACTTTTTATAATTATCTCGCTAGGTATGTTACCCTTGAACTGCAGTCATATGTATGAAGGCTTCTTCTTTATTTAATAGTAAATAGTCACTTTTCAACTTTTTTAGTCGCAAGATTCGTGATAAATTTGTCAGGATAGCTATTTCCAATCAAGGTATCATCAAAATAATCATAAAACTGACTTATTCTGTACACTGACACAGGTATAACTGAGATAATTCTAAGAATTTATGGATACTTGTGTTCTGGTGAGAGTCATTATTGAACTCGTTGCTGTGATCACTTCAAATAACCTGTTTTCAACAAAGTTTCTTAAGTTTAACATGAAAATACACTTCAGATTGATTATGATATTTTAGTAATTAATCATAATGCAAAGGTGGTCTATCCCCCAAACATATTAAAAGTCTCTACATAACTGATTCGTAATATATTTATTTACTTTACCTTGTGTGATGCATGATGTTGTTGTCCTCTCTCTCTCTGAAACACACAGATCTCCTCATGACAACTTGACACAGTGTTTTTCACTCAAAACAATGGAAATTCATTAGAGTTTTAAAAAAGTCATATTACTTTTTTTGATGAATTTGAAAATCATCTTGTGTTTTCAATGTTCAAGTTTTCTAAGAATAAAACAAACAAATTACGATAGATTACACATGAAATTTGTAATTTTATGTTTTGGAAAGAGTATAACGAAGTTAATTATTGTAAATAGTTCTATATGAATTATTTTCATCTTTGGTGTAACATTGTTTATTGTTAATAACATCAGTCGTTCAATGTGGAACAACTTATAAAAACAAGAAAAGAAAGATACTTTACCCGTAAAACAGTCACGTAAAAATCTACCGTAGCAAAAAAAATTCCTTCTAAATTAGTACTAGGTCACTGGGTTACTGTTAAGGATTTTCAGATCATTTTTTGAAAAATAATTATGAATCGTTCGATTATTATTGTGTTTATAATGAAGTTGGAATGTGTAGAAAAACTGGTCGTTAAACTTGAAGGATAAACAATATAGACAGAGGTTATGGTAGACACAGTTTTAAAAAAATATTATTAGTAAAAAGCTACGTTTTCTTACTATATTCTATGTCGGATGAGATATATGCTTGAGGTATACAACAAGAGAGTTAGTATAAATCGTAACTTGTAGTCAAATAATATTTCTATAGATTCAACAAGGTGAACATTAGTACTCTTAAGTCAAACATAGTTCAAGTATATCAAATTTTGTTAGCATCTTGAACCATTTCAGTCATCGAGTAATTCAGGGTATGTAGAAATATGTAGGGATTATTTTAAGAAGACTCTTCTCAGTTAGAAGAGAGTTTGATGTGCCATGAGGATAAAACATAAGTATTAATACGATCCAAAAAATAACCTGATCACCGATCAGATCTGAATGAAACAGAATGAACTAGATTTCTTTCACAGTATGTAACGTCAATTGCATTAATTTCGTTTAGAGCTTACACTTTTAAATAGACACATTTATTTGTAACAATTGGTTTTGACAATTCAAATTCACCGCCTAGCTAAATGTTTATGTAAAATATACATTCATTCATTCATTAAAATAAACTTGAATTCTGATGTTTTACTTTGTCATCCTACAAAATTTCCCTGTAAACGGATGACAGAAAAATCGATTAACTTCAAACGGGAATTCTAATAAAATTTAGTGAGGAAATAGTCTGAACAAAAAAAAGCATTTACAACATGTTGAGTTTTTTGTGGTAATGGTTATAGTAAACGTAGTTCAAGCGTCCGTCGCTCAGCGGTAGAATTCTCGCCAACCACGCTTCAGATGGTTCGGGTTTGCTCCCCGGATGATTTACTCCATTACCTCGGTGAGACGGTAATACGACTAGTAAAAAGGAAAGGTAGGGCATGGAGGGCTAGTAACCTCATCCCCTAAAAATAAGCACCACTGCTACCGAAACTTCAAAACTCCAGCTTGAATCCCTGTGATCCACTAGGTGCATGAAGGAATAAAATAATAAAAAATAAAACGTAGTTCACCTTATTAGCCCTCTGTTCTACCACCATAGACACTTATGGTAGCTGACATCTGAAATTAGTTTGCCCGAGACATTTAGAATCCAAACTGGCTGTTGTTTTATCAACGGGAGCTCATAATTTGTAGGTTGCACGTTTTTATATGTTCACTGCCTTGGTTTAGTTTAATCTTCATTCATGATACGATTATATTACCAGAATTTATGTTAATAATTACCCGGTCGCCTTTACCTATTTCTTCTAGCCAAATTTCAGACATTGTAGCACAGTGTAATATCAGACAATAATTAACAATTCTAAGCATATTTATAACTAGCTTAGACTAAAATTTGGTCTACTTTCAATACTCTAATAGTAAACTATATTCAACCTCAAGTTATCGATATATTCTTCAGGGTTCATAAAGGCTTACGCAGGAAGCAATGTAATCCAAAGAGTATGATTGTCAATTTTTAAATGTTTTTGGAAATGCTTTTGTCAGAGTGTTTTAGGAATATTTGTTTCTCCCTTCCCCCGCAACTTTCTATTCTACAATAATAGACTCCAGTTTGGCGTTTTAATTGTACTCAGTTTAATTTTTTACCAGTATTACTTTTCAGGCAGAAGGAATTCACTGACTATATATATTAGCTCATCTTATTGCTATCCTGAACACTGATTAAGTATTATCTATTGGATGATACTAAAAATATAATTTTTTATTCTGTATTATACTACTGATATAAATGATAATTTATAAATTAACTTTTCTAAAATTAGGAATGTAGTCGAAGAACCTATACCTCCCCTTACCACTCACTTAAACAGTCTAATAATACTCGGCATGAAAGGAGAGCTGTATGCAATACAGACATCAGCAAAGAACTCAGTTTTCACTCATATAAGAGAGTAAAATTTTCATACTGTCACAAAATTTCTCTTCATGTTTTTCTATCAGCTAGTTTTATTACAAAATGTTATATCTTCTGATAACTTAAAAATTCGACGGCAAATAGTGGCTCAAAGTTTTCAAGTTACCTTTTGATGTGAGTATGCTAGGTTTGTTTTATTTCTGGCGTTCGATATGATACCACATGGTAAAGTACAGTTTTCCTTCTATGTTCGTATTATTTTTACGGTTAAGGAAGCCTTGGAACTAGACATTGTGCTTATGATCACCCATAAGCAAGGCTATTCTGAAACCGAAGAATAACTGATATCCTCTCTGAGATTCGAAGCCGTTATTCAGTACTGCAGGGTTTTCCGGACACTGGTTGCTTCGAACCTTCAAAGAACACTAAAAAATGCACCATGTTTCAAAATTATTTAGCTGAGGGATCACACTGTAAATCCAATCAATAAAATTCATATAATACTGGTTAAATCCCTAAGACCGATCACTGTAATCAGTGTTACCACTGATTGTTCAAGTGTGGTCCACATTCACAAATAAGCTGAGAACTTCAAATTAAAACGTAAAGTCAATAGGTGGGTGAATATATCTAATGTCGTTTAACTGAATTAATGATTTAATACACAGATTACCAAGTTTTTTTAGTGACAGCTGTTACATCTTCAGTAAAAAGAACTCCTTAGAACACATTTGTAAATGCTGATGGTGAAATATACTCATCAGAATGCCGCCATAGGTATCATGCAATTTCATAATTAGCTTATATAACAATTTATATCATTTCTTTACTAAAAATACGATAGTGGTTTTTGTTTTATTAACATTAACTTGTTGTCAAAATTTGGAAAAATATGTTATTGGTTTTTAAATGTTTTTTTTTCTTTATAATAGTTTAATTCACGAATACTTCTGAAAGGAACACCTGATTTCGACGATGACTATGATTCACATTTTCATGGTATGTTATGAGTTATTAGCTTTTTAAATAGTGTTTGAAAACTTTTATAATTATTATGATTATTATAATAATAGATTTACTTCAAGACTCGAGTGTTGATTTCACCAGTATTCAGGAGAAACAAGTCATGTATTGATCAAATCGACACTCTACGGATCATCACTGAACAAAGCTTGGAATGCCAGTCACCTCTCTATTTTAACTTCATCGACTTTGAAAAGGCCTTCGACAGCGCAGCGTCGATTGAGAGGTCATTTAGCAACTACTTCGCTACTACGGGGTGCCACCGACAATTATACATCTCATCTAACAGTTGTACGACAGTGCTGCATGCCAAGTAGTCAACAACGGGAAAATTACGGAATCCTTCGAAATGAAGACGGAATTAAGGCAAGGCTGCCTACTATTGCCAATGATTGTCCTGATTGCAGTAGATTGGATAATGTGACAGACAGTGGGAAATGAGGAAACTGGCATAAAATGGGCCCACACAAAAAGAGACTTGGAGGATCTGGACTTCGCCGATGATATATATCTGATTTCCCACAAACTGGAAGATATGCAAGTGAAAAGCAACAAGCTGGCAGAAGAAGCATCCAGAGAAGATAGGACTTCAGGTGAACATAGATAAAACAAAGGTGATCAAGATTCCTGGCAAACACCAACAGCAGCAGCAACAACAGACAACAATCAGCCAGCATAAATGGGAGGAACCTGAAAGAAACAACCTCCTTTACCTACCCACCCGGGAAGCATCGTTTCAATTACAGGCGAAGGGACTGACGAGGATATCAAAGAAAGAATCGGAAAAGCAAGACAAGCTTTCATTACTCTCAAGTCTGTGTGGAGGTCAACAGCACTCACCATCAAAAATAAGATTCGGATTTTCAAATCCAATGCGAAGTCAGTCAGTACTACTTTACGGATCAGAGACTTGGCGCGTCATGAAGAGTACCTGAAACAAACTACAGACCTTCATCAACAGTTGTCTTCGCTCAAAACTACTCAAGATCAGATGGCTGGCCAGAAAAGATCAGCAACAGGCAGGGATCTCTGGCAATGAGCGAACCAACACAGCAGGAGTCGATTGTGCAACAAATATGTAGGAAGAAATGGAGATGGATTGGCCATGCTCTGAGGAAACAAACCATCAAGTGACATCACTAGACAAGCCATTGCACTGGTGGAATCCGAAAGGGAAGCGGCGAGTTGGTCGTCAGTGCAAGGGTGACTTGGAGGAGGTAATGTGAGGAGGAGATGAAAGCGTGTGGGCAGACTTGGAGGGGAGTGAAAAAGTTGGCAGAAAACAGAAGGCAATGGAGACGCGCAGCTGAAGGCCTATGTTCCTCTCGGAACTAAAGGAAATAATAATAATCAATAGTTTTAAGTTAAATTCACACACATATTGACAAAGTTTCATTGAACATGAAAAGAAGGAACAGTGAAAGGATCAAATAGTGTTTACCAAGAAAAACTGGAATGGAAATTAAGGGAATTATAAAGCTTACACTGATTTCACAGTTTGTAAATAATGTCATCTATTTTGTAATAAGCATGTATTATCCGTGCTCCTTCTTCAGTAGCTTTTTGACTGACACACAGATTATCAATAGCTTTTTAAAGGTAATACTGCACAAACTACTTGTATCTATTAATAAGTAGGTCACACAACAGTTGCAATTTCACAAATAATTTCAAAATGACTGCATTCAAAACACAACCAACTTTTTTCAAGAGTGTATCGTTAGTTGATGTTTGCAATAAAACTGTACGGTATACAATGAAAGGTTAGACAGCTTATATGAATACAATGAACGAAGCTATCAGTTATGTGATTGCCTTCATTCTTGTTTATCTGAAAAAGACATTTATAACAGTTGAGTTTATGGGCGGGTTAAAAAGTCATCCAGTAAACTACTCAAACCATAGCCTGCCTGATTTTCCTTCGCTACATAACTCGTTTTTTTCTTGAGCTCTAGGCAGGTATATAAAGCGAATCATCAAGACTACATTACACTGGTAGTACTGACGCCTGAATTATTGGATAAATCCTCTTTTGTAAATAATATCTTCATCTGCTTAGAGAGAGAAGAAATGGCATTTATTACTTGACCGTACTACAGTTAAACTTAGCTAAGATCCTTTCTGGGTCAACCTTAATGAAATGAGGAGTTAAAACTGTAGGTATAATGTGATTTCAACGCATTTATTAGATATATTTGCATCATTCTGTATGATTGTTATTCTCACTATGAGATCACTAGAACCTCCAGTCTCATATCTTTTTTCAGTTCACAGTTCAAGCTGAGGCATTTCGCTTTATTGTAAAGGAGGACTGAAATCCAATAAAAAAACGCTTACAAGTTGCAACTATTTTTTTCCAATGTATTTCTAGGATAAAATACAATTCTCTCTCATTACGTAACTCATTTCAGTTCATATAAGCTTTAAGTAATTTGTTGATGTGTATTGTATAATTAATGTACTGAAAGCCATTCCATGTTTACAATGATTCCTTAAATATAAAAGTACCACTACTGAATTGTTTTTATTTCCATTCTGTCTTGTTCAACTTGAAAAGAAAGCTTTACTTAGCTGTATAAGCATCGTAACAGGAGTCTGAGTACTGCGTAGTTGGCAAGTGTAGCAGTTACTTTTAGTCTGAATATGAGTTGGTTCCTCAGGAATGTCCCCTTTTAGAAGATTAACTACCATCAAACATACTTTCCATCTATATTTACAGTTTTACTGTGAAAATAATAGAAGCATCATCCAGACGTTAAGAAGTGCTGATGATCTCTTCAGTCAGAATCACAGTTTGCTCATTGTGACTACCTGATGTATATGGTGTTCAATTTATGTATCACTGAACTTTGTTGTCCACTGATCTCAACAGTGTAAAATGATTGGTTACAGGATTTCATTATGAGCTGACATCGGTTAGAGAACCACTGGAAAACCTGAGAATACTGGGCAGCGGCTTCGTTCTAATTCGGAACTCTTCGACAGTAAACATTCACTGCCGGGGTTCGAATCCAGGACATTGCGGTTACAAGGCGAGTTCGTAGACCATTGAGACACTGGAACCCGACCCAATGGCCCATGAATTCAAACTTCTGCCGATTCGCGACCTAGCGCGACCTATAGCCATTGTCTTCGGCGACTATTTGTCCGCATACCCGACCCGCTGCACCCTACTGGTCACCACTTCCCACTAGCGCCCCACTAACTTCCTGAATAGGGCCATTCACTAGTGAGCATCTCCTGGGTTTTCCACTGGTTGTTTAAACGATATCGGCTCATGATGAAATCCTGTTACCAATCAATCAAATCCCTGCAAATCAATACTTGAATGCAAAATGAGTTATCTCCGATAGACAGAATTTTTAATATATTTGTGCATTGAAGTTTCTGTAGCGGTTTGGTTAAGTTTTGGGGGTGGAGTTGATAGCACCACGCCCCAACCCTCCCTCTTTATCCGTGCTTGGGACCGGCTAGAAAACTCTCAAGCTAGTAGTTTAGGCGAGGTTAAATGAGTGCGTCGGCCGGGGGATTGAACCCCGGACCATGTGCATAGTCGGCGAGCGTCCTAACCACTATACCACCGATAGACAGAGAGATATGTTTACAAAATTGAGAGACTGAAGTAAAATTTAAAATTTTCTTCGGTGATAAGACTTCAAAAAGACATTTAGGTTATTTTTGATTGCACACTAGTCAGTAACCAGTGTAATGTGTCTAGCCCTATCTTCCCTGCAGACTGAATTCTATCAGTCAGGTTTGCAATGTGGCCACCATGCTAAGTGGCTCGCCATCATAGTCCACTGTAAATTGTTGGTATTAGATAGTTTGAGGCAATCGGCAGGAAGCCTTCGACCTAGGTTTCGTGCTAGTTAACACTTATCAGCAAGGCGTATCTGCAACCTTGAAGGAATTTGAGGCCGTGTCACCCAGTGATACAATCAGAGACATTACCACTGAGCTATTCAGGCTAGTGATGACCTCCTGTAGGACTGTATTGGATATTGGTTCTCAGATGAAAGTTTCTCTTAGTAAACTTCACGGCCAAGCTGTTTATTGGGTCTTTAGTCATTTTCAAAGAACAAAGAACCCTCTTATCACTATTAGTCTTTTCTTGCGCTAACTGCTTATTCATCTAGTCTAATCAATATCAAAATGGTATTTATGCTTGCAGATACATACTTAAATCCCCAATAGTTTCACTTCATATATCAACTACAAAGAAAAACATCTACAGTATTTTTATTACTGTAGAAACAGTGTTATATTGTGAGTTGGTTATCAAGCTGTCTAGAAAATCTACAGACTCAGTCAACTGTCTTGTATCAAACATCATCATTCTATTTCAAACACGGATAAAACAGCTTTTAATACAGTGCCTTTTATTGGTTATTATCACTATAATTTTAGTTCATTTATATTGAAATAAGGTGATATTCTTTGAATCCTTTATTTTCACATCTGCCTCTTAATAACAACCACTGAACAATGATAAAGTCTTGAAGGTTTTCTCAGAATAAACTCATTCTTTTCAACCAACTGTTTATTTTAAATTAGTGTACTTGCATACTGCACACAGTATTTTTCACGTAAATCAAGCATTTCCTCTCAAGAGATTAAAAAAATAATTAAACGTTTCTTTAAGTTGGTCGCCTCAATCGATTTAAAGCATTCTCAAAAAGCTTTAAATGACCGTGTGAGTTTCTTAATAATTTATTCTATAATAGACTCAATTCATAGATGTTTTGTAAACAGTTACTGCGTAAGTAAGCAGGGGGTATACAAGGGATGATGAGTCTTGTCAAAAGGCACTACAAAACCTGTCCTTTATAATTACTAATATACCTTAGTACAGTTTGTTTTATTGATACATGAAGGTTAAATGCATATATCCGCATATTTTAAAATTCATGACTCATAGTTTTGTGAAATCAAGCTATACTTAAAGAATGACTTCGTAATAGGCATGAATAGCCAGGGTAAAAATTATAGAGTTACTAAATTCATTCCATCACTTTTACAAACGTTGTAATATGATTAACTAATGACTTAACTGATTAATTGTTTCCTTGCATGATTAATTGATGTCATCTACAAATTTAGCTCATGTCACTAATTAAGAAATCAGAATCCGTCATTGTAGATCATTTCACAGAGTAGATTTATCAGCTTTTTTGTATATCCACTCAGTTGAAATTATATGAGAATTACTCATATTCTGCCAACAGATGTTTGCTTTCTATCTAAACGGTAGAAATAAACAAAAAAACATTTTGAACTGCCAAGCAAAATGTGGTATATTATAGGCAAATCGGCAGTTCTCACTCGTCAGTCACTGAATGTTACTACAAGTCGTTCAATAGTTTTTCAACACACTTGGTTGTCTGAGACATTCACATCACTAATTCTAATGTATAATGATATAATTCTGAATATAAAACACTTTCATTTCATAAACTGTATATACTCTGTGATCATTTTCTCCACAGCTTGATAATATTTATGCTGTTCAATAACTGTTTAATACACTTCGTTCACATGATAAATTTCCAGAAAGAAGGGAGGACCGAAATCGCAGTATAAAATGATATCGTTCTACATCACAGGCTCTCATCAGCTGCAGACTATCTGAAATTACAATGGTTATAAAAATGACAATAAGCTACTTCAAAAAATCAGAGAAAAGCAAAAATATTCGAGTAGAAGACAATGAAATAATGGTGCCTTTTGATGTTACAGCAGTATATACTTCAATTAGTCCAAAACTAGCAACAGAAACTATGCAACAATTACTCTGTAGTGATAAAAACATAAAATCGCAATGTTCAATTTGGATAGAACTCATAAAATTATGCCATACAACATACTTTCAGTTAAATACTCAAATATATAAACGAATCAAAGGAACACCAATGGGATCGTCCATATCAGGATTAATAGCTGAAGCTGTTATGCAAAGATTAGAATTAATAGGTCTTCCTATAATTGAACCGAAAATCTGGGTACGTTACGTCGATGATACATTTGTAATAATTAAGAGAAACGATTTAGAATATACCCAAAAGTTAATAAACAACATATATGAAGGCATGAAATAGACAAGAGAAGGAGAATTCATTAACAAAATCCCATTTTTAGATGTCTTAATCAGGAGAACCAACACAGGATATTTAGAAACACAAGTATATAGAAAATCAACCCACGTAGATCAAATACTCAGCTATACTAGCAATATTCCAAACACTCACAAAAGAAACTGTATGCAGACATTGTTTAAAAGAGTTCAAACACATTGTAGCACTCCAGAGTTGAAAAGAATGAAAGAAACGTACCTACAAACGGTCTTCAAGAAGAATGGTTATCCACAAAATTTCATTAAGTGTTTAAAATCGAATAACAACACCAACAAGGAACCAACATCAAAGACCATAAGAAAATTCATCCTACCATACATGAGAAATATCTCTGAAATAACAGCTAGAATACTGAAACTATTTGATATAGCACACAATCCAGTCAAATCGCCTAATTCGATATTATACAAACCGAAAGATCCAACAGAAATAGGATATAAAATTAATACCATTTGCAAAATGAATTATATGAACTGTAACAGGCATTACATCGGTCAGAGTGGGCGTCCCCTTCGAATTAGAATCCAAGAACACAAATCAGCCGTGAAAAGACACGATATATATTCTTTAGTATCAGTGCATACAGACAATTATGGACATCAATTTGACTGGGATAATGTCGAAATCTTAGACAGAGGAAATACCAAATCTGCCAGGGAATTCCTAGAAGCCTGGTACTCAAACGAATATGCAGTTAACACGTTAATATAGACCAAATATACCAACTAATAAAAAGTAAATCAGGTGACCAGAAAGTTTAAAATCCAAGTCAATAGAAAATGGTCAATACATATGTAAAGATGGTTACCAGAAGACGCAATTATATCACTCATGAAGAAATTTAAATCATTTGACTTTATGCTAAATATTGAGCTGAAGATGTTGTCTAGAAGGACGACGAAAGCTCCGCAACTAAATTACCCAGCTCAGAGAACACTATTAATTGCAAATCATCCACCTGAGCTACAAATCTTCTCTATTATTTCAAAATCTCCTTCAGTGTTTAAATACTAGTAGAGGAAACAGTATAAAATCAACACATCAGGCATAAAAGCATTACAATTCTTGGTTCAAGTTACCATCCCTATGTGTGCTCTCAAAATAGAAAATGAGTTGCGGGGGGGGGTAGGGAGACCGAAAACAGAAAAAGTTAATAAGTAGTGTTAGTTTATAATTTCACTTAACAACATAAGAAAGTTATAGTTCTTAAGATTGAAAACTTGCTAAATGAGGTGAAATCACTAATATGGATGACTGCTCAGTGTAATCGAAATGCAGTAACCAAGGGAGTGAGAGACTGTTCATAATGTCTTTCTGTATGCCTAAGTTTGGTTTGAAAAGTTTGATTGCAATTACTTCATCTGTCCTTTGTATATTTAATAGTTTGAAGGGTTTGGAAATCTCGACGAAATGACCCATAACCATAAAATATTAATCAATTGTACTCTGCGAGTATCTGCTTCCATTCAGGCACAAGTTTATTGCAATATGATCTGAAAACACAAGAGAGAAGTCCTTTCTTTCTGTTTTTCCAATATCCCTGCTCATGCAAGTGCGCGCAAATTCATCATTAGCGAGATTCTTGTCCAATAACTGTTTAATGCCATAATAATATTATGACTGTTCCTTCTGATTTATTTTAGTTACTTACTGTATGACAAGTGCGCACTGAATACCATTTTTATGACTGATTACTGTTTATTTTTCTGTTTCAAAAGTTAAATATGATTTATGCGCATATTTCAGTACTTCATCAAAAATTTTGTTCTTCTAAATGCATAGATGCAAATAATTAACTGCCTATTTTAAAAATTCGCTTTATTATCAGTTGAACTTTAGCTAAAGGTAGAAGAGATTATATTTTTAGTGTAGATTATAATCATTGAAACTTATGCTATCAGTCCGTAGGTTTGGCTCAAAATCATCAGATCAAGTTTCCAAACAGGTTATTAATCTAAGTGATAGCATTTAGATGTGAACTATCATGCGCCACATATTAGAAGTGACTCAGCAGGTAACCCAACTTCACAATAATCAGTAAAATGCATCTGCGTCTTTTTCTTTTGAAACTTGATTGAAACACCCTCCAATGATGAATTCAACGATTTTTGAAACTAGCGATTTTGACCGCGGATAACTCTCTGTTGGGTTAGGTAAGTTAATCCATCCCCTAAGGGTAATCAATGTAATTGTCTAGTCCGTCTACTGAAGCCTAATCGGATGTAAAAACAATCAATCATTGTTTTCTTGCACCTATGCTTTGCTCTTATTGTAAAAAGGAGGCGTAAATGTGTAGCTAATTCGAAAACTGGGCTGAAATTACACTAAAACAGTAGTTCAGAATCTAGTCTCATTTAGTAGAGTGCCAATTCACTGAAAATGCCTCCTTTCCGTTTGAATGCTTTCATGACATTGATTTTCCTTCAGATATAGAGGAAAATAAGTTTTTTGAAAAGAACGGTCACTGAGCAAAGAATATTCTTCTCGATAACCTTCATTTCATCAGGTTCTACGTTTACATAAACATAAGAGTCCCAAACTGGGACGAAACTGCTGTCCAGTACTCACAGGTTTTCCAGTGGTTCTCTAACTGATGTCAGCTCATGGTGAAATCCTCCATACAATCAAACAAAATCGCTACAAAACCAATACTTGAAAATAAACATAAAAGTCAATGAATTAGTGTGATCAACAACATTAATGTTGTTTAAATAACATCGAGCGTCGGTGACATAGCGGTTAGGACGCCCGCCAACCATACACATGGTTCGTGGCTCGATCCCCGGCCGATGCATTCCTTTACCTCGCTATGCCAGAAATAATCCTGGTAAAGAGGAAAGGTTGGGCATGAGGCTAGCAACCCCATCCTGTAAAATAAACACTGCTACAGAAACCTCAAACCACTAGCTTGAAGCCCTATGTTCCACTGGGGAACGTGAAGGAAAAAAAATAACACTGAACAAATAATAATAATGATATGAATGGATTACAGTTCAATAGAATCAATTTAACAATACACTGAATATCAGGCAAATTAGAAGAAATCATAATAATACAAATTAATGAATTTATTGTCTCCACTGGTGGCTGGTGGAAAGAGGGCAAAGTACCCGAGGATTGGAAGAACAGTTACTTATTCAAACTTCCAAAGAAAGGAGACTTAAGTCAATGTAAAAACTGGCGTGGAATTATGCTTCTGTCCATTCCAAGCAAGATACTAAGTCGCATCATCCTGGAGAGAATCAAACAAGCCCTAGATGAAAAACTTCGTCCGGAACAGGCTGGATTCAGGAGAAACAAATCATGTATTGATCAAATCGCCACTCTACGGATCATCATTGAAGAAAGCTTGGAATGGCAGTCACCTCTCTATCTCAACTTCATCCAACAGTTATACGACAATGCTGCATGCCAAGTAATCCACAACGGAAAACTTACGGAAGCCTTCGAAGTGAGGACGGGAGTGAGGCAAGGCTGTCTACTATCACCAATGATCTTCCTGATTGCAATTGATTGGATAATGCGACAGACAACGGCAACCAACGAGGGAACAGGCATAAAATGGACTGACACAAAAGACTTGGAGGATCTGGATTTCTCCGATGATATATGTCTGATCTCCCACAAACTGGAAGATATGCAAGTGAAAAGCAACAAGCTGGCATAAGAAGCATCAAAGATAGGACTTCACGTGAACATAGATAAAACAGAGATAATGAAGATTCCTAGCCAACATCAACAGCAACCACAACAACAGACAACAATAAGCATAAATGGGAAGAACCTGAAAGAAACAACCTCCTTCACCTACCTGGGAAGCATCGTCTCAACTACAGGCGGAACTGACGAGGACATCAAAGTCAGAATCGGAAAAGCAAGACAAGCTTTCATTACTCTCAAATCTGTGTGGAGGTCAACAGCAATCAGCATCAAAAATAAGATCCGGATTTTCAACTCCAATGTGAAGTCAGTGCTACTATACGGATCAGAGACTTGGCGAGTCATAAAGAGCATCTCAAACAAATTTCAAACCTTCATTAACAACTGTCTCCGCTCAATACTCAAGATCAGATGGCCAGAAAAGATCAGCAACAGGGATCTCTGGGAGCGAACCAATCAGGAACCGATTGTGAAACAAATAGGCAGAAAGAAATGGAGATGGATTGGCCATACGCTGAGGAAACCAACAAGTGACATCACTAGACAAGCCCTCGAGTGGAACCCGAAAGGGAGGCGGCGAGTTGGTCGTCCAAGGGTGACTTGGAGGAGGTCATGCGAGGAGGAGATGAAAGCATGTGGACATACCTGGAGCAGGGTGAAAAAGTTGTCAGAAAACCGAAGTCAATGGAGGTGCGCAGCTGAAGCCCTATGTTCCTCTAGGAACTAAAGGATACAATAATATATATAATAATACTGGTGGCTAGTCAGAGCAGTGGAAATAGCTGGATGGACTTGTTTTTTATCCACACAAAGCACTGGTTGTTTCAGACGATTTGCCATAGCCTTTACTGATTGGAGTATGTGACACCTGAATGCTTTTGCCAGTTTATCTAGCATCCGGTAGATGGTGAAGCAGGAGGATTCGTCAGTGCTGGCTTTGTAGACGAATAAGCCCAGGTTTTCTAATATTGAACTGTTGATGCTTTTTACTACACATTTATTAAGCCATTCTGGTAGATGTTCTCGAGCGACCACAAACAAAACGTTCCTAGAGCAACGACCAATATAACTCACTTTTCCACAAGTGCAGTTGAATTGGTAGATACAATTAGAGGTGGCTGATCCAATCTAGGTACTTCATCTTTCAATTCAGGTATCACTACCAGTTGTGTAGAAAATAAAACTTGTAGTTTGTCAGCAATACAAGTTCTTTGAACTGGTTTGCCTAACTTTTTCATAATTATCTCGCTAGGCATATCGCTGTTGAACTACAGTCGTATAAAGGTTTCATGATCACGGATCAAATTTTTTAGTCGCAAGATTCGTGATAAATTTGTCAGGATAGCTATTTCCAATCAAGGTATCATGTACAATTCTTGGTTTATCTTCATATACCTCTTGTGAACGTAAATGTCTAACCCTGTGGCTGAGGTCCTTACTAAATTGCTTTGTACTGGAGAGGAACAAAAACAATTTAATGGACATTTTTAACCAGTTGAAAATAATTTTGCTAACAGATTTCAGCTTACTATTTCCTTCATTCCTTACATTCTAAGTGAAATATAAGTCTTCACGCTTTTTGTAATCTCCGAAGTAGTGATACTGTTTGTACAGGTGTAACAACAGAAGACAAGGGCCAGGCAACAGATCGTTTTATTATGAAAATCAACACGTATTTATACATCTTTCAACTGCATTATTATAGACAAGCGCAGTCATCTGATTGGTTGTTTAGGTAGACAAACGCAGGCTTCTGATTGGTTGTTTCGGGATTCCTTGACAAATAGAGTTCTCTCTGCGAATCATATTCTGCCACGTTAACTTTGCTGTGATTGGTTGTTGACTCAGGCTTGTTCATATTTTCTCACGGCCCATATTAGTGACCTAGACCTTAACGTAGATTAGTGCCAACCAATCGGCTAGCAGCCTGCTCTCACCACACTCGTCCCCCCGTCAAATACGTGCGACTGAAGTCGGCTTGATCTACTTGGTGCAGGCGTCATCGTTGGCTTGTCTCGCTGTATCCATTTCTGGAGCTCGCTGACGTTCACGCGCCTCTCATTGTTCGCCATTGCGACTGTGTCTGCGTAACCCCATCTCGAAGTGACCATATATGGTCCTTCCCACTTTGGAAACTGTTTGCCTGACCCTGTCGAACATTCGTCCATACTTCGGCCCACACCTTCATATGCTGCTTTCGCCCGACCTCCCAGCAGCGTCTCAAGTAGCAGCTCCATCGCTGACAGATCTTGAACGCCACTCAACTGCGCAGAAGCCTTGAAGTCCTGCCCGAAGATCCATATGTCTCCATCAAAAACTGCAGGGTATAGGCTTTTCATTTGTCGGTAGGCAGCGACACCAAATGTAACAACAGAAGACAAGGGCCAGGCAACAGATCGTTTTATTATGAAAATCAACACGTATTTATACATCTTTCAACTGCATTATTATAGACAAGCGCAGTCATCTGATTGGTTGTTTAGGTAGACAAACGCAGGCTTCTGATTGGTTGTTTCGGGATTCCTTGACAAATAGAGTTCTCTCTGCGAATCATATTCTGCCACGTTAACTTTGCTGTGATTGGTTGTTGACTCAGGCTTGTTCATATTTTCTCACGGCCCATATTAGTGACCTAGACCTTAACGTAGATTAGTGCCAACCAATCGGCTAGCAGCCTGCTCTCACCACACAGGGTATGGTTGCCAGCGTCATGCTTACTACTGGCTGTTAAACATCCTGACACTGAACCAATGACACACCTTAGCGTATTTTAAGTAGAAGGACACCATGCAGAAACTGCCACGAAAAGGTTCTAAATTATTTACTAGTGAAAGTATTATTCATCTAGTTGATAAGACAGAGTAGATAGTAGAAACACAAATGATAAATATTTAAACTTTGTTTTTTGATTGACATGTAATCTTTCATATAAATCCACAGAAAGCTCCAATATTTCAGCCAGAGTGTACATATTAATTCTCCATCTTTTATGTATTCGTATGATTTATTATATAATTTAAAATGAAAACATTAAGAAAAAGATGTCGTTTATCCTCCGAGAAAAATTTCTCCTAGTCTTCAGTACGAGATCAGAAACAACTTTCTATTGTTTAGATCAGTTAGGTTTTACTTAGTAGAAACAATAAAGTCCAAGTACCCTAATCGAATGGTAATAAATTTTGAGAAGCAATTATTTCGGATTGCTTATCGCAATTAGTACTTTTTCGTGAATACTGTGAAATCCTTCTGCTGAAATTCCATAATATTATGCTGATTCTTGGTGTATAAAACAACAGTACTACAGCTAATGATGCTAGTCACTGTCATGTCACTAGGCACAGAATTGAATCCAGAGTGTTTCGCTAATCACTTTCACTCACTTTAGATCTGTTCAGAATACACAGCGATGTTTAGTCACCTAGGACCATGAACGCTTAGATAAGTGGACCGATAGAGTTCACTCAACAATGAGAATTAGATACCTTATAGAGTAATTAACGTGTATCTAAAACATATTTAAAGTGTATACAGACGACAGTTTCGAGTTGTTTGACTACTTTAGTTGAAGCACTTAATAATCATTAGCCTTTGTGTTTCTTTTAGTAATACGCTATTTACTATTTTAAACTTGTGCTACTAACACCACAATTAAATATGCGATGAAATAAAAGTGAATTAGTAATACCTTTAATTATTAACTGAGAATGAAACACTTGTATACTAGAGGATTCTGCAGATCAATACATGTTTCATTGCTTTCCAGTGGCTAGTAACACTAAAGAAGAATCGTAGTACCACCCATAGTTTTGTTTTAATTACAGTCATCAACTATGGCGTCTATAACAGTTTGGTAGCAACTCAAGGGTATATAAAATGGTCTCTCTTATTTTGTTGATCAGTACTTCATATTGCTAATTTTTGATATTTCTTGGATTTTCTTTTTGATTCGCTAACACTTCTCACCTGTTTTGGTGTCTTTGTTTCCCTTAGGTGGTTTGCGTTATTTCCGCGTTGATGACAAAGAGTATTTATCTTACCAGAGATATCGACAAGAAGTTAAGCATCGAGACGAACAGTAAGTTTTGTATTACATGCTTTACATATTGTTCTCAACCAGTATTTTAATAAGTCCGTATGGTATGATTTATATTTAATTTAATACAAACTTGAAGACCTGTGGGTAAAAAAAACATGTTGGCGAACGAGATAACAAAGGCACGACTTCATTTGAATATAGAGAAGACAGAGGTGATGCAGATAACCAACTGATAACATCGAACAACAGTCACCATCGATGGAGCAAATCCTTGGGGAAGTCATCTTTTTTATTCATTTAACCTGGACAGTTTCGAACAACTGCAGGCAGCACGATTGAGAATGTCAAAGCCATCTAACGTCAGATGATGGAAGAAGGACAGGCACTGTTCTACTCTGAAACCAGCGTGGAGGTCTACAGCATTCATTTAGAAAAAGGAGCAAGGTCAGAAAATTTGAACTCAGCGTTAAGTCACTGCTTTTGAATGGTTCAGACTGTAGACTTTTGTCAACAACTGTCCTCTCGGTGTCAGTCCTAAAGATCAGCTGGCCAGTCAGTCGGAAAGGTTAGACAACTGGGAGCTATGACAACAAACCAAACTACAACCTACCAACCGTCAAAAATGCAGAAGGAAATGGATACTGGAGACTGGACATACACGCGCCAGGCCTTCGAATTAAACCTAAATGAGAAGCGATGGGTTGAATATAGGTCTGAGAGTGACATCGAAGAGATCTTGTGGGTAAGAAGTGGAAGGTCTTTGGGCAGTCGTGGATTTAAATAAAAAGGATAAATGAAAACCGAATGATATAAAAATGTACTGTTAGTCTTCCTTTCGCTCCCATATTATGAAATTTGTGCAGTTATTCGTTTACTGAAAAAGGATTTTTTCTCACAATCATTTCCTGCTTTTTGTAATCATGATAGTAAACGAAATGTCTATGAGGAACAAACAGAAATGTACACAGTAAAACTGAATAATTTAGGAAGTATATATTATTCTTTTTCTTAACGCCTAGTTATTTTCTCTCAGTATTTAAACAATATAGGAGAAATTGAATTGAATTTTTGATTTTCCCGTCGATTGATTGGACCGAAGTGCTCGGTCTCAGGTTGACATGTCGGCTTCTTGTGCAGATGCTTCGACGATGTCTGGGTATTTAATTAGTATACAATTGGTGGATGGTGGCTAGCAGTGGAATCCAGGATGCGCATTTCGTCCTATTTGGGACTCGTCAGCTGAATGTACCTGCATTTCTCAGTGAGTGATGATGTTCCCACCGAGGCTCGAACCCAGTACCCATAGTTTCGAACGCCAAAGCGTTATCCACTAGACCACTTGGGCCACGAGAGCCACGAGAAACAAAAGCCAAAGAAGAAAGGAAGGAAAATTCAAAAATGATTTAAAGTTCGGGTTCATGCAGTACTTATTTTCTCGCTTACTTCAGATTACTAATGAGATTGTACTACTTTAAACTCAATTACGCATTATATTAAAAAATAGAGAAGCCTTTTATAATCTTAGTAGTATTTCTCAGATTTGATTAAACTGTAAAATGCTACAGGTGAAACAAACCAGTGAATATTAGCCATCATAAATCGTCTTATTTCTACTTACAGAAATCCACGTAAACTAAAGTAAGTTTCGAAGAATAAAGATTATTAGTTAATGATATCAAAGAACTTCTGAATAACTATGGCATTCAAAAAACCGTCGTAAACCCATCTTAGTTGTTCACTAACCGTTTCTTAAAGAAGAATACTTAGCGGAAGAGTTAAAGATATACTCTTTATAATTTCCTGTTAACTCGTTGGAGTGACGACTAAAGTGGTAAAAGAAGCTTTGGTTGTTTTCCATTTTATACCATGCCTGATTTAACTATTTAATTAGCTAAATGAAATGTTTACAGTCAGGTGGTGGGGTATTATAAGAAAAGTAGCTACTCATTTGAATGCTGTTGCCACTCAATTTCCTAATTCCCCTTCTATAGTCACTCATTATTCAAACATCAGTCTTTTTGATCGGATACTAGTCAGTAACTGGCGTGCAGTGCGTGTGTGTGTCTAGTCCTATCTTTGGTGTAGATTGAATTCTACCAGTCAGGTTTGCAATGCGGCCACCATACTAGGTGGCTCGCCATCATGATCCACTGTGAATTGTTGGCATTAGATAGTTTGAGGCAATCGGCAGGAAGCCTTCGACCTAGGTTTCGTGCTAGTTGGCAATCGTCAGCAAGGTGTATGTGAAACCTGGAAAAAACTCATTTCAATTCTGGGATTCGAACCCGCGTCACCCAGTGCTGCAGTCGGAGACGTTATCACTTAGCTATCTGGGCCTTGCTGTCGAGTGACAACTGGCATGAATCTTAAGTCCACGACTTCCTGCCGATTGTCTCCAATCATCTATCAGTTGAAAACTATATCGCATCTTCTTATTGATTAACGCATACTCATAGTGACCACATCTGCGATAGTCTTGAATAGGCAGACTGTTGTTGACATGGGGGTTGATGAAGGAAGTTGAAATGAAAATCTGGTTGTCAGTAAAGTTGGAGTCAGTGACTTGCAAATTTATCAGTCTGATTTGAGTATTTGGTAAATGAATTAGAATGTAGTAATCTCGGTCTCACTCATGTTTAACTCCACAGCTCTCGCCTGATAGGGTTTCTTTGATTGACTTACTTGTGTAAACCAAAGCACCTTCTTTTAAGAGGTGTAAAATATATCTGGGTAGTTTATTCGATCATACAAAGAATATCATTGTGGGCACAATTTCACCAGTTCTAGATATCATACTGACAATTTTTGTAAGCAGAGTGACTGTTCGGTTTCAGGTTTAAGATAAGATAAGATAATAGCTTTATTCCAAATCAGTACTTGTGATACAGAATGGAATTCTCAGCATTTTTACTACAATATTGCATCCAGTTAGTACATTAACAATAAATAAAGTTCTACATAGATTAAAGTTATCTCAGTCAGTTTTGACAAAAACATATTAGCATGTCGGTAGCAAAGCCAAAATTTAAACAGTGTTTGAAGGTGTTAGAAAAGTAGATACTACTAGCATATTTACTGGCGTAAGCGATAGCAAAATGGTCGAGATATACAGAGTGTGAAAGAACGAACAAGAATGTTTTAAGTAGAGTTTGTAAGGAAGAGAGAAACAAAACAGCACATAACAAAAATAAATACAGAAAAAGAAAAAAAAGGTAGAGAGAAAACGTTGTACCTGTAAATGATGTGAGTTGGAAAGACGAGATCCATTTGTTCTACTGACTATTTAATAAGTTAAAGGTTTCACGCCTAATGCTTTCTTTATCGCACAGAACACGAGCTAGGTAGGGTATGGATGAGTTTTTGTACTTACTAGTGCGGGCATATAGTTTCCTATATAGGCTTCTGGTTTTCCCTGAAGAGATACATGGGGAGAGTTGTGAATGTAGAGGGTGTTGTGAGTCAGATAAAATGGATTTCGCCCATTTTTCACATGAGTCCATGTGCCTGTCCACCAGAATATTAACAAGCTGGCTAAGTGGCAAACTGCTTACCCTGCTGACAACCTTTAACATCCTACGTAATAAGGTATAGTCTTTCTTCAATAGCCCAGGAAAGACTAAGGGGGAACAATAGAGAATAATAGGCAGAATACGGGAGTTAACAAATTGTAGGAGTAAGGGTTGGGTTACACCAGAATGTCTTAACTTCTTGATGTAGAAGGTAAGACGGAATATTTTCTTAGAAATCGTCAAGATATGAGACGACCAGGAAAGATCAGAAGATAGAGTGACGCCTAGGTATTTAATTTCCGACTTGGTTTCAATTTCAGTGCCATCTATGTTGCACACCTCGTGAGTGCTAACCAGTTTGTTTAGGTCAGATTTGTGCCTAAAGGTGAAATTAACTGTTTGGCATTTGGAGGGGTTTAAGGTGAGACCGTTTTCCTTGGACCATTGGCTGATTTCTGATAAGAAGCCATTTAGTTTAGAGCAGTCACTTTGACATTTGACAGGTAAAGATACAGTTAGGTCATCAGCATATTTGACAAAGTTAATGTCATTTGAAGATGGTAGGTCATGTAGGAAGAAGAAAAGAGAAGTGGGGAGAGTACAGCACCTTGGGGGACACCAGCTTCAGTGAGCACAGCAGAGGAGGATTCGCCTTTGTATACGGTGTACTGCATTCTGTTTGAAAAGTAGGAATGCAACCAGTTAGTGACCCAGGACTCGGTTTGTGTCATGGAGAGCTTATTTAGCAAGAGACATCTAGGTACAGAGTCGAAAGCAGAAGTGAAGTCAAGAAACGTGCAGCGGACATATTTGGCACCTTTGTCTAATGATGAGACAATACTGTTGTGTAAGACGGCTGCAGCGTCTAAAGTACTCCTACCCTGTCTGTAGGCAAATTGTTTGGGGTCTTCGAAGCTTTTAAGGGAGGGTTCGAGTTTAAGAAGTACTAGTTTTTCCATGAGCTTTAGAAACGGGGAAGTGATGGCGATGGGTCTGAACTTTACGTTCTTGCTATTGCCAGGTTTAGGGACAGGGACTATTTTAATGTCTTTCCATGGAACAGGTACAACGTTTTCGGAGAAAGAAGCATTTAGGATATTAGTTAGAGGTGAACATAAAGCATCTGCACATTGTTTTAGAACATATGCAGGTATGCCATCAGGGCCAAGACTATGTGAGGGCTTAAGAGTTTTAAGACATTTTAAAACATAAAGAGTGTTAAAGTCCTGGAAGTTATCAGCTACAAGATTAGTAACGTTAGAAGTGGTTATAGTAGAAGGAGAGCGTATAAAAGACAGATTAAGAGCATTAACATCACAAGAGGGAAAAACATTACATCGCTTACTATTGCCAGTAATTTCATTGAAAAATTTCAATTACAATTTTCAATTACAATATTAACGTCGAACAAATGACAATAAAAGAAGACAAGTTTGTATTCATCAGACATTACAAGAATTAGATCATCTCGATCATTTGTAAAAACCTCCTGAGCATGTAGTCTTTTCGTATGTTGCATACACACCTAGTAATACATTAAGACATCTGTATACTTGAAGCATTTAAACAAATACTCTCTGAAGAAGACAGAAACCTTAATTTTAGGTAAATCGGTTATTGGACATGTATGGATCAAGCCTTTTATGATCGAAAAGTCCATTCATAATGATTCTAAGAATAAATGCCTGCCTATATTCCAAATTTAAGTAGAAAAAAGGGGAGTTTTCAAAATATCCCTTGATTTTACATTATCCGTCATATTATTGCAAGGATTGCCTTCTTGTACATTGTAAGAATGGAACTTCTGATAACAGTTTATGATTCATTATGCTTTCTACAGTTAATAAACCAAATTATAAATAGAAAATAGAATAAAATAATAGGTAAATGAAGTTGTTGATATTAACAACCTGATTTTCTGTGCTTAGAATATTCTACAGGTATTTGAGAATAGAAATAGGTTTTCTAAGCCAGTAGCCTAATGCAAATTGCTTCGAATTTTGAAGCGTTGAATGTTGGGTCTCGGTTTTAATGTAACTGTCGAAACATTCAGATGTAAGTAATTCCATCTGATAAGTCTGTAATAAACAGACTGATAAATGGAAACCTGATCTCTAGACACCATCGCCATACGCCACCAAAAAAGATAACAAGTTATTCCGGCTAACTTGTAATAACTGTCGACCTGAAGCTCACAGCACTAACTTACCATCTTGTATGGTCACAAGTGCTTGTGTCTTCTTGAACCAAGTGCTGATGACTTAATCACAAGCTTTTGTGTAAGAATACTGGTATACGAGCTCGCCTTGTAACTGGAAGGTCCTGGGTTCGAATCCCGGTGGGTGCGTACTGTTGAAGCGTCCCAAACTAGGACGAAACAGCTGTCCAGTACTCCTAGGTTTTCCAATGGTTCTATAACTAATGTCAGTTCATGATGAAATCCTGAAACCAATCAAATCCCTACAAACCAACACATAAATACTGTTCTTGTTTAGTGCATACATCAAAAGTTAGGAAGACATGATGGGATTCTCACTTTTCTTCCATATTCAGTGATTCAACTTATTATTAGCACTCTAAACCTTATTCCATCAAAATCAACAAATTTCTAACAAAAGCAAAAAGTCCCACGTGGACTGCCCATGTTACTTTTAAAGTATATTCTATAATGGTGGGTGTCTTAATTCATTTTTGAAATAATTACTTATCGCTTTTAAATAAGCAATAGAATAATCTGGTAGTTGCAGAATTACTGCAATAAATTCATTTCATAAACTGTCAGAGTGAAGACACACGTGCATCGCTTCATCAATTATTACCGTTTACTTATTATAAGTAACATGAAAATGAAATTTAATTAGGCTTGTTGACACAAATAGGTCGACACTAATAATTAGGTAATTATAAGTTGCAGTTATATTATGATGGCTGTCTCGTACTGTTTTCACTCCAAACTTGTCATTAATTTTACAACACAATTATTAGTAACTTCATCATTTGTTATTTGTATCTCATGCGCTAAACTCAACACCAATAAATAAGTAGTGATTGTTAGCATATGAAGAGACTCAAGAGCACATGTATTCTCTCTTTATTTCGCCATAAACAGTAAGCCAGTTATTCTTGATCAAGACTGTATCCCACTACTTCCATTTTCATTTTATAGATTTATTTTTCGAACATTTTCAGATACCCTGACTTTTCATGATGAAGTCTAATACAAATCTTTGAGAGACTAACTTTTTGTTTTACTTTATCACTATGACAACATCATAACCGATAGACAAAATATTTTCTAATCATCTCTGTCAGTTATCACGTATCTACTTACTATGAACGAACTTTAATATACTCTTGTTTTTTGTAAAATATAAACAATTCAAAACTTATCCGTGTTGTTTTTGCTAACTTTACTCGTGAATTAATATGAAACACAAAGATTAATGTATGATTATTTTTTATTATGACTATTGAACATTGAAAAGACTATTATTAATGACATATCATTTATCTGTATACATTTTTGTACTTAATAGAAGAACGTAAGTAATACATAACATAATTCTTCGATATAATCGCATCTTATTTACAAATATTGGCTTGCAGTAACTTTCTATATTATGTCACTTTATAGCAGAAGGATCAAGACGTTTAGATTAAAAGAGAAATGAAGACGCCTAATTAACTAACTTGTTGAGTTACTTTTCAATTGTATTCTATGGATATTCTATGATAGGAACCAACTGACAATCCTTATCTCATAAATATATAATATATATTCAACTCAAAACACTTTTGGAGAAAAAGATAACAGAAGCTTCGTAGTACTTAGATATTTCAAATATTTGAAAAGAAAATGGAATAACTATTGACATTTTTACATTATCGGTTGGTTGGCTAAACTGCTCCATCCATGGTAGAATTTTGACGCTTGTCACTTACCTTGAGGTTAATATGGTGTTATTTAAATGATTTTAGCTACCAGTAGAATTCTGGATAGGTTTCTTGGCTTTGTTAGCTGAATGTACTTGCATGAGTTGTAGTAGTCCAGTTGAAACCCGAACCTATCATCTCAAACACTCCAAGTCATTAACCATGAAAATATTGGGTCTCAAAAGTCATTTCTTTTGCAACGGGTATGTTTTGAAATTATTTAAATATAGTTCTGACTTTCCTGTCGATAGATATGGATCGGATTGATTAGTTTCATTTTGGTATATGAATTCATTTATTGGTTGCCATCGTGTTGGTGTAGTAAATAACAGAAGGTTACATGTTGGATGGTAGCTAACACTGAAATATAGGTCACACATTTCGTTTTAACTGGGACCCATCAGTTGAATCTCCTTGCTCCTAATGGATTGGCAGTATTCTTACCGATAATCAAACTTAGTACCCATTGTTTGAAATGTCAATGTTATTCACTAGTCTACTGAGTCATGAGAGCCACTTTCAATGCAAACAGTACTGGTTGATAACTTACTGAAACTGTGAATTTTTCGTTGACTGATCGGGCTGGAATTTGAAATGATGATGCCTCCACTCACTGTGATGCGATCGAAGTGCGACAAAAGCTTGTGTCATATACTCCATCGCCAACCATCATCAACTTAATAACACAAGGGAAACGGAGAACCTAAAGCACTGTCATTTAAGAGGAAAAAACTTTGAAGCTTCAAGTTATTTAGTGAATATTGTATTATGTTTGGAAAAGTATGCTTCAAATGTCGGTGATTGCTGTTGTCAAATAAATATATATTCAAGCAAAAAGGCTATCCATAAGGTTAAATCAATGTTTTAAATTACTCAGACACTTCGGTTTTGAAAAATATCAAGTAATGCGTAATGAAATACGCATGCTGTTAGTGTCGAACATCTTACAAACTTCAAGTTTCGAATCCTTGTAAGCCACACTAAATTCTCTTTAGATATTCCCCTCACGCTAGGTGATTATTACGCATCCACAGCTGAAGATTCAGGTGAAAGTGACAGATAGATATTTGCTTTATATAGTTGTTTACTTTATCGTCTGCTCAATGACTTCTACCTTTTTCCCGTGTAATAAACAGAATAAATTTACTAGATGCCTTCTTGACATTCTGTCTCTTTCCAGGTTATTGACAGATAAGGATTATGCTCATCATTCTCCTCCCAGTCAATCACCTTGGTTATTGCATTCATCTGACGCTTGATGTGTACTTCTTTAAAAACAAAACTCCGCTAATTTAACTATATTTCTAATAGATATAAACAGTAGTATATATATATATATTTCACATCTTTCTAAAAATTCTAAAACTTCACCAATAGAAGCTAATCCTTGCATTCTTTAACAAAATGAGCCCACTTATTCTTCCCTATTATTTTAAATTTGGATGAGATATATAAAACAAAAAGATTGCCATAACACTTTGCAGGATTATTTTGCAAAAAACCCTACTAATCATTATTTGTGAATAACCTCAAAACTTTTATGTTCATTATTATCATTATTATTATTACAGTTGTGAGGAGGAAATGATATTTTAAAAATTGTTCAATTGTCAATGGTTATTAACTTCACCTGGTTGTATACACGGCTACACTAGCATTATTTGTTTGTCTGTTTGTTTTCGATTTTGGTACCACTTTTAATCAAGTGTGATTTTTTTTGTTATTTTTATCCAAGTTCCCACTTTAATTCTCTTTATATCCTTCTTGTTGTTTCTATTCTTCTGCTTACTTTCATCAAATATTACAGTTTAGGTGAATATATTTTGCCTAGTGTGAGTTCAGACAATGGTAATAAAAAACCAGATGAACCGCAAGAACATGAGATAAAGGTAAGTTGATCATTGGCTTTATTCGAAATCATTGAATAAAACTAAAGTCAAATTAGAATCTTTCAATTCAATCCATAAGACCCTAGATCCCTATACAATCATTATGGATACAGAAGTGTTATAATGTCTATTTGATTAACAATAAACTGTATTATATGCTATTGTAATCCAGATAGCTTCCAGTGAATAATTAGTATGGTAATTCATTCATCCATTCAAACAATTAGGCATTGTCAAAAGTTGTTCCTTTTGAAGTAGTGATAGTCAAATAAGCCTTGTGCAATTCAAAATTTATTATATACCTTGTAATGCATAATTTAGTGTAATAGACACCCATGAGACAATGAAATCAAGTGAATTTTGTCATTTGTCTGCGCCTACATCTACTAAATGATAAGCCAGACTAACAATAAAAAGAAAAACGTCTGAGACATAAATAAATGCACTGAAGTTTTTATTGTGTATGTGCTTAAAGTCAAAAGAAATCAGCTTAAACCTACAATGTTTTACATTAAAATTGACCTGTATACTGCATAGAACACATACATGAACGTTTAGAACAAGGTCTAAATAAAGTGAATTTCGAAGAATACTAATAACACTTTATGAGTTTAAAGGAAAGCGTCTCTAATGATTGCATAAAAGTTCACTGGTTTAGGGTGAAATTTTAGCTGTGTAATTTTATTTCAGTTCTTAAAGGACAATATTTCGCCTAGGTTTTCTAATCTGATTGCCTACTTTATTCTAGAGGGAGTGAAATTTTTATAACTGATTTACTTTAACACTGTAATCATAAACTTTATAATTTTTGTTATTTTAATCGATTGTTGAACTGTCTGTTAAACAATTGTCACTACCTGTTTCTTAAAGCATGTTCTGTACAGTTCTAGTTGAGTACACTTCCATTTGTTTAGCTGTTTAGCGCTTTTTTTATGATGTTGGATAATTTATAACTGACTTTTATTAGCTTAGTAGATTCTTTCTGTCACTTAAAATACTTATATATTTAATGAAAAAAAAAATGTGAAGTACATGTTGAAACCGTCATCCAGACATTTGAATTCAAGTAATAAATTTTGATATCATTTTTCTCAGATATACCCGACTTGAAAAAACAAAATAATTAAGCAAAGAATATCCTTTTCGATAATTTCCTCCTCTGGATCTACAATTATATATATATATATATATATGTTTAAGTACATCGAATATTCTAGTATAGTAGTCAATAATAATATTAGCGTTTTTTTAAATATCGATTTGTTAAGTAATTACAGTTCAATTACAGTTCATTAAAGATGCATAATTTATAGTAGTAATAAGAAAAATATAGTAGCAAAAAAATATCAACTAAAATTAGGGAAATTTCTCCGAAAATTGAGTATCATTCAAATCTAGATGGACAAGGTAAGCATAATGTCTGAACTAACTTCTTTTGGATGCATAAATTAGGTTTCTGGATAACTCAACGGACTCAGCAATATTTAGTAATCGAATTCTTAAGGCCAAGTTAGGATTTGTTGGTATGAGGCAAATGACTTTGAAAGCCTGGTTAATATCAGTCTTTTGTTCAGTGTCCACAGGATAAGATACAATAGCACTATGAATAGATATTTGTTCGTCCATTTCTTAACCACACAGGGTGATGTTCAGAAATCCAACGAGAAACACACCTGACTGTGCGGCCTGTGTAACAAGCTCCACAGGAGAAATCGAAGTCATTTACCGCATACCAACTAATCTTAATTTCACCTTAAGAGTTCGTCTACTACATTTTGCTGAGGATGGCTGTTCGGATCCTCATTAAGAAACCTAATTTATGCGTCTGAAAGAAGCTAGTTCAGACATCTAGGTTTGAATGATCCTCATTTTTTATGGAATTTTCCTAATTTTAGTTGATATTCTATTTACTACTATATCTCTATTATTATTATTATAATTTAAGCACCTTTAATGAAATATAATTCCATTAATCTTATTTAACGAATCGATATTATTTAAAAAACGCCAATATTGTTATTGACTACTATTCTAGAATATTCTATGTATATAAACATATATATATAATTTTATAGCCAGAAGAGGATATTATCAAAAAGGATATTCTTTGCTCAATTATTTTGTTTTCTATAAATGTCTGAGTGAATAGTTTCTCTATATCCCACTTTGTCATGATATATAAGACAGAATATTACAGACTTGTGTGTATAAAACATACGTAAGAACTAATTTTGCAAACTACAATAGATTGCAACAGCAGTTTCTTTGAAGAGACTTTTCAGAAATCCACCTAATGATGTGGAGTTAAGCGATGTGGTAACGATTATAATTATAATAAGTTTGCAGTATGATCGCCAAGCTAGGTGACTGGCCATCGCGGTGCACAATGATCGGACGTTAGATGGTTTAAGGCATTCAGTAGGAAGCCGTGAGCCTATTTCTCGCGCTTGTCGGCGCTCCTCAGAAACGTGTATCTACAGCCTCAGAGGAGCTGTCTCCCCTCCTGTGAGTCAGGCCTGAATCACCCAATGCTGTAGTCATAAACGTTAGCAACGAGCTATTCGGGTTCACTAGGGCGAAATGAATGTCTTCGGCATTGTGGCTGACTAAATCCTATCAGTCAGGTTTGCTGAAGAGTGCCAACAAGTATGAATTTTAAATTCAGGACTTCCTGCTGACTGTCTCCAATCGTCTAACACAGTTAATTCTTGAAACAAGCGACAAATATCCTTACAACTTCAGAACTCTTATATGATTCTTGCTTCTAGTAGAATATTTCAAACGAAGACTTTTGTGGTGGACAAAACCAACACACCTTGCGTGAAAACAATGACAGACATATGAACACTTGCCCAAACTTTATTAGATAATATTGGTGTGTCAGTCAGACAGATTTAACTTCAAACGTATGTCAGGGTCTTCATTCCATACAATGAACATTCACAATATTAAGAACATCTGTCAATTACTCGGATAAATTGGCCCTACAGTATATCCAGGAAATCCTAAATCAGTGGTCCTTCCATCCGACTAGGTAATAATAAAGTCTCTTCAGTTGAAACATCTGTGTGATTACATCACTGAGCATCTGTCATGCTTGACTTTTTTCTATGATTTAAAAGTAAACTTTATGATAAGTTCCACTCTGATGACTTCCAGGGTATAGATCGCTATAACCATGACGCTGCTAACCGACTCTATCAAATGGTAGTCTGTAACAAAGAATATTATCTAAAAAAAATACAGAAAGGAAATTTAACGTCTGAATAGCTGAATTACAGAACACTAAACATTGTGACTGCCTGCCAATTCCATCAGTCAAATTCGGTAGTCTAACAAATGTAGTACTTTTTCTCGAAGTTCTGGATTTAATATGTTTGAGTAAGAGTTCGACTTATTTTCAAATAAAATAATACTGAAATACGTGCGAAATGGCTAACATTTTTACAGAACACTTTGTGTGAAACATACTGCTGAATTTCATTAAAAGATGAAATATTCATCAATAGTTATCTGTGTCCTAGACGCAGACTTTATCATCTTCTGTCATTTTGAAATGTTGTTGCTTAAACTCTCCGCTTCTTGGTGTTGAGCACATAATTATTATTCCCTCGGGTTCTGAGTAGAACATAGAACTTCAACAGCACTTCTCCATTTTGTCCTATTCTCTGCAGCCCTCTCAAGCTGGCTGCATCGTTGCTCACAAGCTTTTATCGCCTCCTCGTGCGATCTCTTCCATGTGACCTTAGGACGCTCAACGCGTCGTTTATTATTTGGGTCCACTCGAGTGATGGCTTGGTGCGTGATGTCACTCAGCGGACTCCTAAGTGTATGTCCAATCCATCTCCCTTTTTCTCGATATATTTGGGCAATAAACTCTTGATTGGTTCGTTCCCAGAGTTTCTTGTTGCTTAGTGTTTCTGGCCATTTGTTCTTCAATATGGAGCGAAGGTAGCTGTTGATAAAGCTTTGCAGCAAACTGTTGGAAGCCATTTTCTTGACGCACCAAGTTTTCGACTCGTATAGAAGAATCGAATTAACATTGGTGTTGAAAATACGAATTTCGTTCTTTAGGCTTACTACAGCAGATTTCCAAACTGTTTTCAGAGTGACGACTTTCAGATTTCTCCTGCTGATAATGACTGGTGCTTGGCGTTGTTGGTTGGAAATAATTAACTGCGAGTTACGCTGTTAAAAGTGAGCACTTGTCACACCAAGTCACAGGCTTAGGTAGCAGGCAAAATATGTGATTTGGTTGGCGGAATAATTAATCAGAGTTAGTATTTCCAAACACTTTACACATGAAATAACTCCTCGGAAAAAATAAACGTTTATTTGGTAAAACAAAATATGAGATATTTAACCTTACAAACTCATGCTAAACATGTGGTGAACAGTTTACAAAGTATGCAATAACTTTTAACATTTTCAAGCCTTTTACTTTATCCCTATGCGCTATCGGTGCAGTTTTTGTTTTTATCCGCAGAGTCCCTAGTTTGCACTCTAACCCGTTATACAATAATTTATCCTCTTTATGTGATATACTTTGTTATTCTGAGTGAAGTTGTCATCGAAACAGGATGTTTCCAGAGGTGATGTGAGTGAACCTCGTACCAAAATAGCAAAATAGTATTCCAACTCCTAATTCAGTTTTAGGCACAAACTTTTAATGTAATACTTTACCATAATCAATGCAGAAGGAAGTGTGGCGAACTTTCAACATTTTTAGTCACGTACAAAAACGACTGCAATCAATGAGAACACTTTTTGAATATACTTGATAGTACTATCCAATTGTTAAGATTGATACTTAAGATACCAATGTGACCTGAAACTAGCTAACTAGTTAACCTATACGTGAGATTTATGGGAGGGCTATTTTTGGTTTTACAGCTAATCAATCTAGACTCATTAAGTGGTTAACGACTTCCTCAACTACTTTGAACTTGATGCTTCACGAAGTGGTGAATGTGTACTACAGAAGGACTTCAAAACCATGACCAAATATAGACGGTCAGTGTTTATTTCGTTTTCATTAACAGCTTAGCTTATAAAGCTTACTGGCTAATTCTACCTCGGAGTCAACAGTATTCAATGACCACCATAATTTTCTCAAATTCTCCTGTCAGATGAAGTTATCGACTTCTACTGACATACAGAAAATTATGTGGTGGTAATTTGTCAATCAGTACTTAGGTCGTCAAAAATTAAGTAAATCTTCACTGATATATTTACAAAAGATTTTTACCTACATATGGAAACAAAACGACGTTTCTTGTTTAGTAGGTATAACAGTTTAGAGAATTGCTTGAAGTTTCAACATCATCTACATTATGTATGATGATATTATCGCTTTTCTAATTCTCTTATTAGTACTAAACTGTTTTTCATACATGTGAAACTGTCATTTATCGTTTTCGTTTCATTTATATGTAAATTTTGAACAATACTAAATACAATATACAATACAATACTAACTCATTTTTAAGCTATCACATAACAAACATGCACATCTACTATTAGTGTCGTTGTTTTCCCTGATTATATTGAGTATTAAAAGATAAAATCAATCATTGTGTCAATTTTCAAGAACTACTAGTACAACTGAAGACATTTTGTTTTTGTATTTTGACTGTTATAAACAGTCTAAGCATAATGAGAAAGCTCATTCATCAAATCCAAACCAAACTTTATACTTCATACTGTCGATCAGTTCGCTTAGAGAAATCAGACTTCACAGTGAAGTGATTTATTGATTGTTTGTTTGTTTCATTGAAGAAACAAAACTAAAATGTAACTAGATTTGAACAGTAGATTCATAGATTACTGAATGACTACTTTACTAACTAGTTTATCTGTTGACGAAAATGAAAATGTATTGATTTCACCTCATACATTCCATAATTTTACACACATGTTTGTAATTGAGTTTTTAGGCAACAAGTAGACACTGACTGACATAACACCTAACTGAGGAGTATCAAGTTTCTATAAAAGTAGTTGAAACTTAGCTTACAATCGAACCATACAGCTTTACTAATCGATACAATAGTAACAGTCAGTGGTGTACAAGCTGTCAGTCTAAATTACTCTATGAATAAGATATTTTTTTCCGAAAGGGTTTGTACTGTTCATTTCTTACTGCATTTCAGGTTTATGTATGTATGCAAAATAGTGCTTTTCCTAACTAAACTAGATTATTTATTTTTCTTTATTTGTATTGGAGGAAATCACTGGTTTCTTTTGTTTTAAAATAATAAATACTTAACATTTTCTAGGTCACATTTTGAGATCTGTTTAAACAAAACGCCTCATTTTCTTTTTTTACAAGCTAATTGATTTTGATACCTACTGGACTGTATATGACCAGAATAGAATAATTGGAGAAATACCTAATGTGAAAGTCAACTGTTACCATCATACTGATAGAAAAATAAAAAATGGTGAGACTAATGATCATTCATTCTTACTTCATTGATAAAGAATAATTCATTTTCTCTATCAGTCTATCTAACTGGACATTTTTTAAACAAAATTTCTTTTTCAACATTTTAGAAGTGAACAATAAACTTTCCGGTGGTTCAGAGCTTTCAAAACAATCGGAAAATGTTAGACAGTCTACGGGGAATGTCATGCTTTACTATGCTGTTGCTGAACCGAGTCATGCATCACTGCCACAATATCCTGTAGTTCTCTTTCCTTTGAAAACTCAACTTCACACTACACAAAAATAATCTGGAATCTTTTTTTCACTCAGACTAGTTAGTAGATATATGTGTGTGTGTGAGTTAATGCACTTGTTCGTGAGTTCAAATCTTAGAATAACCAATAAATCTCCGTACAAAACTATATAAAATATATTCAGATTGTCAGTATCGTGATTACATATTTGTTTGATTCAATGGGTTTTGACCTCTGGTATTGGGACTCTCACAGTAAAACACATATTACCTCCATTTCTTTGATTGTATTACTTTTCTAATAGTTGTATCTTTCTTCCCTATTTTTATAGTGATATTTTGTTTTGAAATATTACTTGTCTGATTCAATATTCTTGAAATTTACTTTGTATATATGCTAAATGAATATACGCACAAGTTTCTTCTTTAAAGCATATCTATTTTATCATGTTTCGCTTACTGATACATCTGTGAGACTATTTGAACTTACCAGATCATGGCAATTATCTAAATGAAAAGTCAAAAAAGTAGTTTTCCTGAGTACAAGATTTCAACCATCTACTGATTGTTTATTTTTGTTGTTGAAAAAGTGACTGAAATTGTCTGTCATGTTCAAGGTCATCAGTGGGGTGAGACTTTCGAAGGTCATTTTCGTCCATGTTGGTCGGCCATGTTGGATTGCAATTCCGTAGCCATTCCTTTACACACCGGTTTTTACGTTTATCCTGAAGTTATTCACAATTTATCTTGATGCGCATTTTTCACAAATGTTGCGTTTCACCTCATTTTTGTTTCTGTTGCTGTTAAAATTAGTCATTTCGAAATTTCAACCAAACGTGACATATAAATCCAGTAGAAAAAGTCAATGTCTTTAGTGTTTGTTTATCCTGATATTTTTTTATTGTGAATACATGTTAAGAAGAGAAGTGAATTTAATCCTATTTGTTAGTACAATTTGGAAAAATGTACTATTTCACTTCAAATTATTTCTATCTGAAAGATAGAATTTCCCAGTAGTCATGACAGTGATACTAATTGTAGCGGCATACTTCGTTGCTATGTTTGCCCAGTGACATAAGTAATCTTTTTTGAAATATTTTAACATTAAATTGTGAATTGAAAAATTGTTTTGAGATGTTTATTTTTTGGCTGTTGAATAGATTCCGCTGGTTTGTAGCATTAAATGTTGTTTGATACTCATTTCTAGACAGTAGGTTTCAAAGTGAAATGATAAACACTGACATTTTCATGATTTTGTGGTAGTATATGTGGCTTACCTCATTAGACACACTTCGTTTTCTAACGTTAAATCAAACTTCGGTATGCAATATAATTCCCCGTTTTTTTAAACAGTTTGTCAAATATAGACCGTTTAACAGAGCTTCACAAATTTCTGTTTAGTCTCTGACTTTGAGATTACTGTGTTGAAATGATAAAATCGAGTATAGAAGAAAATATCACTGAAAATAGGATCCGAAAGTGTTGGTTTGCAGGGATTTGGTTTGATTAATTACAGGATTTCATCTTGATTTGACATCACTCAGAGGACCATTGGAAAACCTGTAGGGAGTACTGGACAGCTGTTTCGTAAGTCTAGTTTGCGACTCTTCAACGATTTCGCCGTCTGGGGTGGTGTTAAAAGCAACCTGGATACCAAGTTAGGTATGCCGGTTGTTGAGTCTGGTTTCAGGGAACATGGGATCACTGACCAAGGTCCACAGTTTCTTGCAGTTATCCACGCTCTACCACAGGAATTAAGTAAATGCGTAACTGTGTGAATGTCCAGCACAGAGGTAAGCAACCCTCCTTAAGAGAAGCGATCTCATGGATCGATAGCGTCTTCATTAACTATTTCGCAGTGTCGACTTAGTCGACCAGTCAGCTGTAAACATGCTAACAGAATGCAAGAAGTTATCGGCCGACGTCGGTTCTATAAAAGACTCCTTAGAGAGATGTGTGGTGGACCTTATACACTGTTAGCTTAGTTACCCAAATTCAAATAGAAAATAAAGTACCAAATCAGCTTAGTTACGGGAAGAATGTATTAAAGTTTGGTTACTTGGGTTTACAAAGATCAAAAATCCACAATAAACGTAATAGACTCCAGGTGCTGCGGGAAGACTGCTCCAGTACTAATTCTCCAATGTTGACGTTGCCGGAGGTCGACCAAAGTACGTAGGAAGAAACTACGGTGCTCCTGCAAAAATTTGAGATAGAAAGCAGGTGATTAAAATTGATCGACGGCAGTTGAGATGGTGGAGAAGACGGAGAGTCGAAGGCAGAACTATATATTTATTCAAAACCCGAGGTAAAGTTCAAAGTACAGAGTTTATGGTTAAAACAAAGTGATGTACAATATGTTCATTTTTTACATAGTAGTAAAATTTGGATAAGTTTATTTTTGAGGACTCCACAGGGCTCCCCCTCTTAGAGGTCCGGAGGACCATCAGTACTGTCCTCGTGGACGATTATATGAATATAAGCAATATAAATAAGGGACAATGTCAACAATAAGGATACAAAGTTAGATCAGGATGTATGGAATGCATCCGTGTCGTATAAAGTTTAGCACATACAAGCGATACAGGAATTTAAAAAAAATCAAAACTTGTTATAATTTTAAATAAAAAATTTATGTACATAATAAACCATGACATGTTCGTTAACATTTGTGAAATTCATATATAAATAGATATATACATATACTTGGTGAATGCGTGTGCTTGCAGTACAGTTAACGAACAGCAAACAATAATACTAATAAATATTTATGGTTATAATGAAATGAATCTCGACAATAGTAATGAGAAGAATGTCTAAATGAGGTTAACGTATTTTATGTCAGTCAATAAAATGAACATAGCGGGCAGGTTTACAGATCTGCCGTCCACTGCGTGTCTGTACAGGGGGAAGAGTGAAGAGCGGGAGAGTTGGAGTTGCATTGACTTTCTGATTGTTTATTGGTGTCGGCGTTGCTAGTGTTTCATATTCGCTGTCGGTGTACGCTGGTTTAAGACGGTCGATAGAAACAGTCTCCGGTTTACCATGTTTGTTCAGCGTGAAGTATTTATCGGTGCGTTTAAGTACTAGAAAAGGACCTTCATATGGATGTTGTAAACCTTTTCTAATGGCATCGACGCGAACAAATACAAATTTGCTAGTGAGTAGATTCTTATTAACTTGAGCTTTCTGAAGTGATTGGCGAGGGGCTACTGGTCGAAGCTGGAGCATTTGCTGGGTAAGGCGGTTGGTGAAGTCGGAGATATTTACTTCAGTTGAATCATTAGACGGAACTAACTGACCAGGCAATGTGAGGGTAGTACCATACACAAGTTGAGCTGGTGTACATCCCAAATCTTCTTTTACAGTTGATCGGATACTGAGAAGAACTAATGGTAGGTGTTCACTCCACTTAGATGAGTCAGCTTGTGCCATAAGCGAGCTTTTCAGTTGTCGATGGAAACGTTCCACCAGACCATTCGCTGCAGGATGATAAGCTGTAGTGGAGATATGGTTCACTCCAAGGAGTCTCGTAAACTCTCGAAACAGAGTTGATTGAAATTGAGCTCCTCGGTCTGTTGTAATAGTTGTGGGTACTCCGTAGTTTGACACCCAGCGATCTAAGAAAACCAAAGCGATATTTTCTGCAGATATATCGTTGAGTGGACAAGCAATAGCCCATCGGGTAAATCGATCAATCGCAGTAAGTATATGAGTAAATCCTCTGGATGGCGGTAATGGTCCAATAATATCTATATGAACGTGTTGAAATCGTTTATCCGGTAAATTGAACTGTTTTGGAGGTGTGACGGTATGATGATGTACCTTGGATCTTTGACATTGCAAGCATTGGCGGGCCCATTTCCGAATATCGGAGTTCATCTTGGGCCAAACAAAACGCTCGCTGATTAACTTGACCGTAGCACGCACTCCAGGATGAGACAATGAATGTAGATGTTCAAACAAAGGTTTTCGACAACTTAGTGGAACAAAAGGTCTATGAACGCCCGTTGAAACGTCGCAGACGATAGTTGTATCAGACAGGGGAATAGGTACATCCTGCAACTGTAGGGAGGAGTTTCGTCTACAAGTATGGAGTTCGGCGTCATTTTTCTGCAGCTTGGCAATATTGTCTAAGCTAATATCTATCGAAGATAGGTGATTAACGTCACATCGAGACAAAGAATCGGCTACGATATTGGAATCTCCTTTGATGAACTGGATGTCTGTTGAGAATTGTGAGATGTAATCCAGTTGTCTGGCTTCTCTCGGAGAGTGTCTGTCCAACGAAGTGGTGAAAGCATAACAAAGAGGCTTATGGTCGGTTAAGATAGTAAAATGTCGACCTTGTAGTAAGAAGCTGAAATGTTTCACTGCTAGGTAGATGGCTAACAGTTCTCTGCCAAAAGTGCTGTAACGAGTTTGCGCAGGTTCCAATTTCTTGGAGAAGAAAGCAAGTGGAGTGATGTCATTATTGAACTTTTGTTGTAAAACTGCTCCCACTGCTACCTGCGATGCATCTGTACATAAAATGAGTGAAGCTTCTGGGTTGATGTGAGATAACATTACAACGTTGGATAAGGCATCTTTTGCATTATTAAATGCTGCTTTTGCTTCTTCAGACCACTGAAATTTCTTCGAATTGCATCTAAGTAGGTCGGTCAGTGGCTGAACTATGGAGGCACATGATGGAATAAAACGTCGGTAGAAGTTGAACATCCCGAGAAAACGTCTAAGTTTCTTTAAGGAATCAGGTTCGGGAAAGTTCTTAATAGTTTTTATCTTATCTTCGGTAGGTCTGATGCCTTCGGCAGTTATTCGATGTCCTAAGAATTCAATGGAAGGGGAACCAAAAATACATTTCTTTGGATTGATAACAACTCCAAATTGTTCAAACCTTTGAAATAACAGGCTTAAGTGTTCCATATGTTCTTCCATCGATGAGCTGGCAATTAAGACATCGTCGATATATACAAAGACGAAATCAAGACCTTGGGTAACTTGGTCCATAAAACGCTGAAATGTTTGAGCAGCATTCTTTAGTCCGAAAGGCATTCTCAAGAATTCGAATAATCCAAAAGGCGTGATAATTGCTGTTTTTGCAATGTCTTCTGGAGCGACTGGTATTTGATGATATGCCCTGACCAAGTCAACTTTAGTAAAAACGGTCTTTCCATGTAAGGTCAAGGAGAAGTCGTGGAGATGAGGTATAGGATAACGGTCTGGGACCGTAGCGTTATTCAAAGCGCGATAATCTCCACATGGTCGCCAGTCATGATTAGTTTTAGGTACCATATGCAAAGGTGAAGACCATGGACTGTTAGATGGTCGTATGATACCTAGCTGCATCATATGTTCGAATTCCGACTTAGCTGCTGCTAGTTTATCGGGTGGTAACCGTCGTGGACGTGCCTTCACAGGTTGTCCTGTTGTGATGATCTTATGCGTAACTGTATGAGATATATCTTCGACGTTGTATGATGGTTTAAGGATTTTAGGAAATCGTTGCAATAAAGCAGAGAACATTTCACTCTCCGGCTTTTCTATACAGATGCTATGAACAGAGTAGTCACATGTAATACCGTGGATCTTGAGTTGGGTGCAATTGTCAACCAGTTTTTTCTTGCTGATATCAACCAACAGATTGAAGTGACTTAGGAAGTCTGCACCTAGTATAGCGTGACGTACGTCAGCTACTATGAAGATCCATGTGAAACGTCGGCGTAATCCTAGGTTTAAAATCATTGACTGTTCGCCATACGTCTGTATGTTGGTTTGGTTGGCAGCACGGAGTGAAAGTTTTCCAGGTATTTTGGCTGATCGCCTGGATAGTGAGGGGGGAATAACACTGACCTCGGCGCCTGTATCTACCAGGAATAATGTGCCGGTAGTCAAATCCCTCACATAGAAAAGGCGACTGGGGTGATTGCCAGTAACAGCCGTCGCCATTACTGTCTGGCTGGGGAGTTTCCCTGAGTTGAGTTACCACTATTTTCAATGGAGTTGAAGATTGAACGATCAATTCTTGGTTGTTTGCTCAAACCCAACTTCCCTAATTTTCGCGGAGGCATCAATACGACAGTCATCGTCTCATCGGTCGCTGTTCAGAAAGAAGAGTGAAACATCGTCAGAAACCTTAGTTCGCTTATTCTTTTTATATGTTGGTGTAACAATAAAGAAATATCAAACGGCAGATCGGTGTTTTGGATTTTTCGTCCGTTATAACTAAGCGTTTCTGAAATCTTCGAAGAACAGCGTGGGCCCGAGCGTAGCGAGAGCTGGGCATTAACGGTTTATGAGACGAGATTGACAGTTTCTGACGATAAAACAGATCTGTCGGATTCAAACAGTTGGTGAAAGTTTGGATAGTCGCCGTTCATTTTTCCTGGTGCCGGTCACGTCCTCTTTGAACAAGCGATATCTGGAACGTTTTTGGAATTTGCTCAAGCTCAACAATGCCTGGGTCAAAGAAGGGACAGAGTGTCTTGGATACAAATAGGAAAGTAATTCATTGCGACTTGTCTGTTAATTGTAACGATGTGTCCGATGTTAAACATGACATGGTTGATGTTACTGTTTCGCCGTTCAGAGATAATAGGAACATCAAACTCCCTAAGTTTGAACCACGGTGTTTTGATGGAAACCCTGTCGATTATTTACAATTTGTAAAGGAGTTTGAGATCATGTTGAGTAGTTTTCTATTAAGTGATGAATTGAAGTTAATGTATTTGATGAGATATTGCACTGGAGATGCTGCAAGAGCTATACAGTGTTATAAGATTATGAAGCCAAAAGAGGGCTACTACGAGGCTATGAGCATACTACGTCAAAGGTTTGGAAGACCTTCGATGATTGTAGGGAAATTATTCGAGGCTGTTAAGGGTAATGGTAGTCAACTGCAAGATGACTCCAAGGCACTTACTGAGTTTAGGGATAATCTGTTGATTTACAAGAATGCATTGGTTTCGATGAATTGCATGAGTGACCTCAACTCGAGTTTTATCCTAGAAGTAATAGCAAGACGCCTACCTACTCGACTGCAAAGGAAGTGGGTGAAGATAAGCTCCCGTATGGAGGATGAGAGTATCGAGCCAAAATTTGATGATATCCTGAAACTAGTAAAAGATAGCGTCAATCAATCTATGAGCAAGTTTGCCAGTATATTGAATTTCACCCCTAGAATAGAGCAGTCTGAGGGTAAAACGCAATCATTGATGACGAATAGGCCTCAGAGAGGTGGATATCGAGAAGGCTCCATGATGTCTAGTAATGCATATAGACTTAGTGAGTGCAACAGGTTTCGTAGTACATCCTCAACAGAAAAGTTGCAAGATGCAAGACAAACACGGTTGTGGTTTACACGTGTGCAAGAGGTGCATACAAAGGTGAACTGTGAACCAGTAAGCAAGTTCAGTGATAAGCTAAATGTAAACTCCAGGCCTGACTCCGAATTTTGTGACGATAACGGTACGGTGAAGAAGTCTGTAGTTGCAACTGGTAAGCCATTGTTGAATAGAGTGTCACAGAATAGAATTATTGCTTCAGAGTGCAGTTCTGACCCTACAAGTTTACAAGGTATTACTAGTCAGAGTGAAGGCATAAAACCTTTAAGGATTTGTGAAGAAGAACCCAAATCATCTACTGCTGTTATTAAAGAGTTTGAAAATGATGAAGTCGACGGTAAAGTGAATATTCGTGATAATGATCATGATACTTCACAGTTGTCTTTGGTTGATCATGATGAGATGAGGGATATGCGTACTACTGCTAAGTTAAATAAAGGTTCTGTACAACTACAACGTGAAGTAGAATTGAACGCAGATGCAGTTGCAGAAGGCATGCATACTTGTGAAACTGTCAGTGTGAGTGATCAGCATGTAGCCCACCTATCATCAGATGCTAGTGCTCAACCCGAACTAGTGGTGAAAGAGAGCAGTGGTGGTAATCTTGCAGTTGGACAACTATCTGAAAGCCGAACAAGAACAGCTTCTGATCCACCGCTAAGTTCATCACCTTGTGTCACTCAGTCATCGTTGGTGTTTTCATCCACAATGAAACAGATGCCCATCAACTCAAGTATCTTCTGCAATGACTATGATAGTATTGGTGCGTTTGAAAAGACGAAAGATATTGCTCAGTTTAGTGAGGATAAGCCAAGTGTAAACGAAAGAGTAATTGTTAAATTGACTTGCACGAATAAAGGCACTTCTAGTTTCAAGTTACTATTTGAATGTTATTATCTTTGGTGTAAATTACTCTGTTTCTACACTTGGTTGATCAGATATGTCGTGTGTTTGTTGGTCATCTATATTCTACGATACAATGACATGGGTGTGTTGCCGTTCAGATTTGAGGATATAGCTCATAGAAGGAAGTTAGCAAATGAACTCTGCGACGATTTTCCAACCTAGGGCGTCAACCTGAGAAGGGTTGTAGGCGTACTGCTGTAAGTCCTACAATTCTTCAAAGGGTAGCGCATCAATGAGCAGCCCAATGTGCTCGGTGTGTGATATTGTACATATGTTCATATTGCATATACTGAATTGATATCATCTGTCATCTAGCTGTTGGTAATTCTGTTTGTGTCCGGACGACTTCCACTTGGATCATCAACCTGAGAAGGAATGTAGGCGTACTGCTGTATGTCCTACAGTTCTTCAAGGGTAGTTTGCCGTGCCAGAATACACAACATTTCATGTGTTGATTGTACATATGTTTGTGTTAAATAATTGTGTGAGTTCCGATTATTGTAATCGTTGATTAATCTTTTTTGTGTCCGGACATTCCACAACTTACAATCGTCAACCTGAGAAGGGTTGCAGGTTTACTGGTGTAAGTCCTGCAATTCCTCGAAGGAATTCCACCAAGACACGATCCGCGAGGTTATTTGTACTGTTTGTGTATACGAGTGGTGTGTCTTCTCAATATGTCATTTTGGATTCATTGTGTTTACTTGTTGTTTTCGTACCTTGTTTTCATTGCGTAATTTTGTTAAAATTTTCGTCGTGATTATTTCTGAAGTTGTTTCGAGTCTTCTACATCCATGAATGAATTGATTGATGTTAAGGACAGCAGATGGGTCGTATACGCCGGGGAGGCTAGGCTATTGCTGAGAATGAAATGCACACGGAGATAATTGTTAGCTGCGGTCCGACACGCCGGGGAGAAAGAGTGTAAACGACTGAGGCTAGCATGCGTCACCGCTACTAGAACTGAGGCAGAATGAGTGACAAGCGATTGCAGTGGTAATTGGTAATGAGTAGATAAGAGGATGTGCGTAGAGTGTCGTGAGGTGCTGCCATGGTCACTTTGCATTCTGCAAGAGTCATTCTAGTAAGTGGCGATTGTGTTGCAAGATGTCAAGAGGACGTCTCTGTCTGGAGGCGCAGGTCGTCAGCGATGTGTGAGATTGTGCTGTGAGTATGCTTGTGGTGTGTTGGCTTTTCTGTTTGTTTTCCATTTCAGCTCTGTCCGTTTGACCCAGGTTCTCGCAATGGCATCCAAGTCAACGTGCATTGGTCGTGATGGAAAAAAGGGTTGGATCCCCATTTTGCCGGGGAGTGTCAATGGAGTTGAAGATTGAACGATCAATTCTTGGTTGTTTGCTCAAACCCAACTTCCCTAATTTTCGCGGAGGCATCAATACGACAGTCATCGTCTCATCGGTCGCTGTTCAGAAAGAAGAGTGAAACATCGTCAGAAACCTTAGTTCGCTTATTCTTTTTATATGTTGGTGTAACAATAAAGAAATATCAAACGGCAGATCGGTGTTTTGGATTTTTCGTCCGTTATAACTAAGCGTTTCTGAAATCTTCGAAGAACAGCGTGGGCCCGAGCGTAGCGAGAGCTGGGCATTAACGGTTTATGAGGCGTGACTGACAACTGTTGTACATGCACGGTCGGACACACTTCAGGGCATTATGCCCATACATCCTATGATACCAACAAATGTTACGGCTTTGAGACGGTGTTCTAGAACGTCGTCTAGATCTTGATCGCCATCGCTTAGATACCGTATGTAACTGGTTCCGTTGTGCTCGAAGCTCGGACACCTCCAGTCGTAAGTCTTGCATTTGAGATGTTAACTGGGAAAGTAACCAAAACAGTGGTGCGTCCTTCATAGATGTGGAATCCGGGAAGGCGGTAACAGAAGAGTTCTGTGTCACTTCGCCTTTATGAAGTTCATCGGGAACAGTGATACGTTTATATTGAGCCATTGTCAAAAAAAATTTTAGTAAAGAGATATACAAAATAGCAAAAGGTGTGGCAACAAAAATTAAAGCAATGCGAGTTTATAAGGCCAAAATAGCAACAGAACTGTTGAAAACGAGTTAAATATCGACACAAAAAGGTTCGAAAAAGGGTTAACCAGCGAAAAAAAGTTTCGAAACGGGCTCACCAATTATTGTGGTGGACCTTCCACTCTGTTAGCTTAGTTACCCAAATTCAAATAGAAAATAAAGTACCAAATCAGCTTAGTTACGGGAAGAATGTATTAAAGTTTGGTTACTTGGGTTTACAAAGATCTAAAAATCCACAATAAACGTAATAGACTCCAGGTGCTGCGGGAAGACTGCTCCAGTACTAATTCTCCAATGTTGACGTTGCCGGAGGTCGACCAAAGTACGTAGGAAGAAACCACGGTGTTCCTGCAAAAATTTGAGATAGAAAGCAGGTGATTAAAATTGATCGACGGCAGTTGAGATGGTGGAGAAGACGGAGAGTCGAAGGCAGAACTATATATTTATTCAAAACCCGAGGTAAAGTTCAAAGTACAGAGTTTATGGTTAGAACAAAGTGATGTACAATATGTTCATTTTTTACACAGTAGTAAAATTTGGATAAGTTTATTTTTGAGGACTCCACAGATGTTTTTATCTAAACTCACAGTCAGTACAGGCTGTACATGTGACATTCCAGTGTGTTATTCTAGAGTTTTCAGCTACTTCTGCTGATAAAATTCGCGAAATGTCACAACGGTGGTGACACTTAACTATAGCAGCCCAAGACAAAACTGCCAAATGGACAGATTGATGACATTAACGAATTTATGTACAGAAATAGGTTTAATCTGACTCTGAGGACTCCTGTAAAAAATTGGGAGATTTTCTTCGAACATAAAGAAAGATATTATCCTAGGTACCCATTTTTTTAAACATAGCATTATTTGTAAATAGGCGTTTATTTCAAATTATGCACTTCTACTTCTGGCGTATCTGATTGGCTGCTAGAGGTAGTTTTGGGCTGCTGTAGTTCAGAGTCATCATGTTAGGTTTATTTTAAGGCCAAACAGCACCCGTATTTCCCCCTACCGTTGACCGAATTCCTCTCAACGGTGAGACCCACGTGGTTTGAGTAGCGCGTTCCTCGAATACGACGTGCTCTTTCCTCTCCAAACGGAAACGACCTAAATGTGGATTATTCGATTGGGAAACCTGATCTTCCTAACCAGTGAATTAAATTCAACCACTACTTACATATTAAATCTCTGTGTGGTAAGTACAGCTGTCTCGAACTACTGCCAAAGCTATAGTTGTCACTTCAGTGACAGCATCTTCCTCACTCGTTCAGATAACAAAACTTGTCGGTCTACCACGTGACTGCTGTGAAGCCGATTAACCAAACAGTACTAGGTAAAATTGAAAACCTTTTATTGTCCTTATCTTGCACTTTATCAGCCTAATTCTTGTTCTCGTGGGTGGATACTGTTGATCTCTTATTCGTATATAGCATAAGTTATAGTGATTTTTAATACTGCTGTTGAAAATAGTATTAGAAAAAGCACTAAAACACCATATTCTGCCGTCACAAGGGCTTCATCCAGAGGAGGCAATAACCCAGGGATATCAACCCCATCTCACATACCAATTCTAAAGACACGTGTAGCTCGCACCTGTTCTGATACTACGCCTGTACTGCCACAGTCTAGCACTGAAATGGTACAGGCAGTACCAGATGGGCATGGTAGTACACCTGCATCCATTGAAAGCCAGTGTGTGGAGTCCTCAAAAATAAACTTATCCAAATTTTACTACTGTGTAAAAAATGAACATATTGTACATCACTTTGTTCTAACCATAAACTCTGTACTTTGAACTTTACCTCGGGTTTTGAATAAATATATAGTTCTGCCTTCGACTCTCCGTCTTCTCCACCATCTCAACTGCCGTCGATCAATTTTAATCACCTGCTTTCTATCTCAAATTTTTGCAGGAACACCGTGGTTTCTTCCTACGTACTTTGGTCGACCTCCGGCAACGTCAACATTGGAGAATTAGTACTGGAGCAGTCTTCCCGCAGCACCTGGAGTCTATTACGTTTATTGTGGATTTTTAGATCTTTATAAACCCAAGTAACCAAACTTTAATACATTCTTCCCGTAACTAAGCTGATTTGGTACTTTATTTTCTATTTGAATTTGGGTAACTAAGCTAACAGAGTGAAAGGTCCACCATAAGTGCGTGAAACACGGTAAAACAGATTATAAACTCTGAAGACCTCACAAGACCTTGAAAGTGTCATCTAGAAAAGGAGATAGGATTTTCAATTTTCACCTCATGTTTGCATAAAATTATAGTATTTCCTCAAAGAATGTTTTTCTGCATAACTAGTTAAGAACCCGTAAAATTATCACGCCTGAAGCAGCGTCATGGTTTCTCCAGATTATTGACAGCGATTCTATAGACATCCATAATGACTGAGCTCAATATCGGAGCTAATTGTTCTCAGGAGGATTGCAAGCGGTTAGATTTCCTGCCTATCAATTTTGAACTCTGTAGTCGTATCTTTTGCATGACTCACAGTTCCTTGACAGCGCATAACTGTCCTATATCAAATCCTTCCTATCCTGAAGAATCTATCAGTCATAGACAGTATCATGATACTGATAATGGTGAAGATAATACGGTAATGTTTGTGATTTTCATCAGTGCAGTGAACGACAATTGGTGCTGTTAACTTGTGAAGTATGCAATGGGAATTTCTGTATCAGTCATAAACAAAAAGAAGTTCATGAATGTCCTTTCCTGGAATCAAATCAAAAGGATAAAGGCCAGTCAGCTAAAGCTGTTGTTGTCGATCGGGCTGCTTTAAATGCTATTTCGCATACACCAATTGGAAATAAACCAAAGGAGTCAACTACCACCAAACCGCTAAGTGATCGTGCTCGAGCTGCAAAAGCTAAACTGATTTTACTAAGAGCTGAAATGGAAGCTTTACCAGGTGGTAAACATCCCAGAGACATACTAGAATGAGAAAAATTTGTTCTACGCTCATCAATTATGCCTGATATTCTTCCGAATAATACTATTATTTTAGCCTACTTTGGAAAGCGTTGGCCACTTGGTTGTGTTTTGGATTACGGTTGTGAACAGTTTCATGGATTAATTCGTGTACAAGATGAATTAGATCAGAATTACGAAATTGGTCAACTTCAACATGATGATATCTCAAAATCGCTACTTGATTTAAGTTGTACAGTTATACAGCATATTGAGGAAAATTGTTTTTCAGAGGGTGAATTGATACAGATTGTTTTCATACCTCAAATGGTGTCGTCCCCGTCTTCATCGTCGTAGTAGTAGTAGTCATCACCGTCAGCACTAACATCCACATCTTCATCAGGATGTTCTTTTCCTACTTCGCTTTCAACGCATGCACACACACATGCACGTACACTTAAGTGCTTTGTTAAAGACTTCACTGTTTCTTTCTTCTTCTTCTCTCTGTCTCTGGTTACCAACAGTGTAAGACGTCTCACTAGAGTATTCATATGCATTAGAATAAATTTTTTCAAAATCCAGTTAGTTTATAATCCAATATGTTTGAATAACGTAGCACAACAATGCCTCAAGCTGTCAGGCATTCATCGTTTCTTATCATTTCGTTTGTCCTCTCTGTAGTTTCTTATTGTTCATAATATACTCATATACATGTGACATCATTTCTCAGTCTCTACTCGGGTAAAGACAAAAAATCTATTCGTAACCAGTTTTGCGGAATGAAAATGATTTACTTGCAATGCTTTTCATGTTTATTATGGTGCGTTGGTAGCACAGTGGTTAGGACTATCGCCGACCATGCACATGGTCCGGGTTCGATCCCCTGCCGACACACACCTGATATCTATGGTCGGCCTGCAAAATTTGGGCTACCGATATCCATGCTGAAAATTCCGTACGGTGTGGAATCAAGCTGTAATCAGAAATAAATAAAATAAATAAATGTCAGGCCTGTAGTATTATCGTTTCTAAAACTGATTCAGCATTTGAATGCAGTTTCCGCAAACGATGGGTACACTGCCGTTGTGACAAAGGGGCTTCGAAATCATACTATGAGTTCATAGGAAATAACCCATGCCCATGGTTCCAATATATCTGCCCACTTTGTCACCCTGGCACAGTACCACATAGCGTATCTGCGAACAGCAGAAACAGCACATCACCCTTGTGTCTCAACACATTTTGATGCAGCTCCCCACCTGTTACACCACACTACCAACACTTGGTACAGATAGTAAGAAAGATACTCCAGTCCGACTGACTGGAAATGCCAATCTTTATAAAGTGAAGACTCCCAAAGTTGCACCTACAACAACAGGGGAAGATATAATTTCCAAAGCAGCACTTGCATCCACCAGCAAGTGTTGCAACATAACGAAGAACAGTCAGAATCTGATGACATCTAGAGGGACTAACCCTACATAGGAGGACAAGCAACCGAAAACCAAACCTAAGTCCGAGGCCAGTCGATCGAACCCTGTTTAATGTACCCGTCTGCAATGACAGTTTGTTTGAACAAAAGGCTTTGATCAGGCAAAGTGGCCCAAACTGTGCAATAAATTAGGTCTGAACATTAGTTCAGCGAAATTGTGCAGGCTGTACTTGGGTTAACACACACCTCAAGGTAGGCCACCCCCATTAAGGATTACACTAGACTCTGCCGAATAGACCGAAAGGATACTAATAATGACTTAGGTTCTAGCCATCTACAGGAGTTCTAGCATAAGAGTGAGACATGATGGACCAGGGGCTAACACGCAAAGGGCGAGGGAGTCACCGGAACTGATTCTTTCCACCTCTAAGTTAAAAAGCGGTGTTTCGGAGTTGGAAACTGGCACTGCTTGTGAAAAACACATGCATGACGTACAGCTATGGAGATGGCTTTCATCTCAGGTGGCCCTGCGTGCTTCTGGAGAGATCTCAGCACCACCACAGGGATACGCGACTTAGTCCATGACCAAATTAAAATAGTTGGAGATTTCAATGCTTCTTCACTGAAACTTGGTTCGGGGTGTGCTAAGGGAAAATTCAGTCGAAATCCACTGCAAACCATTAGAAATACAGAACTGACTCCGGATGTTGGAGACGACACTAGGTGAGGCCCTAGTGGAAGGTCATCAAAACTAGACTACATTCTAACGTGCGACCAAGTACTCGTCGAAAAGGTCTATATCATGACTCCTCTAGATTTTGATCTTGTTCTCCGCGAGTACTTGCAGCTGGACATTACGCGGCCATATCTGTGTTATAGAAAAGCGGACTACGCTGAAATGCGGAGGCTCTAGTCCGGCGTAGAATGGCCCTTTGCATGGGATGAGTTATCTGTGAATGAACATTGAGAATTGGTAGAAGAGATTATTCATGCAACAATCTCGGATACTGTTCCTTTAGTGAAAACTCAGGCCAAAAGAAAGTTATCATGGTTGAAGAGCGGTACGCAAAGCATTCAGCAAGCAAAGAGGAATGCTTGGTTTACATAGCACGTATCCCAGAGCCAGACCGATCACCACGCACACCTGAAACTCAGAAACCGGTGCAACGCGAGAGTGAGGAGTGACAGGAGGTCATCACAGGCTAACCTTGCCAAAAACACTCCTAGAAAACTCCAAAATCTTGTATGGATTTATGTCGGAAAGAAAAACCAACTAACTAGGGGGCATGTGCCTTAGTAGGTCCAAACAGTCAATGTCTCATTAGCCTGGAGATATCTGAAAAATTCAGTTTTGCGTTCGCTGAGCAGTTAAACAGCAATGTGGATATTACCATTACAGACCAAAATGCCACACTACTATTTCACCATAAGAAGACCAAGTGGCTACTCCTCAAATATACTCCGAAATAGTACTAAGGAAGCTACAGAGACTCACACCTAGGTTGTGACGACGTCAAGCCATCTGTTCTGAAACAGTGAACCGAAGCTCTCTGTAGGCCCGTATGCGACTTGTTCCAACACTCACTGGATTCGGGGAAACTGCCAAGGGAGTGGAAAAGAGCCATCCTTTCTCCGATCTTCAAGGGTGGGGATAGCCAAAATGCCACTAGTTATAGACCAGTAGCTCTACTCCCAGGGGTATCAAAAGTGCTGGAAAGTATTGCTGACGATCACATCAGGGAATACCTTTATGGGTCTAATAGACTCCATGAAGCCCAATACTGTTTCAGGAAAGCCAGATCCTGCGTTACTAACCTACTATCAGCCTGGGACGATTGGACATCATGCTAGGATATGAATATACCAGTCCATGTGGTCTTCCTAGATTTTGAGAAGGCATTTGACACTGTTCACCATGACATTCCCTTACACAAAATAAGCCAGGCAGGTATAGGTAAGCCACTACTGTCATGTTTGAAAGGCCAAACAGCCGGAAGGAAATTTAGCACTGAGGTCAATCGACTCCGATCATTTGGCATGGCTCGTCATCAGGAGTGTTGCAGGGTTCTATCCTAGGAACACTGATGTTTTTGATTTTATCAGTGATCCGCCATCCCGTCCTAGCCACCTGGTTCTTCTATACGCTGACGACATAAAGATATGGAGGGTGATAAAGTGTACGGAGGACTCAGATAGGCCTCAGGCAGATGTAAACATTCCGGAAGACTGGGCGATGGCCATTGGCATGACTTTCAACCTGAAAAGTGCAAAGTAGTGAAGTTATTCACCTGTAGACTGCAAAATACAAGTTACACCCTGTGCAATGAAAGCTTGTCCTGTACAACGTTGGAGCGCGACTTAGGTCTAGTTCTAACGGAACGATTGGACAGAAGCGTAAACTACACGGGGGACGTAGCGAAGGAATATGCGGTCATACACTTTACACATGGGCAGTTAAGTGCACAACTCTTGAAATCTTTCTAAGATTGTACAAAACATACATCAGACCACTCCCTGATCTGCATATTATTATTGCACCCCCACTGCTTAGAATAGACGCCAACCCCTTGGAAAGAGTCCAAAGACGGGCAACAAAAGGAGTGGTTGGTCTCCGAAATAGACCATATGATGAAAGGCTAAGGAAATTAGGCCTATTCATGCTTAGCTATCGTAGACTTAGAGGTATTTGATTACTGCCTATAAGATAACAAATTACAAGAGTCAACCAAACAAAGGAGTTCTGCGATTGAGTAGGTATAGTCTTCCTTGTGAAAATCCTAGAAGGATAGCTCACCAGAGGGTAAGGATTTGGGTGAGCTTCCACTTTTCATTACGGCTTTTCAGTCCCTGGAACCCCTTATTGGCGGATGTAGCTATGACAACATCTGTGGACATCTTTCAGCGAAGATTAAACAATCATGCAGCGACACAAGGACTGCGTCCAAATGGCCTATCCCCTTAAATTCCCATACAGCATTCGGGGGTAGACAACTAAGTTCTTCGGCTTGCTTCTTTACATTCTACCCCGTCCTACTCTCCTTACAACTCTGACTACACTTATTATTATTACTGATATATAGACATATATATCTATAAACTTCAAATTTAATCAGCTTTGTGTTTTATGTTTTCTTTATTCCTTTTCCTTTCTGTTAATCTGAACAACTTCACTGATCATATCTATTGTTATTATCTCTTTTCTCTTGACGACGATACCTGAGGACTAACTGGTGAAAGGATCAACTCCATTCACAGTAATAACAGTCTTAACACACGTCATACCACAAACCACACATAATTAATCCCAGCACTACTCCTTTTTGGAGTCGACCACAGCTACGACAGTCGAGTGGCGGGACGAGCTGCGCAGAGGTCTACCGAAGATCAGGAACCTATACCTCACAATCAAGAGGTGAGCACAAATAAATCAAATTTGTACTAGCTCGTGAAATCGATATTGATTATTGGATTTGATTGCTCAGTGAGGCCTTCAGAAAAGAGCGCTAAGAATAAGATTTGCGTTACTAAGAGTTGTGGCCTTCCTTTTTATCTATTCACACTGCATCTCACTTCAGGTATTTTTGTAAGTTATCTTGAAGAGTTCACATGTAAAAGCAAATGGGTGACCTAATCAAGTTTTTCAAATCTAAAAATCTGGATAGAAAATTCGCGAAATTAGGTGAAGGCCATCGACTTAATGATGGGAACATTTCTCATAATAGTACCTCAAATAGTAAAAACAAGTCTGAGCCTGCTGCAATGCCAGGGTCATCTTCGAAAGCAGCAGAAGCAGCAATGTCCAGGTTGACAATATCAAGGCCCCCAACTGCCGGTAATCGGACAGGTATGTTTCCAAAGAGATTTACCACAAGGTTGAGTGCTGCTTTTTTATTTATTCCTACTTGTTCCATCTATGCTTGGTTACCATTTATCTATCCATGTATGTTCATTGGGCGAAATGGTACTGTTTTTAATTAAATTGTGAATTTTTGGCATTTTTGTGTTATAATAATACTACACCGGGTTCGAATAGATGCAGCAAATCCTGTTCGCCGACTGATACTACACAGCTGTATTTATGGACGCAATTTCAAGCTGCTGAGTAGCTATGTCAGTATTTGTTTCTGCAGAAACTGAACATGTTCTTCGAACTCTGAATAGTTCATCCAAATCGTGGTTATTTGCCATCATTCCATTGCGTTACAATTATCAGTTGGCAACGATTGTTCTTGTGAATGCGTTTTAACCTTGGAAACATACTTCATAACTCTTGAAACCAGTTTTTCTCAGACCAAAAATCTGGGGTGCTCTTACATGGCATGTTTTTGTGCTCGACTATCGCGACGCGTCGAAAACAAACCGAGTATGTTAATCACAACCATACATTTCTTGTCTATTGTGTTGGCACTGGTTTTACCCATGAGGCGAAAACTGGAGCCGAAAGTAAAATCAGTTTCGTAGCTCCTGTATATAACCACGTAACCTGGCATTATACCGAAGTGAGTAAATTTTACATCGATGAAAATTTCTCGTGTAAAATTGTATGTGTGGTATCTACTATTTAGTACTCGAGATAAAAAATCCGAATTTTTAGTAGATATATATTCACACGTATTCATAACTTAAATTTGACTGCTTACAAACACTTGTCACCATTACTTGTTCTTAACTGCTCCGTAACATCTTACCGATTTTGGTCTTTGAGATACTTAAAGTTACCTTAAAAAACAGTCTTTTGGAATTTTGCTGATTAATTTGTAATGAAATGGACATAATAATATGGCTTCAGGCTAGCAGCTTCAAGGAATAAGAGAAAAATCGTCAATTGTCATTTTAAGTGGTGTTAAGATTTTGACATTTGTCTGTCAATCATTGCATATTAGGTAGTTGGAGGCAATCGGCAGGGAGCCTTGGACCTAGGTTTCGTGCTAGTTGGCACTCATCAACAAGGCGTATCTGCAACCTTGAAGGAACTCATGTCCCTTCTGAGATTCGAACCCGCATCTCCTAGTGCTGCAGTCAGAGACGTTACCACTGAGCTATTCGGGCTCGCGATTGACCTGCTGTAGGACTGTAGTGGGTATTTTGATTGGACACTAGTAACTAGTGTGACGTATATAGTCCTTTCTTTGGTGCAGACTGAATTTTATCAGTCAGTTTTTGCAATGTGGCGACCATTCTAGGTCTGTCTGTTTTCGACATAGGACTTTGCGTATATGTGCGGCAGTTCAAGTCGCCACACTGCATATAGCACACAAAGCAAGAGAAGAAAGAAGAAATGCATAATAGAGACAGTAAACAGAGGTGTGAGACTAAGGAATAGGTAGCTCGCCATTATGGTGCACATTGATTTAATGATATATTAGATAGAAAGGACTAGATACGTCACACTAGTTACTAGTGTTCAATCAAAATCACTGGATATCTCAGTGGTCTCAGTATGAATGACCTAATGCCTGGAGTTGTGTTGCATTTGTCTCATTTTAAGTAATATTCATCCTAAGAACTAAAACATATATCGTATAAATTTAATCTAATGTTTCGTTATTTCTTTTTAGTTATGTTTAGTCTCAAAGTGAAAAATATTGTAGTTTGAAACAGCGCATTAAAAATGTAAAAGTATACGAAAATATGTGGATTTTATTATTAGAATCACACTGTAAATGTATTCGCACACCCTGTATTTCACTTAACTTCCGTTTATGCACTAAACTACACAACTAAATAGCTTTTTGTTGAAGTGAAACTAATATTTCTTCCTCAAACTAAATAGCTTCAGTTTTTCGACTGTAACCTCTCATGCACATAAAAGCTTTGGAAATAAACTTTAGAGAACGAAAATACCGTTTCACTGACTTGAATTCACTCATTTTAACTGTGTCTGACGTGGATTTCTGTCATGTTAAGTTAAAAATATCCCCCATAACGAAGTTAGAAAACTTACACAAACTCGATTTCTAATTATACTACAAACAATTGTACCCCTATAATCAATAACGCTGCTCCGCTGCCTTGCGGATTAGACTCCAAGTCAAAGGCTCGGGGGTGGTCCCTTAATAAAACTACCTGCTTCGGTCTGGGCGCCCGGGCAGTATCTCAGCCCGCACACAATGAATGAATTAAAGCAACGAACTCCCATTGAAACTCAACGCGCGCTAGCAAAATGATTCCAAGCAATACTGATCCCTCAAGGAACTTATTTCCCTCCTACCCTACTTTTATTTTTACACATAGTTTCCTGTATTGTACCTTTTCTAACCTTGGCTTCTTAACCTTCGACAGCCTTTCGCCTTTGTCGAGATTCCCAGCCTATCCGTGTCGTTTCGAGATGTTAGTGAGTAGTCCTCAAAATGGTTGTTCCCAATGTGACATCTAACACGGATATCCTGAAACCGCGTGCTGCATTCAAGCTGGCTACCTACAATGTTCGGACGCTGATGCAAATCGGACAACAGGCAGGGCTGGCAAAAACTTTGGAAAGCCTCGCTATCGATGTCTGCTGCGTTTCGGAGACCCGCATTCAAGATCCCAGTCAAGTGCTTCGACTATCCTCTCCATCTGGAAGTTCTAGTAGTATGTACCACCTGCGCTTATCCGGGGACCCTGTGGCGTCGGCACCCGGCGTAGCTGGTGTCGGTGTCGCACTGAGCGCTAGAGCCGAAGCTGCACTGCTCGACTGGATTCCCATTAACAGTCGTTTATGTGCTGTGAGGCTGGAAGCTTATACGAAAGTAAAGAGTAGTAGGCCAGATAGGCGGTGTCTATTTGTTGTCTCTGCCTATGCACCGACGGATTGCAGCCCGGATGCAATGAAGGATGAGTTTTACTACCAACTGAGCGATCTCTTGAAACAGGCGGGTCGGAGGAATATCGTAGTGCTGGCTGGGGACTTGAATGCACAGGTGGGGCGTCTAAGCTCAGAGGAGAATCGTCTAGGTGGTCAATGGGGACTACATGGTCGCAGGTCAGATAATGGGGACCGTCTTCTGCAGCTTTGCGCGGATCACAACCTATTTCTAGCCAGCACCAACTTCCAAAAAAAAAAAAAAAAAAAAAAAAAAAAAAAAAAAAAAAAAAAAAAAAAAGCTTGGACTCAGATTGATCATATTGCTGTCAGTTTCCGGTGGCGAGGATGCATACAAGACTGTCGCTCCTTCTGGAGCACATGCCTGGACTCCGATCATGCGTTAGTGTGTGCCAAGTTCGTCTTGCGATTTGGTGGGGTTCGTAAAAGCCGTCGTCTAAGCGTTGATGTGAGCAAACTAGTAGCACCTGCTACTTCTTTGAAATATCAGAATGAGTTAAAAACAATGCTTGCCAGCAACTCCCCAAGTAGTATAGATGAACATTGGCTTCATGTGCAAGGTGCCATGCAAAAGGCGAGTGTAGCCGCTTGCGGCTTGAAAGAATGCTCCGCTAACAACCACTGGGTTTCTGCGAGTTCCTTGCAACTCATGGATGAACGCCGGTCCATTCCGGCTGGCAGCGAATACAACAATCAGCGAAAGGCGCTCACGCGCAAGATTAGACAGTGTTTACGTAAGGACCGCGAAGCCTGGTGGTCAGAACGTGCGTGTGAGATGGAGTCAGCTGCTGCATCTGGCAACAGTCGGAAGCTGTTCCAACTCATACGAGCCACCGGCAGCAAGAAACAAGGTGTCAGCGAGACGGTCTGTGAGGCAGATGGCACTCCAATTACCAGCCTGAAAAGACGCCTGGAACGCTGGGCAGAGCACTTCGGGAAGCAGTTCAGCTGGCCACCAGCTTCAGTGTCTACTATCATTAGCCCGAGTGCTCCTTGGTCGGTTAGTACCGACCCACCCACCGAAGCGGAGGTCCGTAAGGAACTCCAAGTTCTGAAACGCCATAAGGCGCCCGGCCCAGACAAATTACCCCCGGCTCTTTTTAAAGATGGTGGCGAGACTCTCACAATGGCTCTAACTGGGTTGTTCAGGAAGGTGTGGGAGACAGAGAGTGTACCATCAATGTGGAACGAAGCCATTATCGTCCCCATCTTTAAAAAGGGTCGACGTAATTCGTGTGACAATCATAGGGGTATCAGTCTGTTACCAGTCGCGTCTAAAATATTGGCTGCTGTCTTGCTTCGCAGACTGTGCAAAATACGTGAAGGATTGATTCGCGAAGAGCAGGCTGGGTTTCGTTCAGGTCGTGGATGCATTGATCATGTGTTCACCCTTCGTCAGTTGTTGGAACACCGCCACACGTATTGCAGGCCAACGATCGTTGTGTTTCTTGATATTAGGGCTGCCTTCGATTCGTTGGACAGAACTGTGCTCTGGAACTGTCTGTTAGAGAGAGGTGTACCTGAGAAATTTGTTAACATCCTGAAAGCCCTATACAGAAACACCTCAGGTAGAGTGAGGGCATACAACCAACTATCACCACTGTTCCCAACCAACAGTGGGGTTAGACAGGGTTGCCCAATCTCTCCATTTCTCTTTAACTTTGCCATCGATGACATTCTGGAGTCAGCTCTGAAGGATGTGCGTGAAGGTGGTGTAGATCTGCTACCTGGAGATAGACTTTTCGACCTCGAGTATGCAGACGATATCGTCTTACTGTGCGATAGCATGCAGGCTGCCCAAATCGCACTTAATCAGTTGGCGATCAGTGTCTGTAAGTATGGTATGTGCTTTGCGCCGTCTAAGTGCAAAGTACTGTTACAAGATTGGCAGGAGCCTGTACCTGCACTCACTCTTGCGGGTGAACCGCTTGAAGTTGTTGATAAGTTTGTGTACCTGGGTAGTTGTGTGAGTGCTGGCGGAGGGGTGACGGATGAGATTTCCAACCGTATAATGAAGGCTAGGGTGGCATACATCAACTTGAGCCACCTCTGGCGCCGTCGCGACGTTAGCCTGGCTGTCAAAGGTCGGGTATACAATGCTTCGGTGCGGGCTGCGCTGCTCTACGCCTGTGAAACCTGGCCTCTCCGAGCTGAGGATGTGCGGCGACTCTGCGTGTTCGATCACCGCTGTCTCCGCAGGATTGCTTGCGTTCGATGGCATCATCGCGTGAGTAATTCTGAGGTTCGGCGGCGTGTGTTTGAACAAAGTGGAGATCACCATTCATTGAATGTCGTCATCTGGAAACACCGGCTCCGGTGGCTTGGACATGTGCTCCGAATGTCACCCCAGAGGCTTCCGTACAGGTCTCTGTTCGCTAGCCCTGGGACGGGATGGAAAAGGCGGAGAGGTGGTCAGTCCATGACGTGGCGTCGTGGGATGAAGGATTTTTGTGCTAGATTAGCATCGGTTGGTGTGTCACGACTCCCTGGTTGGGGTCCGAGAGATAGCTCAAATCGATGGCTCGAAACGTTATCGGATATGGCCAAGAATCGTAATCAGTGGCGAATGTGTTGCGATTTCCTTCTTTCTTCCCTTCCCGATGATAGCTAACGAACACTGTTTGAACTTGTTAAGCATGACTGTTTTCCTTCCAGATGAAGTTCTTTATCCGTTCTCTACTTATATATATTTTTTCTTTCCTTCCTTCCTTTTTTTGATCTATGTTGTTTTATTATTATTGTGTGGCGCATCTTTCTTGGTGCCATATTGTACCAAGTTTTTTATGCGTTTAAATAAATAAATAATAACGTAACTAACGACTTTGTAATACATTTAACACAAGTTGATTCCGATTTGTTGCTGCAACTCATTAATGTGTTGTTCTGTTCATTTTACTGTCCTATTTGTTGAGCACTGATTCAAGTTCACTGTTAATTAACTTAGTCCTCGTGGTTTGCATCGGCCTAATCTTTTGATGAGTCACTTAATTTCCTCATCTTCACGTACATAGTAAACTGTATGGGAAAAAGACTTGTTGCGTAGATGAGTATCTTATTCAATCTTGGAATTCATTCCTTAACCACCTTCTTGATGGACACACAAACGTCTATCTCCATATCGAACTATCTAGATTATGATGCGATGAAAGGTAATAAATATCATGGAATATAGCCTTTTAACAGTGACCAGTATTATTTTGTTTATCGCCTAGTTGATGTTTGTGGTGTTTAGTCACATAGTTATGTTACTTTTCAAAGTAAATGGTTGTTTTAAAAAATCTGCCAAGACGTCTCTGTAATCTGCTAGTGAGGTCACTATCCAGTCTTCTTTCTGTTCATCGAGAAAAGTGACTGCGTGCCTAGTTTCTTTACGAATACCTGAAGTCTGCATTTAAGTAGATAAATTAACACTTACTATAGCGTAACTACAACAACTGTGCTGAAAAAAGTTGACATCATATTCAGTCTTCTGTAAAACACTGTAGGGAAGGCTGTTGTTAACCTGTGTCCAAAGGTTACTAAATGCTAGTGGAGTATTGCAGTTTCATTCTAAATAACTGATGCAGGATGAAAAACGTTTCATTTCATCATCTCATATCATTGGATAGTTGTTCTCTGTTATTCAATAATGATATGATTCTTGACATGTGTATTCTATTAGGGGATAACTTCTTGCTGTTCAGCAAGTTTACTTTTATATCTTAAAATATTTCAGATTAGAAGGCAACGGTTGTGACTCTGAATGTGTATCTGGACAAAATGTTGCGGTGTGGTATAATGGACAACAAGTGATAATATCTTCTAATGTATATTTTTCGTTGCTGTATTAACAATGAATTCCAACTGTATCTGACTACTGCTATCTACTTGTTTCCCTTCTATTCCTTTTATAGTTTCTGTGAATGTGTTTACCCAGAGTGGTGGGAATTCGCGAAATCAGTCAGTCGGAGTAGGGCATGAACAACAAACTGTACAGCAGGTGGATGCAGAAAAACCTGCTGTTATTCCAAGTAAGTCGCTCCCTGCCTTCAGTTATTTCTAAATGTATTACATTGGAGACAGATGATCAACTAGAACTTTCTGTATAAAACTTAATAGGCTTGACGTTTTACGACAAAAGGAAGACTTCCCTAGAAATCCATCCAACCTAATTCTAAAAGATTTCACCTGCATTTATCCTCGTTTTAGTCCTTATTCTTAGCTATATTTTGTATTTTATATTCAAAGTGAATAGCAGAATGTGTAGTGTAATGGTACAGTAATTATCTTTTGTTAACATAAACTCTGTATTTCCTGATATTATGTCAGGCGACAAATCTACGTGTAATGACTTCGATGACAAGGAATATGTGTTAGGAGTAGTTTCTTAATAAAGTTGACAGTAAACCAATGATGGATAAAGTCCCGGTGGAAAGAGATCGTATAATTAAGACATTTAGCTGTCTTTTTCTGTATAGGGTCTAGTAACGGGTATTTGAATTGTTCTTATAAGTTGTCACTTGACATCATAGTTATTTGTACACAGACTATCACTAGTTTGCAAGAACGTAGTTTCTCTTATTTCACACTGTCAACCAGTGTGGTATGTTTCTGCAGACTAATTGTATGAATCCAGCAGTAGAGCCGTTCTTTTTTCACAAACTAGGTAATACGGCAACTACGAGGTCTATTTATTAGGAAATACAACTAGTCCCTAGACAATTTTTTACTTAGTAATCATAGTGACAGCTAGGGAGTAGTTTCTGGACTATTCAAAACCACTATTGGAATTAACTTTATCACTACCCCATTAATATAAATACTGTCCATTTTTAGTCTATTCAATTACTTAGTTTGAGTAATTCGGCTTTAACTTTTGAGAATGCCACCTACTAGCAAACAAAATTTCAGATTACAGGATTTCACCATGAACTGACATTGGTTAGAGAACCATTGGAAAACCTGGGAGTACTGGACAGCTGTTTCGTCAAGGTTTGGGACTCTTCATCAGTACGCACCCACCGGGGTTTGAACCCAGGACCTTCTGGTTACAAGGCTACCCGTAAGCCATTAAACCACTGGGACCCGATTCAATGACCAACCCATGAATTGTAACTTCTGCCAATTCACGACATAGCGCGACCCCTAGCCAATGTCTTCGGCAAGTGTTTGTCCTCACACCCGACCTGCTGTTCCCTACTGGTCACGACTTCTCACTAGAACCCCAGATAACTACCTACCTGAATAGGACAAGTCACTAGTGAGCATCTCATCAATATTTAAATGTTGGTTGGTAGGGATTTGATTGGTTACAGGAGGTCGGGTGTGAGGATAACCTCTATCGACTCAATGTCTGTAAGATTATTAGTCTTTTCATAGTGTATGTCTTGTGTGCATGACAACTGAATCGTACGTATTAACTCTAAAAGTATATTTTTATGATTTCTAAGATGAATACACAAGTGTATATTCACCATATCACGTTATGCTTTGATAGTCAGTTGTCATAAATCCATTGTAGGTTCAAAAACGAATGTGCATATATATACTTATATTTTTACTGTTGTATATTATTATCTTAATGTGCCAATGAACAAGTATGCATACTTTTGTACATTTCAATTACTATTTTAATGAATTCTCTAGGTAAATATAATAGAAAAATTAATTGATATTTTCTGTTAAGTGAATTGCACTAGGAGAGTAGTTTTATCGATCGGAAATACGCATTAACTATTCCACATAGATTGTTTTTTTTATTTTGATAGCGTAGCTTTTAGTATACATGGATCATGTGGACTAACTGATCAGAATTGGCACAATCTGTCTAGAAATTTGTTTTACTTGTATTTCCAATTATATTGTACAACTGTTGTTGTACATGTGTTTTTGTGTGTATAAATACTTGACGAATCTACTTTATTATTCATGGTTTGACCAGTCCCTCTGCAGCTATTTATTTTTAAAGAATAGTGGCCATATAATATTCGATAATCAGAAGTTTTCTTCATTGATGACGTTAATTTGCATACTATTCTTTTCTAGCATGCTGAAGTTCTTTTATAAACATTTGGCATTTCTGAAAAAAACGTAGCATGAAGGAGTTTTTTCTTTATATTTCTTCACGTTCCCAGTGAAACATAGGGCTTCAGACTACATGCTTGAAGTTTCTGTAGCAGCGGTGTTTATTTTTACAGGATGGGGTTGCTAGCCTCATGCCCACCCTCGCCTCTTTACTACTCTTATTACTGGCTTAGCGAGGTAAAGGAATGCGCCGGCCGGGGATCGAACCTTGGACCATATGTGTGGTGGGCGAACATTCTACCTCTGTGTCACCAACGAACAGCATGAAGGTTAGATCCACGTTTTTCATTTAAACGGCTTATGTCCGTAAAACTTTTAGATAACATAATAAGGAGACCCTGTGCCTTTAGAACTTTTAATGTGATACTTAATGTAATAGCATGAAACAGGGTGAGAATAAAAGTAATCTCAAGGTATTATCGCGCATAGTACAATACTCACCCTAGCATAGATATTCCAGCTGTCTAAAAATAGTCGATGAAACATCTTCAAAACAGTCAAACGTAATACCTGATATGATTACAACATTCCTCTAAGCATGTAATACAAAATCACGTAAAACCATCTCCCTGAGGACATTTAAATCGTAATTTAGGCGCCTTCTATTCATGAAAAGCCTTTGTGTTAGTCCCAAATACCAAACATTTTTCAAATAATAGTTGGAAGTATTTCAGTATAAGGGATGTATTAGTGGATTAAGGAAGAGGCAGTAATTATTCTATCTTCTTTGAGTTTGTTAATTAAGTATTAACTTCATGAAATACTCATAAAATGTGAATTACCTCAACAGCCATATTCATTTTCATACACATGACAGTGAACTAGGTCTGTTGTGTAAGGGTTGATAATACGATCTGTTGGGTAATTTTATCAAGGTTCGAATTCATAGTCCACCGGGCGAAAGTTTAGTATCTAGGCTAATGAGCCATATAACCATCCATTATCAGTTACTAGTATATTGATTTCCATAATCACTTCAAAAACAGTTCTCATCTTTTAAAAATTCCCTTCAGGATTATTGTTTTGGTGTCCCAACCTGTTCGGTGATACAGTAATGGGATCTCGAGATGAAGTAGAACAAGCTATTCAAAATTATCTTTTGTCTGAATCCAATTGTAATACAAATGAAGCTGTTGTTTTAATGCTTATACGAGGGCTAGAAAGAAGCAAAGTGCCACCATCTCATAGTACTACAACTTCTCTTAGTGAAATCAAAGAAAATAGAAAGCAAAATATTATTCGAATTCTACAAAATCTCATTCAGACCCCAGAGAATCCATTATATCGGCGTTTACGCGCTTCAAACAGACTGATACAAGATCTGCTTTCCATTGATGGAATGGAACCATTTTTAAAAGTAAGTGTTATAATTACTATAGTTTGGTTTGAATGGGTTAGTTTTGTTTTTACGAGTTGATCGCCGATTGATATCAGTTAGAGAAGCATTGAAAACCAGGGAGTACTGGATAGATATTTCATCTTAGTTTGGGAATCATAGGCAGTACGCACCCACTGGGGTTCAAACTCAGGACCTTCCGGTTACAAGGCAAGCTTATATACCATTCAGCTACTGGGACCCGATTCAGTGGTTAACCCATGAATTTTAACTTCTAATAATTCGTGATTTAGCGCGACCCTAACCAGGATGAAACAGCTGTCCAGTACTCCCTGGTTTTCAATGGTTCTATAGCCGATATTAATCGGCGATCAACTCGTAAAAAGTAAGTGTTATAATTAATATTCGTATTTTATCAAGGTTATATGGCCAAGTTAAAGTTTAAGCGCCAGTAATTACCAATGGAGTGTGACCGCACCAACGACCTTGAAATGCTCAGTGAGCAAGTCAGTGAGACCTAGTGAATAATATTCTAATCATGAATAAAATATGCCTGATGAAGTGTTGTATTATTAAATAGGATATCTGGCAAGTTTCAGGTTAGCTGTGGGGAAGATAAGGTTAAGCCTTAGGCTAATGATAGGTTAGGCCTGGGCTAACCTGCCGAGGAGGACATTAGAAGACTTAGATAATTATATATTCAGAGAATATTGACACTCCAGTCCAAAACTGAGAGAGGCATTTTTGTTACATATCAGAAAAAAGTATCCTGTGCAACAGTCTCATGCCTCTTAATTCATTATTTTCATGAATATGTGCATTTCATACGCAAAAATCGCCTTTGTCATGTGACTGGTGCGCTCAGGGTCACTACTTACTGGTGCTTAAAGTTTAACTTTGCTGAGATAGCTGAATCAGAGCACAAAATGCATTTGCTGATTTGACGTAATTTCTATGGCCATCTGATGAGTCCTGGATACGTTTCTGTGATAAATTATATGCCAAACTTGATGTATGAAAACTAAAGTAGAGAAAGATTGTCCAGATAAAGCAAGATTTGAATCTAGAACCCTACTTTTAAAAGCCAGTTGCTACGACCAGTAAGTGGCAAATCCACATATATGTGAAGTAATCAGTGCTGAATCATATTACCGCTTTTAAAGGACCTAATGCATAAGGAACCTTAATTACAACTCCGATCGGTTGGTTTTCTGTCATCAATTTGCTAGCACAAAAACCTTTCCAAAGAACGTTAAGTTTACATTGCTTTTATGTAGTGAATCACATTTCATATATTGTCCTTCACATAACATGGTTAACTTCAACCAATTTATTGTAGATATTTAAATTAAGTTAAAAATCAATGGTTTGACGGCATTTTGTTACAACTCGAACGATATTCATTAGTTTGCGGTTTATTTTTCTCAGTGAATTGGAAAAGAGAAAAACAATGTTGTTTCTTCTGACTTGTCTCTTAGTAATAATAAAGTTTTCATTTTACCGCTTTCTTTGAGCTATCAAAGTTCCTAAATCCCTTTTTTTGCTTCACAATAACCAACCCGTTTATTGAATGATATCTATCCATCTCCATATTGAAGTGCTAGGAAAGATTTATAAGTCAGTCAGATGGATGATTTAGTTGCTAACCTTTCTCTTTTCATGCAGACAGTACCCTTCAGCGCAAGCTGTAATATGACGTAATTGTATCTCTTGTCAGCCTTTGTCGTAATTGGTTGTTAATTTGTATCACTCAGTATTGATCGTTTTTATTGATTAGGAATTTAACTTCTTTTTTTGTCATGTGACTTATTCTTTATTTGCAAATGGTGTTCTTGTTCACATCTTCATCATGTTGTAAAGTAAAAAATGAATTCTTATTGTGTGTTATGTTAAGTTTCTGTTAGTGTTTCAAACATACACACTACCCTTTTGTGTAGTTATTCTTCTATACTTTTTCATTCATATTTAGAGCGGTTCAGTAGCTTTATAATAATGTGCATCCTATACCAGAGGTTTTCATTCCTATTATTCTCATGTTGTCAGTTATCATTTTTGTCTTATCAAGAACTAATTTAGAAATTTAGTATATAACCTAAACTAATTAGTAGGCATCCGCGGGTGTAAAAAGGAAACGGTGTTCATTGCATTCCTTCAGACATTTCTCTCGATCACTGTGTTTCATTGTGGGTCCACACGAGGTAATCACACGCGTCATATATTATGAAATGTGCGTATTCTCCTAGTATATGATAAATCATGTAACGGTAAAAGACGAGAAACTTGGTAAATGAACGTTTATTTGGAACTTGGTATCTCTGTATAGCGAAGTTATGTGCACCTTATCTCCAACGCATCCGTGTTGTGCTACTTCTAGCCTTCATATTGTGTTTCTTTGTGTTCCTTTCAGGTGTCCTATGTATCTCCGCAACTGTGTATCATTTGCTTTCTCTGACATGAAATCTATCCATCTCCCTGCTATTTGATTTTTTTTGTGCTGTTGAACTTTTGTTTATATACTATTGATAAATTTTATCAGTAGCATGCGCCACAATTATGCATTTCATATATCTCAATCACTTCAACCTGTTCAGATTTACATTAAGCTTGACCGACATGTATTGTCTTCAACTCTTACTGACTCTGATACTCCTGGTTGGTTGCTTTCACCTACAATTGGATACTTGTAACCTTATCATATCACCTAAAATTAAATGTTTTTAATTACTTCATCAAATGAGTTAAACAGGTTTGAATGCTGTTATGTAGCACATGCAATGTACCACTTTCACGTCACAATTGCATTGCGCTCTTTTTGAATTTGATTGTTGCGTTTACTGAATTTTAGAATCTCTTTACTAACTGAACTAATTTTTTTTATTCCTTTATGTCCCCAGTGGAACATAGGGCTTCAAGCTACAAGCTTGAAGTTTCTGTAACAGTAGTGTTTATATTTACGGGATGGAATTACTAACCTCATGCCCAACCTTCCCTCTTTACCAGTCCTATTACCGGCTTAGCGAGGTAAAGGTGTGCGTCGGCCGGGAATCAGACCCCAGCATCCCATCTCAGTGTCACCGACACACACTAACTAAACTAGTTACTTTCGAATTAAAAGGATTGCTGATTTTGAACGTTTCGAACAGACTTAATATCTTGTCAACATAGGCGTCGTAGACTCATATTAACATGAGTCTTGTTATTCAGTTCTAGGCTCTTCCACTTAATGAGATTAGCAAGACAGTCGAAGTTGATCTTAAGTGGTTTTACGTGAATATGTTCTTCTTTTAAATATATATTGCATAAATTTCCTACACTTAATAATACGTTTGTCACCTTTCTTTTAAGATGTTCTTGATTTTAGTTTTATTAGGCCCTTACGTTCTTCCGTTTCATGTGTCGTTTTTTTTTAAAATACCTTTTTTTATGTTAATCAAAGGCATGCAAATTCACAAAACAATTGTTACCTGTTAGTCGCCCGGATAAAAGTAATGCAGATTCAGCTGAACAGCTCAATGAAGAGGTTGTTGAAAATGAAATCTTCTATGTAATATCAGAAGAGGATGCAAAAAATCAAGAGTATTTAGAGAAATTATTGAATCTTTTCATTACAGCTGATCCTATCCTACCTGAATTATATCGTGATACAAAAGTATACAGGGTGAGTTGTTTCTTTGCTTTGCTTAACCTTAAATAAATATCCCCTTCTACTGTCTTGTGTATATAGCTAATTCTTAAGTATATGAGTGTGACTCAAACTCAGAGATATTGGTGTATTTTGTATTATTGCTACTGTACCCATAGAACACCTGTGTTATTTGACAAGTGACTAGGGGAGATGGGGGGACGACGGTTTTTTCAGTGTATTCTCTTAAAACTGCAGTATAAAACAATTGACATAGTGTTTTCGTATGCTGTTCTTTATATTGCCTACGTACCCTCTAATTTTCAAATTGAGAGAAGTAGTTGTAGACAAATGTAGTTTTCCTAAGGAGTAACTGGAAGAAAGTGTGATTGATCTCAAGATAGATTCTGTGAAAAACTAACGTTGGTTGAAGAACTTTTAGGGATTGAAAAGCTGCTTTGTTCCAGTGGAGTATTTTTAGGTAGTGCATAGGCATATTTCGAGATGAGCACGTTACCATATAGCCACTGATATGTATCCACATATACATTTATGTGTGTGTGTATGTTGGTCTCTCTTTCTGTTTGCTCGCTTAGTCTGTGACCATTTCACTTGTATGAACCTGTCTCCTTTAACAATGTATATTCTCCTTATATTATATTATATATAATATGATTGTTGACAGTCCGTTGCTTGGTGACATATATCCATATATGGTGGTTATTGACATGTCTGCTATATTTCGCTATGTATATATGGATCGATACTTCATTATAATTAGCCATTCATGTTAAGACTGTCTAATGATTGTTCACACCCTTGTCATATATATATTTCGCTTTCACAGTTTGTGTTACACTTACTTACTTACTTTGGTGTGATACCACTTATTGCTTCTCCTTGTGTTTGGAAAATAGAAGTATCATCGCAAACCTAGTGGTCTTCTGATTTCCACCTTCTTGCGTCAGGACTATTAAATTCTCGACCTGTACATAGCAATAATTTAGCGACGAGTACATAACAATTTGGCGACGGGGAAAACTACTATTAACCACTCAGCAGCAGCAACATAACAGTCACCATTAATTTACCAGTGGTCCACTAATCAAAACTTGAAGAAATCCATCCAAGGCTCCTTTCGCATATGCTAGTTTACTCCGTCTCTGGCGTAGACATTGTATCCGGCTATCGACCGAAGGGAGTGTGCACTGCTCAGAAGTTCGCTCCGTCCTCCGTTATGACTGTGAGTGAGACATGGTCATTGAAAGTGGAAGCCATGAAAAGGCTGTCTTTGATCATATGTCCCTGCTTTCTATCTCCCATGTGAAATGGCATAATAAGGTGAGCAATATTGAGGTTAGGTGTCGAGTGCTAGGTAAACAGGGCAAATCAATAAACGAGGCTGTGAAGTTACATCGACTAAGATGGTTAGAACATGTGTTACGCATGCCTAGTCATCGCCTTCCTCAACGGGTAATGTTAGCTGACATAGGGTCAGGTTGGAAAAGAGCCGGTGGTGGTCAAACTAAAACGTGGCTTCATCAGTCAATGAGATCCACAACAGTTAGCTTAAGCCAGTTACGTAGGAAGGTGTAGACTTCCTGGTTGGGGTCCTCGGGTTGGTAAAAACCAATGAAGGCTGAAGACAATTAGTGATATGGTTGAAAATCTTTCTCAATGGCACAGACGCATCCACTCTTTGTGACTTATAATATCCAGTAAAACTGTTTTGTTCTTCTATATTCATTACTATTCATTTTGCCTTATATCTTTATTTTGAATCTTTTTTTTACTTTCTTCTCTTGCTTTATGTGCTGCATGAAGTGTCGCCACTCGAAATGCCGCACATCGGTGTAAAGTTCTATGTTGAAACCAGTCAGGAGAAATCTATCTTGAAGCTAGTCATCAGTATTGTTAAGGAGTGATATTAAAGATATTTTGTTTGTGAGGATATAACTTTAGATTGTGGTCGCGTTCTTTTTTCTGAATTGAGAGAACTCGGGAATAGTCGACCTTTGTTTCGTTAGTCGGTTAGCTTATCTCATACATAATCTGAGGATCGCTGGTTGAATCTTTAAACCATATGTCGATTTGTCATATACCAATGAACTATTAAAATGTACCCGATTCTCATAAGTCATTTAATTGTATTGCACAAACACTTTCCATAGGAACTTAAATGAAAAAAAAATGATAAAGAATTATGGAAAATGAAAGAGGAGGATCAAATGAAATGATTTGTTTCAAGGTAAAAGTAATAAATAGTAAAGATTAACAAATCTGAAACAGTACTTTATAGACTTTTGGATGACAAAGCGCAATTTTTGATTGAACAATTTCCATATGCGTGTGTATTCTTTTTACATATACGGAAATAACCTAACCTTTACCATCAATGTTTAATGAATACAATCTATTTGTGAAAACACTTTTTACGGGCTTTGTAAATAGATTTTAAAAAATGTACAAGTATTTCTTATATGACTCATGCTCAACAATATGTTTTAAAACCACACTTGCCAATCACGCGAGTGATTCGGCTTCAATTCCAGCCTGATGAACTCCTAAATCTCGCCTAATTTCCTAGGTTGTAGTAAGCCTAAAATAAAAGGAAGGTTGGACAACGTCAGGTCAGAAACACTACTCCGTAAAAATAAAACTATCGCTACTGAAACTTTAAAAGTTGAGACTCTGTGTTCCACTCGGAACGTAAGGAATGATTTGAAAAATTTCAGAGTTTGAATGTCTTTTTTCTTTACCAACATCGATAGCATCAGATATTTCAACTTCGTCTGCAAGTTAGTTATTCGGGAATGTGCTCCAAAGCCTCTATTCGCAAGGTCTGATAATTCCTGTTCATGCATTTCTGTGGGGAAAGGTACACTTCAGTTGTTCCATATTAGTTTGTTTATTAGACGTATCACACAGTTCATGAAACAGTATTATTTACTCAATAACGTTTCGAACATACTTTATTGTTCATAATCATACCGATTATGATCACATGACTGAAACTTCAGTTTTATAGCTTTCTTTGTTCTCTCCTATTTGTCGTCGTAGGGGTAGTAGAATTTTGCAGATATATGGGGCAGGTGTTGAATCATTCCTATTACACTTATTTTCTTCAGTTGATTCGATAAACAAAGCTCCTGTTATCAATCTCCACTCTGTCACATTATATTTTAAAACTGTCATCTTATCCCATCCTATTGTATGGTTGTGTGTAACTGCATGTAGTGCTAATACCCTGCAATGATTGTCAGGTGAAATACATAGGTCAAACTAGTAGAACAAGGGCAGTGGGTCAGACTAGCCGAGCATAGAAACCTAGCTAAATCTAGATTAGTTGACCCGAATAAGATGAGCAATCTGCAGAATAGTTCAGCTATACCACTCACCACATGCAATTGCACACAACCATACAATAGGATGGGGGGTAAGATGACAGTTTTGAAATCTAATGTAACAGGTTCGAGGGAGAGACTAATAACAGAAACTTTTTTCATCGAATCAACTGAGGAGAATAAGTGTAATAGAAATAATTTAACACCTGTCCCAGATATCTGCAAAATTCTACTACCCCTACGACGACAAATAGGAGAGGACAAAGAAAACTATAAACCTGATGATTAGAAGTCGTGTGATTACAATTGATATGATTATGAACAATAAATTTTGTTCGAAACTTCATTGAGTAAATAATACTGTTTCATGGACTGTGTGATACATCTAATAAACAAACTAATATGGAATTTAAGTGTTTGTCTGTAGGAATTTGATTGGTTACAGGATTTCATCATGAGCTGACATTGGTTAGATATCGATGAGATGCTCACTAGCGACTCGCCCTATTCAGATAGGTAGTTATCTGGGGTTCTAGTGAGAAGTCGTGACCAGTAGGGAACAGCAGGTCGGGTGTGAGGACAAATACTTGCCGAAGACATTGGCTAGGGGTCGCGCTATGTCGTGAATTGGCAGAAGTTAGAATTCATGGGTTGGCCATTTGATCGGGTCCCAGTGGCATAATGGTATACGAGCTCGCCGGCCTTGTAGCCAAAAGGTCCTGGGTTCGAACTGATGAAGAGTCCTGAACTAGGACGAAACAGCTATCCAGTACTCCCAGGTTTTCCAATGGTTCTCTAACCAATGTCAGCTCATGATGAAATCCTGTAATATGGAATTACCAACTATCCCAGTGCCCAAGTTTTACGCATATATTAATACACTTCAGTTGATAATGTACACCACATGTTCTTAGGGCTTAAAGAATTATGTGAGCCTAGGGTCTTAAATGATTTAGATCTTAGTTGCATAGTTTATCTTGCTGGTAGACATTTTCTAGAATGAAATGAACCACAACCTAACTGAACTGATGTATGCGTGTGAAATCGAGCAATCGTACTAACAAAATTATCATTATATACTGGTTATCTTCTCAATGTTAAATTCACTTATCTTAGAATGGAAATAATGAGGCGGTTTAAAATTCACAGAAAAAAATATGAAGTATTCCTCTTACATAGGTACTTAAAAGTATAAACGGAAAAGCAATCTTTGATGCATAATTCATCCATATACGTAAACACTTCACAGGAAAGTGAAGATTATGACACATGACTTTAACTGTTTAGCATGTTATAAACCGAATTATTTGTTTATAATGACAGTCTGCAGTAAAAAAAAGGACCAGACACATGACACTAGTTAGCGTCTAATAAAAAGTGTCATAAAGTCCTACAGGAAGTCAATTGCACGCCCAGATAGCTCAATGGTAACGTCTATGACTGCAGCACTGGGTGATATGGGTTCGAATCACAGAAGGAACATGAGTTCCTCCAAGACTGTAGATACGCCTTGCTGACTGGTGAGTGCCAACAAGCACGAGACCCAAGGTCGAAGGCTTCCTGTCGATTTCGCCTCCAACCAATTCTAGTAACAGCTCATTGTTAGTACGACTTTTGTAACCCCTGTATATTTATGTCATATTTTTCATTGAGTTCACCAAACGATTTTGATTTGTCTTGCACGACTTATATAATTAATCGTTTTTTGTAAAAACGCTATATGTAAATTGATATCTCATGAATTAACGCTTAACTTTTTGTAACATAAAATCCAAATAAGCATTATAAACTTGTGTTTTTTTTGCGTCTGACAAAATGGTTTTAAATTTCTGCTTATTTTATTAGGCAACTGGTCGTGCTTTATCCTGTATTTCTCGTGAACATCTTCCGGATGAATTTTTCCTTGCAACGAAAGAAGATCTTCGAAGAGCCATTGATCAACAACAGCAAATTATAGAAGAAAGTGGTATGCTGCTTACTAAAGCAATGAGAGAACGTTTAAAAACACAAGGTTTGAAATTATTTCGTTACACTATTATCCGTGTTCGGCTTCCGGATAATCTTATTCTTCAGGTTAGTATGAATGTCATTTACCACAGTGTTTGATTCACTAATTAACTTATGTTTTGAATAACAGAGCTTCTCCCATTGTGTACACTTTATATCGATAGTAGTTATCAACCATGCACTCCTTTTGATGTAACTGTATTCCCTGGACTGGATGGTTTATTTGGGTAGCTTTCATTGTCCCACTAGGCAACATCTTCAGCGCGTATTTCATTTTCAAGTGAGGTTTTTAGATATCTTCACAACTTTATTAGTCATCTTTCCTCGTGAATGACATTGAGCGTGATTGGTTGTATTGTGTTTTCACACCCTTTAGGCTACTTATATTGGTACTGGTGTCGGTTATTTCCTTGACCAGAAGTTTAACCCTTGGTGTGTGAGATTTCCTTCTTATCGATTGGTAAATGTTGTCTATGTCGATGTGTCTACGGACTCACGACTCACTGGAATACCAGGCCTCTGAAAAATTCTCTGGCTAGCATTCCTAGTGTTTCCTCTGTGTGATATTTGAATGTTGGTTGTCCCAGTCGAATTGATGTCCGGGGTTGTCTGTATGCAGTGAGGCGATATGAATGAGTGGATGTCATGTCTTTTGACAGCTAGTTTATGATCATGGATACGAAAACGAAGGGGACGTCCACTTTGGCCAATGTAGTGTTTTTCGCAGTCGTTGCAACTTACTTTGTAAATGATGTTGGTTTTATTTTCTTTGGCTGTTGAGTCTCTTGGTTGATATGGAGCTGAGTGAAGTGATTTCGTTGGTTTGTGTACGACTTCAATTCCTAAAAGTTTGGAGAGTCTTGCAGTGATTTTGGAGATGTCCTTTATATATGGTAGGGCGATTTTCTTTGTGCTTTCCTTGGAGGCCTTTGATTTAGTAGGTTGGCTTGGGGTTAGACATCTTATGGTGGAGTTCCGTGGATATCCATTCTTTTGGAAGACGTCTATGTGATATTTCTCTTCAGTTTTCTTTCCTGTACTCTACATTATCGTGTAACGGTTGGATTGATCTCACCTCATGTTAACGCTGGTACAACAGGGGAAAAATAAATTAGAACGTTACAGTAACAGAAACTGTAAAACCCTGAAAAGAAAGAATGACAAAAAGACAAAGCAAATTAGGGAGTATAATGCACCATTTTAAATGAGGCTAAGTGAGTAACAGTATTCACGCTATTTAGTTGAATTTTGGACTATTGAACTAGGGTCTCAAATAATCACTTTCAGATTTAAGGCTCAGACTAACAGTCAAACTTCAAGAATAAGTGCTTTGTCTTAGTCTTAGCGAAATCCAGATCTTCTAGTGTCTTCTTGTCGGTTTAGCCTATTCCTGTCTTCTCACTCGCAACGCACAGTCTGACGCATAATCCAGTCGACCACAATTAGGAATATCATGGGTGATAATAGGCAGGCATCCTTGTCTTTCTCCTGTATTCAGTTGGAACGCTGAGTTTTCCGTTGTGGTATTGTCATATAACTGTTCAATGAGGTTGATAAAGATAAGCATTTTCCAAATTACTTTTCGGTCAACTCTGTCGAAATCTTTTTCGAAGTCGATGAAGTTGAGGTAGAGACAGGTATGACTGCCATTCAATGCTTTGTTCGATGATGCCTAGAGATTGCCTATTGTAATATATATATATATATATATAGTTATAAAGCTGTGGAAATAAAACCGTCGAAAAGAGAATTGTCTTTGATAAAATCTTTGTTTTCTTTAAGTTTTATCATTTAAGCAGAATAAAATTGATCAATTCTATGCAACTTTTGCAACATTTTTAACATGGGCACGCTGAAAGCTAGAGGACATTAAATTACGCAACGTTAATGTTCAAGTTAACTAATTAAAAAATGTTAATATTATTTTCCGTGTATCAACATAAAATTATTTCGCGTTGCATGCAACTGACTCAAAATAACGGATTGAAATGATATCACATTATCCTGTCTGAAATTTTAGTATGAACACCTGGACTGAAGTATCACTAGCCTTGCATATTATTGATATAACAGATTGTCTGTAGAAGCATCTGACTGACGAGTTTCTTCTCCGTTCTATTAAAATCAAAATTTTAATTTACCTCCATGGTATAACAGAATTATTTGACTTCATTTTTATTCATGCTAATGTATATTGTCTTGTCTGATGTTGACGATTCTCTTTGTATAAAGCACAAAATAACTGAGCAAAGAATATCCTTTTCGATAACTTCAATTTCGAATCAATAACAGTATTGGTGTTTTTTAAATAATATCGATTTGTTAAGTAAGATCAATGAAATTACAGTTCATTAAAGGTGCTTAGATAATAATAAAGATATAGTAAATAGAATATCAACTAAAATTAGGAGAATTCCACAAAAATTCAGGATCATTCAAACCTAAATGGCCAAGATAAGGTTAATGTCTGAACTAACTCTTATTGGGCGCACAAATTAGGCTTTTTAATCTGGATCCCAACAGCCTCAGCAATATTTAGTAGTCAAACTCTTAGGGCGAAATTGAGATTTTCAATTCATGGGTAATCCCCATCCAGGCATTAATGAAAACAAAACACTTAGATCAGCGAAGAGTCTCTTTTCGGCGAATTCATTTTCTTAGCTATACAATCGCAAATATATATATGTGTTATTTTGTATGTATCTGTACATTAAGTTTGTCAAACAAAATTACAATTGGTTAAGGTAATTTCAATTAAACAGGTGAAGATTGGTAATACAAATCAAGAAAATTAAGTGTTAATGAAACTAGGGTAGTAACAAAGGTGATGAGTTGTCACAAACAGTTGTTAGAAGAAGTTATGTAATAATATGAATAGTTTGATGAGTGAGTTTTACTCAGGATGCACACAGAAACAAAGTAGATAATACAAAATTAGGTAAGAGTTCTGATTGAATACAAAAAGCAATCAAAGAACAGGTGTAACAACAGAAGACAAGGGCCAGTCAACAGATCGTTTTATTATGAAAATCAACACGTATTTATACATATTTCACATACATTTTTATAGCTTATGCAAGTAGACAAGCGCAGTTATCTGATTGGTTTCTTCGGGATTACTCGACAAATAGAGTTCTCCATCTGCGAATCATATTTTGCCACGTTAACTTTGCTGTGATTGGTTGTTGAATCAGCCTTGCTCATATTTTCTCACGGCCTGCTCCCACCACACTCGTCCCCCGTCAAATACGTGCGACTGAAGTCGGCTTGATCTACTTGGTGCAGGCGTCATCGTTGGCTTGTCTCGCTGTATCCATTTCTGGAGCTCGCTGACGTTCACGCGCCTCTCATTGTTCGTCATTGCGATTGTATCTGCGTGATCCCATCTCGAAGTGACCATGTGTGGTCCTTCCCACTTTGGAAACTGTTTGCCTGACCCTGTCGAACATTCGTCAGTATTTCGTCTCACACTTTCATATGCTGCTTTCACCCGACCTCCCAGCAGCGTCACAAGTAGCAGCTCCATCGCTGACAGATCTTGAACGCCACTCAACTGCGCAGAAGCCTTGAAGTCCTGCCCGAAGATCCATATGTCTCCATCAAAAACAGCAGGGCATAGGCTTTCCATTTGTCGGTAGGCAGCGACACCAAATGTAACAACAGAAGACAAGGGCCAGGCAACAGATCGTTTTATTATGAAAATCAACACGTATTTATACATATTTCACATACATTTTTATAGCTTATGCAAGTAGACAAGCGCAGTTATCTGATTGGTTGTTTATCAGAAGTTAGGCTGACAAACGCAGGCTTCTGATTGGTTTCTTCGGGATTACTCGACAAATAGAGTTCTCCATCTGCGAATCATATTTTGCCACGTTAACTTTGCTGTGATTGGTTGTTGAATCAGCCTTGCTCATATTTTCTCACGGCCTGCTCTCACCACACAGGCAAAGAAACAAAATTAAGTCATCAAAATTAAGAAAATCAAATCAAAAAAGTTACCATGACAGTAGAAGTGGTTGAGTAATCTTCTTTTGTATCCACAGCTCCAGTTTTTCTATGTGAATGGCCAGAGCTTCAGCGATACAAAGAAGACGAAACCGTATTGCCTTTGATAGATTATTCTTGACTCTGTAGATTACTTTGAAGGAGGGGTTTGTTGAAATGGAATGATCAGTGTTAACCAGGTGTTCAATTTTTTGTTACTACCCTAATTTAATTAACACCTAAATTTTCTTGACTGATTTTGTGTTACGTAACTCCAATTACCAATCTTCACCTGTCTAGTTAAAATAACCATAACCAATTGTAATTTTGTTTGACAAACTTAATGTACAGATACATACAAAATAGCACATATATATTTGCGATTGTATAGCTAAGAAAATGAATTCGCCGAAAAGAGACTCTTCGCTGATCTACGTGTTTTGTTTTCATTAGACTGAGAATTTTTGGTATGCGGTAAATGACCCTAAAACATGGTTAACATCAATCCTGTGTTCTGTATCCACAAGATGAGATAGAATAGCGCTACGAAGAGATTTTGTTCGTCCTTTACTTAATCTCACAAGGTGATGTTCGGAAATTCGACGAGAAACTCGCCTAATTGTACAGCCTATGTAACTGACTCTACAGGAGCAGTTAAATTGTTTTACTCTTTCCTTTACATTTTCTTTAGATAGATTTTTTAATCTTTAAATAATGCGGGAATTTATTTTCACTTACAGGGTACATTTTACGCTGTTGATAAACTCCTGACAGTACGCCAATGGATTTCAGAATGTTTCTCTGAACCATGTTCATTTCGTTTGTATACTCCGCCTAGTGTACAATTAGCTGCACGTTTAAAAGTACCACCAACAACACAAGTTGAATTAACCGATGATGATGCCGGTTTAAGTGAAATGGGTTTAGCACCTTCCAGTTTAATTAATTTAATCTATGAAGAAGATCAACAGCAAAGAAAGACATCAACCCGACTACGAGCTGATTTGAGTCGATCAATCGAAACAATTTAATATTGTGCTTGTTAATAAATACTTGTTTCTTACATTTTTCTTTAGCATACTTTGATGTTTCATTAATGTTTTGAGATGTATTTCTGTGCTTTTGGTTCATTATTTTATTTTTTGCCTTCTTTTACTACTTCAGGAATTTTGAAGAATAAATAAATAAACTTTATAGAAGTTCTATAATTATTTTATTATTCTGTCTGTGATATATATGCATATATCTTTAGTATATATTATTAATGTTGTCTGTATTATTAAAATGTGCGAGAATCATTTTTCGATTCTGAGTTGTGTTTCTCATTCGAACTATACAAATATTTTATTTGTATATCTATCTATCTATTTAACTTGCATGATCTTCAGATGGTAAAAAGGAAATAAATTCACTTGCATTATAAACCTATTTGTAGAATTTTCTATTTGTTTAAAAAAGGCTTCTGTCGATCGATCATTAGTGTCTCTTCAAGTAGACAGTTTCAACTGTTATATAGCGGCAGACAATATCCTCACTTATGAATAGCGATATATTTTACTAGATATACGCAAACATAAGCCAATCAAATCCACAACAGGTAGTTTAAGCCAGCGAGCCATGTGGACAGGTGTAGACTGCCAGTTTGGTTGGGGTTCGGGATGATAAAAACCAATGGATGGAGACAATTGTTTATATGGACACTCGATGAACAAGGATTCAGTAATCAACCTCTCTCCACCTATCTAGATTACTTTTTAGAATTTTAACCCTCTCCCACCCTATTGTGTGGTTGTGTAATTCTAGAAAGTAATCTAGATAGGTGGATATAGAGAGAGGTTGATTACTGAATCCTGATTCATCGAGTCCACACCCAACACATGCAATAGAGGAATGAGTCATCACTCATACCTGAAATATGGAAAATACTATTACCAATCAAATCAAGAGAAAAACAATGGAACTATATAAATGAAGTTAGGAAGTCGTGTGATTACCTTGATATGATTATGAGCAATAAATTGTGCTCAAAACGTCAACAGTAAACATTACTGTACAACACTGTGAGACTTTATCAAAACAAAAATTTACCCATAATGGAGTCATACTCTACCACAGTGCACGAGTTTTATTCTTATATCAAAGAATCGTTGTCAACGGCTGGTGCAGATGCATTCACTCTTTGTGATTTATCATATCCAATAAAACTTAATTGTTCTTCCATATTACTATTTTTTTTGCCTCATACTTCTGTTTATTATCTGTGTTTTGAATCTTTCTTTGGTCTCTCCTCTTGATGTATGTGCATGGAGTATGGCGATTCGAACTGCTGCATATCGGTGCAAAGTTCTACGTAGAAACTAGTCATTCAGATACAGCAAATTAAAATGCTTTCTTTAAACAGAAGAAGATATCTGCTATTCTTTATTTTTTTTAATTTAATTCTGAATTATTTAATTTCACCAATAAAATTCTGTCATCTGGACTCAACATGTCAACTATGCAACATTTCTTGTCCATTGATGCTCATATTAAAATAATGCATATATCAGAGAGTTTTTATAGGCAATATTAGGATAACTGGATGAGAAGACTCACAGTGTTATGCAGTAATGTTTACTGATGACGTTTCGAGCACAATTTATTGCAATGTTAGCGGATATAGGGTCAGACTGGAAAAAAGCTAGCGGCGGTCAGACAAAAACTTGGCATCAGTCAATGAAATCCACAACAGTTAGTCTAAGCCACGTAGAAAGGTGTAGACTTCCAGGCTGGGGTCCTCGGGATGATAAAAACCAATGGATGGAGACAATTGTTTATATGGACACTCGATGAACAAGGATTCAGTAATCAACCTCTCTCCACCTATCTAGATTACTTTTTAGAATTTTAACCCTCTCCCACCCTATTGTGTGGTTGTGTAATTCTAGAAAGTAATCTAGATAGGTGGATATAGAGAGAGGTTGATTACTGAATCCTGATTCATCGAGTCCACACCCAACACATGCAATAGAGGAATGAGTCATCACTCATACCTGAAATATGGAAAATACTATTACCAATCAAATCAAGAGAAAAACAATGGAACTATATAAATGAAGTTAGGAAGTCGTGTGATTACCTTGATATGATTATGAGCAATAAATTGTGCTCAAAACGTCAACAGTAAACATTACTGTACAACACTGTGAGACTTTATCAAAACAAAAATTTACCCATAATGGAGTCATACTCTACCACAGTGCACGAGTTTTATTCTTATATCAAAGAATCGTTGTCAACGGCTGGTGCAGATGCATTCACTCTTTGTGATTTATCATATCCAATAAAACTTAATTGTTCTTCCATATTACTATTTTTTTTGCCTCATACTTCTGTTTATTATCTGTGTTTTGAATCTTTCTTTGGTCTCTCCTCTTGATGTATGTGCATGGAGTATGGCGATTCGAACTGCTGCATATCGGTGCAAAGTTCTACGTAGAAACTAGTCATTCAGATACAGCAAATTAAAATGCTTTCTTTAAACAGAAGAAGATATCTGCTATTCTTTATTTTTTTTAATTTAATTCTGAATTATTTAATTTCACCAATAAAATTCTGTCATCTGGACTCAACATGTCAACTATGCAACATTTCTTGTCCATTGATGCTCATATTAAAATAATGCATATATCAGAGAGTTTTTATAGGCAATATTAGGATAACTGGATGAGAAGACTCACAGTGTTATGCAGTAATGTTTACTGATGACGTTTCGAGCACAATTTATTGCAATGTTAGCGGATATAGGGTCAGACTGGAAAAAAGCTAGCGGCGGTCAGACAAAAACTTGGCATCAGTCAATGAAATCCACAACAGTTAGTCTAAGCCACGTAGAAAGGTGTAGACTTCCAGGCTGGGGTCCTCGGGATGGTAAAAATCTATGGTTGGAAACAATTGGTGACATGGCTCAAAACCGTTCTCAATGGCGCAGATGCATCCACTCCCTGTGACTTATGATCTTCAATGAAACTGTTTTGTATTTCTTTATTACTCCTTTGTCTCACACCTCTGCTCACTGTTTCTATTATGCTTTTCTTGTACTTTCTTCTCTTGCTTCGCGTGCTACACGGAATGTGGCGACTTGAACTTCCGCACATTTGTGCAAAGTTCTATGTCGAAAACAGACAGACAGACAATTTATTGCTCATAATCATATCAAGGTAATCACACGACTTCCTAACTTCATTTATATAGTTCCATTGTTTTTCTCTTGATTTGATTGGTAATAGTATTTTCCATATTTCAGGTATGAGTGACGAGTCATTCCTATTGCATGTGTTGGGTGTAGACTCGATGAACAAGGATTCAGTAATCAACCTCTCTCTCCACCTACCTAGATTACTTTTTAGAATTTTAACCCTCTCCCACCCTATTGTGTGGTTGTGTGTTAGCGCATGCATTGCAATTGCTGAGCTTTTTTCTAAATTACTTATCTTCTCGGGGTCAACCATTCTTACCTCAGCTAAATTCTTATGCTCTGACAATCTGACTACCCCTGACCTACTAGTTTGACCTATGTAGTTGACCTCACAGTCATTGCATGGTATTTTGTAAATAATATTATTTTGTCTAATTGGGTCAACTGGGTCCTTTAACCTACAGAGCTTGTCCCTGAGTGAGTTTGTAGGTTTAAATCCCACCCTAATTCCTATTTTATTCAGAATCCTACGTAGTGTCTCAGATGTCCCCTCTTTATATGGTATTACTGTGGATGACTTATATTGTTTCTTATTTATGTTATTATTACTAGTTTCACAATTATTTTTATTTTGTTTTTGGCCTTTAATGATCTTCCTAATGAATTTTATAGGATTCAACACCAACGCTTCTTCTATCTGTTTTAATTCATCATTTAGATCTTTTTTTGTGCTACTTAGTGCCACTGCTCGGTTTGTTAAAGATTTAACTAAGCCTGCCTTAACAGTTAAAGGATGAGACGAATTAAAGTCTAAATATCTATTAGAATGCGTTGGTTTTCTATAAACACTAGTGTGTAGTTTGCCTTCTTCTATTCTTTTTATCTTGCAACCTAACATAGCTAATTCTCCTTGTTCATTTTCTGATTCAAATGTGAATTTTATTCCCTCAACTTGTGAGTTTATATGTGTCAAGAAGCTAGAGATATGTTCTGTTTTTAACACTGTGAAAGTGTCATCCACATATCTCCACCATATTTTCGGAGTAGGGTTGAATGTATTGAGGGCACTATTTTCCCAGCTGTCCATAAATATGTCTGCTACGATAGGGGATATTGGTGATCCCATTGCTCACAAACTCACTCAGGGACAAGCTCTGTAGGTTAAAGGACCCAGTTGACCCAATTAGACAAAATAATATTATTTACAAAATACCATGCAATGACTGTGAGGTCAACTACATAGGTCAAACTAGTAGGTCAGGGGTAGTCAGATTGTCAGAGCATAAGAATTTAGCTGAGGTAAGAATGGTTGACCCCGAGAAGATAAGTAATTTAGAAAAAAGCTCAGCAATTGCAATGCATGCGCTAACACACAACCACACAATAGGGTGGGAGAGGGTTAAAATTCTAAAAAGTAATCTAGGTAGGTGGAGAGAGAGGTTGATTACTGAATCCTTGTTCATCGAGTCTACACCCAACACATGCAATAGGAATGACTCGTCACTCATACCTGAAATATGGAAAATACTATTACCAATCAAATCAAGAGAAAAACAATGGAACTATATAAATGAAGTTAGGAAGTCGTGTGATTACCTTGATATGATTATGAGCAATAAATTGTGCTCGAAACCTCATCAGTATACATTACTGCATAACACTGTGAGACTTTGTCAAAACAAAATTTACTCGTAATGGAATTACGCTCTACCACAGTGCACAAGTTCTATTCTTATATGGATGAGGAGACTTGCTAGGTTGTTCAAGAATCTGATTTTCATGACAACTGTATAGAATGATGGTTGATGTGTTTACAAGTGAAATCCTTTCTCAGATTGCTGGTTCTTCACTGCACTATTAAAACATCTGTGTGTTTTGATGGTTGTACAAAGTATGATTTGATGCATATTTATTATAAGGTATAAATCGAAATATCAAAAGTAAGAATGTAATTATATAATCTACTGAAGACTTACTATATCATTTCAGTAGGCATCTGTTCCATGCTCACTCATTTCGCTGAGTATAACGACATATCTACATTGGTTTAAATGGCTATATTAGTATTCCTCCTGTATAATAAATATCATTATTACTACGAACATGTAAACTTTAACTTCAAAAATGTTATTTCCAGTACTTCAGTCATTCATTAATTAGTGGCTAGCTTAGAGAACAACGCCTTATCAACAACTATCAACGACCTCCATCTCTACAAGAGATACATCGATGATACTTTCATTATTTGTGATGAGAACTGTGATTTAAAAAACCTACTTCAAATTTTCAATAATGCCCACCCAAACATCGACTTCACACTTGAGACTGAATCCGACGGAATGTTCCACTTCCTCGACGTCCATCTGACAAGAAACGCCGACAACTCCCTGAAAAGGTCCATATACAAAAAGCCTACATGGAATGGACAATTCATCAACTTTCAAAGCTTTGTGCCCCTGAGCAGAAAGAGGAACCTGATATACGCTCTCTCCTCGAGGATTCGGAAGATATGCAGCGAGGAAGTGGTTGAAGAAGAACTGCGTAATCTTCGAAAAACCCTGATGGAAAACGGTTTCCCGCCCAGGTTCATAGAAAAGAATCTCAAACCTAAGAAGACTTCTGAACAAGTCCAATCCGTCCCAAAGAAAATGCTTCTGCTTAATCTAGAATTCAAAGGTGAGATTGAAGCATAAATCCTTCGCAAACGCCTCTCCAAATCGCTGAGGAAAACATACTTCGCCGCGAGCCTACGACTGGCGTTTCCCTGCAAGAAACTGTTCAGCCAGAACGCGAAAGACAAGCTGTCGCATTGGGCCACCTCAACGTGCATATACCAGTTTACTTGCTCTTGTGGAGCTGAGTACGTTGGCCGTACCATGCGCCGACTTGAAAAACGCGCTCGTGAACACTATCCAGCCTGGCTAGTAAAAGGAGAACGAAAACGGGTAAATAGTTCGGTGACAGAACACCTGGTGAATTCAGGACATTCAGCGCCACTCGAAAAACCCTTCAAAATCATTTACAAGATTCGATCAAACCCATCAAAGGGAGTAAAATCAAGACATCTGGGCATAGCCGAGGCGCTAGCTATACAAAAGCTCAAACCCACGCTTTGTATACAAAAGAAATACGTCCAACCCCTGTCCTTGCCATGGCCATCATAAACAAGTAATTTTTAGTAATCACCATCCCATCGCCTTTCTTATCTAAACTTCCTGTTTATTCATGTTATTTCAAGTTTTTCTTAATCCCTGTTTACACTACCATATTTTCATACCCGAACTTAGTGTTTATTTTGTCATTTTACTATTTCTACATATTTAATCCCTGATTGCATAAACAATTATTCATCACATTAGTTTTTATCCAAACATCCTGTCTATTTTGTTATTTCTACATTTCTAACCCCTAATTGCACAATGTCAGTCTTCTTAGTTATTTTAATGCTATTTTGTTTGTTTTATCCATCCCCCTGTTTATTATGGCATTCTAATTCCCAATTTTAATTTTTATTAATTTGACCCTTGACCGGATATTATTCTGGAACTTTCCCATCCATTTGATATAAATATACGAATGTACAGCCTAGATGATGACTTCGTCGAAAAGAAAATTAGTGTTTCGCTAAACATCAGGTATCATTGCGTCTAGGAATGGTACGTATTCAAAATTTAAGAGGATTCCTATCATCAGCTAAATAATCAAGTTAACTAGAGTTTGTGTCTGCTGATTTGACTGTCATCAGGAAATTTCTTATTCTATAGACTAAAATATTCAGATGACAAAGAAACTGACTAGACACTACCCTACTTATAAAACTATGTGAAAATGTATTTCTCCTAATTTACACCGCAAGAAACTCTTTCGAGTTCGTTGCGACAAACAAAGTATCTGACCTATTGCGTTTATGCTATCCTTCACCTACTTACGATGAGATTTAGCGTACCGGTATGCACAACTATCTTTTGGTAGATGCTTGCATACATTTATGAAAAATCATCTGAATGAACTTCAAATCATTACTATGGATCTAGCATGTCCGCGATATATTTATTCATCCTTCACGTGCCGAGTGGAACAGGATTTCATATATGCTGTTGACTATACAACAAATTATACTACTGGCAACCAGAAAGTAGTTTAAACACTGAATCGTTAAATTGTTTCATACGCAATTTTCTAATTAATTAACATCAGTGCATTACTCTTTTACGTCTTTTTGTTATTCTTAATATCCCCCCCCCCTCATCACACTGTCTACAAGACTTTAGAAGTAACAAATTTAATTCCTTTTATACACAAGAGATTTATTGTATAAAGAAATTTTCTTCTTTACATCTTTTCGACTGTTTCGATTCCAAGTATATCAAATCCACATTTCATTACACGAGCAGTAGCTTCACATAATAGAATGCGTTCCTTGTTGATTTGGACATCACCTATGATGTATAAAATGTAAATGTATATTTATACGTTAACTTTTTATCCAAAAAATAAAAAGTGAATTTAATCAATCATTAGAATACTGCCTGAAATACAAAACGTTCATTGGAAAAGAGTTAGGGATTGTTAAACCAAAACCTGACATCAATCTATGAAGTCTTTGACAACTGGTTGCAGCCAGACATATAATTACATGTAGGTTATCTGACTGAGGTTTTCAGGATGCTAAGAACCAATGGCTAGCGGCTACTGGTGATATGGCTCAAAATCGTTCTCCATTACTCAAATGCATTCACACTCTCCGTGATCCCATTTTCCTTACCTTCTGCCTCACGTTTTCGCCCATTATGGTTCTTTCGGATCTCTTTTTCCCTCTAAATTATCTACTTTTTCTATGACAGCGAAATGTAACCAGCCTTAAATACCTTGGCTGTGCACCTCCAAATATTGTCTCTACTTTGGTTTTACTCCACATGGAAAACCAAATCACAAGATGTTGAGTCATAAGTATTATGTGAAAGCCAGGTCATCCTGTGTGTTTTCACAGATGTCGGAAGATAGACTGGGAATACAACTTATACCACACTGGTCAAGCACATAAACCAACAATTAACAGTATTACTACCGTCCAATAATTGAGACCGTTTGATAACAAATGAAGTGAATGGATATGGAAGAATGATTCATTCCTAAGTGAGCAGCAAGATATACAATGTTAATCGCAAAATAATGCTGTGAAACGGACTCAAGTATATAAAACAATTTTGTACGGATATAGGTAAAAGACGTATAAGTCTGTTTGCTTTCGACATAGAACTTTGCACAAATGTGCGGAAGTTCAAGTCGCCACACTCCGTGTAGCACGCGAAGCAAGAGAAGAAAGTACAAGAAAAGCATAATAGAGACAATAAGCATAGGTGTGAGACAAAGGAGTAATAACGAAGAACAAAACAGTTTCATTGGAAATCATAAGTCATATGGAGTGGATGCATCTGCGCCACTGAGAACGATTTTGAGCCATGTCACCAATTGTTTCCAACCATAGATTTTTACCGTCCCGAGGACCCCAGCCTGGAAGTCTACACCTTCCTACGTGGCTTAGACCAACTGTTGTGGATTTCATTGACTGGTGCCAAGTTTTTGTTTGACCGCCGCTAGCTTTTTTCCAGCCTGACCCTATATCCGCTAACATTGCTCATCGAGGGAGGCGATGACTTGGCATACGTAACACATGTCCTAACCATCTCAGTCTTTGTAGCTTCACGACTTCGTCGATTGATCTCCCCTGTTTATCTAGAACTCGACGCCTAACCTCAATGTTGCTCACCTTATTATGCCACTTTACACGGGAGATAGAACGCAGGCACCTATGATCAAAGACAGCTAGTCTTTTCATGTCTTCCACTCTCAGTGGCCAGGTCTCACAGCCATAAAGGAGGACAGAGCGCACTGATGAGAAGTACACCCGCCCTTTGGTCGATAGTCGACCATCTCGTCTACGCCAAATGCGAAACGAGCCCCCTGTATTCGTGCTGAGATTTCGTCAGAGATCAACCCGTTGGGACTAATGGTACTTCCCAAATAAGTGATTAAGGTCATATATTAGTAGCGTTTGCTGACTTTCCTCAAAGACTTGTGAAATCGAGTGTTCATGCCCCGACCAAAAGCTGCTACCTTGACGTGGTTGTCGGTCTTGAACACAGCAATGATCTATTCAAGGTATACTGGCTGAGACTTATGTCTCTTGAGGTCTGCCATGCCAGGCAGGTTGTTTGGATAGCGGTTAAACAAAAAGCAGCTACCCAATCCAACATAATGATACATAGAAAACCACAAAATTTCATGCCGGATCGGCCGTGGCCCGGATTAACAACGACCGCGCTTCCTGCTGCCGTGTCACAGGGCAGGAGTGATAAATATGCTACTGAGACACAAAACAATAAAGAACAAAAGCTGGCCGCGTGTGACCGGCCCCAAGCAGTTGTCCCCTGGGCTCTGCGGTCACGCAACCAACTTCCACGGTGTGGGCAGCCGGGAAGTAACAATTGCCCTCACAATCCGAAACGCACGCGAAACCTCTCTACTACTCACTCATCTTAGTTTTCATCTTTATCATCTTGCCTTCCTTCCACTGATGCAACTCCTCGACTTGATAGCTCTCCACTTCCTCTCCACTCTGCGTCCACTAAAAACGATGGAAGCCAAAAAACCACCACCGACAGCCTCTTAAAGCCGCGCCACCAATTTCATATAGGAGCTTTTAATGTTAGGACACTTTGCCAAATAGGACAACAAGCATCACTAGCCAAGACCCTGGCATCCCGAGCCATTGATGTATGCTGTGTTTCAGAAACACGCATACAAGACCCAAGTGTGGTTATTCACCTAACCCCACCTGGCCAACAGGTTGAATCTGCAAAATTCACCTTGAGGGTGTCAGGAGATGCCACAGCTAGTTCACGAGGATTAGCTGTTGTAGGGATAGCTTTGAGTACTAGGGCAGAAAAGACATTGCTTGACTGGATCCCGGTAGATAGCCGAATGTGTGCTGTCCGTCTGAACGGATCAGTAAAAAGGAGAAAGGACTGCACTACTCGCCGATGCCTTTTCGTAATCTCCGCCTACGCCCCCACTGACTGCAGTTCAGATGAAACGAAGGATGAGTTCTACCAAAAGCTGTCTAGTTTGGTGCGAAAGGCTAAACGCTCAGACATAGTCGTTCTAGCTGGTGACTTTAACGCTCAAGTAGGGAAATTGTGTCAATCTGAGAAGGATGTCGGTGGCACCTATGGAGTTCCGTGCCAGCGAACCGACAACGGTGACCGTCTCCTACAGTTCTGTTCAGATAATCATTTGTTTCTTGTAAGCACTAACTTCAAACACAAGGAGAGACACTGTTTGACTTGGAGACCCCCTTCATCAAACCAACGCTGGACACAAATAGACCACATAGCAATAAGCTATCGTTGGCGTGGGTCGGTAGGAGATTGTCGCTCCTTCTGGAACACGTGTGCAGATACCGACCATGCACTGGTCCGCGCTCGAGTGTGCTTACGACTGAACGGACGTAGGAAACAGCTGGCGGTAAAACCATCACGTCCCCAGCTCGATCAGGAAACTAAATCCGTATTTGAGGAAGAACTAGCTAAACACATATCTGTGTTCGACAGCTGTGCTCACCCTGAAGAAGCTTGGAAGAATATCCAGGCAGCCATAGATACAGCTGTAAAAGCTGTGAATAAGGTAAACCCAAAGGTGAGTAAAAACCACTGGATCTCCACCGCCTCATCCGAACTGATAGATGCTAGAAGACTTATTCCGGCGAGCTCCGAATTCAATGAGGAGCGAAAGCTGCACAAGAGGAAACTTACGAAAAGTCTCCGCAAGGACCGTGAACAGTGGTGGGTGACAAAAGCCAAAGAGATGGAGAAAGCTTCGAGGATAGGCAACACCAGGCAACTATTTAGACTCATCAGGGAAACGGGTGGGAGAAGACAAATCATCAGTGAGACAATCTCGGAAAAAAATGGCACTATAATTAGCTCCCAGGATAGACGACTGGATCGTTGGAAAGAGCATTATGAGGAGCAGTTTAATTGGCCCACAGCCACGCTCAACCTTCCGAACATCCAACACCTCCCTGAATGGGATATAGACACAGGTCCTCCATCCCTAACTGAGGTTACTAAAGCTGTCACCAATCTGAAACAAGGCAAAGCAGCAGGACCTGATGGAATGACTCCAGAGGTATTTAAGTACGGTGGAGACAGTTTACTGTCTGCATTAACTGAGGTACTAGGCAGCGTCTGGGAATCAGAAGAAGTCCCATCGGGTTGGTGTAAGTCACTGATTATCCCCATATACAAGAAGGGAGACAAGTCTTCCTGTGATAATCACAGAGGGATTAGCTTGACTAATATAGTATCTAAGGTGCTAGGCTCAATAATCATGCGTAGACTAACTGGTGCTCGGGAGGCACAAACACGAGAGAGCCAGGCAGGCTTTAGACCAGGAAGAGGGTGTATTGATCATATATTCTAGAACATAGGCATACTTACCGGCAGCCAACAATCATTACATTTCTTGACCTAAAGGCGGGATTCGACTCTGTCGACCAAGAGGTTCTCTGGCAATGCTTGGCTGTAAAAGGAATTCCGAGAAAATACATTGCACTGACCAAGGCACTACTCGAACTCATGCAGGCAGGTGAGGGCTTACGACGAGTTGTCATCTGAAGTGGTGATGACTAGGGGTGGTAGAGCACGTTGACCGCTTAACTTATTTGGGAAGTACCATCAGCCCCAACGGGCTGATCTCTGACGAAATCTCAGCACGAATACAGGGGGCTCGTTTCGCATTTGCCAGGTTACGCCGACTCTGGCGTAGACGAGATGTTCGACTATCGACCAAAGGGCGGGTGTACTGCTCATCAGTCCGCTCTGTCCTCCTTTATGGCTGTGAGACCTGGCCACTGAGAGTGGTAGACATGAAAAGACTAGCTGTCTTTGATCATAGGTGCCTGCGTTCTATCTCCCGTGTAAAGTGGCATAATAAGGTGAGCAACATTGAGGTTAGGCGTCGAGTTCTAGATAAACAGGGGAGATCAATCGACGAAGTCGTGAAGCTACAAAGACTGAGATGGTTAGGACATGTGTTACGTATGCCAAGTCATCGCCTCCCTCGATGAGCAATGTTAGCGGATATAGGGTCAGGCTGGAAAAAAGCTAGCGGCGGTCAAACAAAAACTTGGCACCAGTCAATGAAATCCACAACAGTTGGTCTAAGCCACGTAGGAAGGTGTAGACTTCCAGGCTGGGGTCCTCGGGACGGTAAAAATCTATGGTTGGAAACAATTGGTGACATGGCTCAAAATCGTTCTCAGTGGCGCAGATGCATCCACTCCATATGACTTATGATTTCCAATGAAACTGTTTTGTTCTTCGTTATTACTCCTTTGTCTCACACCTATGCTTATTGTCTCTATTATGCTTTTCTTGTACTTTCTTCTCTTGCTTCGCGTGCTACACGGAGTGTGGCGACTTGAACTTCCGCACATTTGTGCAAAGTTCTATGTCGAAAACAGATAGAGACAGACAGACAAATAAGTGAAGCGGTCAACGTGCTCTACCACTTCACTTCCTATTTTTAAACTAGGCGTCGATGTAGTCCAGTCCTGTAACATCATCTTGCATTTGGCGGGAGCGAATCGCATGCCAAACATTCGTAGATTGCGGCTCAAGGTGTTTAGAAGACTCTGCATTTCGTCAGCGTCTTCGCCTAGAAGGACTATATCGTCTGCATATTCCAAGTCAACGAGATTATTCCCCGGTAGCAAGTCAATCCCTGAGTCGCTGAAGTCACTTAGGGTTAAGTCCATTAACACATCTATGATGAAGTTGAATAGAAAAGGGGATAATGGGCATCCTTGACGGACACCACTGGTCGTCATCAGTTCAGATGACAGCTCGCCGTAAGCCCTCACCTGGCTGTATGAGTACGAGTAGTGCCTTAATCAGTGCAATATATTTTCTCGGAATTCCCTTTACAGCCAAGCATCTCCAGAGAACTTCTTGATCGACAGAGTCGAATGCTGCCTTTAGGTCAAGAAATATAATGACTGTTGGACGCCGGTAGGAATGCCTATGTTCTAGAATATATGATCAATACACCCTCTTCCTGGTCTAAAGCCTGCCTGGCTCTCTCGTGTTTGTGCCTCCCGAGCACCACTCAGTCTACGCATGATTATTGAGCCTAAGACTTTAGATACTATATTAGTCAAGCTAATCCCTCTGTGATTATCACAGGAAGACTTGTCTCCCTTCTTGTATATGGGGATAATCAGTGACTTACACCAACCCGATGGGACTTCTTCTGATTCCCAGACGCTGCCTAGTACCTCAGTTAATGCAGACAGTAAGCTGTCTCCACCGTACTTAAATACCTCTGGAGTCATTCCATCAGGTCCCGCTGCTTTGCCTAGTTTCAGATTGGTGACAGCTTTAGTAACCTCAGTTAGGGATGGAGGACCTGTGTCTATATCCCATTCAGGGAGGTGTTGGATGCTCGGAAGGTTGAGCGTGGCTGTGGGCCAATTAAACTGCTCCTCATAATGCTCTTTCCAACGATCCAGTCGTCTATCCTGGGAGCTAATTATAGTGCCATTTTTTTCCGAGATTGTCTCACTGATGATTTGTCTTCTCCCACCCGTTTCCCTGATGAGTCTAAAGAGTTGCCTGGTGTTGCCTATCCTCGAAGCTTTCTCCATCTCTTTGGCTTTTGTCGCCCACCACTGTTCACGGTCCTTGCGGAGACTTTTCGTAAGTTTCCTCTTGTGCAGCTTTCGCTCCTCATTGAATTCGGAGCTCGCCGGAATAAGTCTTCTAGCATCTATCAGTTCGGATGAGGCGGTGGAGATCCAGTGGTTTTTACTCACCTTTGGGTTTACCTTATTCACAGCTTTTACAGCTGTATCTATGGCTGCCTGGATATTTTTCCAAGCTTCTTCAGGGTGAGCACAGCTGTCGAACACAGATATGTGTTTAGCTAGTTCTTCCTCAAATACGGATTTAGTTTCCTGATCGAGCTGGGGACGTGATGGTTTTACCGCCAGCTGTTTCCTACGTCCGTTCAGTCGTAAGCACACCCGAGCGCGGACCAGTGCATGGTCGGTATCTACACACGTGTTCCAGAAGGAGCGACAATCTCCTACCGACCCACGCCAACGATAGCTTATTGCTATGTGGTCTATTTGTGTCCAGCGTTGGTTTGATGAAGGGGGTCTCCAAGTCAAACAGTGTCTCTCCTTGTGTTTGAAGTTAGTGCTTACAAGAAACAAATGATTATCAGAACAGAACTGTAGGAGACGGTCACCGTTGTCGGTTCGCTGGCACGGAACTCCATAGGTGCCACCGACATCCTTCTCAGATTGACACAATTTCCCTACTTGAGCGTTAAAGTCACCAGCTAGAACGACTATGTCTGAGCGTTTAGCCTTTCGCACCAAACTAGACAGCTTTTGGTAGAACTCATCCTTCGTTTCATCTGAACTGCAGTCAGTGGGGGCGTAGGCGGAGATTACGAAAAGGCATCGGCGAGTAGTGCAGTCCTTTCTCCTTTTTACTGATCCGTTCAGGCGGACAGCACACATTCGGCTATCTACCGGGATCCAGTCAAGCAATGTCTTTTCTGCCCTAGTACTCAAAGCTATCCCTACGCCAGCTAATCCTCGTGAACTAGCTGTGGCATCTCCTGACACCCTCAAGGTGAATTTTGCAGATTCAACCTGTTGGCCAGGTGGGGTTAGGTGAATAACCACACTTGGGTCTTGTATGCGTGTTTCTGAAACACAGCATACATCAATGGCTCGTGATGCCAGGGTCTTGGCTAGTGATGCTTGTTGTCCTATTTGGCAAAGTGTCCTAACATTAAGAGCTCCTATATGAAATTGGTGGCGCGGCTTTAAGAGGCTGTCGGTGGTGGTTTTTTGGCTTCCATCGTTTTTAGTGGACGCAGAGTGGAGAGGAAGTGGAGAGCTATCAAGTCGAGGAGTTGCATCAGTGGAAGGAAGGCAAGATGATAAAGATGAAAACAAAGATGAGTGAGTAATAGAGAGGTTTCGCGTGCGTTTCGGATTGTGAGGGCGATTGTTACTTCCCGGCTGCCCACACCGTGGAAGTTGGTTGCGTGACCGCAGAGCCCAGGGGACAACTGCTTGAGGCCGGTCACACGCGGCCTGTTTTTGTTCTTTATTGTTTTGTGTCTCAGTAGCATATTTATCACTCCTGCCCTGTGACACGGCAGCAGGAAGCGCGGTCGTTGTTAATCCGGGCCACGGCCGATCCGGCATGAAATTTTGTGGTTTTGTATGTATCATGATGTTGGATTGGGTAGCTGCTTTTTGTTTAACCGCTATCCAAACAACCTGCCTGGCATGGTAGACCTCAAGAGACATAAGTCTCAGCCAGTATACCGTGAATAGGTCACTGCGGTGTTCAAGCACGACCATCACGTCAAGGTAGCAGCTTTCGGTCGGGAAAAGACATATAAGACATATTAGAATTACTGTTTACACATCATCTTCGGCGGTATAGCATTTAGTCCCTTTGTTTAGTTTTCTTTCTGTCTGTATCGATAATCAAATGAAATCGGTTGCAACAATGCACTACTGTATTGCAATAGAAAAACATATGCGCTAATACAGAAGGCCTCATTTGAGTTGAATGCCTGGATAACTAACCCAAGGTATTTTAATTGCTTTACTGTACGAAGCCAACAAAAATACTACTAAAAATAATGAAAGGTAATTTGAAAAGAAAAAATGAATTATAAGCAATAAACATACCTGTTTCTTGATTACGTTCAATACAATAACAAGCATCATAAAAACTGGTGAAAGTAGAACACAGCTCATAAAGGTAATCACATAGGCTGTGCAGCAGGAAATCGTTCTGAATTTTCAGTAAAATATCTGGTAATCGACATAAAGCTTTAGCCAATGTGAACTCCATAGGGTGGTTAAATAATAAAGGTACTGTTTCTGCGATTTGATTGATTGTCTGTTCCGAATAGCCAACATTTCTGATTATCGATCTGTAAATAAATAAATAAGAGTATAAGAAATGAAGGTTTGCTCAACGTTAGTTTTCTAGCTTGAAAATAATATTCAGTCTATCGGTTTGATAGGTGTTTGACTAATTTCAATGAATAAAATGACCTCAGTTTAAACAAGTTGCATTAATTCGTTTTTTAGATTAATTTTACATTTTATAATACTTTCATAAAGCTATTAGCATTAAATAGCGAAACGTCAGTAAAAACAATATCGTTTTGTTTTTCATTCATTGGGAAATACAAAAACCTTTATTATAATAATTTTACATTTCCCGTTAATTGAGTATTGCAGATTACAGTGCTCGATCTCTGTTGACAAGTCGGCTTTCAGTACGAACGCTTCGACAATCTCTAGAGATTCTTTTCATTGGTGGTGACTAGCAGTGGAATCCAGGATGTACATTTCGTCCTCGTCGCCTGGATGTAGTTACATTCCCCAGCGAGCGATGGTGTGAGATTCGAAACCTGCACCCATCATTTCAGAGGCCAAGCTGTCGTCCAAGAGGTGCTCCTCTTGGCCTTTCATAGAATGCTTCGCTGTTTAGAATGATGGTTGCAGACTCGAATCTAAGTAGGAACACCACTACTCACTGGGAGTGCACGTACATCCCAGCTAACGAATCCCGAATAGCAGGAAATGCGCATTCTGGATTCCTCAGCCAGTTACTACAAACCAAAATAAATTCGATTTATGTTTGTTAGGTTACACAGCGCATTATTTAAACACCCTAAAATAAAGTTGTTAGATTACTAGTTTAACAAAGTAAGATATTTGATGAATACAGAATTTTAAAAACAGTCAATTACCTGATACGAGTATATGCATACAGCAAGTAAACTGCAGTATTTCCTTTATCATCCAACATCTGAAAGTATAATGGTCAATATTAAAAACAAATTCCATGAAACATTACATTGATTAAAAGAATTTCAGTTCTATTTCATTTCACTACAAAAGTTGTACAATAGATAATTAACTACAGCGACTCAAGTGAACGGGCATAATAACGACCTTGATCAACCAATCAGATGAGTCCAAAGTTAACACGCATTGGTAGCACCACGGTTATGACTCTCGCCGACCATGCACATGGTCTGGGGTTTGATTCCATGCTGACGCACACTCGATATCGATGGTCGGCCTGCAAAATTTGGGCTACCGATACCCTATGCTGAAAATTCCATAGTTGTACAAAAAATACGATGTGGAATCAAGCTACAATAAAAAAAATTTGGATGCAGTACACGAATTACGTCGTAAATTCAATCCCTAACTAGATAATAGGTCCGCACGATGGAATAAAACATACATATGCGGAGAAGTAATATCCTCCTAGAGATATGCAGCCGCTGTTGATATGTATCTATACATATGCCCAGATTGTTTGTGCGGAAAGTTTCACCCAAAAGGTAAGACGTTCCTTTTCTACGTTCACGGATCACGTAGAGCAGTGATTGGGCTATGAAATAGCATGGTGCACAGAGACTGGTTTGACCTATCAATAAATACTCCGTTAGGGAATTGGGAGGTTCTCTTGGAACGTATACAAGAACGTTACCCTGCATAACTACTTTTTAACAACATATTAGATTTATACAAGATTTTCATTTAAGCGTCTTTCCTTTTGGAGTCGTCTGACTGGTCATTATGATGGCTGTTTGCTTGAGTCACTATAGTTTAGTGTTACCAAACAATGTTTATTAGCAAACTGAAGTCAATAAAAGCTTCACAATTCAGCTATCTAGCTCAGAGAAACACTTTGTGGAAAGTTTTACGTTGGAAATTCAGTTTATTGATTGAAAGAAAAGTTTTTAATCTAATGAATCACAGCACGAGTACAGATAACAGCAATATAAGGGTAAAATTAGTTATAAAAATTAACACTGAAAACAGTATTTCAGTGAACACTTTATAAGTGTGTTCTTTCTCTAATTTAGTCACATTGTGGTGAGAGTAGGCTGCTAGCCAAAACTGGTAGACATCGATTTACGTCAATGTGTATGACCCAAATATTGGTCGTGAGAAAATACGAACAAAGACTGATTTAACAAACAACCACAGCACACTTTGCATAGGCGGATACAGTTAACATACAGACCACCTGACATTCAAGAAACAGCCACAAAGAGATGCAAGGTTAACTTTCTGTGAGGAACAACCAATCAGAAGAGTGTTTGTTTGCTTAAATAATCTATAGTAACGTACATGAAAATCTATAAATACGTGTTGATTTCCGTAATAAACGATCTGTTGCCTGGCCCTTGTCTTTTGTTGTTACAATATAATCTACTTCTTTGCAAAAGAAATCCCACTTCACTTTATCGTAAAAGGAAATCCTGTAACTATTTAGCAGTTGTGCTAAATAATAAGGTGTAACCATCCGAGTTATTAAAAGCTCCATTATTTAGTGGTTGTTTTTTTATCACAGCTTGATTCCACACTGTATTTTTGGCACAGGTATGGAATTTTCAGTATGTGATATCGGTAGCCCAAATTTCGCAGGTCGATCATAGGTATCAGGTGCGCGTCGGTAGGGGATCGAACCCCAGGCAATATGCATGGTCGACGAAAGTCATAACCGCTGTGCCACCGAAGATGTTTCATATTATAAACTAGCACAGTGATCGAACAGATCTTGATGTTTTAAAGGGATCTAGTACTTTCGTCATATATGTAGTGATTATTAACTTGTGGCATAACCCAAAAGACAGTAAGTTATTATAAGTTTCTTATACGGTGGCTGAAGAATACGATGTTTGATTGAACACTGCAACAGCGACAGTTCATCGCAGTTATCTCTTCAACTAAACAAGGGAAGGGCAGTAATCACCAGCAGATATCTAATTTTGGCCTCTAGCCGTGAATGGTGACTATTTAAAAAACAGGCAATAAGCGTATTGTCAGTTGTAAGATTTCCAATCCCAACAAATCGTATCTTCTGGTTTTTAATACCACTTTTAAATAAATAACGAAAAAAAACGTTCCGATGTGGGTGATTAAGTCTCTAAAATTTAATGTGCATATATTCCCTCCTGTCAGAAGAGAACTACTTACATTTGATATAAGTAGCACTTACCCTGTCAAAAGAAAATACATAGTCAATTGTTCGGCTATGCGATAAATCAGCGTATTTAATACAACCATAGGCAACTGCCTTTTGAGCACGTTCCAGTTCAGCTTCAGTTAATTCCTAATTAAAAGGAAAATGGCAAACGTTAGTGCCACATAATAACAAAGTACTAGTATTATTATTATCATTCTACTATTTTGTATTTTACAAAAACACCCATAATTGACATTATTTGCCCACATTAAGTGACCACAACACAATGATTGGAAACATAAGTAAATATTTCATAACAAATAAATAACGACGTAGCACAATATAAATGTTATTCAAAATGTGTAATCTAGCAGAATTAGAGTATTAGTTGATAAAAACACTAGTTAGAAAATTGTTTCAATAGTTGGTTTGTAAGGATTAGATTTGTTTTGACGAGTTGATCACGGATTGATATCAGTTGGAGAACCACTGAAAATCAGGCAGTACTAGACAGCCGTTTCATCCTAGGGTTCTAGCGAGAAGTCGTGACCAGTGAGGTCCATCCAGATGTCACGTGTGAGGATGAATGTCCCACCGACGATATTAGTTAGTGGTCACGATAAATCACAAATTGGTGGGAGTTAGGATTCGTGAACCATTGAATCGGGTCCCAGTGGCTGAATGGTATACGAGCTTGTCTTGTAACCGGAAGGTCCTAGGTTTGAACCCCAGTGGGTGCGTACTTCCGATGATTCCCGAACTAGGATGAGACAGTTATCCAGCACTCCCTGGTTTTCAGTGGTTCGCTGTGTAAGTTTGTTTGAATGTTCAAATTTTAGACAGAGGAAACAACAAGAATGTTAGAGAATTTTTAAAAGCTCGGTATTCCAGTAAATTATCAATTAATAGACACATCGAGATAAACAAAATTTATCAACCGATAAGAAAGAAATCTCACACTCATAGGGTCAAAGATCAAGTCAAAGAAACAATCAGCTCCAATACAAGCAACCTAGAGGGTGTGAAAGCACACAAAAACAACCAATCACGTCCAAGGTCACCAGGAGAGATGATTAATAATCTCGTGGAGAAATCTACAAGCTCACTTCAAATTGAAGTATGCGCTGAAGATGTCGCCTAGTAGGGCGATGAAAGCTTCGCAAATCAACTATCCAGCTCAGAGAACACAACCACATCAAAAACAAACACTCATATCAGCCAACAAAACAAGGTGTGACAATAACCGGAGTTTTTTGACCTTTTTTATCTTCCCTAAGAAATAACACTAAAGAAATACTCTTTTAATACACGGAAAAGTTTACTCCACTGACGCAAACACCACTTTTCTTAGTATAGTTGTTGAGTGGATAAATACATAATATAACATGTTAGTAGCAAGTAGATGTTTTTAAAACAAATCCTTATTTATTGCACACATTTTACATAGTATTTGTATTTAATTTGACTCTTTACTTGTATTCCTCACGTCACTGACTGTTATGACGAAGTAATACTGGGTTGGGGTTCGTCTAACTTGACTAGTGTGAGCCACGAGAACACGACACTATCACCAACTGACCACTTGCAGTTGTCTTCGACACTCAGATAGACACAAAAATCAGACTGGGAAAAAAATGTCCTTTATTAGATAAAATACGCGGTATCTTATATTTGTACAACCCTCAGAAAATTAAGCCATAGATAAACGAATCAGAACTGTTCAGTAAGGTTATCATGCCAGTAGTACATGCATAAATCATGACTTAATGGCTAATAAAGCTTTTCAATCCTGAAGCTGACATCCAACAATTCACTTTTATACAGGTAGGCATAAAAATGAGAAGAGATACAACTATATCTCTTAACAAGTAAGGATCACCTGTTATAATGAACATTTTTAGTGGTCAGCTAAATTTATGATCTTAATACTCAAGATTGGTAATACCACTATTAAGTTGAATAACTGCTGAAAAACATTCCTAATATACTCTAGGGATATGATTTAACCATAAATAATGCATAATGCCCAAATGTTGTATACATACATATTTTACACTAAGTTGCATTGCACTCCCCGCCGAAGTACTCCTTAACCTCTCCCCTATCTGGTTTGTAAGCCCACTTAAGAGTTTTAAAGGCTGGACTTGAGGTTAACAATCCTATCGCGTAGGAAATGAACACCAGTGCTACTGAAACTTCAATATTCAATCTTGAAGCTCTATTTTTATTTCACTTGAAACACAATAGATTAAAGCAATAAACATATTATTTAAAAAACGCTTTCTAGACATTAAAAAGAAACATTCACTTACCTTATTTCTTTCTTTTTCAATTAATCTACTTTTTGCGCGTTCAAGGCCCTCGTCCAACAAATCAACAAGACGTACAGTTTCACCAGAACGTGTTTTAAATTTTTTCCTTGATAAAATATCAGAATGAAGTGGAATCATTTAATAAACAAAAGAATATACATTTGAGAAAGGAGAGACTAAGAGACAATCTCAGACCTGTACACTTCTTTTTAAGCACAATATCTAGAAGTTAATTGGAGCGTGGTAACTGGCAGTGAAATCCAGATACCGCGCATTTTGTCCTATTTGGGACTCGTCACCTGGATTTACCTCCATTCCGCACTGAGTAATGATGTTCCCACCGAGGCTCGAACCCAGTGCCCATATTTTCGAATACCAAAGCGTTATCCACTAGACCACTTGCGCCACGGGAGCCACCTCTTGTGCAACGGGTCATATTAATTACTTAATTAAACTTTAGATTTTCCCGTCGACTGTTTGGACTGAAGTGCTTGGTCTTAGGTTGACATTCCGGCTTCTTGTGCAGATGCTTCGACGATGTATGGGTGTGTTAATTGGTGAATGTTGACTAGCAGTGGAATCCAGCTTTAGGTAAGTACTGCATCTGTATTTTCTTGAATAAAGCAAGAACAAGTTTGTGCAGAATAAAATGATACCACCATTTATTTTTTTTATTTTTTTTTTATTTTTGATTACAGCTTGATTCCACACTGTATTTTTGGCACAAGTATGGAATTTTCAGCATGGATATCGGTAGCCCAAATTTCGCAGGCCGACCATAGATATCAGGTGTGCGTCGGCGAGGGCTCGAACCTCGGACCATGTGCATGGTCGGCGAGAGTCCTAACCACTGTGCCACCGACGCACATCAGCTGCTTATAGCCTACAGAGATTATTAAGTTTATGCACAGAAAAGTTTTAACGTACTTGCAAACTTTACGTGGTGTCAGTTGACAGGAGGTTCTGAACTTAATGAACAATGCTCAGAAAATTACACTTATATAGCTTTTACACAGGCAGTTCAATTTTAAACAAAGTAAATGTCTGCATACAATAGTAAGGGGGTTACGTGATAAAGACGAGAGTTGCATAAGATGATGAGTAACTATTAAAAATGAGTAACTTCATGCATTTATTCCCCTTGATAAATTTGAATAAAGCGAGAACAACATTGATTTGTGCAGAATAACATGGTACCATCATTTATTTCGTTGGCTTCTCGTCAGCTGCTTACAGCCTAAATAAATTTTCAGGTTTAAGTACAGAAACGTTTTAACGTACTTGCAAATTTTACATGTTGACAGAAAATTTCACAACTAGTAAACAGTGCTCAGAAAATTGCGCTTATATAGTTTTTACACAGGCAGTTCAAGTTAAAAAAATAATAAATAAATGTATGTATATAATGGTAAGGGATGTGCGTTGGATGCATAATTACACAGTCAGATGAGAGATGCAAAGTGACTAATAAGTTAGGTAACAATGTACTGAGTTGAACTCAAATCATAGAAACAAGAGACAAGCAAAATTACAGAATATAAAAGAGGGTGAGGTTAAAGACAAAGATTACGCAATCAGATGGAAAAAAAAAAGACATCCAGTTACCAAGGCAAGGAAAGACTAATAACTGATTCTTTCTGAACACATAGATCTGGTTTCAAGCGTTTGATAGAAATTGCTTCGGCAAACTTGAGGAGAATGGAGCTCCTTTGTCTATTGATAATTTTGAAGGATTTCTCGATTTCCACCTCATGACCCGTGTCGAGGAGATGTCTGGTAATAGCGCTGCTATAAGAGTTTGTTCCCTTGAGACGTAGGCTTTTCGGCACATGTTCAGAAAATCGGAGGTGTGCCCTTCTTTCTGTTCTCCCAATGTAACTGCTCCCGCAGATACACGTAAATTTGTATACACAGTTGGAGTTAACATGAGAAGGGTATCTATCGACTTTTGACTGACTCACCCTCCTTTTATAATCTGTAATTTTGTTTGTCTCTTGTTTCTATGATTTGAGTTCAACTCAGTACATTGTTACCTAACTTATTAGTCACTATGCATCCAACGCACATCCCTTACCATTATATACATACATTTATTTATTATTTTTTTAACTTGAACTGCCTGTGTAAAAACTATATAAGCGCAATTTTCTGAGCACTGTTTACTAGTTGTGAAACTTTCTGTCAACATGTAAAATTTGCAAGTACGTTAAAACGTTTCTGTACTTAAACCTGAAAATTTATTTAGGCTGTAAGCAGCTGACGAGAAGCCAACGAAATAAATGATGGTACCATGTTATTCTGCACAAATCAATGTTGTTCTCGCTTTATTCAAATTTATCAAGGGGAATAAATGCATGAAGTTTCTCAAAAATCGCCTCCCCGCGGAATCTTTCAAGTCACTGGATCGCTTGGTGACAATTCGTTGCAGAATATCCAGAGAAGTTACTCGAATAAAGTTTTACAATGAATGCTTGCAGTCCCACTGCTTTCCTCGGCATCTCATGAAGTCACTCCGTAGTTGCAAATTGCCACCCTCTCTCAAAAACCTCCGACGCATTACGAAATCGCATATTGAATCAACAGAATCTCTGATTGCAAAATTGAGAAATGAAGCCAGATCCTTTGACGGTGTCGTCAATAGTTTGAACATAGTTTGCCGGATCAAATTCATCAATTTCATTCAAGAGCTTCAACAGAAAACCTGTGAAAATTTTTATAAAACCCTGACGAAATCCCTGACAAAGGAAAAAATATATGAAGTCTTCCCAGAAAATCCTGAGGATTTTGTATATAATCTGTCGAGTCTGAATTTAAGCCGCATAGAAATGGAAGTGCTTTCCCTCGGATTTAACTTCCATATCCCGAATAACTTTGTCAATAGAACCGACGTCACAGCTCAATTCGAAAACCTATTCTATCAGCTGAATGATCTTACTCCAGTTGATGAAGACAAGAAGAGCTGGTTCAAATCTAAGCTGGTCGACGTTGCAAATCAATACCTCATCTCACCAACGTCATATTCAAAAGTCCTCTCTGAAGAGCATCAAAAAGCATTGAAAGCTCTCAGAAATAATGACAAAATTGTCATACTGCGACCTGACAAAGGCTCAGGAGTGGTAGTGATGGATAAAGATGACTACGTCGCAAGGATGAAAACTGTGCTCAGTGATCCGTTGAGGTTCAAAGTCGACGACTGCCAGAAAGACAAGACAGATGCAACCGAAAAACGCATCACAAACGTATTGAGAGATCTTCTAAAGAAGAAATTGATTGACAACAACACGTACAATGAATTGAAACCCCGAGGGTCCCGCTTGCCATATATGTATGGCCTTCCAAAGACACACAAGAAAGAAGTCCCTCTGAGACCTATACTTTCGATGATCAACTCTCCCCAACATAAGGTTGCCCGTTGGCTCGCGGAGAAGTTGGAACCCATTCGCCAAAGGCTGGCCGCGCACACCATAAAGGACTCATTTCATTTTGCTGAAAGCGTGAATCACATGAACGTTTCAAATAAGTTCATGGCTTCATTTGATGCAACCTCCTTGTTCACAATGATCCCAATCAATGAAACCATTGAAATCATTTGTCAACAGTCTGATCTTCTCCCACTACCAGAGCCGGAATTCAAACGCCTACTGCTGATGTGTACCATGGGTGTACAATTCCAGTTTGACAACACTCTTTACCGACAAATAGATGGTGTAGCTATGGGCAGTCCACTTAGCCCTGTTTTAGCAGATATCTTTATGTCAAACCTTGAGAAAACAAAGCTGAAGCATGCAATTGATCAAACAACTTCCTATTGTCGATATGTCGATGACACATTTGTAGTATGCAACAATGAAAGTCATGCCTCCTACCTACTCAGACTATTCAACAACGCACATACAAATATTGTATTTACTATGGAACATGAAAATGATGGACAGTTCCATTTCCTTGACGTCGCCATAAAACGCCTAGAAGATGGTAGCCTCCAGAGGTCAATCTACCGAAAGCCCACATGGAATGGACAATACTTACATTTTAATAGTTTTTGTCCAAATAGCTATAAACGAGCACTAGTCAAGACTCTGTACTATAGAGCGAGGAGAATATGCTCTGCAGAGAAACTAGAGGAAGAATTCACGAATCTCGAAAAGGTGCTGAAAAACAACGGCTATACTCAAAAATTCATTAACAAATATGGAAGATGTGAAGGCCCAAATACCAAACAAATCACAGTCGAAAAAAAGCCTGTCTTCATTCAACTAGACTTTAAAGGTGAAGACATTGCAGAAATGGTCAACAGAAGACTGAGGACGTCACTAGCCAGAGCCTATCCTGCAGCTAAGTTGGTTCCCGTCCACCGAACAACATGCTCTTTGGTGCAGTCAAAAGTCGATAGATACCCTTCTCATGTTAACTCCAACTGTGTATACAAATTTACGTGTATCTGCGGGAGCAGTTACATTGGGAGAACAGAAAGAAGGGCACACCTCCGATTTTCTGAACATGTGCCGAAAAGCCTACGTCTCAAGGGAACAAACTCTTATAGCAGCGCTATTACCAGACATCTCCTCGACACGGGTCATGAGGTGGAAATCGAGAAATCCTTCAAAATTATCAATAGACAAAGGAGCTCCATTCTCCTCAAGTTTGCCGAAGCAATTTCTATCAAACGCTTGAAACCAGATCTATGTGTTCAGAAAGAATCAGTTATTAGTCTTTCCTTGCCTTGGTAACTGGATGTCTTTTTTCTTCCATCTGATTGCGTAATCTTTGTCTTTATTTAACCTCACCCTCTTTTATAATTTTGCTTGTCTCTTGTTTCTATGATTTGAGTTCAACTCAGTACATTGTTACCTAACTTATTAGTCACTTTGCATCTCTCATCTGATTGTGTAATTTTGTCTTTAACCTCACCCTCCTTTTATAATCTGTAATTTTGTTTGTCTCTTGTTTCTATGATTTGAACTCAAAAAAGTACATTGTTACCTAACTTATTAGTCACTATGCATCCAACGCACATCCCTTACCATTATATACATACATTTATTTATTATTTTTTAACTTGAACTGCCTGTGTAAAAACTATATAAGCGCAATTTTCTGAGCACTGTTTACTAGTTGTGAAACTTTCTGTCAACATGTAAAATTTGCAAGTACGTTAAAACGTTTCTGTACTTAAACCTGAAAATTTATTTAGGCTGTAAGCAGCTGACGAGAAGCCAACGAAATAAATGATGGTACCATGTTATTCTGCACAAATCAATGTTGTTCTCGCTTTATTCAAATAAAAATGAGTAACAGGTGGTGATTTCAAATCAAATCATAGAAACAAGAGACAAGCAAAATTACATTATATAAGAGAGGGGTGAGGTTAAAGCCAAAGATTACGTAATCTGATTGATCTCATGTAAATGCAGTAGCTAAAGGCTTTTAGTCACGTTTCAATTCTTTATAAGACCGGATTATTCAAAATTATATTTTAAATCCGACTTATAAACGGCTAGTTCACCTACTCTTCTGAATGACCCAAAAACTTGAAATTAACAAGAACTTTTAAAGAATAAGGTAGAAAATATCTGTGGTCATAGAGATTTAAATATCGCACTTGCAGTCCTTTTCTCTAAAATGTCTGAAAACCTGATTTAATGTTATAACACTAATATGCCTTTATATATATATATATATATATATATATATATATATATATATATATATATATATATATATATATATATATATATATATATATATATATATATATATATATATATATATATATATATATATATAAGGTATATTAGTGTTATAACAAGAACTTACAAGGCTGGCAGTTTTCGTAAGACCGTGGACAGTAGAAATCTCTACATCATGTGGATTATGCAATAGTGATTTGTTTATGTTGTTTGTCTTAATGTGTAGCAACTTGAACTAATGCATCTTTTTGCAAAGTACTGTGCCTACCAATCTGTGATTTTTTTATTCCTTTACGTTGCGAATGGAACGTAGGACTTGAAGCCACAGCTTTGTAGTTTCGGTAGTAGTGATTTTTATTTTTACGGAGTCGGGTTGCTAGCTCCACGTCCAACCTTCCGTCTTTACAGGCCTTACTGTCGGTTTAGCGGGATTTAGGAGTGCGTCAGTCGAGTGTCGAACCCTGCACCACGTGAGTGGGTGGTGAGCGTTTTACCGCTGAACTAGCTATCTGTGAAGATGTCTGAAAAGACAGGCAAGGCCACATGAAAACAATTCCCATAAATTACTTGTATTATAGCGTAAACTAGACGGGCAACTAAGAGATAAAGATGGTACACTCAGGTGCAGACACGCCACCATTATTGTCCCTTTGAAGTTTTTCATCACATGGAAGATGATATCATCAAATGATGGTATTAAATGTGTGGACCGGATTCAGTAAATCAACACCACTAACCTTCATCTAGTCACATTTGTTTAAGCATTTTTCTAAGGTGATTTAGCTCTCACGAATAACTAAACGACAATTTTATTCAGTTAGTTTTAACTTAGTTGGTTAGAACAGGTTTTTTACGCACCAGAATGAGATAAACTGATAATGCGACGGCTCACTGCACTATCCAGTTGTCCAGGTTGAACTAGATGGAGTGAGATTCGAACCCATAGCCCACTGACTGAAAGTTCAGCCTACTGACTGGACAAATGTTCCATTTTTTCTCATAATTTATTTAAAACAAACTAAAAGTTATGAGAGTTCACTCCTCTAAACAATACTAGATGCTTGTCTTGGTTACTTTGCAATGAAAATGAGTTAGTATTTGATGACGTTTCTACCGCCTTTCAGAACTTCTGCCGAAACCATAAATTGTTGTAGACTGACTGAAAAGATTATGTTTAACTCCACAGTCTGCAGCAACAACCCCATATATTAGTACCTTTATGAAATATGATTTAAAAATGTGATACCTTAACTCTCTAACACCAGACAAAAACACCTATAAATTGTTACTGACAAATGCAGAAATAAATATATAAATAAAATACTTACTTATCCTCGCCAAGCACTACACCGAAGCCAATGTGTTGAACTCTATGCACATCAGGGTTATAGTATCCTAACATTTCTGCACCCGCAAATACAGTGTTAAAGTGAACACCCTGCAACATGAATATAAGTTTTCAGCAAATGTCATATTTCCCTATTATAATCATAATTCTTTAAGTGTAAAAGTATTCAAATAGCTTTAAAACCAAAAACACCAACTATCATAGAATTATTCCAATAAATTATACTAATAAAAACAAATATCCTAACTCTATCCCATATGAGCTTGATAAATAAACGAATTTTCATTTGTGTGTACCTGACAATGAAACCATTTCACACAAAGCAAAAGTAGTGATAACAACAGTGATGGACCTTACAGTAACGAGCTAGGAAACTGTCAGTTGCTACTGTAAATGCAGCGATTCGATGAGCGATAATGAGGTTAGACGTAGCGTTAGTTAAGAGAGATGAACCAATCAATACGCCTCTGACGTTTCATTGTTTGAGGTGGCCGAATGACCATACACTTGGAAGAATGCCTCGAGTCGGAACAGGATCAAAGGTGTCCTGGTCAAACCATGACATCCATAAATGAAGTTGTTTAGTGTTGATCTCAGTCAAACCAAAAGGTGTAGGCTGAAACACCACTGTAAAAGCTATTTCCGTGACTACAGGACAATTAGCCGGTCTAAAAATAACATTTATTTCGCTGACTGATCTCTAATGAAATCTAAGCACAGAAGCAGACAAGTAACACTTTGGTAATGTGCAGACATATACATATATTTCCCTCACCTGCCCCATATCCACTACATACAACACCCAATCCACTTTCTCTTCGTGCAACCGTTGAAGTAAAGCAGTCAAGTCGGACGTATCATACGTAAAACTGCCATCTGATTTCACGACTGTGAGTGGAATCTCACATTTCGGTGGCCATAAGATCAGTCTGCCTTCATCCTCCTGCAAAGCGTTTCGGCTCTTTAAGTCTTTAACAAACTCTTCCATGCGGGTTTGATAAAAGGATTCCCCTCTCTCGACAAGGTCCTTGATACCCAGACGGCGATAGATATCATCGAATTCTGAAAAGTGAGAAAGTAATAAAAGATTGTGAGAAACTCATTGGTCGAATTCACAATTTGATTTGATTGCTACCTGTCAATAAACCAGATTATTCAGACATGGAAAGATAAGAACCTTGAAAAAGCCTTAGTTCAAAGATTGAGGAACACATAAAGTAAAAGAGAAACAGATTCTTCGTTAAACTTGTACAGTGCCTTCAAAACTGTCACGCTGAGGAGCACACAACATCCGACTGTGACCCTACAGATACGGAAACAAGTTGACCGGGGAATGCAACGAATGTCTCAAAATTACTCAGCGACACACACAAGCGTTCAACAATCTTCCTTTCGAAAGTCCTGGATATTTTCACTTCGTACCTACTTTTTCCTGGGTACAAATCAAGTTCTTTTAATTCCGTTCACTCCCTTTACTGTTGGGTATTTCAATGTATTCAGTCGATCTGCTCTTACAACAAGTCTCAAATTAGGTAGTGTTGACTTCAGCATGACTATCCAATAATCGTAGCAAATGAATGTTCAACACCCAGTAGTGTGCCTAGTCGTCCATCTCATCTCAAATCATTCAAGTAATCAAAAGAAACCTGGTAACATTATGTGCGCGAGTTCTCTTTCAAGTTTAATTTCAACAGACGAAAGAAGTTTTTGATTTGACACTAGTAACTAGTGTGCCAACTAGCACGAAACCTAGGTCCAAGGCTTCCTGCCGATTGCCTCCAACCATCTAAGACGAGAGAAGTATCAGAGTGCTGCACTTTGAACTTCCGCTAGAACGGACAGTCACTCAATTTGGTGATTTCTTCTTAATCATGTGAAATTTAAAGGTCGGATTATCAGGTTCTTAATTCATATCTACTCTGAAAGAATTTTAAAAGCCTACCTTTACGTGATATATCGCAAATTTGTTTCCAGGCGTGCACATATTCCGGGTCACCTTGTTGAAGTTTAACTACAGCTAAATGGGCTTTTTGATTGAAATCTTCTTCCTGATCGAATCTAACCTTCGATGCCTTATAAAAAGCTTGAAGATCAGAGATAGGAGGGGCTGTCTCCTGGTTAGGATACATCTCTCTCAAGTGGGTTATTAACATTCCAAACTGAGTTCCCCAATCCCCGATATGGTTTATCTTCAGAACTTTATGCCCAAGAAACGAAAGCAGCCGAGAGATACTCTCTCCAATAATGGTAGATCTGAAAGAGAAAACAAAAGTTGTGTGAGAGGCGATACACTATCATCCAAAAGGAAAGTGAGAAAGCTTTTGAAGACACGAAGAAGGTATACTGTACTACAGAAATAATCCTGAGGCATCAACATTTGGCTCGACAGCTTTATCAGGTGATAATGGAAATAGCATAGTCATTTAGGCTTAGTTTAGTGATCATGGGGTCAAAACGTAATTAATGCGGTACAGTACAATACTAGCTTGTTGATTAGATAGGAAGTGTACAAAACTATTTTGTGAACAACAGTGTGCGGCTTGTATTCATACCACAACAATCATGTAAACATGAAACCCCGTTAAAATCTCCGAAGACAAGAATAAAAGCCTGATAATTCGTTTGATGAGATGGTGAGGAAAAGAGTACTTGAAACAGTGCTTCACCGCAAATATATTACACATTACTTTGAACAATCCTAGTTTCCTCAATCCATTCGCAATTACAACACCAATATCCAAGTCACCTAAACAACGCCATGATTTAGTAAGTCCATGAGTCTATACAGGGTGACATGTCTCAAACCTTTTATAACTTCACTCTTAAAGGACAACTTACAGTTTACAAGTGCAACAGTAGCTGATCTCTGACGAAATCTCAGCACGAATACAAGGGGCTCGTTTCGCATTTGTTAGTTTACGCCGACTCTGGCGTAGACGAGATGTTCGACTATCGACCAAAGGGCGGGTGTACTGCTCATCAGTCCGCTCCGTCCTCCTGTATGGTTGTGAGACCTGGCCACTGAGAGTGGAAGACATGAAAAGACTAGCTGTGTTTGATCATAGGTGCCTGCGTTCTATCTCCCGTGTAAAGTGGCATAATAAGGTGAGCAACATTGAGGTCAGGCGTAGAGTTCTAGGTAAACAGGGGAAATCAATCGACGAAGTCGTGAAGCTACAAAGACTGAGATGGTTAGGACATGTGTTACGTATGCCAAGCCATCGCCTCCCTCGACGAGCAATGTTAGCGGATATAGGGTCAGGCTGGAAAAAAGCTAGCGGTGGTCAAACAAAAACTTGGCACCAGTCAATGAAATCCACAACAGTTAGTCTAAGCCACGTAGGAAGGTGTAGACTTCCAGGCTGGGGTCCTCGGGACGGTAAAAATCTATGGTTGGAAACAATTGGTGACATGGCTCAAAATCGTTCTCAGTGGCGCAGATGCATCCACTCCACATGACTTATGATTTCCAATGAAACTGCTTTGTTCTTCGTTATTACTCCTTTGTCTCACACCTATGCTTATTGTCTCTATTATGCTTTTCTTGTACTTTCTTCTCTTGCTTCGCGTGCTACACGGAGTGTGGCGACTTGAACTTCCGCACATTTGTGCAAAGTTCTATGTCGAAAACAGACAGACAGTGCAACAGTAATGCAATCACACACAACTTAATGCGGATCTCTAATTCAACGGCCCTACTTTTTACATTATTGTATTGTTAATGTTTATATGCATATTCTTACTGAACAAAACTATCAAGATAAATGTCCTGTATTAATTATTACCTGTTATCAAAAACTTGGATGTAGTACTGTACCACATGCTGAAAATCCCATACTTGTAACAAAACCTCATTCTGGAATAAACCTATTATATTATCATAACTTCGCGGTTTCGCTGATAATTTCTGATCAATCACATGGTGCAGTAGACTATTCTACAGGCTCGCTTGGTGACAATGGTCGTGCATTAGATTGCCAGTTGGATTATGTGTGCGCATTGCGAAACAGTCCCAAAAACGACGAAAGACTTCCCCAGCACTGCCTGGTCCTCTAATTGATGTCAGTTCATGATATAACCTAATATATCTGAACCGCCCAAACACGCTCTTTCTATATCCATGTAGGTCGATCAAAACCTCAGCCAGGATGAATTACAAAGCTAGTCCACTAGAATATGCCACGCATCACTTGTTTAGCACTGAATTCACGTTTGAAACATGAGGATGTCTGGAAAACAATGGAAACTATATTTCAATTACACAAGAAGCACGAGTTAATGACCATGTAGTGAGTTGCGAACCATATTCAATATACAAACAAAGGCATCCATAACAAAATTCTTAGATGAAACTTATGTGACAAGAACTCAAATTTTTCATGTACCAGGATATTAGCCACGCGTATACACTGAGGGGTTAATGACATTAATTAGTTGTCTAGGCTGATGTAGGTGGGAAAGAATTCGTACCCTACAACTATCGACTGAAAGTTGAGTGCCCAATGAGTAACCGTTTCGGAAAGTGATTTATTAGGGCTTTTCCATCACCCACTACAACTCATTAGTCACTAGATAAGTAGCCCAGTTAGTCCCCACGTTCTTGATAGTTGTTGAGGCAATAAATTACAGGCAATGCACTTACAAAACATCAGAATCAAGGTACAAAGGTCCAAGGATATCTGTGAAACACGTTTTAAGCGATGTACCGAACTAGTCAGTACAAAACTTGAAGTAGCACTCGATACGGCGACATACAGCTCAGGCACCTGACAACTATCAGTGGTCGAGTGTCTACCACTAAAACACAGGTCACAAATTACCTGATCCTCCAACTTTACCAATCAAATACTATGATTTAACTCCAGTGAAACACACCAATGCCGATCTTTTAGACAAACAGGAATAGAAGTTACCCACTGGAAGCACAAAGACAACAGGTCCATTAGAAACATTGCAAGTGTGGTGCGCTAAAAGTTCAGCAAGAAACCTGCATATGAGGCATTACTATGCAAGTTTTCTCAATCATCTTACCTCAAATGTCCAACGTGCATTTCTTTCGCGATGTTCGGAGAGGACATGTCAACAATTACGGAATATTTGCGAGGGATGAATGGAGGCGTAACTCCAAAACGTAATATTTTGCTGATCTCTGCAGCGACAAACTTTTGACGAATCCAGATGTTCATGAAGCCAGGGGCAACAATGTCGACCTAAGATGGTTTACTCGAGAACGCAAACACTAACTTTTTCAATCAAATCATTAACTGGCAGGGCAGAAACAATAGATTTAGCAATATCCAGTGGACTTAGTTCACTATTGATTTCCTAAGGGATACATTAAGATCATAGGACATACCTTTCGAATGCTGAGAGCAGAATTACATTGATAATCCCCGAAGCTACGTTTCGTAGGTACATTCAGTTGCACGGAGTGCTTGATATCTGTGAAGACACCTTTGATAGCATAATCAAAGAGTGCAGAGACAGCCGCCTGAATGCCAATGATGTTGTTCTTCGTCTGACCATCCAGCTCCTTCAAATACTACAACAATCAGAATCGTTTTTCCATACCTTTTCTAAGTGATTTGCCTGGTACTGTAATTTCTCCCCATCATCCAGCAATTTTTTGATGTCCGAAAATTTTGTAGATGAAATAAGTTGTTCGTACTCGTTTTGTAGACACCTGATTTGTTTTCGCTGTAATTTAATGAGTGAACCAACGCAGAATTCTCAAACCTCAACGCAGTTTGACGTCATCTTAACTAGCAACCTCCAAAGACCACGATAACAATGTGGACAAACGACCTTGTGGCTTGAACAGTTCACACCACGTTTCTATTATCCAATGTCGATTTAACGAACTAATAAAAACCTAATTGATTCTTCTGCTCCCACTTGGTCACTCTCGACACCCAGCTGTAGTGCATTTAATGAATGCTGAGGTAAATGGGAAGTTAGCTGTGTTTGGAAGGAATTTTTCGGCCCATTCAATATCCTGATTACGAGCTAGTATAAACCAGTGATTTCTTTGAGTTCGCTTCTTGATTGTGAGGTAGAGGTTCCAGATCTTCGGTGAACTTCTGCGCAGTAAGTCCCGCCACTCAACTGCTTTAGCTGAGGTAGACTCCAAGGGGAGTTGTGCGGGGATTGGTCAAAATGTGGTTTGTAGTATGCAGTATGTTAGGAATGTGTTGCTGCCGTGAATGGAGTTTGACCTAACTCCCGTTGGTCATTCGGTGTAGTCATAAAAGCAGAATAGTAATAATAATACTATGACGGCGTGGTCACTACTACCTATGGGAGTCGTGATCTGAACGTTTTCCACCAGTAGCTGGTCACCAGTGAGCACATAATCTAGTCTAGAAGACTTCCCATCTGGGCCCCATCTAGTATCCATCCTGACCTTTTCAGTGAATCCAGCCTTCCTGATGGTATGCAGCAGATTTCGATCAAATCTATCATGGGCGTATTCCGACACCAAGTTAAGAGATGGGGGATTGAAGTCTCCAGCTATGACAATTTGATCGTAACCCATGTCTTGAGTCGCTGAGACTGTATTTAGCAGTACCTGGTTGTGGTCTGCTCCACATGAAGGTGATCGATAAATGCTGCCCACTAGATATTTGCAGTACCCAACGGTGAAGTGGCACCATATGGAGTCAGGGAGCTCAGTGAGGGAGGGTCCATCGCGTGAACACATCTGAGCTGTTTGTCGACGTATATGGCGACTCCACCTCCTTCTTTCAGGTCCCTATCTCGCCTGACTAGGACCATATCATTTATACTGACTTCGTTGTCTGCCACCGTAGGGGTTAGCCAGGTTTCCGTCAGTATTATGATTTTGGAGTTCAGTTGTGATTGTAGGTGTCTAAGTTCAGCTATCTTGCCTCTTAGCCCTCTCACATTACTGTACAGGTAACTGGTAGTCAGTCCCACCACTTCCCCGTATTGGGGGGAATTGACTTGATGTTGGCTATCGGTTGAGGAGTTATCCTACAAACTAGTTGGCCGATTCCCCAGGAACCGGCCTGTTGGCGTTTTTTTCTTCTAGTTCAGTCGGAGCACTCGGATGACACTGGCTATCATCGTCCGTGCTGCACCGCTGTAGTGTGACTAAGTGTTGAGGATTTTCTTTGACAACGCTTTGTTCTCTCCTTTGGGTACGAGGGCGGCTCGCGCAGCAGCGAATGTGTCTGCTGACCTTGTCCTTGGTCTCGTACCATCTCTGGAGAGCAGTAATCAACTGGTCTCTGGAGCTGAACTTGACAGCTTACAGTCGTGGCGTGTTAATTGATATAAGGTGAGTGGGTCGAGGTAGTCTATAAATAGAGACAGCCCCTGAACCCCCCAGGGCCATCTGGGGTGCCAACCATCTTTATTGCTGTACATCGTGACAATGCTTCTCGCAAGCGTTCCCAGTTCCCAGTTCGGGAATGCCGTGAACAACCATGGAGGCAGAAGGAATAAGCTCTGGCGACTCCCTCGCCATCTGTCTTCCAAGGCCTGTCTGGCTTAACACGTATGTTCCAGGCCCTCCCTAAAGAAAGGACTTGGGAAGTCAGTAAAACTTTTTCGACATCCTCGGTCAAGCCCAGTGTTACCCTCAGTGGGGATGGTTTGCCTTGAGGTGCAGCAGTGCCCCTATACAATCTGCATAGTTTTACTGGTTTTGAATATCCAGACCCAGTGTGCTACACAAGTTGGACCACTGTTCCTGATCAAACAGAGCCCTATTTTCCAGCAGACTACTACTACAGTCTGGTACATTAAAGAGGATCACACAGTTTGATCTATTAACCGTGGACTTAGGCTTGTTCCTCGCACATTTGTCATCCCCTTTAAGACCGTTTTGTTTCGCCTGGTGGTGGTCACAGTTCAAGCCAAAGAAACAATCAGTTCCGATACAAGTAGCCTAGAAGGTGTGAAAACACACAAAACAGCCAATCACGTCCAAGGTCACCAGGAGAGATGATTAATAAACTCGTGGAGAAATCTAAAAGATCCCTTCAAATTGAAGTATGCGCTGAAGATGTCACCCAGTAGGGCGATGAAAGCTTCGCAAAATAACCATCCAGCTCAGAGAACAAAACCACATCAAAATTATCCACCTGAGCTACAAATCTTCTCTATCATATCTAAACTTACATCTGTATATTGCATCTAATTTATCGTGTATCCATTGATATTTATGTATCTAAGTATGACGTCAAATTGCATTATTTACTGTCATGAATTTTCAAATGTTTAGAACTAAGTGACTTTCAAGGTTTTAACAAAGCTGAGAAAGGGTGCCACGCTTGACGGCAGGGTGCACTAAAGTGCCCACCTGTACATTTTACAGCCGTTCTTGCTGTCAGTAGTAAAAACTACCTTTCTCTCCCTAACAAGAATATGTATATAGAATCTCTCATATTTCCTGGTACATATCACATCACGGTTATAATCACGCTACAAGAAACGGCTTCACGAGCTTCATGATTACAATCTCGTCTCACTTATTGGCATTACATTATTCGAACGAAATCGAATGTGTTCCCGAAAGAAATGTGGAGTATGGGCGCCAATTCCTGATTCTGTTCTTTCCTTAGGTCATTGGACCATGTAAGCATTGTCATCTTTGCTGCCTGACTTGAGAAATCTGATTTAGTTTTCACTAATTATGTTGGAATATATGAATCAAGCAAATGTGCTCCAACACTGGACTCTGATCGTTGCATTATTCGAGCGTTACCTAGAATGTACATCAAGTCATTCACGGGTATCTTTTCTCACCTTTCTAGGAAAACGCACCACAGCTGCTACTCCCTGTGAAATATACATACACATATATGTGCAAACCTAGGTGCATGCTGAATAACGCCGAATGAGAACTGTTTTCTGAGCACATATTGGATGAAATTATCACCAATAGAACTGATTATCTAAAATTCTGCCTAGATTTATGTCACCTGAAAAAGAAATCTTTTCGAGATAGAGGACTGTCTCTCTACCACCCACCTCAAAACGCTGCGCCGAGAAAAGAGCGGTTGAACAAGTCGGAAGAAGGTTTTGATCTAAAATAGGTAAACGCCTTGAGCAAATCAGAAATCCAAATACCGAAAACTGTTAATGCCCGAAGACTTTTGCCATGTTCAGCTCCTGCAGACATGTGAAAACTTTAATACAAAATTACCGGTAGTTGCAAGCAGAGTATTCCTTCTGCTGGTGCAAATACTCTCAACAAATACCTCACACGGTCTCCTAACGACGCTATATTTCCTGATGTAACAAACAAAAATGTTAGTGACTTCCAACGTTTTAACATTGTTCGCGTTCTCAAATGTCTTAGACATTCCCAGAGACATGGTCCTGATGGTGTACCCGCTGCTGTCCTCAACAGATGTGCTGTTATTTCGTGTTATCCGCTTATATTGTCAGTGCTTCCTCCTCCAGTAATGTTGTACTCGTAACATGGAAAGACGTGTAAATTATCCGTGTACTCAAATCACTTTCTTGTGCATCTAGATCCACTGCAATAACCTCTCTGTTTTGAAATTAATGAAGAAATATCTATTAATCAACATTCAATCCTCCTCAAAAGTTTATAACAATTCTCGGATAAACTGGGCAGAAATGCAGTATAATTATATTTCAATGGCTTACACAATGATAAGTATTTGTTATTGGTAAAATTTCGAGCAAAATTACAACCTATGTTCACACAAACTGATCGAATTGTTTTACTTTTTAATTGAGAAATACTTCAGATTTTGCTGCCGTCTAACATCACAACACTGCTTCCTCCTGAGACAAAGGGGCCAAACGTGTCAGTCGTACCTCCCTTGACTATACATCTCCTTTTGATACCGTACTCGAACGTCTTTTGTAAATAAATTTCCTATGACACAACCTATTCCTATGCTGTTAACTGGCTGGGCCCTTATTCTTCTAACAGAATGCAGTATACCGTACATAAAAGAGGATCTTCTGCCTCGCTTCATGAAGATGGTGTCCCTCAAGGCACTGTTCTTTCCCCTCTTTTTTTATTTCTCCTCACATGACTTACCCGTTTCGAATGAAATCAACTTCGTTAAATACGCTGATGATCTGAACATCTCGCTTCCAGCTTCGTACCAAACTCACTCTTCCAAACTCAACAGCTTTTTGTCGAACATCAGCCAGTGGTCCAGGCTAAATGGCCTTACCTCAAGTTCCTATAAATTTCAGACTAATAACTTGCGGCACCAACGTAATCTACGCGAACTGGTTCATTTACAGGGTGCTTGTTGCATAGAAGGCACTGGAACAGAGGCCAAATCAAGCATAGAACACCTTGAAATACTTCTATCCTCTGAGCTTCCTTGATCAACCCATATTTTCCGATCTCCGGGAAAATGTTGCGTCTGACCAAACAAAGTGAAAAGTTAAGGCCATCTAGAATGGTTGTAACCATTGAAAATGTAAATTATTGTAAACACTCACTCAATGTAACTTTGATTCATTTGGATAAATTATTCCGGTCTTTTGACTTTCTCTAGCAGATTGATGACAACTATTCTATTAGAATATACATTCATCTGAAATCAGTTCAGAAATCTGCTGCTCAGCATAAGGAACAGGATTCTGATTTCTAACGTTTGTGTTAAGTCACTGTTTCTATATGTTTCAGAGACTCGGCACACGTGGATGACCAAAAGAATTTCTAACAGATTACTACAGGCTTTCATCATCAGTTGCCTTCGCTCTATACCGAAGGTCAGATGATGGGTCATAAAAGACTAGCGATGAGGAGTTATGGCAACACAGCTGCCAAGAACTTATCAACTAACAAATATGTCCTAGAAGATGTAGGTGGATCGGGCACACGCCAAGAAGACTGTTGAGTGATTTCACGCAACATGCACTGGAATGGAGCCGAGATAAGAAACGACGAGTCGGATATAGCTCTGAGAGTGACATAGAAGAGATCATTTGAGACGTTTAAACATTGAGCTTGTGGTTAGAATAGGAGTCAATTTCAGGGTGTAATCTGTCCAGTCTGAATGGGACGTCGTATTTAGTGGGATTTATCCAACCCACTAAGGCAGCAGTTACTCATCAGTGGTATTGCAATCCATGAACAGTTGCATTCCAACCAAGTAGCATAATAGTAACCTAATTGCATCAAAAGCCGAATGAATCTAGTTCAGTCTCTGATGAAGGCTTGTGTCAATGTAGTTGAAGATTGAACGATCAATTCATGGTTGTTTGCTCAAAACCAACTTCCCCAATTTTCGCGGAGGCATCAATACGACAGTCATCGTCTCATCGGTCGCTGTTCAGAAAGAAGTCAGGCCAAACACCGTCAGAAGTAATATTGTGATTTATTATTGTAATATTTGTTCACAAACCTTAGTTATACATTATTTATATGTTGGTGTAACAATAAAGAATCCTGGAGTCAACAATTGGTGTTTTGGTTTTTTAGTCCGTTATTACTAAGCGTTTCTGAGAAACTTCAAGGGACAGTGTGAGCCCGAGCGTAGCAAGAGCTGGGCATTACCGGTTTACGAGACGTGGCTGACACTTGTATTAGAAGTGTTGGAGAGTTGTAAACCTGGAGATCCTTGTTTTTATCAGGAAAATAGTCTTGCACGATTTCAATTCTATTCGGAATTGCAGGCGTAGCATTTTGGTCTTAGCACGTGACTATTAGCCAATGGGTGAGGGCTTAGAATTTTGACAACACAGTAAGAAGATGTCTTCTTATTGTCTTGCCGAAATTCATGAAGGGAACTAATTGCTTTAAGCTTGGAATTTTGTTCGGTGTACTTCAGCATAGGTTACTGGACCGTGTCCCCGATCGATAGGTGTCAGCCACGTCTCGTAAACCGTTAATGCCCAGCTCTTGCTACGCTCGGGCTCACGCTGTCCCTTGAAGTTTCTCAGAAACGCTTAGTAATAACGGACTAAAAAACCAAAACACCAATTGTTGACTCCAGGATTCTTTATTGTTACACCAACATATAAATAATGTATAACTAAGGTTTGTGAACAAATATTACAATAATAAATCACAATATTACTTCTGACGGTGTTTGGCCTGACTTCTTTCTGAACAGCGACCGATGAGACGATGACTGTCGTATTGATGCCTCCGCGAAAATTGGGGAAGTTGGTTTTGAGCAAACAACCATGAATTGATCGTTCAATCTTCAACTACATTGACACTCCCTGGCAAAAAAGGATCTATTCCTTTTTACCATCACAACCAATACACGTTGACTTGGATGCCATTGCGAGAACCTTGGTCACACGGACAGAGCTGAAATGGAAAACAAACAGAAAAGCCAACACACCACAAGCATACTCACAGCACAATCTCACACATCAATGACGACCTGCGCCTTCCAGTTAAAGGCATCCTCTTGCAACACAATCTCCACTTGCTAGAATGACTCTTGCAGAATACAACGTGACTATGGCAGTACCTCACGATACTCTACGCCCATCCTCTTATCTACTCATTACCAATTACCACTGTAATCGCTTGTCACTCATTCTGCATCAGTTCTAATAACGGTGTCAATCACGTCTCATAAACCGTTAATGCCCAGCTCTCGCTACGCTCGGGCCCACGCTGTTCTTCGAAGATTTCAGAAACGCTTAGTTATAACGGACGAAAAAACCAAAACACCGATCTGCCGTTTGATATTTCTTTATTGTTACACCAACATATAAAAAGAATAAGCGAACTAAGGTCTGAAAACAAATATTACAATAATAAATCACAATATTACTTCTGACGATGTTTCACTCTTCTTTCTGAACAGCGACCGATGAGACGATGACTGTCGTATTGATGCCTCCGCGAAAATTGGGGAAGTTGATTTTAAGCAAATAACCAAGAATTGATCGTTCAATCTTCAACTCCATTGACAAACGGTGACGTATGCGAGCCTCAGTCATTTACACTCTTTCTCCCCGGCGTGTGGGACCGCAGCTAACAATTATCTCCGTATGCATTTCATTCTCAGAACTAGCCTCCCCGGCATATACGACCCATCTGTTGTCTCTAACTTCAGTCAATTCATTCACGGATGCAGAAGAGTGGACACAACTTCAGAAGTAATCACGACGAAAATTTTAACAAAATTATGCAATAACATCAAGGTACGAAAACAACAAGTAAACACAATGAATCCAAAAAACACCAATTGATATGACACACCAGACGTATATAAAAACAGTACAAACAAACTCGCAGATCGTGTCTCGATGAAATTCCTTTGAAGAATTGCAGGACTTACACCAGTACGCCTACAACCCTTCACAGGTTGACGATTGTAAGTTGTGGAATGTCCGGACACAATCAAGATTAACCAACAATTACGATAATTGGAACTCACACAACTATTTAACACAAACATATGTACAATCAACACATAAAATGTTGTGGATTCTGACACAACAAACTACCCTTGAAGAACTGTAGGACTTACAGCAGTACGCCTACATTCCTTCTCAGGTTGATGATCCAAGTGGAAGTCGTTCGGACACAAACAGAATTACTAGCAGCTAGATGACATATGATATCAATTCAGTATATACAATATGAACATATGTACAAAATCACACACCGAGCACATTGGACTGCTCATTGATGCGCTACCCTTTGAAGAATTGTAGGACTTACAGCAGTACGCCCACAACCCTTCTCAGGTTCACGACCTAGGTTGGAAAATCGTTGCAGAGTTCATTTGCTGACTTCCTTTTATCAACTATATCCTCAAATCTGAACGGTAACACGCTCATGTCATTGTATCGTAGAACATAGATGACGAACAAACATGCGACGTATCTGGTCAACCAAGCGTAGAAACAGAGTAATTTACACCAAAGATAATAGCATTCAAATAGTAACTTGAAACAAGAAATGCCTTTATTCATGCAAGTCAATTTAACAATTACTCTCTCGTTTACACTTGGCTTATTCTCACTAAACTGAGCAATATCTTTCGTCTTTTCAAATGCACCAATACTCTCATAGTCATTGCACAAGATACTTGAGTTGATGGGCGACTATTTCATTGTGGATGACAACACCAACGACTACTGATTGATATCAGTTGATGAAGTTAGCGGTGGATCAAAAGCTGTTGTTGCTCGGATTTGAGAAAATTCTCTGAGTGCAAGACCACCACCACTGGTGTCTTTTACTATCAGCTCAGGTTTAACATTAGCATCTGATGATCGGTGGGCTACATGCTGATCAATTAAACTGACGGTCTGACAAGTATTCATTCCTGCTGCAACTGCATTTATTTCTACTTCACCTTTGAGCTGTAGAAAACCCTTATTTAACTTGGCAGTAGTAGGCATTCCCTCGATTTCATCGTGATCAACCAAAAACAACTGTGAAGTATCATGATCATTGTCACGAATATTCAATTCACCATCATCTATCTGGTCGACTTCATCATTTTCAAACTCTTTAATAACAGAAGTAGATGATTTTGGTTCTTCTTCACAAATCCTTAAAGGTTTTATGCCTTCACTCTGACTAGTAATACCTTGTAAACTTGTGGAGTCAGAACTGCACTCTGAAGCAATAATTCTATTCTGTGACACTATTCAACAATGGCTTACCAGTTGCAACTACAGACTTCTTGGCCACACCGTTATCGTCACACAATTCGGAGTAAGGCCTGGAGTTTACATTTAGCTTATCACTGAACTTGCTCACTGGTTCCCAGCTCACCTTTGTATGCACCTCTTGCAAACGTGTAAAACACAACCGTGTTTGTCTTGCATCTTTTAACTTATCTGTTGAGGATGTACTACGAAACCTGTTACACTCACTAGATATATATGCATTACTAGACATCATGCAGCCTTCTCGATATCCACCTCTCTGAGGCCTACTCGTCATCAAGGATTGCATTTTGATCTCAGACTGTTCTATTCTAGGGGTGAGATCTAATAGACTGGCGAACTTGCTCATAGATTCATTGACACTAGTATTTACCAGTTTCATGATATCATCAAACTTTGGCTCGATACCCTCATCCTCCATACGGGAGCTTATCTTCACCCACTTCCTTTGCAGTCGAGTAGGTAGACGTCTTGCTATTACTTCTAGTATAAAACTCGAGTTGAGGTCACTCATGCAATTCATAGAAATCAAGGTATTCTTGTAAGTCATAAGATTATCTAAAAACTCAGTAAGTGCCTTGGAGTCTTCTTGAAGTTGACTGCCGTTACCTTTGACAGCTTTCATACGTTCCTTACAATCATCGAAGGTCTTCCAAACCTTTGACGTAATATGCTCATAGCCTCAGCGTATCCCTCATTAGGGGGCATGAACTTACAGTACTGTATAGCTCTTGCAGCAACACCAGTGCAATACCTCATCAAATACATCAATTTCAATTCATCACTTACTAAAAGACTACTCAGCATGATCTCAAACTCATTTACAAATTGTAAATAATCAGCCGGGTTTCCATAGAAACACCGTGGTTCAAACTTAGGGAGTTTGATGTTCCTATTATCCCTGAACGGCGAAACAGTGACATCAACCATGTCATGCTTAACATCAGACACATCGTTACAATTAACAGACAAGTCACCATGACTTACTTTCCTGTTTGCATCCAAGACACTCTGTTCCTTCTTTGACCCAGGCATCGTTGAACTTGACCCAATTCCAAAATCGTTCCAGATATTGCTTGTTCAAAGAGGACTTGACCGGCACCAGGAAAGATGAACGGTGACTATCCAAACTTTCACCAACTGTCTGAATCCGCCGGAATCTGTTTCAACTGTCAGAAACTGTCAGCCACGTCTCGTAAACCGGTAATGCCCAGCTCTTGCTACGCTCGGGCTCACACTGTCCCTTGAAGTTTCTCAGAAACGCTTAGTAATAACGGACTAAAAAACCAAAACACCAATTGTTGACTCCAGGATTCTTTATTGTTACACCAACATATAAATAATGTATAACTAAGGTTTGTGAACAAATATTACAATAATAAATCACAATATTACTTCTGACGGTGTTTGGCCTGACTTCTTTCTGAACAGCGACCGATGAGACGATGACTGTCGTATTGATGCCTCCGCGAAAATTGGGGAAGTTGGTTTTGAGCAAACAACCATGAATTGATCGTTCAATCTTCAACTACATTGACAATATGTGATGTCCTTACGTAACGGTCGGGCCTGCATGTTGCAATGACCCTACAGATCGCTTTATCAGAAACTATTTTCCATGCACATTCCTTTTTTTTATATTTATTCATTTGTGTCCCCAGTGGAACATGGGGCTTCAAGCTAGAGGCTTAAAGTTTTGGTAGCAATGGTGTTAATTTTTACAGGATAGGGTTGTTAGGCTCATGTCCAACCTTACACCTTTACCAGTCCTATTACTGGCTTAGTGAGGTAAAGGAGTGGGTCGGCCGGGAATCGAACCCCGAGCCACATGTTTGATTGGCGAGCATTGTGCAGCCGTGCCACTGATGTGGATCCTGCGAATTCCGCCATGCCAGAAATAGCGCCCGGATAATGGTTTGATTAAAGTTGTAGTTGGTTCACAATATGCTGGGAGTCTGTAGAAACTAAAATCAGTAGTGTGTTTCCGCCATATGACTTGAGAGCCGGGTGTGCTGCCTCCACACAGTGGAGAGGGGAGGGAGTTAGAGAAGGTTGACACTGAAAAATATACATCCCAGTTTACCATATCGCGGTCCTTAGCCTGTGATAAGGTCTTAATACGGACGCAACTCCGAAAATCACTTCAAAGAGGTCATGTGTGACCGGCACCAAGTAGTTGTCCTCTTGACCGTGTGGTTATACAACGCTAATGCTGCTTCTGGTTTTGGTACTCCCAAAAGAAAATACTGGGTTGTATCATCAACCATCCTACAACGAGTGTGGCTTATAGTCTAGTACATGAGAAACTTGTTTTGCATAAACAAGCGCTAATCAAATGAAAAATAATATTGAAATGACGCTTTGTTGTATTTATTGCGTACTCACATAGTAGTGGTTATCGAAATAATTCGTGTATTATCAAGCACTTCACTAAGTTATAGAGTAAAATAAATTACTCTTATCGTTAATTTGTATTCCCAAGGTAATATAATGCTCGCGAAGATAAGTTTTCCAACTAAAACAGTTATAATCGGTTATGGATACTCACTGTTGGATCCAGAAGTTGCAATAGAACGTCGTGGAGTGAATCAATATGAACAGGATAACTTATGGTCAGACAGACATCCGAAGATCCTGTCAGTGCGTTGTTAAACAGGCAACAGAAAATTCGTAGTGAAGATGAATTTATTCTTAAAACTAGATTGAAAAGTCATGACCTAAGTAGTAAGTTGATTTTGATGTTGTGATGTGTGTTCTTCCTAGGACACAAACTAATTTACGATAGTACATGTCGCTGATTGGTTGGCACAAGTAGTAGGAAACCACCCCGTCAAACAGCATTGCTTGCTAGCCAGGTCGAAGTAATCTAAAAGCTGCAATGTCGTACCAGCCATTTGTGTCGACCTACTTTCGTTGCTTACTTTTCATGAAAGGATTTGGTAGGATTATGAGTTCGTCAGACTAAGTGTAGAATGATCAGGAAAACTGAGGCAGTTTTAAAGGACTATGATGTTGGTCAATTAATTTATCCCGTACTAGTTTTAGCTGAAATTTTAAATTTAAAATTTACCAAGTTGGATTGGTGAAATGTGTGCGACAAATTGCATACCGTGTTGTGAAGTCATCTTCACTTATCCAGCTCACTTATTTTAAAGCTTTAGCCTGTTAAAACATCAACTGAGTTGTCCCATACAGATAGGGAACCTTGCGAAACGTAAAATAGGATTCTTAACAAGGCTTTCATTCCCGTAAAATTCCTCAGAGACAAGTTGTGTTGGTTGAAGTATCCTGTACAGCCTTTTAAATAAAATAATTTAGTTTCTCTAATATCTTTTTACAGACTTTTGAGCTCTCGATGATTTGGCGATTGGAGGCAGCCTGTACAAACATAAGGATATACATAAGGACAGTAACATAGATTTCGCCTGACGGACATACCACAAAATAATTAGACCATACCTCAGTTATGCTCAGATAAATGGGGATGCGACCTGCTGGATACAAATTCTAGAATGGGAGCGGAAGCGGGCTGAGATCATTATCTAGTTTAAGTAACCTCCAGTGTGTACCTGAAAGCCATCAGAACAAGTGGAGACAAGCCATCATAATCCAGATTCAAAATTAAGAAACTGAGGGACAAGACCACGAGGGATGCCTGCACTACTAATCACAGCGGAGCAAAGTCAAAGACACTAAGTGGTATCACTGGCAAAACATGAACGGAAGAGCACTGGCACTAACTCTCTGAATTTGATGTCCAAAGAAATGTGTAAAACTGTTCTAGGAAGAAGGAAGAGACAAGACAGGGAATAGTTCTCAACGTACACTTACCTGAAGGCTAATAGATGAGGAGAGGAGGATATTTGAGTTGCAGCTAACTCAATGCGCAGATGGGCAAGAGAAAGCGAAGCAGAGTTCAATGAAGACTGAACTGAATAAGGAGGTGGAGAAGAGTGCTAGGAAGTATGAAACACAATCCTACGACACGCTGGCAAATGAAGAAGAACAGGCAGGTCGTAGGTAAAGAAGACGTCAGATAACTAGGCTTCTGCTCAGAAGGTATGATGACATACTAGAAGAAATTCATTTGGTGATACAACCACACAGAAGTTAATTCTGTATCACTATTTGATTATATCACACAGAAAATTCTTTTGCGATGGAACGGTCATGATACAAGCTTGACTGACAGAGATGCTTCCTTTAGACAGCACTGATGTATATCAGTTGACGACATTTGCCACTCATTTTTCCGCTCACAAGTTATCACTTCATGTGCTGACTGACTCCCTGAATGACTGCATTCCTAAGTGACTGACTGACTGATATTTACCCTGATCCATAAACATCAAATGCAGCGATGGGTCGATCACTGTAAGGGATTCGTGAATCGATCACCGCATGCAACGCGCCAAGAAATACCACCACCGTCATAAACAGCACGCAGAGAACTGCCTGCCAGTGCACACCAATACACCAACAATAAAGGACAGTTTGAAGGCGGTCAAGACACAAAACATAGACTAGGAGTGCAGCAACGCCAGACGGAATTTGCCTTCGAAGCACTGAAAACGGGCCAAGAGACTGCGCAGATGCGCCTATGCCGTTATTGCGTAAGGTTTTGAAGAAAGGAAAGGTGCCCAACTGCGGATTGGAAGAAGGGCTAGCTAATTTGTCAAGCTACCAGAAGAGGGAGACTTAAGCTTACATCTGCAGGAACCGACTGGTGTGAAATAGTGCCAATGGTGTCCATGACAAGCAGAATATTGAGCCGCGTTATCCTGGATAACACTGCACTGGATGCACAGCTCCACCCCTCACTGGAACAAGCTGGCTGGATTCAGGAAGGGCAAATAATGCGCTGATCAAACTTCCACTCTACGCATCAATCACCTACATCGTCGTATCAAACATAGCCCAGTCAAACCTGCATCGAAACTTCATCGACTTCGAATGGCCTTCAACATGCATTGTTGACTGGGAGTACTTTATAGCGACCGATAAGAAGACCCTAGAAAATCTGGATTTCGCGCGTGGATGACTTATGCATAATGTAATACAAACTCGAAGACCTGCAGGCAAAAACAAACAAGCTAGGTGAAGTGGCAGTCAGGGAAGATGGTCTTTGAGGTGAACAAAAAGAAGATGGAGGTGATCAGTAGATATGGTGGGGGTCACTAAGGTGAATCGCCCCATTCTGCAGGAACAGCAATATACAAATTAAAGGCTCGAGATATTTTTGATTTTTATGAGGGCTAAGATCTTTATCTTGAAAAAGATAATAGTGAACGCCTTGACAGATAATGCTTCTACCTTTAAATATATACCATTCGCTCAGCCTATTGTTGAGATGCGACCACGTGGGATCTGCACAGATTTATGGGGCATCTTATAAACTAACTTGCTGTCCATTGACTGATCTTTAAATACCACTTCACAATATCTTGTCTCACTTATTTTCTAATAACGTCTTTACTTGATTCTCATTATATTCCATTAAACCTAACATTTTATAGCTCTTTATGAATTTGATTCGACTTATTCTATTCCTATTCTCTGGAGGGTACGGTTGTGTACCAAATAGAAAAAAAGACATGAAATAAAGACAACTGGCTTGAAAATAATTATATTAAAGCCAAAAGTGAACGCATGATAGTATAAAATATATTGGTTTCATTATACATTGCAAATGAACGTTGTCGGCCTAAGGATTAATTACTTCCCCATTCTGTTTTCTATATAAATGTGTTTATTAATGATATATTTCACTCACTTAATCTATTACACTTTAATGTTACACCACAGCACTTTAATTTTTCTAAAAAAGCTTCCAATTCCTTGTAAACGTTGTACTTACCTCAATATTGGTTGATTATCGTATGCCTACAACCACGGGATGAAAACGAAACGAAGTCGATTTTCCCGCTCAACCTGGAGGACAATTGTACAATTCAATAACTATACAGCCTAGTTCAGACAATGTGTATTTATATATATATCAAATATTTAACTGTTGAGACATTATTAACTTGTAGACAATTTAAGATTTGACATTATATCATCCTTGATCGTGCCTGTAAAAATGGCATGCATTTTCATGTAAATTTATGTTTATATGAAAATAAATTATTATTATTATTATTATTAGAATAACCAACCAGTGAACAGCAACAACAACAGCCAGCACCAATCATCATCAACGGGAGAGATTTGACGGAGGCTAGTTCCTGACTTCACTAATCCATCCAGAAAGCACGACTGCGACTACAGGCGGTGGCTCGGTTGAAGATGTCAAAGCTGGACAGAATTAGAAAGGTAAGGCAGAAGTTCACTAATCTAAAATCAGTTCGGATACCTTCTCCCCTCAGTCAACCAGAGTAAACAGCAAGATTCGGATTTTCAACGCCAGTTTGAAGTCAGTCGGTCAGTTCTTTTATACGAGTCAGGGAGCTGACATGCATGTCACTTTTATATGCATATAGTCTTGCCTAATTTTGCTAAAGACCTTAAGATGGCCATTTTAAGGAGTTATCGGGAACCAGAGTAAACCCTGTGTTTTTCCCTCCTACTGGCCGCCAATACTTTCAATGCATCACTGAATTACTGCATTTCCGGGTCATTCTAAGTGAATACATATGCAGAACTTTTGTCGAACATTTTGACTGTTGTTTGAGAGAGTGAGAGCCGTCTTATCGGCATCCAGTCTTTTCTTCTGTCTTTGCGTGCCGGAAGTGCCATTTTTGTTGTTGATGTTGTTGGCGTGCGATTAGAGCAGGCTGGCCGGCGTATTGAATTGGTATTCGCATATAGTCCATAAAGTCGTAGTTCCGGTCATAAAAGTCGAGAAAGTGACTTCCAATGAGTCACCTCAGACTTTTATTAGCGGCCACTTTAAACAGCTGGCTCCATGGTGAACATAAAATTGCCTCCCTGCAGGCCAGATAGAATTAGCTGGCAACAAGGAAATTCTGACTGGAAACAAACCAATAGGCGAGATCTAGTTGCTTAACAATATCTAGGAGCAAATCGGAGGTGCGTGGGGCGTAAGTTTAGGAGACCATCGAATGTATTATTATTATTGCTCCCTTGGGTTCCTAGTGGAACATAGGGCTTCAACTGCACGTCTTCATTTTCTTCTGTCTTCTGCTGTACTTTTCGCCTGCATCCATGTCATTCCATACTGTTTCAACTCCTCTTCACACGATCTCCTCCATGTCACCCTTGGAGGTCCCACACGCCGCTTCCCTTTCGGGTTCCACTCGAGGGCTTGACGCGTGATGTCACCCAACGGTCTCCTCAGCGAGTGTCCGATCCATCTCCACTTTCTCCTGCATATTTGTTGGGCGATTGGTTCTTGCTTTGTTTGTTCCCATAATTCCTTGTTGGTGATTCTTTCCGGCCATCTGATCTTCAGTATTGAGCGAAGACAGTTGTTAATAAAGGTCCGCAGCCTTTTGGAAATATTCTTTGTAACCCGCCAAGTTTCTGATCCGTATAGAAGAACTGACTTTACGTTTGTATTGAAAATCCGAATTTTGTTGGTGATGCTCAGTGACGAAGATTTCCAGGTTGATTTCAGGCTGATGAATGTGTTTCTCGCCTTCCCGATTCTCGCTCGATTTGACATCTTCGTCCGCTCCTCCTGTAGTTGAGACAATGCTCCCTAGATAAGTGAATGAAGTAACCTCTTTCAAATCCCTCCCGTTGATGGTGATTGACGTTGGATGTTGTTGCTGTTGTTGGTTGGTTGTTTTCATAACTTCCGTCTTGTCTATGTTTACCTGGAGTCCTGTCTTTGCTGCTTCTTCGACCAGTTTGTCGGTTTTCGCTTGTAGGTCTTCGATTGTGTGTGACATCAAACATAAGTCATCCGCGAAATCCAGGTCTTCTAGGTTCTTCACATCGGTCAAGGATATTCCTGTCTTCTCGTTTCCCACAGTCTGACGCATAATCCAGTCTACCACAATTAGGAATATCATTGGTGATAATAATCACCCTTGTCTGACTCCTGTGTTTACTCCAAACGTCTTGCTGAGTTTTCCGTTGTGGATCACTTGGCAGGTGCCGTTGTCGTACAGCTGTTGAATAAGGTTGATGAATATTTGGGGTACGCCATGGTACTCGAGTAATTTCCAAATTACTTCACGGTCAACGCTGTCGAAGGCCTTCTCAAAGTCTATAAAGTTGAGGTAGAGGTTTGATTGCCATTCCATGCTTTGTTCTGTGATGATGATGCGTAGAGTTGCAATTTGGTCAGTACATGATTTGCCTTTCCTGAATCCAGCTTGTTCTGGTCGGAGTTCTGTCTCCAGTGCGTCCTTTAATCTCTCCAGGATGATGCGACTCAGGATTTTACTTGGCGTCGATAGGAGCATGATTCCTCGCCAGTTCTTTCAGAGTGAGGCGTAAGTCGCCCTTCTTTGGTAGTTTCACGAGGTAACCTTTCTTCCAGTCAGTAGGCACCTTTCCCTCCTTCCAGACCTTTTGCAATAATGGAGTCAGCATGTCTGCTGTAGTCTCTGGGTCTGCTTTCAGTGCTTCAGGGGGTATTCCATCTGGTCCGGCTGTTTTCCCAGCTTTCAGAAGTTTGATTGCGTTCAAGACTTCAGCTCTTGTTGGAGGATTGGTGTCAACTTGCAGTTGTGTGCGCGCTGTTGTTGGTATTTCTGGACGGGTTGCAGGTGATGGTCGGTTCAAGAGTCCTTTGAAGTGATCCGCCCATTGTTTAATCTGTTTTTCTTCCTTGGTAATGGGCTTCCCTTGGCTGTCTTTTATAGGTTTCGCTTGTGTTGGTCTCTTCCCGGATAGAGATTTGGTTATCTGATATAGTGTCCTCAGGTCCTTTTTGCCTGCTGCCTTCTCAGCTTCAGTGGCCAGGTTGTCGTAGAATCGTCTTTTGTCCTTCCTAGCACTCTTCTTCACTTCTTTGTCCAGTGCTTTGTAAGTTGAGATCAGCATCTCCTTCTCCTGTCCGTCCTTGCATTGAATCATTTTCTCTTTCACCATTCTCCTCTCCTCTATTAGCTTCCAAGTGTCCGTTGAGAGCCATTCCTTGTCTTGTCTCTTCTTTCTTCCTAGAACCGTTGAACACGTTTCGTTGAGAATCGCCTTCAGAGACTTCCAATGTTCTTCCACGCATGATTCTTCAGTGCTGTCGCGTAGTGTTTCCTGCTTTGCTCTGACAGTTGCAGTGAAAGTGTCTTTTGTGGTTGTGTCCTTCAGTAATTGAGTGTTGAACTTGCATTGTGGCCTATCCCCAGCTATCCTCGAGGCTTTTAGTTTCACCTTGAAAGTCCCTTCTACTAGATAGTGGTCTGAACCCACATCTGCTCCTCTCCTTGACCTTGTGTCCAGTAGGCTCCGTCTCCACTTTCTTGAAATTGAGATGAAGTCTATTTGATTCTTGGTGTTTCCATCTGGTGAAATCCATGTCGTTTTGTGTATATCCTTGTGTTTGAACACACTAGCACCAATCACCAAATCATTGAAGGCGCAGAAGTCTGAGAAGAGTTCACCATTGTCGTTCATTTCACCGAGGGCCTCACGATCCATGGTGAGTTCTCTTCCTGTGTTGTCTCCTCCCAGCTTCGCATTCATGTCGCCCATCAGGATTTTGATATCGCCATTTGGGACGTTGTCCATTATTGCTTGTAGTTGTCTGTAGAACTCTTCCTTCTTCTCTTGTTCTGAGACGTTTGTAGGCGCATAGCATTGAATGACTGTAACTTTCCTTCGAATGACATCACGCTAAATTCAGGTTATCGCTTCAGCGGAATCCGAATGGACAATGACGAGTGGGTTGGAATGTCGGTGCTAGGGTGATACGGATGAGGTGGTGTAGTGAGAACGAGATGATGGATTATTGGCAAACGTGTGATCAACCAGAAGAAGAAGACAGGAGACGATAGAACGAAGTGGAGATGTGTTGTTGAAGCCCAAGGGAATAATAACATAATGTAATGAATATTTGTAATAGAAGTATATCGTAGTGACCGAATAAAGCTGATCAAGAGATATGGTAGTGGTCAAAAATTTGAATCACTATGAACTGTAGGACAGCAACACGCACATTTTGACAGCTCAAGAATTAAACATTGGTCTAAATATTCAACAAAAACAAAGCAATAACGGTTGTACAGATCTGATTGATAAAACAAATGCTTTTGATACTTACATCTACAACCTTGCTCAGCCTTTTGTCAAGATGCTACTCCTTGGGCCCTAAAGAACTTCGTGAGACATCTAATGGGTCAGCTTGTCATACGGGTTCTAATCTTTCAGATCTTTGACTTCAATTTTCACTGAAATATTACTTATCCACCTCACAATAATCCTTTTATTTGCGCGCTACTATACTCAGTTTAATCTTGACTACCTAGGCCTCATTAAAGCTCAAACGTTTTTCATATTTGCTGCTTGCCTAAAGCCTGGTTGCCTTGATTAAAAACACAACAACACCAATGTTTGAGCAAATCTATATTTTCATGGAAAACATCATAGTTTTCCAAGTAAGGTAAACATGGCAAGCATTGAACATTGCAAGTGTTTATTACCATCCTAAGGAGTCTCCAGCTCCTTCTTGTATCTATCTTGTAAATGTACTCACACTGACTTATTATCCATACTTGTATTTTATGCCATTTTGAAGTCTTACAGGACTTTCTTCTCTTCCTGAAATATCTTTTAATTATGTGGTGGCACATCACTTTCCCAAGTGTAGGCTGCTCATTGGATGGCAATAACTGTCAGGATGAAGTGGAAAGGAGTTTGGGTTGGTGCTCAACTTTGGTGGTGACCTGAGTGAAAAGTTTACAATTTTACATTTTTGCGAACCTACTCTGATTGAATATACAGTAATCCAACCATCCAAACTTTGGAAAAAGTGCTTATTTGTGCTTCACGATTGTAGTTTATAACACAGTCGGTCACGCCTGTGAAAATGGCATGCATTTCTTGTAAACTTACACGTTTATACGAAATATCAGTTATTACAAATTGGGGATTTGTATTCGGCAGAATTATTTGTAATGTATATAATAAATTTGACAGCTTTGCGCGCTTTTCGATCAGTGCGTTACTTTTTGCTGTAATATATAAAACTCTTATTTCTCTGCTATCGCTCACCACGAAGTTCTGGGAATTATTGAATTCCGTTAACTTTTGAACGCTTAAATTCTGGATTTACTATTATTCACTACTAATACCTGTAACAAAGTTTTTGGACATTTGTATGTTTTAACAATAACTAAAATGTAGAATTGTATATATTATTGGATTTATATGTTTAAGTTGGCCCAAGTCAGTGAGTCCAAGATTCTGGTACCATTTTAGTTAACTGTGCTGAACTATATTGCATGTTGTTTTATTGTATCGTTGTTGTCGCTTTATGCCCTTTTTGCCGTGAATTGTTTTTGCGTTATATTATATAATATATATATAATATAACGCAAAAGGTCGCTTTTCTCTAAACTTTATCTTACATAATCATTCCTTTCTCAGGCGTGAGGCTAGCAACCCCATCCTGTAAACAAAATTGCTACATAAACTTCAGCACGATTAACCACTCTGCACCAAAAGAAAAGTCTGTGTGGCGACGTGAAACGTCCGCACTATGTGCGAGGCTGGAAAAACTGCCCAGATCGCAAACGAGATGAAAAGATAAGGAATCGAAGTGCTGGGAATATGTGAAAGCAGATGGAATGGGAATGGACTCACCAAATTGTCAACGGGTAAGTAAGTGATCTACTGCGGTCACCCAGAAGATAACCACACGCACACCGAGGGCGTGGCTATCATGATGTCACCAACGGCAACGAAAGCCCTGATGTATTGGAAGCGATCTCGTCCAGGATAATGACCGCCAGATTCAACTCCAAAGGAAGGAAAGTGTCAATCATACAATCATACAATACCCACAAACAACACAGACCTCGAAGAGAAAGAAGAATTCTACAGACAACTACAGGCAACAATGGACAATACTCCAGCTGGCAACATGAAAATACTAATGGGAGACATGAACGCCAAACTGGGACCAGACAACACAGGAAGGGAACTCATCATGGGTAGAGAAGCTCTTGGAGAAATGAATGAAAACGGAGAACTCTTCGCCGACTTCTGAGCCTTCAACGAACTAGTGATCGGTGGCAGTGTATACAAGCACAAAGTTATCCACAAGGCTACATGGGTGTCACCAGACGGGCAAACCAAAAACCAAATTGACTTCATCTCAATCTCAAGGAAATGGATGCGCGGCCTACTGGACACAAAAGTAAGAAGAGGAGCAGACGTTGGCTCAGACCACTATCTCGTACAAGGGACAATCCAAATCAAATTAAAAGCTTTCAGGGAATCAGAAGCTGCAGATAGACCACAAACCAAGTTCAACACTCAAAAGCTGAAGGACCAGGATACAAAAGACATCTTCACCGCAAGCATAAAGGACAAAGCCGAGACACAAATCAACACCAGCGAAAAGGTCGGCGTCGAAAAGCACTGGGACGACTTGAAAACGGTGTGGAGTCAAACCTGCATGGAAGTTCTAGGCAGAAAGAAGAGACAGGACAAACAGTGGCTCACTGCGGACACTTCGAAACTAATAGAAGAGAGAAGGACAGTGAAACAAAAGATTATCCAGTTCACTGACGAGCAACAAAAACAGGAGCTGAATTCAGGCTACAATACACTGAACAAAAGAGTGAAGAAGAGTGCCAGGGAAGACAAAAGAAAATATTATGAAACCATAGCAAACAAAGCAGAACAAGCTGCAGGCGAAGGAGACCACACCACACTCCACCAAACAACTAGGCACCTTTCGGGAAAAAGTTCGACACAGATTAAGCCAATAAAGGACGACAATGGAAAGTCAATCACCAAAGAGGTGGAACAGAGAAAACACTGGGCTGAACACTTCAAAAGACTTCTAAATCGTCCGCCACCTACAACACGCCTAACAATACCAACAACGGAAGCAGAACTACCAGTGAACATTGACCCCCCGACGAAATCAGAAGTCCTGAATGCAATCAAGATGCGAAAAGCTAGGAAAGCACCAGGACCAGATGGAATCCCAGCAGAAGCTTCGAAAATAGACCCAGAGACAACAGCGGACTTGATGACGCCACTTCTGGAGAAGGTGTGGAAAGAGGGCAAAGTACCCGAGGATTGGAAGAACGGATACTTATTCAAACTTCCAAAGAAAGGAGACTTAAGTCAATGTAAAAACTGGTGCGGAATTATGCTTCTGTCCATTCCAAGCAAGATACTAAGCCGAATTATCCTGGAGAGAATCAAACAAGCCCTAGATGAAAAACTTCGACCGGAACAAGCTGGATTCAGGAGAAACAAATCATGTATTGATCAAATCGCCACTTTACGAATCATCATTGAACAAGGCTTAGAATGGCAGTCACCTCTCTATCTCAACTTCATCGACTTTGAAAAGGCCATCGACAATGTCGATCGAGAGGTGATTTGGCAACTACTTCGCTACTACGGGGTCCCATCGACAATTATACATCTCATCCAACAGCTATACGACAATGCTGCATGCCAAGTAATCCACAACGGGAAACTTACGGAAGCCTTCGAAGTGAAAACGGGAGTGCGACAAGGCTGTCTACTATCACCAATGATCTTCCTGATTGCAATCGATTGGATAATGCGACAGACAACGGCAACCAACGAGGGAACGGGCATAAAATGGACTCACACAAAAGACTTGGAAGATCTGGACTTCGCCTATGATGTATGTCTGATTTCCCACAAACGGGAAGATATGCAAGTGAAAAGCAACAAGTTGGCAGAAGAAGCATCAAAGATAGGACTTCAGGTGAACGTAGATAAAATGATGAAGATCCCTGGCCAACACCAACAGCAACAACAACAACGGACGACAGTCAGCATAAATAGGAGGAACCTGAAAGAAACAGCCTCGTTCACCTACCTATGAAGCATCGTTTCAACTACAGGCGGAACTGATGAGGATATCAAAGCCAGAATCCGAAAAGCAAGACAAGCTTTCTTTACTCTCAAACCTGTGTGGAGGTCAACAGAACTCAGCATCAAAAATAAGATCCGGATTTTCAACTCCAATGTAAAGTCAGTGCTACTATACGGATCAGAGACTTGGCGAGTCATAAAGAGCATCTCAAACAAACTTCAGACCTTCACTAACAGCTGTCTTCGCTCAATACTCAAGATCAGATGGCCGGCCAGAAAAGATCAGCAACAGGGATCTCTGAAAATAAGCGAACCAACCAGGAACCGATTGTGAAACAAATATGCAGGAAGAAATGGAGATGGATTGGCCATACTCTGAGGAAACCAGCAAGTGACATCATTAGACAAGCCCTCGAGTGGAACCCGAAAGGGAGGCGGCGAGTTGGTCCTCAGTGCAAGGGTGACTTGGAGGAGGTCATGCGAGGAGGAGATGAAGGCATGTGGACAGACCTGGAGCGGGGTGAAGAAGTTGTCAGAAAACAGAAGGCAATGAGGGTGCGAGGCTGAAGCCCTATGTTCCTCACCTGATAAAGATGAAGTTGGACAATTGCCCTACTAATGTCACCTCTGTTTTACTTATGAATAAACGGACATTTCAGGTAGTAAGTGCATTGCGAAGGCTGAAATTTGAATGGCTTCTATTTGATTTTGTGACTACATTGCCAGAAATTTGTGCCTAAAAGGAGCAATCTTCAGAATCTCGACGAAATAAGATATTTTGTCGACGTTTCTGAATCCTTTATAGTACTAGGCATACAAAGGATTTTGCAGAAGCCGTTGCAAACTAACTCGGGCACATAGTTGATGTCAGATCATAACAGACTGAGCCAGAGTTTGTGATGTTTAAGTTTAGAGCTCTTAAATTCATTTGGTTCTAAGAGTTGGCGTGCGTGCATCATCAAAAAGCCGGAAAAGCTTGAAGCCCTATGTTCCACTAATTCTCATCGCACAAAATTTGGCTGTTCTCGGCTCACTAGCCTAATAGTGCGTAGTGGACTAAGTGACTATGTATGTTCATACGCTCAATTAAAAAGGTTAAAACAAATACTGACATGTATGTATGTATAAGATATTCGGTCCACTTAAGTTAGTATGCACAAAAGATTTCATTTTGATAAATCACATAGTGCTATTCAGTAATATTAATATTATTGCACAACTCTGTGTGGTTTATTAAAATAATCTCTTATTCATTATGGAGTTATACTCTACCAGAGTGCCCAAGTTTTTTTACTTATATCAAAAAATGGAGTTATTTGAAAACTATGATAGTCACTGTCAATCACGCCTCATAAACCGTTAATGCCCAGCTCTTGCTACGCTGGGCCTCTCACTGCCCCTCGAAGATTTTAAGAAACGCTTAGTATCACCGGACGCAAAAACCAGAACACAGATTGGCCACTCGAGAGTTCTTTATTCTAATACCAACATATAACCAGCATTACTGGCATTACAGACTAAGGTCTAAGAACAAATATTACAACAACAAATCACGATATTACTCCTGACAGCTTTTTCTAGCTTCTCTCTGAACAGCGACCGATGAGACGATGACTGTCGTATTGATGCCTCCGCGGAAATTGGGGAAGTTGGTTTTGAGCAAACAACCATGAATTGATCGTTCAGTCTTCAACCGCATCGACACTCCCCGACAAAATACGGATCCATCCCTTTTTCCATCACGACCAATACACGTTGACTTGGATGCCATTGCGAGAACCTGGGTCACTCGGACAGAGCTGAAGTGGAAAACAAACAGAAAAGCCAGCAAACCACAGGCATACTCACAGCACAATCTCACACGTCAATGACGGCCTACACCTTCTAATTAAAGGCATCCTCTTGACATCTTGTGACACAATCGCCACTTGCTAGAATGACTCTTGCAGAAGGCGATAGGACCAAAGCGGCACCTCATGATACTCTTCACGCATCCTTTTATCTATTCATTACCGATTACCACTGCAATCGCTTGTCACTCATTCTGCCTCAGTTCTAGTAACGGTGACGTATGCAAGCCTCAGTCATCTACACTCTTGCTCCCCGGCATGTGGGACCACAGCTAATGATTATCTCCGTGTGCATGTCATTCTCAGGAATAGCCTCCCCGGCGTACACGACCCATCTGCTGTCTTTAACATCAATGAATTCATTCACGAATGTAGAAGACTAGAAACAACTTCAGAAGTAATCACGACGAAAATTTTAACAAAATTAAGCAATAACAACAAGGTACGAAAACAACGAGTAAACACAATTAATCCAAAATCCTAAATTGATAAGACACACCACACGTATATACAAACAGTGCAAATAACCTCGCGGATCATGTCTTGGTGGAATTGCAGGACATACACCAGTACGCCTACAACCCTTCTCAGGTTGATGCCCTAGGTTGGAAAATCGTCAAGTGGTTCATCCTCCGACTCTCGACTCTCAGCACCTTCCAGTAGACACAGTTTTCTAATATCTCGCACCAACATGCCACCACTTGTTCTCACCTCGACCGTCCTCACCAACCCATCACCACTACATAGTAGCCTTTCTACCACTCCCAAAGGCCATCTACCTGTGGCACATTTATCTGCTACTAATACTATGTCACCAACCTTTAAGTTTCTGCACAACATTTTCCACTTGTCTCTGGTTTGCAGTGTTAGAACATACTCCTTTAACCATCTTTTTTAAAATATATCTTTCATGTGCCTGGCTTGTTTCCATCTTCGAATCGTAGGTATTCGTTCCCTGCTTGAGTCCTCTATGCCAGGGTTGCCTCTCAACAATAATAATTTATTTGGGGTTAACACATCTAAATCCTTGACTTCCTCCCTCACAGGTGACAGCGGCCGGTCATTTAGTATTCGTTCAGCTTCACAAAAAAATGTCTCCAACGTCTCGTCATCCAAGCTCTGGTTTTTAATTATGGAGCTTAAAATACGCTTGATAATTCCTGAGTCTGTCCCATAGCCCGACTCTATGCCTGGCATGTGGTGGGTTGTAGTGCCACTCGATGTTTCTTTCCAGTAGCTCTTCATGAACTCTCGTTTGGGGACCTTCGAAGTACTCTTTAAGCTCGGCGTGAAAGCCAACAAAATTAGTCCCTCTGTCACTGAACATAATCTTCGGTGTACCTCGGCGATTTATAGATCAAAGTAATGCTAGCACGAATGAATCAGTAGTTAGCGTATGAACCATCTCAATATGCACAGCTCTCACTTTCAAACACGTGAATAAACAGCCATATCTTTTACGTAGGGTTCTGCCTCTCTTCACTACAAAAGGTCCGAACAAATCCACTCCGACGCAGTCGAATGGATAATTTCCCTCAGAAACTTGCCACGCTGGGAGTGGTGCCATCATCTACTGTGCTGAACGAGCATTTCGGAGTTTACATTCCATGCACTTATCAATTATTTTACGGACAGAGGTACCTCCCTTCACTATCCAGAACTTATATCGAATACTTGATAGTACTTGCGAAGTACCCAAATGACCTTCAAGAACATGGTAGTGTCTTATAATGAGATCAGTGACTGGATGGTAGCAAGGTAATAAAGCCGGATGACGGGTCTCATATGACGATTCTAACATTTGTAGACGTCCACCAACCCTAGCGATCCCTTCGGAAACTATCGGAGATAATTTATCTAACCGCACCTTGAAATCTGCGAAATCAGGACTATCCTCCTTGGCAATCTCACCCCACGCTTCCCACTGAGCAGCCCTCAAAATCGCTAACTCTGCATTTCCGATATCTTCGACTCTCAAAGGTCCCACATTCATATTTTCGTATCCCGCAAGATGCATGACCTTTAAATACGTAACATATCGTGTCAACCACGCAACAGCTTTCAGTAATTTGTACCAAGAAGAAAAATATTTAAAAAGTGGATGTAAACCTGAATGTCTTTCTTGAGTAGATGTTAAACTGACACTTGTCTTCAACTCCAAGGCACACTCGTTTATCGGTGGTTCATCTTCTCTACGAGGCCACATACTATCAGCCCTTAGCAAGAACTCTGGACCTTTCCACCACTTATTTTTAACAACATTCATATCAATAACTCCTCATGAGGCTAGATCAGCTGGATTTTTTCCAGACGGTACGTACCTCCACTGCTCAACAGTTGTTATTTCACGAATTTGAGATACTCTGTTAGCTACAAAACATGCATATCTTGCTGACTCGTTGCGTATATAATATATCACAGACATCGAATCAATCCAACTCTGTACACACCGTTCTCAATAACTGTGCAGCTAGTAAGGCTGCAGTAAGTTCTAATCTCGGAATCGAAACCGTCTGTAGAGCTGCAACTCTAGATTTACCCATCACTATGCGAACATCTATATCATCCCTTAAGGTGGTTCCGATGTATACGGCTGCTCCAAACCCAACCTCAGAGGCATCAGAAAAAACATGGAAGTCAATTATATCATGATTTCTCGATGGCTTAAGTGGACGTGAGAAGGAATGTAGATTCAACGTTCTTAAACTGCTAACCCACCCATTCCATTCTTCTCTCTGCCTCTCACTTAATGGTTCATCCCACTGTGACTCTTTCCTGCATGTCTCTTGAAATAACCTCCTAGCCGGAAGTAGATAAGGTGCTACTAATCCAAGTGGGTCAAACACGGACGACAACACAGAGAGCACAATTCTCCGTGTAACTGGCTTATCAATATCACCAACAATAAATCCAAAGGAATCAGAGTTCACATTCCATCGCATACCTAATGTGCGTTCAACTGGTAGAGTATCAACAGGTAAATCTCGTACAGTAGGTGCTCTGACTTGTGGAACTATATGCTTCAAAACGTCTAGGCTGTTCGAGACCCACTTAGTTAAACGAAAGCCAGCCTTAGCTAACACCTCAGTAGTGCTTGTTGACAATTTAACTGCAGACTTATCATCATCGAAGGAGGCTAAACAACAATCCACATAGAAGCAACAATCGATGACACCCAGCAGATCATTAGAACCGAATGTGGACACTGCCTTTCGTAGAGCAAAATTAGCACAAAACGAGGAGGACGTGGCGCTAAATGGATGGACTGTCATCCTATATTCTGACACCTTACCACAAGGACCGTCACCAAACCACAAAAACCCTAAGTGATCTCTGTCACTCTCTGGCACCTTCACCTGTAGGAACATTTCCTCAATATCCCCAGCAACGGCAACTGTAAACTTTCTGAATCTTAACAGCAGTCCAACTAATGAGCTCACACAATCTGGGCCACTATACAGATTATCATTCAAAGAGACTCTTTCATGTTTCGCAGAACAATCGAACACCACACGGGGTTTACCTGGCTTCCTCGGGTTAAAGACGGGATGATGGGGCAAATGCTACTTCCCTGGTTCACCCTGATCAACTGGTCTTTCAACGTAACACTTCATTACGTGTTTGCCGACGGCATCCTCATATTTGGCTCAGAGTTCTGCATCCGTCAGAAACTTCTTCTTTAAACCCATTAGTCTCTTAAGTGCAACTTTTCTATTACAAACCAACTGTCCATTTTGAATCTCCATGGTAGGCCAACACTGAAACGCCCATTTTCGTATTAACAGGACTCCTCAACCATTTTAACTGCCTTTAAGTCTTCTACAGAACGACCCTTCTCTGGGACGCCGCAGTCACAAAACTCCTTGTCATACGTATTTTTAATCATAGTCTCCAGTTTGTCCCCACTGTTTGCAACTAGTGATGATATGTGGACCATGGGTATAGGTCCTCTCACTGTCCATCCCAGCGGTGTTTTCGTCGCGAACAGATCACCTCTACCTCTGAATCTCTCTTCTGATACCTTATGAGCTTCTGGTAAACTACATCCAATGAGTACTCTCACTCTTCCATCTTGCAATGTTGGAAGAGGTATGTCACACAGGTACGGCTTACCGACAACCGTTTCACGACTAGGTACTATAGCTTCGCCGAGTTTCATACTGGAGGTAGTGTAAGCAGTATCTACTTCAACCGTTTCCCCAGTAGTCAAGGATTCTAACTGGAATGACGCTCGTTCACATACCACTGTTTTCGAAGAATCAAAGGTATTCACAACCAAGGATTGCTTTGGGCCCTTAATACCCAGGCAACCAGCCAGCTTAGCATCTATCAGTGTAACGTCTGAACCATTATTCAACAGTGCATAAGTCTCCACCGAAGATTTCGGTCCTTTCACCTTAACTGGTAATACACCTAAATAAACTTGTGGGTTGTCAGGGGGTCTAGAGATACTATTACAATTAACCGAATTTCCCGGTTCGTTTACTATCCTCGGAAGTGGATGCATATCAGCTAAACAAATACTTCCTTTGTTTGTCGCCATACAATTCAACTTTGTATGCCCCGTCTTTAAACAAATGAAACAGCCGCTTTTGTTTTGATGATTTCAGCACAAACAGAGACCTGGGCAACTAGATGGCTGTCTTCTTATTTTAAGGATAGGAAACAGCATACTTTTTTGGCTGGAAAGCGCTCCACTTCTCAGCTAACTGAAAGTGGTGTGCCTCAGGGTGCAGTACTTTCTCCATTTCTTTTCTCTTTCTTTTTGCATGACCTTCCGAACTCACCCAAAGTCAACTTCATTAAGTATGCTGATGATCTGACCGTTTCTGTCCCTGTAGTTTCCACATCGGATTTTTCCCATATGAATGGCTTCTTAGCTGAAGTTAAGGATTGGTCTGGCTCAAATGGTCTTAAACTAAATCCAACTAAATGTAACACTGTTGATTTCAGCTTGAGAAGTGAAAAAGACATGCATGGATTGATCCAATCTCATGATTGTTGTAATATTGATGGTACCATGATAGAGAGTAAGCCAAGTGTTTCTTATCTTGGCATTAGTTTCTCTTCAAACCTTTGCTGGTCGTTTCATATTCTTATAGCTTCTAAGAAAGTTTTCCGTCTGACTTATTACATAAAGAAGTTGAGGCACTCAGATATAACCCAACCTCTTCTCATACAATTTATTAATTCATGTGTTTTGCCCATCATTCTTTATTGTTCTCCATTATTCTTCCCTGGGCTACTCAAGAAAGACCATATTATACTACGAAGAACATTGAGGGCTGTAAGTAGGTTCAGTGCTATCCCTTTGACTGAACTAAATGACACTGTTGTCAATAGGCATATGAATTCTTGTAAACACTTAGCTAAAGTTGTCTTATCTGACAGTGAACATCCTCTTTATTCACAATTGTTTCCTTGTATCTGTTCGGGTAAGACCAGAAGAAATTTCATAAACATTTATGCTGGTACTACAAAATATAAAAATTCGACCGTACCATATTTGGCACGAGTATTGTGTTAAGAGACAAATATCAGAAAAGAACTTTTACAACTTTTAAATCATTAACTAAACTATAAAATGTAATGATGCATATTAATGCATGTGTTATTTGTTATATTATCTATTTATTATTTACTATGATCTAGCAATGGTGTGATTTTGTCGGGGTTTTATTTTTTCCTATGAACTATCAATATTTTAACATTTTATACATTTATATAATTATAAACAGAGCTAAACCATTGCAATGTGTAAAAGAAACGCTGAAAATTCCGTGCTGTAAATTGTTATTGTTGTGGAATAAATTGATTTTATTATTATTATTTTTAACCTTTCTACGGGGTCATAACAATGAAGCGATTGCAATCACTCAATTGATGCGTGTTACGACAAGCAATACACTCATCCTTTCTCGACGTGCCTTGAGCCTTCACCACGAATGCTTCCTTTATATTCACTGGTTCCTTAGCTTCTACATTAGAATGCAAAATGCTGGCGAATTTGCATATCGCATGGTCGACAGTGTCCTGTACTAGTTTCAGAATATCATCAAACTTCGGCTCAATACCTTCATCCTCTATACGAGAGCTTATCTTCACCCACTTCCCTTGCAGTCGGGTAGGTATGCGTCTCGCTATTACCTCTAGGACGGAACCTGACTTCAGATCTCTCACGCAATTCATCGGAATCAACGTATTCTTGTAAGTCAACAGATTATCCGAAAATTGAGAGAGTGCCTTGAAGTCATCTTGTAATTGACTACCGTTACCTTTAACAGCCTCGAATACGTTCCTTACAATCATCGAAGTTCTTCTGAATCTTTGACACAGTATACTCATAGCCTCAGAGTATCCTTAGTTAGGGGACATGAACTTACAGCACTGTATAGCTCTTGAAGCAACCCCAGTGCAGTACCTCATCAAATACATCAACTTCATTTCATCATTTAATAAAAAGCCACTCAAAGTGATATCGAACTCCTTTACAAACTGTGGATAATCAGCTGGGTTTCCGTCGAAACATCGTGGTTCAAATTTAGGGAGTTTGATATTCCTATTATCCCTAAACGGTGAAACATTAACATCAACCATGTTATGCTTAACATCAGACACATCTTAACAAGTAACAGACAAGTCAACATGATTCACTTTTCTGCTTACTTCCAAGACGCTCTCTCCCTTCTTTGACCCAGGCATCACGGAACCTAACCGAAGTTCCAGAAACTTCCAGATAACACTTGTCCTAAGAAGAGTTGCAGCCGCTAGGAATGACAAACGAAAACTATCAGAAACTATCAGAAACTGTCAGCCACTTCTCATAAACTCTCAATGTCCAGCTCCTACTACGCTGGACCTCACTCTGTCACTCAAAGTCTTTCAGAAACAATTGATATTAACCAACGCGAAAAACCAGAACACAGATTGGCATCTCGAGAATCCTTTATTCTTCCATCAATATGTAACCAACAATAAGGTTATTATACACAAGGTCTAAGAATAAATGTTATAACGATAAGTCATTATAATACTTCTGATAGTTTTTCTGTCTTCCAACGAACAGCGAACGATGAGACGATGACTGCTGGATTGATGACTCTCATCGGTCGCTGTTCAGAGAGAAGCTAGAAAAAGCTGTCAGGAGTAATATCGTGATTTGTTGTTGTAATATTTGTTCTTAGACCTTAGTCTGTAATGCCAGTAATGCTGGTTATATGTTGGTATTAGAATAAAGAACTCTCGAGTGGCCAATCTGTGTTCTGGTTTTTGCGTCCGGTGATACTAAGCGTTTCTTAAAATCTTCGAGGGGCAGTGAGAGGCCCAGCGTAGCAAGAGCTGGGCATTAACGGTTTATGAGTCGTGATTTACAAAGCTCGTCACTCATGATTACAATGTCATTGACATATCTTCTATAAAGTGGTGTATTTTCGATTAATCCTCTGATAAACTTTCAATATGCGGCATATACATGTCTGCTAAAAGGAGCCCTAGCGGACTTCTCATAGCAACACATCGACCTGACGGAAGCCATCACCTTCAAATGTGAATCTAACATTGCCAGTACATAGAAGTAATGGATCCCTCAAATAAATTCTACGGAACGGGATGAAAATCTATGTGTGGAAATGTAATAATAACACAAAATGTCAATTGCTGTAAGTAAATGCACGTTAGTGAATAAAGAGTTTACATCAAAAGAGTACACATTTTCATTCATGATATTAGTATGTAGTAATTTATTGTAATCGTAGTATTAGTATTTCAAGATGACCGAATTACAAGAATCCAAACAAAACACAGAGAGGGCGGAATTCAGGAATTTGTATTTAGCGGAATTATTATGCAATTCATATATGAAACATATTAACAGTCAACAGTAAGTACTTAAACAATACAGAGATAGAAATTGTCAATCACCACATCCGCCACACGTCGAATATCTCCTTGCGTATTTATAACGATGTCTCGGTTTGCTTGCAAGTAGCTGCGACCTTCTAATTGATTCTGTGATATTATCTTCATCACTGTTATCTGGACTTATTTCAGAATTATCTATTTTATTTATTGTCACTTTGTCCAGGTGTCCGTTATGAACTGAGTGATCGTTGATGTCTAATATCTTCACCACTCGATTTCCCATTTTTTGTAGTATGATTCCAACAGAAGGTCTGCAGTCATTCCCTTTGTAATAATGCACATTAGAAGTCGTGGACATCAGATGCTTTTTGAGAATTCGAGATTTGAAAAGTTTTGCAGGACTTTCACGGGTACTTGAATGTTCTGCATTCAACAGACGCAGTCTATGCATATGCAGCAATTCCTCCATTTTAATCAGTTACTCTCTCATCTCATTCAGTTCTTTTCGTGTTTTAGACAGTTCGCATTGTAACTCGGCTACCTCATTTTTGGAAACAGTTGACGCTTGAGTTGCTGAACTTGTAGCGGAGGTTTTTATTGGATGAGATTGAGTATTTTGAAAAGTTGAAAGACACATTGACTCCATTTTACTAGACAGCTTGGGAGAATTATAAGAATGTTGAGCAACATAAGTATTCGAACTCCTGCAAACCGTCTTGATGTGTCCAACTTTACCACATTTGTGACACTTAGCACCCCGAAAACGGCAAGTGCTTCGTTGATGTAACTTTCCACAGGAAAAACACGGTTTAATGTTTTTGATCTCTGGCTGTATTCTATTAACTGTCGACGGCAGTTTGGATTGCTTTCCATGACCACTAGTATTTTCGACTTTAGAAAGCATGACATCAGATACTGACGTAGTGGGAGCAGAGTATTCATTATTGACATCTTCATATGTAATACATACATCTTTAGCAGTTTGAAACGTACAAGAAGGAATCTGAATTAACTCTTTCTCTAACTTAGGAATATTGATTTCAGCAATTAGACGATCACGTAGTTGTGTATGCAGCTGATCTCCAAAATTACACTTTGAAGCAGAATAAAGTCTCTAATCCTCTGTTTGGGAGCACGAACCAGTTTATGGAATTGAGCCCTCTCTCTGGTCTCAAATGTAGTTACATGAAAGTGATTTATCAGAAGTTCACGAATCTTGACATATGACAGAGAAATAGGCTGATCTGGAAACGACAGAGTCTTCACTAGGCTATACGCATCTAGTCCAATAGCAGTGATGAAATGTGCTGGTATTTTGTCATCCCGAACATTCTTGGAAATGCACCACGCATCGAAGCATTCAAAATAATCAGCAATCTCCCGCGGAGACCCATTAATTGGAAATTTTTCCAGGTTATTTAGTTCCATCGCGACGCCAATTTGTAGTAATTTATTGTAATCGAAGTATTTGTATTTCGAGATGACCGAATTACAAGAATCCAAACAAAACACAGAGAGGGCAGAACTCAGGAATTTGTATTTAGCGGAATTCTAATGCAATTCATATATGAAACATATTAGCAATCAACAGTAAGTACCTAAACAATACAGAGATAGAAATTGTCAATCACCACATAGTACCATCAAGATAATTAACCAGTTCGAACTTATCCTTTAATACATACTTACGGAATTGTGTTTTGACTAGCTGCAGTAATCTTACTAACCATTTAGCAGGTTTGTGTGCCGGAGTTTTGCACATTAACAATCTAGGACGTAGAGGATTTTTGGATTTCTATGTTTTTGGTAAACCATACATATGCGGGAATTTAAATTCTGATGGTTTTAAAGGGTCACATGTATCTTTACATATAGCGTTTAGGCCCAAAATTTTCCCTAGATTAGCCTTGCAACAACTGAATATCTTCTGAAGAGGGATCATGGCTGAATCTACCTTTATCATCGAAAATAGACAACATTTCAGATCTGTAGTCACTTCTGTTCATGAGAACTACTCCAGAATATTTATCAGGTTTCGTGAATGTTATGTTAGGGTATTCCCGTAGCTCTTCCAACGCTTCGAAATGCTGGGAATTTAAACTGCTTTCCTCTTTCGGATTGTTATTTGAAGACTGGTGAACTATATTCACCATTTTGTCTTTAAACCAATCCTGATCTCCATTGGATGTTGCGACAAGAAGTTTGAGTTGGTTGCACGAGTTTTGGAACTCAGCATGCATGGCTAAATGCGCGAATTGTGTATGAGGAACACAAAATTTAAGCCTAAGTGATAAAGCTTCTCTCTGATTAGTAGGTAGAGTACCATCTAGTAGATTTGTCACATATTTATTGGGATTCACAAGAAAAATATCTGCTCAGTTTCTATCATGATCAGTTGAACACTTCAACTGATTTTGTATATACGTTTTGTTTTCTGAGTAACATCGCTACACGACTGAAGGAATTTCATGTGTCATATACACAGTTGCTGCCTGCGTAATTATTATCGCTATGTGAACAAACCTTATTATCATTATTTTTGCTATCATTTATAATCATCGCTAATACTGACGTTCGAAACAATTAGCACATTATCATTATCATCATCGTTTGGTCCACAAACTCACCGTTCCCACAGCGAGTGTTCTGTGTGATATTATCAAACGGTGATGCAGTATTACCTTCTGTGTGTTTGTATCATCAAGCGAATTTCTTCTCCGGTGGTACCGTACTGTGTATGCATGTGCTCTGTTCCTATATTTACGACGATTGCTTAATAATGTGGTTTGAGAGATCAGTGCATTTTGATGTTACGCTGTCACCTGATGTTGGCAGGGTTTTGGAAATCAGACGGGAAAGCCAATAGAATTGACGAATTTGCAGTTGACGAATATACAAAGCATAGTGCATAAATACATTATGTATGGTTGATGCACTACTCACTCGATGAATGTCTAAGCATTTCAGTGAGGCCACAGATTCGTCAGGTTTGTCATGAATATGAATTCAGATGAGATAAGATGGACGTCAGCTCGTTGTTGTCTGTCTGATGAACGCAGTGAGTCAACTGACATGAGGTGAACAACAGTGTGAATACATCGAGAGTAGTGAAGATGGTGATTGGAGAAGTTAACTCGTCATCGAGACTTAGATCTCATGAACTTGTACTACTTACTATATGAAGACATTACATAGAGTAAAAGAAGTCTGTCCAGCTATGAATACTGACTGGTTTGCATAACAGGATGTGCAGAATATTTAGGGCATCAAGTAAGTTCTTCAAGTCGACCGAACGTCAGGCGTTTCGTCGTCAACGATCAAGTGGCAGTCAATCCATGCGCATTGAAGCACATGGCGGTCAATATACTTTTTAATGGAAAAGAGCTCGGCGGCTTCGATGTGGTGTGATCATCTTCCAGTAGCCGTAAGTCTTACATTCCCCTTTCGCTAGTTGGGGCGGTGTTAAGAGCAGTCTGACCACGAGGCTGTGTCAGCTGGGTTAAGGGGTCAGCAGATAGTGTGGCTAGAGCTCAAGACTAGCAGGACCGATAGCCACGCATCATTCCTCAACGTTATATCCAGTCGAGACCAGCTTGAAACGAGTTGAAAATAATTCAAGCAGCCTAACCAACTGGTTTCCAGTAATACAAGCCTGAGTGGTCATCGATTACTGCCAGTAAAGTCTGGTACCATGATACCTAGGTCTCCGACCCGCACATTTCCATTTAATATTCATCCATTTGTGTCGTTGTTGTAGGAAGGAGACGTATTCCCCGGGCCAATGTTTCAAAAATACATCGGTTATATAGTTGACTTGTGCCCAGCCTCTGGAGAACTCAGGAAGGATTAATTGCACTTTGCATGTGAGGGTGGGAGAGCATATTCCAAAGCGATTAGAAAAACAGATGAACTATGAAAACTCGACAACCAAACGCAGAGTTAATTATTCATGTTCCTAAATCCTTCTCGTCACTTTGTGTGTTTTAATCGACCTCTGATTTTCATATAAATTTACTTGACAAGTAAATGTGTGAGGGGTTAGATTATTCAAAATATATTGCGCATAAATTATCTCGAATCTTTCAGGTAGTCTCCGTATTCTGATAACATTATTCAAATGCATGAAAGGGACTAAGAGTCTCAAACTTTTGATAGTATCTTCTCTTCACACTTGCAAAGGTTTTACACTAGAACTTTGATCTTCCCTGCATATTTTCACTATTACGCCTACAAACAGGGAAGACATAGTCCGATCACCATCTGTAAATGTTGAACACCTAATGTAAGCTTTGTTGTAGTTCACCATTAGGATGTTGCCTGCAAACGGGTGTCCAACATCCACAATAAACTTAAGAGATGATGATAATCAGTCAATGAGAAAACACATGGTCTTAATTACTGCACGTGAAGCCTAAGAATAGCGGCCTACACTGGAGTCCATGTGGTGGTCAATGAAGCCTGGAACCTCACTATGCGTACTGTTTTCGGTGTAAACAGGCATAGGTCTGCGTTCGTTTCAAATGGTCAAAAAGTCAGAAATGATTATACGTTAATGAAGATGCGTTCTTCATACATGTTTGAAGTTGTTTCCGAAATAATGAAGATTCAACGCTTAACTGACTTAACATAGCTATCTGGATCCACATACGCACAACTCGATTATATCTTTAGAAGTCTAAAACTTGGGCACTCTGGTAGAGTATAACTCCTATATAGGTAGGAATTTATTTTGATAAGTCACACAAACTATCGCTCATAATCATGTCACGTTTGTGCTCGAAATGCCATCAGTTGACTTTACTGTATAGCACTGTGTGATTTATACAGAAATAAGATCTTATCTATAACAAAATTTATTTACTGCTTATTGTCATATAATTCTTGAAATTATGGTCCAAATCTCTAAAAAACGTGTTCGTAGAAACACAATTGTTTTAGATAGTGGCTTAAATTCGGTTATAACTGCATTACCGCCTCGTAATACAGTATCAACTACTAGCTCTCAAAATGGTTTGAGTGCAGATCTCACTCCTGTGATACAGGTGAAAGATGTTCTGTTAGAGAACTCTGAGTTCTGTAAACTAAACCTCCTTTTGAAAGATATGCAGAGGCAAGTAAGTGAAATTCAGAAAAAATTAGATCAGTTTGATAGTATGTCACTGCCAATCTCAAATACCACGGAGAGCCGTTCTGATATTGGCCAGGTTAAGTGTTTACTGGATGTAACTCAAAATAAGCTTTTGAATTTAGACCCAATAGCCTGTCTTTTAGAAAGGCATCCTAAAATATCTCCAGACAACCTAAATAAAGCTGAAAATCTGATTGACTGCTTGGCTACGGAGGTGATGAAGCGTATAACCTCTTCTCACCAAGCTATAGTTTACAACGTCCCAGACTCTCTGCCCCTGAAAACTGTAAGACACAAAATCCTGATTTGTTGCGGCATGGCTAGTGTTCCATGTGAATGCAAACGACTTCGTAAAAAGTCTAACCAGGCTAATTGCCCAATCATTTTTAAATTCAGTAATTCCCTTGATGCTAGTAAGTTTACTAAATGTCAGGATCACTTAAGACTGAATAGCAGTTATAAGTCTATAACCGTAGCTCAGGATAAAACACCGTGTCAGCGCAGAATAATGCGTAGTAATAACCTGGTCACCTCCTCTAGCTCTAGCTTTGATTTACCAAATAAGGATCGTGCACAGCAACAGACACCTAGTGCTGAAACTAGCATTCAGCAAACTACACAACAAACACACCTGCCAATGGAACTAGGAACTGATTTAGATACCAGTACCCCTGTAAACAAAGCCTCATCGAAAGATGTTAAAATGACTAGAACTTCTGCAAGTTGTTCTAAGAAATTTCCCCCCAAACGTAGTAACCTCACCACGATGAACAAATTTCGCAGGGTTGAGACTAATGATGGGGAAGAATACTTTGTATTCAATAAGCCTGCTGAGAGTAAGAATGCCAACAAACCATCACTTGTTACGAAAAACTCCTCTCGAAACATAAGTACATCTGGAGGTGTTCCGCATGCTCCACCTTATAGAAAGTCAGGCTCCAAGACTCCTAAAGTCTTGCAGCCAAAGCACCTTCCTTCACAATTCCCTTTAAGTTATAAAAACAACCCGAAGGTGTATACCGGTATGACGAATAGCAGTTGGATGGGTAGACCTTCTGATGCTATGCCTTTTAACCGCCAACCTAGGCCCAACCTGTACTACCCTTATATCCAGGAACACATGGTAAATTTTCCAGGTGTCCTGAATCACTGGTACGACCCATGGCACCTAGGACCACCTCATTGCACACCAACTCCGATGTGCAGACACCCAGTCCGACCTCCTTTTCATTCATAAATTCTTGCGGTGCTGACGCACAAATAGATTTAGGTTATGGTGACATTTTAAGCCAGTTTGTAGTATCCCGTGACTTATTCACGATATTGCTAATTAATGCACGCTCCTTAATCAATAAGATATCTGAACTAAGGACATTATTATTAGTCGCCAAGCCTACTGTAGCTCTGATTACTGAGTCATGGTGCTCATCCTCAGTACTTGATGTGCATATAGGTATCGATGATTACACTGTACACCGTGCAAACAGAGATTGCAAGCGTGGTGGAGGATGTCTCATATATATACATAACTCATTTGTAGTCAGTAAGGTGGAAGATGAAACAATGAATAATGTACCTGACTCACTCTGGGTTGTCTTACATGGAGATAAGTACAAACTTCTCATAGGCTGTGTTTATCGAGCACCAAGCGCAACAAAAGAAACTGATGCGTTATTAGCTAAATCGTTTGCACATGCATCCTCGTTTAGTGCTAATTACAAAATAATTGCAGGGGACTTCAATCTTCCAGAAGTTAATTGGCTAACTAGTTCCGGCCCCCAACGCTTCGACGAATTACTTGCCACTATAGACTGTTATGGATGGCAACAACACGTCCAGACACCTACTCGTGGGGACAACATTTTGGACCTTGTTTTTTGTCATGACACAATCCCAGTATCCACTTATGTTGGTAATAGATTTTCCAGTAGTGACCATAGAATGGTACTCTGCTCTCTGCCTTTCTCACCACTAAATACAGGAAACAAACAAGACTCAGGAAGCACAATATGTCGTAGTTACAAATATACAGACTGGGGATTAGTCCAAGAACTTATTCGACTCTGTCAATGGGATGACTATTTTACCACTGACTCCCTGGAGGCCTTAGTAACCCTGTTTTACAGGAATGTTACCCTTTGTCTAGATACAGTTGCCCCAAATAAAATAGTGAAATTAAGTAGACACCGAACTGAATATATTCCAAGGGCACACCGTAATAAGTTAAGGAAACTGAAGAAACAGTACTATTCCACTAAGGACATATCACTATTGCTCTCAATCCACGAGTCTCTTGAATCTATCAAGCGCCTACGTTCTCAAAAGGACCTCGACGAAGAGTTAACGGCACTTGAAAGTACCTCCAAAGTTTATAACTTAACGGCACTTCTTAAAAAACGAATGCAGTCAGCGAGGGAAATCCCATACTTACTTCACGACAAAGTAATCTACAATGAACCTGCCACTATCTGTGAACTCTTCAGTGATTGGTTTGCAAACTTTAGTTTAGAAACACATATGCCTGGTGAAACCGCTCCCCTTACTATCTCTTCCCTTGAAAGCATTGTGTTCACTAATCAACTAATAGTACAAGCAATTAAAAGCCTTAAACCTTCCACTAGTACGGGACCGGATGGCCTCGCTTCGATAATTTTCAAAAACAGTGGGTGTGATATACCCCTGTTACTTCTTAAATTCTTCTCAATATCTATGGACACTGGCACTTACCCTAGTGAGTGGAAAACTAGCTTCATAATTCCACATTACAAATCTGGTGATAGGGCAAACGTCCGCAATTACAGACCCATAAATATAACCCCAGTTATCTCACGAATCATGGAGAAAGTTGTAAAGGATCAATTGTCAGACTACCTAATTAGGGAGGATCTTGTTACAAGGTCTCAACACGGATTTCTCAAAAATAGATCCTGCGTTACTTGCCACTTCGACTTTTTCAACTGCATCACTAGTAATCGCGAAGCACGTAAGCTAGTCGTTGTTCTATACTTCGATATATCTAGGGCATTTGACATGGTATCTCACAGTATTCTCTTTGAGAAGCTGTACTCTTGTGGAATTCGCAACCCATTACTGAACTGGTTAAAATCATTTCTAAGCAACAGGGTACAAATAACCAAAGTTGGATCTGTATTGTCTCACCCTAGGCAGATCTCAAGTGGGGTCGTGCAAGGTAGTGTCCTAGGTCCACTTTTATTCACAGTTTACATTAACAGCATTTGCAAGTGCTTCACCTCAGGTAAACCATTCCTATATGCTGACGACCTCAAAGTCGTCTACTCCTGCTACACTCATGAATTAAGCGATATGGTTACTAAAATACATCTTGAACTAAGTAGCCTTGCAACGTGGTGTGCTGAATCCTGTCTAAATTTTAACATTGACAAATGCGGCTGGATTTGTATCGGCAACAGTAAGCTTGATCTAACTCTTGAAATAAATGGGCGAAAACTAGCTAAGCTCAATTCAGTCGTAGATCTCGGTATTAGATACTCTAGTAACCTAACGTTCGCTGAACAGACTGATTATGCCAGACGTAAAACGCGTAGGCTGATAGGATGCATAACACGCAATTTCTTTTGTTGTGAAACTAGGGTTTTATTATACAAAGTATGTGTCCGACCTATCTTAGAATACTGCCCGTTTATTCTTAGCGGACTAAGACAAAATGACAAGCTTAAATTAGAGGGAGTGCAACGGCAGTTTACCTCAAGAACTCTTGGTTTAGAAAGTGGTCTGGAATACCATGAGAGATGCGTAAGACTAAGATTAGAACCCCTCTGGAAAAGACGCCTTAAGCTAAACCTAATCTTTTACTATAAGCTAACTAATCTTCTCTTGCATTCCTCCGAGCCAATAACTAAACCTACCGCTGTCATCAGTTACAATCTTAGAAATCATCACAACCTAGCTGCTATTGAGCACTGTCAGACTTACGTGCGGTACAACTTCTTCTTAAATAAGTTTTCAGTCATTTGGAATAGACTACCAGCTAATGTGCGCGATGCAAACACACTTCCAGTGTTCATCTCCTCAGTCACCAGACTGCTCAAAGATGACAATGCACTTATACGTCTGACTCTTACACCCTCTTTTTCACCCTACATAGATATTTTAAGTTGTTTAAACGTGTAGTTACAGCAAACTACAATTATAAATTTTAATATTATTGGAACTAGATGATTAACATTTCTACACAGGACAGTAATATTAGTTCACACATAATATAAAAGTTAGCATAACGGGACTAGTTAGTTTGTGTACCAAAATAACCACAGTTACTAAACAGAATATATATGTATATATTTATTAATCACTCCTTAAGGACTCCCGTTGCTTTCTTTTGCGTTGCTGTTGTTTGTCTTCTTTTTTCTCTCACCATTTCAGCTTCCATTTGACTTTTTGAATGAGAATGAATAATGTGGATATTTGACCATTTACAATGACAAATGATCTGCAAACATTATTGGTCCCGTATCTTTCAGTTGCCTGGTTAATAACGAATTAACTTTCTCCACGACGCAACCTGGATTACATTTGTGGATTACATTTGTGGAATATACTCTTATACCAATGGAAAAGTATCAATTTGTAATACAACTTCACGATTGTAGCTTATAACATAACTGATCGTATCTGTAAAAATAGCTTCCTTATTACCCAATTTGGATATAAATCAAATCAAAAATGAGATTCGGATTTGTACACACCCAGGTTATATTGAGGAATTACTTCAAGCTTTATTTTTTCCCAAGTATTTTTAATCCATCCAAAACTTACTTGGGTTTTTTTGTTAATGCGAAGACAATATTCCTATATTTCATGATGTGCTCCATTGAATGACTTGTTATATTGTGGAATAACTTCAAGCTTTATTTTTTCCCAAGTATTTTTAATCCATCCAAAACTTACTTGGGTTTTTTTGTTAATGCGAAGTCAATATTCCTATATTTCATGATGTGCTCCATTGAATGACTGGTTATCATATTGTTCCCACAGACCTAAAAAAATGGCATGCATTTTCATGTAAATTTATATGTTTATATGAGAATATACATTATTATAATTATTATTAAAACAAAAACGCCAGCAACCATGTAACTTAACCATAAACCGAATTTATGAAATTTAATTAATGCTTATCCATGCCTGTATATTTGGTGTGTCCTACACAAGTAGGAAAAAATGTGTACTTTATTAAAACATTATTATTAATTATGATTGCTAATCGTATATGTAATTTATCATATTGATGATGCCTGTAAACTGGCGTCTCTCATGTACAAAATGAGAATATACTATTATTATTATTATGTCACATTTGTGCTCGAAACGCCATCAGTTGACTTTACTGTATAGCACTGTGTGATTTATACAGAAATAAGATCTTATCTATAACAAAGTCACGCCTATATTCAATAAGTTCGCCCCAACACCTGGCCATCATTCATTCTGCTTATCGCCTAAATGCTATCGTCAATACGCTCTTCTGTCTCCGCGAGAATCTTCACATGTCCCTTGATCCATGCGAAGGTCCCCAAATCTCTCAACAGTTAATTCAAGTTATCGTGCACCTATGCATACACGGATGACATTCTAATAGCTAGTCGAGACAGATGTTTGCATTATCTAACTTCATGTTACCTCATGTTCTGACCGATCGTGCATTCTAAATGGTTTCAGATGACAAGCAAATCTCACTGACTATAGTTTCACTGAGGAGTTACTGATGAGGAGTTACCGAAAAGACGTATTTCAATAAATTCGGTTGTCTAATTGTAATAATAATTCGAGTAGTTCAATTAATAATAATAATTTTGTTCGTGTGCTTTCGGTTTTACTCTGTCGCGCAATATCTCACTTAATTTTCATTTTCACTCGTTCAGTTGAACTCACTATTCAGTTTCCAAATACTGTCGATTGTGTATCTGTCATAATTTCACTCTACTATTCATTCTCGTCCTCTTCAGCCCTCTCTCCATCGTTATATTTGTAAATTCACAGTGTCACTTCTTATTTCCAATTTCAACTTAACCTGCCTGACATTGCCCCCTCCCGACCTACCTAACTAATTCTACTACGAATAGTTAGTTTTTAACGCTGACCTTGCACCGTTTTCGGAATAATGTTGTCTACACTTTCATATCTATGACTCAAAGTCATCGTCGAAATCATCGTAACTTCAGACACTTAGTAACTTATAATTTGATTTAGTTTAGTACAATCGTGTTTGAAGAGAATCCGTGAAACTAGAGGAGCAAATATCTTCGCTATTTCTCTCTTCAAACTAATAAAGACAACTGATTGTAAGACAGTGCTAGTATAAGTAATAACTGGTGGGAAACTACAATGGCCATGGGTGAATTTTCCTATCACTTTGTCTCTTATATGACTATGACACTTTACACACACTACCATCATTCAACATTTTGGGGAGAAGTCAAAGTGAAGTCGAAATAATATTATTAATTTTATTATCGTTATTATTTTTAAACTTATCACTAATACACATATATTGAAGCCGCGAATACTAGCACGACTCCGACTAGCTATCAGTATTAAAGTCTGATCGAGTGATGGAAGAGAAAAGAAGAGAAAAAGCACGTTGTCGTCAAATGATTCGTGAAGACAGTTCAATGTATGCGTTCATCTCACACGGATGACAGTGTTCCATTTGATGTCAGTAACGTGTATTCAATCTTCAGGAAGAGAAAAAAGAATGCAAAAATAATAAAATCAACGACGATACTGAAGAAAGTAGAGACGTTTCATTAGTCATTAATTTTTGACATTTTCAGTTTCAAATGACTGAATTACTCTCGAACCGATTGTGCTTCACTCGATAGACTGAGTCATATCTCCGATGCACTCCACTGTGGTCGAGAGGTGTATGCATTGAACACGTGAGAGAAAAGCATCATACAGATAAAATGCCACAACAGTTAGTCAGTCAGTCAGAATGTAGCCATAGCTTCCCGTTTACTTATAATACCGATCACTGAGGTTTTCATTACACAATATTTAGTTGTTCATTAGAAGTGAACATCTCATCTAACTGTCTAAAAACACCAACGCGACATTCATCAGTCAATGCAACATGAAATGTGGCGATGAAGGACGAACGACAAGTAGACTGATGGTTGTCATAAGGAGGTGTGTGGATTGAATCTGGTACATGAACTCACCCTCATATTCGTCAGAACATTGTCATAAATTGATTTGGTTTCTATAATGAGAAGATGCAGTTTTTCGTTAGAAAAGGCTCACTCAATACGTAAACTTGAACAGACACATGCGAGAAAACAGATGGAATGTTGACAATCTATGGTTTGTTATCGTCAGAGGCAAAAGCCTACAGAGTACTCAAAACATCTGAGTGTGAAATATCATCTCGCCTCCGACTCAACTCTTAAGAACTACTAGACTGTAGAAAGCACCTTGCAAAATATTTCATTCTCTGTGTTTCAACTCACCATAACCTATCACCAAAGCAGATTTCGAACTACTGAGCCTCGCTATCAGTTGACTCAGTCGGTTTATTTCTGAAAGGAAGGTAAAGTGTGAAGTGTAACACAATGAAAGTGTGTCATGGATAGACATGGTGATTTGTGAACAGATGAGGGCGAAGTGAAACACTAGTGATTTGGAAGGCGATAACATTGACCAAAGCAATGCTTACTTCCCAATCAAATCTACCTCATCAGCTCTGATATCAAGTGTGGATGAATACATATGTATTTACATATCACAGCATATTGTGTAGGCAGTAGACTTCTACTAACAGATGACTTCGCCAGCCACATACTGAAGATCAATCGAATGGCCAGATACGATTAGCAACAAGAAACTCTGGTTGGTAACGAACCAACTAAGAACCTATTGATCAACAAATATGCCGTAGAAAATCGAGATGGATCAGGCGCACGATGACGAGATTATCAGCTGACAACTCGACCAATGAAGGCCATCGTTCGAGTGGAATCTGAGTGGGAAACGACGAATTGAGCTTAAATGTTCGAGGGTGGTGAGATTGAGGAGATCCTGTTAGGAAGGGTGACCAAGCGATGCATATACTTGCGATTAGCTGAATAGGACCGCAGAGGGCAGGACGTGTTGAGGATGTGCTGTAGAAGCACCATATTACACTCACCTGAAACCTAAGGGAGCAATAATACTCATAACAATAATAATAGAATCTTCCGAATTCGGTCAGAGGAAAATGCACTGGAAGAAGAATCATTAGGGTATTTGCAAGTAAGTAGTCCCTCTCCTCGTATAGAACAGCTTCATCATTTACGAAAAATGTAATGTGACAGTCACTATCAATTAATACTATTATTAATCAGTCGAACAAATCGAAAAACACCTGTGTGAGAAATATGAAGGATAAAACTGGCGGAACAATCTTCCACCACAAAGCAATGACATCTTTCAAATTACCTTCAGTGCGTCCAATCGACAGAAGACTATCACAAACACTGAAATCTGGGATTCGTTCAAAACCTGTTCAAGAAGAAAGGATGTTAATGATAGCATTTCATTGACTACAATGAACACGGTATGTTTAGTATTACTGATCACTAATATTCAGTGATTTGACTTACGTCTTGCATTAACTGAAATACACAGAAGTCAACATATACAAGAATGATACTGATTCATTATAACACCTGAAATATGAATGTATATGTGTGGGTCGTAAATTTCGCCAATCCGTTGATAGAGTGGAAGTGATTCTTAGTGAGTAAGCAATGAGTGACAGATATTGAGGGAGAGATACTTGAGGATTTGAATCTTCATAGGGATTGACATTGAGTCAATCAACTGGTCATCTTCTGATTAAGTGATGTTCAGGCTGTTGACGACTAGTTCTGATGTGGTTTTGTTCTCTGAGCTGGATAGTTAGTTTGCGAAGCTTTCATCACCTTACTGGGTGACATCTTCAGCGCATACTTCAAATTGAAGTGAGCTTTTAGGTTTCTCCACGAGTTTATTAATCATTCCTCCTGGTGACCTTGAACGTGATTGGTTGTTTATGTATGTTTTCTCACCTTCTAGGTTAAAAAAAAAAAAACTGATTGTTTCTGTGACTTGAACTTTGGCCAGTCGTGTGTGAAGTTTCTTTCTTATTGGTTGATAAATTTTGTCTATCTCGATGTGTCTATTGATTGATGATTCACTGGAATGCCAAGCTTCTAAAAATTCTCTAGCATTCTTGTTATTTCCTTTGTCTAATATTTGAACGTTGTCCCAGTCGAATTGATGTCCGTGGTTGTCTGTGTGTAGTGAAATGAGGGAGTGTATATCATGTCTTTTGACGGCTAGCTTATGTTCGTGGATACGAAGACGAAGGGGACGTCCACTTTGGCCAATGTAGTGTTTTTCACAGTTGTTACAGTTTATTTTGTAGATGATGTTGGTTTTGTCTTCTTTTGCTGTTGAGTCTTTTGGTTGACATAGAATTGAGTGCAGCGACTTTGTTGGTTTGTGTACGACGTCAATTCCTAAAGGTTTGAAGAGTCTTTTAGTGATTTCTGAGATATCCTTTATATATGGTAAGGCGATTTTCTTTGTGTTTTCCTTGGTGGCTTTTGTTTTGGTAGGTTGGCTTGGGGGTATATGTCTCTTGATGAAATTCCGGGGATATCCATTCTTTTGGAAGACGTCCATGAGATACTTTTCTTCAATTTTTCTTAAGGTGGGAGTGCTGCAGTGAGTCCTTGCTCTCTTGAATAGTGTTTGTATGCAGTTCCTTTTGTGTGCTATTGGGTTGTTGCTGTTGTAATTCAGTATTTGGTCTGTGTGAGTTGATTTCCTATAAACTTGAGTTTCTAATTCTCCTGTAGTTGTTCGCCTGACTAAGACGTCCAAAAATGGTATTTTGTTCTCGGATTCCTCTTCTCTTGTGAATTTGATGTCGTTGAAGACGTTGTTTATTAAGTTGTGAGTTTTGTCTAATTCGTTTCTTTTGATTATTACAAATGTGTCGTCGACGTAGCGTATCCAAATCTTGGGTTTGATCTTTGGTAGAATTATGTTTTCGAGTCTTTGCATCACTGCTTCTGCAATCAAACCTGATATTGGCGATCCCATGGGTGTTCCTTTGACTTGTTCATATATTTGGCCGTTGAATTGGAAGTATGTTGTTAGGCATAGATTTATGCATTCCATCCAGCTTGTGTGTTGCATTTTTGATTGTTGTGGAAGTTGTTCGTCGTTGCTAAGTAATTGCTCCATGGTTTCTTTTGCTAGTTTTTGTCCGATAGAGGTATATAATGCTGTCACGTCGAAGGATACCATTATTTCTTGTTCATCTATTTGGATGTCTCTGATTTTCTCTAGGAATTGGATAGCAGAGTTGATGGAGTGATCACAGGATTCCGTTAGGTGTTTTAGTTTTCTGTATAATTCCTTGGACAAATTATATGTTGGAGTTCCTGGGAGTGATACAATTGGTCGTAACGGGATATTTGCCTTGTGTATTTTGGGTCTGCCGTAGAATCGAGGTAGGACTGGTCCATTGGATTTCATTCGCCATTGGTCTTGTTTTGTGATCTGTCCAGTTTTGTGAGCTTGTTTAAGGTCCTTTGGATGCGGTTGTCCAATGTTTGTATGGGATTTGTTGGGAGTTGTTGATATACATCTTCATCTTTGAGTAGTTCTTCAGCTTTCTTGGTGTATTCTTCTCTGTCCATGACTACTGTTGTTCTTCCTTTGTCGGCTGGTAAAATGACGATGTCCTTCCTATTTTTCAGCTTTTTGAGGGCCTTTAGTTCTTGAGAGTTGAGTTGTGTGTGTTGTCTTTTCTGTTTGACCATTGGTACAATTGTTTGGCGTATCTCTTCCTGTGTTTCCTCGTTCAAGTTTGATGATTTGAGTAATGATTCAAGGGCAGCGAAGAAATCAGTTTTTGAAGCATCTCCGGTGTTGTAGTTTAATCCTTTTTGTAGTAGTTGTTGTTCCATTTTTGATAGTGGTTGTTTTGATAGGTTGACTACGCAGTCTATGGGCGTATTGTCTGGTTGTTGTTTTCTAATCTTGGCTAGCTTGGTTTTGAGGACTCTTCGTCTTTGTTCTCTGTGTTTTCCACTTGACAGTGAAATTGCGGTGATCAGCGTTGACAGGTGTTCTTGGTTGAGGGTTTTCTCTAATTTTGCTTTTTGGACATCTATTATTTGTTGATATTTGTTGATCCGATAATGTGCGTCCGTAATCATTAATTTGACCATTCGTCTTCCACATTGTTCGGCCAATTTCCATCCCATTGGGCAGTTGACTGGTGGCTTGTATCTTACACTGTTTGGTAGGATTGAATGACGAAGGCACTCATGGAGAAAGAATAATTGTTCTCTGGTGGATCCTTGCCTTTTGGCGAAGTCTTCCCACTTTCGAACAGAGAGAAGCGTATCCCGCTCGTAAGATTTAGATATGATAGAGAAGATTTGTAGCTCAGGTGGATAATTTTGATGTGGTTTTGTTCTCTGAGCTGGATAGTTAGTTTGCGAAGCTTTCATCACCTTACTGGGTGACATCTTCAGCGCATACTTCAAATTGAAGTGAGCTTTTAGGTTTCTCCACGAGTTTATTAATCATTCCTCCTGGTGACCTTGGACGTGATTGGTTGTTTATGTATGTTTTCACACCTTCTAGGTTACTTGTGTTGGAACTGATTGTTTCTGTGACTTGAACTTTGGCCAATCGTGTGTGAAGTTTCTTTCTTATTGGTTGATAAATTTTGTCTATCTCGATGTGTCTATTGATTGATGATTCACTGGAATGCCAAGCTTCTAAAAATTCTCTAGCATTCTTGTTATTTCCTTTGTCTAATATTTGAACGTTGTCCCAGTCGAATTGATGTCCGTGGTTGTCTGTGTGTAGTGAAATGAGGGAGTGTATATCATGTCTTTTGACGGCTAGCTTATGTTCGTGGATACGAAGACGAAGGGGACGTCCACTTTGGCCAATGTAGTGTTTTTCACAGTTGTTACAGTTTATTTTGTAGATGATGTTGGTTTTGTCTTCTTTTGCTGTTGAGTCTTTTGGTTGACATAGAATTGAGTGCAGCGACTTTGTTGGTTTGTGTACGACGTCAATTCCTAAAGGTTTGAAGAGTCTTTTAGTGATTTCTGAGATATCCTTTATATATGGTAAGGCGATTTTCTTTGTGTTTTCCTTGGTGGCTTTTGTTTTGGTAGGTTGGCTTGGGGGTATATGTCTCTTGATGAAATTCCGGGGATATCCATTCTTTTGGAAGACGTCCATGAGATACTTTTCTTCAATTTTTCTTAAGGTGGGAGTGCTGCAGTGAGTCCTTGCTCTCTTGAATAGTGTTTGTATGCAGTTCCTTTTGTGTGCTATTGGGTTGTTGCTGTTGTAATTCAGTATTTGGTCTGTGTGAGTTGATTTCCTATAAACTTGAGTTTCTAATTCTCCTGTAGTTGTTCGCCTGACTAAGACGTCCAAAAATGGTATTTTGTTCTCGGATTCCTCTTCTCTTGTGAATTTGATGTCGTTGAAGACGTTGTTTATTAAGTTGTGAGTTTTGTCTAATTCGTTTCTTTTGATTATTACAAATGTGTCGTCGACGTAGCGTATCCAAATCTTGGGTTTGATCTTTGGTAGAATTATGTTTTCGAGTCTTTGCATCACTGCTTCTGCAATCAAACCTGATATTGGCGATCCCATGGGTGTTCCTTTGACTTGTTCATATATTTGGCCGTTGAATTGGAAGTATGTTGTTAGGCATAGATTTATGCATTCCATCCAGCTTGTGTGTTGCATTTTTGATTGTTGTGGAAGTTGTTCGTCGTTGCTAAGTAATTGCTCCATGGTTTCTTTTGCTAGTTTTTGTCCGATAGAGGTATATAATGCTGTCACGTCGAAGGATACCATTATTTCTTGTTCATCTATTTGGATGTCTCTGATTTTCTCTAGGAATTGGATAGCAGAGTTGATGGAGTGATCACAGGATTCCGTTAGGTGTTTTAGTTTTCTGTATAATTCCTTGGACAAATTATATGTTGGAGTTCCTGGGAGTGATACAATTGGTCGTAACGGGATATTTGCCTTGTGTATTTTGGGTCTGCCGTAGAATCGAGGTAGGACTGGTCCATTGGATTTCATTCGCCATTGGTCTTGTTTTGTGATCTGTCCAGTTTTGCTGAGCTTGTTTAAGGTCCTTTGGATGCGGTTGTCCAATGTTTGTATGGGATTTGTTGGGAGTTGTTGATATACATCTTCATCTTTGAGTAGTTCTTCAGCTTTCTTGGTGTATTCTTCTCTGTCCATGACTACTGTTGTTCTTCCTTTGTCGGCTGGTAAAATGACGATGTCCTTCCTATTTTTCAGCTTTTTGAGGGCCTTTAGTTCTTGAGACCCAAAATACACAAGGCAAATATCCCGTTACGACCAATTGTATCACTCCCTGGAACTCCAACATATAATTTGTCCAAGGAATTATACAGAAAACTAAAACACCTAACGGAATCCTGTGATCACTCCATCAACTCTGCTATCCAATTCCTAGAGAAAATCAGAGACATCCAAATAGATGAACAAGAAATAATGGTATCCTTCGACGTGACAGCATTATATACCTCTATCGGACAAAAACTAGCAAAAGAAACCATGGAGCAATTACTTAGCAACGACGAACAACTTCCACAACAATCAAAAATGCAACACACAAGCTGGATGGAATGCATAAATCTATGCCTAACAACATACTTCCAATTCAACGGCCAAATATATGAACAAGTCAAAGGAACACCCATGGGATCGCCAATATCAGGTTTGATTGCAGAAGCAGTGATGCAAAGACTCGAAAACATAATTCTACCAAAGATCAAACCCAAGATTTGGATACGCTACGTCGACGACACATTTGTAATAATCAAAAGAAACGAATTAGACAAAACTCACAACTTAATAAACAACGTCTTCAACGACATCAAATTCACAAGAGAAGAGGAATCCGAGAACAAAATACCATTTTTGGACGTCTTAGTCAGGCGAACAACTACAGGAGAATTAGAAACTCAAGTTTATAGGAAATCAACTCACACAGACCAAATACTGAATTACAACAGCAACAACCCAATAGCACACAAAAGGAACTGCATACAAACACTATTCAAGAGAGCAAGGACTCGCTGCAGCACTACCACCTTAAGAAAAATTGAAGAAAAGCATCTCATGGACGTCTTCCAAAAGAATGGATATCCCCGGAATTTCATCAAGAGACATATACCCCCAAGCCAACCTACCAAAACAAAAGCCACCAAGGAAAACACAAAGAAAATCGCCTTACCATATATAAAGGATATCTCAGAAATCACTAAAAGACTCTTCAAACCTTTAGGAATTGACGTCGTACACAAACCAACAAAGTCGCTGCACTCAATTCTATGTCAACCAAAAGACTCAACAGCAAAAGAAGACAAAACCAACATCATCTACAAAATAAACTGTAACAACTGTGAAAAACACTACATTGGCCAAAGCGGACGTCCCCTTCGTCTTCGTATCCACGAACATAAGCTAGCCGTCAAAAGACATGATATACACTCCCTCATTTCACTACACACAGACAACCACGGACATCAATTCGACTGGGACAACGTTCAAATATTAGACAAAGGAAATAACAAGAATGCTAGAGAATTTTTAGAAGCTTGGCATTCCAGTGAATCATCAATCAATAGACACATCGAGATAGACAAAATTTATCAACCAATAAGAAAGAAACTTCACACACGACTGGCCAAAGTTCAAGTCACAGAAACAATCAGTTCCAACACAAGTAACCTAGAAGGTGAGAAAACATACATAAACAACCAATCACGTTCAAGGTCACCAGGAGGAATGATTAATAAACTCGTGGAGAAACCTAAAAGCTCACTTCAATTTGAAGTATGCGCTGAAGATGTCACCCAGTAAGGTGATGAAAGCTTCGCAAACTAACTATCCAGCTCAGAGAACAAAACCACATCAAAATTATCCACCTGAGCTACAAATCTTCTCTATCATGACTAGTTCTCAATTGCTCTGAACTCACCTCTGAGCACTGTGAGCGGATGGTTGTCAGCTATTCAAAATGACGTGCTCATTCACAAGGCGATTGCAGTGACTAGCATAAGACAGTAGTCACTCGTTTTCCTTTTGAGAATCTCGTAAACTAACCGTGTCCCAACACACTGACACTGTTTCACAAGACGATTATAGAAGTGCAAAACCCAATATCCGATGTTAACTATTGTCGAGTGACTGACGAATTCACTCAAATATCTAACAGATAAACACATGTGTCTCTCAGTCATGACTGAGTTACCAGTTAATTATGATGGATTAGATCACAACCATGTTTGATTGAGTCAGAAGAGTGGGAAACCGTAAGCAAGAGTGAGGCTAACTTGCTCAAACAACAATATTAATGCCTACGTCCAGATCCATGGATTAGAGATTCGTTCCAGAGAGTTTTATTGGCAGACATGACGAAGAAATCCCCTGGAAAAAATACAAAGAGAAGAGAATATACATTGAATAGTGATTAGAAAATCGCCTGTCACATTGATCGAATGGAGCAAATTCAACGGATAATTTCCTGTTCGTTTCACCATCTGGCGAATATTGGTGGTCTGTAGTTCGAGATTTTCAACGAATAAATCAACTGACTCTGTTTCACCAACTTCCTTCACCATTACGTATCAAGACGCAAAGATTGGAGGAAATGCTAGATACTCTCATACTGGTTGCATCCAAATGACTGACAGCGAAATATGCTACGAGCATCTTAAGCATTTGAAAACAGTCTGCCACTTTCACACTCATCTTTCAATACCAGTAGTGTGACTCGACTGAATTTCTTTCACAAATCAGCTTCGACAACTCGCCGATTGAAATGCAGAGGGAACCAGATCAAACAGAATGTACTATGAATTACGAAAGTCTGCTCACCATATGACAGATTCACATCTCTGATGGTCCGTGAAATGCCTGACAAAACAAATGAATACACAACAAATTCAAGATAGACTACAAGAGGGATAAGGAAAGGTGATAAATTCCTGACCGAGGCATACACAAATTGAATAGGTAACACTATTCAGACAAATTCTTTGAAAAGATGGACGCCGGTCAACCTTCGCATATCTGTGTGATATTCAGTAGTGGCGTTAACTCAAAATCTATTTAACGAAATATTTCAATAGTGTAGTCACTCTAACTGCAAGCTGAAGATGAACAACAAACATTTCACATACTTCTGTAAATTTCCGGTCGGTAGTGGTCTTCAGAAGTATTGACTTGACACTTGACAACTAGAAGAACGATTATTGCTCAATATTGATTAAATCTGTTGACTTACACTCAGCGACGGTTGTGTTCCTTTCTGTGGCCCGTGTTTCCAAGTGGTCTGAAGTGGGAAAGAGACAAACAGTCTGTCACCTCATGCCACATAAATCATGATTGCAAAACATCAGAGACAATTTTGTCAACATTGCTCGCTTCTCAACTATTGACATCGAAACTGATGAATAAACAAACATTGGTGTGATATCACCAGCTCTTTGTCTACAGTGGTCCCATGGTATTGGTGTTTAAACACATTTGAAGAGCACTTGTTAGTTACTTACTGCATGTTCATGCAAAAAGTATTTAACATCCTTCAGCGACTAATAATGCAAAACTACACACTCACTTCAGATAACAAGAGGTTTGTAGGAGACATTGTGAAACTGTTATTAATTATATTGTGACTCTGATCAAATTACTGGTTGTAAACCTACATCACATCACTGCTGTCCTTAGTAGGAAGGATAACTAGAGGTGGTGAACACTGTACGGTTGTTGAGAGATTAGGACAGAGATGAAAGAGAGTACTGAATATGGGGCTTAGAAATCTGGTAGCTTCGATTGATAATATTGTGAACAATCAATTTCCCTCGATATATCTATCATCCAGTGGGTAAACCTGTTTCACTATGTGATATCTTCAACGATCACATCAGTTTTCAACCATATACGTCCACGGAGTTTAAGCATCACACACATACTGTTGACTTGAAGCATCACTGACACAACAAATTAGGGGGAATGACATACAAAATACATATGGTAATTAAAAGCGAGTTTGTAAAAGCACCTTGCCATGTCTTCACTTCTCCTTCCAAAATGTTCGTCAAATTTTTCATCTTGCCTATCATTCCTGTAAAACAATTGCAAATGTTTCACAAATCAATTGATAATGACTAAAGAAATGATGGCAAATGTCATATCTGATCATCAGTCACACTGGATTCATCGACATTCTCACAAAGTGTTCCAGTGTTACATGCTGCGTATGATTACTTCAACCACCTCAAATGCAGATAATAGCGAATTCGGAGGGAACACGATAAACCATTCCACAAATGAAAATCAAAGTGAATTCAATGAACATAAACTCTATTCTTTCATCAAATGTTGAGCAAATCTGTGGAATATTGAAATATATTGAGAATAATTTTGCTTACCATCACAAAAGTCCAGGCCACGTTCTAAAGCGTTTATCTCTTGACTCAGACGACCCGAATCTTCAAAACAACAAAGTTGAGTGTAAATTCATTGAGATGAGCTCGAGTGAATTCTTTGAATTGTTCGTTTTCAAGAATGAGTGACGTAGAGAATATGTGTGCCAGCGGGTTTCCCACCTTATAAAACTGAATAATACTGGTTGATACGTTCAATGAATAGCGTGTTGAAGAGAATAGCCCACTTGAGAATACGGAATGATACTGATTGAAGTACCCTCTCACTCATTCCACAAGAGGTTATTTTTCTTCCACTCGAGAATCCTGGGTCTCAAGCCTCATTTAGGGGTTGACTGCCACAGATAGAAACTAACGAGCTTCAAACCATCATCACCTAGCCAATGTGAATACTCTATCTGACTGAGAAATATGATGAGAATTTAGCTTTTCACTGTTAGGACGAATGAAATGAAAAAGCCAATTTCCACATATCCACAGTGTTCAGATTCTCAAAGTTCAACGCCAGCATCTTCTTGGATTAGATGAAGATGTTTCACTTACTGCGTCTTCTCACAGCAGTTACATGAAGTTTCACAACCACACTATTTCTATAATAGTCTAAAACTATCTGACAAAATATGAATTTCAGACAGAAACATCCGAGAGTTTGATATTGTTGAATTCTCGAATAATCATTGCTGATGTGACTGGATATTCAACAAGCAAATTTACATTTCGGAAGAATTCACAAGGTAGAAACAATTGGATTACAACACACTAACGACAACATGAATGCTTAAACTGCTGTTCAATGTGCAACGACTCACCATAAGTTGGTTCAGAATTCCCAACATGTTTTCTCAGTCCACCAGCTACAAATAAATTGAATTAATTAGTCAGCTACTTTCTTAATTAATTGGTTATTAATATGCGTAGTTGAGAATACTCATTCGTACGGACCACTTGATCGACAGTGAGGTAGAATCATTCATCCAACTATTTCGTAGGAAAACCATCTAAATGCTTATCGTGTCCACTGAATTCACATTCAGCACGTGTTTCGAACTGATGAGACTCAAGATGAGTTTGTAGTCATGAAACTCAAATCATCAGTGTACGCAATGTGTGCGACAGGAATGTATGAAATGCAAGCGAATTCGTGTTATTAGTATGTGTTAGAGAAATGACTACACTGGGTTGTCATATCGTGCCTCAAGTTCATTAGAAAATGATCTTCATATAGACGTCTGATAGATCTGATCGAACGGAGTGGTTCATATATTCACACAAATCCATGATTATCATAAACTAACTATACAAGCAGTCGTCAATCACAATTCAGAAGTCGATTATATTCCTTTGAGGTAGTTTACAAATATTCATGTAACATGCAGACAGTGAAATTAAATAACTAACACTCACCTGTCAGTAGAGATACACGCAGGAGAAAGATGAAGGCGGTGATTTCAAATGTTAAGGAAGCGAATGCCATGATTATGCGTTTGCTTGAAATCCAATGTATTTATACTACAATCTAGTGGCGAAATTCTCTTAAGAAAACGAATGATGAGAAGACATCGGACGATGTACACATACTTTCCTTTTCTGATGTCCATGTGATCATGGCGTGATTGTTAATGATATAAATAAATTGAACTCTATTAAGGAATGTAAATCATTCTCTTCAAGGCACATATAATTAGTCAGACAGAAATGGTACACTTTGTTATTTTTTCACATCAAAATTTCTTCACTTCATTAACTTATTCTTGTGTTATAAAACGGTCTGAACAAACAATATTCCTTTCATAACATTCCAGATTCAGGTCCTTATGGTTATACTGTAACGATAACATCAGGTCATACGACGGATACAGCTTTTACTTCGAATAACAGATTAGTCATGGGCTGACGAAACAGGTGATATTTCTTTGACAAATGTGGTGAGTTGATTGTAGATGCAAAGATGGCATGAAATGGATGAAGACGATGAGAATTCGTAATAGAACGATTTAATGTAAGGAATGAAGGTTGACCAGTTAGTTCAAAACCGTTTAACGGGTTTGGTGAGTGGCTAGTACACATAGGCAGTAGACTTTTAAACAGGAGGTAGTAAGACTGTAGTTAGTAGTTTATCATGGAATAGTCAATATGCGAAGCGTGTAGAGTGGCATCAGATCTTGAGAAAAGAGATGGTATCACTGACAATGAAGCGTAACAGCTCGTTAGTATCAGACTGCAAGACAGATGAGAAGACATAGTATTGAGGTGTTAGGAATAAGTGAGAGCGGATGAGAAGGAAGTGGACTCTGCAAATTTTTAACTGGACAACCAAGAATCTACTCCGGTGACCGAGACGATAACCACGAGCATACTGAGGCATTGAGTGGCTATCATGATATCACCGACAGCAGCCAGAGCCCTTATGCACTGAGAGCCAATCTCATCCTGCGTGATTGCGACAGCGAGATTCAACAAAAAAGGAAAGAAGTAAGGAATGAAGGTTAAAATCATGCAATGTTACGCGTCTACAATCAACTCAGTAGAAGAGAAGAGGGAAGATTTCTAATGGCAGCTGAAAATTGTTATGGACAATATCGCAAATATACTTCCGAGGATCTTCCCAGGTTCCTTGGTCCATGCAAGGATTCCGAAATCTCCCGGCACTTGATTCATGGTATCGTGCACAGAGGCATACACGTATGATATTCTAATTGCTAGTCGAAGTGAAGAAATTCACCTCAGTCACTAACATGTGATTTTTTTGGAATTTCATAAGATTTTATGGCAAGTAATCATGTAAAGTGACGGACTATCACATGCTAACTTACTTTACCTCAACATGTGACTGATTAATATATTAGCAACCTCTTTATCTGAAAATATTCACAGAGCAAAATGATGAGAGATGGCTTGAGATAAACGCAAAAGTAGAAAGATATATGAAAAGATCAACAAATACTTGCATTAGAATAATAGACAACTAATATACATTCCTTCTGAAGTTTTCAAGTCGTTTTATTTTGTTTGTGGTCTGTTATAATTTTCGCATATTTTTAAGTATTTAAGGGATATTTCGAATTAAAGTCGAATGCATGAAGTATGTCTTTGTGTGTGCTGTTAGAATAATTATGAAATATAATCACAACCTAAAACTACAATGGGTGTAATTGAGAAAATCTCCATACCTCTTGAACAAGTGTACACGCTTAAGTTATGCATGAAAAGCTTTTTACTACTGCCACTATTCGATGTAGTTTTTGAAGGTATAGGGATTTAACAAGTTATTGAGTCCCTTTAACAATCTGATGGTAAGGATTTCAGTAATACCGTCAGCGTAGAAGATACTGGTTCCTCAGATATACACGATTCCTTTAGCTAATTGATGCTAACTGTGTCTTAGCATTCCGCTTCGTCAATGATGAGAAATGGTCTCTTTCTATAAACAACCTTGAGTGGTTCATCGTAGGGAGAATTTTGTACCGCATCAAAATTCACAAAAAGTAAGTGAAGTTCTAAAGCCTTCAACTGTATATAAAAGCTAGCGTTGTTCCATCTCGATACAATAAGTATTGTAGCGGTAAATAATTCCCCAAAATTATTGACCACAGCAATCACTCATTGGATACTGACCACCGCTGTTTAAGTCGACTTGTTTAGCTGAAGGCTTCCGGTCAAGCATCCCCGCCATTTGGTACCCCGTCGTGCCACGTGCATGATCACCAGCTAGCTAGGCGTTCGTCTAACGGCTTGTTTTGGTTCCAAAATATATTACGAAGTTTGGACCATCAATTATTGGCTTTTGCTTTGTTGTTGGTACGCGAGAATAATTTAGAGGCTGTGTAAGAGAATTCCACCAACCTATAAACTGGTGAGGCCAACCGCGAACTTCATCCACGATAAATCCGCAGATAACCTCGGTGAGTTCGTTCCATTTTGTATTTGTTCTTGTACCATATATTATTCGACATAATTTTCGTCATGAGTGATCTTAGTCCCAAGGTCATCCGTATCCGCTCAACTCCTGAAACCCTTCAGCTCGCACCATACTGGCCAGATAACGCTGAAACGTGGTTTCTGCTAGCTGAAGCAGATTTTTTTGAGCATGGGATAACTGATCAACGTTCACAGTTACTTGCAGTTATTCACGCCCTACCGCGGGAATTCAGCAAGTACGTAACATCACAGACGTTGAGTCCCGAGGTAAGTAACTCGTACGAGTTCCTCAAAGCATCCCTTCTCAGGAGAAACGTTCTCACGGACCGACAACGTCTAGATGAATTATTTCGTAACATCGAGTTAGGAAATCAGTCAGCCGTGTGATGCTGACAAGAATGAAGGAAGTCGTCGGCCAAAGTCAGTTCGACGAAGGACTGTTTAGAGAACTCTTCTTAACCAAGCTGCCACAGTCTGTACAGACCATACTTGTGACACTTCAGGGTACTGTAATAATAATAATAATATATATTTCACATAAATTAAGCATTTACATGATTCACATACCGTTTTTACAGGCATGATCATATTAGACAAGTGCAGTCTGAAATTGAACACTTTTATGAAATTAAAATTTGGAAAATGAATAGAAAACTTTACAAGATTAGAATATACGGTTTTGGTTTAAGTCTAAATTATAATATTTAATACACTCATAGTGAGTCAGATTCATGCGGGAATTATGAAATTTTGCGCTAATGGAATGTAAGAAGAGAGGTGATATACATGTGCTGGAGTAAGCCACACTGGATCCAGACCGTAATAGAGGACCTAGCTATTACTGCAGATAGGATTCTAGAAATAACTAAACGGCATGTTCCCAAAATATGCTCGATGACTAAGCAGACTTCGAGTAAGGATCCTGCAATGATAGAGTTATGCAACTCCATTCAGCAGATGTTTAGGTCGAACATGCATTCTAACTCCTCCGAGCGTCGTCCTAAATCTCCTCAACGCAGGAACTCACGTGGTCGATCTAAGTCCAAACCACGTTCACTGAAAAACCCTGACTGGTGCTGGTACCACAACACCTATGGCCAAGAAGCGAAGTGTTGCCGTAAGCCTTGTAACTTCGGAAATGTCTCAAAGTCTGTGGGAAACTATCCCGCCGGCACGCGTTAGCGGCAACCGTCGCCGGTGGCACTAGCCGCCTACTTTACATCCATGATGTGATAAGCCAGACTCGATACTTAGTCGACACAGGCGCCGAAGTCAGCGTCCTTCCTGCTACAGCAGCAGATCGACAGAAGGAACCTACCTTCAACTTACAGGCTGCAAATGGAAAACCAATCGCAACCTTTGGTAGGAAATACGTCTATCTGAACGTAGGTTTACGCAAACCTATTCGGTGGATTTTCCTTCTCGCTGACGTTACAATGCCCATCATTGGCACGGACCTACTTAATCATCATGATTTACTCGTAGACGTCCGCCGAAAACGACTGATTGACAATACTACTAGTCTGTCTATCAAAGGCATCAGCTACATAGGCCCTAGTTTGTCACCCGTTAAGATAAAGGCAATTCTTGATCCAACTTTTCAACCTATGTTGACAAGTATCCGGAACTTAACTGCCCGTCGAACGACCTACCGTGCATAACCAGCAATGTTATGCACCACATCATTACCACAGGACAACCTGTGACATCTAAAGCACGACGATTAGCTCCTGACAAACTGAGAATCGCCAGGAATGAATTTGACCATATGCTTACCTTTGGCATCATTCGACCTTCGAATAGCCCATGGGCATCCCCACTTCATATGGTTCCGAAAAAGGATAGCAATGATTGGCGACCCACCGGTGATTACCGGCGAGTGAATGCCAAAACAACCCCTGATTGCTACCCGTTGCCTCATATACACGACTTGACGGCAACCTTATCCGGCGCGACTATATTCTCTAAAATCGACTTGGTTAAAGCGTATAACCAAATCCCGATGGCAACAGAAGATATCCCGAAAACGGCTATCATTACGCCTTTCGGACTTTTTGAATTTCTACGTATGCCATTCGGTCTCCGGAATGCAGCCCAAACATTCCAACGCTTCATTGACGAAGTATTTCGCGGTCTCGACTTTGTATACGCATACTTAGACGACTGCCTCATTGCCAGTCCAGACAAGGAAACTCACCTTAGGCACTTGGACTTGGCATTTGACAGGTTACGCCAACATGGTGTTACCATTAATATTCAAAAGTGTCAAATCGGTGTTGACTCACTCGACTTTCTGGGTCACACTATTGACTGCAAGGGCATTCGCCCACTGGCTACTAAGGTCGAGGCTATACTGAACTTTCCAGAGCCACAGACAGTGAAAAGTCTCCGCACTTTTAACGGCTTAGTAAGTTATTATCGACGCTTTATTCCCAACTGTGCCTCTTTGATTCAGCCATTGACAGACCTCCTTCGAGGGAATAACAAGTCCATAGAACTTGACGCGTCTGCTCGAAATGCTTTTACCCAGATTAAAAAAGCTATTGCGAATGCCACACTTCTGATGTATCAGGATCCAACGGCACCGTTAAGTATCTCGGTTGATGCATCAAACACTGCAATCGGCGCAGTTCTACAACAGCTAGTTGACAAAGAGTGGCAACCACTCGCCTTTTTCTCCCGGCGCCTTCAATTAGCTGAAACGAAGTACAGCACATTCGGCAGAGAACTTCTGGCTATGTACTGTGCTATACGACATTTTAGACATTCGGTAGAGGGTCGTGAATTCATAATTTTTACGGATCACAAACCTCTGACGTACTCTCTGAACTCACCTTCAGATAAGTATTCACCCAGGGAATCACGACAACTGGATTACGTTTCACAGTTTACATCAGATATTCGCCATGTATCCGGAGTAAACAACACTGTGGCAGATGCCTTGTCGCGCGTTTGTTCCCTCACCCAAATCGACGGCATAGACCTTGTAAAACTGGCTCGTCTTCAAAAAGAAGATACCGAACTTCAACATGAGTTGTCGAAAACAACTCTACAATTAGCTGAGAAACCCTTAGGTATGGGAAGAGATACTATTCTATGCGACATTTCCACGAGTACTCCTCGCCCCATCGTGCCTAAAAGTTATCGCCGTAACGTCTTCAATACGTTGCATGGCTTATCTCACCCAGGTATTCGAACTACTGTCAAGCTCGTAACTAGTCGGTTTTGTTGGCCTGGCATTAATAAAGAAGTAAGGGAATGGGCACACACGTGCTTAGCTTGTCAAAAGTGCAAGGTGATAAGACACACCAAAAGCCCACTTGGCACCTTTCTTCTCCCTGACGCTCGTTTCGAACACGTCCATATAGATTTGGTTGGACCCCTTCCTGAATCACATGGATATACTTATATTTTAACTTGCATCGATCGCTTCACACGATGGCCGGAAGCAGTACCCATCAAGGATATATCTGCTGAAACAGTCGCACGCGTCTTCGTAGAAAGATGGATCGCTAACTTTGGATGCCCATCTTCCATAACAACTGATCGCGGGCGGCAATTCGAAAGTGGCTTATTCTTCGCCCTGACTAAAATATTAGGTTGCATGCGATTTCGAACAACAGCCTACCATCCTCAAGCTAATGGTATGGTAGAACGTCTACACAGACAGCTGAAAGCTGGTCTGTCAGCTGCAAACACCACCCATTGGACTGAATCCCTTCCGTTAGTTCTCCTAGGGATACGAAACGCCTTGAAAACCGATGCTGGTTGTACTAGCGCCGAGCTAGTATATGGCACGACACTGCGACTGCCTGGTGAATTTGTTTCTCCCTCGAGCTTCCCACCAGTGGTAGATCACGCTTCATACGTCAGCAGGCTTACAAACGCAATGCGTTCAGTTAAACCTGCTCCCCTTCGTCCACAGTCCATTGATGTTTTCGTTCATCCGTGTTTGAAAACTTCTTCACATGTATTTGTTCGTCGCGACTCTGTGCGCAGACCCCTGGAACCCCCATACGACGGACCTTATAAGGTAATTAAACGTTCTGATAAATTCTTTGTCTTGGACAAAAACGGCCGCGAGGACACCGTCAGCATTGACCGTCTGAAACCGGCTTACTTGGAGGGTAATCCTATTAGCATAGAGCTCAACGTACCCCAAAATCCACAAGTAACAGAAGATCGTTTAGACATCGATGAAGTCACTAGCACAGCGACAGCTACCGAACCTTCTATCGAGCCTCCCAAGAAAACCCGTTCTGGACGCACCGTAAGGTTCCCAGAATATCTGCACACTTATTTGACTTAACGAAGTCGTGTGATTCACGCAACTCATTCGTTTGTGGTACTGACTATTTTTTTGACGTATCAATTTTTTTTATATACAGTACCACCGAACACAAAAATTTTTCTTTCAACAGTTCATGTAACATACACAAAAAAATTAATTAGATGTATTTTTTTTCGATGTTCTGAACTTAGCATTATTTTACTGTATAGTAAATGCACATAATCTTTTTTAACCAAAAAGCTCATTTCGTACATTTTCCTCGACATGGTTCTTAGCGTTCTTGTTTTCTTTTCCAGGTGCGACGGGCACTGGACAGGAAACAAACGAAGCACGGAATCCAACGAAAAACAACAAGGAAGCTATGTACAAACACCCTATTAGCATAGGCAGACAAACCAGTAGGCATACCACCAAGCCGCTCGGAAGATTTTTTTCACCCGAAAGGGAACCATCGAGTTTTTTTACTTCCGGCTGGTTCTGTCTTAGGGTCCTCACGACCCCACTAGGGGGGAGTGAGCTGTAGCGGTAAATAATTCCCCAAAATTATTGACCACAGCAATCACTCATTGGATGCTGACCACCACTGTTTAAGTCGACTTGTTTAGCTGAAGGCTTCCGGTCAAGCATCCCCGCCATTTGGTACCCCGTCGTGTCACGTGCACGATCACTAGCTAGCTAAGCGTTCGTCTAACGGCTTGTTTTGGTTCCAAAATATATTACGAAGTTTGGACTGTCAATTATTGGCTTTTGCTTTGTTGTTGGTACGCGAGAATAAATTAATTAGAAGTTGCTGAACGAGATATCCGTGAACCCCTAAAGTATTCACGATTCTGTGCATAGATGTGGATATATAAAACAATTGGCCCATTATCTACCAGAGTATGTTTTCACCAGGTAAAGGAAACATGGTTTCACGAACCGTCTCTATGCACCATATATCAAAGGAAAGAAGGAAGGAATGAAGGTTTTGCCACACTCTATCCATTCTCAACTTTGATAAAAGGTGCATAGAGACGGTTCGTGAAACCATGTTTCCTTTACCTGGTGAAAACATACTCTGGTAGATAATGGGCCAATTGTTTTATATATCCACATCTATGCACAGAATCGTGAATACTTTAGGGGTTCACGGATATCTCGTTCAGCAACTTCTAAATAATTTATTCTCGCGTACCAACAACAAAGCAAAAGCTAATAATTGACAGTCCAAACTTCGTAATAAATTTTGGAACCAAAACAAGCCGTAAGACGAACGCTTAGCTAGCTAGTGATCATGCACGTGGCACGACGGGGTACCAAGTGGCGGGTATGCTTGACCTGGGTGAGATAAGCCATGCAACGTATTGAAGACGTTACGGCGGTAACTTTTAGGTACGATGGGGCGAGGAGTACTCGTGGAAATGTCGCGTGGAATAGTATCTCTTCCCATACCTAACGGTTTCTCAGCTAATTGTAGAGTTGTTTTCGACAACTCATGTTGAAGTTCGGTATCTTCTTTTTGAAGACGAGCCAGTTTTACAAGGTCTATGCCGTCGATTTGAGTGAGGGAACAAACGCGCGACAAGGCATTTGCCACAGTGTTGTTTACTCCGGATACATGGCGAATATCTGGTGTAAACTTTGAAACGTAATCCAGTTGTCGTGATTCCCTGGGTGAATACTTATCTGAAGGTGAGTTCAGAGAGTACGTCAGAGGTTTGTGATCCGTAAAAATTATGAATTCACGACCCTCTACAGAATGTCTAAAATGTCGTATAGCACAGTACATAGCCAGAAGTTCTCTGCCGAATGTGCTGTACTTCGTTTCAGCTAATTGAAGGCGCCGGGAGAAAAAGGCGAGTGGTTGCCACTCTTTGTTAACTAGCTGTTGCAGAACTGCGCCGATTGCAGTATTTGATGCATCAACCGAGATACTTAACTGTGCCGTTGGATCCTGATACATCAGAAGTGTGGCATTCGCAATAGCTTTTTTAATCTGGGTAAAAGCATTTCGAGCAGACGCGTCAAGTTCTATGGACCTGTTATTCCCTCGAAGAAGGTCTGTCAATGGCTGAATCAAAGAGGCACAGTTGGGAATAAAGCGTCGATAATAACTTACTAAGCCGTTAAAAGTGCGGAGACTTTTCACTGTCTGTGGCTCCGGAAAGTTCAGTATAGCCTCGACCTTAGTAGCCAGTGGGCGAATGCCCTTGCAGTCAATAGTGTGACCCAGAAAGTCAAGTGAGTCAACACCGATATGGCACTTTTGAATATTGATGGTAACACCATGTTGGCGTAACCTGTCAAATGCCAAGTCCAAGTGCCTAAGGTGAGTTTCCTTGTCTGGACTAGCAATGAGGCAGTCGTCTAAGTATGCGTATACAAACTCGAGACCGCGAAATACTTCGTCAATGAAGCGTTGGAATGTTTGGGCTGCATTCCGGAGACCGAATGGCATACGTAGAAATTCAAAAGTCCGAAAGGCGTAATGATAGCCGTTTTCGGGATATCTTCTGTTGCCATCGGGATTTGGTTATACGCTTTAACCAAGTCGGTTTTAAAGAATATAGTCGCGCCTGATAAGGTTGCCGTCAAGTCGTGTATATGAGGCAACGGGTAGCAATCAGGGGCTGATTTGGCATTCACTCGCTGATAATCACCGGTGGGTCGCCAATCATTGCTATTCTTTTTCGGTACCATATGAAGTGGGGATGCCCATGGGCTATTCGTAGGTCGAATGATGTCAAAGGTAAGCATATGGTCAAACTCATTCCTAGCGATTCTCAGTTTGTCAGGAGCCAGTCGTCGTGCTCTATATGTCACGGGTTGTCCTGTGGTAATGATGTGGTGCATAACATTGCTGGTTACGCACGGTAGGTCGTTCGACGGGAAGTTAAGTTCCAGATACTTGTCAACCATAGGTTGAAAAGTTGGATCAAGAATTGCCTTTATCTTAACGGGTGACAAACTAGGGCCTATGTAGCTGATGCCTTTGATAGACAGACTATTAGTATTATCAATCAGTCGTTTTTGGCGGACGTCTACGAGTAAATCATGATGATTAAGTAGGTCCGTGCCAATGATGGGCATTGTAACGTCAGCGAGAAGGAAAATCCACCGAATAGGTTTGCGTAAACCTACGTTCAGATGGACGTATTTCCTACCAAAGGTTGCGATTGGTTATCCATTTGCAGCCTGTAAGTTGAAGGTAGGTTCCTTCTGTCGATCTGCTGCTGTAGCAGGAAGGACGCTGACTTCGGCGCCTGTATCGACTAAGTATCGAGTCCGGCTTATCACATCATGGATGTAAAGTAGGCGGCTAGCGCCATCGGCGACGGTTGCCGCTAACGCGTGCCGGCGGGATAGTTTTCCACAGACTTTGAGACATTTCCGAAGTTACAAGGTTTACGGTAACACTTCGCTTCTTGGCCATAGGTGTTGTGGTACCAGCACCAGTCAGGGTTTTTCAGTGAACGTGGTTTGGACTTAGATCGACCACGTGAGTTCCTGCGTTGAGGAGATTTAGGACGACGCTCGGAGGAGTTAGAATGCATGTTCGACCTAAACATCTGCTGAATGGAGTTGCATAACTCTATCATTGCAGGATCCTTACTCGAAGTCTGCTTAGTCATCGAGCATATTTTGGGAACATGCCGTTTAGTTATTTCTAGAATCCTATCTGCAGTAATAGCTAGGTCCTCTATTACGGTCTGGATCCAGTGTGGCTTACTCCAGCACATGTATATCACCTCTCTTCTTACATTCCATTAGCGCAAAATTTCATAATTCCCGCATGAATCTGACTCACTATGAGTGTATTAAATATTATAATTTAGACTTAAACCAAAACCGTATATTCTAATCTTGTAAAGTTTTCTATTCATTTTCCAAATTTTAATTTCATAAAAGTGTTCAATTTCAGACTGCACTTGTCTAATATGATCATGCCTGTAAAAACGGTATGTGAATCATGTAAATGCTTAATTTATGTGAAATATATATTATTATTATTATTACAGTACCCTGAAGTGTCACAAGTATGGTCTGTACAGACTGTGGCAGCTTGGTTAAGAAGAGTTCTCTAAACAGTCCTTCGTCGAACTGACTTTGGCCGACGACTTCCTTCATTCTTGTCAGCATCACACGGCTGACTGATTTCCTAACTCGATGTTACGAAATAATTCATCTAGACGTTGTCGGTCCGTGAGAACGTTTCTCCTGAGAAGGGATGCTTTGAGGAACTCGTACGAGTTACTTACCTCGGGACTCAACGTCTGTGATGTTACGTACTTGCTGAATTCCCGCGGTAGGGCGTGAATAACTGCAAGTAACTGTGAACGTTGATCAGTTATCCCATGCTCAAAAAAATCTGCTTCAGCTAGCAGAAACCACGTTTCAGCGTTATCTGGCCAGTATGGTGCGAGCTGAAGGGTTTCAGGAGTTGAGCGGATACGGATGACCTTGGGACTAAGATCACTCATGACGAAAATTATGTCGAATAATATATGGTACAAGAACAAATACAAAATGGAACGAACTCACCGAGGTTATCTGCGGATTTATCGTGGATGAAGTTCGCGGTTGGCCTCACCAGTTTATAGGTTGGTGGAATTCTCTTACACAGCCTCTAAATTATTCTCGCGTACCAACAACAAAGCAAAAGCCAATAATTGATGGTCCAAACTTCGTAATATATTTTGGAACCAAAACAAGCCGTTAGACGAACGCCTAGCTAGCTGGTGATCATGCACGTGGCACGACGGGGTACCAAATGGCGGGGATGCTTGACCGGAAGCCTTCAGCTAAACAAGTCGACTTAAACAGCGGTGGTCAGCATCCAATGAGTGATTGCTGTGGTCAATAATTTTGGGGAATTATTTACCGCTACAATACTTATTGTATCGAGATGGAACAACGCTAGCTTTTATATACAGTTGAAGGCTTTAGAACTTCACTTACTTTTTGTGAATTTTGATGCGGTACAAAATTCTCCCTACGATGAACCACTCAAGGTTGTTTATAGAAAGAGACCATTTCTCATCATTGACGAAGCGGAATGCTAAGACACAGTTAGCATCAATTAGCTAAAGGAATCGTGTATATCTGAGGAACCAGTATCTTCTACGCTGACGGTATTACTGAAATCCTTACCATCAGATTGTTAAAGGGACTCAATAACTTGTTAAATCCCTATACCTTCAAAAACTACATCGAATAGTGGCAGTAGTAAAAAGCTTTTCATGCATAACTTAAGCGTGTACACTTGTTCAAGAGGTATGGAGATTTTCTCAATTACACCCATTGTAGTTTTAGGTTGTGATTATATTTCATAATTATTCTAACAGCACACACAAAGACATACTTCATGCATTCGACTTTAATTCGAAATATCCCTTAAATACTTAAAAATATGCGAAAATTATAACAGACCACAAACAAAATAAAACGACTTGAAAACTTCAGAAGGAATGTATATTAGTTGTCTATTATTCTAATGCAAGTATTTGTTGATCTTTTCATATATCTTTCTACTTTTGCGTTTATCTCAAGCCATCTCTCATCATTTTGCTCTGTGAATATTTTCAGATAAAGAGGTTGCTAATATATTAATCAGTCACATGTTGAGGTAAAGTAAGTTAGCATGTGATAGTCCGTCACTTTACATGATTACTTGCCATAAAATCTTATGAAATTCCAAGAAAAATCACATGTTAGCGACTGAGGTGAATTTCTTCACTTCGACTAGCAATTAGAATATCATACGTGTATGCCTCTGTGCACGATACCATGAATCAAGTGCCGGGAGATTTCGGAATCCTTGCATGGACCAAGGAACCTGGGAAGATCCTCGGAAGTATATTTGCGATATTGTCCATAACAATTTTCAGCTGCCATTAGAAATCTTCCCTCTTCTCTTCTACTGAGTTGATTGTAGACGCGTAACATTGCATGATTTTAACCTTCATTCCTTACTTCTTTCCTTTTTTGTTGAATCTCGCTGTCGCAATCACGCAGGATGAGATTGGCTCTCAGTGCATAAGGGCTCTGGCTGCTGTCGGTGATATCATGATAGCCACTCAATGCCTCAGTATGCTCGTGGTTATCGTCTCGGTCACCGGAGTAGATTCTTGGTTGTCCAGTTAAAAATTTGCAGAGTCCACTTCCTTCTCATCCGCTCTCACTTATTCCTAACACCTCAATACTATGTCTTCTCATCTGTCTTGCAGTCTGATACTAACGAGCTGTTACGCTTCATTGTCAGTGATACCATCTCTTTTCTCAAGATCTGATGCCACTCTACACGCTTCGCATATTGACTATTCCATGATAAACTACTAACTACAGTCTTACTACCTCCTGTTTAAAAGTCTACTGCCTATGTGTACTAGCCACTCACCAAACCCGTTAAACGGTTTTGAACTAACTGGTCAACCTTCATTCCTTACATTAAATCGTTCTATTACGAATTCTCATCGTCTTCATCCATTTCATGCCATCTTTGCATCTACAATCAACTCACCACATTTGTCAAAGAAATATCACCTGTTTCGTCAGCCCATGACTAATCTGTTATTCGAAGTAAAAGCTGTATCCGTCGTATGACCTGATGTTATCGTTACAGTATAACCATAAGGACCTGAATCTGGAATGTTATGAAAGGAATATTGTTTGTTCAGACCGTTTTATAACACAAGAATAAGTTAATGAAGTGAAGAAATTTTGATGTGAAAAAATAACAAAGTGTACCATTTCTGTCTGACTAATTATATGTGCCTTGAAGAGAATGATTTACATTCCTTAATAGAGTTCAATTTATTTATATCATTAACAATCACGCCATGATCACATGGACATCAGAAAAGGAAAGTATGTGTACATCGTCCGATGTCTTCTCATCATTCGTTTTCTTAAGAGAATTTCGCCACTAGATTGTAGTATAAATACATTGGATTTCAAGCAAACGCATAATCATGGCATTCGCTTCCTTAACATTTGAAATCACCGCCTTCATCTTTCTCCTGCGTGTATCTCTACTGACAGGTGAGTGTTAGTTATTTAATTTCACTGTCTGCATGTTACATGAATATTTGTAAACTACCTCAAAGGAATATAATCGACTTCTGAATTGTGATTGACGACTGCTTGTATAGTTAGTTTATGATAATCATGGATTTGTGTGAATATATGAACCACTCCGTTCGATCAGATCTATCAGACGTCTATATGAAGATCATTTTCTGATGAACTTGAGGCACGATATGACAACCCAGTGTAGTCATTTCTCTAACACATACTAATAACACGAATTCGCTTGCATTTCATACATTCCTGTCGCACACATTGCGTACACTGATGATTTGAGTTTCATGACTACAAACTCATCTTGAGTCTCATCAGTTCGAAACACGTGCTGAATGTGAATTCAGTGGACACGATAAGCATTTAGATGGTTTTCCTACGAAATAGTTGGATGAATGATTCTACCTCACTGTCGATCAAGTGGTCCGTACGAATGAGTATTCTCAACTACGCATATTAATAACCAATTAATTAAGAAAGTAGCTGACTAATTAATTCAATTTATTTGTAGCTGGTGGACTGAGAAAACATGTTGGGAATTCTGAACCAACTTATGGTGAGTCGTTGCACATTGAACAGCAGTTTAAGCATTCATGTTGTCGTTAGTGTGTTGTAATCCAATTGTTTCTACCTTGTGAATTCTTCCGAAATGTAAATTTGCTTGTTGAATATCCAGTCACATCAGCAATGATTATTCGAGAATTCAACAATATCAAACTCTCGGATGTTTCTGTCTGAAATTCATATTTTGTCAGATAGTTTTAGACTATTATAGAAATAGTGTGGTTGTGAAACTTCATGTAACTGCTGTGAGAAGACGCAGTAAGTGAAACATCTTCATCTAATCCAAGAAGATGCTGGCGTTGAACTTTGAGAATCTGAACACTGTGGATATGTGGAAATTGGCTTTTTCATTTCATTCGTCCTAACAGTGAAAAGCTAAATTCTCATCATATTTCTCAGTCAGATAGAGTATTCACATTGGCTAGGTGATGATGGTTTGAAGCTCGTTAGTTTCTATCTGTGGCAGTCAACCCCTAAATGAGGCTTGAGACCCAGGATTCTCGAGTGGAAGAAAAATAACCTCTTGTGGAATGAGTGAGAGGGTACTTCAATCAGTATCATTCCGTATTCTCAAGTGGGCTATTCTCTTCAACACGCTATTCATTGAACGTATCAACCAGTATTATTCAGTTTTATAAGGTGGGAAACCCGCTGGCACACATATTCTCTACGTCACTCATTCTTGAAAACGAACAATTCAAAGAATTCACTCGAGCTCATCTCAATGAATTTACACTCAACTTTGTTGTTTTGAAGATTCGGGTCGTCTGAGTCAAGAGATAAACGCTTTAGAACGTGGCCTGGACTTTTGTGATGGTAAGCAAAATTATTCTCAATATATTTCAATATTCCACAGATTTGCTCAACATTTGATGAAAGAATAGAGTTTATGTTCATTGAATTCACTTTGATTTTCATTTGTGGAATGGTTTATCGTGTTCCCTCCGAATTCGCTATTATCTGCATTTGAGGTGGTTGAAGTAATCATACGCAGCATGTAACACTGGAACACTTTGTGAGAATGTCGATGAATCCAGTGTGACTGATGATCAGATATGACATTTGCCATCATTTCTTTAGTCATTATCAATTGATTTGTGAAACATTTGCAATTGTTTTACAGGAATGATAGGCAAGATGAAAAATTTGACGAACATTTTGGAAGGAGAAGTGAAGACATGGCAAGGTGCTTTTACAAACTCGCTTTTAATTACCATATGTATTTTGTATGTCATTCCCCCTAATTTGTTGTGTCAGTGATGCTTCAAGTCAACAGTATGTGTGTGATGCTTAAACTCCGTGGACGTATATGGTTGAAAACTGATGTGATCGTTGAAGATATCACATAGTGAAACAGGTTTACCCACTGGATGATAGATATATCGAGGGAAATTGATTGTTCACAATATTATCAATCGAAGCTACCAGATTTCTAAGCCCCATATTCAGTACTCTCTTTCATCTCTGTCCTAATCTCTCAACAACCGTACAGTGTTCACCACCTCTAGTTATCCTTCCTACTAAGGACAGCAGTGATGTGATGTAGGTTTACAACCAGTAATTTGATCAGAGTCACAATATAATTAATAACAGTTTCACAATGTCTCCTACAAACCTCTTGTTATCTGAAGTGAGTGTGTAGTTTTGCATTATTAGTCGCTGAAGGATGTTAAATACTTTTTGCATGAACATGCAGTAAGTAACTAACAAGTGCTCTTCAAATGTGTTTAAACACCAATATCATGGGACCACTGTAGACAAAGAGCTGGTGATATCACACCAATGTTTGTTTATTCATCAGTTTCAATGTCAATAGTTGAGAAGCGAGCAATGTTGACAAAATTGTCTCTGATGTTTTGCAATCATGATTTATGTGGCATGAGGTGACAGACTGTTTGTCTCTTTCCCACTTCAGACCACTTGGAAACACGGGCCACAGAAAGGAACACAACCGTCGCTGAGTGTAAGTCAACAGATTTAATCAATATTGAGCAATAATCGTTCTTCTAGTTGTCAAGTGTCAAGTCAATACTTCTGAAGACCACTACCGACCGGAAATTTACAGAAGTATGTGAAATGTTTGTTGTTCATCTTCAGCTTGCAGTTAGAGTGACTACACTATTGAAATATTTCGTTAAATAGATTTTGAGTTAACGCCACTACTGAATATCACACAGATATGCGAAGGTTGACCGGCGTCCATCTTTTCAAAGAATTTGTCTGAATAGTGTTACCTATTCAATTTGTGTATGCCTCGGTCAGGAATTTATCACCTTTCCTTATCCCTCTTGTAGTCTATCTTGAATTTGTTGTGTATTCATTTGTTTTGTCAGGCATTTCACGGACCATCAGAGATGTGAATCTGTCATATGGTGAGCAGACTTTCGTAATTCATAGTACATTCTGTTTGATCTGGTTCCCTCTGCATTTCAATCGGCGAGTTGTCGAAGCTGATTTGTGAAAGAAATTCAGTCGAGTCACACTACTGGTATTGAAAGATGAGTGTGAAAGTGGCAGACTGTTTTCAAATGCTTAAGATGCTCGTAGCATATTTCGCTGTCAGTCATTTGGATGCAACCAGTATGAGAGTATCTAGCATTTCCTCCAATCTTTGCGTCTTGATACGTAATGGTGAAGGAAGTTGGTGAAACAGAGTCAGTTGATTTATTCGTTGAAAATCTCGAACTACAGACCACCAATATTCGCCAGATGGTGAAACGAACAGGAAATTATCCGTTGAATTTGCTCCATTCGATCAATGTGACAGGCGATTTTCTAATCACTATTCAATGTATATTCTCTTCTCTTTGTATTTTTTCCAGGGGATTTCTTCGTCATGTCTGCCAATAAAACTCTCTGGAACGAATCTCTAATCCATGGATCTGGACGTAAGCATTAATATTGTTGTTTGAGCAAGTTAGCCTCACTCTTGCTTACGGTTTCCCACTCTTCTGACTCAATCAAACATGGTTGTGATCTAATCCATCATAATTAACTGGTAACTCAGTCATGACTGAGAGACACATGTGTTTATCTGTTAGATATTTGAGTGAATTCGTCAGCCACTCGACAATAGTTAACATCGGATATTGGGTTTTGCACTTCTATAATCGTCTTGTGAAACAGTGTCAGTGTGTTGGGACACGGTTAGTTTACGAGATTCTCAAAAGGAAAACGAGTGACTACTGTCTTATGCTAGTCACTGCAATCGCCTTGTGAATGAGCACGTCATTTTGAATAGCTGACACCCATCCGCTCACAGTGCTCAGAGGTGAGTTCAGAGCAATTGAGAACTAGTCGTCAACAGCCTGAACATCACTTAATCAGAAGATGACCAGTTGATTGACTCAATGTCAATCCCTATGAAGATTCAAATCCTCAAGTATCTCTCCCTCAATATCTGTCACTCATTGCTTACTCACTAAGAATCACTTCCACTCTATCAACGGATTGGCGAAATTTACGACCCACACATATACATTCATATTTCAGGTGTTATAATGAATCAGTATCATTCTTGTATATGTTGACTTCTGTGTATTTCAGTTAATGCAAGACGTAAGTCAAATCACTGAATATTAGTGATCAGTAATACTAAACATACCGTGTTCATTGTAGTCAATGAAATGCTATCATTACCATCCTTTCTTCTTGAACAGGTTTTGAACGAATCCCAGATTTCAGTGTTTGTGATAGTCTTCTGTCGATTGGACGCACTGAAGGTAATTTGAAAGATGTCATTGCTTTGTGGCGGAAGATTATTCCGCCAGTTTTATCCTTCATATTTCTCACACAGGTGTTTTTCGATTTGTTCGACTGATTAATAATAGTATTAATTGATAGTGACTGTCACATTACATTTTTCGTAAATGATGAAGCTGTTCTATACGAGGAGAGGGACTACTTACTTGCAAATACCCTAATGATTCTTCTTCCAGTGCATTTTCCTCTGACCGAATTCGGAAGATTCTATTATTATTGTTATGAGTATTATTGCTCCCTTAGGTTTCAGGTGAGTGTAATATGGTGCTTCTACAGCACATCCTCAACACGTCCTGCCCTCTGCGGTCCTATTCAGCTAATCGCAAGTATATGCATCGCTTGGTCACCCTTCCTAACAGGATCTCCTCAATCTCACCACCCTCGAACATTTAAGCTCAATTCGTCGTTTCCCACTCAGATTCCACTCGAACGATGGCCTTCATTGGTCGAGTTGTCAGCTGATAATCTCGTCATCGTGCGCCTGATCCATCTCGATTTTCTACGGCATATTTGTTGATCAATAGGTTCTTAGTTGGTTCGTTACCAACCAGAGTTTCTTGTTGCTAATCGTATCTGGCCATTCGATTGATCTTCAGTATGTGGCTGGCGAAGTCATCTGTTAGTAGAAGTCTACTGCCTACACAATATGCTGTGATATGTAAATACATATGTATTCATCCACACTTGATATCAGAGCTGATGAGGTAGATTTGATTGGGAAGTAAGCATTGCTCTGGTCAATGTTATCGCCTTCCAAATCACTAGTGTTTCACTTCGCCCTCATCTGTTCACAAATCACCATGTCTATCCATGACACACTTTCATTGTGTTACACTTCACACTTTACCTTCCTTTCAGAAATAAACCGACTGAGTCAACTGATAGCGAGGCTCAGTAGTTCGAAATCTGCTTTGGTGATAGGTTATGGTGAGTTGAAACACAGAGAATGAAATATTTTGCAAGGTGCTTTCTACAGTCTAGTAGTTCTTAAGAGTTGAGTCGGAGGCGAGATGATATTTCACACTCAGATGTTTTGAGTACTCTGTAGGCTTTTGCCTCTGACGATAACAAACCATAGATTGTCAACATTCCATCTGTTTTCTCGCATGTGTCTGTTCAAGTTTACGTATTGAGTGAGCCTTTTCTAACGAAAAACTGCATCTTCTCATTATAGAAACCAAATCAATTTATGACAATGTTCTGACGAATATGAGGGTGAGTTCATGTACCAGATTCAATCCACACACCTCCTTATGACAACCATCAGTCTACTTGTCGTTCGTCCTTCATCGCCACATTTCATGTTGCATTGACTGATGAATGTCGCGTTGGTGTTTTTAGACAGTTAGATGAGATGTTCACTTCTAATGAACAACTAAATATTGTGTAATGAAAACCTCAGTGATCGGTATTATAAGTAAACGGGAAGCTATGGCTACATTCTGACTGGCTGACTGACTGACTAACTGTTGTGGCATTTTATCTGTATGATGCTTTTCTCTCACGTGTTCAATGCATACACCTCTCGACCACAGTGGAGTGCATCGGGATATGACTCAGTCTATCGAGTGAAGCACAATCGGTTCGAGAGTAATTCAGTCATTTGAAACTGAAAATGTCAAAAATTAATGACTAATGAAACGTCTCTACTTTCTTCAGTATCGTCGTTGATTTTATTATTTTTGCATTCTTTTTTCTCTTCCTGAAGATTGAATACACGTTACTGACATCAAATGGAACACTGTCATCCGTGTGAGATGAACGCATACATTGAACTGTCTTCACGAATCATTTGACGACAACGTGCTTTTTCTCTTCTTTTCTCTTCCATCACTCGATCAGACTTTAATACTGATAGCTAGTCGGAGTCGTGCTAGTATTCGCGGCTTCAATATATGTGTATTAGTGATAAGTTTAAAAATAATAACGATAATAAAATTAATAATATTATTTCGACTTCACTTTGACTTCTCCCCAAAATGTTGAATGATGGTAGTGTGTGTAAAGTGTCATAGTCATATAAGAGACAAAGTGATAGGAAAATTCACCCATGGCCATTGTAGTTTCCCACCAGTTATTACTTATACTAGCACTGTCTTACAATCAGTTGTCTTTATTGGTTTGAAGAGAGAAATAGCGAAGATATTTGCTCCTCTAGTTTCACGGATTCTCTTCAAACACGATTGTACTAAACTAAATCAAATTATAAGTTACTAAGTGTCTGAAGTTACGATGATTTCGACGATGACTTTGAGTCATAGATATGAAAGTGTAGACAACATTATTCCGAAAACGGTGCAAGGTCAGCGTTAAAAACTAACTATTCGTAGTAGAATTAGTTAGGTAGGTCGGGAGGGGGCAATGTCAGGCAGGTTAAGTTGAAATTGGAAATAAGAAGTGACACTGTGAATTTACAAATATAACGATGGAGAGAGGGCTGAAGAGGACGAGAATGAATAGTAGAGTGAAATTATGACAGATACACAATCGACAGTATTTGGAAACTGAAAAGTGAGTTCAACTGAACGAGTGAAAATGAAAATTAAGTGAGATATTGCGCGACAGAGTAAAACCGAAAGCACACGAACAAAATTATTATTATTAATTGAAATACTCGAATTATTATTACAATTAGACGACCGAATTTATTGAAATACATCTTTTCGGTAACTCCTCATCAAATGCGTCAACTAGTGGATAATAACCACGGTGATCAGACTACTAATAACATAATGACATGCTAATAATAGTAATTAGTAACAACTAGCAACAACAAGGCAGTCAGCCAATGATAATGATAGTGAATACAGAGAATAACAGTACAACTAAAATGATATTTACAGAACAGAGGAAGAATAACGAGAGTGGACGACTCTTTCTCAATAAATTCCTATTCACACTTTACAATTATAAATCCATCAATTTCAGCATACATTGGGCAATAAAGACGAGTTAGGATTACACCAGATTGTGTATTGTGATACAGGTGGAAGGTCAGTGAAACTATAGTCAGTGAGATTTGCTTGTCATCTGAAACCATTTAGAACGTACGATCGGTCAGAACATGAGGTAACATGAAGTTAGATAATGCAAACATCTGTCTCGACTAGCTATTAGAATGTCATCCGTGTATGCATAGGTGCACGATAACTTGAATTAACTGTTGAGAGATTTGGGGACCTTCGCATGGATCAAGGGACATGTGAAGATTCTCGCGGAGACAGAAGAGCGTATTGACGATAGCATTTAGGCGATAAGCAGAATGAATGATGGCCAGGTGTTGGGGCGAACTTATTGAATATAGGCGTGACTTTGTTATAGATAAGATCTTATTTCTGTATAAATCACACAGTGCTATACAGTAAAGTCAACTGATGGCATTTCGAGCACAAACGTGACATGATTATGAGCGATAGTTTGTGTGACTTATCAAAATAAATTCCTACCTATATAGGAGTTATACTCTACCAGAGTGCCCAAGTTTTAGACTTCTAAAGATATAATCGAGTTGTGCGTATGTGGATCCAGATAGCTATGTTAAGTCAGTTAAGCGTTGAATCTTCATTATTTCGGAAACAACTTCAAACATGTATGAAGAACGCATCTTCATTAACGTATAATCATTTCTGACTTTTTGACCATTTGAAACGAACGCAGACCTATGCCTGTTTACACCGAAAACAGTACGCATAGTGAGGTTCCAGGCTTCATTGACCACCACATGGACTCCAGTGTAGGCCGCTATTCTTAGGCTTCACGTGCAGTAATTAAGACCATGTGTTTTCTCATTGACTGATTATCATCATCTCTTAAGTTTATTGTGGATGTTGGACACCCGTTTGCAGGCAACATCCTAATGGTGAACTACAACAAAGCTTACATTAGGTGTTCAACATTTACAGATGGTGATCGGACTATGTCTTCCCTGTTTGTAGGCGTAATAGTGAAAATATGCAGGGAAGATCAAAGTTCTAGTGTAAAACCTTTGCAAGTGTGAAGAGAAGATACTATCAAAAGTTTGAGACTCTTAGTCCCTTTCATGCATTTGAATAATGTTATCAGAATACGGAGACTACCTGAAAGATTCGAGATAATTTATGCGCAATATATTTTGAATAATCTAACCCCTCACACATTTACTTGTCAAGTAAATTTATATGAAAATCAGAGGTCGATTAAAACACACAAAGTGACGAGAAGGATTTAGGAACATGAATAATTAACTCTGCGTTTGGTTGTCGAGTTTTCATAGTTCATCTGTTTTTCTAATCGCTTTGGAATATGCTCTCCCACCCTCACATGCAAAGTGCAATTAATCCTTCCTGAGTTCTCCAGAGGCTGGGCACAAGTCAACTATATAACCGATGTATTTTTGAAACATTGGCCCGGGGAATACGTCTCCTTCCTACAACAACGACACAAATGGATGAATATTAAATGGAAATGTGCGGGTCGGAGACCTAGGTATCATGGTACCAGACTTTACTGGCAGTAATCGATGACCACTCAGGCTTGTATTACTGGAAACCAGTTGGTTAGGCTGCTTGAATTATTTTCAACTCGTTTCAAGCTGGTCTCGACTGGATATAACGTTGAGGAATGATGCGTGGCTATCGGTCCTGCTAGGCTTGAGTTCTAGCCACACTATCTGCTAACCCCTTAGCCCGGCTCACGTAGCCTCGTGGTCAGACTGCACTTAACACCGCCCCAACCAGCGAAAGGAGAATATAAGACTTACGGCTGCTGGGAGATGCAATTATCGACTATCATTTTAAGAAAGTGTGAAGAGACAGTAGACGATCACGCCAAAACGAAGCCGACGAGCTGTCATTGTAGTTGGAGATTGAACGTTCAATTCATGGTTGTTTGCTGAAACCCAACTCCTCCATATTTATCGTGGGAGTCATCAATCCAGCAGTCATCGTCTCATCGTTCGCTGTTCGTTGGAAGACAGAAAAACTATCAGAAGTATTATAATGACTTATCGTTATAACATTTATTCTTAGACCTTGTGTATAATAACCTTATTGTTGGTTACATATTGATGGAAGAATAAAGGATTCTCGAGATGCCAATCTGTGTTCTGGTTTTTCGCGTTGGTTAATATCAATTGTTTCTGAAAGACTTTGAGTGACAGAGTGAGGTCCAGCGTAGTAGGAGCTGGACATTGAGAGTTTATGAGAAGTGGCTGACAGTTTCTGATAGTTTTTGATAGTTTTCGTTCGTCATTCCTATCGGCTGCAACTCTTCTTAGGACAAGTGTTATCTGGAAGTTTCTGGAACTTCGGTTAGGTTCCGTGATGCCTGGGTCAAAGAAGGGAGAGAGCGTCTTGGAAGTAAGCAGAAAAGTGAATCATGTTGACTTGTCTGTTACTTGTTAAGATGTGTCTGATGTTAAGCATAACATGGTTGATGTTAATGTTTCACCGTTTAGGGATAATAGGAATATCAAACTCCCTAAATTTGAACCACGATGTTTCGACGGAAACCCAGCTGATTATCCACAGTTTGTAAAGGAGTTCGATATCACTTTGAGTGGCTTTTTATTAAATGATGAAATGAAGTTGATGTATTTGATGAGGTACTGCACTGGGGTTGCTTCAAGAGCTATGCAGTGCTGTAAGTTCATGTCCCCTAACTAAGGATACTCTGAGGCTATGAGTATACTGCGTCAAAGATTCAGAAGAACTTCGATGATTGTAAGGAACGTATTCGAGGCTGTTAAAGGTAACGGTAGTCAATTACAAGATGACTTCAAGGCACTCTCTCAATTTTCGGATAATCTGATGACTTACAAGAATACGTTGGTTCCGATGAATTGCATGAGGGATCTGAACTCAAGTTCAGTCCTAGAGGTAATAGCGAGACGCATACCTACTCGACTGCAAGGGAAGTGGGTGAAGATAAGCTCCCGTATAGAGGATGAAGGTATCGAGCCAAAGTTCGATGATATTCTGAAAGTGGTAAAATATAGTGTCAATGAATCTATAACCAAGTTTGGCAGTATATTGCATCTCACCCCTAGAATAGAGCAGTCTGAGGACAGAACGCAATCATTGATGACGAAAGGGTCTCAGAGAATTGGATATGGAGAAAGCTTTATGGTGTCTAGTAATCCATATAAACTAAGTGAGCATAACATCCCCAACAGATAGGTTACAAGTTGTGAGACAGACACGGTGTGTTTTACGCGTTTGCAAGAAGTTCATACAAAGGTGAACTGTGAATCGGTGAGCAAGTTTAGTGATAAGCTAAATGTGAAATCAGCGTCATCAAGTCCTGACCACGAATTGTGTGACGATAATGGTGCAGTGAAGAAGCCTTTAGGTGCAACTGGTAAGCCATTGTTGAATAGAGTGCTGCAGACATCACCGCAGTTTGTGCAGAAGAAGAGAGTTTCAGTTTCGGAGACTAGTTCTGACTTCACGAGTTTTCAAACTATTACTAATCAAGTAAAGTTATAGGAACTGTAAGGGTTTATGAGGAAGAACCCGAGTCATGTACTTCTGTTATTAAAGAGTTTGAAAATGATGAAGTTGATCATGCGATTGGAGGCAAGGTGGATATTTGTGACAGTAGTTATGATAGTGCAGATTTGTCTTTTGTTGATCATGATGAGTTGAGTGGAATGCCTAATACTATTACTAATGCTGAGTTGAACAAAGGGTCTGTATAACTTGAACGTGAAGTAGAATCAAATGCAGATGCAGTGGAAGAAGGTAAGGATACTTGTGAGAACGCCAGTGTAAGTGAACAGCGTGTAGCGCGCGTATCAACAGATGTTAATGCTAATATATTATTAAATCTTATTGTATCTTTAGTTCCTAGAGGAACATAGGGCTTCAGCTGCGCACCTCCATTGCCTTCTGTTTTCTGACAACTTTTTCACCCCGCTCCAGGTCTGTGCACATGCTTTCATCTCCTCCTCGCATGGCCTCCTCCAAGTCACCCTTGCACTGACGACCAACTCGCCGCCTCCCTTTCAGGTTCCACTCGAACAGTGGTTTGTCTAGTGATGTCACTTGATGGTTTCCTCAGAGTATCGCCAATCCATCTCCGTTTCTTCCTGCTTATTTGTTTTACAATCGGTTCCTGATTGATTCGCTCATTGCCAGAGATCCCTGTCGCTGATCTTTTCTAGCCGGCCATCTGATCTTGAGTATTGAGCGAAGACAGCTGTTAATGAAGGTCTGAAGTTTGTTTGAGATGCTCTTTATGACTCGCCAAGTCTCTGATCCGTATAGTAGCACTGACTTTACATTGGAGTTGAAAATCCGGATCTTATTTTTGATGCTGAGTGCTGTTGAACTCCACACAGACTTAAGAGTAATGAAAGCCTGTCTTTCTCTTCCGATTCTGGCTTTGATATCCTCGTCAGTTCCGCCTGTAGTTGAAACGATGCTTCCTAGGTAGGTGAACGAGGCTGTTTCTTTCAGGTTCCTCCCATTTATGCTGATTATTGTCTGTTGTTGTTGTTGCTGTTGACGTTGACTAGGAATCTTCATCACCTCTGTTTTATCTATGTTCACTTGAAGTCCTATCTTTGATGCTTCTTCTGCCAACTTGTTGCTTTTCACTTGCATATCTTCCCGTTTGTGGGAAATCAGACATACATCATAGGCGAAGTCCAGATCTTCCAAGTCTTTTGTGTGAGTCCATTTTATGCCCGTTCCCTCGTTGGTTGCCGTTGTCTGTCGCATTATCCAATCGATTGCAATCAGGAAGATCATTGGTGATAGTAGACAGCCTTGTCGCACTCCCGTTCTCACTTCGAAGGCTTCCGTAAGTTTCCCGTTGTGGATTACTTGGCATGCAGCATTGTCGTATAGCTGTTGGATGAGATGTATAATTGTCGATGGGACCCCGTAGTAGCGAAGTAGTTGCCAAATCACCTCTCGATCGACGCTGTCGAAGGCCTTCTCAAAGTCGATGAAGTTGAGATAGAGAGGTGACTGCCATTCCAAGCTTTGTTCAATGATGATCCGTAGAGTGGCGATTTGATCAATACATGATTTGTTTCTCCTGAATCCGGCCTGTTCCGGTCGAAGTTTTTCATCTAGGGCTTGTTTGATTCTCTCCAGGATGATTCGGCTTAGTATCTTGCTTGGAATGGACAGAAGCATAATTCCACGCCAGTTTTTACATTGACTTAAGTCTCCTTTCTTTGGTAGTTTGAATAAGTATCCGTTCTTCCAATCCTCGGGTACTTTGCCCTCTTTCCACACCTTCTCCAGAAGTGGCGTCATCAAGTCCGCTGTTGTCTCTGGGTCTATTTTCAAAGCTTCTGCTGGGATTCCATCTGGTCCTGGTGCTTTCCTAGCTTTTCGCATCTTGATTGCATTCAGGACTTCTGATTTCGTCGGGGGTCAATGTTCACTGGTAGTTCTGCTTCCGTTGTTGGTATTGTTGGGCGTGTTGTAGGTGGCGGACGATTTAGAAGTCTTTTGAAGTGTTCAGCCCAGTGTTTTCTCTGTTCCACCTCTTTGGTGATTGACTTTCCATTGTCGTCCTTTATTGGCTTAATCTGTGTCGAACTTTTTCCCGAAAGGTACCTAGTTGTTTGGTAGAGTGTGGCGTGGTCTCCTTCGCCTGCAGCTTGTTCTGCTTCGTTTGCTATGGTTTCATAATATTTTCTTTTGTCTTCCCTGGCACTCTTCTTCACTCTTTTGTTCAGTGTATTGTAGCTTGCATTCAGCTCCTGTTTTTGTTGCTCGTCAGTGCACTGGATAATCTTTTGTTTCACTGTCCTTCTCTCTTCTATTAGTTTCCAAGTGTCCGCAGTGAGCCACTGTTTGTCCTGTCTCTTCTTTCTGCCTAGAACTTCCATGCAGGTTTGACTCCACACCGTTTTCAAGTTGTTCCAGTGCTTTTCGACGCTGACCTTTTCGCTGGTGTTGATTTGTGTCTCAGCTTTGTCCTTTATGCTTGCGGTGAAGATGTCCTTTGTAGCCTGGTCCTTCAGCTTTTGAGTGTTGAACTTGGCTTGTGGTCTATCTGCAGCTTCTGATTCCCTGAAAGCTTTTAATTTGATTTGGATTGTCCCTTGTACGAGATAGTGGTCTGAGCCAACGTCTGCTCCTCTTCTTACTTTTGTGTCCAGTAGGCCGCGCCTCCATTTCCTTGAGAGCATTGAGATGAAGTCAATTTGGTTTTTGGTTTGCCCGTCTGGTGACACCCATGTAGCCTTGTGGATATCTTTGTGCTTGTATACACTGCCACCGATCACTAGTTCGTTGAAGGCGCAGAAGTCGGCGAAGAGTTCTCCGTTTTCATTCATTTCTCCAAGAGCTTCTCTACCCATGATGAGTTCCCTTCCTGTGTTGTCTGGTCCCAGTTTGGCGTTCATGTCTCCCATTAGTATTTTCATGTTGCCAGCTGGAGTATTGTCCATTGTTGCCTGTAGTTGTCTGTAGAATTCTTCTTTCTTTTCGAGGTCTGTGTTGTTTGTGGGTTTGTATGATTGTATGATTGACACTTTCCTTCCTTTGGAGTTGAATCTGGCGGTCATTATCCTGGACGAGATCGCTTCCAATACATCAGGGCTTTCGTTGCCGTTGGTGACATCATGATAGCCATGTTAATGCTAAACCTGAGCTAAAAGCCGATCAACAACAGATTCTGATCCACAGCTAATTTCATCAACTGGTATCAATCAGTCGTCACGGGTGTTGTCATCCACAATGAAACGGATGCACATAAACCCACGTGCCTTACGCAATTACTATGCTAGTATCAGCCCGTTTGAAAGGACGAAAGTCAGTGGTCAGTTCAGTGATGATAAGCCATCTGTGTATGAGAGTGTGATTGTTAAACTGACTTGTACAAATAAGGGCCTCCTAAGTTTAAAGTTACCATTTGAATGTTATTATTTTTGGTGTAAATTGCTATGTGCCTTCGCTTGGTTGTTCAGAAACATCGTGTGTTTGTAATTCATCTACATTCTACGATACAATGACATGGACATGTCAGCGTTCAGAGTTGAGGATATAGATGATAGAATTATTATTACAATTAGACGACCGAATTTATTGAAATACATCTTTTCGGTAACTCCTCATCAAATGCGTCAACTAGTGGATAATAACCACGGTGATCAGACTACTAATAACATAATGACATGCTAATAATAGTAATTAGTAACAACTAGCAACAACAAGGCAGTCAGCCAATGATAATGATAGTGAATACAGAGAATAACAGTACAACTAAAATGATATTTACAGAACAGAGGAAGAATAACGAGAGTGGACGACTCTTTCTCAATAAATTCCTATTCACACTTTACAATTATAAATCCATCAATTTCAGCATACATTGGGCAATAAAGACGAGTTAGGATTACACCAGATTGTGTATTGTGATACAGGTGGAAGGTCAGTGAAACTATAGTCAGTGAGATTTGCTTGTCATCTGAAACCATTTAGAACGTACGATCGGTCAGAACATGAGGTAACATGAAGTTAGATAATGCAAACATCTGTCTCGACTAGCTATTAGAATGTCATCCGTGTATGCATAGGTGCACGATAACTTGAATTAACTGTTGAGAGATTTGGGGACCTTCGCATGGATCAAGGGACATGTGAAGATTCTCGCGGAGACAGAAGAGCGTATTGACGATAGCATTTAGGCGATAAGCAGAATGAATGATGGCCAGGTGTTGGGGCGAACTTATTGAATATAGGCGTGACTTTGTTATAGATAAGATCTTATTTCTGTATAAATCACACAGTGCTATACAGTAAAGTCAACTGATGGCATTTCGAGCACAAACGTGACATGATTATGAGCGATAGTTTGTGTGACTTATCAAAATAAATTCCTACCTATATAGGAGTTATACTCTACCAGAGTGCCCAAGTTTTAGACTTCTAAAGATATAATCGAGTTGTGCGTATGTGGATCCAGATAGCTATGTTAAGTCAGTTAAGCGTTGAATCTTCATTATTTCGGAAACAACTTCAAACATGTATGAAGAACGCATCTTCATTAACGTATAATCATTTCTGACTTTTTGACCATTTGAAACGAACGCAGACCTATGCCTGTTTACACCGAAAACAGTACGCATAGTGAGGTTCCAGGCTTCATTGACCACCACATGGACTCCAGTGTAGGCCGCTATTCTTAGGCTTCACGTGCAGTAATTAAGACCATGTGTTTTCTCATTGACTGATTATCATCATCTCTTAAGTTTATTGTGGATGTTGGACACCCGTTTGCAGGCAACATCCTAATGGTGAACTACAACAAAGCTTACATTAGGTGTTCAACATTTACAGATGGTGATCGGACTATGTCTTCCCTGTTTGTAGGCGTAATAGTGAAAATATGCAGGGAAGATCAAAGTTCTAGTGTAAAACCTTTGCAAGTGTGAAGAGAAGATACTATCAAAAGTTTGAGACTCTTAGTCCCTTTCATGCATTTGAATAATGTTATCAGAATACGGAGACTACCTGAAAGATTCGAGATAATTTATGCGCAATATATTTTGAATAATCTAACCCCTCACACATTTACTTGTCAAGTAAATTTATATGAAAATCAGAGGTCGATTAAAACACACAAAGTGACGAGAAGGATTTAGGAACATGAATAATTAACTCTGCGTTTGGTTGTCGAGTTTTCATAGTTCATCTGTTTTTCTAATCGCTTTGGAATATGCTCTCCCACCCTCACATGCAAAGTGCAATTAATCCTTCCTGAGTTCTCCAGAGGCTGGGCACAAGTCAACTATATAACCGATGTATTTTTGAAACATTGGCCCGGGGAATACGTCTCCTTCCTACAACAACGACACAAATGGATGAATATTAAATGGAAATGTGAGGGTCGGAGACCTAGGTATCATGGTACCAGACTTTACTGGCAGTAATCGATGACCACTCAGGCTTGTATTACTGGAAACCAGTTGGTTAGGCTGCTTGAATTATTTTCAACTCGTTTCAAGCTGGTCTCGACTGGATATAACGTTGAGGAATGATGCGTGGCTATCGGTCCTGCTAGGCTTGAGTTCTAGCCACACTATCTGCTGACCCCTTAGCCCGGCTCACGTAGCCTCGTGGTCAGACTGCACTTAACACCGCCCCAACCAGAGAAAGGAGAATATAAGACTTACAGCTGCTGGGAGATGCAATTATCGACTATCATTTTAAGAAAGTGTGAAGAGACAGTAGACGATCACGCCAAAACGAAGCCGACGAGCTGTCATTGTAGTTGGAGATTGAACGTTCAATTCATGGTTGTTTGCTGAAACCCAACTCCTCCATATTTATCGTGGGAGTCATCAATCCAGCAGTCATCGTCTCATCGTTCGCTGTTCGTTGGAAGACAGAAAAACTATCAGAAGTATTATAATGACTTATCGTTATAACATTTATTCTTAGACCTTGTGTATAATAACCTTATTGTTGGTTACATATTGATGGAAGAATAAAGGATTCTCGAGATGCCAATCTGTGTTCTGGTTTTTCGCGTTGGTTAATATCAATTGTTTCTGAAAGACTTTGAGTGACAGAGTGAGGTCCAGCGTAGTAGGAGCTGGACATTGAGAGTTTATGAGAAGTGGCTGACAGTTTCTGATAGTTTTTGATAGTTTTCGTTCGTCATTCCTATCGGCTGCAACTCTTCTTAGGACAAGTGTTATCTGGAAGTTTCTGGAACTTCGGTTAGGTTCCGTGATGCCTGGGTCAAAGAAGGGAGAGAGCGTCTTGGAAGTAAGCAGAAAAGTGAATCATGTTGACTTGTCTGTTACTTGTTAAGATGTGTCTGATGTTAAGCATAACATGGTTGATGTTAATGTTTCACCGTTTAGGGATAATAGGAATATCAAACTCCCTAAATTTGAACCACGATGTTTCGACGGAAACCCAGCTGATTATCCACAGTTTGTAAAGGAGTTCGATATCACTTTGAGTGGCTTTTTATTAAATGATGAAATGAAGTTGATGTATTTGATGAGGTACTGCACTGGGGTTGCTTCAAGAGCTATGCAGTGCTGTAAGTTCATGTCCCCTAACTAAGGATACTCTGAGGCTATGAGTATACTGCGTCAAAGATTCAGAAGAACTTCGATGATTGTAAGGAACGTATTCGAGGCTGTTAAAGGTAACGGTAGTCAATTACAAGATGACTTCAAGGCACTCTCTCAATTTTCGGATAATCTGATGACTTACAAGAATACGTTGGTTCCGATGAATTGCATGAGGGATCTGAACTCAAGTTCAGTCCTAGAGGTAATAGCGAGACGCATACCTACTCGACTGCAAGGGAAGTGGGTGAAGATAAGCTCCCGTATAGAGGATGAAGGTATCGAGCCAAAGTTCGATGATATTCTGAAAGTGGTAAAATATAGTGTCAATGAATCTATAACCAAGTTTGGCAGTATATTGCATCTCACCCCTAGAATAGAGCAGTCTGAGGACAGAACGCAATCATTGATGACGAAAGGGTCTCAGAGAATTGGATATGGAGAAAGCTTTATGGTGTCTAGTAATCCATATAAACTAAGTGAGCATAACATCCCCAACAGATAGGTTACAAGTTGTGAGACAGACACGGTGTGTTTTACGCGTTTGCAAGAAGTTCATACAAAGGTGAACTGTGAATCGGTGAGCAAGTTTAGTGATAAGCTAAATGTGAAATCAGCGTCATCAAGTCCTGACCACGAATTGTGTGACGATAATGGTGCAGTGAAGAAGCCTTTAGGTGCAACTGGTAAGCCATTGTTGAATAGAGTGCTGCAGACATCACCGCAGTTTGTGCAGAAGAAGAGAGTTTCAGTTTCGGAGACTAGTTCTGACTTCACGAGTTTTCAAACTATTACTAATCAAGTAAAGTTATAGGAACTGTAAGGGTTTATGAGGAAGAACCCGAGTCATGTACTTCTGTTATTAAAGAGTTTGAAAATGATGAAGTTGATCATGCGATTGGAGGCAAGGTGGATATTTGTGACAGTAGTTATGATAGTGCAGATTTGTCTTTTGTTGATCATGATGAGTTGAGTGGAATGCCTAATACTATTACTAATGCTGAGTTGAACAAAGGGTCTGTATAACTTGAACGTGAAGTAGAATCAAATGCAGATGCAGTGGAAGAAGGTAAGGATACTTGTGAGAACGCCAGTGTAAGTGAACAGCGTGTAGCGCGCGTATCAACAGATGTTAATGCTAATATATTATTAAATCTTATTGTATCTTTAGTTCCTAGAGGAACATAGGGCTTCAGCTGCGCACCTCCATTGCCTTCTGTTTTCTGACAACTTTTTCACCCCGCTCCAGGTCTGTGCACATGCTTTCATCTCCTCCTCGCATGGCCTCCTCCAAGTCACCCTTGCACTGACGACCAACTCGCCGCCTCCCTTTCAGGTTCCACTCGAACAGTGGTTTGTCTAGTGATGTCACTTGATGGTTTCCTCAGAGTATCGCCAATCCATCTCCGTTTCTTCCTGCTTATTTGTTTTACAATCGGTTCCTGATTGATTCGCTCATTGCCAGAGATCCCTGTCGCTGATCTTTTCTAGCCGGCCATCTGATCTTGAGTATTGAGCGAAGACAGCTGTTAATGAAGGTCTGAAGTTTGTTTGAGATGCTCTTTATGACTCGCCAAGTCTCTGATCCGTATAGTAGCACTGACTTTACATTGGAGTTGAAAATCCGGATCTTATTTTTGATGCTGAGTGCTGTTGAACTCCACACAGACTTAAGAGTAATGAAAGCCTGTCTTTCTCTTCCGATTCTGGCTTTGATATCCTCGTCAGTTCCGCCTGTAGTTGAAACGATGCTTCCTAGGTAGGTGAACGAGGCTGTTTCTTTCAGGTTCCTCCCATTTATGCTGATTATTGTCTGTTGTTGTTGTTGCTGTTGACGTTGACTAGGAATCTTCATCACCTCTGTTTTATCTATGTTCACTTGAAGTCCTATCTTTGATGCTTCTTCTGCCAACTTGTTGCTTTTCACTTACATATCTTCCCGTTTGTGGGAAATCAGACATACATCATAGGCGAAGTCCAGATCTTCCAAGTCTTTTGTGTGAGTCCATTTTATGCCCGTTCCCTCGTTGGTTGCCGTTGTCTGTCGCATTATCCAATCGATTGCAATCAGGAAGATCATTGGTGATAGTAGACAGCCTTGTCGCACTCCCGTTCTCACTTCGAAGGCTTCCGTAAGTTTCCCGTTGTGGATTACTTGGCATGCAGCATTGTCGTATAGCTGTTGGATGAGATGTATAATTGTCGATGGGACCCCGTAGTAGCGAAGTAGTTGCCAAATCACCTCTCGATCGACGCTGTCGAAGGCCTTCTCAAAGTCGATGAAGTTGAGATAGAGAGGTGACTGCCATTCCAAGCTTTGTTCAGTGACGATCCATAGAGTGGCCATTTGATCAATACATGATTTGTTTCTCCTGAATCCGGCCTGTTCCGGTCGAAGTTTTTCATCTAGGGCTTGTTTGATTCTCTCCAGGATGATTCGGCTTAGTATCTTGCTTGGAATGGACAGAAGCATAATTCCACGCCAGTTTTTACATTGACTTAAGTCTCCTTTCTTTGGTAGTTTGAATAAGTATCCGTTCTTCCAATCCTCGGGTACTTTGCCCTCTTTCCACACCTTCTCCAGAAGTGGCGTCATCAAGTCCGCTGTTGTCTCTGGGTCTATTTTCAAAGCTTCTGCTGGGATTCCATCTGGTCCTGGTGCTTTCCTAGCTTTTCGCATCTTGATTGCATTCAGGACTTCTGATTTCGTCGGGGGTCAATGTTCACTGGTAGTTCTGCTTCCGTTGTTGGTATTGTTGGGCGTGTTGTAGGTGGCGGACGATTTAGAAGTCTTTTGAAGTGTTCAGCCCAGTGTTTTCTCTGTTCCACCTCTTTGGTGATTGACTTTCCATTGTCGTCCTTTATTGGCTTAATCTGTGTCGAACTTTTTCCCGAAAGGTACCTAGTTGTTTGGTGGAGTGTGGCGTGGTCTCCTTTGCCTGCAGCTTGTTCTGCTTCGTTTGCCATGGTTTCATAATATTTTCTTTTGTCTTCCCTGGCACTCTTCTTCACTCTTTTGTTCAGTGTATTGTAGCCTGCATTCAGCTCCTGTTTTTGTTGCTCGTCAGTGCACTGGATAATCTTTTGTTTCACTGTCCTTCTCTCTTCTATTAATTTCCAAGTGTCCGCAGTGAGCCACTGTTTGTCCTGTCTCTTCTTTCTGCCTAGAACTTCCATGCAGGTTTGACTCCACACCGTTTTCAAGTTGTTCCAGTGCTTTTCGACGCTGACCTTTTCGCTGGTGTTGATTTGTGTCTCAGCTTTGTCCTTTATGCTTGCAATGAAGATGTCCTTTGTAGCCTGGTCCTTCAGCTTTTGAGTGTTGAACTTGGCTTGTGGTCTATCTGCAGCTTCTGATTCCCTGAAAGCTTTTAATTTGATTTGGATTGTCCCTTGTACGAGATAGTGGTCTGAGCCAACGTCTGCTCCTCTTCTTACTTTTGTGTCCAGTAGGCCGCGCATCCACTTCCTTGAGAGCATTGAGATGAAGTCAATTTGGTTTTTGGTTTGCCCGTCTGGTGACACCCATGTAGCCTTGTGGATAACTTTGTGCTTGTATACACTGCCACCAATCACTAGTTCGTTGAAGGCGCAGAAGTCGGCGAAGAGTTCTCCGTTTTCATTCATTTCTCCAAGAGCTTCTCTACCCATGATGAGTTCCCTTCCTGTGTTGTCTGGTCCCAGTTTGGCGTTCATGTCTCCCATTAGTATTTTCATGTTGCCAGCTGGAGTATTGTCCATTGTTGCCTGTAGTTGTCTGTAGAATTCTTCTTTCTTTTCGAGGTCTGTGTTGTTTGTGGGTTTGTATGATTGTATGATTGACACTTTCCTTCCTTTGGAGTTGAATCTGGCGGTCATTATCCTGGACGAGATCGCTTCCAATACATCAGGGCTTTCGTTGCCGTTGGTGACATCATGATAGCCATGTTAATGCTAAACCTGAGCTAAAAGCCGATCAACAACAGATTCTGATCCACAGCTAATTTCATCAACTGGTATCAATCAGTCGTCACGGGTGTTGTCATCCACAATGAAACGGATGCACATAAACCCACGTGCCTTACGCAATTACTATGCTAGTATCAGCCCGTTTGAAAGGACGAAAGTCAGTGGTCAGTTCAGTGATGATAAGCCATCTGTGTATGAGAGTGTGATTGTTAAACTGACTTGTACAAATAAGGGCCTCCTAAGTTTAAAGTTACCATTTGAATGTTATTATTTTTGGTGTAAATTGCTATGTGCCTTCGCTTGGTTGTTCAGAAACATCGTGTGTTTGTAATTCATCTACATTCTACGATACAATGACATGGACATGTCAGCGTTCAGAGTTGAGGATATAGATGATAGAATTATTATTACAATTAGACGACCGAATTTATTGAAATACATCTTTTCGGTAACTCCTCATCAAATGCGTCAACTAGTGGATAATAACCACGGTGATCAGACTACTAATAACATAATGACATGCTAATAATAGTAATTAGTAACAACTAGCAACAACAAGGCAGTCAGCCAATGATAATGATAGTGAATACAGAGAATAACAGTACAACTAAAATGATATTTACAGAACAGAGGAAGAATAACGAGAGTGGACGACTCTTTCTCAATAAATTCCTATTCACACTTTACAATTATAAATCCATCAATTTCAGCATACATTGGGCAATAAAGACGAGTTAGGATTACACCAGATTGTGTATTGTGATACAGGTGGAAGGTCAGTGAAACTATAGTCAGTGAGATTTGCTTGTCATCTGAAACCATTTAGAACGTACGATCGGTCAGAACATGAGGTAACATGAAGTTAGATAATGCAAACATCTGTCTCGACTAGCTATTAGAATGTCATCCGTGTATGCATAGGTGCACGATAACTTGAATTAACTGTTGAGAGATTTGGGGACCTTCGCATGGATCAAGGGACATGTGAAGATTCTCGCGGAGACAGAAGAGCGTATTGACGATAGCATTTAGGCGATAAGCAGAATGAATGATGGCCAGGTGTTGGGGCGAACTTATTGAATATAGGCGTGACTTTGTTATAGATAAGATCTTATTTCTGTATAAATCACACAGTGCTATACAGTAAAGTCAACTGATGGCATTTCGAGCACAAACGTGACATGATTATGAGCGATAGTTTGTGTGACTTATCAAAATAAATTCCTACCTATATAGGAGTTATACTCTACCAGAGTGCCCAAGTTTTAGACTTCTAAAGATATAATCGAGTTGTGCGTATGTGGATCCAGATAGCTATGTTAAGTCAGTTAAGCGTTGAATCTTCATTATTTCGGAAACAACTTCAAACATGTATGAAGAACGCATCTTCATTAACGTATAATCATTTCTGACTTTTTGACCATTTGAAACGAACGCAGACCTATGCCTGTTTACACCGAAAACAGTACGCATAGTGAGGTTCCAGGCTTCATTGACCACCACATGGACTCCAGTGTAGGCCGCTATTCTTAGGCTTCACGTGCAGTAATTAAGACCATGTGTTTTCTCATTGACTGATTATCATCATCTCTTAAGTTTATTGTGGATGTTGGACACCCGTTTGCAGGCAACATCCTAATGGTGAACTACAACAAAGCTTACATTAGGTGTTCAACATTTACAGATGGTGATCGGACTATGTCTTCCCTGTTTGTAGGCGTAATAGTGAAAATATGCAGGGAAGATCAAAGTTCTAGTGTAAAACCTTTGCAAGTGTGAAGAGAAGATACTATCAAAAGTTTGAGACTCTTAGTCCCTTTCATGCATTTGAATAATAATAATAATAGTTTTTATTTCTGTAACAGAAACCAGCCATTTTTACAGGCATGAACATATGTACATTTATGAAAACTTATAGAATATATAATATGATTTGTTAATTTAGAAATAAGTTGAATACTGGTAAATGTGAGAGAAACATTTAAAATGAAGTGTACAAATAAGGAAATAGATATAGCGTCAAATCTAAACTGTGATTGAAAAAAAAATACATGTCAATTTCACGCGGGAATCATAAATGGTTGCGTTAGTTGAGGAAGGTAAGTGGCATTTCTGTACAGGTGCTGACGTATTACATAAGAGATGCAGAATAAACAATAACTATCAGTAAATCATTCAGAAAGAGCTTTAAAGTCTATTAAACTTTAAATTTACCCGTAAGTACATCATATTTGTGACATTTCCAGTTGTTTATGAGACCCACTTTGAACTTGTCAGCAGATTTTATAATACCGATGATCCCGTTATTCACCAGATGAGCTAGCAATATCACGAATAAGTAGAGAAAGCAGTATGTTTGAAAAGAGAAGAAGACACAAGAAAACCAGCAGACAGGTGCAGATCTGCACCTTCAGTATTTAAAAGGTGTTAATAATTCAAAATATATAAGAGGCATGGGGTTTATCGTTTTTTATTGTTTTTTTTTCAGGAAATATTATTTTCCCGATATTTTACAGTCTCTTCTGCGAACAATTAGTTTAAAGTGAAAGACAGGTGATAATTTCACCTACTTACGAGGTTTAAAAGGAGTAAAACACAAAAGTCAGAGTGCGTGAGCTATGTAAAAGAAAAGCGAGGGCCTAGTAATGTATGTTTTTCTGAAGTATACAGTTCGGTGTCCTTCTGAAGTAGCGGACTCATACCATTTACTTTCATACGGGAGTTTGCGTCTAAACTTCGGCTCTAGGCAATTTTCAACTAATATTTCTTTTTTCATTATTTTTTTTATATTTTTAGTTTTTGTTTATTCTCATTTTGAAGAAGCCATCCGAACTCAGGAGCCATAGCAATAGAGTGCTGTCCCACAGATAAGGGTGGTTCACATATGTCCCCACCATCATATCCGCTGACTAGCAGTCACCACCCTCCCACCATAATGTTATCAGAATACGGAGACTACCTGAAAGATTCGAGATAATTTATGCGCAATATATTTTGAATAATCTAACCCCTCACACATTTACTTGTCAAGTAAATTTACATGAAAATCAGAGGTCGATTAAAACACACAAAGTGACGAGAAGGATTTAGGAACATGAATAATTAACTCTGCGTTTGGTTGTCGAGTTTTCATAGTTCATCTGTTTTTCTAATCGCTTTGGAATATGCTCTCCCACCCTCACATGCAAAGTGCAATTAATCCTTCCTGAGTTCTCCAGAGGCTGGGCACAAGTCAACTATATAACCGATGTATTTTTGAAACATTGGCCCGGGGAATACGTCTCCTTCCTACAACAACGACACAAATGGATGAATATTAAATGGAAATGTGCGGGTCGGAGACCTAGGTATCATGGTACCAGACTTTACTGGCAGTAATCGATGACCACTCAGGCTTGTATTACTGGAAACCAGTTGGTTAGGCTGCTTGAATTATTTTCAACTCGTTTCAAGCTGGTCTCGACTGGATATAACGTTGAGGAATGATGCGTGGCTATCGGTCCTGCTAGGCTTGAGTTCTAGCCACACTATCTGCTGACCCCTTAGCCCGGCTCACGTAGCCTCGTGGTCAGACTGCACTTAACACCGCCCCAACCAGCGAAAGGAGAATATAAGACTTACAGCTGCTGGGAGATGCAATTATCGACTATCATTTTAAGAAAGTGTGAAGAGACAGTAGACGATCACGCCAAAACGAAGCCGACGAGCTGTCATTGTAGTTGGAGATTGAACGTTCAATTCATGGTTGTTTGCTGAAACCCAACTCCTCCATATTTATCGTGGGAGTCATCAATCCAGCAGTCATCGTCTCATCGTTCGCTGTTCGTTGGAAGACAGAAAAACTATCAGAAGTATTATAATGACTTATCGTTATAACATTTATTCTTAGACCTTGTGTATAATAACCTTATTGTTGGTTACATATTGATGGAAGAATAAAGGATTCTCGAGATGCCAATCTGTGTTCTGGTTTTTCGCGTTGGTTAATATCAATTGTTTCTGAAAGACTTTGAGTGACAGAGTGAGGTCCAGCGTAGTAGGAGCTGGACATTGAGAGTTTATGAGAAGTGGCTGACAGTTTCTGATAGTTTTTGATAGTTTTCGTTCGTCATTCCTATCGGCTGCAACTCTTCTTAGGACAAGTGTTATCTGGAAGTTTCTGGAACTTCGGTTAGGTTCCGTGATGCCTGGGTCAAAGAAGGGAGAGAGCGTCTTGGAAGTAAGCAGAAAAGTGAATCATGTTGACTTGTCTGTTACTTGTTAAGATGTGTCTGATGTTAAGCATAACATGGTTGATGTTAATGTTTCACCGTTTAGGGATAATAGGAATATCAAACTCCCTAAATTTGAACCACGATGTTTCGACGGAAACCCAGCTGATTATCCACAGTTTGTAAAGGAGTTCGATATCACTTTGAGTGGCTTTTTATTAAATGATGAAATGAAGTTGATGTATTTGATGAGGTACTGCACTGGGGTTGCTTCAAGAGCTATGCAGTGCTGTAAGTTCATGTCCCCTAACTAAGGATACTCTGAGGCTATGAGTATACTGCGTCAAAGATTCAGAAGAACTTCGATGATTGTAAGGAACGTATTCGAGGCTGTTAAAGGTAACGGTAGTCAATTACAAGATGACTTCAAGGCACTCTCTCAATTTTCGGATAATCTGATGACTTACAAGAATACGTTGGTTCCGATGAATTGCATGAGGGATCTGAACTCAAGTTCAGTCCTAGAGGTAATAGCGAGACGCATACCTACTCGACTGCAAGGGAAGTGGGTGAAGATAAGCTCCCGTATAGAGGATGAAGGTATCGAGCCAAAGTTCGATGATATTCTGAAAGTGGTAAAATATAGTGTCAATGAATCTATAACCAAGTTTGGCAGTATATTGCATCTCACCCCTAGAATAGAGCAGTCTGAGGACAGAACGCAATCATTGATGACGAAAGGGTCTCAGAGAATTGGATATGGAGAAAGCTTTATGGTGTCTAGTAATCCATATAAACTAAGTGAGCATAACATCCCCAACAGATAGGTTACAAGTTGTGAGACAGACACGGTGTGTTTTACGCGTTTGCAAGAAGTTCATACAAAGGTGAACTGTGAATCGGTGAGCAAGTTTAGTGATAAGCTAAATGTGAAATCAGCGTCATCAAGTCCTGACCACGAATTGTGTGACGATAATGGTGCAGTGAAGAAGCCTTTAGGTGCAACTGGTAAGCCATTGTTGAATAGAGTGCTGCAGACATCACCGCAGTTTGTGCAGAAGAAGAGAGTTTCAGTTTCGGAGACTAGTTCTGACTTCACGAGTTTTCAAACTATTACTAATCAAGTAAAGTTATAGGAACTGTAAGGGTTTATGAGGAAGAACCCGAGTCATGTACTTCTGTTATTAAAGAGTTTGAAAATGATGAAGTTGATCATGCGATTGGAGGCAAGGTGGATATTTGTGACAGTAGTTATGATAGTGCAGATTTGTCTTTTGTTGATCATGATGAGTTGAGTGGAATGTCTAATACTATTACTAATGCTGAGTTGAACAAAGGGTCTGTATAACTTGAACGTGAAGTAGAATCAAATGCAGATGCAGTGGAAGAAGGTAAGGATACTTGTGAGAACGCCAGTGTAAGTGAACAGCGTGTAGCGCGCGTATCAACAGATGTTAATGCTAATATATTATTAAATCTTATTGTATCTTTAGTTCCTAGAGGAACATAGGGCTTCAGCTGCGCACCTCCATTGCCTTCTGTTTTCTGACAACTTTTTCACCCCGCTCCAGGTCTGTGCACATGCTTTCATCTCCTCCTCGCATGGCCTCCTCCAAGTCACCCTTGCACTGACGACCAACTCGCCGCCCGCTCCCTTTCAGGTTCCACTCGAACAGTGGTTTGTCTAGTGATGTCACTTGATGGTTTCCTCAGAGTATCGCCAATCCATCTCCGTTTCTTCCTGCTTATTTGTTTTACAATCGGTTCCTGATTGATTCGCTCATTGCCAGAGATCCCTGTCGCTGATCTTTTCTAGCCGGCCATCTGATCTTGAGTATTGAGCGAAGACAGCTGTTAATGAAGGTCTGAAGTTTGTTTGAGATGCTCTTTATGACTCGCCAAGTCTCTGATCCGTATAGTAGCACTGACTTTACATTGGAGTTGAAAATCCGGATCTTATTTTTGATGCTGAGTGCTGTTGAACTCCACACAGACTTAAGAGTAATGAAAGCCTGTCTTTCTCTTCCGATTCTGGCTTTGATATCCTCGTCAGTTCCGCCTGTAGTTGAAACGATGCTTCCTAGGTAGGTGAACGAGGCTGTTTCTTTCAGGTTCCTCCCATTTATGCTGATTATTGTCTGTTGTTGTTGTTGCTGTTGACGTTGACTAGGAATCTTCATCACCTCTGTTTTATCTATGTTCACTTGAAGTCCTATCTTTGATGCTTCTTCTGCCAACTTGTTGCTTTTCACTTACATATCTTCCCGTTTGTGGGAAATCAGACATACATCATAGGCGAAGTCCAGATCTTCCAAGTCTTTTGTGTGAGTCCATTTTATGCCCGTTCCCTCGTTGGTTGCCGTTGTCTGTCGCATTATCCAATCGATTGCAATCAGGAAGATCATTGGTGATAGTAGACAGCCTTGTCGCACTCCCGTTCTCACTTCGAAGGCTTCCGTAAGTTTCCCGTTGTGGATTACTTGGCATGCAGCATTGTCGTATAGCTGTTGGATGAGATGTATAATTGTCGATGGGACCCCGTAGTAGCGAAGTAGTTGCCAAATCACCTCTCGATCGACGCTGTCGAAGGCCTTCTCAAAGTCGATGAAGTTGAGATAGAGAGGTGACTGCCATTCCAAGCTTTGTTCAGTGACGATCCATAGAGTGGCCATTTGATCAATACGTGATTTGTTTCTCCTGAATCCGGCCTGTGCCGGTCGAAGTTTTTCATCTAGGGCTTGTTTGATTCTCTCCAGGATGATTCGGCTTAGTATCTTGCTTGGAATGGACAGAAGCATAATTCCACGCCAGTTTTTACATTGACTTAAGTCTCCTTTCTTTGGTAGTTTGAATAAGTATCCGTTCTTCCAATCCTCGGGTACTTTGCCCTCTTTCCACACCTTCTCCAGAAGTGGCGTCATCAAGTCCGCTGTTGTCTCTGGGTCTATTTTCGAAGCTTCTGCTGGGATTCCATCTGGTCCTGGTGCTTTCCTAGCTTTTCGCATCTTGATTGCATTCAGGACTTCTGATTTCGTCGGGGAGTCAATGTTCACTGGTAGTTCTGCTTCCGTTGTTGGTATTGTTAGGCGTGTTGTAGGTGGCGGACGATTTAGAAGTCTTTTGAAGTGTTCAGCCCAGTGTTTTCTCTGTTCCACCTCTTTGGTGATTGACTTTCCATTGTCGTCCTTTATTGGCTTAATCTGTGTCGAACTTTTTCCCGAAAGGTACCTAGTTGTTTGGTGGAGTGTGGTGTGGTCTCCTTCGCCTGCAGCTTGTTCTGCTTTGTTTGCTATGGTTTCATAATATTTTCTTTTGTCTTCCCTGGCACTCTTCTTCACTCTTTTGTTCAGTGTATTGTAGCCTGAATTCAGCTCCTGTTTTTGTTGCTCGTCAGTGAACTGGATAATCTTTTGTTTCACTGTCCTTCTCTCTTCTATTAATTTCGAAGTGTCCGCAGTGAGCCACTGTTTGTCCTGTCTCTTCTTTCTGCCTAGAACTTCCATGCAGGTTTGACTCCACACCGTTTTCCAGTCGTCCCAGTGCTTTTCGACGCTGACCTTTTCGCTGGTGTTGATTTGTGTCTCAGCTTTGTCCTTTATGCTTGCGGTGAAGATGTCTTTTGTATCCTGGTCCTTTAGCTTTTGAGTGTTGAACTTGGTTTGTGGTCTATCTGCAGCTTCTGATTCCCTGAAAGCTTTTAATTTGATTTGGATTGTCCCTTGTACGAGATAGTGGTCTGAGCCAACGTCTGCTCCTCTTCTTACTTTTGTGTCCAGTAGGCCGCGCATCCATTTCCTTGAGCAGCATTGAGATGAAGTCAATTTGGTTTTTGGTTTGCCCGTCTGGTGACACCCATGTAGCCTTGTGGATAACTTTGTGCTTGTATACACTGCCACCGATCACTAGTTCGTTGAAGGCTCAGAAGTCGGCGAAGAGTTCTCCGTTTTCATTCATTTCTCCAAGAGCTTCTCTACCCATGATGAGTTCCCTTCCTGTGTTGTCTGGTCCCAGTTTGGCGTTCATGTCTCCCATTAGTATTTTCATGTTGCCAGCTGGAGTATTGTCCATTGTTGCCTGTAGTTGTCTGTAGAATTCTTCTTTCTTTTCGAGGTCTGTGTTGTTTGTGGGTATTGTATGATTGTATGATTGACACTTTCCTTCCTTTGGAGTTGAATCTGGCGGTCATTATCCTGGACGAGATCGCTTCCAATACATCAGGGCTTTCGTTGCCGTTGGTGACATCATGATAGCCATGTTAATGCTAAACCTGAGCTAAAAGCCGATCAACAACAGATTCTGATCCACAGCTAATTTCATCAACTGGTATCAATCAGTCGTCACGGGTGTTGTCATCCACAATGAAACGGATGCACATAAACCCACGTGCCTTACGCAATTACTATGCTAGTATCAGCCCGTTTGAAAGGACGAAAGTCAGTGGTCAGTTCAGTGATGATAAGCCATCTGTGTATGAGAGTGTGATTGTTAAACTGACTTGTACAAATAAGGGCCTCCTAAGTTTAAAGTTACCATTTGAATGTTATTATTTTTGGTGTAAATTGCTATGTGCCTTCGCTTGGTTGTTCAGAAACATCGTGTGTTTGTAAGTCATCTACATTCTACGATACAATGACATGGACATGTCAGCGTTCAGAGTTGAGTTTATAGATGATAGAAGGAAGTGGGCTGTCCCTCGAAGCCTTTTGGAAACGCTTAGTACTAACGAACGCAAAAGTGACTCGAGAATTCTTTATTCTAACACCAACATATGAGCAGCATAATGACTAAGGCCTATGAACAAATATTACAATAATAAATCACGATATTACTTCTGACGGTTTTTGATCCTCTTTCTGAACAGCGACCGATGAGACGATGACTGGTGTATTGATGCTTCCGCGAAAATATAGGGAAGTTGGATTTGAGCAAACAACCATGAATTGATCGTTCAATCTTAACTACACTGACACTCCCCAGAAAAAAACGGATCCATCCCTTTTTCCATCACCACCAATACACGTTGACTTGGATGCCATTGCAAGAACCTGCGTCACATGGACAGAGCTGAAATGGAAAACAAACAGGAAAGCCAGCAAACCACAGGCATACCCACAGCACAATCTCAAACATCGATGACGACCTACACCTTCGAGTTAAAGGTATCCTCTTGACATCCTGTAACACAATCGCCACTTACTAGAATGACTTTTGCAGAATGCAACATGACCATAGAAGCACCTCATGATAATCCTCGCACATCCTCTTATCTACCCACTACCAATTACCACTGCATTCGCTTTTCACTCATTCTGCCTCAGTTTTAGTAACGGTGATATATACAAGCCTCAGTCGTCTACATTCTCGCTCCCGGTGTGTGGGACCACAGCTAATCGTTATCTCCGTGTGCATGTCATTCTCAGCAATAGCCTCCCCGGCGTACACGACCCATCTGCTGTCTTTAACATCAATCAATCCGCTCACGGATGTAGAAGACTCGAAACAACTCCAGAAGTAATCACGACGAAAAATTTAGCGGAATTGTGCGATAACAACAAGATATAAAGACAACAAGTAAGCACAATTAATCCAAACACAAATTGATATGACACACCACACATATACACAAACAGTACAAATAACCTCGCCGAACATATCTTGATGTAATCCCTTTGAAGAATTGCAGGACTTACACCAGAACGCTGACACGCCCATGTCATTGTATCGTAGAATATAGATGACTAACAAACACACAACGTATCTGATCAACCAAGCGAAGAAACAGAGTAATTAACACCAAAAATAGTAACATTCATATAGTATATTGGAACTTGAAAAACCTTTATTCTCGCAAGTCAATTTAACAGTTACCATCCCGTACACACTTCGCTTATTCTCACTAAACTGAGCAATATCTTTCGTCTTTTCAAATGCAACAAAACTATCATAGTCATTGCACAAGATACTTGAGTTGATGGGCGTCTTTTTCATTGTGGATGACAACACCAACGACGACTGATTGATACCAGTTGATGAACTTGGCGGTGGATCAAAGGCTATTGTTGTTCGGCTTTCAGAAAGTCGTCTGACTGCAAGATTACCACCACTGCTGTCTTTTACTATCGGCTCCGGTTTAGCACTAGCATCTGATAATGGGTAGGCTACACGCTGACCACTTACACTGACGGTCTCACAAGTATCCCTACCTTCTGCAAATGCATCTGCATTTAATTCTACTTCACGTTCAAGTTGTACAGAACCTTTGTTCATCTCAGTAGTAGTAGGCATATCCTCCATCTCATCATGATCAACCAAAGACAAATGTGAAGTATCATGATCATTATCACGAATATTCACCTTACCGTCAACTTCATCATTTTCAAGCTCTTTAATAACAGAAGTAGACAATTATGGTTCCTCCTCGCAAATCCTAAAAGGTTTTATATCTTCACTCTGTCTAGTAATAACTCGTAAACTTGTGAAGTCAGAACTGCACTCTGAAGCAGTAGCTCCATTTTGTGACACTCTATTCAACAATGGCTTACCAGTTGCACCTAAAGGCTTCTTCACTGCACCATTATCGTCACACAATTCGTGGTCAGGACTTGATGACGCTGATTTCACATTTAGCTTATCACTAAACTTGCTCACCGATTCACAGTTCACCTTTGTATGAACTTCTTGCAAACGCGTAAAACACACCGTGTCTGTCTCACAACTTGTAACCTATCTGTTGGGGATGTTATGCTCACTTAGTTTATATGGATTACTAGACACCATAAAGCTTTCTCCATATCCAATTCTCTGAGACCCTTTCGTCATCAATGATTGCGTTCTGTCCTCAGACTGCTCTATTCTAGGGGTGAGATGCAATATACTGCCAAACTTGGTTATAGATTCATTGACACTATATTTTACCACTTTCAGAATATCATCGAACTTTGGCTCGATACCTTCATCCTCTATACGGGAGCTTATCTTCACCCACTTCCCTTGCAGTCGAGTAGGTATGCGTCTCGCTATTACCTCTAGGACTGAACTTGAGTTCAGATCCCTCATGCGATTCATCGGAACCAACGTATTCTTGTAAGTCATCAGATTATCCGAAAATTGAGAGAGTGCCTTGAAGTCATCTTGTAATTGACTACCGTTACCTTTAACAGCCTCGAATACGTTCCTTACAATCATCGAAGTTCTTCTGAATCTTTGACGCAGTATACTCATAGCCTCAGAGTATCCTTAGTTAGGGGACATGAACTTACAGCACTGCATAGCTCTTGAAGCAACCCCAGTGCAGTACCTCATCAAATACATCAACTTCATTTCATCATTTAATAAAAAGCCACTCAAAGTGATATCGAACTCCTTTACAAACTGTGGATAATCAGCTGGGTTTCCGTCGAAACATCGTGGTTCAAATTTAGGGAGTTTGATATTCCTATTATCCCTAAACGGTGAAACATTAACATCAACCATGTTATGCTTAACATCAGACACATCTTAACAAGTAACAGACAAGTCAACATGATTCACTTTTCTGCTTACTTCCAAGACGCTCTCTCCCTTCTTTGACCCAGGCATCACGGAACCTAACCGAAGTTCCAGGAACTTCGAGATGACTCTTGTTCATAGAAGACTTAGCTGTCACCAGGAAAGATTGACGAAGACTATCCCAACGTCAGAAACTGTCATTCACCTCTCAAAAAACCGTTAATTTCCAGCTCTTACTACGCCGGGCCTCTCGCTGTCCCTTGAATCCTTTTGGAAACGCTTAGTACTAACGAACGCAAAAGTGACTCGAGAATTCTTTATTCTAACACCAACATATGAGCAGCATAATGACTAAGGCCTATGAACAAATATTACAATAATAAATCACGATATTACTTCTGACGGTTTTTGATCTTCTTTCTGAACAGCGACCGATGAGACGATGACTGGTGTATTGATGCTTCCGCGAAAATATAGGAAAGTTGGATTTGAGCAAACAACCATGAATCGATCGTTCAAGCATCAACTATATTGAGAGTAATTGTTGGTTAATCTTGTTTGTGTCCAGGCATTCTTCAACTAACTATCGTCAACCTGAGAAGGGTTGCAGGCGTGCTGGTGTAAATCCTGCGATTCTTCGAATGAATCACATCATATCATTGTCGACGATGTTATGTGTACTGTTTGTATATACGTGTGGTGAGTCGTATCAATTGGTGTTTTTGGATTTACTGTCTTTACTTTACGTTTTCTTACCTTGACGTTTTGCATAATTTTGTAAATATTTTCGTTGTGCCTACTTCTGAATTTGTTTCTAGTCTTCCGCATCCGTGAATGAATTGATTGATGTTTTTTACAGCGCGCGCTTTCGACTACTGAGTTACATTTTCCTTATTAATAAAATCTCTCGTTTCTGTAAACTTTTATGCCAAGAGTTTGTGAAAACTATCACAATTATTTACCTTTCGAACACTGAATCCAAAAAATACAATCTTATTGACAGATAATACATATAACTAACTATTTGGATTTGTGGAATTTTTAAACATAAACACATCTATAATTGTGTATATTGTTGGATTTACATGTTCAAGTTGCTCCAAGTCAGTGAGTTTATGGTTAAGATATCATTTTAGTTAACTGTGCTGAACTATATTGCATGTTGTTGTATTGTATAGTTGTTGTCGCTTTTTGCCCTTTTTCTGTGAACTGTTTCCTTTTGTTGGTGTTGTTCTCATTGTTTGTCCGTTATTTTCTGATTTTGAGGGGAGCAACCCAAAAAGTTGCTTCTCTCTAAACTTTACTTAATGTAATCATTCCTTTCTCAGGCGTGAGGCTAGCAACCCCACCCTGTAAACAAAATTGCTACAGAAACTTCAGTACGATGAACCTCTTTGCAACAAAAGAAAAAGTCTGTGTGGGAACATGGAACGTCCGAACTATGTACGAGACTGGGAAAGCTGCCCAGATCGCCAACGAGATGAAAAGATACGGAATACAAGTGCTGGGAATATGTGAAAGCAGATGGAATGGGAGTGGACTCACCAAATTGTCAACAGGTGAGTCAGTGATCTACTCCGGTCACCCAGAAGATAACCACACGCACACCGAGGGCGTGGCTATCATGATGTCACCAACGGCAACGAAAGCCCTGATACAATGGGAGGCGATTTCGTCCAGGATAATGACCGCCAGATTCAACTCCAAAGGAAGGAAAGTGTCAATCATACAATGTTATGCACCCACAAACAACGCAGACCTCGAAAAGAAAGAAGAATTCTACAGGCAACTACAGGCAACAATGGACAATACTCCAGCTGGCGACATGAAAATACTAATGGGAGACATGAACGCCAAACTGGGACCAGACAATACAGGAAGGGAACTCATCATGGGTAGAGAAGCTCTAGGAGAAATGAATGAAAACGGAGAACTCTTCGCCGACTTCTGCGCCTTCAACGAACTAGTGATTGGTGGCAGTGTATACAAGCACAAAGATATCCACAAGGCTACATGGGTGTCACCAGACGGGCAAACCAAAAACCAAATCGACTTCATCTCAATCTCAAGGAAGTGGAGGCGCAGCCTACTGGACACAAAAGCAAGAAGAGGAGCAGACGTTGGCTCAGACCACTATCTCGTACAAGGGACAATCCAAATCAAATTAAAAGCTTTCAGGGAATCAGGAGCTGCAGATAGACCACAAGCCAAGTTCAACACTCAAAAGCTGAAGGACCAGGCTACAAAGGACATCTTCATTGCAAGCATAAAGGACAAAGCCGAGACACAAATCAACACCAGCGAAAAGGTCAGCGTCGAAAAGCACTGGAACAACTTGAAAACGGTGTGGAGCCAAACCTGCATAGAAATTCTAGGCAGAAAGAAGAGACAGGACAAACAGTGGCTCACTACGGACACTTGGAAACTAATAGAAGAGAGAAGGACAGTGAAACAAAAGATTATCCAGTGCACTGACGAGCAACAAAAACAGGAGCTGAATGCAAGCTACAATACACTGAACAAAAGAGTGAAGAAGAGTGCCAGGGAAGACAAAAGAAAATATTATGAAACCATGGCAAACGAAGCAGAACAAGCTGCAGGCAAAGGAGACCTCGCCACACTCTACCAAACAACTAGGAACCTTTCGGGCAAACGTTCGACACAGATTAAGCCAATAAAGGACGACAATGGAAAGTCAATCACCAAAGAGGTGGAACAGAGAAAGCACTGGGCTGAACACTTCAAAAGACTTCTAAATCGTCCGCCACCTACAACACGCCCAACAATACCAACAACGGAAGCAGAACTACCAGTGAACACTGACCCCCCGACGAAATCAGAAGTCCTGAATGCAATCAAGATGCTAAAAGCTGGGAAAACACCAGGACCAGATGGAATCCCAGCAGAAGCTTTGAAAATAGACCCAGAGACAACAGCGGACTTGATGACACCACTTCTGGAGAAGGTGTGGAAAGAGGGCAAAGTACCCGAGGATTGGAAGAACGGATACTTATTCAAACTTCCAAAGAAAGGAGACTTAAGTCAATGTAAAAACTGGCGTGGAATTATGCTTCTGTCCATTCCAAGCAAGATACTAAGTCGCATCATCCTGGAGAGAATCAAACAAGCCCTAGATGAAAAACTTCGTCCGGAACAGGCCGGATTCAGGAGAAACAAATCATGTATTGATCAAATCGCCACTCTACGGATCATCATTGAACAAAGCTTGGAATGGCAGTCACCTCTCTATCTCAACTTCATCGACTTTGAAAAGGCCTTCGACAGCGTCGATCGAGAGGTCATTTGGCAACTACTTCGCTACTACGGGGTCCCATCGACAATTATACATCTCATCCAACAGTTATACGACAATGCTGCATGCCAAGTAATCCACAACGGGAAACTTACGGAAGCCTTCGAAGTGAGGACGGGAGTGAGGCAAGGCTGTCTACTATCACCAATGATCTTCCTGATTGCAATTGATTGGATAATGCGACAGACAACGGCAACCAACGAGGGAACAGGCATAAAATGGACTGACACAAAAGACTTGGAGGATCTGGATTTCGCCGATGATATATGTCTGATTTCCCACAAACTGGAAGATATGCAAGTGAAAAGTAACAAGTTGGCAGAAGAAGCATCAAAGATAGGACTTCACGTGAACATAGATAAAACAGAGGTGATGAAGATTCCTAGCCAACATCAACAGCAACAACAACAACAGACAATAATCAGCATAAATGGGAAGAACCTGAAAGAAACAACCTCCTTCACCTACCTGGGAAGCATCGTCTCAACTACAGGCGGAACTGACGAGGATATCAAAGCCAGAATCGGAAAAGCAAGACAAGCTTTCATTACTCTCAAATCTGTGTGGAGGTCAACAGCACTCAGCATCAAAAATAAGATCCGGATTTTCAACTCCAATGTGAAGTCAGTGCTACTATACGGATCAGAGACTTGGCGAGTCATAAAGAGCATCTCAAACAAACTTCAGACCTTCATTAACAGCTGTCTTCGCTCAATACTCAAGATCAGATGGCCGGCAGAAAAGATCAGCAACAGGGATCTCTGGGAGCGAACCAATCAGGAACCGATTGTGAAACAAATAGGCAGGAAGAAATGGAGATGGATTGGCCATACTCTGAGGAAACCATCAAGTGACATCACTAGACAAACCTTCGAGTGGAACCCGAAAGGGAGGCGGCGAGTTGGTCGTCAGTGCAAGGGTGACTTGGAGGAGGTCATGCGAGGAGGAGATGAAAGCATGTGCACAGACCTGGAACGGGGTGAAAAAGTTGTCAGAAAACAGAAGGCAATGGAGGTGCGCAGCTGAAGCCCTATGTTCCTCTAGGAACTAAAGTATGCAATAAGAAAGAATAATAATAAAGTCAGCAGATGTGTTATATACCCCGGAAAGGCTAGGCTAGTTCCGAGAATGACATGCACACCGAGATAATTATTAGCTGTGGAATGAATGATTGAGACTGATTGGTTCGATTTTGGCTGTGGTCCTACACGCCGGGGAGCAGAAGTGTAGACGACTGAGGCTTGTTTTCGTCACCAATACTAAAACTGAGGCCGAGTGAGTGACAAGCGAATGCAGTGGTAATTGGTAGTGAGTAGATAAGACGATGTGTGAAGAGTATCATGAGGTGTTGTTATGTTCAAGTTGCGTTCTGCAAGAGTCATTCTAGTAAGTGGCGTTTGTGTTGCAAGAAATCAAGAGGATGCCTTCAACTGGAAGGCGTAGGTCGTCATCGATGCGTGTGATTGTGCTGTGGGTATGCCTGTGTTTTGCTGGCTTTTCTGTTTGTTTTCCATTTCAGCTCTGTCCGTGTGACTCACAATTCCTCTTAAACCTACCACTTCTTACAGTTAGTAATAATTCTCCTTTGAATTGTAGGCTGAAAGCTCCTTCTACTGCTGGGATATCTGTGTTAATGAACGTGAACAGTGAACGCTGCTTCTTTGGCCTTGGCCGCCTTTGGCGGGCTACTCGAAGGCGCTAATAGTGCATCCGTTTAGAAGCTGGAAGTATGAATGAATGAGTGTGAATAATATCGCAGTATATGTGTCGTAAATCATTTATTTACACTCTCTGTACTAACCTCGATTTTAATTGGCAAAGAATGTAACTTCATTCTTACAAGCACTGGTATTTTGGAATTAAATTCTAGAAGCGGTCGTAGTAATTATCGATTCGGTGCGTCTTCGTAAATAATAGGAACTTAGAGTTGAGTTTCTTGACGTGTTATGCAAACGAAAGGAGCCGTACTAATCATTTACTTTCTGATCGCCGCAGTATTTCCAATTTCTTCAAGAAATCTCTCTGGCTATGAAAGATATAGTTGTTTTGTTTGTGAATAATACTTTTTAACGGGTTCTTGCTAAATAACTAATGTGTAAGGACTTCTTGAATCGCATACTGAAACTCCGAAGCACATGCACTTACTGGATGCTATTTTCCCTGAAGGAGCAGCTGGTGAAAAGGAACCTGACCTAAAAGTTTCCATCAAATCGATACAAATTTATGATAAGAAGCTTAGTCAAAAAAAACAATTGGATCAAATACAAATAAGTGTTACTGAAAGCTATGCAATTACTACGTTTTAGACTTGTGAACTTTCAAAGTTCAGAATGACACCACAATCTGAAAGCGTCGTTTGCTTGGTTCTATTCCTGACAGAAAATGCAATGCACGTGATAGCGAAATTACAGAGAATTTCTGCCATGACAAAAGAGCAGGAAAAAATAATGAACGGTACTCAGAGGACACGAGAACGTAAAAAGCTGTGTAACACTTGTGATACACTTCATTCATTTGCTTGCAAAAGTCCAGTAACATCATTCGAGCTGGTCACAATATTTCAACACAACCAAAATCATTATCTCAAACAATTCTGCCCAAAGTTCAGCTTGTTGTTCTCTTTAATTAGCTATATGTCACATCCTGCCGAGTACATTTCTCCCGTTCTATTAGAATGGAAATGAATTTCTTACCACGACAAAATAAAGTTTTGACGCATTAATAACACGTGAGACGGAAGTTGATGACACAACTCAGTGTAAATGAAATAGTGCTGCGATCACTACAACTCCGTTTATTCACTTATTCGCCCAATGTAAACATGGCGTGAAATTATAGGTCAAAACCCATAAAACACGTTCACCTAAACATACGAAACAATTCAGTGCATTACGCTATAGTTTCACGTGCTGTAGACAGCGTATTGATGAGATTTATTTTGGTGTAGAAGCAGCAGCAACGAACCAACTTTGAACATACTAACTCGATGACGAAATTATTCTACACCACAATGCCTAGGTCCTATTCTTATATTTCGAACACAAAGGTTAGTTTATTTATAAATGCTCCCTATGGCTAAGGAACATACTGGCGCAGCTGTAGACACTCCATTATAGTCCGTATGGATCGAATGTGGTCATAAGGGATTACACCTACATATAAATACAAGTTCTTATCTCAATAAGTGCCAGCCCAGCATGCCGCACTCCTACTGCTAGCATGTTAAATGAAACGCAAAAATATTTACGGAAAAGGTTTACTCTTATTCCATTATGACATTAATTTACTTACGCATAAAGAAAACGTCCCGTGACTATTCCTTCATAATCTGCTTCAGTCTTGTCTTCAAACCTTCCAAAATTTTAACCCTATTAACATCCACAAGGCTGGCATCAGTGCAGTATTTTTGCCATGGTTTATATGGGACGACCACCAACATGCTTGGAGGTGCGTGCAAATCATGTGACCATGTCCAGCGATGACACTGGCGGCAAATGAATAGCTGCAAATGGATATATACGTCGACTGAAACGCAAGATATCCGTAGAGCACGCCTTTCTGAAATGAACTAACTGAAACTGTCGACAATGGTAGCAGCAATTCGGGAACATTCGACATGTGCATATACATGTACACAAATCAACCCTTGTTCTCTTTCTATTGTCTTTACAGAATACATAGTTAGAAGCTTTAACCCTCGTGAAAGACCACCCGCCTTTTCACAGTCAATGATGACTTTTGGAGGGGCATATATGGTAAGACGTCTCCAAATCGGTATTAAACGTTCTGGGTAGTCATACGTCAAACAACTTGACTGATCTATCACGGTCTCCTGATATATTCTTGAAGAATTTCGCTGGCACCAATTTTTCACCCTTTACATGCTTTTTGTAGACTATCTTATCTTTGTAGATATCGCTTCATTTGTTTGTGGGAACTTTCAGCCTTACTATCATTAGCATTACCCAAAGTTAGCACATTGAAGGCTGCTGCCCAAAAGTGTCGTTTACCCATCCGACACCGTTGTATTTACTGACTGACACCAACGTTCAGCCTGCTTATATTTCAGAAATAGAAATTCAGTCTAGGAACAAAGAATAATCATTGAATTACTCCCCCCTCCTTTGACACTGCCCTATATGGCATAATTACTTCCTCACAGTAGGATTACTTGTCTATATGTACTTTTTTTATCCAGCATGAAATGAACCCACTTTTCTACTGAACGCGCTGTAAACACGAGAAGAACACAGTAAAATTTGTGCTTACTGGTGCGTTAACTTGACTGCATCTATTTCTAAAAGAGCACAATCCATGATAAAAATCTTCATTTAGGAAGTATCTTCCATTATTCCGTGGGGTCTGCCGAGAACCAAAACCACATAGCGCTCCAAATCATCCCTTGCCCAAGCAAATAGGAATGGACTCACACGACCAAAGTTATCTCTTATGACAAAGCGGAACAGAAAATGCCTGCATATTTATTACTTATTATTCATTTATCTTTATCGTTCGTGTTTTATGTGGAATCGATTCCTATAGGCTTCGGGAACTACCCGTACAACTCTCTCTGCCCATATGTCGAAGAAAACCCTGATAGGTGGATTTTGGTTGTCTTCGTCTGAATAAAACTCCATCATTTTCCCACAGTATTTCAGTAACTGAGGATGTCATTACGACTGGATATTCTTGAAGTTACTTCATATGAAGTTCACCGTACTCTTATTGACGGAGGCTTTCATAACTTTAGCATCTTAAAGGCTGATTTCATTGTAAAATTTCACACTAACGCGCCTCATTATGTCATCAGATGAGTGCATTTACTGCAGAAGTGGCTGCACATTCTCTTTCTCCTCTACTGTTAGCCACCTACTCCAAGGACCATTCTTCATGTACACTGTCGTGCATAAACGGTTATACACCATCTAGTTGGACGTCACGAAGTTTTCACTGCGTTGCAAAGTACGCGTAATGAAGAAGAGTAGTTCCCAAAAATATACCTTAAATATTATTAATACTGTGATACACCTCGTCTTAAAACTATTTCCTCAGTTTTAGACCACTTTTCACACGTTTCACCACGAAAGTGCACTTAAAAGCTACATAGATGTGTATAAATCTCTCACCTGCTGTTATTTAGCCCCTATTTACGTAAATATATATATAGTATGTACGTGATAAGTGCAGCACAAATGCGTCATTGTCATTTTATGACTTCGTCACACTATAAAGTCTTTCAATGCACTCTTGAGTTCTTGGCGGCTGGAAAAATCCTTCTCAGCATTATTTCATGGGAAACATTTCAGCTATGTTTGTGTTGATTTCACTCGTAATTACTCACTGCTTGCGTTCGTTATGGAATTCTAAGAGCAAATTCGTCAGATAGTGTTGATTACTGACACGGGTTATGACAATTTATAGGGCAAAACACCAGATGCGGATTCGACTGAATGCACATTAATATTGACTATTGCCACGCAGATTTATTTTACTGCACCCACGTCAGCCAAAGCCGCCATTTGTCACTGTTTGGTTGTTCCGTATTATTAAAAATACATCTACCTCCAGTCAACTCCTTGCTTGTTGTTAGTTACACGTCTACTTACGACCACCGATATTATGAGGTATTCATCTCTGAGCGATTCCTCATCTGTGATCCAGTACAATACATAATGCGCAGTTTCAGTCATTATGGGCTAATCAAATTGTGAAACTGCTCATTTTTATCATCAAACAGAGCCTAGAACAGTACTTAACTCATTACTTCAACTTTAAATACTTTGGAAATGTGTTCTTAAGCGCCGACCATGAAGTAGTTATGCAACCGCTCAACACTAAGAGGCGTAATATCACGAATAGTTATAAATCTCATTCAGTAGCTACATGATAATAGCATACGTCAAGTAATTCACGATAGAAAGCCTATCTAAGGCACTGAAATACGGACGTCAGTTAAACATGACTGTCTTACATCTCCAGTTATACTTTTCCACTGTCGTGAACCTTTTATACGCAACAGAAGCTTAATCAAGTTCGCCATCTAACAGCCGCAATACATGATTACGTCAAACTAACGAAAAAGAGATGGAATAGATCCGCGGAGCTCTTTCAAATATTTATTTCTTTTCCTGGCGATACAACCATAACGCTACCGTCTTATTTACGAGGCAGTTGGTATTCTCACTAAGCAGCGCGTTAGCGTGGGACGAGACACAGGGAGGATGCTAGCTCTAACCACAGTAAATGTGACTTCATGACCACGTCTCAATCACACTTTGCAGCAGTTTTGCTACTTTAATTGCATCAACGTCTTGGTCGTGACACAGACAGAAATCGTCTTTCCAAACACAGTCAACTTCTTATTTTCCTCAGTGTTTATTAAATGCACTACAAATAAGTGTCTAGAGTGACCACGTGAGAGCAGGAGAATCAATTATCTATATACTGGCTGGCTAAATGGATCGTCAATAATTAACCGCCGCAAGGTCATATGTTCAAGACAGTGGATACCGACACACACCGTCTGATATCTGAGGAAATCAGTTGTTTTCTTGGTGTTGTGTTTGGTTATTCTATGTTGTTTTAAAGTGATTTTTCGACTAAAAAGCGTTATAAATATCATACTTTAACCGATAGCTTTGCAAAAACGGAGATTTGTCTTTTTCAGCACTGTGGTCGGACACCTAGTTGTCATCAAACTGAATCTTCACTGGGTATCAGGAATGTCAAAATTCCCAGTAAAGTGTCAGTTACGGTAAGAATTGTGGAAGAAATTAGGTAAATGAAACATACTTTCCTAAACGACGAGGAAGTGTTTTGAATGTGGGTGAATTTCGTAATACTCGCAAGATTTAACAGATGTAAAGGAATGTGAGTTGATTGATCGGTAAGATAACAGTGGAGCGACAAGCTTTTAACTAAGAGGTAGTTTGTTTCGTAGCAATTACTTAGTGGTAATCATTCCGTAACACATCTTTCACCGTTTATATTTTCCGGGTTACGATCATTACTTCCGCAGTCGTTCAGCATATTTATAGCTTTCTCTGAAGCATAAACAGAGGATATACGTATGAATGATGAAACATTTGTGATATTATGGTTGTATTTGTTGAAATAAATATTCCTAAAAGTTTTACAAGACACTTATATTATTTGCACATATTGTTTGTCGAAGAGAAAAGTGATGCAAACTCAGGAGACGTAATATGCGTAAAAAGTCATGATCACATCTACTTAGAATGGGTGTAGCAGGATACTTTTAATGGTTTTCAGTATTCACTCTCACCAGTAGACAAAAACAGGTGATATGTACACCATAACACCAAAGCACATCCGTCCCCAATTCTCGACATAACCTGCAAAAATAACTACAAGTTAGGTGAAATAAACTTTAATATACAAAATATAGCATCGGCGGTAAGGACATTAAAAGCTAACAGTAGTTGCGGGATAGACGATATACCATCCGTCATATACAAAAACGGTGGTACGGATATGATTGTATTATTACTTAGAATATTTAATATCTCACTAGTGACCGAAACCTACCCTGAAACTTGGAAAAACACATATATATTACCTAAGCATAAAGGAGGGGCCAAAACTAGTGCATGTAATTATAGGCCTATCAATATAACACCAGTCATATCAAGGATCATGGAGAAAGTAATCAAGGACCAAATGTCAGACTACTTTCTAAAACATAAACTCATCAACCTGTCACAACACGGATTCCTCAAGAAAAGATCTTGCGTCACTTGCCATATAGACTTTTTCAACGAAGTCACCTATAGAAGAGATAGGAGAGAGCTAGTAATTATCCTCTATTTCGATATAAGGAAAGCCTTCGACAGAGTCCCACATAGTCTGTTAGTCGGTAGGCTATGCTCACTAGGGATACGCAACCCCCTCTACAATTGGATAAAATCATTTCTGTATGACAGGAATCAGACAACTAAAGTTGGCTCAATGACCTCCAGACCTAGACCAATCAGCAGTGGTGTCATCCAGGGGAGTGTATTGGGACCCCTTCTTTTCATTATATACATAAACAGTATATGTGAATGTTTTAGTATAGGCAAGCCAATACTGTATGCAGATGACTTGAAGGTGACATATACCTGCACAAATACAGATATCGGCCCAACTATGAACTCCATACATGAAGAATTAGCAAAAATGGATAGATGGTGTGACACGTGGAGACTTGAGTTTAATGTTGAAAAGTGTGGATGGCTCTGCATAGGCTGTTCCAACCTTGACCTCAACCTAGCAATTCAGGGCCACAAAATCCCCAGACTCAAATCTGTACTAGACCTAGGACTGAAATATTCACACAATCTATCATTTTCAGAGCATATCTCGAATCAAGTGTCGAAATCACGAAGGCTTATTGGTTTCCTACTCAGGAACTTCTACAGAAACGAATCCAGAATACTACTGTACAAGGTTTGTGTGCGCCCACTCCTAGATTACTGCTCATTCATATTCAGTAGTACACGCATAGAAGACAAACTGAAAGTAGAAGGAGTACAGAGGTACTTCACGCGAAAAGTACTCGGAACCGATAACGGCACAAACTACTCTACCAGATGTGAAATCCTGGGACTAGAAACATTATGGTTAAGGCGACTGCGACTAAATCTGGTACTCTTCTATAAGCTTCTTAACCAAATAGTGTATACCCCTGCTAACTATACTCGGTCCTCAGGTAACACAGGATACAACCTTAGGCACACTAAAGGTACAGTGGCTATAGAACCATGTAAAACAGCCACCAGGCAAAAGTTTTTCTTGATTAGGTATGCCCAAATATGGAACAAACTACCTGAGAAAATACGACTAGCAAGCACATTGGCCTCCTTTGAAAAGGCACTTAATGACACACTAAGTGAGTTTGTAATTGATACCAATGGTAATTCCCATGTAAGAGTTTCAGAAATCATAGGCCCATTTAATGTATGAACTCAGAGACTACACCTGTTGTTTGTTTTGTCTCTATTTATAATTCCAGACAAAAAAGCAGCAGTCATGACAATAACACCCATTCAACCAAGAGTCGATCAAACTATGTCTACCTGATACAAAGGGCGAACCATAATCAACATACGAATGAAATATGAGAAAACAAGGTAGAAACTTACCGCAACACCACATGAAAAGATAAAAGTTACTTGGATATCATTTATAATCCACCAACTGGTCTCCTACCCAAAAAGAATGCGGCGATGTTTTATCCAAAATGGCGAGGAAATACATAAACCCACAGCTGCTGTTGTTAACACTCAGTGGGGGTAGGAGCCAACAAAGTAATCCTTTCAAAGCATATGTATACTTCAAATGGGCACGGAGACTTTGTAGAATACGTCATAATCCAAATCACTGCCTCTACAGCGCCAATAAACCTGGATATCTATGATATAACGAAAACATGCTGAAAGCTGCATCTCAGATCAAGTTGATTCATTCGATGGTAATGATCTGCTCCTGCATGCCTTATTCGACATATTGAATGGAATGGTCCGCGGTTATTCTGATACCAGATCGAAAAGAATAAAAAATTCACCGGTTGCTGAATCAAAAGTACTTCTCTGCATGTTTAACTGTATTCTAACTGCTATGATTAATTCCAAACCATTTATCTCATAATCAATCAAATTCCAGGAACGATCCAATTCTACCATTTGAAGACGCTGGCGAACATGCTGTAAATGAGTATTCATGATCTGAAATGAAGAAGCAACTGGTTTTCAAATAGTTTTTCAACATTTTACTCAACTTACGAGTACAGTCCGCCATGCAGACACAAATGGCGCAAATGGAGAATTCTGGAATCGACCCCAGCACCATCCGATGCAGTAAAACAACTTAATATGACCTTATCTAGTTTTCGCATCCACGATCGAATTTCTTTCCTGTTATAAAACTACGATAATACTGCTGAAAAATGGAATAAATATATCACTGATCTCAACATAATACATCAATAAACTTTAAGCCAAGGGTGCTGTTTACAACAAAGTTATATAGGAGAATTGACTTCAAGCTTTATTTTTCCCAGATATTTGTAATACATCCATCTGATGTCTGGGTTTTTTGTTAATGCGAAGACAGCATTTCTATATTTCTTTATTTGTTGCACAAACAGAATTTAAAGCAGACTGTTCCGATGGACTCTAATGTCAGAAAGAACAACCAAACTGTAAATTCATCACACCAAATTATGTGTAATTTATACGATAACTTATCCATGCCTGTGCAATTGGTATGTTCCTGCATAAACAGGAAGGAATATATTATTATTATTAAAACAATATTTATGCATGCCTATACAATTGGTGTACCCTACATGGCTAGGGAAAAAATGTACCTTATTGTATTATCTTTACTAAATATGCTTATTAATATTATGTGTAACTTATCGAATCGATGATGCCTGTAAACTGGCGTCCATTATTTGAAAAATGAGAATATATATTATTATTATAAACCTGTGTAATAAGTTGCAGTATTTCATGACAAAATAACCAGTGGGGTGGAGTGACATGATCAACTGGTACGTAAATCTATGTGGCAATATTATCCTGTGTGAACCCGTCAATGCAGTTGAATATTGAACGATCAATTCATGGTTGTTTGCTAAAACCCAACTCCTCCATATTTTTCGTGGGAGTCATCAATCCAGCAGTCATCGTCTCATCGTTCGCTGTTCGTTGGAAGATAGAGAAAAACTATCAGAAGTATTATAGTTACTTATCGTTATAACATTTATTCTTAGACCTTGTGTATAATAACCTTATTGTTGGTTACATATTGATGGAAGAATAAAGGATTCTCGAGATGCCAATCTGTGTTCTGGTTTTTCGCGTTGGTTAATGTCAATTGTTTCTGAAAGTCTTCGAGGGACAGCGTGAGGTCCAGCGCAGTTGGACCTGGATATTGACAGCCTACCTTCCCCAACACCAACTTTTCTCAAGCAAATTGCTCAATGGTGACATATCCATCAATCGACCTGCTATAGCTTTGTAAACTTATGACATGCACATGAACAAATCACCTTCCTAAGCAACCTCATGTCCAGGCAATACCGCAAAACCTTATCTTCATCGAACTGCGAGCGTAACTTCGCTGAAGCGGGCATTTGATACGAATCAAGCGGAATACAACGAAGCTGTCGAATGAATGGACCAACGACTTCGACAAATTTGTGTGAAGAAATTGTTTTAAGCGGACTATGAGAACACTTGTGGAGAATAAGGAGGCCTTTTTGGAACATATACAAGGATACTGTCCTATATAATAACTTTTTAACATTCTATTACTTGTATATGGACGTTTATTTAAAATTACGCACATCTACATCTGACACCGCATCATTTTGGGCGGCTACAGTTTACAGTCCTCACTTTAACTTGGCCCACATATATCGTGTCCCCTGGAGCTGAAAAATATGGTGTATATCCAATTTTTATTATTATTATTATTTTGAAGCCCGCTTCATAAAAGTGAAGTAAGTACTAGCCGCAACGTTCACCCAAAGGAAAATCATCCAGTCACATCAAACATAAGTGACCTTCAAGTGCCAAGCCTCTGCACAAGCTGTGTATGCCACTTTCCATTGTCCTTGACTAAATTGTCATTGTGGCAGTGACATTTTGCTTGTTAAGATGAAGTCAAATTGCGTTGAGGTATGAGAATTTTGAGTCGGTTCATTCTTTAAATAACAGTGATTCGAATCAGATGTCAACAAAATGAGCATTAACAACACATTTCATTTACAAAATTTTCCAACATCAAAAAATCGCTGGAGGATAGGCAGAAACTATGATACCGGGCAAATCACCTAGAAAAGGTATGACGAAACAATTCTAATTGTACTTGAAGGAGCTGGAAAGTCAGGCGAGCCACGACATTATTGCCATCATTGTCCTTCTGCTGAACTTCTAGCACACTATGTTTTCAATGTTTCTGGTGCACCTGTTGTATTTGTGCTGCCACTGGGTAGCTTATATTCCTGTTTGAAGAGAGAAAGAACAAACATGTTTGCAGGATAATACGAGCCCGTTTTATTTCGTGAATACCCATCAACCGCATACATCCTGTGCGTCGATGGCACAGTGGTTAGGACTCTCGCCGACCATGCACATTGTCCGAGGTTCGATCCCCTGCCGACGCACACCTGATATCTATGGTCGGCCTGCAAACTTTTGGCTACCGATATCCATGCTGAAAATTCCATACCTGTACCAAAATACAGTGTGGAATCAAGCTGAAATAAAAAAATGTAATTATAAGTTTCAAAACATTTTTGGAACATACTTTTTCATAATTACTTGGAGCTATAGATAGAAGGTATAAGGAACATAATTCCAGAATTTGATGTAGGTAGACAGATTATTCAGTGTCGAAAAACAACTAATTATATATAGTGGAATTAGATGAGAGGGGTTACAGTTCGGATTTCCATTGGAAAACACAGATTGGTTAGAGGCATATAACAGGGTCAGGGTCAGAGAACAGAGTGAATTTAAACGTCTGGTGGAGATTTTAAGAGGGATGAGGTGAATAGTGAAGTAACATTTTTTATATTCCTGTTTGTCCGAAAGGTCGATGTAAGTGAGTCTTACTGGAGTTCAATCATAGTGATTGATCGATAGAGCTGAAGGATCAGATGATTTGTGACTTGTTTTAATATTTTAGACACCACTGGGCTCTATGTCGCTGTATCGTATACTACTTCTAGTTTTGTACCAATTAGTTCGGTACATCACCTAAAGCGTGTTTCACAGATGTCCTGGGACCGTTGTTCCTTGATTCTGACGTATTTGTATTTGTTTTGATTTTGATTTTTTGTGTTTTGATTTAAAGCTTGACTCCACACTGTATTTTGGGTACAAGTATGGAATTTTCAGCATGGATATCGGTAGCCAAAATTTCGCAGGCCGACCATAAACATTAGGTGTGCGTCGGCAGGGGTTCGAACCTCGGACCATGTGTATGGTCGGCAAGAGTCCTAACCACTGTGCCTTTAAAGGGCATCGCCCTAATAAATCACTTTCCGAAACGGTTGCTCATTAGGCATTCGACTTTCAGCCAACAGTTCTAGGGTACGAATTGTTTCCCACCCGCATCAGGCTCGACAACTAATTAGTGTCATTAACCGTCTTTGCATACGCCCGTCCGATATCTCGGTACATGAAAAGTATGAGTTCTTGTCACATAAGTGCTGTCAATCAAGTCTCATAAACCGTTAATGCCCAGCTCTCGCTACGCTGGGCCTCACGCTGTCCCTCGAAGATTTTCAGAAACGCTTAAAATTAACCGACGCAAAAACCAAAACACTGTTTGGCGACTCAAGAATTCCTTATTCTAACGCCAACATATAACCAGCAATACTGGAATTACAGACTAAGGTCTGTGAACAAATATTACAATAATAAATCACAGTATTACTTCTGACAGTTTTTTGATCTTCTTTCTGAACAACAACCTATGAGACGATGACTGATGGATTGATGACTTCGCGAAAATATAGAAAAGTTGGGTTTAAGCAAACAACCATGAATCGATCGTTCACTCTTCAACTACAGTGACAAGTGTTATGTAAGAAATTTGTTGTGAATGGTTTTATTTGTAGATTAAATGTTGCTCACGACCTATTACATGATCGTCAACTCGTGCTTCTTGTGTAATTGAAATTCAGTTTCTATTCATTTCCAAACGTATCTTCATGTTTTAGACGTGGATTCAGTGCTAAACTCACTAGTGGGAAGTGGATTTCGCTAGTGGACGAGGTTCGCAACTTATCCTACCTAAGTTTTTCGATCTACCTACATGGATATAGAAAATGTGTGTTTGAGGGGTTCAGATTTATTAGGTCATATCACGAAGTCACAACAATTAGAAGACCATGGAAAACTGGGGAGGTCTTTCGTCGTCTTCGTGAGTATTTCGCAGTGCGCACCCATAATCCAACTGGCGATCTAATGCACGACCATCAAGTCACCAGGAGAGCCTGTAGAATAATTTACTTGCACTACATTTTACTGATCAGAAATCATCAGCGAGAACGCGAAGTCATGATAATATATTGGGTTTATTCCAGAAATGAGGAACTTTCAGCGTTTAGTACAGTAATGAATCCAACGTTATAATAACAGAGGTAATAATTTATACGGGACACTTATCTTGATAGTTTTGTTCAGTAAGAATGCGAATATAAAATTGAGTGAAAACATTACCAATACAATAAAGAAAAAAGTTGGGCCTTTTAATAAGAGTTACACAGTAAGTTATGTGTGAATGAATTACTGTTACACTTGTAAGCTCTAAATTGTTCTTGAATAGTAAAGTTATAAAAGGTTTGAGGCATATCATCTTGTATGAACTCGTGGACTTATTAAGTCATGACATTATTTAGGATAAGACTTGCGTACTGATGTTGTAATTGCGAATGGATTAAGGAAACTAGGATTGTTAAGAGTTACATGTAATCTTTTTTGGTCCGTTTTAAGTACTACCTTGCTCACCATCTCACCAAACGAATTATGAGGCTGTTATGCTTGTCTTCGCAGATTTTAACGGGGTGTCATGTTTACATAATTGCGGTAATATGAATACAGGCTGCACAGTGTTGTCCACAAAATAGTTTTGTACACTTCCTATCTAATCAACAAGCTAGTATTGTACTGTACCGCATTAATTACGTTTTGACCCCATGATCACTAAACTAAGCCTAAATGACTATGCTATTTCCATTATCACCTGATAAAGCTGTCGAGCCAAATGTTGATGCCTCAGGATTATTTCTGTAGTACAGTATACCTTCTTCGTGTCTTCAAAAGCTTTCTCACTTTCCTTTTGGATGATAGTGTATCGCCTCTCACACAACTTTTGTTTTCTCTTTCAGATCTACCATTATTGGAGAGAGTATCTCTCGGCTGCTTTCGTTTCTTGGGCATAAAGTTCTGAAGATAAACCATATCGGGGATTGGGGAACTCAGTTTGGAATGTTAATAACCCACTTGAGAGAGATGTATCCTAACCAGGAGACAGCCCCTCCTATCTCTGATCTTCAAGCTTTTTATAAGGCATCGAAGGTTAGATTCGATCAGGAGGAAGATTTCAATCAAAAAGCCCATTTAGCTGTAGTTAAACTTCAACAAGGTGACCCGGAATATGTGCACGCCTGGAAACAAATTTGCGATATATCACGTAAAGGTAGGCTTTTAAAATTCTTTCAGAGTAGATATGAATTAGGGACCTGACAATCCGATTTCCAAATCTCAGATGAGTGAGGAATAATCACCAAATTATGTGAGCGTCCGGTCTTGCGGAAGTTCAAAGTGCAGCTCTCTGATACTTCTTTCGTCTGTTTAATTTAAACTTGGAAGAGAACTCGCTCACATAATGTTACCAGGTTTCTTTTGATTACTTGTATGATTTGAGATGAGATGGACAACTAGACACACTACTGGGTGTTGGACACTCACCTGTTGCGACCATTGGATTGTCATCCTGAAGTAAACACCACCTATTTTTGGACTCGATGTAAGAGTGGATCGACTGAATACATTGAAATACCCAACAGAAAATGGGGAAGAACAGAACTTGATGTGCTTGATTTGGGCCTAGGTGAAAAGGAGGCACGAAATAAGAAAATATCCATGACTTTCGAAAGGGAGACTGTTGGATGTATGTGTGTCACTGAGTAATTTGAATACCTTTTCTTTGCATTACCCAGTCAACTTTTTTCCACATTTTAAGGGTCAAAGTCGGATGTTCTTTGCTCCTCAGCGTGATACTTGTGAAGGCACTGTACAAGTTAAACGAAGAATCTGTTTCTCTTTGTGTTTCGAGGTTCTTGTCATTCCACGTCTAAATAATCTGGGTTATCGACGGATAGCAATCAAATCAGTTTATTGATCCGATCACTGGATTTCTCTCATTCTCTTCTTAACTTTTTATTTTTCAGAATTCGATGATATCTATCACCATCTGGGCATCAAGAATCTCGTGGAAGTAAGAGAATCCTTTTATTAAACTTTCACGGAAGAGTTTGCTGAAGGCCTAAGATGCCGAAATGCTCTGCAGGAGGATGAAGGCAGACTGATCTTATGGCCACCGAAATGTGAGATTCCACTCACAGTTGTCAAATCAGATGGCAGTTTTACGTATGATACGTCCGACTTGACTGCTTTACTTCAACGGTTGCACGAAGAGAAAGTGGATTGGGTGTTGTATGTAGTGGATATGGGGCAGGTGAGGGAAATATATGTATATGTCTGCACATTACCAAAGTGTTACTTGTCTGCCTCTGTGCTTAGATTTCATCAGAGATCAGTCAGTCAAACAGATGTTGTTTTTTGACTGGCTAATTGTCCTGTGGTGACGGAATTAGTTTTTTGAGTGATGTTTCAGTCTGCACCTTTTTGGTTTGACTGAGATCAACACTAAACAACTCTATTTATTGATGTCATGGTTTGACCAGGACACCTTTGACCCTGTTTCGACTGGAGGTATTCTTTTAGGTGTTTGGTTAGTCTGCTACGTCAACAGCGTCAGGGGCATATTGATTTTGATCATCTTTCTTACCAAGCACTAAATCTAACCTCATTACCGCCAATCGAATCGCTGCATCAGCAGTAGCAACTTATATTTTCTTAGCTCGTGATCTCACCTACCATGTGTCTTTCAAACAGTGGGAAGTAACTAACTGCATGTAGGGGTTGATAATTCCTAGCTGTCGGCATCTTTGAATTTGATATCTGATTCGATTAGTTGGAGGAGGAGAACGGCTGGTGTTCTGAGTCAACGAAGCTTTAGTGACAACTGCTGGTGCTGTTCTCATAGGATCTTCCATAGGGTGTGATTTCCCTTATACGGGAGAACCCATCGCACACAATGGCCGCCGTTTAGTATGTTGAGATGAGTAATTTAGGGGATGATCGTGATTCCAACCCATCTTCTCTGAATTGAGATCCAGCGAGTTGTTACAGTAAGCTTGATAGAGTACCGTAGAAACCCAATGAGTTCCTTGACTGTCGAGGGGTCCTTGCTGCGTTTCAACTCATGGATAATGCCCACCAGGGCATTAATGGAAACAAGATCAGCAAGGAGTCTCTTTTTAGCGAATTCCTGGAAGTCCTATCTCTGGGCCCAAAATTCTAAGGTACTCTGTCAAGCTTGCTGTCGGGAAATCAAAATTTTTTCGAGGATCACATTGCTAATCATCAGTATCCAATTGGTTCCGGAAAGCACTGCGACGTAATCATATGTATCCAAATACGAAGTCCCTTCAACGTCATGCGATGAATTGTGCTGATTCTATCAGATCACGTATGCTCGAACTGCAGCGGAATATTAATCAAAGGTCCTCTGCCCAATATGAATTGACTGCAGACGAATGTCGAAGATTCACCGAACATATCAGCTTAGTTGCAAATAAACGGTCGCAGTCTGCCGTAACCCGGCTCAACAACAGCCTTAAGCAGATGAAACCTCGAGGCAAATTTCCTGACGAACCCACAAAATTTGTGTTCAGTTATTCCTCAGTACCTCTAACTTACGTGCAACTGGAAGTCCTATCTCTGAGCCCAAAATTTTGTGATATCAGTTTCAACGCCGACAAACTTCGTACTCAGGTCCAGATTGAAAATCTAATCAGCCGAACGAATGACCTCATCCCAACTTCTGAAGACGAGTTACAGAGATTCAAGTCAACAATCATCGACTGCTGCCACCAATACTTGAATAGAAAATCAAAAGTCATCCACCACCTAACAAACCGGCACCGAGAAGAACTAAAACGGTTGAGAGATAACAAAGATCTGCTAATAACTCGCCCTGACAAAGGTGACGGAGTAGTGCTTCTGAATCCTAAAGACTACATCGAGAAAATTAACAATATACTGTCGAATGAAGGTAAATTCTCCCAATCTTCCTATAAAAGTAACAAAACGGAACAGATTGAGAAGCAGCTCGCAGATGTCTTGATGATATTGAAAGGCAGTCAACTAATCAGTGAGGATACCTATGACCAGATCCGGTCAACAGGTTCAATAATACCAAGACTCTATGGCCATCCGAAGGTACACAAGGTTGATCTCCCACTTCGTCCAATTTTAGATAAGTCAGGCTCCCCTTACCATTCTACTGCAGAATGGCTAGCAGATATTCTGAAACCTGTAAGGAAACAGTTATACACGCACTCGCCCTGTGACACCTTTCAGTTCGTCGACTGAATACAAGACATAAATGTACCTAGCAAAAATTATGTTGTCCTTCGACATTGAGTCACTTTTCACCAGTGTTCCACTCACGGAAACGGTCTGCTTCATATGCAGATATATAGATGACAACCACTTCAATACTGGAATACCAACAACATATTTGAAGGAATTGCTATTGAGATTCACTCTGAACGTCCACTTCATACTCAACGCCACCATCTACAGACAAAAAGATGGTATTGCAATGGGATCTCCGTTGGGTCCACTACTATTAGATTTCTTCGTGGTAAGCCTCGAGTGAGGTTCACTAAAGCCAAGCACTGACAACTTGCGACTGCATAAAAGAAACGTGGACGACATTTTCATTATTTGTGACAACAACAACGACCCCAATCTACTGCTGAAGACATTTAACAATTGCCACCCAGTAATAAAATTCACTCTTGAAATGGAAAACGAGGTTCTTGGTGTGTAAATAACAAGAAGAACCGATGGAAAACTAAAAAGATCAATCCTAAGAAAACCTACATGGAATGGTCAGTTAACAAGCTTCTATAGCTGGGTACCCATTAAACAGAGGCGGAAGTTAATTAAATCACGTGCCACCCGCATCCGACGCATCTATAGTCCTGACGCTATGGAAACAGAATTAGACATTCTAAGAGAAATCTTCATCCAAAGTGGATACCCAGTAAGATTCATCGACAAAAATCTGAAACCAATAATTCGGAGAAACAAAACTTTAATTGCGCCTAAAAAGAAACTCAACATGAACTTGGATCTCAAGGGAGATTTAGCAAGCGATATTCTCGAGAGAATGATCACATCACCTCTGAAAATAACATTCATTGCAGCAACGCTAAGAATAGTGTTCTTCAGTCGCCCACTGATCTGCAGAAGCCTGAAGGACAAGATCCCGGATCTGACCACTTCTATGTGCATATATCAGTTCACCTGCTGCTGTGGGGCCAGGTACATCGGTCGTTCGACGCGCATCCTGTCCAAGAGGATTCAAGAACACTATCCGGCATGCGCGTCGGTGGCACAGTGGTTAGGACTCTCGCCGACCATGCACATGGTCTGGAGTCCGATCCGCTGCCGGCGCACACCTGATATCTATGGTCAGCCTGCAAAATGTGGGCTACCGATATCACATGCCATATCACATATCAAAAAGTACTGTGTGGAATCAAGCTGTAATCAAAAATAAAAATAAAATAAAAATAAAGTGGTTGAGAAAAGGCAATATTGGTGCAATAAGGAGTGCGATAACTGAACACGTGATCAACACTGATAATTCCATTTCAACAAACGCCTCCTTCTAAGTAATCTGCAGAGTCAAGAATAACCCATCAAAGGCAATAGGGTTTCGTCTTCTTTGCATAGCTGAAGCCCTGGACATTCACATAGCAAAACCGGAGCTGTGTATGCAAAAGAAGATTACTCAACCACTTCTACTGTCATGCTAACAACGTTTTTTAAATTTGATGTGAGTTTTTTTGATTTTGATGACTTCGTTTTGTTTCTTTGCCTGTACTTTAATTGCTTATAGCTCTTGTATTCATTTAGAACTCTTAAGTAATTTTGTGTTATCTACTTTATTCCTATGTGCATCCTGAGTAAAACTCACTCATCAAATTATGCACATAATTACATACCTTCTTTTAACAACTGTTTGTGACAACTAATCACCTTTGTTACTACCCTAATATCACTAACACCTAATTTTCTTGACTTGTTTCAACAACCTTCACCTGTTTAGTTAAAATAACCATAACCAATTGTTATTTTGTTTGATAAACTTAATGTACAGATACATACAAAATAACACATATATATTTGCGATTGTACAGCTAAGAAAATGAATTACTCGAAAAGAGACTACTATTATTACTATTATTATTATTACTATCTCTTTTCTCTTGTCAACGATACCGAAGGACTAACTGGCGAAAGGATCAACTCCAATCACAGTAGCAACAGTCTTAACATACCTCATACTACAAACCACATATAATTAATCCCAGCACTACTCCCTTTGGAGTCAACCAAAGCTACGACAGTCGAGTGGCGGGACAAGCTACGCAGAAGTTTACCGAAGATCAGGAACCTATACCTCACAATCAAGAAGCGAGCACAAAGAAATCAAATTGGTTTATACTAGCTCGTAAAAACGATATTGGATATTGGAGACTCTTCGCTAATCTATGTGTTTTATTGCATTAGTCTATTAACAGCTTTAGTGGAAGGTGCTTTATTCGAAAGGATGAAATTGGCGTTTGTTTGATTAGTGACCGCTTCTTAATATAATATTGCTATTTAGGTTACTGGGTCGAATAAGGGCCTCGGTTATGGTATAATTAGAAGGCTTGCAAAATTTTATTCTGGAGAATGGGACATATACCTGACAGGTATTTACGCACATTATTCATATCCCAGTATAGCGCGAAATGTTGAACGCGGTCAGGATGCTGTTGAAAAGTTGAATAGGGAAGGTCTTTCTGTGAAGTTTCACCAATTGGATATAACGGTTCCGGAGAGCAGAAAAGAATTTCTGTCTTACATAGAAAAAGTTCACCCTTCAGGCATCAACATAGCTGTAAATAATGCAGGGATTGCTTACAAGGTTAGACTTATTTTATGTGTATAAGACACTGTAGGTTAACTCAACAGTTCCGTTCGGAGAACAAGCGAAAGTTACGGTTGGAACCAATTTTACATCTACGGTTGACTTTACGGAGGAGTTCATTCCTTTGTTAGCCGCAAATGCTAGGTATCATAAAGTACTAAACTTACTTTTTTAGAGTAGTCAATGTTACTGGGAGTATTTTTCTGCCCTCTTTAAGGAAGATGAATAAAGAACTTTACAAGAAAATTTGTGGCCCTATGACCATTACGGAACTCAAAGAATTTATGTCAGAGTTCATAAAGTAGGTGCATCCATCTGTTGTAGTTTTCATTTGCAATAGTGAAAAATTACTGCCATAAATTGTTTGGTATTAAATTCATGGTTTGTTTTTTATTACAGTTACGGATATTTGAAGTGCTGCGAATCATCTGGGGTTCCAAACCATTTGTTTTACACATCTATTCAACTTCATCATAGATGTACTAATGGACTTAACCCTAAGTGACTTCAGCGACTCAGGGATTGACTTACTACCAGGGAATAATCTCGTTGACTTGGAATATGCAGACGATATAGTCCTTGTAGGCGAAGACGCTGACGAAATGCAGAGTCTTCTAAACACCTTGAGCCGCAATCTACGAATGTTTGGCATGCGATTCGCTCCCGCCAAATGCAAGATGATGTTACAGGACTGGACTACATCGACGCCTAGTTTAAAAATAGGAAGTGAAGTGGTAGAGCACGTTGACTGCTTCACTTATTTGGGAAGTACCATCAGCCAACGCCAACGGGTTGATCTCTGACGAAATCTCCGCACGGATACAGAGGGCTAGCTTCTCATATGCCAGTTTACGCCGACTCTGGCGCAGACGAGATGTTCGACTATCGACCAAAGGGCGGGTGTACTGCTCATCAGTCCGATCCGTCCTCCTTTATGGTTGTGAGACCTGGTCACTGAGAGTGGAAGACATGAAAAGACTAGCTGTCTTTGATCATAGGTGCCTGCGTTCTATTTCCCGTGTAAAGTGGCATAATAAGGTGAGCAACATTGAGGTTAGGCGTCGAGTTCTAGGTAAACAGGGGAAATCAATCGACGAAGTCGTGAAGTTACAAAGACTGAGATGGTTAGGACATGTGTTACGTATGCCAAGCCATCGCCTCCCTCGACGAGCAATGTTAGCGGATATAGGGTCAGTCTGGAAAAAAGCTAGCGGAGGTCAAACAAAAACTTGGCATCAGTCCCGGGGTCCTCGGGACGGTAAAAATCAATGGTTGGAAACAATTGGTGACATGGCTCAAAACCGTTCTCAGTGGCGCAGATGCATCCACTCCCTGTGACTTATGATCTTCAATGAAACTGTTTTGTATTTCTTTATTACTCCTTTGTCTCACACCTCTGCTCACTGTTTCTATTATGCTTTTCTTGTACTTTCTTCTCTTGCTTCGCGTGCTACACGGAATGTGGCGACGTGAACTTCCGCACATTTGTGCAAAGTTCTATGTCGAAAACAGACAGACAGACAGACTGGCTTCCTGGTTGGGGTCCTCGGGACGGTAAAGATCTATGGTTGGAAACAATTGGTGACATGGCTCACAACCGTTCTCAATGGCGCAGATGCATCCACTCCTTATGATTTCCAATGAAACTGTTTTGTTCTTCATTATTACTCCTTTGTCTCACACCTCTGCTTATTGTCTCTATTATGCTTTTCTTGTACTTTCTTCTCTTGCTTCGCGTGCTACACGGAATGTGGCGACTTGAACTGTCGCACATTTGTGCAAAGTTCTATGTCGAAAACAGACAGACAGACAGACAGTTTTACTTATAAGCATGTCGCGTAAATACAGCTTTTGTAACTGTTGAAGAACCTATGGTGGTCGAACCAGAACATGGCTTCACTAGTCAATGAAATCCACAACAGTTAGTTTAAGCTAACCATTCACGTAGGGAGGTGTAGACTTCCTGGTTGGGATACTCGGGACGATAGAAACCGATAAAGACTGTATACAACTGGTGATATGGCTCAAAATCGTTCTCAATGGCGCAGATGCATCCACTCCTTGTGACTTACAATACCCAACAAAACTATGGTGCTTCAGTATTCCTATTCTTTTTGCCTCATATCTGTGTTTACTGTATCTGTTTTGTATTTCTTTTTACTTATCTTGCTTTGTGTGCTTAGCGGAGTGTGGCGAATTGAACTGCTGTATACATCTGTGCAAAGTTCTATGTTGAAATCAGTCAGCCAGACACAAAGACGTGAGATTAGAGTATATTTATCAGTATCCGTATTAGTACATTCATGAACAAAAATCAATGGTATATATATATATATATATATATATATATATATATATATGGCAAGTGGCACGTGCTTGAGCAAAAATATCCACATGCATACATGTCTGGCTTATTTCCAGAGTAACCTTGATCACCATATAACTACAAGAGGGTAATCCATTGTTTATATGTCTATATCACAATTCTACTAAATTTGGCTCATACATATAAACATATGATCCCTTGTGTAACTTTAGAATATCCCTTGAAGATGTAAAATTGAGCTTCAAATTAGGATCCACTATATTCAAATAATATTGAGTGCCCTAATCAAATACAGTTGTAGGCTTTAGCTTTCATTAACTCTCCTAGGGAGTGGAAACATTGAAGCTCAAGTGTAAGTGAAGCAGTCACACATGAAAGCAGAAATTTCCTTAGTACATAGCAACATGTCCTAGGATAAACTATGAATTACAGGCTGTCAGTTAAGATTGTTCGTAATCCGAAAGCTAAGCATTAAAGTAAGTGCCATAAATCTCATCCTGCTTCTAAACCTTTCCATAAAAGTCATTGAAGTATTTGACCATGCCTAGGTTTTGAATTTCGCCACGATATGTACTGCATTTTAAACACTACTGTCATCCGATTTGGTCGAGTATATACAAACGGCATGACTATTAAGAGACTCAAGACTGTTTAACGACTCATTTGTTTCTAAACCTTTCTCCTATTTTCTCATTAGGTGTGCTGAAGATGGTACGTATTCTGATAAAGGTTGGCTACCGAACGCTTATGCCGTTTCGAAACTTGGTCTTACTAAAGCATCGCAAATCTTCGGTGACATGCTGAAAAATGATGCTAGACGTATCATATTTAATTCGGTTAGTATTCCATGTATATATATATATAATTCTTTTTTTTTTGATATTTTTAGTGTTGTCCGGGATATGTTAACACTGAATTAACCAGTCACAAGGGGGTTAAAACAATTGATGAAGGTAAGTTTGCCAATTGCTACTTAACTGTAGATCTTACTTTTCGTATCATTGTGATCTTGGCTGTTCTAAACGCCGTAAAGCTCTTGTCATCTCAGTAACTAATATGTTGGGGGAATGTAATGCAATATAAACTACCTTGCAGACACTAAAATAGAGTTTAAGTAATACATATAGTTTAAGTGTTTGTTTGTAGGGATGTGATTAGTGACAGGATTTCATCATGAGCTAACAATGGTAGTAACCAGTAGGGTGCAGCAGGTCGGGTGTGAGGACAAATACTTGCCGAAGGCATTGGCTAGCGATCGCGCTATGTCGTGAATTGGCAGAAGTTAGAATTCAAGGACCATTGGATCGGGTCCCAATGGCTTAATGGTATACGAGCTCCCCTTGTAACCAGAAGGTGCTGGGTTTGAACCCCGGTGGGTGCGTACTGTTGAAGAGTCCCAAACTAGTTCAAAACAGCTGTCCTAGTACTCCCAGGTTTCCCAGTGGTTCTCTAACTGATGCCAGCTCATGATGAAATCCTGTAATACATATAGTCACTTATAAATAAGGTTAACAGAGGTATAGTCAGTGAAATAATATTTCTTTTCAACTTCATTTTCAGGCTGTGAATTCGTGTTTATAATACGTACATAAATCAAAACCTAAACTCTACACTATCAAATCTTTTTCGTTAATCAATTAAATACGGAAACAATAAGACATACTATGCAAGGACACGTAATAAGTCTGAATTAATTCTGAATCATCAGTAGCTAGTAACGTACTCGTTAAATGCTATTCTGGTCAGTCTGCCAACTACTTTCGAGGTGCATGTAACATTTACCCTTACTTTTGTTTTATTCTAATGCTGACAAGTGTGCATAAAGGTGTTACTGTGCCCCTAAAAGTTGATCATATAGGATTTACTTGTAAGTTGTGCTGAAAGTAACTATATTAATATACAGGAAGGTAGTTTACCAAAAGTAACTAATTTTTTTTTATTAATTTAATGCTAGATTCACTTTTTACTTTATTCCGATGTCTGGTCATCTTAAAGAGTATTGCTGAGTTCAGGTAGGGGATGATAAAACTGTTGAGAAAGACCAACCCGGTGTTCAGCATAAACATAGGCAGTCAAAAAAGTCCATAGGAATTGGACACCTTAAAATAAACAACGAATGTGAAGAAGGAGTATTTCAGTATGGCTCGTTATCTGAATGCTCAATTTATATGATCATAAGCCTAACTCATAAGTGGAGATGTAGCTCACTGGCTTGAGTACTCGACTTTCGACCAGTGGGTATCGGGTTCGAATATCCGCTCCACCAATTTCAACTGGTGTGACAGGTTAGTATCACCAGCTCTCAAAGATTAATTGTGACTTATAGTCTACTACGTAGAAAACCTGTTTTGGTTAACCAATTTTTAGCTGGCTAACACACGTACAAACAAAATAGACGTGATGACAAAGACTGTTACTGGACAGACCCAAAAGTAAATGAGGAATAAAAAGTCAGTGATAACATAGTTACAAAGAAATGACAACATGCATAAAATACCAACTTGACTTATAGGATGGAATTGTCCTGATAGAAGTAATTCTAGTTATGATCATATAAACTTTGGGAAATGCTAATGCAAAAGTAAACTTCATAACGTCTGAATATTTAAAACGAATAGGCCTTTGGTTAGTGAACTGAACTCAAGAAATTACGCAAAACCTCATAGCTAAGGTTGATACTCAAGTGTGTTCTCTGTTTTAAAATAAGTTGAAGTTTAGGACAAAAACTAAGGCCGAGTAATTACTGAAAGAGTAAAGTAATTAAATGAACGTAGACTATGTGTAGACTGAATACTGGGTTTTTTTGTGTGTACAGTCTCCACATTCTGATAGTCAAATGGCTTGTTTTTTCGGCAAACTCAGGTTATTTCTTTTGTCAGTTTGCTTATTGATTCCTATAAACGTTTTTATTGACATCAATATTATGATTAAAGGTCAGTAAGCACTGTATGACTGAACTTCTTGGGACTCCGCATGTGGCGATTAATGTGAATATTCCAAATTTTAAGGGTATTGGTAGATTTTAAGCTATTTTGTTGAGGATGTTCAATTGTCAACTTGAAATTGAATCGGAAAAATTAAAATTAATTATTTTGCAGCTTTATGGTAATTCTCTTACTCAGTTAAGTTACATTACACCTTTCTATACACTAAGATTGACACAACTAGACTGACGATGTTATCGTGTTTGTTGACAAATATCAAAATTCGGAAGACAGGAATTTATTAGCCTACTGGTTATAAGCTACAAATCTGATATTACCCCTAATCAATATTTGTCCTTAATCTGGAGATAAGTTTCTTTCTGTTGGTAAGGTAAATCTGGTGTTTCTTTTAAGTAATGTCATAAGTAAGCCGCCTTCCACATAACCGAAATTTAAAAATTTAAAATACAGCTATCTGACATTGATGGCTTTTCAGATGCTAATCTGAAATCCACTCATAAACAACACTTCGTTTTAAGGTCAAATCCCAGTTTGTTATATCTATCGTTATAAAGTTAGCATATAATTAATGGTAGTGACAAAGTGGGAGATACAAAAATTAAATATTTAAAATTCACATTATATTTTCCCAAGAGTACAAAGATAGTACTAAGGGTCAGCACTAATTTCGCCTATTTAATTTCGAAAACGTCATCAGGAACTGCGGTGACAAGCAGTTGTCTTAGAATTTGTGTTGTGATTGGAAAATGAATATTTCTGTTGGTTACGAGGAGCTATGGAGTTAATCAGAATGTTACGGTCTTTGGAGTTGACTTTTGTAATCATTCATAAGGTAGCTGGTTTGTTTGTTATCGTAGGTTATAAGCATACCGTTGTTAAATCTGTTGTATTAATAGTGTAATTTCACTCTTTGACCTCTTTAGTGTATTTCAAGTTATGGTTATCACTGCTTTTATTCGAATGGCCATCCGACCTACCTTAATGGTTTATTAGACCATTGGAGTAGGCAGTTTAACGGTTACATCAAAGCAGCAGTTTTAGACCCAGTAAGGCAAATGCACAAGATGAAGGGGGGGGGTAAAGTTTCTTGGCACTGTGAACATGGTATTATTGGATGATGTTTGTCTAAGGTTAATCTACATGTAGACTGTTTCTATTAAGATAAATGCTTGGAAAAATTATATAACCATACAGTTTTCATCTTTCGAAAGTTATGTCATAATGAAAACTCTATTGCCTGTTTTATAAGTTTCTTTTTACGTGGATACATATATGAAACCAGCTTTACTGATATATAAATAAATATCAATATATTGTAGGTGCAGATACACCGTTTTACTTGGCAACTTTACCACCTGATGCTCAAAATCCAATCAATCAGTTTGTGTTTGATCGGAAAGTGATCGCATGGTGCAAATGAATGTATTAGTGATAGAAGCTGGTTGTAATTATATATATATATATATACAATATATATATATATATACTCTTGTGTGGAGATCCTTTTGTGTATTTTCGTATAATCGTGCGGTACTAGTAATTTTAGTAAAATAAATTATTCCGAAATAAAACAATACACAGTGGCTTTCTCTTTTGTGTTCATCCATACTGATATTGAGTAGTTTTTTTTACTCAAAGTCAGATGTACAGAATGAGTTTTGTATTCGTGTTTGTTTATTTTCAAACGCTCAATGAAACATAGGTCGATTGTCAACTTATAACGTCTGTTGTGAACTCATAATTTTTATTTCAAGAGTTTTCTAAATATGAATATATAAGAATAATAAAGTTCAGCGAAGAGTCTCTTTTCGGCGAATTTATTCACTTAGCGGTACAATCGCATTTATGTATTATTATTTTGTGTCTCTCTGTGTGTACATTAGGCTTGTCAAACAAAAATAAAATTAGTTAGGGTTACTGTTGAAGTCATCAAAATATTTCTAGATTGTGATGAATAATAAAAATTGTAACTAGGGTGGTGAAGATTGTTGAGTATTGGCAAGGGTCGGTGGCACCTATGGAGCTCCGTGCCAGCGAACCGACAACGGTGACCGTCTCCTACAGTTCTGCTCTGATAATCATTTGTTTCTTGTAAGCACTAACTTTAAACACAAGGAGAGACACTGTTTGACTTGGAGACCCCCTTCATCAAACCAACGCTGGACACAAATAGACCACATAGCAATAAGCTATCGTTGGCGTGGGTCGGTAGGAGATTGTCGCTCCTTCTGGAACACGTGCGTAGATACCGACCATGCACTGGTCCGCGCTCGGGTGTGCTTACGACTGAACGGACGTAGGAAACAGCTGGCGGTAAAACCATCACGTCCCCAGCTCGATCAGGAAACTAAATCCGTATTTGAGGAAGAACTAGCTAAACACATATCTGTGTTCGACAGCTGTGCTCACCCTGAAGAAGCTTGGAAAAATATCCAGGCAGCCATAGATACAGCTGTAAAAGCTGTGAATAAGGTAAACCCAAAGGTGAGTAAAAACCACTGGATCTCCACCGCCTCATCCGAACTGATAGATGCTAGAAGACTTATTCCGGCGAGCTCCGAATTCAATGAGGAGCGAAAGCTGCACAAGAGGAAACTTACGAAAAGTCTCCGCAAGGACCGTGAACAGTGGTGGGCGACAAAAGCCAAAGAGATGGAGAAAGCTTCGAGGATAGGCAACTCTTTGGACTCATCAGGGAAACGGGTGGGAGAAGACAAATCATCAGTGAGACAATCTCGGAAAAAAATGGCACTATAATTAGCTCACAGGATAGACGACTGGATCGTTGGAAAGAGCATTATGAGGAGCAGTTTAATTTGCCCACAGCCACGCTCAACCTTCCGAGCATCCAACACCTCCCTGAATGGGATATAGACACAGGTCCTCCGTCACTAACTGAGGTTACTAAAGCTGTCACCAATCTGAAACTAGGCAAAGCAGCGGGACCTGATGGAATGACTCCAGAGGTATTTAAGTACGGTGGAGACAGCTTACTGTCCGGATTAACTGAGGTACTAGGCAGCGTCTGGGAATCAGAAGAAGTCCCATCGGGTTGGTGTAAGTCACTGATTATCCCCATATACAAGAAGGGAGACAAGTCTTCCTGTGATAATCACAGAGGGATTAGCTTGACTAATATAGTATCTAAAGTCTTAGGCTCAATAATCATGCGTAGACTGAGTGGTGCTCGGGAAGCACAAACACGAGAGAGCCAGGCAGGCTTTAGACCAGGAAGAGGGTGTATTGATCATATCTTCACCCTCCGACAGATTCTAGAACATAGGCATTCCTACCGGCGTCCAACAGTCATTATATTTCTTGACCTAAAGGCAGCATTCGACTCTGTCGATCGGGAAGTTCTCTGGAGATGCTTGGCTGTAAAGGGAATTCCAAGAAAATATATTGCACTGATTAAGGCACTCTACTCGTACTCATACAGCCAGGTGAGGGCTTACGGCGAGCTGTCATCTGAACTGATGACGACCAGTGGTGTCCGTCAAGGATGCCCATTATCTCCTTTTCTATTCAACTTCATCATAGATGTGTTAATGGACTTAACCCTAGGTGACTTCAGCGACTCAGGGATTGACTTGCTACCGGGAATAATCTCGTTGACTTGGAATATGCAGACGATATAGTCCTTCTAGGCGAAGACGCTGACGAAATGCAGAGTCTTCTAAACACCTTGAGCCGCAATCTACGAATGTTTGGCATGCGATTCGCTCCCGCCAAATGCAAGATGATGTTACAGGACTGGACTACATCGACGCCTAGTTTAAAAATAGGAAGTGAAGTGGTAGAGCACGTTGACCGCTTCACTTATTTGGGAAGTACCATCAGCCCCCCAACGGGTTGATCTCTGACGAAATCTCAGCACGAATACAGGGGGCTCGTTTCGCATTTGTTAGTTTACGCCGACTCTGGCGTAGACGAGATGTTCGACTATCGACCAAAGGGCGGGTGTACTGCTCATCAGTCCGCTCCGTCCTCCTTTATGGTTGTGAGACCTGGCCACTGAGAGTGGAAGACATGAAAAGACTAGCTGTCTTTGATCATAGGTGCCTGCGTTCTATTTCCCGTGTAAAGTGGCATAATAAGGTGAGCAACATTGAGGTTAGGCGTAGAGTTCTAGGTAAACAGGGGAAATCAATCGACGAAGTCGTGAAGCTACAAAGACTGAGATGGTTAGGACATGTGTTACGTATGCCAAGCCATCGCCTCCCTCGACGAGCAATGTTAGCGGATATAGGGTCAGGCTGGAAAAAAGCTAGCGGCGGTCAAACAAAAACTTGGCATCAGTCAATGAAATCCACAACAGTTGGTCTAAGCCACGTAGAAAGGTGTAGACTTCCAGGCTGGGGTCCTCGGGACGGTAAAAATCTATGGTTGGAAACAATTGGTGACATGGCTCAAAATCGTTCTCAGTGGCGCAGATGCATCCACTCCTTATGATTTCCAATGAAACTGTTTTGTTCTTCTTTATTACTCCTTTGTCTCACACCTCTGCTCACTGTTTCTATTATGCTTTTCTTGTACTTTCTTCTCTTGCTTCGCGTGCTACACGGAATGTGGCGACTTGAACTTCCGCACATTTGTGCAAAGTTCTATGTCGAAAACAGACAGACAGACAAGGGTTGTGGAATGTGAAATAGGATGTTAGTCGAGACACGTGTCCAAAAAGAAATTATGTTTCTTATATTTGGTTCCCTTGACCAATTTCGATAGTGAAAGCAAGATCAGATGTGGAGTGTAAAATGATATCATTCTATTTCACAGGTTCGCATCAGCTGCAAACTACCTGAAATTACAATGGTTATAAATAATAACATTTCATACTTCAGTGTTTGAAAGGTAATAAAGAAAACATAAGATGAACGCATCCGGAATATAAGTATTACAATTTTGAGTTTAAGTTACCATCAATTTATATTCAGTCAAACTATGAAAAAAGGGGGCGGATGAGAGAAGACAGAAAACAGAAAAATCTAATAAACAGTGTTGGCTTGTACGTCAACTCAAGGAGGTTGAAGTGCATCTAACTGAAAACTTGCTTAGTTAGCTCAGCTCAATAGTATGCACGACTAATCAGTGTAATGAAAGTAATGTGGTTACCAAGGGAAAGAGAGATTGACTAAACTCTCTTTCTGTGTGCATAAATTCAGTCTGAAACGTTCGGTTGCAATTGCTTTAGCAATTCGTAGTAGATTCTCTGTCCTTTATATGTTTGTAACAACAGAAGACAAAGGCCGGCAACAGATCGTTTTATTACGGAAATCAACACATATATGTATATTTCACATACATTATTATAGCTTATTCAAGTAGACAAACGAAGTCTTCTGATTGGTTGTTTCTCAGAAGTTAAGCAGACAAATGCAGGCTTCTGATTGGTTGTTTCGGGTAACCATCGAAAAGTGGAACCATCTATCTGCGAATCATATTTGTTTGCTGTGGTTGGTTGTTGAATCAGCCTTGCTCATATTTTCTCACGGCCAATATTAGTGACCTAGACATTGACGTAGATTAATGTCTACCAGTTGGCTAGCAGCCTGCTCTCACCAAATGTTTAATATTTTGAAGTATTTGGAAATCTCGATAAAATGATCCGTATGCACAAGGTGTCTGGTAATTGCACTTTGTAAATACCTGCTTCCTTTTAGGCTTAAGTTTCTTGGAATATGCTTTGAAAACCGGATAGAAGCCCTATTTATACTGCAAATCTGGTCTTTCTTTCTCTATCGAAATAAATTATGTAATAGGTAGAAAAGATAAATAAAGGGTTGGTTTAGAAGATGCCATGCAAAAATTCAAAAAATAAAACATCACTAACAAAGTTGTAGAACTTGGAATTATACCCATGATAGGAGGAGGGGGTGGAGAAGTTTTTCTATCCGGATCGCTAAGGCTTCGGCAATGCAAAGTATGTGGAAGCTTACCGTTTTCGGGAGGCTCCTCTGGACGTAGTAGATGATTTTGAACTAGTTCTCCGTGCATATTGAGTGACCAGTGTTGACTACATGTTCAACTACAGCACTCTTTATTAATCCACTGTTAAATTTTGATAGCCAAGCAGGATAATGGTCTCTGACTCTTTTGGATAAAACATGCATTGAACGACCTTTATATCTCGCTCCACTTGAGCAAGTAAATTGGTAGATACACACAGAAGTGGTCAAATACGATAGTTTATCTTTGGAGTTGTTGAAGAAAAATGGGCGGCTTGAGAATACCAATTGTAACGTAAAAGCAGAGAATGTTCTTTTCAGGGCGTTAGATCTGGCCAACGCCCTGAAAAGAACATTCTCTGCTGGCCCATTGACTTAACACTAACTGCCTTTCAACCAGTAAACTCCATGTTCAAACCCTACTTCACCTACTTTAACCTGGGGAACTGGGTAGTATCACTGGTCTTCAAGCAAGAAGAGTGTGACTTGCATTGTGGACCGTGAAAAATTTTTTCTCAGGTAGCTGGGTCATAATTAATTTCGGAAAAAGTTCTGTCAGTTGATGTGTTCCCTCCTTATCGGTTTAATGAATACAAATGGGATCCATTTAATTTGTGATCATTTCATTTTAGCCTCTAGATCTATCAGCTAAAGGTATTTCGTCATAGGATCATTAAGTTCACTTGTTCGTTATTTATTTTCTGATTGTATCTCGTCAAGTTTATAAAACAGCGTAAGGCAAAGTTAACTAACTTTATTAAGATTTAATTTGTTTATTGGAATAGCCTGTTTACTGTCGTTTTCAAATGAGCTTAATAGATTTGAATTTTCAACACAGTACTACTGGTTTCTTTAATTCTATTTACTTGGGAATATAAGTATAAATTGGCTTTAAGGCTCTTAAATTGTATGTATTGCCCAGCAGTTCACTATGTCCTTCCTCATAGGGCTGTGAGACATGGCGGTTGAAAGTTGAAGACCTTAAAAGGCTGATCTTGTTTTACTACATATGTTTGCGCTCTGTTTCCTGTGTTAAGCGGTTTAAATATAGTCAGTAATATTGTGATTTGATGAAGTGTTGAGTAAGTAGGATGACTTAACTAGTGAGATTGTGAAGTCTCTGACCACTGGTTTGATGTATATATTGACTGGATGGGATCCTGGAGACGCTTGAGACTGTTAGTGATATGGCTAGAAGTTGTTCTCATTGTCCCAGATGCATTCACTCAATAATCTCCTAGATCCATTTGATCCTTATATCATTCTATGTAGTGATGCTTTCTCTTCATTATAGTCCCTTTGAATCTTCTATTTGTTTACCTTTCCGTGCTTTATAGAGTGTGACAACTTGAACTGCTACGTTTACGTGAGAAGTTCTACGTTAAATACTGAATTCGTATGAAGCTGTCAATTAAATTCTAAGGTTACATTATATACACTTGTAACAACAGAAAAGAAAGGCCAGGCAACAGATGGTTTATTGGGAAAATCAAGAGATATTTATAGATTTTTATGTACATTATTATTAGCGTTATTGCTAGCAGAGAAGCAACATTTTCTGATTGGTTGTTTTCCTGCTGAAGGTTATTCTGTCATCTCTTTGTTGCCGTTTCTTAGACAGTCCATTGATATATCTGCGAACCATATCCTCACACGTTAAGTGTACTGTTATTGGTTGGTGAGTTCATCAAGGTTGGGCATTTTTCTTGTTTTTTCTCATGACCCCCGATTCCGAACATAAACACTGACGTCATTTTTGTTGTCCTACAATTTTGTCTTGCAGACAGCTCTCACCACACAGCATGTATCTTCGGACTGTTTATCAAGGTGTAGATGAAATACCAAAGAATTCGTGTATTTTAGGAAGAATTTTATCAATTCAGACTACGGATTAAGTTACAAAATTGATTAGAACCTATAAAACTAAATGTTACCCGGGTATCATGATAAATAATTGTGTTGTAAAGTTTGGGCATGAGGGGTGGCTGGTTATTATTATTATTATTACTATCCTGGGTTCCGAGTGGGATGTAGGACTTCGGTAGCACATCTCCATTATCCTCTGTTCTCTGCACATTTTGTTAGCTGGTTCTACGATCGCTCATAGTCTTTCATTTCCTCCCACATGTCATCCTCGGATGCCTAGCTCATTGCTTCCCACTAGGGTTCCACTCTATAACCTGGCGGGTGATATCACTCAGAGGATGTCTAGTCCATCTCTATTCCTCTATGAAAATTTGTTGGATGATAGGTTCTTGCTAGTGGCTGGTAGAGGTAATTTTTTGAGGTAGAAAGTTTCCATTACGAAAGCGGATACTCGATAACCTCATTGACGAGAAATGGTCAGTTAGTCAACTTTTCAATATGGAAAATAGAAATCCCCATTTACCTTTTAGTCAACTTTTGCTTGATAAATACACTGGAGTGCATACTGTGCTGTAGTGAACAGATTACTTTCGTCTAACCACCTTGAATACTAGCGTCCAACGAAACTACCCACTACAGTCCTACAGGAGGTCAATCGCGAGCCCAAATATCTCAGTGGTAGGTCTCTGACTGCAGCACTGGGAGACGCGGGTTTGAACCTCAGGAGGGACATGAGTTCCTTCAAGGTTGCAGATACGCCTTGCTGACGAGTGCCGACTAGCACAAACTAACTATCTAATAACTGTCGTGAATAGTAACTTCAAATATACTTTGCTTTACACACAACTTCACTACCTTTTTAACGGCAGTGATGATGTCTAGAGTATGCTTCCATTCTAAAAGATTATTTGAGGTTATCAGTCACAAAGAATGTGACTGCATGTTCAGGGATCTCATATTCGCCATGTTATCGACATAACTAGTTGACTACTTATGTTACTGTAAGCTGTTATTTATTGCAATAAGTTCTAGCCTGTTCTTCTTCTTCAACATGCCCACTAGTATTTTGGTTGTACTCCAAGATGTACAAATAAATATTAAATGAAAAGAAAAAAATCTTTTGTCTATTTTGACTGGCTATTAAGTAGTGGCTTAATGGTTTATGAGCTTGCCTCGTAACCAGAAGGTCCTGGGTTCAAACCCAAGTGGGTGCATACTGATGAAGAGTCCCAGAGTAGGCTGACGAAACAGCTGTCCATTACTCCCTATAGGTTGTCCAATGATTCTCTCTAACTGATACCAGCTCATGATGAAGTCCTCCAACCAATCAAACAAAATCCCTACAAAATCAATACTTGAGAATAATGGCTTCATTAGTTGTATCAAAGTATTATGTACTCGTCGCCAAATTATTGTTATGTACTGGTCGAGAATTTAATAGTCCTGACGCAAGAAAGACGGAAATCAGAAGACCACTAGGTTTGCGATGATACTTCTATTTTCCAAAACACAAGGAGAATCAATGTGTCACACAAGAGTGTGAGAGCAAAAATATAAGAATGTACGAACAAGTGTGTGAACACAAGTGTGTGAGCGAATATTCAAATGAACAAATCAATAGACAGTCTTAACATGATTGGCTAATTATAATGGAATATCGATCCATATATACATAGCAAAATATATCAGACTGTCAAACAAAACACACGTGTTATATGGATACATGTCACCAAGATCAGACTGTCAAACAAACACACATATTATATGGATATATATCACAAAGCACAGAGGTCGATTCACAACATACCACTTATTGATTACTTACTAATTCATCCACCTCAGGTTGACCTTAAGTTGACCGATATACTTTCATTCCAACAGAATTCTTAACTAGTTACTTGTCTTTCTAAATTGTTAGGACTAAAATGCTTCTTCATTCTGAAAAATTCTCTAGGACACATAAACGGAATTCATCAATACAATACAGATGAAACCTGTCATGGATTTTTATTTCTATGACTATAACTAGAAGGGTGAATAGGATGGAAAATGTTGTGTGGAAGTTGTTATTATCGTCGTTTGTGTAAACATCAGGTTTATTCAGGTTTTCGTATGTAAATTCTATGATTGATTTACTTGTTATTATTTCAGGACAACAAAAAATCTATTCTTCGGTCGATCGATCGATATGGATTACAAGTTAACCATCTAAACTACTGCTATTATTAGTTTTTGGTTGTTTCGTTACTATAGTTTCATGTCGCTTATTCGTTTCTACCAGCTATCTAGTAATCAGTACTGACCGAAGGCAACTGATTTTGAAAGTCTTCAGCTTGCTGGCGACACTTTTAATGACACACCAACTCTCTGAACCAAATAGAAACACTGACTTGATATTCTGCAGATCTCCACACAGACTTCAGTGTAATGAACACCTGGCTTTGACATCCAAATCCGTGTCGCCTGTAGTTGATACGATGTTGCCTATGTAAGTGAAAGAGACGACTTCCTATGGATTTTCCCCAATGATTATAATTAAGGCCTGTTGGTTCTCGGATATTTTCACCACCCTTGTGTTTTCTACGCTTACCTGAAGTCCTATTTTCGCTGCCTCTTCTACCAACTTGTTCTTTTTCGCCTGCGGATATTCGAGGTTGCACCGCTTGAAAAATAAATCATCCACGAAATCCAGGTCTTTTCTTTGGTGCAACGTATTCTCGTCTTCTCATTCCTAATGATCTCTAGCATGATCTAGTCTACCACAGTTAGAATGATCATTGATGACAATAGACAGCTTTGTCTAACTTACTACTTTAGTTTAAAAACTGGAGTGTTCTTTCTGTTTTGAATTACTGGGCATGTGGCACCATCATTTTATATCTATTGAATAAGATTTATAAATATTTGTGGCACGAAACTCCTGTAGCAATGAAGCAGTTTCCGAATCACTTCATGATTGACATTGATGAAGGTGTTTCTAAATTCTATGAAGTTGAAGTAGAGTTAAGCGCGATTCTAGGCTCAGTTTGATAATGATGCTAGTGAAATTCTGATTCCAGGTCGTCGTTTATTCTTTCTAGGATGATGCAGGTAAACATCTTGCCTGGACGGTAACATGATGCCGCACCAGTTCTTGCATAAGCTTAAGTCACCCTCCCTTGGAAGTTTAACAGGGCAGCCTCTTTTCCAACTGGATGGTACTTTTCCTTCTTTCTAAACCTTTTCAGTACTGACGTGAGTATATCTACTGAGGACACTGGATCACGTCCCAATGTTCTGGGGGGGGCGGCGATCCCCTCTGATACTGACAAACTCTGGGCTTCCGGTAACTTTACGGTCCCCAAAACTTCTAGTTTTGTTGGAACGTTAGTGTTTTTTTTTGATTACAGCTTGATTCCACACTGTATTTTTGGTACAAGTATGTGGTTTTCAGTATGTGATATCGGTAGCCCAAATTTTGCAGGCTGACCATTGATATCAGGTGTGCGTCGACAGGGGATCGAACCTCGGACCATGTGCATGGTCGGCGAGAGTCCTAACCACTGTGTTCATTGATAGTCTTGTGTTCGCTGGTGGTGAATCGAAAAGTCGTTTGTAGTGATCAGCCTAGAGTTTCCCCTGTTCCACCCACTGGGTAGTTGGGTTTAAACTATTTATATAACCGTGAGTAACTCTATAGTGTTACTGTGTAACCTAAGGTTTTGTAAATACCGCTTTACCATTACTTTCGCAGGGTCGATTGCATTGGACAGTGAAAAGTTTATGAAAACAATTTTCTTCGGCTTTTCATTCCTTGGGGTACAAAAAGTTTTAATCTGAATGCATGTCTAATTTTTTCAAACTGTTAAGTCTGAAATTGGTCTGCACATCTTTACTAGTACACTTTGTTTCATTCATGTTAGATAATCTAAAGTCAATTTTCCATGATTTTATGCTTTTATGCAAGAAGTATCTGAGTATCATGCTGTATGAATTAATAGTTATATCGCAAACTTGACCGGTGGTACGCATAATGAACCAGACTTTTCTTTCCTTCGTCTGACTGCCAAGTCGCACATATAATTCGTTTCTGAAGTGATCAAACCATAACTTTAGTATTCTAGTGACAAATTCTCGCTTTTTGTCACTAGTTGGCTGTAGTTTGAATGTGGTGAGAGCAGGCTGCTAGCCAAATTGGTAGACACTGATTTACGTCAATGTTTATGTCGCAAATATTGGTCGTACGAAATTATGAACAAGACTGATTCAACAACCAATCACAGCAGACTTTGCGTAGGCAGATACATTGAACATATAGATGATCTGACATTCAAGAAACAGTCACAAAGAGATGCAAGGTCAACTTTCTGTGAGAAACAGCCAATCAGAAGAGGGTGTTTGTTTGCTTGAATAAGCTATAATAATGTACATGATTTCCTTAATAAACGATCTGTTGCCTGGTCCTTGTCTTCTTTTGTTACAGAATATTTTTGAATATACACATCAAAAAGTTTGCAAATACACCTTGGTTTCTTATGTAGCCTCAGTTGAGATATATTCATAGACGAATTCGAAATGTTTATATATATATATATATATATATATATATATATATATATATATATATATATATATATATATAATTCTCCTTTAATTGGCATATCTTTGCATATATTTACGCTTTTCGTATGACTGCTAATGAGTCAGGAAAGACCGTTTCGGCTAACAAGTATTAGTGGCAGCTCTGTAAAGCATATTTTCAGAATTGTCAATCCCTTATCAATGTAACCATTATCTCTTGTGATTGTTCGACTGTAACAGTGTCGATGATGTTGTATATAAATGCCATATTTACTGATGCTGAGTGTGTCAGCAAGACGTTTCTGAGCTAGAAGCCTTAAAAGTCTTAGTTATAGTGATCAATATTTTTGTGCCAAAATGTTTTTCATTGGGACAACATCAGCCAGATACTAACACAACGCCTTAGAATTGCGGTAAAAAGAGCATTCAGTGCTGCTGAACTGCGCTGCGTCTTCAAAACCACTCCTCTTTTGCCTTCGGAAGTAAGAGGTAAACTGCCTAATTTAGCCTCTTCCACGTGTTTCTACCAAATTAACTGCTCCTGAGGAGCCAGTCACATAGGTCGTACAATTTGGAGTGTTTCTCGTCGGATTTCTGAATACCATCCTGTGTGACTGAGTAAAGAACAAACAAAATCTATTCATAGCTCTATTCTATCTCATCTTGTGGATACAGAATACAAGATTGACGTTAACCATGCTTTCAGAGTCACCTGCCGCATACAAAAAAATCTTAATTTCGCTTTAAGAGTTCGATTACTAAATATTGCTGAGGCTGTTGGGATCCAGATTAAGATGCCTAATTTGTACGTCCAAAAGAAGTTAGTTCAGACATTATCCTTACCTTAGGCATCTAGGTTTCAATGATCCTCAATTGTTTTGAAATTTTTCTAATTTTAGTTGATATTCTATTTGCTGTTATATCTTTATTATTGTTATAATTTAAGCATCATTAATGAACTATAATTCCATTAATCTTACTTCACAAATCGATATTATTTAAAAAACACTAATATTGTTATTGACTACTATTCTAGAATATTCTATGTATACAAAAGTATATATATATATATAGTTGTTGAGCTAGAAGAGGAAATTATCGAAAAGGATATTCTTTGCTCAATTATTTTGTGTTTTATAGATGTCTGAATGAATATTTTCGCTATAACGGAATATTTGTCTTTTTCGTTAGTGAATCTTACACATGAATTGCGGTTTGTGACCAGTGATTTTTGATAAAACCACAGTGATTAGATCCATCCAGTTAAATTATGATCATCAAAATTTGTATAAAGAACATAAAGTAATATACAGTAGTCGTTGGAGATGTGGAGATTAAATAGATATTTCATAATATGACTTTACATATATGACGGTGCTGTAGTAGAATAACAAATGAAACATGAGACAAAGAGCCAATGCACTATATAATGTGTAATTTTAATCATTGATTCTAAGATGGCACATCAGTGACTTGCAGGTTGAAGGCTAAATTGTCAAGTTTTACTTCTAGGTTCCCCGTGTTTTTCATTCGGATTGTCAAGACGAATGTTCTATTGCACAGTGTACATAGATTTCGACGGCTTAGCGTCTATGATATCAGTCGAAGAAGTTCTTCAGAACTAATAGTAGGCACAAAAATGAACACAGAGAAAACAGGGGATTAAGGGCAAACACATTACAAGCATATTAGAAATCAGGAGCTCGTTAACTTTGAAAAGACATCCATCGTCTCTTGATGGTCTTTGAGTTTTTCCACATGCTAAGTTGAACTACTCATAAAATAGTCAGTAGTGATAATTCTTCAGAAGCAAATTAATGTTGTATGCTATGGAATTTTTTCACATTATTATTAAACATCTACTCAGTGCATCCATTTTCTAATCCGAATCTCTAACTGATTTCACTTATTGAGGAAGTCTGTTTATATGCTTCAAAGATAAAACTGACATGTTTATTCTAAAATGAATTCAAATCCGTACAAAATTTATTGAATTCCAAAGTTAATCGTTTACCATATACTGTTCACCTCATTTTGAATTAGGTTTTTTCTTTATTAGCCTTACCTGTTATCTTAAAACCTGGAAATGAATCTAAAGTATCCTATTAATTTCTCTCAGTTTGCGTTACTAGGCATGCAGAAATTACGAAAAGTGTATTTTCTTTTTCTGGAAATTTAGTGGTGTTTACCTTAGTAATGAAATCTGTTTATAAGTTCTGTTTAATAATCGGGAACTAAGTTGTGTAATTACTGTTTAGTGCTGCGAAGAATACAGCTTTGACAATTGTTTGCATGGATATTTATTCCGTAATGGGGAAGATAAGAGACTTGCTAATGGACCTTTATTGTGGAAAAACACATCATATTTATACATTCTTAACCGCATTAAAGTTTGGCTAGGTTAGAGGAGAATGAACTGTCCAGATTGGTTGGCAATTAGTCCAGTGTTAAACATGCTGTCCAATGAGGTTATTTCATGATGAAAACATAAACTCTGCATCAAGCTACAACTGTTCTTCTGCATACTTTAGTATTCTGTTTCGTTTTCATTTTGTTTGTTTCAAGACGCAGTGGTTTACAGAGTGCTTATTCATTTTCGTCTTCATCAGGTAGTTAAACAACATATTCTGGCTGTTAGATAGATGGAAGTTGCACAATTTTATCTGTTGTAATGTGCCCGATTTGAAAAAAAACTTTCGGATTGTGAAGCAAATAAAGGAAAAGTAATGCTAGAAAGAAGGATGACAATAGAAAGTCAATCACTAAAAAGGTGGAGCAAAGGAAATACTAGGCTGAACACTTCAAAAGACTCCTAAATCGACCGCGTCCTACAACGCACTCAACAGAACTACCAGTGGACATCGACTCCCTGACGAAATCAGAAGTCCTGAATCCAATCAAGATGTCAAAAGCTGGAAAAGCAGCAGCACCAGATGGAATCCCAGCAGAAGCATAAAAATAGACCCAGAGACTTCGGCGGACCTGATGATACCACTACTGGAGGTGTGGAAAGAGGGCAAAGTACCCGAGGATTTGAAGAAAGACTACTTATTAAAACTGCCAAAGAAAGGAGACTTTAATCAATGCAAGAATTGGCGCAGCACTATGCTCCTGTTCATCCCAAGCAAAATACTAAGCCGCGTCATCCTGCAGAGAATCAAACAAGCCCTGGGTGAAAAAATTTTACCGGAAGAGGCTGAATTCAGGAGAAAAAAAAGTCATACATCAATCACGTATCATCAGTGAACAGAGCTTGGAATGGCAGGCAGCTCCCTACCTCAACTTCACTGACTTTGATAAGTTCTTCGACAGCATCGATTGAGAGGTGATTCAGAAACTACTTCGCTACCACAAGGTGCTGCCAACAAATATATACCTCATCCAACAGCTGTACAATAATGCTGCATGCCAAGTAATCCACAACGGGAAACTTACTGAATACTTCGAAGTAAAGACGGGAGTAAGACAAGCTAGCTGCTTACTATCTCCAATGATTTTCCTGATTGCAGTAGACTGGATAATGCAACAGACAGTTAGCGGGCAGCGAGGAAACAGGCCTAAAATAGACATCACACGACGGGCTGTCGAGTGGAACCCGAACGGGAAGCGGCGAGTTGGTAGTCTGTGAGAGGATGACATGGAGAAGGTCATGTGGAGGGAAGATGAAAGCATGTAGACAGACGTGGAAACAGGTGAAAACGTTGGCAGAGAGCCGGATGCAATGGAGGCGTGTGACTGAAGTCCTATGTTCCTCTAGGAACTAAGGGAATCAATAGAAATAATAATAATGCTAGGAAGATTTATGGCCTAAAAACTTCGGATCGCTTTTTTCATTCTAACCGAATTTGTAAGTGTTTTTACCGAGTCTTTCAAGCTATCCAGTCTTGGTTTTGAGGCGTCAGGTATTAGTTCTAATTTGGGGAGTGAAAACGATCACAATGTGTAGTATGTAGCTTAATCTAAAGAATGGATTCAAAATAATTTGCTGGCTTGAAGTTTCGCAATTTGTGGTCACAAAGCAAATAATACTGAAAAAAAAATTCAAATGGATTTTCAGCAATCCAATAAAGTAAATCTTCAGGGAATTACAAGCAGAAGGAAACAATCACCGTGACTGTTTCAATAGGATTGATTTTCTTGAATCAGAAAGAGGGTGTATTGATCATGTCTTCACCCTTCGAAAGATTCTAGAACACAGGCATACTTACCAGCGTCCAACAATCGCCATTCTTCTTGACCTGAAAGCAGCATTCGATTCCGTTGACTGAGAGTTACTATAGCGATCTTTTGCTGTGAAGGGAATACCAAGAAAATAAATCGGACGGATCAAGGTAATTTACTTGAACTCATGCAGAGCCTGCGGTGAGTTGTTATCTGAAGTGGTGATAACTAGTGGTGTGGATCAGGGATGCCCACTGTCTCCATTTCTATTTTATTTCATCATAGATATACTAATGGAATTAGCCTTATATGAATTTAATGACTTAAGGATTGACTTGTTACCACCAGGGAATAATCTCGCTGACTCAGAATATGTGAATGATATAGTCCTTCTAGGTGAAGACGCTAACAAAATGCACGGTCTTCTGAACACCTTGAGCTACAATATACGAATGTTTGGCATGCGACTTGCTCCCGCCAAATGTAAGATGATGCTACAGGACTGGACTACATCAACTCCTAGCCTAAAGAAGTGGGGAGTGAAGTGGTAGAGCGTGTTGACCACTTCACTTATTTGGGAAGTTGCATCAGTCAACGCCAGTTGGTTGGCGTTTGTATATTCCAACTTACGCCACCTCTGGCATAGACGTGACATCCGGCTACCAACCAAAGGGTGTGTGTACTGCTCAGCAGTGTTCTTTGTCCATGTTCATGGTTGTGAGGTATGGCTAATGAAAGTGAGAGATACGAAAAAGCTAGCTGTTTTTGATCATAGGTATTTGTGTTCTATCACCCATGTTAGTTAGGGTGAGTAATATTGAGGTTAGGCGTCGAGTGGTAGGTAAGGAGGGGAAATCAATAGACAAGGCTGTTTAGTTACGTCGATTGAAATGGTCAGGACGTGTTACGTATCCCTAGCCATCGCCTTCCTCGACGGGAACTGTTAGCTGCCATAGGATTATCCTGGAAAACGGCGAATGGTAGTCTAACCAAAACTTGTCATCATTTCATGAAATTCTTAACAGTTCATCTGAGCCGAGTAGGGAGGCTTCCTAGTTGAGGTCTACAGAATGCTATGTAACAATGACTGGAGATCAATCTGTTGTTTCCCTCTTTTTTCTTAATGAGCTACACGGAATGTGGCAACCTGAACTACGGCACCTCTGTGCAAAGTTCTCTGTCAAAGCCAGTCAATTATTCAGTCAGTATGTGATATTTAAAACCGTGAGGGATAGCTTTAGAATCAAGTAAACACACACTTAGAAGCCAGGATACCAACTTTTGTCTTTTGAATTCATTTGCTTACTATTATTTGTGTATAAGTTAGCTAATTACTATCATAGCAACAGTTGTCATAACAATAGTAACGACAATAATAGCTTACTATTCTAGTAGTCATATATGTATAATTGCTATACAACAGAGGTTAAAAGAAACAATAGATTGAAAACAAAAAGAAAAGACGCATCAATAGTCTGTCTGTCCAGTGAAAGTGACAGAATCATTCAGTAAAAAAAGATGATGATAGATTCACAGGGTCTGAAAAATGATGAAACTTATCACTGCTAATGAGAAAACGAAGAATAGATCTAAACAGAATAATTCAGTGGTCACCACAAAAGTACTGGAATTAATTCCTAATTATCTAAAGCATATGTCTAAAGTTGTAATTCTTTAATCGAATTTATTTCTGAATACTAAATTTCATTTTGAATGCACACAAACAGATTGTGTTCCACTGAATGTATATGAATGAAGTACAATGAACTAAAAGAAATCTAATCATCTATTTTGTACAAGAAGCATATATATGTACTGTTTCACTCTTTCATTCAAATGGATTGATGACATTATACGACTACAATTAACACAAAAATAAAAGTAGAGACATTTTGAAAAATATCACTACTTGGTGATCTAAAGTATTATTTGTAAAAGGAAGAAGAAATACAGATTTATGGTTGATTTAAAAGTAGCAATCTGAGAAAAAAAAAACCAATAGATTGTTATTTCTAGTAGAAATTTTAAACTACTTTCAAAGTTGTAAGTAGTAACATTATGCAACAACAGAAAATGGTTGTTATTATTATAATTATATGTACATAGTTATCAAAATGCTACATCGGGTTGTGTTTTTTTTTTAATTGTAACACTTCAAATTTCTACCGAAAACAATGTTTCATCATAAGGACTATGGAAGCCTTGAAAAAGAGGAATGATAAAGTTTATAAAGCTGTGATATTTATATGCTCACTATCAATGGAAGATGTACACACAACGCCAGATTTTACTCCACTCCCTCCACTGTGTGAGGATTTATTAGAAAATTCAACCATTTCATTCTGATGCGAATGTTTACTTCGCTGAGATTGCTTTGTTATACGACGTTGTATCAACAGATCTAATCGTTTTTCTGATCGACTAATAAGATTTACTACTTCACTGCAGGTTAAATTGTCGACTGGAGTATCATTCACCTTGGAAAAAATAGAAGAAAGAAAAGAAAATAGATTAAGAAAACTTCGAAGTTATGTAGCAGTTACAAGCGCAAATAGAAAGTAAGAAGCTTTTAAAGATGACTAGTGACTTAATAAATAGTAGAATAATTAAATAGGTATATCAAACTAGTACAAGAAACTTTTGATAATTCATACGTGGGGGTATTTCTAAAATCTACTATTGGTCTTACGGGGTAACCTGGCTTATGTATTTTTATAGTAATAGTACAAGAAACGTTTAATTTTTCTGCAGATAATATGCAAAGCTCGTTAAACTTCTTTTCTTCAACCTAAAACTGACGATCGATGACGCTTTTTTATTTTCAATGACTTTCGATTGAATTTCCCTTCATAAGTCACCACCTACTGTTAGAAGTTTGACAGTGGACAAAGATAATGACCAGATCACTAGCCCTGATGTCACTGAACAGAAATCTGTCAACCAGAGAACGTGTCAGTTACCTAAACTAGAGTACTGGCGTGACGATTACACCACTATATAAGCACTAAAATATACTCAGAGTTTTTCGGTTATTGGTAGGAAATTCACTTTGGATCTGTTGCGTGTGACTTTTTGATCAATCGGAATTGGCAGACAATTTCAGTCCTTGTCTACAGTGTAACACTTGAACCGAATCTTCTAAGAGTTCATTGTATCAAACCTCTTGACAGACAGTAAATACTAACGAACTTTTGTTCTAGAGAAGAAGAAATGTAATTCAGGAAGTAAGTATATCGGCAAATATTTCACCACAGTTGGAAGTGACCTGCATAATGAATGAAATATCTGTTAAACCTTTGCCTAAAACCATTTAAACTGAGAAAACATTTCCACAATAGGAATGTTTGACTTGTTTATTTCACATATAACACAACTCTGCGCTTATTTTGACATATGGAACTTAACAGTCACAAAACCTGGTTTTTCTAGTTTCATTTCTTACCCTTGATCCGAGTAAACTGGGTGCACTGCCGATTAGCTGGGCACCAAACAACCGAAACGGTCATCTGGTGTTTTGATCACATGGGACACTACTGGTTGATGTGCATGCTAGTATGTGGTCTCATATAAATATGCTTGTCGTCTTGATTACTATTTGTGGTATCAGGCAGATCAGATATTGTAGTGATCTGAATAATTTGGTTTGAAAAGGAAACTATGGTGAAATTTCACCAATTGAACTTGCTTCAAACTTCAGCTTTGAAGTTTCAGTAGCAATGATATCCTTTTTGCGAGGTTCGGCTGCGAACCTCCAAGGAAATTTCCCCTTCCTGCCTGGGCTTACTAACAGGTAGGCGAGTTTTAGGAGTGTGTCAGCAGGGAATCGAACCTCGAACCGCGTGCATGTTTGACGAGAATTCAACTGCTGAAGCACTGATGCATGACACTGATCTAGATTTCAATAAGTTTCTATGCTTTGAAGCTCTAGATGACCTTGACCTACTACTCTGATATATGCGAACTTTGACGCTGATATATTTCGTATATTATATCCGACTTATATCAGACCTCATTTGGAATATGGGATCCAGGCAGCGAGCCCGTGTTTCAAATACGAAATTGACTTATTAGAAAGGGTGCAAAGAGTAGGAACTAAGCTAATAAAGGGTTTCTCAACCCTGTCATATGAGGAGAGGTTAAGTCGACTGGGTTTATTTCCACTGTCATACAGACGACTTAGGGGTGACCTAATACTAGCATACCGTATCCTAAGAAATGATTTTGGAGCTAATTTATCTAAATTATTTCTTCCTTCTAGCACCAACCAATTGCGAGGACATCACCTCAAGGTTCAAAAACCACGGTCGAATCGTCTGCGTCTGGAAATCCGTTTTTCGCATCGAATTGTGAACCATTGGAACTCCCTACCGGAACATGTCGTATCAGCGCCATCCGTTGATTCATTCAAGGCGAGATTGGACCTCCTGTATGAAATAAATCGAAAGGATTAACACAGGCATATAGCCTACTATCCTAAATAAATTGTAAACTGTAAACTGTATATGTGATTGGTCTCACATTCGTTTCACGGTTTTCAATAGGCTAAGTTATTGTGCTGTATAGTCTTCATTGCATGTTTTAGGTGATACAGTGTCTAAATGAGTTTGTGTGCTTATCCGCTGACATCTTTATGTGGATAACAATTATAAACAGTTTTTTTGTTACTGGTTTATTGAATATATAACAGTTTACGTCACCATATTAAATGGGATAAGTATACTTGGGCCTGTAAACGAGCCCAGGCTATTTTATGTGGTGCAGTATTTAATACACTACACTTATATTTGGATAATTATGAGTAATACCAACAGCACTTTAGTAGTACAAGAATCTTGCACAACTTTGCAAATGAAACCCTTATTTGATTGTTCTACGCATTATGTCTTATCTCGGCTTAAAATTGATTATTTCAAGCTGTGATGTAGAAATTCAGTGTTTAATAGTGTCGTTTACTTCCTGCAGATATAATGGGGCACACCGAACACTGCATCAACCATCTTCAGATAATGTCACTTAATATATATTAAGGGATTCAATTATCTTAAAAAGTTTGCGAATAAACGTATTCAAGATAACTTCTTGATGCTGAACAAAGTCTATAGGATTATATGTATAGCGTGACTACGAAGCTAAATACAGTGCCAAACATTTTTGTCACAGTGTAAAAGTCCTATGTTCTGTTGGAGATTTAGATATAGACAAGTCATTTGAATGGGTGTGAACCCTGTTCTATTTAGGAGTCATTTAGATGATGATATTCCTCACTAAAAGGTGTTTTATTAGCTTATAATGCTATCAAAGGAGCTTACACGGAAATGTTTATGATTTGATGCCATTTCCTTATACTCCTAGGTTCCAGATGATCTTTCCTAAACCAGTCTGACAACCTTATTTGCAAGTGGGCTGCTTAAATGTATCTCTGAAGACTGTCTGTGAGGCTTGGAACGACAGGTAGTGAGAAAAAAAATTATTAGTAAGACTTAGTGAAGTGTGGTTACATCGAGCTGACGAGAGAAAAATCGGATTTAGCACGTATCCTTGATGTGAACTTCATCTATCAACAGAAAAATATGAAATTAGTTGAAGGATTTCATCATGAGCTGACATCAGCCATTGGAAAACCTGAAGAGGGTACTGGACAGCTGTTTCCTAAGCCTAGTTTTGGACTATTCAACAGTATGCACCCACTAGGGTTCGAACTCAGCATCTTCTGGTTACAAGGCGATGAAATCCTCCAACCAGTCAAACAAAATTCCGTACAAAATCACCAATACTTGAAAAGAAAAATACAAGATTAATTCAGATTATGAACTGTTGTAGGGACTTAGAATTAATTCAATTTAGATTTCATGACGAGCCATCACCAATTACAGATCATTGAAAACCAGGAAGCAGTGGACAGCCACTTACTTTTCCTACTTTGAGACACTTCAAGCGGTGCACATCTTGAGACGCTCATGTTATGAAGACAAGCTTTTTGACCATTTCTTAATCGGTTTATGGGTACGCACTACTGAATAGTCCCAAACTAGGCATGAACAACTGCTCAGAGACGAAATATAAACTGAAATATAATCAAATACCGGGGCTGAAGTGAAAAGCAGAATATTCCAAGTATGGATTAAATTAAAAGTATTGGTTTTGTAGGAATTTTGTTTGATTGCATAGAGGATTTCATCACGAGCTGACATCAGTTAGAGAACCACTGGAAAACCTGAGGGAGTACTGGACAGCTGTTTCCATCTAGTTTAGGACTCTTCAGAAGTACGCACCCATCGGTACTGATGAAGAGTCCCAAACTAGGACGAAACAGCTGTCAAGTACTCCCAGGTTTTCCAGTGGTTCTCTAACTGATGTCAGCTTGTGATAAATTAGACGCATCTCTAAGTTCAATCAGGTCACAAAGACAATCACTCAAAGTCCTAATTTTTCATCAATCATAAATAACACTGACATATTAGAATAAAATTTTATACTGTTCAAATGAAATTAACTCACCATTAAAATTCGATCGTATAGAAAAAGTTTACCAGATAAATCAGCTGGTGAATTTGGACGAATTGCACTGACAAATATCCCCAGAGTAGAGATCCCTTCAGATACACCTATCCCATATGAATCTGTAGTTGATGTCTTCTTCAATCGAATCCATGTACACCAAGTATTCAATTCAGTAAAGTGATCATGTTTCAGGCTTTTCGCAATTGATGTTTTGTTGGATTTAGATTTTTTAGAATGTGATCTTTGAATACTATTCGGAAATTGTGATTGGCTAGTTTTAATATTCATTGGTGATCCTAATGTGTTTGATTTAATTCTTGAGACTGTTTTATCTCTGTAGTGTAATGAAAGAAAAATATGAAATTATAATTTATGGATTGAAACAAGTACAAAATTCGCTCATAAAACAAAATAAGTAAGGCAAAGATGATAATTTCTTACGAAGAATGTTTGCAAGTTCAAGACCAATATGCGTCAGTTTTCAAGGTGTCAGCTTACTGCTTAAGTTCGTGACTTCTTAACATTTATTTGTACGTTGGTGGTTCAGCTGGAGAATACTCACTGATCATACATGTAGTCCAGGGTTCGATCCTCGGCTAACTCATTCCTAAACCTAGCTTGAGTCGGTAGCCAATCTGATAAAGAGGGAAGGTTTGGCGTGAGGCTAGCAACCCCCCAGTGCTATTCAAAGTTGTAGGCTGAGGCTTGAAGCTCTGTGTCCCACGTGGAATGCGAGGCAATAAAGTAAAAAGACAAAAAAATAACATTTGTTTGTTGGTCTTGCCCAAACTCATACTTCAGTTGCGATTTCTTTCAAAGTGCCATTCTTACAAACAGGAAAAACAGCCTGCTAAGATAGAAAAGTTAGCCTAAACGAAGCATTCGATAGATTCTGCCCAGTTTTAAACTATCATGTCCAGACCAATGCGTCAGTGGCACAGCCATGGAATGCTCGCCAACCACACAGGCGGTTTGGGGGTTCGATCCTCAGCCAGCGCACCCCCTCACCTCACTAAGCCAGTAATAAGACTGGTAAAGAGGGGAGAGTCGGCATGAGGCTAGCAACCTCATCCTGTAAAAAAATAAATACAACTGCCACTGAAATTTCAAGACTGCAGCTTAAAGCCCTATGTTCCACCAGGAACGTAAAGGAATAAAAAATATCTTCAGACCAGTAAAAGGATTTCAAGAAATCGTATCACTCGACGCATCAAAATTTATTTGGGGGTCATTTAAAAGTTTAGCATATAACAGAATAGAAAGTATTACATCACCTGTTTCCGTTTGTGTTTCTGTGGCTGTGATTTTCCTCAGAAAGTAGATTTTTTTTTATTACAGCCTGATTCCACACCGTATTTTTGGTACAGGTATGGAATTTTCAGCATGTGATATCGGTAGCCCACATTTTGCAGGCCGACCATAGATATCAGCTGTGCGTTGGCAGGGAATCGAACTCCGGACCATGTGCATGATCGGCAAGAGTCCTAACCACTGTGCCACCGACGCACATGAAGAACTTTCCACAAATATTATTAAATGAAGAAACTTAGCATTATAGTATACGAAAATCTCAATTATGACTTTCTTCTTGATGAAAGGTAAAGCGACACCTTTTAGATCTGTTGGTCATAAATACTTCCCCCTAAACTAGTAAAGTGAATAGAAGTGACTATTTACACAGTTTCATAAAACTATATTTCAAGTCCAAATGGGTCTGTCGTGTCAAAAAAAAGCTCAAAGATATCAGGATGGTCGTATCCAAATTAGCGTTTTCTCGGAAGTTTATTTCGAGGTAAATTTCGTCACGGACTAACAAAAATCAGAAAACCACAGAGAACCAGGAAGCACTAGGAAGGTGTTTCGTCCTAATTAGGGACTCTTCAATGGTGCGCACACATGACTTCCTCGAAGATCGAATCCAGCACCTTTAAGTCACATTATAAGCTTGTCAACGATTCAAACACTGGGCCAGAATCTAATTCGTGTTTGCTGTCATCGACGAATACCTATCTTCATCCTGGTATCAACGGACCACAAAGATCATCAGTTCCCATTAGAATTCCAGGATTTGAGTTTCTCATTCAGGCACTAATGTGTAGTAAATTAATTTCGAAGTGTTAGATTGTAGGCATTCACCTAGAACTGACCTCACTTAGAGATGAAATCAAAAATTAGGTAGCTTTGAACAGCTGTTTCGCAATAGCTTTATTTATTCACAACGTCTGCCAACACACAAAATACTATCAAAGAAAGATTCCCCTGCTAAAAAAAGGCACTTTGCATTTAGACATTTTCTAGTTTATATTCCTATTAACATAGAAAGTGGAATGAGAATAAGGATAGCTTGTAGACCCAAAAAATAACAACTAGTGAATTCCTTAAATATTCATGTGGAATGGAATGTTTACTGACATTGACAACTTGAATTTGGTTTACGGTCGATATTTTTAAAAATATTTCCATAAGCTATAACATTAGCAAAGGATAGAAAAACATTTTTTTTCTTGTGAAGGCACTGTCAACTTATGACACTTACGCATTAGAAGTGAAGAAAGAAAATAAAACCAATGTTTTTCTTCGCCTAAAGATACTTGTGTCATAATATATATATATGTATATATAATTCAACTGCCATTCGGATGTTCTTATCCGGTTTTATCCCTATGCCTTGGTCAATTCTTTGTCTGCTGTAAGTGAAGACACATAAACTAATATATTTCCAGAACTTAAATGTTTATCGTAGGCTGAAAACTAAAATTTTTATACCAAAATACGGAATATATATATAGATATATGGTGGCCTGCTTAAAACTTGGGCTACCAAAAACTTCCATCTCCCTATTGCGTACATAATCTCTCGTTCAGTTTGTTTTAATCGATTAGGATATGACCTCTAATGGTATTATCTACTCTTGTGTGCATTTCAAATATTTACAAGCTTCTGTACCGCAAATTCTTATTAAACTTGAGGAATGGACTGATTTTAGATGCCAACGTGTTCCAATACATGAGATAAATGTTCTTGGGTCTCAAAATTTACTTTTAAATACCTTACAATCGAATTCCAACTATATATTGTGGATTTTTTGAAGGAGACAGGGCAGAGAGATATATCATAAAGAAATGGTTTGTGTTTCAGCTCAGAGAGCATTGTGTCAAAGGATGTACTGTCAGTTAATATTTTACTTGAAGATATTGTAAGAAAGGGAATATATCGTGCAATAAACTCCTCCGAAATTTCTGTACATTTTATAAATACCACACATAGTGAAGATATTTGTTTTCTTCTTCTATATAATGTGGTCTACTGATGTAGGCCAACTTTTACAAACAATATTCAGATAGTAGGATTTGTGGGGATTTTTGAATGAATTTCAGCTGTTAGATAGATTTTAAGTCACGAACCACCATCATTTAGACGGTTCCTTGAAAACCGGGAAGTATTGAACAGCTACTTCGTTCTCTTCTGAGACACACCTCATCATTGCGTATTCACAGCCTCACCAATGATCGAACACAAGACCTTCAGATTATTAGACCAAGCTTGTTGCCCATTCAGCCACCTGTGCTTGAAATCAGAGACCTCTTGAATATCAATCTAAAGCTCACTGATGGCTACTGTGTGGATGTTCTGAAGTTGCAGGGAGAAGTAGTGATCAATAGGGTCCACCGTTTCAAGGTGAAGTGGATGATCATCCAAGGCGCTATATCACCGGTCACTGAATCCCAACACAACTGGCTGAATGGTCAGTGGGCTAGGTATAGTAACATGAAGGTTCCAGATTCAATCCTTGGAAGCATCACAAGGCTAGAAAGTCCCAAAATGACATGAAACAGATGTTTAGTGTTCCCTGGTTTCCAATGAACTCTCTAAATGATACTGTTTCGTGACAAAAAAAATCTAACAACTGAAACTTTACAGATGAAGTTACTAAATGTATATATATATATATATATATATATATATATATATATATATATATATACCACAAAAGTATGTATCCAGAAAAGTAGTAAAGCATTTTACAAAATGATCTATATTGAGAAAGACTGCTGGCGTGTCTGAATTTATCATCATGGTTAGAGTAGATGCTGAATAAGGAGAACATAATGACTAAGTTAGGAAAAGATAACGCCTTTCAAACTAGGGGCAGTTCACTGGACCAACCATTTATCATGCATTTAGAACTACGACCTTCTCTATCTAACTTCATTCTGTAATAGAATATAGTTTTACAGAATTTTAGATAGTGTGTGAAAATACGCTGCACCTTTTTAGACAGACTAGTAGTTCCAGTTTCCGTATACTTTCACCTTAGTTATTATTATCATTGTTCCCATGGGTTCCGAGTGGGACATGGAGTCTCAACAACACATCTCTACTTTGTCCCATTTTCTGCAGTCCTCTTCATATGGACCCACGGTTGCCCATCATCCCTCATCTCCCATTACTCGCACAACCTCTTTAATGTCACACTCGGATGACTCACTCTTCGCTTCCCATTCAGATTCCACTAGAGCGATGGATTGGTGCAATATGTCATTCTACTGACTCCTCAACGTTTACCCGATCCATCTCAATTTCTCCTACAAATTTCTTGAGCAATCAGCTCTTGGTTGGTTTGTTCCCATAGTTTCTTGTTGCTAATTCTTTCTGGTCTGGTTTACTAGCTCGCTAGTTATCTAGCCGGTCCTAAGCCCGGTAAAAGAAAGAGGGTTCGGCATGGAACAAGCGGCTCAACCCGGAAAATCAGTCAAACTTCGTCGCACAAGAAAAGTATAAGAAAAATATAAAAAACAAGCTTTTTTCGCTGGAGTTGGAGAGGTAAAACCACGCGGGCTGGTGAAAAACTTCACCTCAGTACGTTTAGTTAATGAAGGTCCGTAGATGAAATACATAATACACATGATATCGAAATAAAAAAAAACACACTTACAAAGCAGGAGACTGACAGTTATATTTATTCTGTGGTGCAGGCATCTGCGAAGATTTAACTGTCTGTTTAGTTGGATAAGATACACTTAAGCTATTTCTTTTATCTACATCTGAGCTGTCCTCACTTAGATCTATTGATCTGATCAAATCTAATCGACTGTCAGATTTTGAATGATGATCAGTGAGCATATGTGAAGAAGTCACTTTTCCTTTATTCCCTTGACTATTTTCTTCTGCATAATTGGAATGTTGTTTTAGGGGTGTTTGTTGTAGTTGATGATGTTGTTGTTCATAATGAGAAGTCGATGGTTCGTAGGCCACCATTCGATTTGCAGTTGATTTATTATTTCCTGATGAATAGTGTAATTGTGCATATTGTTGCTGCTGCTGCTGATGATGATGAAGTTGAGCATTATCGAAATCTGGTTCAAAGTGACTAGATACAAGCTGTGCATCAGATGTTGATCTAGTTGTACTATAAAATACAAAAATATGAGAATAGAGAAGATTAACTCCCTAGTTAAATTAAAAAGGTCAGAAAATCAATCGAGGAAAAAAATGAGATCATCAATGAGACAGCATCAACGTAAAATAGAAGAAAGTTTTGGGTTATCAATCTCTCAACAAGAGCATTAAGACCTGATGATATAAAAGTTCTTGTAAAAGTATCGAACATCAGTGTCAGCATTAGTAAACTAAAACCTGACGATTTCATTCCTAATTTTTTTCCTTCACGTTCCCATTGGAACATAGGGCCTCAAGCTAGCGGGTTGAAGTTTCTGTAGCAGTGTTTAATTTCTACGGGATGGGGTTTCTAGCCTCATGCCCAACCTTTCCTCTTTACCAGCATTATTTCTGGCTTAGCGAGGTTTGGGAGTGAGTCGGCCGGGGATCGAAACCCGAACCATGTGTATGGTCGACGAGCGTCCTAACCGCTGTGCCACCGACGCACAGAAGTAGCATTAAGCGGAATAAATAAAAAAAAACTGATGAACAACTTAGAGTAAATGTTTGCTGACATCTGAAACATCAGCAGAAAGCTCAGAATAAAACTTAACACGCCAAGAAATAGCAGCCCTAAAAAGCTTGAAGAATTTCACAAACATAGTAATTACCGATATTATATAGTAGTGTCCAATCAAAAGTATCCAATACAGTCCTAAAGGAGGTAAATCGCCAGCGTGAATAGCTCAGTGGCGACATCTTTGACTGCAGCACTCACCGGGTGACGCAGGTTCAAATCTCAGAAGGAACATGAGTTCTTCCAAGATTTCAGATATCCTTTACTGATGAGTGCCAACTAGAACGAAACCTAGATCGAAGGCTTTCTAGCAATGTCCCCCAACCATCTTATATCAACAATTCAAAGTGCACTGTGATGGCGAGCCACCTAGCAGGGTCACCACATTGCAAAGTATTAGAGACGCACATAACACTAGTTACTGACCAGTGTCCAATCAGTAGTAATTACCGAAACAGACAAGGGTAATTGAAGTTTAACTCGGGGAATAATTTTTCAGTTTTTTGAATGAAAACATTAATAATTATATATAGAAGATCCGCGATGACTTAATATGTGTATCATATCAATTAGTTGATCACAAATGGATGATTCTAATTTAAAATGTTGTTTAAAATTTTTAAAGTTTAATCATCTATGAGTCCTTAAGCTTCGAGATAATCAATATAAACCTTTAAACCAGTTGAATACCAATCTGCTGACCGACACCTTAAACGCTTTTGAGAAAAAGAAACGTCAGCACTACTAAATAAATTCGTTTATAAAGTCATAAGTACAGTAGTCAGTGTAGGAATCTCAGTTAAATGAGGTTGAGTAAATGTAATAGTTGATGGGAAAGTGTCACGTAAGTGAAAGGATGCTGGTCTGTAGGAACTCGATTTGTTTCAAGTTTGATCACTATTTCATATCAGTTAGAAAACCACTAAAGACCAGGAAGTAGTGGATGGCTATTTCATCATTGTTTGGGAATGACTATAAGAAGAATCTGCCTGGAATTCTAGTGACAACTAGTGACCAACGGAGTCCACCACGGTCGGATATGAAGACAAACACTCGCCGGTGAAATCATCTGTAGCTAGCAGAATTTGGAATTCATAGTCCAGTGGACTTCGTCCGGGTGTCTGAATGGTCAATTAGCTAACCTAGGAACCCAGAAGCTCCTACATTCAATCCTTGACAACGTAATGAGCAAATACCACTGAAAAGCTCAGAAGTGGTGAAAATAACTGTCCAGTATCTCCTGGCTTTAAATGGTTACCTAACAGTTGTCATATATCAATGAAACTTGAGGTGCATAAGCAATTTACTTTGAAAACCTGTCGAATGCTTTAAGATATTGTGGACATGATGCATTTTTTTCGATATTTGACAAAAGAAATGACATGCTTGGTAGCAGTCCGAAAATCCTATGACTTGGTTTATAGGGAATTCAAGAACTGTGGTACCATTCACCCAGCCTATACATCTATCCACCTATCCATCTAGCAAGGAGATCCTACGAATAATGATGATAGGAAGTCGTGACCAGTAAGGTGCAGCAGGTCGGGTGTGAGGACAAAAACTCGCCGAAGATATTCGCTAGCGGTTGTGGTATATCTTGAATTAGCAGAAGTTAGAATTCATGGGCCATTGGATCGGGTCTCAATGGCTTAATGGTCTACCAGCTCGTTTTGTAACCGGAAGGTCCTGGGTTCAAACCTAGGTGGGTGCGTACTTTGAAGGTTCCCGAACTAGGACGAAAGAGCTGTCCAGTACTCCCTGGCTTTCCAATGGTCCTCTAACTGATATCATCTCATGACGAAATCCTGTTGTGGTGAGAGCAGGCTGCTAGCCGATTGGTTGGCACTAATCTACGTTAAGGTCTAGGTCACTAATATGGGCCGTGAGAAAATATGAACAAGCCTGAGTCAACAACCAATCACAGCAAAGTTAACGTGGCAAAATATGATTCGCAGAGAGAACTCTAATTGTCAAGGAATCCCGAAACAACCAATCAGAAGCCTGCGTTTGTCTACCTAAACAACCAATCAGATGACTGCGCTTGTCTATAATAATGTAGTTGAAAGATGTATAAATACGTGTTGATTTTCATAATAAAACGATCTGTTGCCTGGCCCTTGTCTTCTGTTGTTACATTTGGTGTCGCTGCCTACCGACAAATGAAAAGCCTATACCCTGCAGTTTTTGATGGAGACATATGGATCTTCGGGCAGGACTTCAAGGCTTCTGCGCAGTTGAGTGGCGTTCAAGATCTGTCAGCGATGGAGCTGCTACTTGAGACGCTGCTGGGAGGTCGGGCGAAAGCAGCATATGAAGGTGTGGGCCGAAGTATGGACGAATGTTCGACAGGGTCAGGCAAACAGTTTCCAAAGTGGGAAGGACCATATATGGTCACTTCGAGATGGGGTTACGCAGACACAGTCGCAATGGCGAACAATGAGAGGCGCGTGAACGTCAGCGAGCTCCAGAAATGGATACAGCGAGACAAGCCAACGATGACGCCTGCACCAAGTAGATCAAGCCGACTTCAGTCGCACGTATTTGACGGGGGGACGAGTGTGGTGAGAGCAGGCTGCTAGCCGATTGGTTGGCACTAATCTACGTTAAGGTCTAGGTCACTAATATGGGCCGTGAGAAAATATGAACAAGCCTGAGTCAACAACCAATCACAGCAAAGTTAACGTGGCAAAATATGATTCGCAGAGAGAACTCTATTTGTCAAGGAATCCCGAAACAACCAATCAGAAGCCTGCGTTTGTCTACCTAAACAACCAATCAGATGACTGCGCTTGTCTATAATAATGTAGTTGAAAGATGTATAAATACGTGTTGATTTTCATAATAAAACGATCTGTTGCCTGGCCCTTGTCTTCTGTTGTTACACTGTAACCAATCAACCAAATCCCTACAAACCAATACTTGGATAAATAATTGATCTGACTTACTAGTATATTCTTAATGTATATATATATATATATATATACAAGTTGTCTAGAGAATCTGTCAGAGTTTTCTGACTTTCAAGAAAACTAAATAAATTCCAACCTTATTTCAATCCATAAGCCTTCGTTATGAATTCATTCATGTTGTCTGTTTAACCATGCATAATTCACCTGTTGTTTATGATGTACAAATAAAATGGAAGTTTTGGTTGTATGAAAACTAAAAAGACGTTTTGTTCAACATTCTATAAAAAAGTTATCCTGAGATAATGTCATAAATGCAGGGCATGACAGGGCATACTTCATTAAGTGGCATTTTCACTCAGTTATCATTGAATAAGCCATTTAATAATATTCACTTCATTTATACAAAATACAGTCTAAAAATATCATGAATAAGTCTGTTTAGGCGTGAAAATAATTCACTACTTTCATTTCCCATATAAAAAGTTTAAATTTCTTTTATGAGTTATGCATTATAGAAGGACAGGAGAAAATGAATTCAGAAGTTTTACAGTGTTATGATACCCTTAGAACGTAATTTTTCCATAATCAACAGAAACACAATCAAATATTAATTTTTGACTTTACTACAGCGAAAATATTCCTTGAGGATAACATCAGTGAGATATCAGCACAACACCTTAGAAATGCGGTATAAAGAGCATTCAGTGCTGCTGAATTATGCTGTGTCTTCATGACCACCCCTAGCTTGCGTTCGGGAGTAAAATATAAACTGCCTAATTTCGCCTATTTTATGTGTATCTATCAATTTTTTTTAATAATAATAATAATAATTTGCTTTATTCCAAAAACAGTACTAATAATACAGCAAGGAATTTTCAGCATTCAGTACAATATTGCATCTAGTTTACTCAAAAAACGACAAAAAAAAATTAAAAATAAACATTACATAATAGTAATAAAACGATTGTTATAGCAACTACATAGCAACATACTGTATGCCATACGGAGAAAAATATGCATAAAGTACAAAATTTTAGTAATAATAGTAATACCAACTAAAATAAAATGCTTCTGTCGAGCCAGTTACATAGGCCGTACAATTAGTCATGTTTCTCGTCGGATTTCTGAACACCATACCATGTGGCTTAGTAAAAGATAAACAAAGTCCATTCATAGCTCTATTCCATCTCACCTTGTGGATGCAGAACACAAGATTGATGTCAAAGAGGCTTTCAGACTCACCTACTGCATACCAACAAATTTCAATTTCGTCTTAAGAGTTTGGTTACCAAAATATTGCTGAGGCTGTTAGGATCCACATCAAGAAGCCTAATTTATGCGCCCAAAAGAAGCTAGTTCAGGCAGTTTCCTTACATTGAGCATCTAGATTCGAATGATCCTGAATTGTTGTGGAATTTTTCTAATTTTAGTTGATATTCTATTTGATATTATATTTATGTGTTTATTATAATTTGTACACCTCTACTGAACTCTAATTCTATGGATCTTACTTAATAAATCAGTATCACTTAAAAACACCAATATTATTCACGACTGTTCTAGAATATTCTATATATATATATATATAAGTGCAGAGCCGTAAGAGGAAATTATCGAAAAGAATATTCTTTGCTTGTAACTTTTCTTCTCACGGATCATCATTGTAAAGTTAAGGATGAATTGATCAATGTTCATGAAGAAAAAAAACCCGTTAGTGTAACATTAACGGAAGAAGTAAAGCCAAAGTAGGGGGAGAAGAAGAGTATATGATCGTTTCCTTTTTTTTGTTATTTGAAATGCCTAAATAATTCAGATGATAACATTGCGGTGAAATCAAGGTCAAGGGGATAAATCGATGAAGGATATTTAGTTGAAAACAAGAAAGATTTTGAAACCATATTAAGAAACTACATACTACTGATTGGTTGAGATGAGTAGTTGTATATTACTCACATCAACCAATAGTGTTTGCTGTTTCATTTGTATTTTGTCGGAGCTTATTGGCAGTGCATACGATTTTACTCCACTCAGACTGCTGAATCACTTCAATTTCTGTTGAACTGTATAAATTGCTAATTAATTTACTAACTGCCAAAGTAACATTTGAGGAAATTCATCTCAAGCACTGGAAATTAGTGACAAAGACGAAATTAACAATAGGGAAACAAAATAAGATCTTATTTAGAAGATATCAGAATTAAGCTGGAAAATATTTACTTCACAGGATTTCTTCATGAAATGACATCTGTTAGAGGACACTTGGAAAACCTGCAGGGAATACTGGATGGCTGTTTAGTGCTACTTAAGGACTCTTCATCAATATGCGACCACTGAGATTCGAACCCAGGACCTTCTGGTTACAAGGCGAGCTCGCAGACCATTAAGCCACTGGGACGCGATCCAGTGTCCTGTCCATGAATTCTAACTTCTGCCAATTCATGATATGGCGCGACCAGTAGCGAATGTCTTCGGTGAGTATTTGTCCTCACACCCGAACTGCTGTACCCCACTGCTAACAACCAGTGATTACCAGTGGCCGCGCCATATTATGAATTATAAGAAGTTTGAATTTATGGACGGGCCACTGGGTCGGGTTCCATTAGCTTATTGGTCTAACTAGCTCGCCTTGTAACCAGAAGGTCTTGTGTTTGAACCTGAGTGGGTACATATCGTGAAGAGTCCCTAAGTGGGACGGAACAGGTGCCAATACTCCCTGAAGGTTTTCCAATGGTCCTCTAACCGATGTCAGCTCATGATGAAATCCTGACACCAATCCAATACCTGCAAATCAACACTTGAATTAACTTTTCACTTAGATCCTCGTCTATCGCTCTACTCCAATATATATATATATATATATATATATATATATATATATATAGCATTTTAATGCAACACAGAAAATTTACCAATATAGCAGCGATTATTTTGTTAACAGTAATTAGTCACTGTTGCCGTATCAAAGGGGTTATAATCAACCAACAAAACTGATACAACAATTAAAGGGTAGCATTAATTGCTAAAATTAAACGAGTGGATAACACACTACATAGTCTTGGGAAAATAAGTAATTAAGAAAATAAATACGTATTCAAATTGATAATTTGTTTCTGACTTCCTTGTACTACACAAGCCTTCGCCATATATATCGAAAATTCGGAGCTATGTGTGCAAAAGAAACTAGTTCAACCTCCAATTTACCACGGATCTAGTTTGGTTTGACGATTTGGTCTTCGTCCTTTGTTTCTGTATTCCCTTTACCTTTTTTCTTTTTATTTCAATTTGTTCCCATGTTGAGTTCGTTCACACATGTCTTCTTTAAAAGCTACTTCAAATATTATGCCATTTCAATTATGCGCTTTGCAGACTATTTTAATTTAACTAGAACTGAAATGGATGAAAAGTACCACAGCTTGCTGGACAGGTTTGAAGGTAACTCTTATTATTGAGCGGTAAACATTCAAGGCAATGCTAAAAACTTCATAAATATTTATTTAGATTGTTTCTCTAGTTTGGCCACGGATTGATATCAGATAGAAAACCATTGAAAGCGAGGGAGTACTGAAAATAGTTGTTTCATCTTGGTTTGAGAATCATCGGCAGTACGCAACCACTGCCAGGGCTCGAACCCAGGACCTTCCAGTTACAAAGCAAGCTCGTATAGCATTCAGCCACTAGGACCAGATTCAATGGCGCATCAATTGCGATTTATACCAGTTCGCGATTTTAACACGACCACCAACCAGTGTCATCGGCGGGAAATCCATCCTCACTCCCAACTCCATGGACCTCATTGGTCACAACTTCTCATTAGAACACCAGGAAACTCCTTCCTGTAACAAGTCACTAGCGAGTATCAAATTAATTTTCAAGAGTTGGTTTATAAGGATTTGACTCGTTTTTCGAGTATGACCACCGGTTGGTATTAGTGGCTGAATGGTATACCAACTTGCCTTGTAACCGGAAGGTGCTAGGTTCAAACCTTTGCAGTGGCTGAGTACTACTGATGATTCCCAAACTAGGATGAAACAGCAGCTGTCCAGTACTCCCTGGTTTTCAATTGTTCTCTAACTGATATCAATCCGTGATCAACTCGTAAAACATAACTTATCCTTACAAACCAACTATAGAAAATAAAAATTTATTCACTCATTACCTTTGTCTTCAAAATATCTAAATAGATATTTGTCCATAATGATCTTACTGAACGAGTGAACACTGTTCATCGCCTACATCACCAGAAAAGTTTCATTAAAAATAGACTGCATATAGCTAATAAAATCACACTATATTTCCTGCATTAAAGAGTACCAAGCCTGTAATAATAAGTAATCAATAAAATTCAGCTACAAATAAGTCAAGTGGAAATTTAATTAATTGTCCTTGGAATCTTGTGTCACTGGCATCCATCAGAAGTTTCAGTGATGTTAAATTTCACTGTATATCACTCCTAAAATAAAATTTAGGTGAATTCAATAAGGTGAAGAATCATTTAAATGAGGAGTCATTGAATAATCATTTCAACTTATAGGATAATTAATTAAAAGAACTATAACCTCAGCTTACGGGATTACACCCTATACTATGCATGTTACTATACAATTACCATAGTAAAAAACTATTTGGGTATGGATATAACCTGCAGCAAATCAAACTTGCCACAATTTCATTTCAGTATACTTGAATATGTAGAACACGAGCTGTCAATGCCGATTTAAATCTCAATTTGTTGACTTTATATTACCGGCCTAAAGGAATGACATAATTATATCACATATTACGTCTGGGTAATTTATCAACTTTTTTCGGCAGCTAGATTATCTGTTATGACGTCACAGTAGCTTTTTGATCCTTACTCAAACAATTTGAATTAACAGTTACACTCAAGTCATAAAAGTATAACTCATTTTAGATAGAAAAGTTTAACAAAACCAAAAAAATAATAAATCAACGTTAAGTGAGTACTTGCAATAAAAGAGGAATACTCCATTCAATATATGTGTAAAAACTTGGGCACTATGGTGGTAAGTAATTCCATATTAGTTTGTTTATTAGATGTATCATACAGTGAAACGGTATTATTTACTGGATGACGTTTCGAGCAAAATTTATTATTGTTCATTATCATATCACTTGTAATCATACGACTTTTGAAACTTGAGTTTTATAGTTTCCTATGTTCTCTCTTATTTGTCGTCGTTAGGGTAGTAGAATTCAACAGATAATAATTCCATACAAGGAAGGGACCTCGGAAACCTTACTCAGAATTCTTAAGAAGGCAGGAACAAAAGTGGCTGGCATTCAAACCAGCCACAAACTCAGATAGAAACAAGCTTTGTCGGTTGAAGGATCCTGTCAGTGGAGACAGTTAAACAAAACAATTTAGTTTATCTAATAGCCTGCAATGACTGTCAGGTCAAACACATAGGTCAAAGTAGTAGAACACAAGCAGTCAGACTAGCGAAACCCAAAAACTTAGCAAAATCTAGATTTGTTGGTCCGAATAAGATAAGAAATTTATAGAATAGTTTAGCTATACCACTCACCACATGCAATTGCATACAACCATACAATGGGATGGATGATATAAGATGACAGTTTTAAGATCTAATGTAACAGGATGGAGGGAGAGATTGATAACAGAAGTTTTGTTTACCGAATCAGCTGAGGAGAACAAGTGTAATAGGAATGATTTAACACCTGTCCCAGACACTTGGAAATTCTATTAACCCTTAGACGAATAGGAGGGGACAATGAAGACTATAAAAATGAAGTTCCGAAGTCGTGTAATTATTACTGATATGATTATGAACAATAAAGTATGTTCGAAACGTCATCCAGTAAATAATACTGTTTCACAGACTGTGTGATATATCTAATAAACTAACTAATATGGAAGAATTACTCCATGTTTCATAGTGATTGAAAGCACTAACTATCAAACAAATCAGTTTGTAGAAATTACCACCCATAAGGTAATCAGCACTGAAGTTTTTGTGCTCCGCTTTAAAACACCTGGAAGAGTGTACTTAATTCTAACCGACTGTAAACCAGTGAAAATACGTTTTTAATAGAGATTACAACTTCTTTTTCACCAATCCTTCCTAAAGCACTACTATTAATCTTCATTTTTGTTAAAAAAGGAATACTTGGTGCGCACAAATAACTTCTAATTATGTAAATTCGTTTGTGTTTTGTTTCTATTTTACTATTCTTTTAAGCTTCGTTTATGCTTTAAGTGGAACCAAATTAAAAATTGCTTTACTATTTTCTCTTCTTCTTTCACCATTCAATTGTTGCTTATCATCTTCTTCTTCATCACTTGTTTTCCTATTTTCTTCCTTTTTTCCTCTTCACGCACACACACACACACTCACACTTTGCAAATTACTTTCAATTTAAAAGACCCTCATTTTTGTTTTTATTGTGTTATTGACTAACGCCTTTAGCATCAGATGAAAAATGCACAACTAACTAAACGAAAAGTATAAAAAAACAGAAAATAATAATAATAAGGGGAAAAAGCAAATAAATAAACAAACACAAATAAATAAAAAGATTTGTAAACAAGCAAACCAATTATTCGCTTTGTTGTTTACTTGCCATAGTTTATGTCGCTCAGCCGACCTTGACACACATAAACGACAATTAAGCGTATATATATATACATAACTAGAAGGGGTTAAGTCATCACATCTTAATAGGATGTATAAAATCAATACGTTTAGATTTGCCACTTTTGTTAATACTTTTGTTTTTGTTTAAACAGCATCATTTTTATCTGATTATGAACAAGAAGTTGTGTGGTTGTAGTCCTTACTCATTTATCTCTGAAGAAGATTTAGCTTATTTGTAATAACAGATACTGAGAGGCATTTTGGATTAGGACAGAAGAGAATTATTATCATTATTATTAGTTCAGCAAAATATATACCAGTGACATATTGATGGATGAGCTTCGACGTATATACTCAGTTTTATTACGTAATGATCATCCACAAAACTTTATCAGTTGTCACAGTAAGGATAGACCAAATCTTGAAAAGACAGCTTCTGTACCGAAGAAAGTTATCTTTCTTAACCTATCCTATTCAAGGGTGAACAAATTATGCAGTTGACAACTCAAAGACTTCAATCAACCATCAAGCGCACATTCTACACCGCATCTTTTTCCTTCACATCTCTAACATTTTCGATCTCTGTACCTACAATCAAAGGACGAAATTCTGTGAACTCTACTTCAAACTGTATCTACACGTTCACCTGCAGTTGCGGTGACATCTATAAATATATATGTAGAACCGATAGAATGTTTCAATGTCGTCGAAAAGAACATGCTCCAAAATACTTGTTCAACAGTTTATTCCAAATTGAAAAATAAACTATAACTAAAATAAGCATATGTAATATGATAGTTATTGTTGCGACCCAGTTGGATAGTATGCATGCCAACAAATTAGCGTAGGTGTTTAATTAGGCACTTTGATATCTAATATGAATTTAGATGAGTAGAGTTCTGTGATAGGATGCTTGCCAAATATACAAGAGATTCAGTCGACCCAACCCTAAACCTCGCTTATCTTGTTAACCGTTAATAAGCCTAGTGAAGGGAGAGAAGGTGGAGAGTGGAGTGAACAATCCTTACCCACAAAAACCATATCTTCCTCCTACCCCGCCAAGAATGAATCTTAAAAGCTCTAACATGAAGCCAAACATTCCACTGGGAATACGAATGAATGAGAAAAAACTATTAATGAGAAGGGTACATACTCTAGCAGCTAGAATTCAATTTGACCGTCGGTGTATAATCATGTAACGTGTGTTTGTACACAAGTCTAAAAGACATAAGTTTATTAAAAGCCAAGTTAATGGCCTAAAATAAACCAGCCAGTGATGACCCCAAGCTGCTGTTACGTAATAACATATGAATATTATGTGACATTTTCGTCTTTTTTCATCACTGCAAGCTTATAAAATCCGGCAAGAAAAGCAGCACATTAGGTAGTCCTTAGTACTCACACAGTAAAGGAAACATTATTTCAGCTTTATTCATCCGAACATGGACAAAGAAATTCTCTTGATCAGTATCAGAATGTTTTGAATCTAACCAAAAAATACTGATCAAAATACTTTAAGACTTTTTCACTTTCAAAGAATACTAATATACAGACTAATGGAAATCAAAGCTTATTGGAACATCTCATTAATCTGTGGTGTGTGCTACTGACAAAGTGAATAAGTAGTATACGGATAAATATATAAATATGTACATCATTTGCAAGGATATTGAACAGCAGAGAAATGGGTTGAATAGCGAGGAGAAGAAATGAACAATGTGTGTGAAAAAGCATGGAAAATGTGCAAGCAAGACAAAGAAGCACAATTTCGAAGATCTGTGCAAACTGTGATTCCAGTAAATGATTGATGTATTTTGCCTATATCTGTACGTTGAGTTCCGTTATTATATACTCTTGTATTCTGCCGTTATTGCTCTGTTAAGAAACTGTTTGGAATATGCCCATTAGTTAGTTAATAAACAACATATCTGAGGATATCAAATTCACAAGAGATGAAGAATTAGATAACAAGATATCTTAATAAGGAGAACTAACACAAGAGATTTAGAAATACAAAAAATACAAAATACACACAGGCCAAATACTCAACTATAGTAGTGTAATAACCCAATTACCTACAAAAGAAACTGTGTGCAGACATTGTTTCATAAAAGAGTTGAAACACGCTGTAGCACTTCAGTGTGGAAGAGAAATGAGGAAAAATACCTACTACTCATCTTCATAAAGAATTGATATCTTCACAATTTCATCAAAAAGTGTTTGAAATCGAGTCACAACACCAACAAGAAACTATCATCAAAGACTACAAGAAAATTTATCCTACGGTATATTAAAAATACCTCTGAAATAACAGCTGGAATATTACAACTGTCTGAAACAGATATGACACACAAGCCAGCCAGCACAATCACTTCATTCTATGTTGTGCAAACCAAAAAACCCATCCAACAGAAAAAAAAGATAAAATCAATACCATTTAGAAAATAAATTGTATGAACTGTAACAGATATTACATCGGTCAGAGTGGGCATCCCCTTCGAATCAGAACCCAAGAACACTACAAATTGTCTGTAAAATGACATGATATATATACATTCTTTTATATCAATGCATGTAGGTAATTATGGACATCATTTTGATTGGGATAGTGTAGAAATTTTCAAAAGAGGAAACACCAAAAATGCACTCAGGGAATTCCTATAGGCCTGCTCGTTACTCAAGCGAATCAGCGATTAACAATCAATCTTAATGTAGACCAAAGTTTCCAGCTAATAAAAAGCAAATCACTTGACAAGAAAGTTCAAATTCCAAGTCAACATACATACCAAAAATCTCACTAGCTAATTGTATTTATAACCGGAAATTTTTAAACGAATTTATAGCTTAAGCGAAGATTTATTTTAAGTTGACTCGAGTTGAATAATAGTTTAGATAAAGTGAAAAATATGTTTAATAATGCTAGCAACAAATTACAGAAGGAGTATTTTATACTATCGGATGGTGATGGTCTCTTCAGCTAAGACTAAAAAGTAGCACCAGTCCTTCCGGAAACCAAAAAGGTTATCCAGCAGACTATTAGGTCATGGAAATTACCACCTCTTGTATGACAGATATGAGACGCTGACTGAAACAACTTTTCACTGGTACAGGATCTCATCATTACTTATTGTATCATATCAGGAGTAAAAACATTTGTTCAGGTGGAAGTAGTCGATAAAGGCTAGTAAAAACAAATGAACCGATTACGTAATGTTAGATTGTAGGGGAAGGAAATGAAACACGTTTATAATGAATATAAGATAAGATTAAGGGATGATAAGAAAGGGGTTGGAAATATAAATAAGGGGTGGTGTAGAAGTCTTTCGTTGGTTATGTCTTATTAGGCCACGAGAGGGATAATGGCTGCACGAACTTCTTTTGAATGCATAGTTTAGGTCTAATAGTTCGAATGACTATCGCCTCAGCTGTGTGCAGTAGACGAATACGAAGTCTATTAGAAAGATTCGGAGGGATATGATGAATTACTTTGAAGGCTTTCGTTTTATCGACTACATGACCACTATCAATTAGATGTGACAGAATTGAGCTACGGATTGTTTTTGTCTGTCCTTTGCCAAACCACGATGGGAGATGTTCACTAACACGTTGGCTAAGCTGTCTAGTAGTATGCCCGATATAACTGTCACCGCAGTTGCAGTTGAATTGATAAATACACAGAGATGTGGCAAAACTATCAAGCTTATCCTTCGTTTGCGTCCCAATCATTCGTCGGTTAGAGAATGACAAACATAGGTGTGCTGCGTAAAATGTTCTACGTATGCTCCTTGAAAGTCTTTGGAATAGAATCTCACTAGATAAGTCCCCATTAAATTGTAACTTAATAAATAGAGGTTTCTTATGTGCAGTCAGAGTCACAGGTTTCTTCTCTGATGGTTTCATATGTTTCTTTATGAAACTACTCGGATAACCCATCTCCGTCAAGGAATCGTGAATATATTCAAATTCCTTTTGTAAGAGGTCCTCCGTACATATCTTCCTTGCTCTGCTCGCGAGACATTTTACAAGATTCCTTTTATATTTAATGGGCACGTAACTAAGGAAGTTTGTGTACTGCCCTGTGAATGTGCTTTTTCTTTACACCCTTCTCCCAAGTGACCCATCTTCTCTCCTACTTAGCAAGACATCCAGGAAATGTGGTTTATTCTCCTGCTCCTCTTCACAAGTAAAGGTGAGCGAAGGGTGGATGTTGTTTAATTTAAGTAGCAACTCGTCTACGGTAACCTTCTCATCAGCTAAGATAAATGTATCATCGACATATCGGTAATACATATCCAACTCCTTGATGGTATCCTTCAATTTCCCGTTTTCAAGTTTTGCGAGAAAGAAGTCAGCTAATATTAGGCCCAATGGTGCTAAGTAGGAGAGAAGATGGGTCACTTGGGAGAAGGGTGTACAGAAAAAGCACATTCACAGGGCAGTACACAAACTTCCTTAGTTACGTGCCCATTAAATATAAAAGGAATCTTGTAAAATGTCTCGCGAGCAGAGCAAGGAAGATATGTACGGAGGACCTCTTACAAAAGGAATTTGAATATATATTGAGATGTACAGAGGAAAGAAGTACAACTGAATATCTATAACTAGTATACGCTAGTGCCTATACTACACAGCACTTCATCAGTAGGTTTCGACAAACTCTGTAACTTACAATGACTGTATCCACTTCGAATGCAAGGAAACGATTTCTAAGATTAAAAAAGAAACAAAACAAAAAAAGTAGACCAGACTACGTACTAAGAGGTGTTGAATTCTTCTACTTTTCAATGGACTGCATCTTGCCTAAAGTATAAAAATGTGTGATATGTATGGGTGCAAAAATCTTTTTGGCTACTTAATATCATCCCTAGCACTAAAGTTAAAATTGCTATTCGCTGTTGCATCCACGTTTATTCTTGTCATCTGAATTAGTTACGATATAGTAAGCAACATTTTTACTGTCATGAAAAATTAACGTTTTTTCACTTCTTCTTTTTTCATTTTTCTTTCGTTAAAGAACAAATTTCTTTACACTTATATAAACATTGAAAGGCATTACACAATTAGCTAAGTGGGTGATCATGATATTTGGGATTAGAGAAACTGTTAACTAAATACCAACATCATTTGAGAATTTATTCTGACTTGTTTTATTGTTTGATGACACTGAACAACTGTTCACAGTCATCAATCCATACAAGACATAACGTTCACTTATTCAAAGTATCTCTGTGTGCATGTGTGTGCAAGTTTCCTTCATGTGAATAGTATACATACATGCATACATACATACATATTTTTTTTTTTGATTTACAGCTAGATTCCACACTGTATTTTCGGTACAAGTATGGAATTTTCAGCATAGATGTCGGTAGCCCAAATTTTGCAGGCCGACCATAGATATCAGATATATGTAGGTATACATGACATGATGATTATATTAGTAAGGCAGTAATGTTAGTTTTACGCTTAGAGCAACACAGTGTTACACTTAAACATTTTGTCTTTTTTTTTGTTATACTGTTGTTAAAAAACCAATTCATAGTTTTACCGCATTTCTTTTAGGGTATGAAAATTTTTGTAATTTTCATTTTGTGTCATTTAGCTAAAGAAGTTTCATTCTTTTTTGGTTGTTGTTATTATGAAGTCACAATTTAAAATAAAAAACGGATTTGTTTTAATTCCTAACGGTAGTGATGAAATGAAGAAGGTAAGTAAGTCTTTTATCTTTCTTCCAATTCTCGTGTCTTCTCTTGTGTGTCTCTTGTGTGCCTATAGGTGGGCACAAATCAGTCAATCAATCAATCAATCAATTATATTTAGGTAATCAGTTGAATTTCACGTTTATCTCCTCTCTCTCTCTCTCGCTTTCACTCTATCTCTCAAACACACACATGATGTTTGTTTAAACTATGTATCATTCTATGTCTCCATCTTTAAAAGTGAAGGAGGGAAATATAAAAAGAAGAATTTCGTTCTTCAATCGAAAAACAATCAGCCTACATGTTGTTAAAATCAATAATGATGACAGTTGAACAGAGTAAGCAAAAAAGAAAGAAACAAATAAATAAACTGTAAGTGTATTCGTGCAGTTATGTAGAGTCTAAAAGAAGAATTTGAATGCACATTGTTTTCTAGAGGGTGAGCGGGTGGGAAATTAAATCCTTAAAAAGTCACTGTGAAGTGTGTACAGTTGTTTATTATGTGCACAAACTGAGTACTCAGATCACACTCTGTAATATGTGTGGCATATGCTGATTATAAGTAGATATAAGTAGTATATTACACTGAAGAAAAACTCATTGGAAAAGAAATACGAGAAGAAAGAAACTCTGAGAAGAATCTAATAAGAAAAATAAAGACGGTATTATTCTATATCAGATAAGTCTGTTTATTATACGACACAGTGATTTGTTTTCTTCAGCTGCTGACAGCTTTAAAATGATATCAGTTATAATAAATGTAGATAAACTACACGCTTCAAAATTATTTGCGCTAAAAGGACGTTTGATAATTCTTTTAGAACATAAATGGAATAGGAGACAACTATTAATGGAACAGCCATAGTTTGTGTACACTAATATGATTGAAATTTTGAGAGGAGAGGATGACAATAAAAAAGATGAGTAAAAATAAAATTATTGAGCAGGCAATTAAGTAAATTGGAAGACTACTAATGGATTCATGTGTCGGTGGCTGAGAGGTGGAATGCCCACCGACCACACATGTGGTCTGGGCTTTGATCTCTCGCCGACTCATCCCCTTACCCTGAGAAGCCGGTGAGAAGACAGGTGAAGAGGGAAGGTTTGGCATGAGGTTGTCAACTTCATCCTGTAAAAATAAACAACCCGGCTACTGACACCTCAAATCTCTAGTTTGAGGCAACATGTTCCCTTGGCTACGTGAAGGAATAAAGAAATGAAAGTAATGGGTTATGCTCAGGAAGTGGGAATCAGAACTATGCGACTCAACAAAAATAGCAATAAAAGCAGGAAACATCTAGTAACGAGAGAAGAGTGAGATTAAGTGCACCATCTTTCTGCATATGGAAGTCAGGTTGAAATCGTTTAGTAGCGATGGTTTTGAAAATGCAGACTAATGAGAGTTTTCTCTGTATATTGATTATTTTGAAGGCTTTATTGATTTTAACTATCTTGTGTCTTGTGTCACTCAGGTACCTAGCTATTGCACTCACAAATACTTAGTTGATTTGTATAGATATCCTAAAAAAATCTATTAAACACTTTCCTCTCTCGTAATTGAATCTTTCAAAATAACCACGTGTTAGATATTTCACATTTTCGATAAGTTCATTCCTTCATTATGTAATTTAAAAAAAGCGGTCCTGTTAGATTTTAAATTTATTTAATGTTTAGCTGTTTGGTGTACTACTCAACCTTCAAAAGTTCTATTGTTTTTAATACGAATAATGAGTTATGTGGAGGGGATAGAGGAGATGACTTTATCACATTATTTTGTTTATTATTATTATTATTCCCTATGGTTCCGAGTGGGGCATGGGTCTTCAACAACACACCTCTACTTCGTTCTATTTTCTGCTGTCCTCTTCAGGTGGGTACATGGCTGACCATAATCTTTCATCTCTTTCTCCCTAAACGATCCCTTTCGTGTCACCCTTCGGAGGTACAACACGTCGCTTCCCATTTGGGTTCCACTAGAGCAGTGATCTGGCACGTGATTTTATTTGACGGTCTCCTCAGTAGCGTATGCTCACTTCATCTCTATTTTCTCGTACATATTTTATTGTAGTTAATGAAATTGGATTTTAAGTAAACGAATCATCGTCACTTTCTTGAGGATTTTCCAATACACTTAGGAAAAGTAGCATTAAGGTTCATCAGGAGCTCTCTAATGGTACATCTAGGAGACACAGAGAACCAAACTGAAAACGATATTCAACTTCAACCAATCTATACAATGTGTTAGTTAACACAATACCCTAGGTTTATAGACCATCTGATTGTTAAGGCTAGCTATCTAGAATCGCCAGCCTAATCTTTATATTCAGGAAAAGTTAACCTAACTCCTTTCTTTCCCATAGTTTTCAACTTCAACTCGTGTACAACTAGAATAATTTTATTTATTAATGACAATAGATAACTGTAAATGTTGTCATTATCATGCGATAAAATTGTAAATTTTCATCTAATTTTTACCAGTAATTGTAAAACCATAAACATTATACTTATCTAATAGTTACATCTCCTATCTACTCCAACACACTTAGTCACACATCCATACTGACTGAGTGATTTTGTTATTAGATTATTACCCTTTGATTCATATACTAAAACTTTGATTCCGGTAACCATAATGTTATGAATAATTTTAATATATGATATTAGATGCTGGGAGGAAATCGGATATAGGAAGCCTCCGAACTAAGTTTCGTGCTAGTTGGCACTCGTTAGAAAGGCGTATCGGCAATCGGGAAGGAACTCACGTTGATATGTATCCACATATATATGTGTGTGTGTATGGTGATCTCTCTTTCTGTTGCTCTCTTAGTCTGTGACCATTTCACTTTGATGAACCTGTCTCCTTTAACAATGTATATTCCCCTTGTATTATATATAATATGAGTGTTTGTTGACAGTCCGTTGCTTGGTGACAGATATCCATATTATATGTGTGGTTTTTGACATGTCTGCTATATTTTGCTATGTATATATGGATCGATACTTCATTATAATTAGCCATTCATGTTAAGACTGTCTATTGATTTGTCCACACACTTGTCTGGACATTCATATATATTTCGCTCTCACAATTTGTGTGACACTTTTGGTGTGATACCATTTATTGCTTCTCCTTGTGTTTGGAAAATAGAAGTATCATCGCAAACCTAGTGGTCTTCTGATTTCCACCTTCTTGCATCAGGACTATTAAATTCTCGACCAGTACATAATAATTTAGCGACGAGTACATAACACACGTCCCCTCTGAGATTCGAACCAGCGTCACCCAGTGAGTACTGCAGTCAGAGACGTTACCACTGAGCTATTCGGGCTCGTGATTGACCACCTGTAGGACTGCATTGGATACTTTGATGTCTGATGTGTCTAGTCCTTTGTTTGGTGCAAAGTGAATTCTGTCAGTCAGGTTTGTAATGTGACCAACATTCTAGGTAGTTCGGTATCACGGTGCACATCGATTTGATCGCCTTCAACCATCGTATATCGTCGAATCAATTTGCACCTTGATGGCGAGCTGCCTAGAATGCTGGCCACATTGCAAACCTGACTGATAGAATTCATTCTGCACCAAAGAAAGGACTAGACACATCACACTAGTTACTAGTGTCCAATCAAATTCTTAATGTGTTTGTAAAGCCTGATGAAAATTATCAAACACACATATTGGTTTAAACTGTGTTCTCTAATTATCATAATGGAAATATTTAAACTATTGCTATAAAGAAACTTAATTTTATCAGTTAAGTAAGAGATGTGATTTCGAACATAAAGCAGTCATCATTGCAGTTACTGCTATCATCATTAGATCAAAGTTGTTGTCAAGATGATCTGACTTGCGTTGAATTCTTACTGATGCCTGATGCCTGATAACCAGGTATACCTTCTATCCCATGGGAAAATATATCGACATTTAAGGTTATTCTTGGCTTATAAAGTCAAGTAGTAACATCATTGGCTGCAGTACAGAATGAGAGTATTCTCTGTACCTGAATAAACAACATTTTTGTTGCGATTACACGTACACTTCACTGGGGGAAGGGATATCTGGAAGCATGAAACCTATTCAAGAGTTTACTGCGAGTAATTTCAGTCACTCGACGTCTAATACTACCGTGGTTAGTGTTAACTAACTTTCATTCTTCTTCGACTACAAAGATATCCTAACCGGTAACTGACAGAGTTATTCCCTTGGGTCCCATGTGGGACATAAGGCTTCAGCGACACACCTCCACTTTATCCTCCCCAGCTGGGCCCACGGTCGCCCATGATCTCTCCTTCCTAGATGACCTCCTCCATGTCATCCTAGGACGACCCACTAGTCGCTTCCTTCTGAGATTTCCTTCGAGCAACAGCCTGGTGCGTGATGTCATTTGTCGGCCTCCTCAACACATGCCCAATGAGCAATAAGCTCTTGTTTGGTTTGTTGCCAGAGTTTTTGCTGTTAATTCTTTCTGGCCTGCCAGCCATTTGATCGTCAGCATGGAGCAAAGTGGGCAGCTGTTTATAAAAGTCTGTAGTGACCTGTTGGGAATCCTTTTCGTGACGCGTACGCCAGGTTTCTGACCCATATAGAAGGAGTGACTGAATTAACATTCACGTTGAAAATTCGAATCTTGTTCTTTATGCTGAGTCAGTGTATAAGATATCCAAACTGGTTTCAGGTCGATGAAGGTGTATCATACCTTTCCGATTCTTACTTCGGCATCTTCATCCCTTCCGACTGACTGTGGTTGAAACCGTGCTTCTTAGATAAGTGAAGGAAGTAACCTCTGTTAAATCTCTCCAGTTGATGGTAATTGCCACTGGTTGTTGTTGTTGTTTTTGGATGGTTATCTTCATTACCTCCGTCTTCTCTATGTTCACCTCAGGTCATTTCTTCTCTGCCGGCCTCTTCAGCCAGTTTTTCGGTTTTCGCCTGCAAGTCTTCAAGTTTGTGTGACACTAGACATATATCATCTGCGAAATCCAGAGCTTCTAGAGTCTTCTTGTTTGTAGTCAGAGTGTTCCTGTCTTCTCACTCCTCACGCACAGTCTGACATGTAATCCAGTCCACCACATTTAGGTATATCATCGGTGATAATAGACAGCCCTGCCTTACTCCTGTATTCACTTCGAATGCCTCACTGAGATTTTCGTTGTGGATCACCTGACTAGTGGCACTGTCATATAGCTGTCGAACTAGGTTGATAAAGACTGGAGATACGCCGTAGTATTGAAGTGGTTTCCAAATTACGTCTCAGTTAACACTGTCTGTCGAAGGCCTTTTCGAAGTCAAAGCCAGAAATCTTCTAACATAGATATCATTTTAGTTATACGACTGCTATGCCCACAAATGTTTATCTTTCACCCAAATTCATTAAAATGATTTATTTAAAAAGAAACAATGTAATAGCACTCATCATATTTAACAAGTAGAAGAAAAACATTTATATAGCAGGCGAATTTGCATAAGTCATTTACACTGCTGTAGTAAGGCTTCGACTTCACGATACCTTTACTGACCTAGCAGCATACACGCCTTTTTCAATAGTGTTTTAAACACTCCATTTATGTATTGCCTACAACAGTGATAAACATTCTCATTACTGTGTACAAACCAACAAGTAACTGTAGGGAGGAACAACAAAACTATGCTGATATATATATATATATATATATATATATATATATATATATATGAACAAAAAGAGTCATAAATGTCAAATTCGCTAATACTTTGTGCAGATAAATTAAATTAATGCATTATATATGAGATGTTATTACCACGTAAGCGAGGATTATGTTCTATATATATATATAAACGCTGGTGGTTTAGTTCATGATGAGTTTTTTTTTAAAAAGCCCAGTTGAATAACACACACGTAGCTTTGTTGATTTTCTCCTTGTCGTATTTTTTCTCTTCTACTGACTGACAGAAAACATTTATTAAGAAACAAATAGTCCGCCATTTCGACATTTTAAAAATACAACGAAATAGGATAACAATAAAAGAGTATAACAAGAAGGAAGAGAAAATTTGTTAGAACTCATATAATTTACTTTATATATATTCACATATTTGTTTTAAATGCTGATAATGTGCTCGTTTATTTAATTTAGTTAGAAGCGGATAAATTCATTGCCTTTTTATTTCCATACAAAAACACGGGTTCAGTAGAAAACTGTTTTTTTTTTTAAGTATTTAAATTCATTGTTTTACTTGTACATAGAAATGTGAATATATTTTATGCACCAGAAAAGGTTAGAGTTTTTGTCAACACTAATAAAACGTGCTTTTAAAGTAAATATACTCTGGTAGATAATTCAATTCTAGATAACTTCCATCCTAAATTTGTGTTCTTTGAAGAAGTAGAAGAAATGGAATCTACGATACGCATTTCATCCTTCTTAGGATTCATCAGTAAGTAGCATTAAAATTGAAGAATCGGGGTTTGAGCCTTGGTGAAATACAGCTAGATGGTTTTACTGAAATGAGCTAAAATATATGTCCTAGATTCTGCTGCTAGTTATCATGACGTCGAGGCGTTATCACAGTATACAAGCTAACAGGCAACATATCAGCGTGGACCGAGCATATCAGTTCGGTAAAATCAAACACTAAGGGAATTCAAAATGATTCCAATAAATATCAAAAGAAGCTATGTACTGTGACTTTACTCAGTTTTTTTTTATTTTCTATAATCGATATATATTTATGTAACTGTTTATAATTCTACTTGAACGTTATAATTTTGTCCCTTAGAAAATTCGGTGACTATATTGGATTCATATTCATCGAATACTTATGAAATATACTCAAAGTAATTCATACTGTTTCAGCCAAGTCAGCTTTGCCCAGTGTGAAACTAGTCTCTACAATGTTTTGTACAGTATTTCCAAACTAATGAGTAATCAGAAAGGAAGAAAACACCATCTTTTTAAAGATAGAAATTCATGGTTATAGTAACTACTGGTTAACTGAACAGCAAGTTGTAATTTATGCTTACTACTAATAACATGTTCACATAATAACTAATTATTGAGACTGGTTTTAATAGTTGCTGGAAAGAATCATATCTTTATTTGTGATTAGAGAGGAATAAATTAATTCTAAATCCTAACACTGTCAACAGTGGATGGGCGTAATTACCAGAAGGTGATTAAAAGCACCATTATTGATTGACTATGGGTGTGTGAGGGATGGGTGAAAAAGCGTTGTATGGGTTGCTAAAATGATTGGTAGTTATGTGCCTAGCCATTCAGAGATATTGCAGAAAATGTATAGTTGAAATGTATGTATTTGGTAACGTTGTATTGTTTAACTGAGAAGCTTTCATCGTTTTTGTGGACACCATTTTCAGCGCCAACTTCAGTGTAAAGCAATTTAGCCGGAATAATGAAATAATTAACAAAAGTATGCAGTCTCCTGCATTTAGTATCACTCATTTGCTGGAAGTTATTTCGAAATCGTTAGTTCAATCAACTTGACTAGTATTTAATTTACCAGCCAAATGTTGGTTATGAAAAGCTTAGATAAAGAATGTCACTTCCATCGAAATTCCTTTGCCACCAACCCATTATTCAGTGTAATTTCCTCTTAAAGAAATCATATTCATTCTATGAAATTGAAGTGCAATAGCCGCTATGAGCTGATGTTTTGTGTTACTGAGTAGTGAAACAATTACTTAAGTTGAAATGAAAGCCTGGGCAGATGAAAGGGTTTAGTCTATGGCCTCTAAGTATTACTACTATTATAAAGATTAGTATACTCAAAATGTATTTTTGATATTTCCTTTTAGATACATAATTATGATGTCTAAATATCTTCAAATTACAGCATCATCTAAAATTTCCCTACAACTGAATTTTAGAATTTCATCGTGAACCGATGTAGGTTAGATGACCATTGGAAAACCTGGACAGCCTTGTTTGGGACCCTTCAGCAGTACGCACCCATCACAGTTAGAACCCACGACCTTCTGGTTACAAAGCCAGCGAGCTCATAGACCATTAAGCCACTGAGACATAATCCAATCGCCTGTGCATGAATTAGAAATTGTGCCTATTCACGATATAGTGCTACCACTGGCAAATGTTATCACTGGTGAGTATTTGTCCTGTTGTACCCACTGGTCATGACTTCCCACTAGAACCCAAGTAACTACCTACCTACCAACACTTGGACTTTATTTTAAACGTTAAAACGAACAGGAGCAAAAAGAGAGTAAATTATGCTATTAGATTTCGTTTTAGCTTTCAGTTTCTTTTTCCTCCGAAGATATTTTCAGATAATTCTCTCTCTTTGAAATGTTAAATTTTTAGAATTAACATTTAAATTAACTCTACTAATGCTTAGCTTTCATAGAGGTGAGTCTATTTAATTATAATGAAATTCAGAGAAAAAAGGCCAGAGCTGAAAAACAATGATCCGGCTTACTTTAATTCTGCTTAAAACGTTTTACATATTCTACAGTAAAAAGCAATAGTAGTAAAAGTATTGGTGTTTAAAGTTCTCTTCTATTAAAATCACAGTGATTACAGAATAAAGAATTTGCTTAAATTGTGAGTAAAATATTTTGCTGATGTATAAATTCGACTAACTTTTGTAAAAATTTATTCTCATCTCTTCTCTGAGTAAAAAGTTTTATACTGTGGACTAACTGAACGCTTCTTAAATTTTCATTTTTAAACTGACAGAGACCATTTAAGCCGAAAAGAAATTCTAACAAAGGTATTTATTTTAAATTCTTGAAATGTGATTAAATTCCATGAAAGCTGAGTGATACAACAACTATGAAAAATAAAAGGAGCACTTTTATCCCCTTAAATTGTTTGATTACTCATTGTCTCAACATATCAGTAGTATAACAGGGGAAGGGGAGAAATTTTTAGCTCAATTGGGCGATTTTCATTTGGTTGCATTTTTACTGAGCTTGACTAGCTTAACTGAGAATGTTATAATAGAAAGTCAATGAAGGCTTCACAATAAAAAAAAACACCCAGCTCAAAGAATACAGCCATATATCAGTATCAATATTATATCCATTAAATTTAACTGCCATCTGAACTCTGGAAACTCTGGAAAGTTTTCAGCTAACGCATCTACTTTATTAGAAGAAGAAGAGGAGGCACTTGGTATGAGATCAATATTTGGCATAATGTAAGAAATTTTATTAGTAAACGAAGAAAGACGAATGAATGAAGCAAGCCCTTAGTTTTGTTTTCTCTCTCTCTCCCTCTCTCTTCACTTTGAGTCATTTTTCTATTCTACTCACATTGAACACTGTTCAATGTATCATCTTACATGCGAAAAAGTGATAAATCATTGAAAATGATTAGAGAAGAAAATAGGTGGCCAAAAGATAAATAATTACAGAAGTGAATATAATTCCGGCGATGGTGTACACCGACATAATACTGATGAGAAGATGATAACAAAAAAATTTAAAAAATACAATAAATATTAGTTAGCTGGGTAACACAAGTTTAACTCCTTTTTTTTAAAATACAGTTGTGCATAATAGTGAAGCAAAGGTTCATTATGTTTCAGTGTGAAGCAACTCTTTAATTACTCTTTTATCGGTAATCAAAGATCATTGATACCTAGTTGGATCTTTTATAAACAAAACATGAAACTATTGATTGCTTAAATAAAAGAAGAGTAAAGAAGACATCAGCATAATGCAGTAGAAAAATAAATATTCTACTCACTATCGTGCGTTGGTGGCACGCACAGTGATAGAATGCTCGCCAACCATACAGGTGGTTCTGGGTTCGATCCCCAGCCAACGTACTCCTTTATCTTACTAAGCCAGTAATAATACTGTTAAAGAGGGAAGGTTGGGCATGAGGCTAGCGACCCCATGCTGTAAAGATAATTACAACTGCCAGTGAAACTTTAAGCCTCTAGCTTGAAGCGCTACGTTCCACTGGGAACCTAAAATGAATAAAAAAAGTACTTACTAATAAATAGTTGCCTAATGTCACAAATCTAACTTCTGTTTAAAGTCAGTTGATAGAAGAAAGTATTTTCGTTGCGTTTTTTCATCAGACAGTTAAATCATCAGGTGCATAATGAACTTCGAATAAGCCGTCGAGATTTTCAGTAGGTTTCGAATCCAGGTGCTGATACTAACAGTATATGTTAGTACTAATCAATTAATGTTATAACACGGGTGACCCATTTTGTCCTCTACTTTGTGGATCTCTTATACCAGTAATCAAAACAGTTGGAGTTAAATTTCCTACCTTTACAGAAATAGCAACACCCAAATAGAAGAAAAAAATCCTGCTGACAAGCTTTAAACTCAACAGAAACTGTGTCTATGGCATGGAATCTGGCTATCAGTAAAGAAAGAAGTTTATAATGTTTCGTTACTTGTTTGTGACAAATAGCATAATTAACACCCTGTCATATTTCACCTCTCGGTACAAATTCAAAAAGTTGCTAGTCCACTTGAACATTTATTGAACATTGAATGTTGACAATATTCAAACAGTTGGTGTATCTAGTATAATAATACTTAAATAGTCAAACAGTAATTATCTAATCGAGTTTGATGCCTGTCATCTTTGTAAGTGTACAAAACTGTATCATGAACTTTATTTACCGAAATATTTTAGGTCTAACTACAGTATTAACCAGTAAACAGATTTTAAATATGAAATGGTGCAATAACAATTCGTAGAAATTGTATGAAAGATCCAAGTTGCCTGAGAAATCATGTCATAGTGCAAGTTGTTAATATGAAGGAAGTGTACCACGAACATTATTGAGAAAAAAATGTTCGAAACACCCGTGAGAGAAGGCTGAGGTGTAGTTTCCTTCAGAGCCTAAATAAACAAATGTAATTCACACCCTTTGGGATGAAAATCACAGAATCGATTTAACCTGATCTTAACCTGATCCTTTGAGGGTCTAGATGTTTGATCTATAAACTGTTTTTACCAGCCACTATAAATAATAATGAAAGGATTTATCAGAGGTCAATTATTTCAAGATAATTCCATATCTAAGAGCCAAATCTTGGATTTCATGCTAAGTCAGTATTATAGAAACAACAAGAAATACAAATATTTCAAAAAAACGGAATGATACTGAGGTATGTTTAAGCGTGTCATTTGAAGTTATTCGAACGTATTCACTGATATTAGCACAAGAGTTTTCAGATATAGAAAGTAAGAGCCAAATTACTTCCAGTAAGTCATAAATTTTAACTGTTCAGCGGAAAATCAATAAACTTATCATTCGATCAAGGATAGTTAACAAAGATAGGTATGGAATTCTCAATTTTCAAAATTACCGGTCAGTCTGATAACAGGTTAGTTAACCGTTTAATCAGGCTGATGAATCATTCTTTCAACTTGATTTTATGAGCTTTTGCTGCATAGAAGAAATAAGATAAAATCATGCATAGTAGGTTTCTTATCATGCAAACAAACAGTTTTTATTTCAAATAAATTGCTGCAGTATGTAGACACTCCTAGTTAAACCGAAAGCTATCAAATCACATAGTGAAATATAAGTGTATTTATAACCAACACAAAAAAGAAAAAAACACTAAGCAGAATAAAAGATTGCTAGCTGTTGTTAGATATGAGACACAGACAAAAACGTACTTATGCGAAAATTGTTTCGCAATAGATAAATTTGCAGTTAGAACAAGCGTGACTTATTCACATTTAGAACAGATGAAATATTTTTAGTCAATTTGGTGTATTTGGTGTGTAAATATTCTCACTTGTAATGGCTCACTTTAGAACACTTTTTAATCATGGTAGATTTTCTAGAACGATGGAGGAAAACTACCGAAGGTTAATTCTGACAAACATTCCACAAACACTTCCTAACTGTATGCATGTATGCACGAGTTGTTAGGTCCACTTTTTTGTACAAGCTTACGTTCTATTCTGAAGACACTTGTGAATCTACGAAACATTACTACAACTTCAGAAAGGTGTTAAGCACAATTTTTTTCAGGACTCATGGGAAAAGTCAGTGAAAGAATGGCATGTGTACCTCCAGTTTTCAAGTATTGGTTTTGTAGGGATTTTGTTTGATTGCATGGAGGATTTAATCATGAGCTCATATCATTTAGAGAACCACTGGAAAACCTAGGAGTACTGAACAGTTGTTTCGTCCTAGTATGAGACTCTTCAGCAATACTTGAAAATTAATCTGTGCTCACTAGTGACTGGCCCTATTCAGGCAGTTAACCTGGGGTTCTAGTGGGAAGCCGTGACCAGTAGGGTACAGCAGGTTGAAGATGAGGCAGTAACTCATCGAAGAAGACATTGCGAAGTGGTCGCGCTATGTCGTGAATTGGCAGAAGTTAGAATTCAAGGACCATTGGGTCAGATCCCAGTGGCTCAATGGTCTACGAGCTGGCCTTGTAACCGGAAGGTCCTTGGTTCGAATCCCGGTGGGTGCGTACTGCTGAAGAGTCCCATACTAGGACGAAACAGCTGTCCAGTACTCCTAGGTTTTCCAGTGGTTCTCTAACTGATGTCAGCTCATGATTAAATCCTCCATACCTCCAATTTAACAAAAGTGAGGAAGGAGGAAAGATGTATATATATATATATATATATATATATATATACATATATACAAAGATACCATAACAGCTGACTGAATAGTACTTGTATATATGAATGAGGAGAAAATGAACATTATGCTAGTAATAGCATTAGGTGGTACAACTGAATGCTTATAAGTTAATGACTTGATAGATCTGACAATATTAGAATACTTCGATCTCCTCCTAACACTCAACGCAGAATAGATGTCTTTCACTTCAGACATGATAGACTTCAAAAGTCGCAAATTTCTAATACAACCTCAGAAAATCCATCCAATAGCTGGTTAGTATTCCAGGGTTTTTGTTTTCTGCACAATTAGTGGACCATATAACAGCAGAATTGGAAAATGAAGTTACACAGAGTGAGTTCAACTAACAATTAGCACGATTTTAGGCAACATGAACACTTAGAATAAACCTTAGAAAAGTAAGCAGTCAGTTGTTATTAACAATGTAAATTTGATACTATCCATCGTATACAAGAATCGTGCTTAGTCAGACGAATAATGATGAAAACATTTCATTTATAAATAAACTATTTTACACATCTAAAAACTTCTATTCATAGTGTATGCTAATCTTTACCTCTTAAATGCTCGTTTGGAAGACTATCTACATTGATACAGGCAATAAGGAAACGCTTTGATAACTGCATCATGCAGACTAAGAGTCTGGAAAGTAACTTTCAGGATCTGGCTTATAAAATCGATAATCTAAAAACCACATTTGTCTTTCTAGGTGTTCTAAGCTCCATTATCCATTAAACATTCTAATATTCGGACTCTATAAAATGAATTACTTAATAGAAAATCTAGTATATTTCACCTCAACAAATGGAGACAAAACGATTTCCGTGTAACCATTTCAATTATGAGTTTCTCACACTATTTTAATTTAACTAGCATTAAAATGGATGATAAGTGATACAGCTTGTTGGACAAGTTTGAAGGTAACTCTTATTATTTACAGGTAAAAAATAAACAAGGAAATATTGAAAAATTCACAAATATTTATTCAGATTGTTTTTCTAGCTTGACTGTGGAATGATAACAGTTTGTAAACCATTGAAAACCAGGGAGTACTGGACATCTGTTTCATCCTAGTTTGGGAATCATCGGTAGTAAGCAACCACTGCCAGGGTTCGAATCCAGGACCTTTCAGTTACAAGTCAGGCTCGTATACCATTCAGCCACTGATATCATCCCGTGATCAAACTTGAAAAAACAAATCAAATCCTTAGAAACCAGCTCTTGAAAATTACTTTGATGCCCTCTAGTGACTTGCCACAGGATGGAGTCTCCTGGAGTTCTAATGAGAAGTCGTCACCGGTGATATCCATCGAACCAAGTGAGAGGATGGATTTTCCGCCGACGACATTGTTTGGTGGTCGCGCTAAAATCACGAATTGGTAGGAATCGCAATTCATGGGCCATCGAATCTGGTGCTAGTGGCTGAATGGTATACGAACTTGCCCTGCAACCAGAAGGTTATGGGTTCGAACCCTGGCGGTGGTTGCGTACTGCCGATGATTTCCAAACACAGGTGAAACAACTCTTTCCAGTAATCCCTCGTTTTCAATGGTTTTCTAACTGATAAACCCATGGTCAAACTAGAGAAACAAATCTAATCCTAACCATACAACTCTTGAAAATATTTAGACTGTGTTTAATTCTATACATATCTGCAATGAAAAGAGCCAACTCTAAGTTTTTCAGAAAGTAAACTGCAATCAGAGTACATCAATGTAACATAGTCTGACTATCAATTCCTTCCTAAGTCAATAATCAGAGCTACTTTTAAGTTACCAAGAAAATGTCATATTTGAGTATTTAGCTCTAGAAAAATACCTAGGTGTATGAAATGTATTCATAAAAGAGCATTAGATTCTCAGTTGATATACTAAAACCGACTAGCTTGCTTCCGATTTTTATTAGAGACATTATTTGAAAGGGTTGAATGCCGAAACCACTCTAGCAATTAAGTAGCAGAATCAACAAAGCCAATATTCAGTAAACATAATTATTAAAAAAAAAATAAAGCAAAACAAAACAAAAATAGTCAGATCTCAAGTGAGCAAAAAGAATTCTGACGAGATACTTACTCTTTTCTGTGTGATGAAGAAGCTCTTCGTGGTGCCTCAAATGATTTTTGTTGTCTTGATAAATAATATTTAATATCCTTTTCAATCGCTTTCCTACAACCTGAACACTGAATAAAATTCAAATCCATTTGAAGGTAGTCTGTATATGATCTTGCATACTTCTGATTTGTATAATATGGGTGTCGTTGATGTTCAGGTGGAGGGTATACTGGGTAATGACTAGAATCATTATAATGTTGTGGTGTATTATCATCATTTATTTCACCTAGTGTAGGATCTAAGTATTGTTGAACAAATGGCTGAGAATACTTTGATCTTTCTTTTTCTGTAATTTGAGGTTCATCGTTAGATGATGATTGCAGTAGTAGATGGGATTGTTGTTGTGATACAGTCGGTTGATTTACACGTCTAGATGATGATGAAGAACAACGATGGTGGGATTGCGTCTTCTGTGATCGAGCCTTGTTTGAAGGCACTTTTAAATTTAAATTCTCCACAGGTATGGGTTTAGCACTTATCTCGCTATGCATACCAGATGTTGAACTCAAAACAGTCGTTGATGGTTTTGATATGGAACGACTGGAAGTAATTGGTTCTTTACCTGGATCGATAAAAGAATAATCGAAGAAATGAACTAAATACAGACGTAAATGAATATAAACTTCACGTATTTTACTTTATTCCTTTGCGTCCCAAGTGGAACAAAGGGCTTCAAGCTAGAGGCTTGAAGTTTCGGTAGCGGTGGTGTTTATTTTTACAAGATGTGGTTGCTAGCCTCATTTCTGACCTTTCTTCTTTACCAGTCTATTTACTGGCTTATAGAGGTAAAGGAGTGTTCTGACCGGGGATCGAACCCTGGCCCATATGTGTGATTGGCAAGCATTCTACCACCGTGCCACTGACTTAACCTAGCAAGTTCATGTATAAATAATTGATAAACATCCCTCATTATTGAGAAACTGACTGGATACAAGGATAGGATTACAGTCATCATATCGTTCAAGTAGTTCACCTAATTGACGCTGTTTTGCGTATGACTCCATTTGTTTGTTGTGTACTAAAGTAAGTTACTATTAAGAAGCATTCTTGACAGTTTCATTCAGTTTGCGGTTAACAAATCAAAGAAGAGAGTTCTTTTCATCTTACCAATTTAGTCTGAAACGGTATGCCCCAGTCAGACGGATAGACACACACTGCGAAGACCGTTGGGTGGCATCACGCGCCAGGACATCGCTACAGTGAGACTCGGATAGAAGACGAGGAATTGAGTTTCTGAGCGCGACATAAAAGACATAATGTGAGGACGATATGAAAACTAACTGCACTGCAAAACGGCAATGAGCTATTATAGCCCTCTGTTCCACTCAGTACTCAAGGGAATAATAATAAAATGATCCTAGGCGATGGTGTTGAACGAAATAGGAATAATTTTATCTGTCCGTTCGTAATTTTTGTCTTCCTACAGTACGATCGGTGGGTATATAGGTTTGGAAGACAAAAATTCCAGACTGGTAGTAATTAGCTCATTATAACGTTACATTACCAACCAACGTAAATTAAACTTTACAATGAACAACTTTCTTTCCATTAGAGTGAGTGATTGTCGTTTTTGACAAGGAGTAATAACAACTACGCGGCAGTTTAAATTACCACAATTAACATTGGAATATCAAAAAGTCGGCTAACAAAATGTTATTCTAAAATGGAAATAATTTTATCAGAAGTTATAAAATGACTTCAGACAAAGTAGTTAGTTGTATTTTGAATTACCAGCTGGAAAGAAGATTAGTTAGGCTACTATTGTAGTAAGAGCAGGCTGCTAGCCAACTGGTAGACATTAATTTACCTCAATGTCCAGGTCACTAATATTGGCCGTGGGAAAATATAAACAAGGCTGATTCAACAACCAATCACAGCAGAATTAACGTAGGCAAATAAGATTCGCAGATAGACGGCTTAACTTTCCGATAAACCCAAAACAACCAAACAGAAGACTGCGTTTGTCTGCTTGAAGAAGCTGTAATAATGTACATGAAATATATATAAATACGTGCTAATTTCCGTAATAAAACGATCTGTTGCCTGGCTCTTGTCTTCTGTTGTTACACTATCGTAAATTTCAACGCATCACAAATCGCCCACAGTAGCTGCTTCTGATTATGGAGGGAAATGACTGGCAATTCTGTGTGCACTTCAGAATGAAACGTGGAAGTAGTACGAACTGATGAGTAATCTTTTCAGAAATTTTTTCTGAAGGTAATACATCACGTTAATTGTTATTTCCCTCCTGCTTCATACATTTTGGGTTAGAATTTGATTAAATCGAATGCAAAAGAGGTTATTTTAATAGCCCGGAAAAGTGATGAAATGGAAAATCTGCGTAATTTCAGTAAGCGAATAAATTAAAAACTCAATTCTTCGACAATAAATGACAAAGTTGTAGAATAAATACAAACTAAACACTCCTGTTGTGAATGTAGTAACTCTTGGATGTCGAGCTCTTCTAACACTTTGATGAGACGAATAAGAAAGTGTTCAAATTTCATCATAAACACTGAACTCAGCGAGATTGAAATGAGTAATTACAACGTTTCCTGTGTTCGGCAATCTGCTCCAAAATTCTTCAGGGAAATTAATCGAAATGAACATAACAGACGTTTATATATAAAAGGAATATCTCTTGTTTTTGAAAACTTTGTCCAATCATGATTCATATAACAAGTATCAACAAGTATAATGAACAAAATTGCATGAACTGTGATCAAAATTTGACCTCGGATGTAAAACCTCTGTTCTGTGAATTTGGATTAATTTCTTTGAAGAAGCTCGGAGCAGATTGTCGAACGAAACGTTGGAATTACTCATTTTAAACTCGCTGAGATTTTACAAATATAATTTTTTACAAATGTCTACTTCTCACTCGGCGCTCAAATATTTTAGAACTATTCTGTCAAATCTTGACTACAGTTAATTTGATTCATTTTGCAGTCGAATTAAATTAACAAAGAAACTATGTAATTGGCACAATCATCGCGTTTTCACTCTCCGTTGTCTGCAACAAAATGCATATCCTAAATCCGTAGCTGTCAAGTCACTTGATAACTCCAGTAGGTCGAATAAAGCAGCTCAATATTCAGAAAGAAGACAAAGCAATAAGTTCGACAGGGTGCTTAAGCTAAACTCTAATCCTAAACACCAGAATTTTGAAAATACGTCTGATCATAAAATTCTAGACACTAGCAGTTTGAACAGACATGAAGGTGTGATGTTAGCTGATGCATAGTAAATCCCGATTAATAAATAAAAGTGGATATGTATCACTAATTAATAATACTTGGCCAAATTCCTGACTGTCTATATCTTCTTATGGATACGTTTATAAATGTTTTACAACTGTTTACCCACACACGCATGCACACTGTGTTTAAAGTGTTTAACAAATGTAGACCAATATTTGTAAGTCCGAGGTCAAATTTTGATCACAGTTCATACAATTTCGTTCATTATACTTGTTGATATTTGTTATATGAATCATGACTGAACAAAGTTTTCAAAAACAAGAGATGTTCCTTTTATATTTAAACGCCTGTTATGTTAATTTCGATTAATTTCCCTGAAGAATTTCGGACCAGATTGCCGAACACAGGAAACGTTGTAATTACTCATTTCATTCTCGCTGAGATTTTACAAATATAGTTTTTTACAAATGTCTACTTTTCTAATTCTTGTTGGCATATATTTAAATCATTTTCTTTAAGGAATGTAAAAAAATACTGAGAAAATTTGAAAGCGTCAGAAATAGGTAAGAAAATGAATTAAGAACATCTTAGATTATTTGAAGTTTTTAAATAGCTATAACTATTTCAAGCTAAGTCTTTATTTTTTGTTTTACTGTCAAACAAAATGATGCCAAGAACGATATCTGAACAACTACTGACGACAACAAGAAAATCATTGGAGACAGACTTATCAGTGTATTTTACAATTCACACAAAAGCTAAAAAGCAAAGATATTGTTAAGGATAGACTGCACCATTCACTTTTGCCACTTTTTAGTTTTCATCAGAGTTCGTAAGTGAATCTTTGTCTACAGTGTTATAAGGTTGACATATCGCCTACTTCAATTCATCATTTGGAGTATATAACTCGTGAGAAAAAAGAAGTATGCCTGACAGTGAATAATGCTCAGATTTTGCAATCTTTTGGTACACTTTCTGAAGTCATATCCCACATACATTTTTGTATCAGATCTCACTTTTATCTGATTCTTGTACTTGGGGTAGGATAAAAGTTGACTTCATGTCATATGTCAGGCAGATAGTTTTGATGTTGATAGGCAAAAAAAAGAAATATATGAAGTAGATTGATGAAGCTTTGAAAAATAGTGGCTAATTTTTAAATTATTTGTGGATGGTTTTCAAACTGTAAGATGAGATGTTGAAATCAACTTGATTTCCGTATTTGTTCTACTGTTTAGTTTTTTCGATGAGAGAGAGAGAGCTTATGTTGAGAGATATCAGATTATGCGGAATTGCTCTTCACTGTGTGTATCATTCTGAAATGTCAATAGAATTCGCTTCAGTACCATTGGTATCCAAATGTTTACATCATTCAAAACTACACTGAAATTAGCTGAGTCAAATGAAGGTGATAGAGGTACCTTTAATTTCAAGTGTCAGATAAATTTTCCATGGACGATGGACGAATAAATATTATCATCATATATTGTATTTTAGTTGATAATAGATAAGTGATTTTATTGTAACCAGTATTTATGACGATTATCGAGCTGAACTCAGCTAAGCAGTACACCACATCTCTTTTGTACGCCGACATCACTGATGTATATTTTACTGAAGAGTATGGGACCAGGAGCTAAGTGTAATTGTTTATGTTTCATACAAATGTAAATCTGGTCATCTGTCTTCTTTCAGATGTTGCATTATTATTATTACTGCTCTTCTGAAAAGACAGGGCTTAATAACACATTCACTAACTCTATTTTGTCCTTTCTTCTTCAGCTTGGCCCACGATTGCCAACAATCTATCACCTCCTCCTGTCCACACGATCTCTTCCATGTCAGCCTCACACCAACAATCCACTCGTCGTTTACCAATGGAATTCCACTTGATTGATGGCCTGCACCGCGCTAGAATGCCATTCAACGGTTTCCTCAGTGGCTCATGCCGATCAATCTCCATTTTCTCCCAATTTTTTATTTAAAAAAATTTTTTGATTTTTTGATTACAGCTTAATTCCACACCATATTTTTGGTACAAGTATGGAATTTTCAGCATGGATATCGGTAGCCCAAATTTTGCAGGCCGACCATAGATATCAGGTGTTGTTGAGTAAATGGCTCTTGGTTGGTTTGTTACCAGCCAGAGTTTCTCGTTGCCAATTTCTTTCTTGCCTGCTAGCCGACCATTTGATCTTCGGTATGGAGTCAGACAAGCAGCTGTTGATAAACGTCTGCAGCTGGCTGTTGGAAATCCCTTACGTGACACGCTGGTGAAGTTTTCCACCCGCATAGAAAGACTGACTGACTGCACATTGGCGTTGAAAATCTGAATCTTGTTCCCAATGCCTCTGAGTGCAGAAGATTTCCAAACTGTTTTCAGGTCGATGAAGGTGTATCTTGTGTTTCCGATTCTGACTGGCTGCTTTTGACATCTTCATCCGTTCCGTCCGTCTTTGGTTGAAACTTTGCTTCCGAGTTAAGTGAAGTAAGTAACCTTTGTCAAATCTCTCCAGTTGATGGTGATTGTTACTGGTTGTTGTTGGTGGTGTAGGATGGTTAGCTTCATCACCTCTGTCTTCTCTATGTTTCCATCAAGTCATGTTTACTCTGCCAGCTTCTTCAGCCAGTTTGTTGGTTTTCGCCTGCAATTCTTCGAGTTTGTGTGACATTAAACATAAACCATCCACACACGATATCCAGATCTCCTAAAGTCTTCTTATCGGTGGTTCAGTGTACTCCTGTATTCTCACCCGTCTGGCAGAGTCTAACGCATAATCCAGTCCACCACAATTAAGAATATCATGAGTGATTATAGGCAGCCAGCTTGTCATACTCCTGTACTCCCTTAGAACGCCTCAGTGAGATTTCCGTGGTGGATCAACTGACACGTGCCACTGTCACTTAGCGAGCTGTTGAATGAAGTTGATAAAGACTTGGGTACTGCACACCATAGTGTTTAAGCAGTTTCCAAATTACTTCTCGGTCAACGCTGAGTTCTTGAAGGCCGCTTCGAAGTCTATGAAGTTGAAGTAGAGGTTTGACACCATTCTGTTCTTTTTTCGATGACTATGCGTAGAGTCGCAATTTGATCAGTACATGATTTGCCTTTCCTGAATCCACCTTGTTTTAGATATTGCATACTTGTCTAATTCTTTACTTCAGAGTATTTTTGACTGCTTTCTTCATTGCTAACGTTTATAAATAAACGTTGATATGATGCGATTTTACATATCTTACAAAATAATAAATAAGTGATAGACAAGGGGCATATGTATTAGGCTGAAAGATCACTAAAGGTACTCCATTTTTAGCCTATTTAGTTTCTAGAATTAGCCACATTTTATCATCAAGTCGGGAAACAGGCCTTTATGAAGCATTCTGAGGTGATATAAAATGGTATCATACAGTATTCTAAAATCTCTGAATACGTTTTGTTCTTGCTAGTAGGCATATCTACAAGTTCAAGGTAACTAATACGCCTTCAGATAATGAAAACTGTAGCATTCAGTTCTGCAATGAAACAAGTTACTAGTTTAAATCATGTGAAAGTATACCAAGATAACTATTCCTTCAGCCTAATGACTAATTATCAGATAACATCATATTGGTCACTGTTTATAGAAAGTCCAGTGAACTAAACACAACCCCAGTCGTTGCGTCTTTAATTGTAGCACTTGCTAACGCAGGTAGAGGTTTTTAGGGTGATACGAATTTTTATTTCAACATTATAGACAGCTTTTGCTAAACACTACCAATGAAGACAAAATCCTAGTAAAAGGCGTTTTGTAGACTCCTTCCAACCACACTACATTACTTATGTTCCTTAAGAAAAAGCAGACAAACTTTAGAAACTAAAAGAAGAGTAGTCAAATGCCTTATAAATAAAATTTCATCATCTTTTGTGATTCAAATAATGGGAAATATTTGATTTTCTCAGGTGAATTATTGTATATACACAATAAATAGGCTAACAGCCATTTCTAGAGAAACAGTGATTGCATCACTTAAAACTGAATGATTAAATCTAATACTTAATAAATAACTTCAGTTAACATCTGGCATAACAATCTGACGATAAAGAGTAAGATATCATATAAGATTCAGGTATTACCCGTGGGGATTGTAGTAATACAATGACCAGGTTGGTAGTTAGTCTTTCTGATTCAGATGGCACAGTTGAGGACTGGAGATTCGTACGCTACTAGTTGAAATAATTCCGGCAGTCAGGCTTCCATTTGCACCTTTAGCCATCAACCTTAATATCAATACAAGAGTGTACCAGATGGCGGCACCGTCAAATAGTTATTCATTGTATTTTGACGAAACGAGACTTAATTTTAGAATGTAAATGAATGGGGCAAGTTAACTTGGTCGATTTCCTATCCCCAATAGGATCACTTTATATTGAGTCTGTCAAATTCAAGACTTATTATTATATTGTTATTATTTAGATTCTTTCCGTTTTACTTCCAAAATATCAATGACTACTTACCAGTATTTTTCTCTGACTGATTACCGGCAACAATCCATGACATATCCATAGCTTGAGCACCACTTTTAGAATCATAAATTGTCTTTGACTTTTGTACAGACTGTTTTATTTCGTCACAGTAATGTCCTGAGCTGTATACTTTGATATTATTATTGTTGGCATTTTTATTATTTATGTTACTATTAAATACTGGTGTACGTCCAACGATAGGTTGACCGTCAGAATAATTATTCGATACTGAATTTGAACTGAAACTATTTGATATAGAATCAAATGATCTACTGAAATTGCTTGTTGCAACAGCCTTGAATAAAAAAATATATATTATATAAATAAGACACAGTTGTATACTTGAAAAAACGATATTTCGCAGTACGTTTCTATGCTTTAATTAATTTAAAAAAACAGGGTTACTTTCTTTACATCTTACTTCTGAAAATTCACAATTTCAACCAACTATGTAGTGATCGCTCCTAGTTTTAAGATATTTTCTAATAACTCTAGTATGAATACTGCTTTGCTCATATTGTTAGAATAGCTCGTGACTTACCCACCTTACTGGTAAAATGTCAAGCCATACTGATTTGAATCTCGGAGAGAATGTAGATGTCAAGTATTGGTTTTGTAGGGATTTTGTTTGATTGCATGGAGGATTTCATCATGAGCTGACATCAGTTAGAGAACCACTGGAAAACCTGGGAGTACTGGATAGCTGTTTCCTCAACCTAGTTTAAGACTCTTAAGCAGTAAGCATCCACCGTCAGGTTTCGAACCAAAGACATTCTGGTTACAAGACGAACTCGTAGACCATCGAGGCACCGGGACCCGATCCAATGGTCCTTGAATTCTAACCAGAAGGTCCTTGGTTCGAACCCCAGTGGGTGCGTACTGATGAAGAGTCCCAAACCAGAATGTAGATTCTTTCAAGTTTGTATGTATTTCTAGGCTATGATTCCGAACAAATATATTGTTAATAGATTTCCACTGACTGGCAATAATTATCTAATACCTAGATGAAATGACCATAATATCTGTGCTCCAGGAGTAATGGTATAAATGAATTGTTCTTATTTCCCAGCTGGTTATAGATGACAGAGATAACAGATCGTTCCAGAAATACGCTTGAGAGGATAGTGAATCCAAATATATCTATGTGATTTATTATTATTATTGTATCCTTTAGTTCCTAGAGGAACATAGGGCTTCAGCTGCTCACCTCCATTGCCTTCTGTTTTCTGACAACTTTTCCACCCCGCTCCAGGTCTGTCCACATGCTTTCACCTCCTCCTCGCATGACCTCCTCCAAGTCACCCTTGCACTGAGGACCAACTCGCCGCCTCTCTTTCGGGTTCCACTCGAGGGCTTGTCTAGTGATGTCACTTAATGGTTTCCTCAGAGTATGGCCAATCCAATCCATCTCCGTTTCTTCCTGCATATTTGTTTCACAATCGGTTCCTGATTGGTTCGCTCCCAGAGATCGCTGTTGCTGATCTTTTCTGGCCGGCCATCTGATCTTGAGTATTGAGCAAAGAGAGCTGTTAGTGAAGGTCTGAAGTTTGTTTGAGATGCTCTTTATGACTCGCCAAGTATCTGATCCGTATAGTAGCACTGACTTTACATTGGAGTTGAAAATCCGGATCTTATTTTTCATGCTTAGGAGTGCTTTTGATCTCCACACAGACTTAAGGTGAGTAATGAAAGCTTGTCCTGCTTTTCCGATTCTGGCTTTGATATCCTCGTCAGTTCCGCCTGTAGTTGAAACGATGCTTCCTAGGTAGGTGAAGGAGGTTGTTTCTTTCAGGTTCCTCCCATTTATGCTGACTGTCGTCCGTTGTTGTTGTTGCTGTTGGTGTTGGCCAGGAATCTTAATCACCTCTGTTTTATCTATGTTCACCTGAAGTCCTATCTTTGATGCCTCTATCTCCAACTTGTTGCTTTTCACTTGCATGTCTTCCGATTTGTGGGAAATCATACATATATCATCATCGGCGAAGTCCAGATCTTCCAAGTCTTTTGTGTGAGTCCATTTTATGCCCGTTCCCTCGTTGGTTGCCGTTGTCTATCGCATTATCCAATCTACTGCAATCAGGAAGATCATTGTGATTTAAGAATACTTTAATCTTCAATTTTAATTTATTCTTTATTGTTTGAATAGAACATAGGTCTTCAAACTTCAGCTTTAGAGTTTCTTTAACAGTGGTGTCTTTTTTACAGAGTGAGGTTGCTAGCCTCTCAGCTGACCTCCCTTCTTTACCAGGTTTACTACTGACTAACTGAAGTTTAGGAGTGTATCAGCCGGGAATCAAACCATGGGCCGTATAAGGCGTGTCCGCCAAGCAATCTAATCCTGGATCACCTATGCAACGATTTAAAAATGTTTCATATGTAAACACTTCACTATATTAGATGGATGGAGGCAGGAAGCCTTCGATCTAGGTTTAATGTTAGTTAGCATTCACAAGTCACCAAGGTGTACCTGCAAACTCGAGGGAACATAAGTTCCCAATGCAGCAGTCATAAACCTTACCACTGGCCTCTTTAGGCTCGTGACTGACCTCCTATATGACAGTAATGCACATTTCTTTTGATTGAACACTAGTCAGTAACTAGTGTAATGTTTCGTCTGCAAAGCGTGTCTGCGACTAGGTCAGACTGGGCTTCCTGCAAAATGCCTCCAACCATCTAATACCAACAGATTATAGTCCACCGCGATGATCAGCTACCTAGAATGGTGGCCACATTGCAAACGTGACTGATAGGATTCAGTTTGCATCAAACGAAGGACTAGATACACACATGCGTCCTCGAGCTAGAGCAAAACGTTTACTCAGGAGCTCATGCAGGCGAAGACTTAGACCAGAAACTACGCCATTCCTTCGGAGAATATGTACAACAAGTCACTGAGAAAGAATGCAACAAGACTAAAGCAGGTCTGTTCAAAAGCCTAAAGCCTACAATTAATACCGAATCTCCGTTTCCAAGCAATCCAGAAAAGTACATATTCAATCTTTCAGACATCACACTGTCTACTACCCAACTAGGGACACTATCTCCAGGTCCAAAATTCTGCGTAAAACCACCAAATATTGACAATCTACAATGCCAGGTTCAGTTCAAAAATGTAATAAACCAAACTTACGATCTCACACCCACATCAGATCAAAGCATACAACAATTCAAAGCATCAATCTTCAACCGCTGTCACAAGTTTATAAATACCAAACCCAATGGAAGGTCCATTTTTAACGAAGAGGCATTATAGGCAGCTAAAAGAACTTATGAAAAATGAAGAGATTATAATATTACGTCCTGGTAAAGGCAGAGGAATCGTAATCATGAATCGCAAGGACTATATCAGTAAAATGCTGACTATACTATCCGATGAATTCAAATTCACAAAACCAATTAACGAGAAAAACATGACCGAACAGAGTGAACAAAAACTAACGGACACATTCCGTAGGCTAAAGACTGAATCTTTCATCAACAATGAAACGTTCGAATCCCTAAGACCATCTTGCTCAAATATACTACGACTTTACGGACTCCCAAAAGTACACAAGAAGGATATCCCTCTTCGAACTATCCTTGACATAACCGATTCGCCTTATTACCGCACAGCCCAATGGTTAGCGGACCTCCTAGGCCAAAAAGAGTCTCTTCGCTGAACGTTTTCTCTTTTTCGTATGACTCAATGGGATTTTCAAGCTACAAACACATTACACTAGTTAGTGACTAGTGTTTCATCAAAACAAAAAACTTTGGTTTTGAAAATGAAGAAAAATTGTTTTTGCTAACTATTTCTTGATATTATTCGAAGAAGTGCACGGAGTTTTCACAGTCTACCACTTTTACATTTCTTAGAATTGTCTAATAAATTTACTGTAAGCATTCATGCCTAATTTATATACTCACTGATATGGGACAGAAAGATCTCAATGTACAACGTTTTTCCCCTAAAACTTACAAATGGTTCAATAATAAAAATAATGATAATAATTTCTCTGTCGATTCTTTTCTAATTTCAACGGACACATAAGAAATCTAATATCAGTAAATGAATAATCCTTTGTATAAATTAATGCGCATGTCGGATAAAAAGGCGATATAGACAAACATATATGCGCAAAAGTATGTTTAAATAGGTAATAAAAGCGATTTGACTTGATGATAATTAATTTTTATGATTACTATTCATTCTTTATTATTCTATGCAGTCTACAGCTAGTAGACGTATACAATCGGATTGTGGAATATTCACATAAAAAGCTTTGATCCTTCTTTATTTTTTTTCAGCGCTATTCATCTTATTATTAATATTGTTATTGCTATTATTATTAATGAAGTATGCTCATTCGCCTCATTTTACTTATTAATGTTGTCTTATTTATTTGTCTTTTTTGCTCATTTCGTATTATTATTATTATTACTTTATCCTATCAGCATTTCTTATTCTTTTCACCCCTTTAATCAGAATACCTCACTATCCATAAAACTAATTAGATTATACGCTTAGCTTTCAATATTAGTTATCTTAGCAGGCAAAATGAAAATATAGAGCGAAGCACATATTTGTTTGTTTTCTCTTATCTTATTGACGAACTGGTTGATGCTGCTGCTGATGATGATGGCGATGATGGCAAGGAGTAGGATGACGAGGATTATCATTATTATTATTAATAATAATATTACTATCGTTATTATTCCTTGTATTATTATCCATTTGTCAAAAGCAATCATGTTATATGTTCTACTTAAAGTAACTTTTGTAACAAGAGAAATAACAGTGATACACTCGGTTTATCAGTTACTCATCAACAGTAAGTAGCAAGTGTTTACTTAAGGAAACAGCATTGCCAATGAAAATGAATAACATACAATAGGAAACATGAAACGAAGGATCGTAGCATTGAGAAATATCATTTTCAGATAGAAGGAGGCAGTAAAATACTTCACTTCAAAGCATATATATATCTTTCAGCTTATAGTTAATTATTATAAAGGCTGGAAGAAAAAGTAAACTAAAACTGTGTGATATACACAATTCTAACCACTACACTGTGGAATATTTTTATATATATAATGGGATAAGTCCTTATAAAACTTGTTGTATCAGTGAGGCCCCTATTATTTTTTGAAGTTATGTTCAGAAATCTGATGTCAGATGAAATTTATGAACAGTTAGCTTTGTAACCACATTTTTTTGTGAATAAACGACGGATACTGGGGTCTGAGAAGATGTACAGACACGTCACATGATCTGTTCATCAGGCTTCAACAAAATAAACAGTTATTGGCTCTAGTGTATTGTTGCAAGGTGTTGAGAAAAATCCTGTCGTATGAAAACAAACCTATATCGGCGGGATCAGCCAACAGATGAATTCTGAAAAAAAAACGTTTCAATGAACTAAACCTAAAACTGGAACTCTAAGATTTCTTCATTGTCTTAAGTTACAGAAATAAGTGAAGCCCAGTTGAGATTGTCAGTGTTCCACCAATCACTGGCTATTTACCAATAATGTAGCATTTCAGGGATCTCGATTTTTTTAACTCCTTGTTGTCATGAAGAGTATTTTAGTAAATCACTTTTTTTTTATTTACAGCTTGATTCCATACTGTATTTTTGGTACAAGTATGGAATTTTCAGCATGGATATCGGTAGCCCAAATTTTGCCGGCCGACCATATATATCAGGTATGCGCCGGTGTGGGCTCGAACCCCGGACCATGTGCATGGTCGGCGAGAGTCCTAACCACTGTGCCACCGACGCACTTTTAATTATGAAGATTCCAGTTGTTCATGGTGTGCCACAAGTGTTTATCAACCTCATTAAATCACTTGCTGTTTGACAATGCCACATGTTAGGTGATGTATAATGGAAAATTCAGAGAGGTGTTTGAAAAGGAGACAAGTGTAAAATAAAACTGCCTATTATTACCGATGACATTCTTGAGTGTGGTGGACTGAATTATGCGGAAGACCTTACACAGGGAGTGAGAAGACAGAAACACACTGACTTCCGATAAGAAGACTGTAGAAGATTTGGATTTCGCGTGTGGATGGCTTATGTTCAGTGTCACATAAACTCGAAGACTTACAGGCGAAAACCAACAAACTGGCTGAAGAGGTTGGCAGCGAAGGGAGACAAGACTTTAGGTGAACATAGAAAAGACGGAGGTGATGAAGATAACCATCAAACAGCAACAGCAACAATAACCGGTAGCAATCATCACCAATAGGAGTGATTTGAATGATGTGACTTCCTTCACTTATCTAGGAAGCACGGTTTCAACCACAGGCAGTTGGAACGGTCGAAGATGTCAAATGCAGGTAGAATTGGAAAGGCGAGAAAGGTCTTCATCGCCCTGAAACAAGTTTGGAAAAGATTCGGATTTTCAATGTCAATGTGAAGTTAGTCAGTCCTTCTATATGGATCAAAAACTCGCACTGCGTGTCACGAAAAGGATTCCCAACAGGTCACTGCAGAATTTTATCACAACTACCTTCACAGGCTAACTCCATACTGAAGATCAAATAACCGGTCAACCATCCAGAAAGAATTAGCAACAAGAAGCTCTGGCTGGGCACAAACCAACCAAGAACCGATTGCTCAAAAAATATGTAGGAGAAAATGAAGATGGGTCGGGTATATGTTGAGGAGATCGTCAAGTGACATCACACTCAATGCAGGACATCGTTCGGATGGAATCCCAACAGGAAACGGTGAGGGGGTAATCGCTACGAGAGTGACGTGGAGGAGATCGTGTGAAGAGGAGATGACAGACTATGAGCAATCGTGGACCAAAGTGAAGAGGACAGCACGAAATAGGACTAAGTGGAGGTGCGCTGTTGAAGCCCTATGCTACACTTGGAACCTAAGAGAACAGTAATAATAAAATAACTGTCTCTTGTGAAAATATCTTAATCATTACCTAATGTGTTTAAAAAAAAATGCTTTTCCTACTGGCGTTCAATTAACCAAAATTATTTTTGTGGGTGTAGTTAATCAACTAATGATTTCTTGGCATAAAGATAAGTACATTTCGACGAAAAAAGAATTGTTCCTTCCAAATGTATGCTAATGATATGAATGGCGACAGTAGAGAACAAGACGTTTTCTATGGAAATTCTTGATGGATAAATTGAAAACTGAGGTTTGACTGAGTGTTCATCTATAAATGTGATTCACTCGTTTATAATTTCAAGCCTAACTCATCCCTTTTCTGGTCTATACGTTTGAGTATCCTAGGTATTTTTTAAAGATATTAATTACGTTAGTTCTTATTGGTAGATTTCATAGTGACATTGAAACAGCTGTCACTGACATTTCACAAAATCACTAAGTGGTTAGTTCAGCTAATACTGGAGTACACTTTATCCAAAACTAGACGTTATTCATATTCACAAAATAAAAATAACATCCAGTCAATGGGAAAGTTAGTGAGAATTGGAAAATGAAGATAGATTTAACAGTAATATAGTCGAAAATTCCCTCATTTCACTACTCACCTTTACAAGTGTACATTTTCTCGATAGAGGTGGTTGATTAAGGCATTCTGTTTGTTTATTAATTATTTCACCGGTCATTTTGTTAGCTGCTTGTTCATTCTGCACAATACTAATACCACCACATGTCACAATAGCACTAGTAGGAATCGATAAAGAGTTATTAGTTGTTGAGGAGAAATTTGATTTCCGTGCTATATGCAATATCACTTTATCAGGGAAATGCTGTAACATACGCATAGCCTGTGTAAGTGTATGACCATTATGCAATGTGATACCATTTATAGCTAGTATACGATCCCCAGGTTGAATTAAACCACATTCACCCCCAGGATCACCAGGATTGATTGAATCAATTAAAACTGGGATATCTGGTGCATCATCAGTGCCGCATATTGTAATACCCCAAGGGCAATCAGGTGATTTTCGTCTTAATATCACTTGTACAACATTCATATCAGGTTCTACAAAAGAAGGCAAAAACAAATAAAATCAAATTCATTCATCTTAGAGATTTATTGGATTGTACGATTAACAGAGCTTCAGGAAAGATAACTCAAAATGATGTAATTAGATTCAATTTTATTCAAAACAAAGTTTTGTTGATAAACTAATAGATTCTCTGAATATGATAAAGTATTCGCTCGAAAGCCTAAGGTCTTTTAGTTACTTGGAACAAGTTAATCAATCATTCCGAAGAGCATATATTTGAGACACTTCATCCTTGGAGACTTCTCAAATCATATATAGAAATTCAAATTTAAGTAGTTAATCTCACACACACACACACACTCTGATGTAACTCTGCAAATTAGTAGAAATTTACATACTGTTTTTTGAGATATCCGGAAAACACTCAGAATTTAACAATACGCGTATAATTAGTTGGAGGGTTTGATCATGAGCTGACATTGGTTAGAAAACAAGCTTGGAGTAGTGGGAAGCTATTTCGTCCCAGGTTGGGTATCTTCATCAGTACGCACCTACTGCCAGAGTTAAAACACAGGACCTTCTGAATACAAAGCCAGCAAACTCGTAGACCATTAAGCCATTGGGATCCAATCCAATGATCATTTCATTACATTTAACTTCTGCCTATTCACGACAAAGAGCGATCACTTCGCAATGTCTTCATCGATGAGTATTTGTCCTCACCTCCCACCTGCTGTAACTTACTGATCACGGCTTCCCACTAGAAATCCAGATAACTGCCTAAATAGGGCCAGTCGCTAGTGAGCATCCGATGAATTTTCAGGTATTGGTTTTTTGTAGGGATTTTGTTTGATTCGTCGGAGGATTTCATCACGTGTATATATGACTAAATCATGATACTTATTGATCACTGTGGAAAGGTTAATCGACTAGTTTCAATGAGCAACAGAAGCTTGACAGATAAGCAGGTAAACTTTGATGATATCAGGCTACCTAAAGCACCTTGTGCTGTATACTAAATGGAAAAGAAAACAGAGTGCAGAAAGCGTAGATCGGAATCAAATCTATTGCCGCTTGTCACTAGGTGCATTTACAATCACGCGAAGAGCCATGTAACCCTGTGACTTGAACCTGAATCACACATATTCTACTACTAAGCATTTCAGGTTAAGATTGGTGTCTTTTACGTATGAATTATATATATATATATATAAACAAGACATTTGACATTAACCACTATGGCTTTCTAATTATATGTATGTTGTTGGAATTCTATGATTCAAGTGTGAGTCGGCGGCACAGTGGCTAGGACTCTCATCGACCATGCACATGGTCCGGGTTTCGATCCCCTGACGACACACACCTGATATCAATGGTCGGCCTGCAGAATTGGCCTACCAGTGTCACATGTTGGAAATTCCATAGCTGTACCAAGAATACTGTGTGGAATCAAGCTATAATTTAAAAAAAATAAAATTAAAAAAAATCAATACACACTCCAAAGTGTCAAGCACCGTTGTGTCATTTCTACTTCCCATAGATTTTGTTAAAAAATATATATAACACTTAACAACTGCAGGGAATACGAGTCGGGAACTAGTTAGCAAACTTTTTTTATGAGGACCATTCAGGTAAAGGGAACTAGTAAGCGATACACTGACTTACACGTAGGTATTTAAGTGTTGGTTTGTAGGGATTTGATTGGTTTCAGGATTTCATCACGAGCTGACATTAGTTAGAGAACCATTGGAAAACTAATGTCAGCTCTTGATGAAATCCTGAAACCAATCAAATCCCTACAAACCAACACTTAAATACCAATGAGATACTCACTGGCGACTGGCCCTATTCAGGTTGGGTAGTTACCTGGGTTCCAGTGGGAAGTCGTGACCAGTAGGGTGCAGCGGGTTGGGTGTGAGGACAAATACTTGCCGAAGACTTTGGCTAGCGGTCGCGCTATGTCATGAATTGGCAGAAGTTAGAATTCAAGGATCATTGGATCGGGTCCCAATGGCTTAATGGTATACAAGCTCGCCTTGTAACCGGAAGGTCCTGGGTTCGAACCCTGATGGTGGGTGCGTACTGCTGAAGAATCCCAAAGTAGGACGAAACAGCTGTCCAGTACTCTCAGGTTTTCCAGTGGTTCTCTAACTAATGTCAGCTCATGATGAAATCCTTACACGTAGGTACTTAGGCTTGCTGGATGGTTTCTGATCCTTCATTTTTTCATGGTATTAATTCTTTTTTTTTAACAGAAGTTTATTTAGTGATATTCAGTCTTATTGTTCAATCGTAGGGGGAGATTCTTCGAAGTATCAACGCGTAAACTGATAAAAATCTGTCATATGTAAATACTTGGAATTGATAGTGTTCTCTGAGCTCCTTGGTTTAATTGCGGAGCTTTCATCGTCTTTCTGGACGACATCTTCAGCGCAGTATTTAGACGATGAAAGCTCCGCAATTAAACCAAGGAGCTCAGAGAACACTATCAATTCCAAATCATCCACCTGAGTTACAAATCTTTTCTATTATATGTAAATACTCTATCCGTTTTAGATGCTTATCATCACAATTCGTTGTAAAGATAATTAATCATGATAACTGAAACTGTTAGGAAAATGTTTGCAGTAAAAATTAGCAATACTTTAAATGTTTTAGAAAATTAATCCCTAAAGTGTTAAGAATATAAGGTAAAGGCATGTAATTCCTATTGATTATTAGTATGAGGATATGAAAATCAGTGAAATTAAATCCTGGAGATCACAAGTCGAATCAGAATGCTCTCAAAAGTAAGGTTTATACCTAGAGGACTTATTTCACTATTAGCTTTTATGCAAACGACTTGCTAGCTTTTGAAATCCATGCAAATTTCTAATATATAATCTTCAACCCTTGAGTCTATTTTTTTGAGAGATGGCGACTAGCTAGGCTCATTCAGTCACCTGTGGAATCTGTCACTCTCAAATGAAGGTAAATTATGATCATATCGTATTCTCACGAGTTGGTCACGGATTGATATCGGTTAGAGAACCATTGAAAACGAGTGAGTACTGTACAGACCTGATTCATCCTAATTTTGGAATATTTACAAATACGCTTCCACCACCAGGGTTCGAACCCAGGACCTTCCGGTTACAAGGCAAGCTTGTATACCATTCAGGCACTGGACCTGATTCAACAGCCAGCCAATGAATTCTAACTTCCACCAATTCGCGATTTTAGCCCAACCACTAACCAATGTCATCGGTGGGAGATCCATCCTCTCACCCCTGACTGGATGGACCTCACTGGTCAAGACTTCTCACCACAGCTCCAGGAAACAACGTCGTGTCTAGTACTCCTTGGTAATCAATGGTTCTCAAACTGATATCAATCCATGATCAACTCGTAAAAACAAGTCTAATCCTTACACATCGATTATTGAAATGCATATCATATTTTTAAAATAACAAAGGCTGGAAATCTTTCGCTTTTGGATTCACGTCTAATGTCTAAATGGTGATGTAACCACCTCTGAACCAAATGGGTCTCTGTTATGTACATAACGGAGATACAAATAAGCAAAGGTGAAAGTTTCACAAAAAAAATAGGAATGTGGAAGTCTACAGGAACCAAATCTTAAGGATAGCGTTTTACTAAAAAAAACACTGCTTTCATTAAAGTTTTTCCGAATTATATTAGTCTACACGTTTCTCTCAGTAGAAGAATTTATAGATGGGTTATTATGAGGTGGTCAGTTAACATTAACAGAGCTGAACAAAACTGAACAAAAGTCAAGTTAACAACAGTTGTAATGAGGGATAGGAGAAGAAAATATAATACAATTAATAAACAAGCAAGCAGGAAAGCGGTGAAACAAAAATTACGTATTTGGTGTTAAAATATGTGAGGTCGACTGTAGATTTAATGACTGAAAAAACTTCCTATGAATGCATAATTAAGGTCTTAACATGTGAACTGCCATTTCATTCTACAGTTTGAAGAAGTTTGAAATTCGTACTCTTTTAGGAAGGTTCTCACGTGTTCTGTAGATGACTTTGAGGTCGTTTTGCGGGTTTGCTTGGTGTCCAGATCTGATCAAGTGTCGCAGAATAGAGCGTCGGATGGATCTTTTCTATCCTTTATAAAACACTGACTGTGGGGAAGTGTGTCGATGATACGTTTGAATAGCAAATCCTGGTTGCAACATACATACATAGCCTCACACAAACAGGTGAACTGGTAGATGCATATTGGTGACATGTGTAAAAGTTATGTTCGTAAAATCTCAGCAGAATATAAATGCGTAATTCCCTGAAGAAATTCGGACCAGTTTGCTGAAGGAAACGTTGGAACTAATCATTTTAATTTTCCTGACATTTTACAAATACAACTTTTACATATATCTTATTGTCTGAAAAGATAACTGTGAATACTTCACGAGTCTCCCATGTTGTGTTATTGCTTTTTAGAAGGATAATCAATATCTAAGAATGATTGAATGACCTTTGTTCAGCTGAGGTGAACACCAACTTTGTTTATAATTATATTTTAAAAAAAGGCATGTTATTTTACGCTTGTAGATGACAGACGTGAACTTGTTATTTTTATTTCTTTTTCTGTTTTCATTATGTCACCGTTGTTTTTACTTTGTTTAACATAACTAGGAGCGGTGAATTGTTTTGTTCGTTGAATAGGTGGGAAAAGAGCTAGAATGTTAAAGAAATAATCTGTATGTTTCCCTTCCTTATTCCTCTTCAAACTAAGCACCTAGTAATATGTCAAGAGTGAATAAAGCCCAAAAAATCCGTTAAATAAGATGAAATATGCACTAAATACAGTTTGTTTTGACCAATGCAATGTTTAGTGTGTAGTAGTACATCGGTTTACATAGAATGAATTTTGTGTATATCATTCCCTTCCTTCCCTTTCAGTTGCGTTATGCGTGACTACAGTCACTAAATGAAATCAGAATCTGAGCAATAGCTATTTTACAATCGCACCTAGTCAAGCAATTTAGCTTACTTGAGCAAAGCTTATCCGCAATCTTAGTTGTAACAGTAAAGCGATACATCCTATCTTTGTGTTAAGCTAATTTCATTAAATATAAACACATAGTAGCTTAGTGTCTATACACTGAAAGAAATTTTATTTATTGTGACATGCTAATCATAAATCAGGCCTATCACTAAAAACTAAAGCTGTGGTATTTTACAGGTGGCTGTCGGTTACATACATTCATCCAACTAATAAAATGATATGAAAGATAGTCTCTAGTCAGGTTAATTTTACTGTGACGATTAAGTATATACGTGGAGGCTTTATTACAATTCATAATGAAGGTTGACATCTGCAGTCTGCATGACTTAAATGATTGTTATTGCATTAACACACTTCTTTTTATTACGATCAGTCAGTATTATTTATTATTATTGCCTAAGGTTCCAAGTGAAACATAGGGCTTCAACAACAAGTCTTCATTACGCCCAGTTCTCTGTGGTAGTCTTCATCTGGACTAATGATTTCCCATAATATCTCATATCCCAGTCACACGATCTCTCCTATATCATCCTTGGTCACACGTCCAACTTGTCTTCTCCCATTAGGCTATACTTGAGTGTCTGGTGCCCATAGTCATTCATTGATCTCCTTCTCCACGTGTGTCCTATCCATCTTCATTTGCTTCTGCATATAGGTTCTTGGTTGGTTAATTCGAAGAGTTCCTTACTGCTGATTCTTTTTTGTCAGCTGGTCTTCAGTATGGAGCCAGAGCAGCCAGCTGTTGAGGAAAGTATGCAGCTTGTTGGAAATGCTTTTGGTGACGCAGTGAGCCTATGAATCATATAGAAGAACTGACTTGACATTAGTTCTGAACATTTGAATCTTGTCCCTTATCCTGAATACAGAAGATTTCTACACTGATTATCCAAACTAATGAAGGCGTATCTAACTTTCCAGATTGTGGATTTAACACCCCCGCCCGTGCCACAGGATTTAGCTGGAACGATACTGGCTAAATTGATGCTTGTTGTTATTGTCGATTGGTTATCCTCATCACCTTAGTATTCGTTGTTTCTCCTTCCAACTTTTTCGTTTTCACCCTTGAATCTTTGAGTTTGTGTGACACTAAAAAAATAAATCTTCTGCAAAGTCAAGATCTTATAAAGTTTTTTTTATTGACATTACATATTCCTGTCAGTCAATGAGCTCATTATAATGTAGCATACATTGAACCTTTGAACTTTTGTTTCAACGCACTCACCCACTTTTGGCACTACTCCATCTTTTGATTTGTGACTCTCATGTACATACTAGATTCGCTCTCTCGTTGTGCTTTCATTCAGCGCACTCTTTGAGCCTACCAGATAAGTTGTAAAACACCTTTATTTATCAAAATTTGATATTCCATTTATGTGTAAAATACAACTCCGTCCCAGACACACTTCTATTTCAAATTTTTTCACTGTGATTTCGTCCATCAGTACTTACACGTTAGATAGAGTACTGCTAAGGTTATAAAGCGGTGAAGCTTTTGGTAAGTGCGGTTATTTTGAAGTCTACCTTAAGTCTAGTCTAACACTAACAATAAGTTAGAAAAAACGTTGAAAGAAGTAACAAAACTGGTAAAAAAATAGCCTTCGTATGACTGATTACCGTATAACATTCGTAGATGAAAGTGAAATCAGCAGTCAAAAAGAAGTCTCACAGACAATCATTGGATATAAACAGCCAATTATAAAAAAGGCTAGAAGAATGCTGATAACAGATAAAAGACCTGAAGTATTTATTGTCAACAGGAGGTGGAACATTTTCTGCTTACCCAGCTTGTTACGAACTTGCATCGATTAGTTTGCCAACCTCAACATATATTACATACTCGAGTAAAAATCAACTTGAACAAACTTTCTTTCTCACTTCAAACATTTTATCAAAGTTTTGTTGGAAATTATATATATATATATATTACGGCCTGTATATCATTAGTTTATGTGAATTATTTGATATTACTGATAGGATGACCAAAAAAATGATAATTCTATGTCCCTAAAGTAATTTGAAATCTAACAAAATGTTCAGCAATCTTTTTTTTCATTTGTTGCCTGTTTTAGTTCTTCAAATTATTCTAAAAAAAGTCTTCATGATAACCTTGACCTAAAGTCCGATTTAACAATCTTTACAGCTGGTTGAATATGCATATATATCTAATTATCTGATTATATATGAAGTTGTAAAGAGAAGGGAGTCAGAAATTTGAAGCAATGCATTCTGAAAACCAAACTTTGAAGAGAAACATTTTCTCCATAGAAAAGTAATTAGACTGATTGAATGGATTAATATATATATTTAATAAATCATCTATATAACAGAGATACTATGCATGATTAGACGGCGTTCAATCTAAATACAGTTTACACTTTTCAGCAACAGGAGTGAAAGTTTTTCGGAGTAATCTGATTATGATGAAGCTAAACAAATGTCATCTACTTAATGCAACAAATAAATCGTGTCATGGGATGTTTCTGATGATTCTATCTTTATGGTTATGGAATGTATTTAAACTGGATTTAGTCTATTTGAGCACTGAGTATATTTTGTTTATTTTATATGCTTAAATACAGTTGCTTCAGGAACTGACATTATTTAGAGGACCACTAAAGTCCAGATGGTACTAGGCGACCGTTTCGCCCTTGTTCATCAGTACGTATACATCACTGTAGTGGGAATCGAACCCATGACCTGGAACAGAATACACAAGCTTATGAATTCTAACTTTCACCCATTCGAAATCTAAAGAACAACTACTGGTCAGTGTCACCAGCAAGTATATGCCTTCGTACCACCCAATCAAGTGAACTCCATCAGCCAGGACTTGTTACTAAAACGGTTGTCATCTTCAGCATGTAGTCAGTCAATTTTGAAGATTAAAATGATTTTCACGTGATTGCTTTGAGTGATTTGGTCGATTTCAAAGTGGAACACGAACTTGCATTCGTTAGAGAACCATGCGAAATCAGGAAGTACTGGGCAGATATCCTGTCTAAGTTTGGAACTACTCAGCAGTAACGCAGCTCTCCTTGGAACGCAAATATACTGGGTTTAACTCCCACTGCTGTGGTAGATGAGAACTACCGAAACGTCCAAAACTAAAACGAGACATCTGTCCGGTACTTTCAGGCTTCCTATGGCTCTCTGATAGATGTTTTTTAGTAATATGACTCAAAATCTACCAAATCAGTGCAAACCAACACTGAGAAAATTTTTATTATCGCTAAAGAACATACTGCTTATATCAACACAATTCACAGAAGTCCTTCTATACTTGGGGGCATTAAATCCAATGCATTAAATGTTAAGTGGTAATTATAAGAAAACCTAATATTCAGCCTAAATATGGACACTGTCTGTTGTTTGAAAATGTAACTTTTCAATTTTCGCACCACAGTGTCTTATTCAATTGTTCAATAGTTGAACCATATGATTTTTTGTATGTTCAGTTATTCTACGAATATACACACACGATATGGAAATTCTTTATTTTTGTGTAATTATCAGTTTCAGTGTGTCACTGGTCACTAGTACTTTAATACAATTCTAGAGCTACTGTAAACAACTGAAGATTTTGGAAGGTGGACATTATTCCCTAAATTATGAAAATCAGAAGAAATTGTATAGTAATTCACTTACCGATTGAAGAATCTAGTTTTAAATTCATGCAATGGCTAAGTACATTGTCTAACTCTTCTTGATTAAGCCTTTGACCTTTTACATTTTGGCAGTGATTAACTCGATGCTGATATTCTTGATGTGTAGGACTACCAGTGTTACGATCACCATGTTTGTATAGTAGTTTTCTTGTTTCTTCTGATTCACTAGGAAACAACTTTTCAATTGGATACTGTTGTAAAGGTGTTGTATAATGTTGATGTTGGTGTGGCTTACGTGTAGACTGACTCGGTGGAAAGGAGGATAGTGATGATGTATTATTATCTGAAAGCTTTTTCGCATCTTCATTTGAATATCCACGATCATCAGAATCTTCATTTTGAACTGTTCTATAATGTGTATCAGATTTTGTACATTTGTTAATTAGATTTTCATCGAAACTTTTTCGATAAGATGTTTTCTGTTGGTGTTGATGAGGATGATAATGTCGATGTTGTAGACCATCATAAGGATAATCATGCAAAGCAGAACTGTCTGATCCATGCTTGATTGTCATTCCCGGTGTAGTTGAATATGTATCCATCTTTTTTATTCTCAATACTATAATATCTTCATCTGGTGATTGTAGAAGTTGTATAGCCTCAGAAAGACTGCATGATGATAGATGAATACCATTGACGGCTAACAGGATATCACCAGGATTAATTGAACCACTACGACTTGCTACACTACCAGGTATAACTTTACTAATTAACAGCGGTTGTCCGGCTGTCTTATTGATCGATGCTAATTTATTTATAAACAATAAGATAAAAATAAGCACTTGTTATTTATTCAGTACGATTTAATGGCAAGTGACATGTGAATAAAAGAGTAATAATACTGAAATAGACAAAAGTAGTACACAGATAAACACTGAATACCGTCATTTCGAATAGCGTAGAAAATTTGAATTTTGCTGAGGTTTACGAATGTGTCTATATGATGAGTACTGGTGGGCGTAAAACTATGCCGCCCCTCAGACCCCAATCGAACAACACATTCTAACATTTAACATTTCATAAGAATGCATTACAGTACGCAGTTTGATATTATCAAATAACCTTTATTTTCATAGTGAAGACTGAATAAATAGGTCTAGGACCGAACAAATTTATTGATCGAAAACTAATTACCTATTGAGTTTGTGTGAGGAGGAGATGAGAGCTTAGGGAAAATCTGGCAGCCATTTGAAGAGGACTTCAGAGAACTAGGTGGAACGGAGATATGCTACTGAAGGCCTATGCTCTAATCTGAACCCAAGGGAATAATAATAACATGTTGGGATGATTATTAAGCAAGGTTAAGAAGGCTTCTGAGAATCTTTTGTTTTGCCAGATTTGTGCGTTTCACTCTGCTACGTAAATAGATACGTGCTTAGATGGTTGGAGGCTGTCGGCAGGAAGCCTTTGGGCACCAAGGTTTCGTGCTAGCTGGCACTCACCAGTCACCAAGGTGTATCTGCAATCGAGAAGGAACTCACATCCACTATGAAATTCAAACCAGCGTCGCCCAGTGAGTACAGCAGTCAGAGACATTGCCACTGAGCTATTCGGCCTCGCGATCGACCTCTTGTACGACAGTAGTGGATATTACTTTTGAATGAACACCAATCAGTAACTAGTGTAATGTATCGTCAGCAGCAAGGCGTATCTGCAACTTGCACGGAACTTAGGTCAGACTGGGCTTCCTGTCGATTGCCTCCAACCATCTGATATCAGCAATTTACAGTGCACCGTGCTGGTGAGCCACCTAGAATGGTGGCCACATTGCAAATTTGATTGATAGAATTCAATGTGCATCAAACAAATGACTAGGCATACACATACACATCACACGAGTTACTTACTAGTATCCAGTGAAAAGGATACGTGCTTAATGTAACTAACTGTCAGAGTACACATTTATATCTATGAAATATGATGGCTAGAGAGGATAAATTACCATCCTAATGAAAGTAAATCAACTATGTTTACAACATTCAACGGATAGGTGATTTATTGGTGTAAATTTTCACCTAGTCAAGCTCCTGGGAGGAAACTAAAAGTCACTCTATAATAAATTATCCTATGAAATTGATTTTTACTCGAAAAATGTTTTTAGAAACCAGTGCTAGTTCATTTTATATCTAAGTTGTAAAAATTGCATATTCTTCTTTATCATAAAATGACTGGTTGAACGGGGTTATTTTGAAGTGGAGCTGTCTAGCTGTTCACAAAATCGACTTATATAATAATAGCTCTAAGAACTTCTCAAACTTATGTCAATCAACTATAGGAGAATAGCAACACAGTAGCATTAACATGTTTTTGTTCGAATACCTTAGTTTAATTTACTTGTTTAGTAGTGGGTAGCAATGGAATCCAGGACACAAATGGGCTTCGTTTTATGTGAGAATCGTCTGCTAGAGACACATACAGTTCGATAACTGACAGTACTACCAAAATGAAACAGATAAATTCATTTTAGAGGCACCCGCGGAAAGTCACTAGTGAAAATAAAAATTAGTCTAATGTAACGTGTTATTTGTAACATAACATAACATAACATAAGCTTTATTCCAAATCAGTACTTGTGATACAGAATGGAATTCTCAGCATTTTACTACAATATTGCATCCAGTTTTTTACATTAACAATAAATAAAGTTCTACATAGTTTAAAGTTATCTCAACAACATATTAGTATGTCGGTAGCAAAGCCAAAATTAAAGTGTTTGAAGGTGTTAGAAAAGTAGATACTACTAGCATATTTACTGGCGTAAGCGATAGCAAAATGTTCGAGATGTACAGAGTGTGAAAGAACGAACAAGAATGTTTTAAGTAGAGTTTGCAAGGAAGAGAGAAACAAAACAGCACATAACAAAAATAAATACAGAATGAAGAGCGAGAAAACGTTGTACCTATAAATGATGTGAGTTGGAAAGACAAGATCCATTGGTTCTACTGACTATTTAATAAGTTAAAGGTTTCATGCCTGATGCATTCTTTATCGCACAGAACACGAGCTAAGTAGGGTATGGATGAGTTTTTGTACTTACTAGTGCGGGCATATAGTTTCCTATATAGGCTTCTTGTTTTCCCTGAAGAGATACATGGGGAGAGTTGTGAATGTAGAGGGTGTTGTGAGTCAGATAAAATGGATTTCGCCCATTTTTCACATGAGTCCATATGCCTGTCCACCAGAATATTAACTAGCTGGCTAAGTGGCAAGCTGCTTACCCTGCTGACAACCTTTAACATCCTACGTAATAAGGTATAGTCTTTCTTCAATAGCCCAGGAAAGACTAAGGGGGAGCAATAGAGAATAATAGGCAGAATACGGGAGTTAACAAATTGTAGGAGTAAGGGTTGGGTTACACCAGAATGTCTTAACTTCTTGATGTAGAAGGTAAGACGGTATATTTTCTTGGAAATCGTCAAGATATGAGACGACCAGGAAAGATCAGAAGATAGAGTGACGCCTAGGTATTTAATTTCCGACTTGGTTTCTATTTCACTGCCATCTATGTTGCACACCTCGTGAGTGCTAACCAGTTTGTTTAGGTCAGATTTATGCCTAAGGGTGAAATTAACTGTTTGGCATTTGGAGGGGTTTAAGGTTAGACCGTTTTCCTTGGACCATTGGCTAATTTCCGATAAGAAGCCATTTAGTTTAGAGCAGTCACTTTGACATTTGACAGGTAAAGGTACAGTTAGGTCATCAGCATATTTGACAAAGTTAATGTCATTTGAAGACGGTAGGTCATGTAGAAAGAAAGAAAAGAGAAGTGGGGAGAGTACAGCACCTTGGGGGACACCAGCTTCTGTGAGCACAGCAGAGGAGGATTGGCCTTTGTATACGGTGTACTGCATTCTGTTTGAAAAGTAGGAATGCAACCAGTTAGTGACCCAGGACTCGGTTTGTGTCATGGAGAGCTTATTTAGCAAGAGACTTCTAGGTACAGAGTCGAAAGCAGAAGTAAAGTCAAGAAACGTGCAGCGGACATATTTGGCACCTTTGTCTAATGATGAGATAATACTGTTGTGTAAGACGGCTGCAGCGTCTAAAGTACTCCTACCCTGTCTGTAGGCAAATTGTTTGGGGTCTTCGAAGCTTTTAAGGGAGGGTTCGAGTTTAAGAAGTACTAGTTTTTCCATGAGCTTTAGAAACGGGGAAGTGATGGCGATGGGTCTGAACTTTACGTTCTTGCTATTTCCAGGTTTAGGGACAGGGACTATTTTAATGTCTTTCCATGGAACAGGTACAACGTTTTCACGGAAAGAAGCATTTAGTATATTAGTTAGAGGAGAACATAAAGCATCTGCACATTGTTTTAGAACATATGCAGGTATGCTATCAGGGCCAAGACTATGTGAGGGCTTAAGAGTTTTAAGACATTTCAAAACATCGAGAGTGTTGAAGTATTGTAAAAAAATAGTCATTCGAAAGTTGTTTCGGAGTTAATTTGAATATTTCTGTTGATGCATAAAAGAAATACTTCACTGAACAAACGATATTATCATATATTCAGGTGTCTAGTAAGAATTATTACTACTTTTATTAGTATTGTTCACATTCTTTGTGATTAGGTGAGAACAAAGTTTATATTTAAGTCAGAGTGAGAAGCGTTTTGATGAAGTTATTGGAATTAGATTAATACACTGATTACTGCCATCGAAATGTTCTATTTTACACTTAGAATTAATGAGAAAGGTGTATACTTGTTAGTTAATAATGACCTTGACCTCATGCAAATATCTTATTACAACGTCAATTTAGTGCTGTAAGGGTATTCAGTGTTTCTACTCTTTCTGTTTATGTTTCAATGGTACAGTGCTTGCAAGCAGCACAGGAATTCTGGATTCGATTCACCACTAACACACTCTTAAACTTCACCTAGCATACCAGAGGTGAGTGAGCTGGCTAAAGAATAAACTTGTGTTAAGTAGGACACGGTCCCAATGACGGAAGGGTACACGACATCGCCTTATAACTCGAAGGTCATTGGTTTGAATTCCAGTGAGTACGTACTACTGAAAAGTCCCACACTAAGACGAAACAGCTGCCCGATATTCTCTGATTTTCCAGTGTTTTCCAGTGTTGGTTTGTAGGGATTTGGTTGTTTGGTTACAAGATTTTTATCATGAGCTGACATTAGTTAGAGGACCATTGGAAAACCTAAGAGTACTGGACAGCCGTTTCGTCAGCCCAGTTTGAGACTCTTCAGCAGTACGCTTCCACCCATCATGGTTCGAACCCAGTACCTTCTGGTTGCAAGGTGAGCTCGTATACCATTAGGCCACTGGGACCCGTTCCAATGGCCCACGAATTCTAACTTCTGCCAATTCACGACATATCGCGACCCTAGCCCCCCAGAAGTCGTGGCCAATAGGGTGCAGGGTGTGAGGATAAATACTTGCCGAAGACATTGGTTGGGGTCGAACTACGTCGTGAATTGGCAGAAGTTAGAATTCATGGGTCATTCGATCGGGTCCCAGTGGCTTAATGGTATACGAGCTCGCCTTGTAACCAGAAGATCCTGGGTTCGAACCATGATGGATGGAAGCGTACTGCTGAAGAGCCCCAAACTGGGCTGACGAAACAGCTGTCCAGTACTCTCAGGTTTTCCAATGGTCCTCTAACTAATGTCAGCTCATGATGAAAATCCTGTGTTTCTTTAACTGATGTTGACTTATGATCAGACGTGTAACCAATCGAAATCTTTGCAAGCTAACACTTGAGAAAGAAGGAAGTTGGAGCATTAGGCTAGTAACTCCACCTTATAAAATAAACATTATCGCTGTTGAAAATTCAAAGCCTCAAGTCCTGCGCTCTACTTAAAGCCTAACGAATGAAAACTAATTGTTCGTTTTTCTTAGTTAGGAATTATATACAGCTTTAAAGACTTAATCACTGAATGTGTTGACCTGATGTTAGTGCTAAATTTGACATAACTGCTAGGGACACTGGAAAAGACAGTATTATACATTAATCTGAAAATATGGTCAAATACAACACAATTAGAATTCAGTTGGTGGTTGGTAACTAGCAGTGGAATCCAGGATGCGCATTTCGTCCTATTTGGGACTCTTCGGATGTATGTACCTGAATTCCCCAGTAAGTGATGAAGTTCCCACCGAGTCTCGAGCCGAGGCCCATAGTTTCAAACGCTAAGGCGTTACCCACTAAACGACTTTGGCCACGAGAACCACCTCTTGTGCAACGGAGTACATTAATTACTTAACTGAGACCGAGCACTTCGGTCCAATCAATCTACGGGAAAATCTAAAACTCAACTAAATATAGCACACGTTTAAAACGCATAACTACTTCAAGTTTACTAGATAAATGTGATTATTATTATTATTATTACTATTATTTCAGTTAACAAGTAAATGAAGAAGCTTGTTGAAGAGATAGTAACTTAGAACTTTCTCCACTGTCCAATTAAATCAGTGAAGCAGCACCTGAATTGAGCAACCATCAAACTAATGACTCTGAGAATAACATCCTTTTGTGAAACAGGTGAATTAATGATGAAGAGTAAATAAAAATCAAGTAGTTTTAAGTGATCTTGACTTGAATGGGAAACTCTTAGTATTATTAAATTGTTTATTCATAAAAAGCAATTATTTTGTCTGAAAAATAATTCTGAACTGTTTTTCCTCTTACAGTGAATCACAAGTAAGCAGATACCACGGTTTAATTGTGTGAAGCTAAATGTCGTCGAATCCTATGATATATATATATATATATATATATATAACACAATATTTCTCACCTTGCAAATTAATACCCAAACTTGCTGATCTTCTAATCAGTTTAACATCGAAAATTCCAGTTGCTGGAACAACTGAATCCGCCACAGTATACTGTATCAGAAGTGTCAACGATTGAACACGAAAATATTTCTTTTCAAAGTCAATTGGTTGTAGATATCGTTGAATAAGTTCATCAATAGTTCTATTGAGTGTGGATTGACCATTGATGCATATTACTCTGTCACCTTCTTGAATAACACCAGACCTGTAAACGGAAATTTAAAAAAAAACACCGTTTTGCAGTCTACTCGGTATAGATACTTACTGTAGAAATGTAAACTGAATGTCACATCCAAAGAAAACCTTATTCTTTTGTCAGTTTTCAAAGTCATGTTGTCCAGAGGGAAAGTAGGTGACATTATTCCTAACTGCTACTGTATTCTGATATAAATGTATCAAAAGCGGATTACCACATCTTTGAATTTGAGCATGGTTGTATGTCCAAACTATTGAGGATAACCCAACTACTGATAAATATGTATATGTATATATATATATATATATTGCATGGGGGATTTCATCATGAGCTGAAATCGGTTGGAGAACCACAGGAAAACCTGGGAGTACTGGACAGCTGACTCCTCAGTCTAGTTTTAGACTCTTCATCAGTACGCACCCACTACAGCGTTTCTAACCCAGGACCTTCTGGTTACTAGGCCAGGGAGCTTGTAGACCACTGAGCCACTGGGACCCGATCCAATGGTCTTTGAATTCTAACTTCTGCCAATTCACGACATAACACAACCATTTTGCAATGCCTTCTTCGATAAGTTACTGCCTCATCTTCAGCATGCTGTACCCTACTGGTCACGGCTTCCGACTAAAACCCCTGGTTACTGTCTGAATAGGGCCAGTCGCTAGTGAGCATCAGATTAGTGGCTCAATTGTCTACGAGCTTGCTTTGTAACTAGAAGGTTTTGGGTTCGAACCACGCTGGGTGCGTACTGATGAAGACTCCCAAACTAGATTGAGGAAACAGCCATCCAGTACTCCCAGGTTTTCCAGTTGTTCTCTATCTGATGTCAGCTCATGATGAAATCCTCCATGCAATCAAACAAATCCCTACAAAAACAATATTTGAAAATATTGGAACCCGAAAGGGAGGCGGCGAGTTGGTCGTCCAAGGGTGACTTGGAGGAGGTCATGCGAGAAGGAGATGAAAGCATGTGGACAGACCTGGAGCAGGGTGAAAAAGTTGTCAGAAAACCGAAGGCAATGGAGGTGCGCAGCTGAAGCCCTATGTTCCTCTAGGAACTAAAGGATACAATAATAATAATAATAATTATATATCCATCAGATTGTGTGCCGATGTCTAACCATTGAAGATTTCTATGTAACCTCAATTTTAAAATCCATGTACGTGGAGGCTATTCAATTTGAAGTCAAATTGAAGTATGCGCTGAAGATGTCACCCAGTAGGGTGATGAAAGCTTCGCAAATTGACCATCCAGCTCAGAGAACTAAACCACATCAAAAGAATTAGCTTTAAATATTCTGGTTTCATGTGTAAGATGTCAATACAGTACTGTCATTTCTTGAGCTGTCTACACGCCATACATAACCATACATGTATTTGGAAATAGTGTTCTTTTACATTCTCAGTAGGTCATAGGGTTTCAAGCTACAGCTTTGAAGTTTCTGTTTATTTTCACGGAGTGGGGCTGCTAGCCTCAAGCTCAACTTCTCCTCTTCACCGATCTTATTACCAGCTTAGAGAGGCAAAAAAGCCAGTCGGCTGGAGATTGAACTCATGATCACCTGCGTGGTTGTCGAGCACTCTACCTCATACCACAAGTAAGTTGAAAGACGAAGAAACATCTCTTAAAAATCAATCAATGTTTGATAATTCACACTATACTCAGATCTTGGTATCGCCACATACATATACACACAAACCTGTTTGTGAACAAATCCAAGGGATCACTGAAATTCACAATATCACCTTAACTGGCCTAACTGTTAGTTATTTGACTGTACCAGTCCAAGAAGAAATTTCTCCTATCCATTTCCGTTTCCAGTGGAACATGGGGCTTTAAGTTATGGAGTTTAATTAGCAGTAATGTAGTTTTTATAAAATAGGTTTTCTAGGGACTCACAAAACCTTACCTCTTTTGTAAGCTGACTACCAGTAAGTAAAAGGCGATGAGGTTTAGAAGCATATCAGAGGGGATTCGAAGCTAAGCGCGTGTCTGGTTGGCACGCATTCTGTCACTGAACTATCACCATTGACTGACTGATTTCCGTATAGAACTATGTACCAGAGTTTAACAGTTCAAGTTGCCACATTTCATGTAGTACACAAAGCAGACAAAAGTTTGAAAAATAGACTTAGAAAAAGAAGGATTGTGTGGAAGAAAGAACAGCAACATAGAAAAACAATAAGGTTTATTAGACATGACAGACCGCAAAGAGTGAATCCAGCTGAGCCACTGTGAACCAAATCGTGCCACATCAGCTACTGGTTCTGAGAACCCTAAGGACCCAAACCAGGTAGCCTAAACCTCTCTATGCGGCTCAAACTAACTGTCAAACATTTCATGGACTGATTTCAAGTTTCCGTTTGACCTAATGCCATGTCAGATATCATTTTTTACCAAGGAAGATGATTGCCAGGCACGCACAACACGTGTCCCAGCCACCTCAGCCGATGTAGCTTCACAACTTTATCGCGTGACTGTGAAACTGCTTTAAACCTTAATCCAGAATGATCGAAATCGATACTGACACAATTAGTGTTCCTCTATATAGCTGCTAGATGCAAGTTTAAGAATTTGTGTCAACTATGCTAATTAAACGAAAGCAAGTTAAATAGGTTTATGCGCATTTCCACGTCAGTAAATGCAAATCATCTAATTACCACTCATAAATGATGCTTTCCAACAAAATTTCTAATCCTCACGACAGTTTTTATGAAAATTAACGAACATTTTCCATAATCACCAAAATCTTCCCTTCATATTTACTTTTCAAGTTGAAAGATGGCGAGAGAAAAAAAATTAGCGTAAACCAAGTAGTTCAGATCGTTTTGTAATCTCATTAATTCTGATTATTATTCCTTGTTTTTCTCATAAGATTTCATTGGTGTTATGTTTTAAACTTATTATTGTCAATTGCTATTAACAAGTCATATGTATTCGCCTCAAAGTGGATCTCTGTAGCTGTTGAACAGACTGTTGTAGATTGGAATTTTTAGCTTTAGAGTCCAACTGTTTTTTGTCGTCACTCACCTGATTAGTGTGATTACGGGGATCACTGAGTTGATAAAAGTGACCAGATGGACTAATCATATCCTAATACTGTTCCTCCTATTCTGATGCATAAAGTCATAAACAGCATCTGACTAGAGCCCTTGAAGACTTTGAGCTTGTATTATTTTCACCTTGATGTGAAAATGTGACTAATATCTAACCCATCATTATCAGTTCTACCCAATTCAGCCCTTCCCCACCACATGAAACCAATTTGTGTTATTTGGACATACTTTCATAGATTCCAAAATGGTTAAAATGACAAGAACCTGAAAATTCTGAAGATTACGGAAATTGAAACCTCAAAATGCCAACAAATCAGAAGAATTTTGTCTTTATTTTGCAGTTCAGTACTTCAATGATATAAGCAGATGTGGAGAAGTTTCGAGTTTAGATATTTCCTGCATATGAAATAACTGGAAAAACCAACCAAATCCCTGCAAACCAACTCTTGAAAATTATTCTGATGCTCGCTAGTGACTGGCGACAGGTCAGAGTTTCCTGGAGTTCTAGTTAGAAGTCATCATCAGTGTGGGCCATCCTGCTAGGAGTGGGGGCAACTACTTGCCTCTAACATTGGCTGGTTGTGGAGCTAAAATCACCGATTGATAAAAGTCGTAGTTCATGGGCCATTGAGTAGGGTCCCGATGGCTGAATGGCATACGAGCTTGCCTTGTAAATGGAAGGTCCTGGATTAAAAGCCTGGCGGTGGGTGAGCACTGTGAGGAGTCCTCAAATGGGACGAAATAGCTATCCAGTATTCCCCGGTTTTCAATGGTTCTCCAGCTGATATCAGTCTATAGTCAAACTTGAAAAACTAAGATATTGCTTTGTTACGATAATACATGAATCCAATGAAAAGACTGTCAACAATGTGACTAGTTGTCAATAAAACGAGTTGATATCTACAATTCGATGCGAAGAAAGCGCATCAATTTAGTTGACGTTATTAAAAACCAGGCGAAAAAATTACCCATACCAACAACAATAAAAGCAACCAATCAAATGAGCTTTGTTTTTTTCCCTCAGATTATTGCAATTAAATTTGAAATGTGTACAAATAATAAAACTTTGAAGCAATTTACCACCAGACTAATTAATTTCAAGTATTCACTATGAAAATGAATTATGTAAGTTTTACATGTTGTTTCGTTTTTAAAGAAAAAGGTAGAAGTATTCTTATTCTTCTTTTTCTTTAACCAAGAATATGAGAGTTTAAAAGTTAAACTAAGAAGAATAAATCACTGTGAATTTTTCAACATTCATGTCAATTTAGTGTTTCTGTATTGTGTAGAGAATTAACATGCATCATCATCATCATCATCATCGTCACAAAACTGATGCAAACTTTCCATCAACATCTGCCTTCATTACCTCGATAATGAAAAATTGGATGGCCTGCTGAGAAGGATAAGCAGTGATAAACTCTGACAACACACCAACCAACCCACCAAATATACTGAAGAAAGCAGAGGTGGACTAGATGTTCATTGAGGAGACTATCAAGTGACATCAGACGCCAGTTAAGCCCTCAAGTAGTACTGTGATGGGGAAAAACAAGTTGGCTGTCCAAGGTTGACACAGAAGATACCATGTGAAGAGAAGATGAAAGGTTCTGAACAATTATGGATCCAAGTAATAAAGATGGAAGTGAAAAGAATACCATTAGAGATGTGCTGCTGAAACTTTGTGTTCTACTCAAGATCCAAGGAGTGAATAATAGTGATAAAAGTTCAACTAGTATGAATGTCCAGACTTGAAAAGAATAACACTGGAAAATTCTTAGATGTCTGTTGAATCACTGCCATTTGTAATTAAGACTTACTAAGCTAAGAATGGACCTGCAAACAACAAACTCCGAACAGAGGCAACTGTATCAGGTCCCAGTGGCTTAGTGGTCTACGATTTCGCTGGACTAGTAACCAGAAGGTCCTGGGTTCAGATCCCGGTGGTGGATGCGTACTGCTGAACAGTCTAAAACTAGACTGAGGAAACAGCTATCCAGTACTCTCTGTAGGTTTTCCAGTGGTTCTCCAACTTGTGTCAGCTCATGATGAAGTCCTGTAACCAGTCAATCCAATCCTTTGCACGCCAGCACTTGAAACTCGGAACTATTGTTGCTGTATTTGGTAGGCATTTTTCATATCTTTCTGTCTGTTCATTTCATAAAACACTGTTTGCTAACCAACGCGGAGTATTCCACTAACCTCGAACAGTTAAAGTTCATTGAATCAATCAGCATAATAGCAAAATCTGACTCATAAACACTGTCAGACACTGAATATTGGAAAGCAACAGTCTAAGAAAATTGAATGTTATTTTAAAGCCATCAATAAACACTGAATATTTAATCCATAAGTAATCTATCCTGAACCAACGTGAAGAACCTAGAAGACCCGGATTTCGCGCGTGGATGATTTATGTTTGATGTCACACGAAATCGAACACTTACAAGCGAAAACTGACAAACTGATCGAAGAAGCCACCGGCGAAGACAGGACTCCAAGTGAACATAGACAAGACGGAGGTTATGAAAATAGCCAACCAACAACAACAACATCAGCAACATCAAGCGCCAATCACCATCAACAGAAGGGATTTGAAAGAGGCTACTTCATTCACTCGCTTATATAGGGAGCATTGTCTCAACTACAGGAAGTCGGAACGGGCGAGTATGTCAAATCGAGCGAGAATCAGCAAGGCGAGAAACACATTCATCAACCTGAAACCAATCTGGAAATCTTAGTCACTCAGCATCAACAACAAAATTCGGTCTGATTTTCAATATAAACGTCAAGTCAGTTAGTTCTTCTATGCGGATCAGAAACTTGGCGGGCGGGTCACAAATAATATTTCCAACAGCCCGTTGCAGACCTTTATCAACCAACAACTGTCTTTGCTTCAAACTGAAGATCAGATGGCCAAGGCGGAGAGAATCGCCAACAAGAAACAAGGAACTATGGGAACAAACAAAACAAGAATCAATCGCCAACCAACAAATATGCAGGAGAAGGTGGAAATGGGTTGGACACTCGCTGAGGAGACCACTGGGTGACATCGCGCGCGCCTCAGGCCATTGGTCGAGTGAAACTCAAAAGGGAAGTGGCGAATAGGACGTCAGTGCAAGGGTGACATGGAGGAGGTCGTGTGAAGAGGAGTTGAAACAGTATGGGCCAACATGGATGCAAGTGAAAAGTATAGCAGAAGCAAGACAGAAAGAAGCAAGTGGAGACGTGCAGATGAAGCCCTATGTTCCACTAGGAACCCAAGGGAACAATAATAATAATAAGTAATATATAAATGAATAAGTGGAATGAATAAGAAATATCTTACCTCCACTTTGTATAGATTCAGTGGAGTTTTTTTAATAGTCTTTCACATTACAAATACTTCTTGAAATACAAAATTTTATTTTTCCATAAATTCAACTGAAAATGGACGAAGAAGAAAACAACTGTGTTTTTCCTCAACGTGTTTTACTTAAACAGAATATATATTGCATGTTTTGATACATTTTGCAAATATGATTACAAAATTTTATCAAAAGGCACGTATTCAGGGAATATTCAATTCCTATTTTCTCACTTAACGCATAGTCTAACTAACTTTGTTACATAACATTCATGCGAATAATAGTTTGGTTAGTGGAATGATTGTAAAACTCTCAGTCATATATGTGTCTTGGACGTACAAACTTTTCACTCTCCTTGATGACTGTAACATATTTACAATCCTAACTTTATTCTTTTTTTCAAAAAAAAAATGTTATTCCTTTACGTTCCCAGGGGAACATAGGGCTTCAAGATAGAGGCTCGAAGTTTTGGTAGCAGTAGGATTTTTTTATTTCCAGGGGATAAGGTTGCTAGCCTCATGCCCAGCCTTCCTTCTTTACCAGTTGTAAATAAACTTGAACATTGAACGTTGGTTCATTGGCCTTGGTAGTCATTGGCGGGCAACTCGAAGGCGCGAATGGTTCAGTCGTGTACAAGTTGGAAGAAGACGAAAGAATACAAATAAAAGTACAATACATTATATGTCAAATATTTGTTTATAGACTCTGTATGATAGATCAAATTCAACTGCTGAAGGATATATTTTCTTCTTACATGTCCTTGTGTTTTGGAGTTCAAGTCGACAAGCATACTTAGTAGTTGTCGATTCTGAGCGTCTTCGCAAATCATAGTAAATTAGGGTTAAGTTCCTTGACACCAGTCATATTACTGGCTTGACGAGGTAAAGAAGTGCGTTGGCCGGGGATCGAAACCTGGACTACATGTGAGGTTGGTGAGCATTCCACCTCTGTGCCAATGACTGACAAACTGTATTCTTACTATCCTAAAATGTATTTTTGTAGTTCTTTGATAGAAATGCTCATCAATCTTGCACTCATCCGGATTTGATTCTTGTCAGATGCACTAGTAAACCTCACTTGGCTGATAGTAAGCCCGAAAAAGAGGTAAGGTTGAGTGTGAGGCTAGGAACAGAACCCCCAGAGACACTTCAAAGCTAAAGCTGTAAACTCCTTCTTCCAATCGGACTGTTTGATTTGGTTAACTGAAATGTTAAAGAAGTGCTGAATTTTATTCCAACCCTTATTCTCCATAACTTAAAATACAGGACCAGACAACCAACCAAAACTCTAAGCAGGTAATTCAGCTGATGAAAGCGATATATATTCTCCTCTTTTCAACTCTTCTTGATTAAAAATGAAAACTAAAGTTGTTATTTCAAAAAAATCAATAAAATGATTACTCTATCTGTTTATCTCATTTTTCATTTATACTATCAAACATCTCAAATGTAATTTTTCATATTGTGTCGACTGTTATCATAAGAAAATTCCCAAAAGAATATGATGCATATGAGGAGTGTTCATTTTTTCTCTTTTTTCATTTTGTTTGAATTATACACTTATTGCTTGTAATCAAAATTACATTTCAGAAGCTTATCAATACAAACAAAAATACATTTATTCGTCTACTGGCAGAGTTCTCTGTCTAATGGTACATTGTGTTGTTTTTTTTCTTTCCCATGAAACGTGACTCAGATTAATGCTGAATAAATGACTGACTGACCCTTATACATGCGTGAAACAACTCAGCTTGCCTGAACACGAATATGAGATGAAGTTTTGCAGATAAATGAGGATATAAAAAAAATAAAAGTTAGTGCATTATGCGCTGTGTCACACGTGATTTCTTAACTCCGCATATCATGGGTCATAATCATGAGAATTATAGGGGTATAATGTTTTTCTATCGACTAAGGGACCCGTGGACCCAATTAAACAAAACAATATAGTTAACAAAATACCTTGCAATGACTGTGAGGTCAACTACATAGGTCGAACTAGTAGGTCCCGGGGGTAGTCAGATTGTCGGAACATAAGAATTTAGCTAAGGTAAAAATGGTTGACCCTACCCGAGAAGATAAGTAGTTTAGAAAAAAGCCCAGCAATTGCACTGAGTGCATTAACACACAACCACACAAAATGGGTTGGGTGGGACAGAGTTAAAATCCCAAGAAGTAATGTAGATAGGTGGAGAGAGAGATTGATTACTGAATCCTGGTTCATACAGTCTACACCCAACATATGCAACATAAATGACTCAATGCAAATACCAGAGATATAGAAGAAATTATTACCAGTCAAATCAGAGGAGGATAATAAATAATCTTAAAATGTACTTCAATTCACATCATAACATTCTTACAAATTACTTATTTTTATTATAAAAATGTCTTATTTCCCATCTGATTGTATTTTATTGACACTAATTTTATTTCAGAATGTACTCTATCTTATATTGATTTTATTCAAATAACTGGTCAATTTTTACTCATGTATATAAATCAAGTAAGAACGTTATGTGAGTGACTACCCTGATATGATTTTGAACAATAATTTGTGCTCGGAAGGTGGTCATCAGTAAATATTACTGTACAACACAACTCAATAAGGTTCTAACACTAATCAATCAGTAGCGTATTCGGTGAAAATCAACTAATGAGCTATAATTTAGGATCCAGGCGATCCTAATGGTGTCACAGTAGTTGCGTACAGATACACATTTAAGAACAGAAGTTCAACTAACATGGATCTGTTGTTCGATCAGTGAAACCTGACTATTTCAAAGGAAAATAATAATAGTAATTTGCTTTATTCCAAAACAGTACTTGTGACACAGAATGGAATTCTCAGCATTTTACTACAGTATTGCATTCAGTTAGTACATTAACAATAAATAAAATTCTACATAGATTATGGGTAGTCTCAGTTAATTTTGACAACAACATATTGCATGTCGGTAGCGGAGCCAAAACTGAACAGAGTGTTTGAAGGTGTTGGAAAAGTGGATACTAGGATATTTACTGACGTAAGCGGTAACAAAAGGACAAGATATACAGAGTGTGAGAGAACGAAGAAGAATTTTTTTAAATAGAGTTTGTAAGAAAGAAACAAAGCAGCGCACAACAGAAAAAAAAGAGAGAGAGAAAAGGAAAAGAAAGAAAGAAAACGTTGTACCTATAAATGATATGAGTTGGAAAGACAAGATCCAGTTGTTCTACTGATTATTTAATAAGCTATAGGTATCATGCCTAATGCTTTCTTTATCGCACAGAACACGAGCTGAGTAGGGTATGGTTGAGTTTTTGTACTTGCTAGTGTGAGCATATAGTTTTCTATATAGGCTTGTGGTTTTCCCTGATGAGATACAAGGGGAGAGTTGTGAATGAAGAAGGGTGATGTGAGTTAGATAAAGTGGATTTAGCCTGTCGACTAGAATATTAATAAGATGGTTAAGTGGCACGTTGCTTTCCCTTCTGACAACCTTTAACACATTTCAAGAAGCCAGAAGATGAATTCGACTGGGGTAATTATTTCTTGCCAAATATTGATCACCAGTTCGTTTAATATAGTCAAAATCTAATAACCAAATAATTTCACTTCATGCTGAAAATGTCGTCCAGAAAAACAATGAAAGCCTCTCAGTTAAACCACCCAACTCAAAGAAGGCAACCACATAAAAATCGAAGTATTAACTTGAAATTTTCTGTCTAAATCTTCAGCTCATTTCAGCTTATACAAAGGACACCCGTGTATAATTTACAGGTCATTAATTACTTAATCAAGCATCTGTTTTGTATAACTGTCTCAAAATGAAGGTATGGATGGTAGAATGCTCGTCAGCTACGCGCACGTAGTCTGGATTTGATACCCCGCCAACAGACTCCCAAACCTTTGCTTAATTTATTAACTGATATTTTTTTCCTTCACATTCGCCAGTGGAACATAGGGCTTCAAGCTAGTGACTTGAAGTTTCTGGAGCAGTGTTTATGTTTACAGGATGGGACTGCTAGCCTCATGCCCAACCTTTCCTTTTTACCAAGATTTTTTCTGGTTTTGCGAGGTAAAGGAGTGAGTCGGTCAGGGATCGAACCCCAGACCATGTGCATGGTCGGTAAGCGTCCTAACCGCTATGCCACCGAAACCAATACTAACTGGTACAGGGCCCGGAAAAGAGGAATGGCCGGGTATGAGGCTGACAATCCTACTCTGTAAAACCAAAATCACTGCTGCCGAAACTTCAAGGTTTTGAAATTCCGTGTTCCACTTTAGTCACTTGGAATGAAAAAAAATAGCAACATAATAATATTCATACGAGAATTCAAAATTCCATCTTAGTAAGTGCGCAGTTTTAAGTTAAATAATAACAGTTGCCTTTAGGAGTTTAATCACGGATTTGATTTGAAAACAAGGGAGTATTGGACAGCTGTTTCTTCAGCCTAGTTTGGAAATAATCGGCGGTACCCATCCACTGGGGTTCGAACCCAGGACCTTCCGGTTACAAGGTAAGCTCGTGTACAAGACAAGCTTGTAGACCATTAAGCCACTGGGACCCAATTCAATGGCCATGAATTACGACTTCTACAAATTCGTGATTTAGCACGACTGCCATCTAATGTCATCGGTGGGAAATCCATCCTCTCACTTGACTGGATAGACCTCACTGGCGACCACTTCTCACTAGAACTCCAGGAAACTCCATCCTGTAGCAAGTCACTAGCGAGCATCATATTAATTTTCAAGAGTTGGTCTGTAGGAATAAGATCAAACTCGTAAAAACATATCTAATCCCTACAAACCAACTCTTGAAAATTACAGTTGTTTCTAACTTCTTTCCAGTGACACATCATATTTCTTCCATTATGTAATGAAGTTGACAAAAAATCGATGGTTTAAACTAAATGTGAGTATCTTTCAAATGTAAATCCGTCCCTAAATGTAATACTAACAGACTACATGTAGAAAAACCACATAAATACACATATTTACTGCCCATTTTCAACAAATTTCAACGATGTCTCAAAATAAGGTGCTGGATCTACTGTCATCGTTTAATTTCAGTAGTCATTATATCTTTATAAGCTTTTATCAATCTCAGCTTATGTTTTGGCTAAATTATGTCAACCAGTCACCACTGCCATTAAACTGCTTAGATTGACTCCGAATTTAGGATAATAGGAATAATATTTACGTTTTATGGAAACAAAGTTAAAATTCCCCATTGTAAAAACGTGATTCTTACAAATATAATGGAATTATTTTTATATAAACAATTATCCTAATATATTGTATTTTTTGTTGAATATGACTTTCAATCTTATCTAATTTTCTTTCTTTTCTTTTTATAAATAAATATAATTATTAACTATATTCTATTGTCAATTTTGTAATAAATGAAAATCATTTCTATCTATCTATCCTTTAGTTTAAATATTTTATTAAAGTAATCAATAAATTATATCGATTACTTTTGATAAATAAACATTTCTTTATAGTGAAGCATGAATTCCCTCTAACAAATACCAATAAACAGATAATTGATCAATAAAACTATATATACATATATCTATACTGCTAGCTAGTTGCAGATATTTCCATGTAACATGTGAACTGATTATATATATATATATACATATATATATATAAGGTTAAATATTCTCTAGTTTTTATAGATTTATGCCTAAATACTTTTGTGAATAAAATGTAGTTTAGATAGTAGAAATACACTTTGTTATTTTTTCACAATGTGGTCAATGGAAGTATTCTTGAATTAAGAAACAGTAATCACACATAAGAGATAAAGGTGCATCAAAAACAGAAAGATAGAAAGGGAGAGATAGAGAAAGAGCGAGGGATATTTCATGTCAATATGAGTGAATTAGAGAGAAAAATAAAAGTAATAATAAAAACGAATAACGAAAACAGTAAATGTATCAATGATATAATCCACAAAGGAAGCAGATGAAACTACTAACAAGAAGTAGGGAGACACATAGTGAGAGAGAGAGAGAGAGAAAGAAAGAGTTAGGGGAAGGGGGAGAGGAAGAGACAGAACATCGTGTTATATCACTATCTCTCTACGTCATTTAGATGTACAGAAAGTATTTTGAAGTTTTGTATACCTCATTTTATTCTACGTCTTGTTCTACTATGTACTGAAAAGAAGTTTAAAATTAAGCAATTTTGTATGAATTTTTAATTTTTATACTTTTGGCCACTTAATTTAACATGTGGTAAATGGAAACAAGCAAATTGCAGAAAAAATACAATGTGTTTTTTCTTAGTTTAAAATACCTTCTGTTAACAGAAAGGCATATTTTAGTTCACTTTGAATAGGAAATTTAATGACTGTCAACGTTTGTAAGTGTAGCTTTATGCAACTTTTGGATTGCAGGGATTTGATTGATCTCAAGATTGATCACAAACTGACTTCATTCTGAGAACTGCTGAAAACTAGGAAGTACTGTACGACTGTTTTGTTCTTATTTGGTACTCGTCAGTATTACGCACCGATGACCCCACCAGGGATTAAATCCTTGACCTTCGGGTAACAAGGCCAGCTCATAAACCATTCGGCCACTGCGATGGAATATGATGACCAGTTAGCTCTATATAAAACGACCGTCATCCCACGCAGTGGGATCATGGTTGAACATTACTGAAAAGTCCTTAAAAAGGAAGAAACAGCTGTACAAGTCTAACTAGTTTGAAATGGTTCCCTAACTGAAGTCAGCCAATAATATAAACTATATGCATTGTCAATAGAATCTATAATTTCTATGTTCTATGGTAGGCATCTAGTAGAATCGATCATCTGTGTTCACCGTGTGTCCGATGACATTGATTAGTGGTCACGCTATGTTGTAAATTGGCAGAAGATGGAATTCACTTGCTGACCATTGGATCCGGTCTCAGTGGTCTACGAACTCGCCTTGTAGCCAGAAGGTCCTGCGTTCGAAACCTGACGATGAGTGTGTAATGATGAAGCCAGAGTCCCAAACTAGGCTGACGAAAGAGTTGTTCAGCACTCCCAGGTTTTCCAATGGTCCTCTAACTAATATCAGCTCATCATGAGATCCTGTAACTAACTAAATATTTTTTTAATTACTGGAATGTATGATTAAAATACGCAAGAGGATACCATCTCAGCTGGACACCTGGAGTTATTACTTAATTTAAGGACACAATGACTTTTGGTATATTATCCATTTAGATTTAAGTTATAAGTGATATATAATGCTGAATAACATCATTCCTGATCTTATATTCCACTTTATTTTTGCCTTTCAAAGTAGACTGGTGGGTGTACTTAGTGTGAATGTGGAATAACACTAGGTTTTAAAAACCTGGGGTGGGGGCATAGAGGATGTGAGTAAACATTTGAGCCTATGATTCACCATTTAGTGGTTGACAATTAATATATGATAAACACTGTCATTTATTGACATACATGCTTATTTTGGTGACTCAGTATGTGAATTTTTCAGTGTGAGCTGTTTTTGGACACACACTTACAGAGATTATTTGTGCAGATGATATTTCTTCAATAAGGGGACAAAAATCAACCTAATAGAACTATCTGCTGGACATATGGAAATACTGTTTTCCAGTGATCGCCAGTCTTTGAAATCAAAACTGGCAAAAATTAATCTAATCTGATTACGGTTGAATAGTTTCCATCGATGAGATTTTTTAATAATTCATTTCAGCACTAATAAACTCATATCTAATCAGAAATACGAGATCCTCAGACACACGCTAAGGAGATCTTTGAGTGAAATGGTGTGCCAGATACTCGAAAGGGACTAGAATGGGAAGCAATGAGTTGGGCGTCCGAAGGTGATATGTGTCTGATCGTCGTTGGGGGGAAATTAGAGCTAAAGGGCGATGACGACTGCAGTGAACAGGATGAAATGGAGGTTCGAGACAGAAGCCCTATGCCCCATTTTGAACTGATGATGAGTGAAGGTGAAGTGAAAATCTGGGTGAAGGCAGCAGCTGAACTGGCCGCTTTTGAATTACTAATGGAGTGGTTTATTTTCTGAGGTACCAGTTCAAAGTGTGCGTCGGTGGCATAGTGGTTAGGACGCTCACCGATCATGAACATGGTCCGGGTTTCGATTCCCGGCCGACTCACTCCTTTACTTCGCTAGGCCAAAAATAATGCTGGTAAAGAGGAAGGGTTGAGCATGAGGCTAGGAACCCCATCCTGTAAAATTAAAGACTGCTACAGAAACTTCAAGCCACTTGCTTGAGGCCCTCTGTCCCATTGGGAACGGGAAGGAAAATAAACGAGTCCAAACTACCTACCAGGTCGTACTTTTAATGTGACTGGGTAGCAGCTTGTTCGAATCCTTCCCCACCGACGATTTATATTTCGTCTTCAAATCATTTCCACTTTTGTCAGTTGTAGTTTGTCATTCGGTGACTGACTACTATGGTTCCACAATCAGATAAATATGTATTTGGAGAAATCACTATTTTAGAGAGATTCTGTCTATTTCTTAGCATACTGAATGAAACATAGGGCGCCAAGCTACAATTTTGCAGTTTCAGCAGAGGTAGTGTGTTTCTCACGGAGTGAGGTCGCTACCTCGCCCCCAGTCTCACCTTTTTACTGAGCTTACTCTCATCTACATAAGATTTACGGATGTGCCGGTTGAGAATCGAGGCCGAATTAAGTACATGGTTGGGAAGAATTCTACCAGCAAACTATAAATACACATTTTAGGACAAAAAGTATTACAATCTAATGAACATCAAAATATGAGAATTAGAGAAGTGAAAAAAACAAAGTGGATTCTCGAAATTCGCAGACAAGTTTCGTCCAGGAATGGAGGCATAGCTTTCTAATGAATTCTAGCTGGAATGGAATGCATTGTAGGCAGAGGTTTTCATTTCTGGTATTTTAGCATTGAACAGATTACTTAGTGAAATAAATTCACTAGGCTTAATATCCTTATTTAGTAGTTTATCCGAAAGAGAGGGAAAGTGTGAAATGTGAACAAGCTGATTTCAACTGTTTAATGAGTAAGCTCAGGAGATAATAAAAGTGAAATCTACCCTAAGGGTAATTCAATAATTTAAAAATCATTGGCCTTATCTGCATTTTTATTTCAGGACAAATGAACGTGAATCCTGCTACTATTGTTATTACTATTATCACTACTACTACAATTATCTTCAAAACCGTTATCTCTAATGGAAGATTTGATTGGTTTCGGGATTTCATCATGAGCTGACATCTGTTTGAAATCATTGGAAAATCTGGGGGTACTAGACAAATTTTTCGTCCTATTTTGGGGCTTTACTTCATCAGTACACACCCACCGTTAAGTTTCGAACGCAGGACTTCCTCGTTACAAAGCAAGCTTGTATACCATTAAGCCACCGGGAGATGACCGAATGGCCCATGAATTCCAACTTTTGTCAGTTCACGATATAGCGTGACCACCGGCTAATATCATTGGCAAATATGGGTCCTTACATCCGATCTTGGAGTGGGTCCCAGAGGCTTAAGGGTCTAAGACCTCACCTTGTAACCAGGAAGTCCTGGATTCGAACCACAGTGGATGAGAACTGACGAGGAGTCCCAAACTAAGAAGAAATAAATGTCCAGTACTCCCTGTTGGTTTCTCAATGATTTTTTAACCGATATCAGCTAATGAAGAAATCCCAAAATAAAGTATTTTTATCACTTCTTAACTCACTATTTAACGGGATTCCTGTTATTTAGTCAGCCAGTGAATCATGAAGCTCCATAACACACGGTGGTAGTAATGGTGTTGGTGTGGGTTGGAGTGGGGTGGATAATATTAAGTTTCTGTTATCTCGAATATTCAAACTACTTCTAAATTTCGTCTGTTGTCATGATAAAGAAAAGTACATTAGCAAGACTGAAATTGCCCATCTTCATTTTTACTCAGAGTATATTCAAAGATTACGCGTATTCCGTATAAAATTCATCAACAACAACAACAAAAAATAATAATAAAGCCGAATCATTTTTTTATGTTTTAAAATTTAATTAGACAGATCAATAATTTTTCAGGATAACAAAAGTATAAAGGCAAATAAAATTATGCGCACAAGTGTTTCATTTGAATATGAATGAAATTGTGTAGTTTATAAACTTTTTTTTATTCTTTTATCGTATTATTCTATTTCTTTCAAAGTGAGTGTGATACGACTGAATTGCGTAATAAGTCCGAGTGTACAAGCAAAATTAGACGTATTCGGCTTAAACTGGCTGAAATTCCAGATAAAACAAACTTGAACAAATAATTGACATATGTAATATTTTTACGAGTTTATCACGGATTGATATCAGCTAGGAAACCATCGAAAACAAGCAGGGAGTACTCGACAGCTGTTTCATCCTAGTTCAGGTATCATCGGAAGTGCTCACCTACTCGAGTTCAAGCCCAAAACCGTTCTGTTACAAGACAAGCTCATAGATCATTCAGCCACTGGGACCCGATTTAATGGTCGACCCATGAATTCTAACTTCTACCAATTCGTGATTTAATACGACGACCAAGCACTATCATTTGTGAGAAATCCATCCTCACACTTGACTGATGGGACCTCACTGGTCACGACTTCTCACTAGAACTCCAGGAAACGATGTCCTGTAGCAAGTCATTAGTGAACATTAGATTAATTTTCAAGTGTCTGTTTGTACTGATTTCATTTGTTTTCCGAGTTTGCCCATGGATTGGTAGGAGTCAGAATTCATACGCCATTGAATCGAGTCCCAGTAGCTGTATGGTATACGATCTTGCCGTGTAACTGGAAGGTCCTGGGTTTCGAACCCCAGTGGGTGCGTACTGCCGATGATTCTCAAACTAGGATGAAACAGCTGTCTAGTGCTCTCTGATTGTTTTCAGTGGTTCTCTAACTGATATCAATCCGTGATCAACTCGTTCAAACAAAACTAACCCTTACAAACCAAACTATAGAAAATTTGTAATATTTATTCCTTAAGCTATCAGAGTGTTAAGAAGTATGGCATGCGATGCTTCTGCCTCACGAAAAACTCATAATGCTTAATTTTAAATTCTCCTCCATAACATCTGGTCCAGTGGTAGAATGCTCATCTGCCGGCAGCATAGTCAGGGTTCAACTCCTCACTCTTCAACCTTGACTAGTTGGTAAGTTAAGAAAAGGAGGCAGTTTGGGCGTGAGGCCAGCAGCCCCTCCACACCGCTACTGGGACTTCAAATCTCAAGGTTCCATGTTACATTAGGCAACCGAAAGAAGGATTAGTTGTTTCTTCCTCTAGTCAGTCTCAGAAGTCTAGTTCATAGCTGAAACTCTATGAATTGTTTCGGATTTTTATGCCGGTACTTTATTCCACTTTTTTTTATTTACACAAACGTATTTGACTACCACAAAACTGAACAGTTTTCTGACTGAAAAAAAGCGCGAGGATATAGAATTAATGGGGAAGGATTCTTTAAAATGCCTAACGAAAAAGACTGGTATTTGTGATCAATAACAAGATAAATGAAGGACATAATTTGTGTGAGTAGAACAAAAATATGGTTTCAACCTAAAAATATTTTGTTGATATTCAGTGGAATTTCCTCAGATGGGATACCAATATTCGGTATCATGAAAAGTAACTCACTTGAGAGAAAAATTGAAAAGTGATATTTTTCTAAAGTTTGGTTTGTAAGGATTAATTAAATTTTTACGAGTTGATCACGGATTGATATCAGCTAGAGAAACATTGAAAAGCGGGGAGTACTAGACAGCTGTTTCATCCTAGTTTGGGAGTCATCGGCAGTACCCACCCACTGGGTTTCGAACCCAGGAACTTCCGGATAAAAGGTAAGCTCGTATGCCATTCAGTCACTGGTACCCGATTCAATGGCTCATGAATTCTAGCTTCTATTTTAATTTGTTTTAAGATTTAAGAGAGAGTCTGCAGGAGATCGGACCTTAAACCACTGTGGAGTGGTTGGTAAGTATTGTACTCCTGGACTGTCGACGTACAACTTTTTCTAACTGGTAGCAAATTCCAAGTTACTACCAATGATTAACAGAGATGTAAGTCAACAATCGATCACGACAACGGTTGCCAGGGGATACAAAAATCTGCGTCGAAGTTGATATTCAGAAGGATGACAAAACCTTCGCAACTCAAAAGGGTCGCTACCAAAGCATCTTGTACCACAACTAGTCAATAACATAATGAATATGCGCTTAATTAACTAACAACTCTAACATCCTTATAGAAACCAATCTAAATTTTAATGACATTCAACAGCTCACAGTACACACAAAAGCAGATGAAAAAAGCTCCAAAGAAAAAACGGTAAAAGTGAACAGCAACTTTCCCTAACACATCTGAATTAAAATAAATTAGATTTTCCTCTGGAAAAATAATAACTCTTCATCTTTTTCACAGTTGACAAATGAAATTTATGCAAACCCGTATATACGCCAAAAATCATAAAATCCAAAGCATACATGCAATAGTTCTCTTAAGCTTAGAAGAGGGAAAACAAAACAATATGCGACATCTAATTTAAATTCGAAAATAAGAAATAAGAAACTTGAAGTAAAACAAGCAAAGATTGAAATGAGTTATTCCATCTAAGAAACTCTTTCCTTTTGAGCAGATACTTATTTTTTTCTCGCTTCAAAACAGTATCTTTACGAGTTATCGTCTCTGTTTTTAGTTACTTATTGAGTAACGTTCATTTGTATATATATCTCTGTGTGTGTGCGTGTGTGGTAATTTGCGCTGGTATGATAATATGCGTGCTTGTGTATTACTACAGTATGTACATCGACGTACATAGGTGGTGTGGAGTATTCATCTCTTTTAGGAATGATAATCAAATGTAGGCCAGCAGCAGACGAGAGAACGTCTTCTCTTGATAATAAAACAAAACCCTACAAACAACAACACCTACTGATATTTTATGCTTATAGAATAAAGAAATCCATAAAGCTGATATTTGATAAGAAAAGACAGACAGTGACAGCAATTGAATACATTATTATTATTATTATTATTACTATTATTTCTTCACGAAAGATGACCATAATTTATGCATAAGAAGCTAGTTGCTTCGTTTTCCTCGTTTTCGCATTGATTACTTTCAAGTGAAAATTCATGTGTATAGATAACTAACTAACTAGCTAACTAGCTAACGAACTAACTAACTTGTCAAGTTATACTACCTAGTCAAGTGAAAACTTTCCTTTTTTATGTTATTGGTTACAAAAGGCGATTTATAGTATACTGTATGTCAATAAATACACAATTCGAAAATTTAATTCGCTAAAGTTATTCAACCAGATGTGTGAGAAAAGTTTCGGTTTTGTTAGGTTAGTGAAATATGTAAATTATGCTATAAGTTCCAAAATAACGCATCGTAGCGTTTTTGGGGATTTCTATGCTGCTCTTACACCCATTCATGAAACAAACTTAAATTCGTTGAGGCCTTGAATATGAAAAGGCTTAAACCTGTCTTATGTATTCAAAAGTTATTTTGCTATTACTTGAAACCTGCCTTGGTAATCCAATTTAGATTGTTATTATTATTGTTTCCTTTAATTCCTAGAAGAACATAGGGCTTCAGCCAAACGTCTCCACTGAGTTCTGTTCTCTGCTAACGTTTTCACCTGGCTATACATCTGCCCGCATGCTTCCATCTTCTCTTCAAATGACGTCATCCACGTCAACCTCCCACTGACGACCAACTCCCCACTTCCCATTCAGGTTCCACTTGAGCGATGGCCTGGCGTGTGATGTCACTCACTTGATGGTTTATTTACCCAGAGTATGGCCAATCCAATCCATCTCCATTTCTTTCTGCATATTTGTTGCACAATAGATTCCTGCTGGGTTGGTTCGCTCATTGCCAGAGATCCATCCATGTTGCTGATCTTCTCTTCTGGCCAGCCATCTGATCTTGAGTAGTACTGAGCGGAGACAGCTGTTGATGAAAGTTTGTAGTTTGTTCGAAGCGTCCATCATGACGAGCTGTGGCACCAAGTCTCTGATCTATTTAATAGCACTGACTTCACATTGGAGTTGAAAATCCAGATCTTATTTTTCATGCTTAGGAGTGCTTTTGATCTCCCCACAAACTTGGGAGTAATAAAAGCTTGCTTTGCTTTCCCGATCCTATCTTTGAAATCCTCGTCTGTCCCCTTCCTCCTGTAGTTGAAACAATGCTTCCCATGTCGGTAGTTAAACGAGATATCAGAAAAATCATGAATATATTCAAATTCTTTTTGTAAGTGATCCCTCATATATATCTTCTTTCTCTGCTGGTAAAATATTTGGTTCATTGATCCATATACATTGTTGATGATATTATTCCTTTCAGATTGTAAGAGAATATGTTATTAATTTCTGAGCTTTTACACTGTATTGTTTCAAATTACCAAAGGATTGGAATTTAGTCTGATCATTTGAAATACATCCTATTTTTAGTGACGTAATCACTTTTGTCTAATAACACCTTCATCAACTTCAAAATATATGGTTATAATTGAGTTTTCATTCCTACTAAGTTTTCTTAAAGCTTTTTTGTGCTATTCGGATGATAGATTATTTGCAGAATGTCTATTAATTTTGTACTGTTGCAGCTGTCGACTAGCGTAGTTTTGAACCTGTTCAGTTCATCATCCAGTGATGGGATGTATACTAGAATTAGCTTTTAATAATGATACCTAATAAAATGAACATCTTACCTATTATCTTCTTAATCAAGAGTGACATGCCTATTGAAGTGGAACTTAACTTTCGTCATATTACTATGCGTGTAAAACTTGTATACAGAAAACCCACGCATTGAAACAGATATTTGGACTTCCGATCATCCCATCCTATGTCAGTAAAAATAGGTTTGTTGAAATGCTCAAGTGACAGGGCATAAAAACTAAGCAGTACCGAGGAAAATCTAAGACACGAAGTGAAACACATAAAAGAAGCCTTGAAACTTAATAATTATCCGAATAAATTAGTCAGGAAATATGTAAGGAAATGTAAAAATAAAATAAATAATGGTAGTAGTGATAGTGATAATGGTAATGACAATAACAATAATAATAGTAACATTATTGACGACATGCATGTCAAACATGCGCAAGACAGCGCCAACAATAAGGTATCTAAATCATCAGTTGTAATTCCATACAAGGAGGGAACCTCGGAGATCTTACTCAGAATTCTTAACAAGGCAGGAATAAAAGTGACTGGCACTCAAACCCAAAAACTCAGTTAGAACACAAGCTTTGTCGGTTAAAGGATCCTGTGGAGACTTTTAAACAAAACAATTTAGTTTATCTAATGCCTTGCTTGAATGATTGTCAGGTCAAATACATAGATCAAACTAGTAGAACAGGGGCAGTCAGACTAGCTGAACATAAAAACCTAGCAAAATCTAGATTGGCTGACCCGAATAAGGCAAAAAATCTAGAGAATAGTTCTGCTGTACCACTCACCACATGCAATTACACACAATCATACAATAAGATGGATGGGATAAAATGACAGTCTTATGATCTAATGTAACAGGGTAGAGAAAGAGACTGATAACAGAGGCTTTTGTTTATCGAATCAACTGAAGAGAATACGTGTGATAGGAATGATTCAACACCTGTCCCAGATATCTGGAAAATTCTACTACCCCTACGACAAATAGGAGAAGACAAAGAAAACTATGAAACTCAAGTTTCTAAGTTGTGTGATTATAACTGATATGATTATGAACAATAAATTGTGTTTGAAACTTTGTCATCCAGTAAATAATACTGTTTCTTCACTGTGTGATACATCCAATAAACAAACTAATATGGAATTAACTTTCGTCATTAAAATAGTCATCTAGATATTCATCAAAGGAAGACATTTATTTTATGATGGGATAATGACAACCATTTACATATATTTGTTTATAGTCTCTCAATGTTTGGTATGTATGCTTAATTCTCGGTCGTGGCAGAGTTGAATTCTAGAATACAGGTGTACTCAATTCATTAGACTTAAAATGGTTATATTTTCAGCTTTTAACTCTCTCCTAACCATTAATTTATACTTCTTACTTTATAGTCGTTCAGTGTGTTGGAATAGTGATGGCTTATTAGACCTGAGCTACTAAGTCAATAATTTAGAATCTACATAACTTATTAGGGTTTGATTGCATGGAGGATTTCATCATGAGCTGACATTAGTTAGAAAACCACTGGAAAACCTCCGAGGAGTACTGGACAGCTGTTTCTTCCCAGTTGATAACTCTTTATCAGAAGGCACCCGCCGTGGTTCGAACCCAGGACCTTCTGGTTACCTTCTGGCACTCATGGATCGCAGTGGCTCAGTAGTCTACTAGCTCACCCTGTAACCAGAAGGTCCTGGTTTCGAATCCTGGTGGTGATTGCACACTGCCGAAGAGTCCAAAGGTAGGACGAAACGTTTGTCCAGTACTGATGTCAGCTCATGATGAAATCCTTCATGAAATCAAACAAAATTCCTACAAAACCAATAATTGAATATTAAGGTTTGGATGGTCATTTGATGTCATCAAGTTCCACAAAATGAGCGGAGATTCATTGCAAACAAATTAAAAGTTTTACACTGTTTTGCTGAATGCTTAGAAAACGATGTGATACAATAAGCACCAAAGAAAAAATATTATTCTGACACTTTGTTTACTTTATTGCCTATTTATTATTATTATTTTACCATTATAAAAAAAGACGAGACTTAAAGTGCACTTAGCTTATCTACCGCATTACAAACGTTCTGCTTTAAAAATACTTTTACACTTTATTGATTGTAATTCACGTTTAGTGTTTATCTACTTTGAGTGTTATCAATCATCAGGCAGCGGTTACACAGATTAATATAAACAATCCTAGTTTGTATCATTGTTGATAAATATATATTATGTTTTTTTGTGAGAAGAAAGCAAGCAAGTTGATGGTCAATGAGATTAAGATCTTAGATTTTGTGTTATCCATAAAGTCAGTCATTGGTTTGCTTAGCTTCATTGTCCTGATTGAATACTAAAATGACGCTAAAATCACCTATATATATTGAAATAGCTAATAGATTTTCAATAGCATTCTATGAGAAAGTTTGCTGATAATAGTGCTTTGTCATACGGTCTTTATGAATCTGCTTTACTTTATTGTCTTTCCGTTCTGAGTGGAACATAAAGCTCCAAGCTGCACCTTAGAAGTTTCTGTGGCAGTGGTTTTATTTTTATTGGGTGGGGCCGCTGGCCTCATGTTTGACTTTCCCTCCTAATCGGGGTTACTACAGGCTGCTAGGAGAGGATTAAGGGTTAGTCGGTTGCTGTTCGAATCCCTTACCGAATGTGTGGTTGGCAAGTGTTCTACGGATGAATCACCGATGCACGCTATTAAAGTGGTTTCAGGAGTAGGATTCAGTTGAGAACGCAATTTATATGGGATAGTAGATGAACTGGGATAGAATCAGGTCTACACTTGCTTCTGTTTATCTAGCACTTGTTTCATTGGTTTTGGTTTCACCCTTTGATAAACTGGTTGTAACAGTACCACTGAAAGAAAGTTATTCACTGTCGTTTTGAAATGTATATAAGAGGGGTTTCAGTTTTCCAAAGTTAGGATTATAAAAAGGCACAATGTTTTCGGTTGTATTGCATTCTCAACATGAATTCATTAGATATAAGTGTTATTTTTATTTCACATCTTGTTGAGGAGTTTAATTTATATACTGATATTACGTGACTGTATTATTGCATTGTTTTTATTTTCTTCTGGCAGAAGTGATGTAACTATTCTTAAAGGTGATTACAAATGCCATATAAAGACAGTACGGCAGAAAGAAATACATCTGCTTTTTTAAATTATTTTACCATTGCTTTAATTAGCAGTGTGATGTGTTATATATATATATATATATGGTTCGCACTCTAAAGTTAGTGTTATACGACAACTATGGACATCAATGGTTCAGTGTTTTCGCTGTAAGTAATTGGGGTATTAAGGGAAAAGTAAAAAGTTTTATGATCGAATGACGTGGACCTCGTTTTCTTCCATGTTGTTGCTCATCATGAAGATAGTTCCGCAACTTCCAGGCAGCTGGTACTGCTTTTCAGATGCTGAGATCCACATCACTAGATGCTGAGGTCAGAACTGTTACAAATGAGATAAGTGACCGACAGTACACCTAGTAAAGTAATTATTCGCAACCTAGTAACTTAGAAAAACAAAAAAATTGTGGCGTTATGATAATATACCTGGTTGACACAGTACAATGAAATGGAAACATAACCTAATTATCACTACATCAGGCCATAAATATAGTAATAAAAACACATTTTTTCACTTTAAGATGTATCAAATAAGCAAATTAATATGGAAAGTATCTTTCCATCAATGTATCGGTGACTTTCGTATTCATTCATGCTTTATAACTGATACCCATCTGTAGACAGACTTGCAAAACTTCATTCTGACTCAACTTCACATAGAATTTATTCCTATGTGGTGAATTGTGACTTGAATTATCTTTATGAAGGTTATTATTATTTCCTTTGGTTCCGGGTTGAATATAGGGTTTCAACAACTCACTTCAACTTTCTTCTATCTTTCTGCTCTCCTCTTCATCTGGGTGCATAATTGCCTATATTCTTTCATCTCCACCCCGCCACATGATTTCCACCATGTCACCCTAGATGTGAAGACACACCATCCTTTCCCATTTGGATTCCACTAGAGCGACGACCTGGCGCGTGATGTCATTCAACGGTCTCCGCAACGTGTGCCAGACCCATCTCCATTTTATCATACATACTTGTTGTGTGATCACCTATTGGTTGTTTTATTCCACCCCACAGTTTCTTGCTGATAATTCTTTCTGGCTAGTTGGCCATTTTTATCTTTAGTATGGATCTAGTCAAAGGCAGCTGTTGATAAAAGTCTGCAGTGGCCTGTTGGAAATCCTTTTCGTGACATACAGTGCAAGTTTCTGACCCATAATGAAGGATTGACTGACTTGACATTGGTTTTGAAAATTGGTGAGTGAAGCTGAAGGTGTATGTTGACTTTCCGATTCTGGTTGATCATGACATCTTCATCCATTTCGTGTGCCTCTGGTTGAAACTGTGCTTCCTAGATAAGTGAAGGCAGGAAGTGACCACTGTTAAATCTCTTCAACACTGATGGTTATTGGTGCTGGTCCTCGTTGCCGTTGGTAGTGGTTGTTTATCTTCATTATCTGCAGTCCTGTCTTCCCTACCTGTCTCTTCAGACAGTTTGTTGTTTTTTGCCTGTAAGTACTCGAGCTTATGTGAAAGCATACATAAATCATCAACGAAATCCAGATCTTCCAGTTTCCTACTATCGGTAGCCCATCACATTCCTGTCTATGTATGTTAACTCGAATAAAATATTTCTGAAGCTGAGAACAATTAATCAGTCAAGTACTCCTCTTACACTGACTAGTGCCTTCAATTTTTATTAAAGCATCAGTATATGCTTAATGAAGACAAAATGATGATTCATTTTAAACAATAAAAGTAGTTATGGCGCTAAAAATGACAGAATTCAAAGATTTTTCATAGGAAGATAATACAATCAGTCTTCGTCTGAGACTATATCAGTTCAATTTACACTTGTTTTGCTTTATTCTCTCAATTTAAAATCTTTTACCTCATGTTTTACAGCTGTTTATCGGCATAGTATTTGATAGAGTTTGGGTGTGTTGTTTCCATTTTACACGGTCACTGAATTTTGAAGCTTTTATTTCACGCTTTACATGGGGTGAATTCGCCTAAAGATTATGTTTTTGGTTCTAACAGCTGTGGCAGTATATAGCTAAATAGCAAAAGTTAAAAGTGTTGGGTCATTAGGTTTAAGCTATAAGTTACCAGTATGAACTAAGCCCATGCACATGGCCCGGGGTTCGATCCCTGGCCGACGAACTCCTTTATCTAGCTAAGCCAGAAATAATGCTGGTAAGGAGGAAAGGTTGGGCATGCGGCTAGCAACCCCATCCTGTAAAATAAACACTTCTACAGAAACTTCAAGCCACTAGCTTGAATACCCTATGTTCCACTGGGGAACGTGAAGGAAAGAAAAAAATGAACTAAGCCAATTAAATCTCAAATATATATTGAAGAATTTTCACTTTTGAGCAATTCTCTTTTACGCAATGTGATATTTCAAATTTTTTTTATTTCTATCTATTTTAAATGTTCCTACATCATAAATTTAAAAGGAAAATACTGTTTTAAAAGATATATTATCTATAAAACATTTATTTGTTTTAAAAACTAATGAAATTAAATTTTGTCTCCGCATTTCCTTGTTTAATACAAATTTAATTAGATAGTGATATATAGCGTCTAGTTAATTTATTTCTTTATTTGTCTAATAATTCATGTATATATTGGGTGTAATTGACTGACACATGCGCGTAGAACTTTGCACTCATTCACAATAGTCCAGGTTACGATACAGTGAAAAGTAGGGTAAACGGAAGAAACCAGGAGATATATACTATGATGAATACTGATGAGAAATGTAAGATGGAGAATAACTGAACAAAGGTGAATGAAAATTGAATATTGAATACATTCAACATAATGAATGCCAATAATGAAGAATTTTCCATAGCGTTTATATTAAACTAATTCTATCGTATTCTGATTAAATTGTTTCAAGTGCACTACAGAAAAAGGTATTACTTGATTTCTGTGGCCATATAATAATATTCAATGAATATAATGAGAATGTTTAGTAGTTGTCAGGATTTTTCTTTGAAGACTTGCGAGTGACCTATCAAACAGTAAAGATGGATTAGGTAATCGATGCATTAGAGCATGAGTTACACATATTTCATGAAATAATGCTATATTCCTTTATGCAGTGTTTTTCCCCTTTACGATTGGACCATTTTTAGATTTGGAAGGTATTCAAAAGTTTGTTTGTAGGGATTCGATTTGTTTCAAGTTTTGATCGCAGATTGATGTCAGTTAGATGACCATTGAAAAACATGGAGTACTGGGGAGCTATATCGTCCTTGTTTAGGAGTCATCAGAAGTGATACAAATCAAATCCCTACAAATAAACGCTCAAAAAATTATTTTGATGTCTGATAGTGACTGGCTACAAGGTCAAGTTGTCTAGAGTTCTGGTTAGTGGTATTTACCTGTTAGGTCCACCAGGTGGAGAGTGAGGATAAATACTCACTGGTGATTTCGGCCGGTGGTCGGGCTAAAACCACGAATCGGTAGAAGTCACAATTGACGGATGACTGAGTCGGGTTTCAGTGGCTGAATGGCACATTAACTTTCCTTGTAACCAGAAGGCACTGGGTCCAAACCTCACTGGTTGGTTACAGCTGAAGATTCGCAAACTACTGCAAAATAGCTATCCAGTACTCCGTGATTTTCAGTAGTTTTGTAACTGCTATAAATCCTTGATCAAAACTCGAAATATGGGGTGGTCATGACATTTAATTGTTTTAGTTTGCGAATTTTCTAATTGCTCCGAGAAGTGTAAGTTTGTTGGATAGAACAAATTGAGGAATAGCCTATAATCAGCAGTTGTTTTATAAGGTTAATTCTTTGAAGAAGCTGCTCAATTAATTACGCACTTATATTAGAACAGTTTCTATCAGGAATCTGCACCAGCTGAAGTACTAACAAAACACAAAGGACTCCAGATTACTGTTTCTTATTACTTGTTTCTTGTCTCCGTCCGCTCACCTACTGGTAGCAGTTCAGAGTAGGTAAAATATAAATTTTATTAGCCGTGAAGATGATTTCAAAAGCTAAGCACCTATATCTCCAAAAGGGTTTTTCTAATTACCTTTGGTATGAGTTTAGCACTTTCAGAGTTGAAATTTTAAGGAACATTCAAACAGGCGTATTTATTCATTTTTGAATTATTTCGAGATTTTCCTTTCTCTTCATTTTGTATGTCTACTAGTAGTGTGGTAACTTGGAATGATACAGTTAAGTGCAAGACTAATAGTCATTTTCTATCTACTATCTGTAACATTTCAGCAGTTTGTAGTTTTGAGAATGAACTTACTTCATCTAAGCCTTATCTATGTAGCACTTGGCCTTCCTGAACTTATGTCACAATCAAAACTGACTAGTTGTGGGTTGAACGCAGGGTATCTATCTCTGTATTCTACCGTGCTGCTGTAAAAAATTTCCATGAGACACGTGCAGTCATGGATTAGTTGGTTCTTATTCAATAGAATATTCCCAAAAACGTGGAATCGGAATTCGGTCCACAAGAATCACACAGCCACACATCCGGAAGACACTCCGAGGTTAGAATGACCTCGATTCACTCGAAGGAAAAGACATCGTGAAAAAACACATTATCAATGTATCTCACAAGCACAATGAGAAGCATTAAAACTGAAAATTAAACAGGGACAAGGAGAAATGACGGATGGTAAAGAGTCGAGGAGAAAAAATGACAATAACTGGAAAGTTAGCTGAATCTTGCAGATGAGCATAAATATTGTGATTAGATCCTTCAGGAGGGATTTTCCAACTACTTCCTCCGTTACAATCTAAGTTAAGATAAATGACTCTTGTTTTACACCAGCCGTCAGTAGTCATTTTAAGTTAACATTCATATATCTATGATGAGGTGTTCTACTGAATACGAAGAAAAGAAAGGTTCGAATTTTATCTTAATCCGTTTCCAACTGGACTTTTTATTGTTATCTCAGCTGCATAGTAATGATATATATTCTCGTATAGTGACAGTAATTACTTATATTATTCATATTATTGCTAATAAAACAAGGAAATACAGATCTCATTTGTAGATATGATCATTATTACTTAGTATTATCTTCCAACCTGCTCAAAAATAGATTTTCCTATCAAGTCCAGATAAGCGATTGTCGTATAAACTCCTGGCTAATATGAGTAGTTGCAGATTTCTGATAGCAACTAAACTTATCCCCCCATATATGTATATCATATGAAATAAGAAAATGAGTTTTTCTATGAAGTGTGGTTTAAGTATACCGGTAATGCTTTGTAACACAGTAAAATCAGAAATAACTTTAGGTCCTTTCGAATAACTATTTCCTACATAAGTTTTATTCTCACCTTCTGAGATCGTGACAGTCTTACTGAAAGACGGATGGTAACATGGTTCCATCAGTGTAATTTTACGGTTTATTTTGAAACTCATCGCTTTTTAAGAAATGGCACTGAGATCTGAAATCTCATCCGAAACACATTTAATGTGTTGAAACGTATATGCCCCCCATGAAATAAGGTTATTTGACTCATTGCATTTATCTTCAGACATTAAAAAAGTCTTAGATCTAGTGTAGTAATAAGCAAAAGTAATGTAGTTATATTCGTTGTTTTGATGTTGTTCTGACTTCAGCTTGTAAAGTACACTTTCCTTCTAAAAGTGTGATTAATTACTTTTTTTTATTCCTTTATGTTCCCAGTGGAACATAGGGCTTCAAGCTAGAGGCTTGAAGTTTCCGGAGCAGTGGTGTTTTATTTTTACATAATGGGATTGCTAACCTCATGCCCAATCTTTGCTGTTTAACAGTTTTATTACTGGCTTAGGGAGGTAAAGGAGTGAGTCGGCTGGGGATCAAACCTCGGATCACATGCATAGTTGGTAAGTATTCCACCTCTGTGCTACCGATGTGAAGGTGTGATTAAAAGATATTTCTTCTGATTTAGAATAAGAGATGTGTAATAAAGTGATTACCATTAACTTAAGGTGCTGAGTATCTTCAAATTATTTCCAACTGTCACACTTAGGTGAATACAGGTTATGCAGTTGGAATACTGAAGTCAACTTAATTCAGACTTAGAAGATTGACTAATGAACAAAGACTGTTCTTTTCGATATGTTTGTCACCAGGTTCTATAAAAATGAGAGAAATGTTGTTATTAACGACAATGGTGTTTTAAATTACACCAGCGATAGATTATACTTCTAAAGCATCATTATGAGGTAATATATATAAGTATTATACTAAACTGAATATCAGAGAAATTAAACGATAATTTAGACTGGTTGAATTGATCGTTAAACGATTGATTACTTTGTGAATTTGCTTGCAAACTGTTCACATGACTATTATAAAGCTTAAATTTGAGCTAAACTAGCAGGGTTTACGTTAGACACTTTTCATTTATTACTGTGGACTTATGTGTGTGATACAAGAAAGTTATACGCTATTAAGGTGTATCAGTAAATATCAAAAGAGGACAGAAGTCACACAAACACACACGGTTCAGAAGAATAAGTCAGACTCAGAATTAATCATAAGATTGAGAACCCCAAGTAACTCATACCTCCAACTTAATTAGAAACGTATATAAGCACCGAACAGCATAAAGATCTAAGATATCCATCTGAAGAATGAAGTCAATGTTGTAGATTCGTATTAGACTGAATCATAAAAGCTCCATCTTTTTGGTTAAATTTGTTTTAAAGTTATTTTCAACCTTACTATTCTCCATGAATAAAACATTACCTCATAAATTTAAACGTTGATAAATGTGTACAGCGTTATAGTTCACTTGACAAAAAGTCACTGTTGCATAAGTTATTGCAAGTATTTGTTAAACATATGTGTAACGTTTTACGAAATTCTCATGATTGGAGATTCACATCTTTACTATTAAACTATCTAACATGTGATTGGCTTTTCACAAAACCGATTTAAAATCTTCCATTTTGGCGCCAAAGTTAAATGTTTCAATTTTTCTTAGAATTTGATTTTTTAAAAATATCCTATAAAAACTTTAGAGACAGAAAGTATTTCACTACAATATAATTTAAGACCATATATCCCAAGTTACTGGATATAAATAGACAACGAAGTAAACATTTTGTTTACTTGTATGTGTCAATAGATTCTCCTTATTTAGTCATTGTTTATTTATGATATAGTTATGTGCCTTTTTCATTCCGCATTTAGTAAATTAATTATTCAACTTATATATATATTTCTATAAAGATTGATATAGATGATCTTGAGTACATTTGACAATACATGCCTAGAATGAGTTCAGAAGGGGATAGATAAAACATGACCATACGATTTAGTTAGTCAACAATCTAATTCAGTAATGTATACACCAGTGTACAGCTTATACACAGTGCAGCTTAGCTCCAGAAGTGACAACTAGAAGACAACTAAATACTTCAGTGTGCATGACAGGAAAAATATAAAGAAGATATAGAAGCAGTGAAGAATATAGATTCAGCCTCAGGGATTGTCTTTACTGATACAAAGTTGTAGTATTAGTAGCAGTAATATCAACCTAGTTCAACTGTCACATCTTTTAATACAGTGACATCTTCTGCTCTTCTAAACAATACCTTTCTTATATTTACTTCAGTCAGTTTATTAGGCATGTAGAATATTCATAAAGCATTTCCTTATAGTTTCTCTTGTCAGCTGTTTGCAAGACAGAAATAAACTGAATGGAAGATTTTTATTATTTTCTCAATGTGTCACTGAACATCCACACACCCACTTTCTTCTCTTAAGGAGGTCAAATAATCTTTGAACAAAAGGAAATTAATAATAATAATATTTTATATTAATTATTAGTTACACCAGACGATCGAAATAGCTCACACCATATTTTTAAACAGTGACAAGTTGAAGAAGTGGACCATAGATTATCTATATGTTAGCAGAACTTTTAAATACAATGGAGAAAACAGTTATGATTAGTTACGAAACATAGAAGGACCTTAGGCTTATTAAAAATAATAATGATAATAATAAAAATAGGTTTTCAAGTGTTGGCTTGTAGGGATTTGATTGACTGGTTACAGGATTTCATCATGAGCTGACATCAGCTAGAGAACCATTGGAAAACCTGTGAGTACTGCACAACTGTTTCGTCCTAGTTTGTGACTCTTCAGCAGTACGCACCCACCGGGGTTCGGACCCAGGACCTTCTGGTTACAAGGCCAGTGAGCCCGTATACCACTAGGTCATTGGGACCCGATCCAATGGCCTGTCCATGAATTCTAGCTTCTGGCAATTCATGACATAGCGCGACCCCTAGCCGATGTCTTCAGTGAGTATTTGTCCTCACACCTGACCTGCTGAACCCTACTGGTCTTGACTTCTCACTAGAACCCCAGGTAACTACCTACCTGAATAGGGCAAGTCACTAGCGAGCCTTATTAGACGAAATAATTTTATACAGTATGCAAAATGTTCAGCGTAGACTATTGCATATTATTTACTCTTCATCTAGGAGTTTCAAGTAAAACAGTCATCACCAGTAAATCGTGTGATGTAGTGATTTTAGATCTGAAGAATAAAATAATCCACTATGGTATTTTTCTTTCATCCCACAAAAATGCTCAAAGATGGGCTACAAACCAATTAAAAATGTGCATGAGTACATTTGGAGACGCACGGATATAAGTGAACGATTATAACAACAAGAATTAAAGGAAATAAGATTCTCAAGTATTGGTTTTGAAGGGATTTTATTTTTGATTGCATTGAGGATTTCACTATGAGCTGACATAAGTTAGAGAACCACTGGAAGACCGGGGAATTCAAGGACCATTGGATCGGGTCTTAGTGGGTAAATGGTCTATGAGCTTGCCTTGTAACCAGAAGGTCCTGGGTTCTAACCCTGACGATGGGTGCGTACTGGTGAAGAGTCCCAAACCAGGACGAAACAGGTGTCCAGTACTCTAGTGCTTGTTTTCCAGTCTTTCTCTAGCTGATATCAGCTCATGGTGAAATCCTCCATGCAATCAAGAAATAAGATTCATTGTCTCGGATGAAAATTCAGGTAGCTCAGAGATTCAAGCAGGCTGCCAATGAAGTATTCATGACCGAATACATTTGAAGAATACAAAATACATAAGGCTGTTAGTTATGTAACTTGCGAATGAAATCATTCAGAAGCTTGTACTTCTTTCCTTTTTATCTCTATATTTGCTTGTGTCTAAGGTCTGTCTGATAAGTCTGCTAAAGTGCTTTAAAATGTCTATGTTGGTCACTTGAGAAATTAAGGGAATGTGTATTTTACTTTAGAAGTAAGTTAACGGACATATTTCGATTTAAAATCATGTCAAATGATGAGTAATTAATCTGAATAATGATAATAAAAATAATCCATGAAAAATCCTCATTCGAACATTAATAGAGAGAAGACCAGTAGTTTAGCGAAAAGTCTCTTTACGGTGAATTCATTTTCTTAGTTGTACAATCGTAAATACATTCGGTTATTTTGTGTGTGTCAAACGAAAATACAACTAATACATTTTCGGTGGAGTTAAGTAATTCAAAAATTATTCAAAAGATTTGGATGTTGATGTAAGAAGGTAATGACAGAAGCGATGAGTTGTCACAAATGATTGTTAAAGAAGAGTTATGTGATAACATGAATAGTCTGGTGAATTACGTAACAGTTTTAAAGGAATACAAAAGTTTTTACATAGTTAGAAAGACAAACAAACAAACAAAAGTTAAGTCAGATCAACAGAGTTGTTACCATGATAGTAGAAGTGGCTGAGCAATTTTCTTTTTTATGCATACTTCTGATTCTTCTAACTGAATGGCTAGGACTTCTGTGATGCAAAGAAGACGGAAATGTATTGTCTTTAACAGGTTGTTCTTCACTTTGTAGATTACTTTGAATCAGGAGGCGTTTGTTGAAATGGAATGACCAGTAGTGACGAAATGTTCGATTATTGCACTCCTTATACGACCAATAAAAATAATAATGTATACTGAGAGCACTTAAATTTATTTATGCAGTCCTAATCATTTTAGTGGGCTTTTTTCGGTTTGAAGAAGACAATTCCTTGGGGAATTAAAAACCAAAATTCATTGACAAAAAACGCTGCTAGAGAGAAAATGGAGAGGATTGTATGTTAACAACCAAATCTATGTGTGTATGTATGTATGTGTGTATATTGCAGTCGCGTAAAAAACACGACTCACAGTTACTTTTCCAGTGTAATTTTTCTTTTATAACAGTTGACTATTTCGAAAAGGCATTTTAAACATACTAGGCAACAACAGTTTGTTAGGAAATAAATGATGCTTTAAAATAATCTACTAGTAGTGGGAATGCATTCGTTCATTAAAACAAAAAAAATTGTTTTTTTTTTGACGTGTGAATCCATAAACTAATGGACGGACGGTATTTCAGAAGAAAAAGATATAACGCAAATACAATGACAACACATGATCTAAACGACAACCAAAAATTTGGAAAGTGAACATATAGTCATAAAATACCGCTCATTTAGTTCGATATGAATGAATGAATATAAAATTTGTCGCATACACACTGTAGTGATACACTTTCCTAATTTTATCTTAAATTTGTATTTGTCGCGTTTATGTAATTTTTCGTAGTATTTGTTAGTATTCATCGCAAATTATAAATGGTAGTGAATTTCTTTTTGTATGCAATGTTATAAAAGCTTATAAGTAGGTTTATTGTCATGTCTTTGAATTTAAACCGCTTATGTTTTTAGTTTAGTTTTGTTCTCTTGGCTTACTCCAAATTGAAGTTTGCGCTGAGGATGTTGTCTAGCAAAACAGTGAAAGCTTCGCATTTATATCATCCATCTCAGAGAATACAACTACGTCAAAATCATCCACTTAAGCTGTTATTATTATTCCCTTGATTTCTGTGTGGAACATACGGCTTCAAACAACACATCTTCACTTTTTTCTCTTTTACGCTTACCTCTTCAGCTGGCTAACTCCACGACTGACCATAATCTGTCATCTCCTCCTCTTATGATCTCCTTCATGTCACCCTCAGATCGACAGCCCACTCGTCACTTCCCGTTCTAGTTCCACTCGAGTGATGTCCTGCGATGCGTGCGATGTCATTCGATGGTCTCCTAAGTGACGTACGCCTTATCCATCTCCATTTTATCCTAATTATATGTTGAGTGATAAGCTCTTAGTTGGTTTGTTCCACTACAGAGTTTCTTGTTGCTAGTTCTTTCTGGCCCGTCAGCTATTTAAACTTTAGTTTGGAGCCAGAGAAGGTGGCAGTTGGTGATAAACGTCTGCAGCTGGCTGTTAGAAATGATCTCCGTGACAGGCAATGCAAGTTTCTGACCCGTATCGAAGAATCGACTGACTTCAAATTTGCGTCGAAAATGCGAATCTTGATCCTCATGCTGAGGAGGAGTCTAGTAGATTTCCAAATTAGATTTAGGTTGATGAATGTCTTTCTTGCCTTTCTGATTCTGGCCTGCATTGACATGTTCATACGTTCCGACTGCCCGTGGTTGAAACCGTGCTTCCTAGATATGTGAAGGAACTGAGCTACGAATCTCTAATTATATCTTCATCCCTTATACACACCTTAAGAGTACGCCGGATTGTATTGATTTTAGGTTACTAGTTATTACTTTTAAGAATAAGACTTTTATTCTTCTGTATTCCTTTGGAAGCAGCCAACTTCACATACATTCCTTTACGTAGTGCTTATTCTTTTAGTTAGAAATGCTACAATCCATGCAATTTGAGAGAATACAACAATGAAATAACGTTGATTAATAAGTGACCAGTGACCAATATTGCACTGATTAAATTACATGGTCAAGTTCGATATTTCCGTTACTCCAATTAATAACAAGGGTGCTAGCATAATAGGTGACTTCATTTAAAAAGTTACTACACTCAAAGTTTAAAGGTTAGGAGGAGTTTTCCAAGCTGAAATTATTTCACAGTATATGGTTCGTGTTATTCCAAAAACACAGAATAATAAGTATGGAGAAATTCGTTCGTGTCTATGTTCCTAAGTGACAGTGATTTAGCTAGTAGTTCTCTTAGCTTGTGATTGTATTGTCGATATTATAGAGAAAAACTGTTAAACAAACTCGAAAGTGCCAGAATGTCTTTATTACTTTATCCTTTATTTCCTAGAGGAATATAGGGCTTCAGCCGCGCGTCTCTATTGCCTTCGGTTCTCTGCTAAAGTATTCACCTGGTTCCAGGTCTGACCACATGCTTTCATCTCCTCTTCACACGACCTCCTCCAAGTCACCCTTGCACTGACGACCAACTCGCCGCCTCCCTCTGGGGTTCCACTCGAGCATTGGTCTGGATTGTGATGTCACTTGATAGTTTCCTCAGACTATGATCAGCCAATCCACCTCCATTGCTTCCTGCCTATTTGTTCCACAGTCGGTTCCTGGTTGGTTCGCTCCCAGACATCCCTGTTGCTGATCTTTTCTGGCCGGCCATGTGATCTTGAGTATTGAGCGAAGACAACTGTTAATGAAGGTCTGAAGTTTGTTGGAGATGCTCTTTATGACGCGACAAGTCTCTGATCCATAAAGTGAGTAGCACTGACTTCACATTGGAGTTGAAAATCCTGATCTTGTTTTTGATGCTGAGTGCTGTTGACCTCCACACAGACTTAAGAGTAATGAAAGCTTGTCTTGCTTTTCCAATTCTGGCTGTGATATCCTCATCAGTTTCATCCACTTGTAGGTGAAACGATGCTTCGCCGATGATATATGTCTGATTTTCCACAAAGTGGAAGATATGCAAGTGAGAAGCAACAAGCTGGCAGAATAAGCATCAAAGATAGGACTACAGGTGAACATAGATAAAACAGAGGTGATGAAGATTCCTGGCCAACAACAGCAGCAACAACAGCAGACAACAGTCAGCCAGCATAAATGGGGGAACCTGAAAGAAACAACCTCCTTTGCCTACCTGCGAAGCATTGTTTTACCTACAAGTGGATGAAACTGATGAGGATATCGCAGCCAGAATCGGAAAAGCAAGACAAGCTTTCATTACTCTTAAGTCTGTGTGGAGGTCAACAGCACTCAGCATCAAAAACAAGATCAGGATTTTCAACTCCAATGTGAAGTCAGTGCTACTCACTTTATGGATCAGAGACTTGTCGCGTCATAAAGAGCATCTCCAACAAACTTCAGACCTTCATTAACAGTTGTCTTCGCTCAATACTCAAGATCACATGGCCGGCCAGAAAAGATCAGCAACAGGGATGTCTGGGAGCGAACCAACCAGGAACCGACTGTGGAACAAATAGGCAGGAAGCAATGGAGGTGGATTGGCTGATCATAGTCTGAGGAAACTATCAAGTGACATCACAATCCAGACCAATGCTCGAGTGGAACCCCAGAGGGAGGCGGCGAGTTGGTCGTCAGTGCAAGGGTGACTTGGAGGAGGTCGTGTGAAGAGGAGATGAAAGCATGTGGTCAGACCTGGAACCAGGTGAATACTTTAGCAGAGAACCGAAGGCAATAGAGACGCGCGGCTGAAGCCCTATATTCCTCTAGGAATTAGAGGAAATAATAACATTAATAACTAGATTAATCTTTCCTTTGGTCAGATAGTGAGCCTCTATGTGAATTTCAATTCATGATCTTTCCAGTCCAAGGAACTCTTTCTCTAGAGAACATGTTTAATTGAGGGTTACTCATGAAATTATTCGAAATGGTTTTTATCAACTGCAGAATAGTTTAACTGTCAGCTTAGCACTTAGTAACATTTATAGACATTTTAAGTGTGCAGATCTTTAAATAATTTGAACGTCCGACTGTTACGTACTAGTTAAAGTTGTACTGACTGAAATTTTTAATTCCTAGCTAGATCTGGACATACATTTTGAAGGTTCTATTCTGAGAATATGTTAGTTAAACATTTCTGCCATCGACAAACTGCTGAATATATTTCACAGGAAAAGAAGCAATGAAGCATATTAAAAACTATTAAACTTAATTATATTGCATAGATGATTACTCATTTTAGCAGTGGAGTTCCTTTTTTTTGCAAAATTTGCCTATGCATTTCAAAATTTATCAAAATAGCGTGTGCATTAAGAAAATTATCTACGTGGATTTGTAGTCAATATATTCAACAAGTCAGGCATAAAGTGTAAAATATAAATTGAGTGTACATGCATACATTTTTCAGTTCCTCATAAATGCTTGAATGAAGACGGTATAAAGACCCTTTTATTAGAGAATTCCAGAAATTTATATACCCATCTTCTTGTGATTGTGGAAATTTCAGTGGTCGGTTGTTAACTGATGGTACCGCACCACAACTTATTTAAATATCACCACTTTAGTCAAAAAACTACTTCAGTTTGCCACAAAACCAATTCAGTCTTTTCTATATTCATATCTGGAGTGAAACAGAATCAGGACGTTGATTACATCAGCATTTTTTCAGTCCTGTTCGGTATTTTAACATATTAAAACAAAAATTTCTTTTGTTAGTTACGTCATTCAACTGGAAACGTAGACTTGTAAAACCGACTGATATTAACTACAGGACAGACCCAGTTTTTCTGTTTCTTGATAACATGGCACTATATTTTGACATATTTAGCAGATTTTGGGTAGTGTAAATTGTAGTTTCTTCTTCCTTTTGGCTAGTTTTAAACGCAATTTCGTTTTCGCTTGTCGTAACCTCTTTATCGTCAAATAAAGTGATGTCATAAACTACAGTTATGAAGAAGTCTATGCTACTCATATTATTTCTGTCTAAAATTGACTTTCTTTTAATAGAATTCTTCATGATTGCCTGGAGTTTGGTTTTAAAAACCGCGCTCAAAATATTAAATGTTCAAGACTGTACCGTTCAACATTATTTTTGTTTCCTTGGGTATCAAGTTGAGTAAAGGAGTTCAGTAACACATTTCAGTCTTTTCGTCTCCTCTGCTGTCCTGTTTAGCTGGCCCTAAAATTGCCTATAGGCTCTAATCTCCTCCTCATACGATCTCCTCTATGCCCCTTTCGGACGCCTAACTTGTCGTTTCCCATTTGGGTTCCACTCGATCGATGGCATGGTGTGCAATTTCACCCAATGGTCCCCTTGGTGCACATCGGATCCATCTCCATTTTCTTCTATATATTGGTTGAGCAGTAGTTCCCAGAGTTTCATATTTCTAATTCTTTCTGGGTGTCCATCTCATCTTTATCATGGAGCAAAGGCTAGTGGTAAAAGTCTGAATGAGGTTGTTGTAAATGGTCTTCCCAACCCTTAGGCCATGTATCTGACCGATATTAAAAGAACTCATTCAACATTGGTGTTGAAAATCTTGATTTCGTTGTTTATGCAGGCTGAGTGCAGAAGACTTCCAATAACAGAAAAATAGATGTCAAAATTTTGAAATAATAGAGAAGATTTGTAGCTTAAGTGGATGATTTGCAATTAATAGTGTTCTCTGAGCTGGCTTGGTTAGTTGCAGAGCTTTCTTCGTCCTTCTGGACAACATCTTAAGTTCAATCTTTAGCATAAAGTGAAATGAGTTAAATTTCTTAATGAGTGGTACAATTGCGTCTCCTGGTAACCATCTTTACAAATATATTGATCATTTTCTATTGGCTTGGGTTGTAAACTTTCTGGTCACCTGATTTACTTTTTATTAGTTGGTATATTTGGTCTATATTAACGTGTTAAATGCATAGTCGTTTGAGTACCAGGCTTCTAGGAATTCCCTGGCACTTTTGGTATTTCCTCTGTCTAAAATTTCGACATTATCCCAATCAAACTGATGTCCATAATTGTCTATATGCACTGATATGAAAGAATATATATCATGTCTTTTCACGGCTGATTTGTGTTCCTGGATTCTGATTCCAAGGGGATGCCCACTTTGGCCTATATAATGCCTGTTACAGTTCATACAATTAATCTTGTAAATGGTATTAATTTTATCTTCTTTTTCTGTTTGATATCACAATTAACGCAATATCGAATTAAGTGATCTGACTGGCTTGTATATTACAACTATTTCAAACGGTTTCAGTATTCTGGCTGTTATTTCAGAGATATTTCTCAAGTATGGTAGGATGAATTTTCTTGTGGTCTTTGATGTTGGTTCCTTGTTGGTGTTGTTATTCGATTTTAAACACTTTTTGATGAAATTTTGTGGATAACCATTCTTTTTGAAGACCGTTTGTAGATATTTTTCTTCCATTCTTTTCAACTCTGGAGTGCTACAGTGTGTTTGTATTCTTTTAAACAATGTCTGCACACAGATTCTTTTGTGAGTAATTGGATTATTGCTAGTATATTTGAGTATTTGATGTGTGTGTGTGTGCGTTGATTTTCTATATACTTGTGTTTCTAAATTTCCTATGCTGGAATTCCTAGAACCCTGGTACTCAAACGAGTATGCACTTAACAAACGCATTAATATAGACCAAATATGCCAACTGATAAAAAGTAAATCTTGTGACCAGAAAGTTTGAAATCCAAGTCAATAGAAAATGGTTATTACATATGTAAGGATGTGTACCTGGAGACACGTTACTATCATTGATGGAGAATTTAAATTAGTTCATTTTATGCTAAAACTTGCACTGAAGATGTTGTCCAGAAGGATGACGAAAGCTCTGGAACTAAACAAACCAGCTCAGAGAACACTATTAATTGCAGATATCATCATTTCATATTTTTATCAACTTTCTACGTAGGGATCACAATTCACGTTTTACGTGCTAATTTTTATGTCTCTATCATTTTAAAGCAAGATCACTCATGAAAATTTGTGAAAGACACTGAGCCATGAGAACTGCTTCATAAACATTTTAATAGCTTAATTTATGGATTTGATAATTGCCAGTTGTTTCACTAACTGTACATAGTTTTTTGTCACTGTATACTGTATGAGGTAAATCTCTGTAGTTGTATAAATTGGACTTCTATTTCCTGTTGAGTGATTTTTCTGGATCGTGGTCAAAGTAGCACAATGGGTAATGCTTTGGTATTTAAGGCTATGGTTTGGTGGGGTCAAGACTGAAAGCGATCACCATCACTCACTGGGGGTTGCAGGTACATCCAGATGCCGAGTCCAACACAGGATGAAGTGCACGTTCTGGATTCATCATTCACCAAATTAGAACTCTGTAAATATAATTGTGTTTTCTAATTTACCGAATAACATTTTACGCCTCTATTATAATGTTATCCTGCTTGTTTGGCATACATACTAAGTCGTTTTCGAAATTGCTTTGTATTGAGATAGTCAGCAAAGCTACGTGTTATAACGTTTATATCAAAATTGCACCTGAATAGTTCATCACAAAGAAATAGTTTTCTAAAATACTACTAGGTTACTAACGTATATCTTCCAGGCTTGATTTAAATGAAATTGATTTGATTTTGTGTAATTTCTGATTTTTTCCCACTGAATAATCACATGATTTCACTTACTCAAAAATCAATAAATTTGCATGTGAAATTTGCAAAGTATATATGACGTATAGATTATATGATATTGAATGCTTTTCAAAAGTTTTGAGAAAAATCCATGTCCACTTTCTGTTGTTATTTTTTCTGAACACATGGCTAACATCATATTGGACTGATATAAATAATTTTTAATCATTAGGGGTTGGAAAATACTACAACTGTCTTAGTAAGGTAAAATTTGTTATTCTAACTGTCAGGCAGATGTCTGATACATACGCAGGCCTTCTTAGGAGTAAGTATTAAGACTGCCGCGAGATGCTTTCGTGCTTGCATAGTGTAAACGTTACAACAGATATTCTAGCTTTGGAAAAAAGTTGATAGAACACCTTTAAATGGGCCAAAGTAACACCTAATGTGATTACAGGGTTTTCTAGATCTCCAGTACAAATTCACCTACCTGAACTAATTCAAGTCGTGGTCGACTGCCTCCGTTCTGTCTATACAAGTATAATGAAATCAAGGTGAAGCAAGTTTGATTTGTGATGGCGTATATCCTTACCTCCTTCTTAGAACTAAGATATCAGCTGTTAGGTACATTTTTAGCAAGTCATTGAAATAAATTTAAAGCTCACATTCATTATTTTTGTTTCTTTGGGTTCCAAGTTAAAAACATAGGGCTTCAGCAACGCATCTCCAAGTTTTTCTATTTGCTGGCGTCTTCTTTAGGTAGGTCCACGATTGTGCAAACTCTCTCATCTCTTCCTCCCCAAAAACGATCTTCACCACGTCACCCACAAAGCAACGACGCACTCGTTGTTTTCTATTCAGATTCCACTCGAGCAATGGCTTGGCACGCAATGTCATTCGACGATCTCCTCAGTGGCATATGCCCATTCCGTCTCCAATTTCTGCTACATATTTTTTGACCGATAGGCTCGAGGCTGTTTTGTTCCTCTACAGAGTTTCTTGTTACTAATTATTTCTAGCCAGTCACTCAGTCTTCAGCATGGAGTCTGAGAAGATATTTGTTGATAAAGTCTGTGGCTCCCTTTTGGAAATGCTTTTCGTGACACACAGTGCAATTTTTTGACCCGTATAAAAGAAGTGACTGACTTACTGCACATTTGTGTTGAAAATGCGAATCTTTCTCCTTACGCTAAGTGTTAAAGATTTGTACATTCATAAAGCTCCTTTATTCCACCATGTTTTGTGAACATATATTTTTAATAACACTTGAAGTGGATGTTGTAACAACTCTGTTGTGCGTATAAAAGCTTTGCTTAGTAAGCAGATATTCACATCTTATCACAATTCTCAAATTTCTACTTTTGTAGTATTCGTTTTGACATTTCCCTTGTAAAGATAACAAATTATCTAACTTGTAACCACCGAAGCACTAAAATATGTGGAAATTAAAGAAAGAAAATATCCATTTCTAGTTGAGATAAGTCGAAACTGTACTCACAGGTGACGCTGTCATTAATAAAGCTCAACTCAGCCATTTTAATTTTAAAATAAACAAGATTAAAAGTGTTTCGGTTAGTTTAAATATTTATCACATTTAAGCTTTGGATGGCAAAGTTGATTGAGATGCTGTCACCAAAGCTTCTTCTCATATACGCCAATAGCATGTTTTCTGTTAATACAAACAAAGGTAATTATTTAATTAGTTATAATGATAAGAATGGCTTTTTTCTGAAAAAAAAGCGTTTATTTACAGTACAAAATTTGTTTGCGCAGAATTATCAAATAAAATATAATACAAATCGTTTGATACGATATTATATCCAAAATATGTTTCAGTACCCCGTAGTGTCTTTTCTCCGTTTCCTTCAAAAAATCTCCTTGGTGGTAGGTTGAAACGTATTTAAAAATGCCTATGGGGATTGATTACGCTTGAAGGATGTAATTGAATGATTTAAACAAGATGGAATACAATAAATGTGATACATTTTGATGGATAGGAAATCAGAGAGTTGGGTCATTTAAATAGGCTGCTATATTTTTTATTAAATGTGAAGCAATATATTCAACTAATAATGTTTTAGGCCTAGCTGATGAAAAAACATAGTTTGTTGAGAATCTAAACATTGGAAGTTTACCAAAGTACAAACAGTAAAAATAAAAATCTATTTTAATTCTTTTGAGGAGTGCTGCTTTGAGTGCTTTGTTGTAAGTATGCATTGAAAGTGTAAAATCGAGTGTAGATTTATTTTTGAAGAAGAAAAATCCGAATCAAGAAGTGGGCATGACATATATAGGCGTGTAAACATTACGGGTTGTTTACAAAAATTCCCAGATGGTTCTCTATTACAGATATTATAAATAGCAGGATTATACATACTGTGAAATCATATATCCTGATAAGACATTTCGCCTTATGTGACTTAATCAAGTGAAGTAAAAATTTTAACGACCAGAACCGAGTTGTTGTGGTCTGAACTTAGGGTATCTATCTATGCATCCTACTGTATAGCTGTACAAAACTTCCTTGACCCACAGGCACAGTCATGGAAAAGGTGATCATAATTCAATAAATTTGCGGCTCTGTTGAACAATAAAAACATAGAAAACTCAAAATTACCTCAACAGTGCTGTTAGCAAGCTGTTCAGATAACGTAAATTTCTGAATGAAAACCAAGCACTGTTGAACAAGAAATTAGCTAAGTGAAATGAATGAAGTAGGTAGAATGTGGAATCAAATTTCTGTCCACAAGAATCACACCGCCACACATCCGGAAGACCCTCCAAGGTTAGATTGTCCTTGTATCACTCGAACGAAAAGACATCGTATAAGAACACATTATCAATGTATCCCACAAGCACAGTGAGAAGCATTAAAACTGGAGATTAAACAGGGACTATGAGAAATGCTAAGGATGAGGTCAAGATATGATATGCAAATGTGACAGAGATAAACGGACAATAACTGGAAAGTTAGTTGAGGGCTGCAAATAGGTATAAAGATTGTGATTAGATCATTCATGAGTGATTTTCCAAACAGTTATTCTTCTACAAAAACAGTTTAAAATAAATCTAATTTTGGCTGGATTGAAACAGAATTATTTACAGTCCCACTAATAATCGTTCCTTCTTCTCTCTCTCAAAAGCCAAAATTTTAAGAAGTAATATGCTAAATATTCAAATAGAATGGATCAGACGTAGGCATAACTTGTTCTCACTTTATCTCAGTTGTCGTGTCTTCTTATACATTTTTCCACTCTTTTTTATTTCTTGTCATGAAGCATTTAAAAGTTTTTGAATATATTATTATTATTTTGTTTTCTAAGCTTGTCTGTTATCTACAGATGTTCATAATTCTAAACTAGACCATTGCATTTAAGCTGAATATTGATCCCTACTGTCTGAAACACTGACATTTTACGAGTTTAAAAGAAATACCATTACTGTTGTTTTTAAATGTAGAAAGAATAATTTAAAATATCCGCCTTCGAAAAACATTTTTTCTCAAGCCAATTTTTTGCTTCTGTTTGTTCACTATTCTATTTCATTTTTGAATATTTTAGATATGTGTTTATTTGGACGTGTTACTATTGAAATAATGAAAGATGAAAAATCGAATTTAGGTTTAACTGTTTCAGATGGATCTAGTCAAGGTGAAGCACCAGTTATTTTGAATATACGTCCTGGAAGTATTGCAGACAGGTGAGTGATGTTATATTTTCATTGATAAATCCGTTGACTGTAAAATATTGAATGCATTCATGTTGTGAATTTTAAATTTTCTGCAGAGTGTAAGCTTCCCAATCATCGACTTGGTCATTGTGAGGTCGTTTAACGATATCAATTGCCAGTAGTTCCTTGAAGAAGTGGATGAAGTACATGGGTAGAGTAATATGATTTCATAAGTTGTTGTGCATCGCTGGCACAGCTGTTTTGACTCTTACCGAAGATGCACATGGTCTTGGGTTCGATCCCCTACTGACGTACACTCAATATCAATGGTCGGCCTGCAAAATTTGGGCTACCGACATCGCATGCTGAAAATGCCATACCTGTACCAAAATACGGTATGGAGTCAAGCTATATAAAAATAAGAAAATAATAAAAATATACATATACATTGTTGACTTCGGTATTTTTACTGAAAAACTGTAGAGAAAGGCATCAATTAAATACTGAATAAAACTATCCATAATTAGTATAGTAAGCATATACGTTAACGCAAATGACACAAACTTAGCCCAAGTTTCATAATGCGTTTTGAAACTTGATAAACTTAGCTAAAGAGAGAATGGGAAAGTAATACAGAAAGTTTCATTCTGGAACATATTTTGACTTACAGATAGGCAGCTGATCAATACTAGCAACCCAATCAAAATAACCCCTGAGGTTTCATTACATTACATTACATTCATTACATTACCAAGGAAAGTAACAGCTGAAAGTTCCTGACTTTTATTGGCCTCCGCGTTTACGCTTAGTGTTACTGTCATTTATAACCTTTACTTTCATACGTTGAATTCAACACATTCTATTTTATGAAACTTATTAAAACGTATTCTATTCTGTCTCCTCTAGATTTCTACATTCCTAGAATTCCTTGAAAAATTTTTCGCAGTCCATTAGTTCTATGTTGTTTATGTACTAAGAAATAAAACTGTCAAGAATGAATTTTTCTGAAAGGTTTCCAATTTTTGTCTTCATGTTCCCCAGTGGAACTTAGGGCTTCAGGCTAGAGGCTTGAAGCTTCTGTAGCAGTTTTTTATTTTACAGGATGGGGTTGCTAGCCTCATGCCCAACCTTTCCTTTTTACTAGCATTATTTCTAGCTTAGCGAGGTGAGGGAGTGCGTTTGTGGCCCGGGATCGAACCCCGCACCATGTGCATGGTCGGTGAGCGTCCTAATCGCTATGCCACCAACGCACTTGCATATTCTTAGCCTGTAAATAACACTTTTTAAGTGAGTATACATACCTAAGTAAATACTGATGAAAAGAGAAAAATAAAACGACCGGTTATTATTCATTATTTGTTATGATTTGTTTTTTGACTGATATCGATTAGTCATTAACTCAGGGAATTTTTTGGTTAATATATGAAATTTATTTTGTTCAGAAAACTGTTACTTCTTCGTATGTATAAAGTTTATTCTTATATTTTTACAGCGTAACCAGCATAAAATCTGAGTAGATCAAACAATACTCAGATTATTTATTATCATAAAAAAGCTTCGTATTTTCCCAATGAATGAAGAACAAAGCAAGATTGATTTTACTGACGTTGTACTTTTTAACGCAAATAGCTTTGATGATATTAGATAGTTTGAGAAAATCTTCAGGAAACCTTGGACCTAGGTTCCGTGCTAGCTGGCACTCACCAGTCAACAAGGCGTATCCGCAACCCTGAAGAAACTCATGTTCATTCTGGGATTCGAACCAGCGTCACTGCGTTAGTCCGTGACGTTACCACTGAGCCATTCGGGCACGCGACTGACCTTCTGTAGGACTGTATTGGACAATTTGATTGGACACTAGCAAGCAACTAGTGTGATATGTCTAGTCCTTTCTATGGTGTAGGCTGAATTCTATCAGTCAGGTTTGCAATGTGGCCACCATTCTAGGTAGCCCACTATTACGGTGCACATTGATTTTAAGGATATTAGATAGTGTTAACTACCACGAAACCTAGGTCCAAGGCTTCCTACCGATTATCTTCAACTATCTAATATCATCAAAATCAGTGTGCACCGTGATGGTGAGCTACCTAGAATGGTGGCCACATTGCAACACCTAACTGATAGAATTCAGTCTGTACCAAAAAAAGAACAAAACACATCACACTAGTTACTAGTGTTCAAGCAAATAGCTTTATCATAAGAGTATTCAACCAAAATTAACAAAACTTTATTTCGTCTATATACAGTAACTTAATCGCTGTTCTTAAGTGTCAGGTAATTTTTACGCTGTCGAATGAATGAATCGTTAAAGATAACAAAATATGAGTAGTTTGTTGGATTACATAAGTTTATGAAACACTAAAACAGCATATATTTACAGATTCTGAAAATACTTATTTCATTTATGTTGATTTTGTCACTTCATTGAGGGAGGAGTGCTAGAGCCAGGTCGAATTCTGTCTCAATCCACCAAACCTCCTCAGACAATTTGGGTTCCATTTAACCGTAAGTGCTTCTGTTATGAGACGTTCTCTGTGACTGCTGTAATTTCATGGTGGTCGAATAAAGGCTCTACAGCATTTCTTCTGATCTTGATTACTCACTATGCTTGTATTTATGCTTCTTTTTTGAATACAAATTCTGAATCCTCTGTTCCACAAATCAGTCTTCAAATTTAGCAGAACCACAAAATATGACACTTTTCAGATAAAGATATTTCATCTATGAGGAATCATAAGATCCTGTCGATGAACTGATTCAAGAAAGACAATCTGTTCAAAGAAGGTACTTATGCAACATGAAAAATACCTTTGCCAGAATGAATGTGTACAATACATTATTTGGTCAGTGATGCGTAACTAATGTTATGCATGTAAACCTAAGTCCTGTGTTGATTGAATCCTCTCAGTAAAGTTTGTAGTCTGGTTACTAATTTAAAACATTTGTCACCTGTGTTGCTTTATCAAAGCACCAAATAAGACAACATTTCCTGCAGTCAGTTTCCTAAGATTTCCTAAACCTTGTGGAGGAATGTCTACAACCAAATAGCTAAGCTTGGGGTGAACGCTAAATTTAGGTTTATTTTGAAGTTCACCACGGTAAAGCCAAACAGGTGGTTGGAGGTAAGCGACACCAAGGCCTAGGTCAGTGTTTCGCGCTTATAGACAATCATCGACAAGGTATATCTCACATGTTCTAAGGGATTAATGTCTGCTCAAAGATTCAGTCAGACATCACCACGTACTACAGATATGACAGTGATTTCATGCCAGTACCACTCAATGCAAAAGTTACAGTCTTAAAGTGGGTCAACCTTGAGCCTAAATAGCCTACTGGCAACCTCTCTGACTGGAACAACGGCTAAAGCATGTTTAAATCATCGAGGAGATATTAATTCTTTTGAAGTCGCAGATACACCCTTCTGAAAAATAATAACATGCACAAGACCCAAATCGACGTTTTCTTGACAATTGTAATCAAATATCTTATATGAGTGTAGATAACAATAATTACCTCTTTGATAAATCAAGAATCGAAATAATTACTTTTGTTGCTAAGATATGTTCAACGAAATATGAACAGAAATCTACTTACTGGAGTACATAGAATTGTGAATTACATTTTGCTAAACATTCTTACTATTCTTTCGATAAAAGTTGGGTGAAATTAACAGTCAGTCAGCGAAGAAGAGCGATTTCGACTGGAGGCCACTTAAGTTTCAATTTCACTTACCTTCTCTTTTTTGGAAAGAGAGAGAAAGAGGGAATAATGCGACAGACAGCGGGCAGCGAGGAAACAGGCATAAAATGGACCCACACAAAAAACTTGGAGGATCTGGACTTTGCCAATGACACATGTCTAATTCACCACAAACTGGAAGATATGCAAGTGAAAAGCAGCAAGTTGGCAGAAGAAGCATCCAGAGAAGATAGGACTTCCTTCATGTAAACATAGAGGAGACAGAGTTGATGAAGATTCCTGGCCAACAACAATAGACAACAATCAGCCAGCATAAATGGGAGGAATCTGAAAGAAGCAACCTCCTTTACCTACCTGAGAAGCATCGTTTCAACTACAGGCGGACGGAACTGATGAGGATATCAAAGCAGCGAGGATCGGGAAAGCAAGACAAGCTTTCATTTCTATCATGTCCGTGTGGAGGTCAACAGCACTTCTTAGCATGAAAAATAAAATCCGGATTTTCAACTCTAATGTGAAGTCAGTGCTACTATACAGACCAGAAAATTGGCGCCACTTCACGAAGGGCACTTCAAACTAACTGCAGAGCTTCATCAATACCTGTCTTCGCTCAATACTCAAGACCAGGTGGCTGGCGAGAACAGATCAGCAACAGGGATGGATCTCTGGCAATGAGCGAACCAACCCATCCGGAATCGATTATGGAACAAATGTGCAGGAATAAATGGAGGTGGATTGACCATGCTCTGAAAAAACTAACCATCAAGTGATATCACACACCAGGCCATAGCTCGAGTGGAACCCGAATGGGAAGCGGCAAGTTGGCCGTCAGTGCAAGTGTGACATGGAGAAGGTGTGCAAAGATGAGATGAAAGAATGTGGGCAGATTTGGAGCCATGTGAAAACGTTGGCAGAGGACCGAGCGCGATGGAGACGTGCAGCTGATGCCCCATGTTCCTCTAGGAACTAAAGGAAACAACAATAATAATAAATTATCTTCTCTTTAGAATATTCTTACTACAACCGATAAACTATGCATTTCACGAGTAATTAGGTCTAGTTTTAAAATCCTAATCAGTATTCCGTTCAGCTGAATTAGAAATCTTCTAGGAGTTGTTTAACGTTTCCTTTTAGTAATTACAAGTCCAGGTTTGCCACAGATTATTGGACTTCGGTTTGAGTCCTACATTCGAAACAAACTAGTTCACTTAAATACAGTTATAGATTCAAAGACTAAACACACTAGCAGAAATAACTATTTTTCTTCCAGTAGTCGATAAAACATATTTGTTCCTTTTGCAATATTCCAACTGTTATCATGATGTAGAGATATGTTCGTTACTACATTTGAATCTAATGACATCAATACATTTCGTTTAAGTAACTGGAATTTCCAGTCATTCTGGCTTTCACTTGAGATATTATCAATATTGCTTCAATGGGTTCCGGGTGGAACATAGGGTTTCAACAACACATCTTCACTTTCTTTTATTTTCTGCGCGCCTCTTCATCCTGGTCCACGTTTGATGATAATCTCTCACCTTCTCCTCTCACGATTTACTCAACGTCACCCTTGAAGCGACAATCCACTCTTCGTTTCCCATTTAGGTTCCACTTGAGGGCCTGGTACGCTATGTCATTCAATGGTTTCTTCAGTGGCGCACACCCAATCCATCTCCATTTTCGTCTACATATTTGTTGAACGATAGGTTCTTAGTTAGTGTGATACCAGAGTTTTTCGTTACTAATTCTTTTTGGTCTGGCATCTGATCTTCAATGTGGAGCGAAAGCAGTTGGTGACAAAAGTCTCCAGCTGACTGTTGGGAATGATTTTCGCGATACATCAAGTTTCTCACCCGCATAGTAGGACTGACTGACTTCACATTTGTGTAGTAATTCTACTGTTGAAGCAAACATTCAGCGTCACTTAATTATTTAAACATTATCTTGTTAAACTTAATACCCTGAATTTATACTCCCTTTTGTACTCACTAATTTTTATTCACCATCATAATAAAGTCTGGACTGAAAATGTTATCTAGGAAGACAATTAAATCTTTTTAGTGAAACCATACAGTTCAGAGAACGCAAATACACTATTATCATTTACCAGAGCCACAAGTCGTCTCCATTATTTCTTGACGGAAGCAATTTCTAAGTCCTTATTGAGCATAACTTCTGACTATATATGCAGCTTGTCTCAGACACAATCCACATTTAGACCTGTATGGATCTTGTAAATTACATATATCTGTACCATATTGAGTCCCAACATAAAGAAGACTCCTTCATTTACGTATTTTTTCTCTTTTTATCTAACAAGAAACAGTTCTTACGCTGACTCCAAGACTCCAAGACTTTAAAACTGTTTTGTTAATTATAATATTTGGTGAGTCAACAATTCTATGAGCAAATCATCAAGGTTCAGACTCTTCAGTGAAGTAGAAAATGTACATAATAATGTATTATCAGTAACTCTCGTTCTATAAGTTACAAATAATGACAGGCCGAAAACAACCCGTTGATAAACAAGGGTCATACAACTGATGGCACAGTGGTTAGGACTCTCGCCGACCATGCACATGGTCCGAGGTTCGAGCCCACGCCGACGCACACCTGATATCTATGGTTGGCCTGCGAATTTTGAGCTACCGTGCTGAAAATTCCACACTTGTACCATACGGTGTGGAATCAAGCTGTAACCAAAAAAATAAAAATAAAAAATAAAAATAAATGGATAGTGAAAGACTTGAAAAAAAATCTACTTTGTTGAAAGTTCACTGAGTACACTTCAACAACAGAAAAATTCTGATTTTTCATTCATTTTTAGGACAACGAACCAAGCGAATTAAAGCATATGAATTTTCAAATCAGTCTGTCTATGCAAAACACAGTGTTTGCTAAAGCAAACAAAAGACGACGAATAATTTGATGAAGGGTGATCAGTACATTCGACCACAGCTATAAACGGCTCCAGTAACATCAGTCAGTGATTTGCGGTCAGTGGCAATAATGGGTCCTTTCCCGCAAACATCCAGTGGAAATCAATACATTTTGGTGATGGCGGAACACACCACTTGGGGATAAACGCCGTGGCGATTCCAGATCAGCGCTCCAAGACCGTGACTGAGGCAGTAATTTGATATATCGTGGCGGATAATGGTGTACTGAAGATGATGTTGATGGATCGACGTCCCTGTCTGAGACTGTGTAGTTCACGACTCGCCTGGAAGCGCTGGGTATTAAAAGTAATAGAGCAACGCCATATCACCCTTAGAAAAACAGCCTAACAAAAAGAAATAATCGTACACTCAAGAAGTGGCTAACTGCGAAAAGAGGCAAGTGGGAAACTGACCTACCGTTGGTATTACTGGCCCTTAGTGCCACAATATAGGGGGCAAAAAACATCGCCCTTCCAGCTAATGTATGGGAGGAAACCATGCTTTCGGGTGCACCATAAGACTTGGCCTCAAGAATGTTGGAACATTAAGAGATAGACAAATGAGAGGAAACAGGATATTCACAATATACAAGTGAAGCGGAAGGCAGACATCGAGAAAGCTGGCAAGAAATAAATCAAAGCTTGGGAGCCATTTGAATAAGCGACTAGGTGAAATGTAGAGAATGAAAGTATACTACCGGAGGTGGACTAGGATCAGGAAAGCTCCTCCAAAAATGGGAGGGACTACATGTGGTCACATCGAGATGTGGTCCAGTGTACACAATAAACAGAGGAGATAAGGGAAAAAAGAAAGCTCCAGTCTGCTCCAAAGATGGATACAAGAATTTCAAGACAAGAAATCCGAATAACAGCGGGATGGAACCTCCGTACAGCGGTCAAGGTGGTTACAGGAAAGACTTTATAGTAAGGGGGCGAATGTGATGAGTGCTACTTGTAATCAGACATAAGTGGTTTATCAGTAAACGAGTTCAGAAAAGCAACAATATGTTTCGGACACTGAAAAAAGCAATCGAAGAACAGAACTGTGAGAAAGACGTTAGAAACACTATGCAGAATCCAACAAGCTATCGAATGTGGTGATATTCGACAAATTTGCAAATGATGTGCAGATAACGAATTAAAAATAAGGTATACCAAATTTATGTACCTACAGTGCGTTTTTTCTAATGAACATCGCCTTCGAGCCTAATCTTTGTTTTCTTCCTTATCGGCATCTTCTTGGATACATCCTTGAAGAGAATGTCCCTCTGTGTAAGGAGCTGTATCTAAATGTATTTCCAACAACATATCAACTCATGTTCATTATCTTTTAGAAGTAGTGTCATATAAATGTGTGAATATAACACCTGGATAGTTTGTATTTCAGAAGCTGTCATAGGTTACATTCAGAAAAGGATGTATGTCTGCAGGTATTTTTCTTCAATAACCCACGGTTTAGATTTTGTGGTGACACGAATAATTTTGATTCTTACCATAGTAACGAAAAATGTACCTACTAACAGAAATTTAAAATAGATGTGGAACCTGAAAATAACACTGTATTAAAATGATTTACAAAGAAAGTGTGAACATTCTACTTTCTTGACTTAGTAATATTACAAACTGTACAATTCTGATAACAATATAGAATAGCTGTAGGGTATTTATTGTTTTTTGGATGTCGGATGATTGAAGGCAGTTAGCAAGTTTCTTGAACTATTCTAGAAATCAACTGGTCTGCAGAAGCCTAAAGGACATGACCTCACATCTGACCACTTTGATATGCATACACCTGTTCACTTATTCATGTGCAGCCGTGTATATTGATTGTTCGACACACATGCTGTCTAAAAGAGTCCAAGACAACTATCCAGCATAGTTGCAGACAAGTAGCAGTAGATCAATGAGGAATGTGATAACTAAACATATTTTCAACATTGGTCAATATACCTCAAAAAATCCATCCTTCTAAGTAATCTACAAGGTGAAGAACAACCTGCCAAAGACAAAACGCTTTCATATCCTTTATACAAATGAAGCTCTAGTCATTAGGATATAAAAACTGGAGCTCAGCATACAGACGAAAATTATTCAACCACCTCTACTATCATGATAACAACTGTATCGATTTCTACTGACGCGATCTTTGTTTGTTTACTTGCTTTTCAAATTCCTTATAACTCTTGTATTTCTTCAGAACTCTTACATAATTCAATATTTTCTTTCGTTTGTATGTGCATCCTGAATAAAACACAATCATTAAATTACTTGTCTTATTCCGTAAGTTCAGTGCACTCATGCAACTCCTTTTATGCATTGACTAACATTAAAAAATATCATTACGACACCCTCTTTCATGAAACATTGTGTATAAATGCGATTTTGTCAGCTAAAGTAAGTAAATTCGCCGAAAAAAGACTATGCTGAACTGATTGTTTTGTTCTTTACAATCAAATCGAAACCAATCTTAATATAAATGAGTCCTTTACCTTCTTTTTGTCTTTTATAATTAAGTTACTCAAAAGTATTAGTTGCTTTAGCATTGATAAGTCTTCCTTTGTTGATTCAGTACTACTTTAACTACTATACAGTTTCTATTTAATATTTAAATTAGTCTGACCTAGAATCCTTATTACTGCCTATAAGCAACTGATCATTTACCTCGGTGGAAATAATAATGCGCTTATATCAGACATCTTAATTTTTTACCACTGCATTGAATTGTATGTTCATTTGTAGCTGAAATGTAGCCGAGATAAGAACAGAATTTAAGCACTGTGGTAATGACTTAGTTCAGTTCAGATTTTCCCGCCAATTAGTTGGACCGAAGTGCTTGGTCACAAGTTTACATTTCGGCTCCTTGTACACATTCTTCGACAATGTCTGGTTATGTAACTTGAAGTCAATTGGTTAATAATGACTAGCACTAGAATCCAGGATGAGCATTTCATCCTATTTGGGACTCACCAGCTGGATTTACCTTCATTCACCAGTGAGTGGTGGTGTTCCTACCGAGACTGAGCATTTCGGTACACTCAGTCGATTAGAAAATCTAAATTGGATCAAATAATTAATAAAATCCATTGCACAGGAGGTGGATCTCGCGGCCAAAATGGTGGATAACGCTTCGGATTTTAAAACTATGGGCACTGGATTCCAGCCTCGGTGATAATGCAGTCACTCACTGGTTGAATGTAGGAACATCCAGATGATGACTCCCAAACCGGACGAAATGCACGTTATCCTGGATTTCAGTGCTAGTTACCATCAACCAACCAACTGTGGCAGTGAGTTTAAGTTGGCTTCGGAATTTGAATATTTTATCGTCAATAATGAAACAAACTGGCCATTAGTAATCCCTACCTTTGTCTAATCTTTCTGAGCATCTTTGAGATTCTAGTCAGTTGCACGAATACACGTTGACCGTCATCACCATGTAATTGAATAGTCTTTTACATACATTAAGTTCTCTGCGAGTACAACGTATATTAGATATCTTCTTGTCTTATTATTCATATATGATAGAATAAAAAGTCAGCACTCATGAGTAATTGCTTAAAAGATGAACTTCCCGCAGTTATTACAAAAATTTATAGATTTTTAGTCAACTAAGTCATAAAGAAGTGTGTCGGTGGCGCGGTGGATGCTCGCCGACCATGCACATGGTCGGGAGTTCGATCCCCGGCCGACGCACTCCTTTACCTCTCTAAGCTAGAAATAATCCTTGTAAAGAGGCATGAGGCTAGCAACCCCATCCTGTAAAACTAAACACTGTTACAGAAACTTCAAGCCACTAGCTTGAGGCCTTATGTTCCACTGGGGACGTGAAGGAAATAAAAAGTCACAAAGAAAACAAAATAATAAAGATCGATATTCATGACTGGCACTTAGATGATTTCAGTAGTACGTCAATGACTTGACATATGACGTTAAGATGATTTATTCAGTATATCATTTGATGACCGAATTACAATATCCTTAGAACAGCTCATGATGAATGATTATACGGAAAGTAAAACACGAATTTTAAGTGTTACTATGATAAAAACCTTTTGCGCTTTTTGGTCAAGAAAAGTGTTAATAAATAATCAATATTCCTGCCTAAGTCACCATAAACATTCATAATTTTTAATCGAATTCACCTCTCTGCAGTCAATCATTCACTAATTAGTGTTTGTTTACTTTATTATATATATATATATATATATATATACATAACATGTAAAAAGAAGATGGGATTTTAACTCATGTTATAATACTTCTCTGTGTAATATGCCAATAGAAATTAATATTTTCTCATTGACTTTGAAATGATACAATACCATATTAATCATCTTTTTTTGTCATTCACAGGCTGTTTATTTCAGATAATTTCTTTTGGATTTGTTTATTTTGTTTTCTCTTTTCGATTTTCTCCTCTTCTTATTCGTGTAATTTATTTATTCTTCCTGGAATAAACATTAGGCTGATGCATATTTCTATCAAATATGATTAACACTCTGTATAGAAAAGTAAGTAAACTAGATTGAATTTACAAAAATAAAACAAACAAACAAATAACAAGATTATTTCCGTTTAAATAGGCTTAAAGTAAAACAATCATGTTGTGGGTCATTTCAGTTGTATTTATGAGTGATTTATGACATTTTGATAAGCCATTCATCTTTATTGTTATATGTATTTGGAGTTTTGGAAAATATTACACGAATAGTGTTCAACTGTGTGTATGTGTGTCTGTGTGGATAGAACACATGTTTAACTGTTGTTTATCCATAAATAAAGTTATACAATCTGTGATTTACCGGCCACAAAGTCAGCGTGAAAGAATCCTTCTCTATAATCTACCGGGTGCCTAATAAATTGCCAAAATCATCGAAGCACCGCTGGCTCCGAACAGCGGAGGCTATTGCAATTCGCCTCAAACAACCAGTGCTCTGTGTGCAAAAGAAGCAACTCCAGCCAGCACTACTACTGCCCTGGCTGGCCTTCAGTAAAGACTATAAATTCATGAATTTGTAATATTATCTTTCCTAATTTTTCTGACATTCAGCTTATTTTATGCTGATGCCAGTGTGCTGTAATCTACCAATATTATTGGTTCGATGTTATTTAAACACCATTAATGTTGTTCATAGCACCAATTCATTCATTCACTGTAATGTATATATAACTGTAGAGCCTGATGATGAAGTTATCGAAAAGAGTATTCTTTGTTCAGTATACATTCTTTTGAAAAGATATTTCATCAAAAAAAATATTGAAATTATATTGTTCTATGCTCATTTTAAGTGACATTTTCATGCCTGAAGTTAAACAGAATCTTTGTTGGGTAATGAAAGTTTATTCATTGAAAGTTAAAACTTTAGCTATGAAAGTTTGAGAGTGTGTAGGTGAACAAATTGGAAAAAGAATGAAAACATTTGCTTATTCTCAATCTACTTACAAATTTGTAAATGTGGATAAAAAAACGGGGAAACTCTGCACAAGTGGATAGATTAAACGAAATTATAACATATTTCCAACTCACTTATTACCTTAAACTTCAGTTCAATGGGTTCAATTTCAATTAATTTACTTATTTCACGGTTCAGTTGCATTTTCAAAGTTACGTGTACCACATTTTCAGTAAGCAAAATTCAGTGTTTTCAGACTGAACTCCACATTTATTACATGTAATGAGACTATTTTGCGAGCCTATAATATGTAAGTGCGTTGGTGGCTTAGCGATAGAATGCTCGTTAACCATACATGCGGTCTGCGGTTCAATCACCGGCCAGCGTACTTCTTTACTTCGCTAAGCCGATAATAAGACGGGTAAAGTGGGAAGGTTGGGCATGAGGCTAAAGTCATGTTGTTCCTGACTTTGTCTTCTCACTGGTTTCTACTGTCCATCTACTCTGCTAATCCTCGTGTTGTATTCCATAGAACTTAGAGGAACATCTAGTCATCGTCCAAAGACTCTTCAGCAACTGGTAAACAACTTATGCCAGTGGACATAATCCAGTAGTGAATCGTATCCGTGGTTTATATTGTTAATTTTTAAAAGTCTACTGTAACTACATTTTCAAGTAACCAGTATCTTTTACGATGCATTTATCTGTATATCTATAATATACTGTTCCAATATTTTCCATTGACCTATATTTTTATTCTGATATTTCATACACTTATCGAGCTCATTGTTTTGGTCCCCTATAAATTCAACAGAAAGCGTATTCCTTTTAAAATACTTATTTATTCAAAAGAATATAACAGTATGAAACAAAAGACCTTAGGCGATAAGCGGCTCTTCATAATGATACATTCTCAAGATATACAGTCACACATTCATTTCGTCTACCTATCAATGAAAGGAGAATGTTTTCCGGTGCTTTGAAAAACGGTAGCGATGATAGTTTGAAACAATACAAAGGATTACCCAGTATGAAGATAATTACTTCTAAGACAAAACTAATGCGTTGAATGACGTAATTAGTCAAAAACATACAGCATAATTCAACATTTGTATGGATATGTTGCTGCTCTTAAGAGCAGAATAGATACATTAACGAGACAATTAGTGAGCCTGAAATTATTGACAACGTAGTGAATTTATGAACCATTGAATCGGGTTCCAATGGCTCAATGGTATACGAGCTTGCCTTGTAACCAGAAGGTCCTGGGTTCGAATTCCAGTGGGTGCGTACTGCTGATGATTCCCAAACTAGAACGAAACAGCTGTCTAGTACTCCCTGGTTTTCAATAGTTCTCTAACTGATATCAATCCGTGATCAACTCGTAAAAACCAAAACTAATCCTTGCAAGCCAAACTATAAAAAACAATTAAATCTTTAAGTCATTCGTGTAATATACCTAAGCATAAGACATAAGACACTACATTTTGTTATTTTGTGACCTATATCGGCTTGTTTTATGGCAGAAGTCCACTGACAACTGTCGTCATCAGTCACTACGAGTCCTATAGTCGTGTAGTATGCATTAGCCAAAGTGGAACTCACTTTCTCGGCTATACAAATTCAAAGAAAGGTGCACTTCCGCCTACACGAATACAATAATAATTTCGCAAGTAGCGAAGAAATTAGCCATCACCTCACGTGGTACTGGGATTTTAATCCTGTAATTTAGTTTTGTTTTCACTGCTGATTTGTCTTTTCCAATAGTTAATGTTAAGTGATTGTAGCAGACTGAAAAGCTGGTTGATGCAAAGCATAATAATTTTCGAACCAGGTTCCGGATGGTTTAATGCTTGCTCCTTCATTTGTGGACAGCAAACTAGTTGCGTGCACCTCAGCAGCGGACTACTGGCAATACTAAAAATTGCTTTCAGAACTCTTGATATAGTAAGGGATAGTCATTAATCACTAAAGATGTTAACTGGAAAAGAAATCTGCTAAACTTTCAAGACATGTAGTTGACTTTAAGGGCATTTAACCATCAATAGACTAACCAGAACTCATGGAACATTGTCCCTTTCAGGAATCCTTAGTTTTTATTATTGCTTTTGCAGTCATTAATAGACTGTTAACGAAGATATTCTCATTGTTTTCATCCCTCTGAGGAAACCACTGTAGTGCACTTGATCTGACTCCAATTGTATACACGTAAAATCTGTTAACACTTAAACTTTATTGGTGTACTAAACATTTTGACTGACCAATAAACATAAAAGTGCCCAGAAGGCATCTGTTAAGCTTTAGGAACGTGTCTTACTGAGGACGTTTTCAGAGGCATTGCTGAATGTAAAATTAATTTGGTGTTTTATCAACCACGGTTATCTGAGCGTTTTATATTTAGCACATGGCTGGCCAACATAATAAACAACCTTGTCGTTTCCAGTTACTTTTAAACCCTCTCGTACCATCGAAAAACATCAGTCCAAGTAGGCACAACCACGACAGGTGGTGAAGACAAAAGAGAAAATCAACTACAGATTGAAGCATAATTACAGCAGTGAACTTTGAATCGAACATTAGTAAAGCATTCTAAAAAACCAAACAAATGCTTAGAGAAATGACACTTCTCTTAAAAAGACGCATCATCGCTCCACTTTTGTTTTTTACTGATGCTTCTAATATAACCGATGCAGCCGCTTGACAACAAAAAATAAAGTGAGAATGGCAATCATTAGCATCCTTTTCAAAATATCAGGACTCAACTTAGTGACTATACAGTACTTATGGCAAGGAGTTATCCGTTAGGTACCTGGCGGTGAAATATTTCGGGTATATGATTTGAAAATTAACTTCACAAATACCACGAGAGAATTGGGATCACTTGAATTTATTTCTCAGTTCACTACAATTATACAATGCATTTGAAGTAGAAAGAGCGAGGAAGCAGACACTTTATCTCTTATCCAAGTAATTACCTTGGAATTAAATGCCGCTGACGTTAAAAAGATTGCGAAATTACTTGTAACATAGAAAAAATCAAAAAGCCTAAAAATTAGTCTCCATAGTTCTCTGCTCTTTTTTTGTTACGACACTTGATAACCCTCAATCCATTACACGTGACATATCCGACAGTGTACAATAAAACGGGTACCACTAATGGATATAGGATCATTTGGCTCTTAAATGCATGGCATTTCTTATGGTGACATTCAAGTAACATTGGGCGAACGACATATATATTTACGTATATTTACCACTGCTAATGACATCAGTTACTACTGGAATTCCTACTTTAGTATGCCATGTATAATATTGCATATACAGACTCCTACTTTGAAAAATATTTGAACATAACAAGAACTACAGTTTTAGCAGAATGAAGTGGTACCATCTTTTATTTCGTTGCCTTCTCGTCATCTGCTTACAGACCAAAGACATTATTAAATATATCTTCAATTCCAATTTGGCAACACTCTTTACCTCCAAAAAGGTGGTATAGCTATGGGCAGTCCAATTAGCCCTGTTTTAGCCGACATAATCATGTCCAACCTTGAAATGACAAAGTTGAAGCAAGCAATCGACGAAACAACTTCCTACTGTCGTTATGACACACATTTATAGTGTTCAAAAATGAAAGTCATGCTTCACACTTACTAAGATTATTCAATGATGCACACGCCAATATTGAGTTCACTATGGAACATGAAAGTAACGAAAAGTTTCACTTCCTCAACATCGCCATGGAACGCCTAGAAGACGGCAGTCTTCAAAAGTCAATTTATCGAAAGTCTACATGGAAAGGACAACACGCATTTTAAAAGCTTTTTTCCAAATAGTTTTAAACGTGGTCTGGTCAAGACTTTGTACTATAGAGCGAGGAGAATATGCTCTATAGAGAAATTAGAGGAAGAATTTAAGTTTCTTGAAAAGATATGGAAGAGCAAAGGGTACCCTCAAATGTTCATCAACAATTATGGAAAATCTGAAGTCAAAAACGTAAAACAAATCAAAGTGGGAAAAAGCCAATCTACTTTCAGCTTGATTATAAAGGTGAAAACATTGCAGCGATGATCAGCAGAAGGCTTAGTACATCACTAGCCATAGCCTATCCTGCAGCTAAGCTCGTTCCCGTCTATCGAACAACTTGCTCTTTGATGCAATCAAAATTCGATAGATATCCTTCTCATGTTAACTACAACTGTAAATGCAAATGTACAAGTATCTGTGAGAGCAATTACATTGGAAGGACAGAAAGAAGGGCATATCTACGATTTTCTGAACATATACCAAAAAGCTTACGTCTAAAGGGAACAAATGCCTTAAACAGTCCCATCGCCAGGCATCTCCTCGACACGAGTCATGAGGTGGACGTCGAAAAGTCGTTTAAAATTATCAATAGGCAAAAGAGCTCAATTCTTCTCAAGTTTGCTGAAGCCATTTTCATCAAGCGCCTGAAACCTGATTTGTGCCTACAGAAAGAACTGGATATTTTCACCTCTCTTTCATCTGAATGCAAAATGCTGAAAAGTTCCCATTGTGTATGATTATTATTGTTCGGAATAATGTATAATATTGCATATATATACATATATATGTATATATTATTACTGTACGCATAAATTGATCGAGTGATTATTGTTGAAAATAAACTCTGTGCAAGTATGGAGTCCTCAAAAATAAACTTATCCAAATTTTACTACTATGTAAGAAATGAACATTTTGTACATCACTTTGTTTTAACCATAAACTCTGTACTTTGAACTTTACATCGGGTTTTGAATAAATATATAGTTCTGCCTTCGACTCTCCGTCTTCTCCACCATCTCAACTGCCGTCGATCAATTTTAATCACCTGCTTTCTATCTCAAATTTTTGCAGGAGCACCGTAGTTCTTCCTACGTACTTTGGTCGACCTCCGGCAACGTCAACATTGGAGAATTAGTACTGGAGCAGTCTTCCCGCAGCACCTGGAGTCTATTACGTTTATTGTGGACTTTGGTTCTTTGTAAACCCCAGTAACCAAACTTTAATACATTCTTCCCGTAACTAAACTGATTTGGTACTTTATTTTCTATTTGAATTTGGGTAACTAAGCTAACAGAGTAAAAGGTCCACCACACAAGTATGCTAAAACTGTTTTTGTAGATATATTTAATAATGTCTTTGGCCTGTAAGCAGCTGACGAGAAGGCAACGAAATAAAAGATAGTAGCACTTTATTCTGCTAAAACTGTAGTTCTTGTTTTGTTCAAATTCATTAAGGGGAATAAATGCATGAAATTTCTGAAAAACATTTATTTCAACAAATAATAAGGCTACTCAGAACCAGGTGCATACTTGCTATTTTACATTATGGCATTTCCAGTGACTGAGTGGGAACATCTCATCCTCAGCTTCAAAACGCCCATGATGGTATTAAAACATATGAAAAACGGGGTGACAAACCACCTAAAGTACTTCTTCTAGTACTCCCTCGACAAAAGGTAAGATATAAAAAACTGTCTCACTAATTTAGTTGATAGAACTACTTTACGAATGCCTTGAGGATTTTTAACTCATCCACTGAGGTTACATAATAATGTGACTGAAGGCTATTACCGTTAAACTCACGGAAAAGCATGAAAACATTAGCATTGATCGAGTGAAGGTGGCTTTCTTGAAATCAGTAACCAATGGTGGTTTACGTAAGTCATTAGTAACATAGGAAGGTGTACCAAAAAGTGAGCTGGATCTTTTAATTCAGTGATACGTTTTTCTGGTAACACACAAGAAACCACTTCACCAGACAGACACTGACAGTCTGTTTCTAAATCAGAGACATTTACTGTTACTATTAACGAATTTTCTACATGGTTTTATCCACTTTAATCACAATTTCTTCCACTGATTTTTGTTCTCATCTCTTTCAAATATTTACACATTCTCTACATACCCCTTAATCGTGTAGACTCAAATTATTTGATCGTTAATTTTTGGTTCATATGAAAGATGTTCTACAGTTCTATTTTCACTCCTGGAATTCTGTCCGTGGTAACAAAAACGTTAATCTTTTTTAGGCTTGCGTTTTCGCAGTAACATGCGTGGAGTAGGTAAAAATATGATTGTACACTTTTTTGTACATGACTTTTGTTTAAAACGATTCATGTTGGAATATAGATAACCTCTGAGTACAATCTAAAATACACTGTATTGTTACTCGCTTCGTCTTCTCACTGATCTATACTGTCTACTTGCTTCCCTCATAACCGTGTTGTATCCTTTGGATTTCTGCAAGAACCTCTTATCTTCATCCGAAGACTATTCGGCAACCGGTATACAGCTTCTACCAGCAGACACGACACCATCAGTGAAAGCTTCTGTGGATTAAATTAATAATTTGTAACCGTGGTCTTTCACTGTATATTCAAGTGACCATTTAATTAATATAACTCATTACTGTATTTTTTATAATATACTGTTACACTACCATTTCATTAACTTGGATTTTTATTCATATACTTGTTATGTTATTGAGCTCGCTAGGCAGTCCCCTACACATGCACTGCTAGTTTTGAAATAGCCACTTTTTTCGAATAATTAAAAAGGGCATTTACGAGTATGCATATAAATTCTTAGCACCACTGAAATTAATGATACGTGAAGTAATTTCATGTTTTTAAAATAATTTCTGAGATTCAGTTTGACATTTCAGACCCATAAACGATAGTTTCTCGAAAACTATTTTCATGAAGATATTTCTCTAAATTTGTGGGTGCCTGAGCGACTCTTTTCAATCGAAGAGCTATTACAATTATTCCATTCAGTGTTGTAATTGACTTCCGCTCCATAAACAATAATAATATTTACTCTCATAGTACAGTACATGAGGTACGCCAGTTTACAAGCATCATCAGCTGGTAAAAAAATAGTAAAACTCAAAATACATTCGTTTCTTACAGACAGCAGTTGAAATGTTCTTTATATTCTCGCAGGCGTTATAAAGAAGACAATTGTAGCGAAGAAAATTTTCTTTTCGACGAAGTGATCATCTAGACTGTACATTCGTGTATTTATATCAAATGGAGGGGAAAGTTCCAGAATAATTTCCTGTTAAGGATCAAATTAATAAACATTAAAATTAGGAATTAGAATGTTATAACAAACAGGGGGACGGATAAAACAAACAAAGTAGCATCATAATAACTAAGAAGATTGACATTGTGCAATGAGGGTGTAGCGGTAAATAATTCCCCAAAATTATTGACCACACCAATCACTCACCATTGGATGCTGACCACCACTGTTTAAGTCGACTTGTTTAGCTGAAGGCTTCCGGTCAAACATCCCCGCCATTTGGTACCCCGTCGTGTCACGTGCACGATCACTAGCTAGTTAAGCGTTCGTCTGACAGCTTGTTTTGGTCCTGAAATATATCACGAATTTTGGACGATCAATTATTGGCTTTTGCTTTGTTTTCGATACGCGAGAATAATTTAGAGACAGTGTAAGATAATTCCGTCAACCTATTAAACTGGTGAGCCCAACCGCGAACTTCATCCACGATAAATCCGGTGAGTTCGTTCCATTTTGTATTTGTTCTTGTACCATATATTATTCGACATAATTTTCGTCATGAGTGATCTTAGTCCCAAGGTCATCCGTATCCGCTCAACTCCTAAAACCATTCAGCTCGTACCATACTGGCCAGATAATGCTGAAACGTGGTTTCTGCTAGCTGAAGCAGATTTTTGTGAGCATGGGATAACCGATCAACGTTCACAGTTACTTGCAGTTATTCACGCCCTACCGCGGGAATTCAGCAAGTACGTAACATCACAGATGTTGAGTCCCGAGGTAAGTAACTCGTACGAGTTGCTCAAAGCATCCCTCCTCAGGAGAAACGTTCTCACGGACCGACAACGTCTAGATGAATTATTTCGTAACATCGAGTTAGGAGATCAGTCAGCCGTGAGCATGCTGACAAGAATGAAAGAAGTCGTCGGCCAAAGTCAGTTCGACGAAGGACTGTTTAGAGAACTCTTCTTAACCAAGTTGCCACAGTCTGTACAGACCGTACTTGTGACACTTCAGGGTACTGTAATAGAGACTTAGCTATTACTGCAGATAGGATTCTAGAAATAACTAAACGGTCTGTTCCCGAAATATGCTCGATGACTAAGCAGACTTCGAGTAAGGATCCTGCAATGATAGAGTTATGCAACTCCATCAGCAGATGTTTAGGTCAAACATGCCTTCTAACTCCTCCGACCGTCGTCCTAAATCTCCTCAACGCAGGAACTCACGTGGTCGATCTAAGTCCAAACCACGTTCACTGAAAAACCCTGACTGGTGCTGGTACCACAACACCTATGGCCAAGAAGCGAAGTGTTGCCGTAAGCCTTGTAACTTCGGAAATGTCTCAAAGTCTGTGGGAAACTATCCCGCCGGCACGCGTTAGCGGCAACCGTCGCCGGTGGCACTAGCCGCCTACTTTACATCCATGATGTGATAAGCCAGACTCGATACTTAGTCGACACAGGCGCCGAAGTCAGCGTCCTTCCTGCTACAGCAGCAGATCGACAGAAGGAACCTACCTTCAACTTACAGGCTGCAAATGGAAAACCAATCGCAACCTTTGGTAGGAAATACGTCTATCTGAACGTAGGTTTACGCAAACCTATTCGGTGGATTTTCCTTCTCGCTGACGTTACAATGCCCATCATTGGCACGGACCTACTTAATCATCATGATTTACTCGTAGACGTCCGCCGAAAACGACTGATTGACAATACTACTAGTCTGTCTATCAAAGGCATCACTACATAGGCCCTAGTTTGTCACCCGTTAAGATAAAGGCAATCTTGATCCAACTTTTCAACCTATTGTTGACAAGTATCCGGAACTTAACTGCCCGTCGAACGACCTACCGTGCATAACCAGCAATGTTATGCACCACATCATTACCACAGGACAACCTGTGACATCTAAAGCACGACGATTAGCTCCTGACAAACTGAGAATCGCCAGGAATGAATTTGACCATATGCTTACCCTTGGCATCATTCGACCTTCGAATAGCCCATGGGCATCCCCACTTCATATGGTTCCGAAAAAGGATAGCAATGATTGGCGACCCACCGGTGATTACCGGCGAGTGAATGCCAAAACAACCCCTGATTGCTACCCGTTGCCTCATATACACGACTTGACGGCAACCTTATCCGGCGCGACTATATTCTTAAAATCGACTTGGTTAAAGCGTATAACCAAATCCCGATGGCAACAGAAGATATCCCGAAAACGGCTATCATTACGCCTTTCGGACTTTTTGAATTTCTACGTATGCCATTCGGTCTCCGGAATGCAGCCCAAACATTCCAACGCTTCATTGACGAAGTATTTCGCGGTCTCGACTTTGTATACGCATACTTAGACGACTGCCTCATTGCCAGTCCAGACAAGGAAACTCACCTTAGGCACTTGGACTTGGCATTTGACAGGTTACGCCAACATGGTGTTACCATTAATATTCAAAATGTCAAATCGGTGTTGACTCACTCGACTTCCTGGGTCACACTATTGACTGCAAGGGCATTCGCCCACTGGCTACTAAGGTTGAGCCTCCTAAGAAAAACCGTTCTGGACGCACCGTAAGGTTCCCAGAATATCTTCACACTTATTTGACTTAACGAAGTCGTGTGATTCACGCAACTCATTCGTTTGTGGTACTAACTATTTTTTTTGACGTATCAATTTTTTTATATACAGTACCACCGAACACAAAAATTTTTTTCAACAGTTCATGTAACATACACAAAAAATTAATTAGATGTTTTTTTTTCGATGTTCTGAACTTAGCATTATTTTACTGTATAGTAAATGCACATCATTTTTTTAACAAAAAAGCTCATTTCGTACATTTTCCTCGACATGGTTCTTAGCGTTCTTGTTTTCTTTTCCAGGTGCGACGGGCACTGGACAGGAAACAAACGAAGCACGGAATCCAACGAACAACAAGGAAGCTATGTACAAACACCCTATTAGCATAGGCAGACAAACCAGTAGGCATACCACCAAGCCGCTCGGAAGATTTTTTCACCCGAAAGGGAACCATCGAGTTTTTTTACTTCCGGCTGGTTCTGTCTTAGGGTCCTCACGACCCCACTAGGGGGGGAGTGAGCTGTAGCGGTAAATAATTCCCCAAAATTATTGACCACAGCAATCACTCATTGGATGCTGACCACCACTGTTTAAGTCGACTTGTTTAGCTGAAGGCTTCCGGTCAAGCATCCCCGCCATTTGGTACCCCGTCGTGTCACGTGCACGATCACTAGCTAGTTAAGCGTTCGTCTGACAGCTTGTTTTGGTCCTGAAATATATCACGAATTTTGGACGATCAATTATTGGCTTTTGCTTTGTTTTCGATACGCGAGAATAATTTAGAGACAGTGTAAGATAATTCCGTCAACCTACTAAAAGGGGTTAAAAATATAGTTTTAACAAGATAGACAGGATGTTTGGATAAAAAACTAGTGTGACGAATAATTGTTTATGCAATCATTGATTAAATATTTAGAAATAGCAAAACGACAATACGAACAGGATGTTCGGATATGAAAATATTGTAGTGTAAACGTGGATTAAGAAAAACTTAAGATTAATATGAATAAACAGGAAATTTAAATAAGAAAGGCGATGGGATGGTCATTACTAAAAAATTACCTGTGTGTGATGGCCATGGCAGGGACAGGGGTTGGACGTATTTCTATTGGATACAAAGCGTGGGTTTGAGCTTTTGTATAGCTAGTCCCTCGGCTATGCCCAGATGTTTTGATTTGACTCCCTTTGATAGGTTTGATTGAGTTTTGCACATTGCTTTGAAGGATTTTTCGAAAGGCGCTGAGCGTCTTGAATTGACTAGATGTTCTGTCACTGAACTGTATACACGCTTTTGGTCTCCTTTTACTGACCAGGCTGGGTAGTGTTCACGAGTGCGTTTTTTAAGTCGGTGCATGGTACGGCAAATGCACTCAGCTCCACAAGAGCAAGTAAACTGGTATATGCACGTTGAGGTGACCCAATGTGAAAGCTTGTCTTTCGCGCTTTGGCTGAATACTCTTTCAGGCATAACATACATGCATCGCATAAATATTAATCCCAACATCAATAAACAGCCTTCCCATGTGAAAACAGCGGTTTTCATTTACATATAGTCAAACTTGTTTGTACGAACCAAAGTTGTTATATGCATGAAGACGTTTTAAAGTGTTCGTTGCAAACTGTCAAAAGTTATGGTCATTCATAAATAATGAATATCTGTATTCAGAAACTGTCCGCTGTATTATCGTATGCGTTCTCAACATTAATAACCTTAAGTGACCTATCGGGATAATTGGTATATCTATGCTCATTCAAATGTATACCACATGTTGATCAAAATTAGGATGTAGCAAATTCTATTTTATATGGGATCAGACTTATTTACAATAGTGAGCCATTCCACAGAGTATCGCTATATTTGTTCATGACAAATGTAAGTCATCGTATTCTTTACCATGCACGTGGATTTGTTGATTACCTACTGACTCCTGCATTGCGTCTATTGGGATTTTAGAGGTACGTAATTCCCAAAATTATTAGTTGCAGCATTAGTCACTAAACATTGGATGCTGACCCCCACTATTTAAGTCGATTTGTTTAGCTAAAGGCTTACGGTCAAGCATCCACGCCATTCGGTATGCTGTTGCGCTACATTCGAAGGTACGTGCACGCTCCTTAGTTGGTTAATCGATCATCCTACACTCCTATTCGGTCCCAAAATATAACTCATAATTTGGACGATCAATTTTGGTGTTTTGCTTGACCTTTGGTCTACGCGGAACGAATACTATAGAAGTTGTGGGTATTAGATCTTGCGTTAGCATAAATCGGGCTCTCCTTTAACGTCAGAACCCTCAGCCTCTAAATTGTTGAGCACAACGGGATCTTCATCTCTGATAAACACGTACACAAGTCCAGCGAGCTCGTTCAATTTTGTATTTGTTCTTGTGCTATTTTTGAAGTGTATATTTCTCGATGAGTGACCGTACGCCTAACCCCATCCGTATCGGAACAATTAGCAACACTTTTCAGCTCGTGCCATTTCGGCCAGATAATGTGGAATAATGGTTTCATATAGCTCAGTCTAATTACAGTGAACATGGGATAAGTGACCAACGTTCAAAGTTCCTTGCAGTCATCCAAGCTCTACCGCGGGAATTAAGCAAGTGCGTAACTGTGTATATGGCAAGGCCAGAGGTAAGTAACTCATAGCAACCCTCCTACAGAGAAATTGCCACACAGATCAATGGTGTCTTGAAAAACTACTTCTCAACGTCCAGTTAGGTGGTCAATTGTCTGTGAACATGCTAACAAGAATCCGGGAAGTCATCGGCCAACGTCATTACAATGAGGGACTCTCCAGAGAGCTCTTTAGAGAGCTGTTATTATCCAAATTGCCAGTTAAAACAATTTGTGGTTTTGACACCTTAAGATGTTACTACAGATGACTTAGCTAATTCTGCAGATAAAATTGTAGAAATAATGCAACGGACAGTCGCTGAAATGTGTCCAATAGCTAAACAAACTTCGAGTAGGGACAGTGCAATGGTAGACTTATGCAACTACGTTCAGCAACTGCTTAGATCAAATAGACCTCGTATTTCCCCCTACCGTTGACCGAATTCCCCTTAACTGAGAAACCCATGGGGTCTGTCAAAATAAAAACCAAGTTCAATTAAAAACCCTGACTGGTTTTAGTATCACAATACCCATGTCCAGGAAGTGAAATGTAACCGAAAACCTTGTAATTCTGTCAACGACTGGCAGACTATGGGAAACTATTCCACCGGCACATGTTACAGGTAGCCGTAGCCGATGGCAGTAGCCTCCTACTTCACACCCGTGATGCAGTCAACCACACCCGGAACTTCGTCAACACTGGCGACGAAGTCAGAGTCCTTCTGGCTACAGGGGAAAATCGACAGAAGGAACCTGTTTTCAACTTATATGCTGTGAATGGATGACCTGTTGCAACCGTTGGTATTAAATGCGTCTATCTGAACGTAAGTTCCGCAAACCTATTCAAGGGATTTCCCTTCTTTCTGACGTCACAATCCCTATCATTGGCATGGACCGACTTAATCATCATGATCTAGTCTTAGCTGTCCGCCGAAAACGACTGATGGACGGTACCACCAAACTCTCTGTCAAAGGCATTACCCATATAGGTCACAGTTTGTCACTGATGTAAAAGAAGACGATCTATGATCAAACTTTTCAGCCTATTGTTGACAAGAACCCGTAACGTAACTACCCTTCTAACGACCTACCTCGCATAACCAGCAATGCTATGAATCACATCACAACCTTGGGACAACCCGTGACATCTAAAGCTCAACGACATGCTCCTGACAAACTACGACCAGCTAGAAATGAATTCGACCGTATGCTCGCCCTTAGCATCATTCGGCCATGGAATAGCCTATGGGCGTTCCCACTTCATATTGTGCAGAAAGAAGACAGCAATGACTGCTGAACCACTGGGGATTACCGGCGAGTGAACACCAAAACAACCCCTGATTGTTGTTCATTGCCTCGGATACTCGACTTCACGACAACATTATCTGGTGCGACTTTTTTCGCTAATAGATATGGTTAAAGCATATAACCGAATCCCGATGACACCAGAAGATATTCCAAAAGCGGCTATCACTACGCCTTTGCGATTTTTGAATTTTTACATATGCAATTCGGCCACCGAAATGCTGCACAATCTTTTCAACGACTCGTTGACGAAGTATTTTGCAGTCTCGACTTCGTATACGCATACTTATATGACTGCCTCATTGCGAATCTAGGCAAAGAAAGTCGCCTTAGGGACTTGAATTTGGCATCTGTAAAGTTACGTCTGACTTAGTATTACCCTTAATATTCAAAAGCGTCAGATTGGATTAGAATCACTCATTTACTTGGCTTCAAGTGTATCAGCCCACTGGCCAGTATAATAATAATATATTTCTTCCTGTTCATGCAGGAACATACCAATTGTACAGGCATGGACAAGTTATTATATAAATTACACGTAATTTCATGTATAGTGAATTTACAGTTTGGTTGTTCCTGCTGACATAAGAGTCAGTCGGAACAGTCTGCTATAAAGTCTGTTTGTGTAGCACATAAAAAGATACAGAAATATTGTCTTCGCGTTAACAAAAAACCCAGACATCAGGTGAATGTAATACAGATATCTTGGAAAAATAAAGCTTGAAGTCAATTCTCCTATATAACTTTGTTGTGAACAACACCCTTGGTTTAAAGTCTATTGATGTATTATGTCAAGATCAGTGATTTATTTATTCCATTTTTCAGCAGTCTTATCGTAGTTTTATAACAGGAAAGAAATCTGATCGTGGATGCGAAAACTAGATAAGGTCATGTTAAGTTGTTTTACTGCATCAAATGGTTCCGAGGTCGGTTCTAGAATTCTTCATTTGTGCCATTTGTGTCTGTATAGCGGACTGTACTCGTAAGTTGAGTAAAATGTTGAAAAACTGTTTGAAAACCAGTTGCTTCTTCATTTCAGATCATGAATACTCATTTACAGCATGTTCGCGAGCGTCTTCAAATGGTAGAATTGGATCGTTCATGGAATTTCAGTGGTTATGAGATAAATGGTTTCGAATCAATCTTCATTTCAGTTTAGATGCAGGGTTGTTCGACCTCGACCAGAAGATGAATAGGAGCAGCAGAATACCGGAAAGAGAAAGTATGTGAACATGAAAGAAACATACTTAGGCGATTTAGAACTCTTCGGAACCAGATACGGTGAAAACTCTTCACACTTTTGATACCTTGATAAGTTATTACCCACGCTTTATTCCTGACTCTGCTTCTCTGATTCATCCACTAACAGACCTTCGAGGGAATAACAAGTCCATCGCACTTGACGTGTCTGCTCACAATGCTTTCACTCAGGGTAAAAACCTTATAGCGGATACTACCTTGCTTATGTATCAGGATCCAACAGCACCGTTAACTATCTCAGTTGATGCATCAGACATGGCAGTAGGCGCAGTTCTGTAACAACTGGTCAACAAACAGTGGCAACCTATCGCCCTTTTCTCGAGGCGTTTACAACTATCATAAACCAAATACAGCAGAGAAGCTTTGCCTTTGCACTGTCCCACATACCATTTCCGACATTCATTGGAAGATCGTGAATTCATAATTTTCACTAACCACCAACCTCTGACATAGTCCCTGAACTCAACTCCAGATAAGTATTTACCTGGAGAATCACGACAGCTGGACTATGTTTCACAGTTTACATGGGATATTCGTCATACATCAGAGTGCCTTGTTGCTCATATGTTCCACCGTCCAAATAAATGGCATAAATCTCGCGAAACTGGCTCGTCTTCAAAAAGAAGATACGCAGCTTCAGCATGAGTCGTCGGAAACGACTCTGTAATTAGCCGAGAAACCCTCAGGCATAGGAGAAACGCTAATCTTCGTGACATTTCCATGAGTACTTCTCGTTCCTACTATGCCTATAAGTTATCTCGGTAACGTCTCACCCAGGTATTCGAACTACCGTCAAGCTCGTAACTAGTCAGTTTTGTTGTCCTGGTATCAATTAAAAAGTGAGGGAATTTGCTAAGCTCGCTAAAAGTGCAAGGTAATAAGGCACAGTGTAAACCCTCTTGGCACCTTTCTTTTCCCTGATGCTCGCCTCGAACACGTCCAAATATATCTGGCTAGACCCCTTCCAGAATCCCATGGTTATACTTATTTCTTAATCTGCATCGACCACTTCACATGGTGGCCCGAAGCAGTGCCCCTGAAGGGTGTGTCTGATGAAGCTGCCTTATGCGTCTTTTTCAAGCGATAGATCGCAAGTTTTGAACGCCCATTCTCGGTAATTCGGCGGTAATTAATAATAATAATGTATATTCTCATATAAACATATAAATTTACATGAAAATGCATGCCATTTTTACAGGCACGATCAAGTATGATATAATATCAAATCGTAGATTGTCTACAAGTTAATAATGTTTCAACAGTTAAATATTTGATATATATATAAATACACATTGTCTGAACTAGGCTGTATAGTTATTGAATTGTGCAATTGTCCTCCAGGTTGAGCGGGAAAATCGACTTCGTTTCGTTTTCATCCCGTGGTTGTCGGCATACGATAACCAACCAATATTGAGGTAAGTACAACGTTTACAACGGATTGAAAGCTGTTTTAGAAAAGTAAAAGTGCTAAGGTGAACCAATAAAGTGTAATGAAATGGGTAAGTGCAAGTATCACTAATAAATGCATTAATAAAGGAAACTCCCTAGGCTGACAACGTTCATTTGCAATGTATAATGCTTCCAGTACAGTTTGAACTATCATGATGTCCACTTTTGGTTTTAATACATTTTTTCCTCATGCCGGCTTTTTTTATTTTATGCCTTTTTGTGCATTCGGTGCACAACCGTACCCTACAGGGAATAGGAATAGAATAAGTCGAATCAAATTCATAAAGAGCTTTAAAATGTTAGGTTTAATGCAATATAATGAGGATCAAGTAAAGACGTTATTAGAAAATAAGTGAGACAAGATATTGTGAAGTGGTATTTAAAGATCAGACAATGGACAGCAAGTTAGTTTATAAGATGCCCCATAAATCTGTGCAGAGCCCGCATGGTCGCATCTCAACAATAGGCTGAGTGAATGGTATATATTTAAAGGCAGAAGCATGATCTGTCTAGGCGTTCGTTTTTATCTTTTTCAAGATAAAGATCTAAGCCCTCAAAAAAATCAGAAATATCTCGAGCCTTCAAATTTCATATTGCTGTTCCTGCAGAATGGGGTGATTCACCTTAGTGACCACCACCATATCTACTGATCAGCTAGCGCCACCCTCCCTCATTTTTTGATGTTAGGCTCTGAGACTATGATTATTATGGCTACCGTAAATATATTGCCTGGTACCAGACATGTTCGAAAGCGGCTTATTCATAGTCTTCACTAACATCGTTGGTTGCATGCGTTTTAGAACAACAGCATATGGTATTGTGGGACGTCTTCATTGGCAGTTGAAGTCTGGTTTATCAGCCGCAAATAATGTACATTGGACCGAATCACTACCGTTAGTTTTCCGGGCATACAAAATGCCTTTAAACTGATGCTGATCGACTGATGTCGAGCTAGTATGTGGCACGACACTACGACGATCAGATGAGTTCATTTCACCTTCTAGCGTCCCGTCAGCTGCGGAATTCGCCCCGCACGTCAGCAGGCTTACAAACGCAACGCGTTCAGTTAAACCTGATCTCCTCCACCCTCAGTTCACAGATGACCTTGTTTACCGATGCCCAAAACATTCTTCACATGTTAATGTAGTTGAAGACTGAAAGATCAATTCATGGTGGTTTGCTCAAACCCGACTTCCTCATAATTTTCCTGGGTGATCAACCTGGGCATTAGCGGTTTTTGAGACGTGATTTACAGTTTCTGACCTTTGGTGACAGTTTCTGACGTTTGGATAGTCTCCGTCCCTTCTTTCTGGTGCCGGCCAAGTCTTCTTTGGACAAGCGTTATCCGGAACTTTCTGGAATTTTGGTTACGTTCAATGATGCCTAGGTCAAAGAAGGGACAGAGCGTCTTGGAAGTAAACAGGAAAGTAAGTCATGTTCACTTGTCTGTTACATGTAACGATGTGTTTGATGCTTAGCATGAAGAGTTTGTTGTTCATGTTTCCCCGTCTATGGATAATAGGTTTAAATTTGAACCTCGGTGTTTCGACGGAAACCCAGCTGATTATCCACAGTTTGTAAAGGAGTTTGAAATCATGTTGAGTGGTTGTTTATTAAATGATGAAATGAAGTTAATGTATTTGTTGAGGTACTGCACTGGAGTTGCTTCAAGAGCTGTACAGTGCTGTGCGTTTACCAATCCAAACAAAGGATACTCTGGGGCTATGAGTATCCTGCGTCAAAGATTCAGAAGACCTTCCATGATTGTAAAGAACATATTCGAGGCTGTTAAGGGTAATGGTGGTCAATTACAAGATGACTCCAAGGGACTCATTGAGTTTTTGGATAATCTGATGACTTATAAAAATACTTCGATTTCGATGAACTGCATGAGTGATCCGAACTCAAGTTCCGTCCTAGAGGTAATAGCGAGACGCCTACCTACTGGATTTTCAAAGAAAGTGGGTGAAGATAAGCTCTCGTGTAGAGGATGAAGGTATTGAGCCAAAGTTTGATGATATTCTGAAACTGGTAAAAGATAGTGTCAATCAAGCTATGAGCAAGCTTGCCAATATATTGCATTCCACGCCTAGAATAGAGCAGTCTGAGGGCAAAACGCAATCATTGATGACGAAAGGGTCTCAGCGAAGTGGATATCGAGAAAGCTTTGTGGTGTCTAGTAATCCATGCAACCTTAATGAGTGTGGCAGCTTTCGTGAGATGTCTCCAATAGATAGGTTACAAGCTGCAAGACAAACACGGTTGTATTTAACACGTTCGCAAGAATTGCATACAGAGATGAACTGTGAATCAGTGAGCAAGTATAGCGATAAGCTAAATGTGAAATCAAGGTCTGACTCCGAAATGTGTGACGATAACGGTGCGGTGCAGAAGGCCGTAGTTGCAACTGGCAAGCCATTGTTGGATAGAGTGTCACAGAAGGGAGTTACAGTCTCAGAGGACAGTTCTGACTCCACAAGTTTACAAGGTATTACTAGTCAGAGTGAAGATATAAGATCTCTAAGGATTTCTGAGGAGGAACCGAAATTGTCTATTTCTGTTGTTAAAGAGTTTGAAAATGATGAAATTGACGGTAAACTGAATATTCGTGGTAATGATCACGATAGTGCACATTTGTCTTTGGTTGATCATGATGAAATGAGGGATATGCCTACTACTGCTGAGTTGAACAAAGGTCCTGTACAACTTGAACGTGAAGTAGAATTAAAGGCAGATGCGGTGGCAGAAGGTATAGATACTCGTGAGGCCGTCAGTCTAAATGATCAACGTGTAGCCCACCTATCAACGGATGTTAAATCTGAACTTGAGCTTATAATAAAAGATAGTAGTGGTAGGGATCTTACAGTTAGACAACCTTCTAAAAGCCGAAAAGCAACAGCTTCTGATCCACGGCTAAGTTCACCAACTTGTGTCAATCATTCGTAGTTGGTTTTGTCGTCCACAATGAAAGGGATGTCCATAAACTCACGTGTCTTATGCTATGACTATGCTAGTATCATCCCGTTTGAAAGGATGAAGGTTAACGGTCAATCTAATGAGGATAAGCGAACTGTGTATGGGAGGGTAACTGTCAAAATGACTTGCATGAATAAAGGCATTTCAAGTTTCAAATTACTATTTGAATGTTATATCTTTGGTGTAAATTACGCTGTTTCTACGCTTGGTTGGTCAGATACGTCGTATGTTTGTTAGTCATCTATATTCTACGACACTATGACATGGGCGTGTCACCGTTCAGAGTTGAGGATATAGATGATGGAAGGAGGTCACCAAATGAACTCTGCCACGATTTTCCAACCCAGGGCGTCAACCTGAGAAGGGTTGTAGGCATACTGCTGCGAGTCCTACAGTTCTTCAAGGGTAGTAAGACGAAGCGCAGTCGACCGTACTTAGTGTGTTGTTTTTGTACATATGTTCATGTCGTATATACTGAATTGGTGTCATCTCCCATCTATCTGTGGATAATTTTGTTTGTGTCCGTACATTCTTCAACTTACAATCGTCAACCTGAGAAGGATTCCAGGCGTACTGGTGTAAGTCCTGCAATTCTTCGAGGGAATTACATCAAGACATGATCCGCGAGGTTATTTGTACTGTTTGTATGTATGTGTGGTGCGTCATATCAGCTGGTGTTTTTTGAATCCACTGTGTTTACTTGTTGTCTTCGTACCTTGTTGTTATGCGTAATTTTGTTAAAATTTTCGTCGTGATTACTTCTGAAGTTGTTTCGAGTCTTCCACATCCGTGAATGAATTGATTGATATTAAAGATAGTAGGTGGGTCGTATACGCTGGGAAGGCTAGTCCTGAGAGTGACATGCACACGGAGATAATGATTAGCTATGGTTCCACACGCCGGGGAGCGAGAGTGTAGACGACTGAGGATTGCATACATCACCGTTACTAGAACTGAGACAGAATAAGTGACAAGCGATCGCAGTGGCTATTGGTACTGAATAGATGAGAGGATGTGGGAAGAGTATCATGAGGTGCTGCTATGGTCACGTTGCGTTCTGCAAGAGTCGTTCCAGCACGTGGCGATTGTGTTGCAAGAGGATGCCTTTAACTGGAAGGCGTAGGTCGTCGTCGATGAGTGTGGTTGTGCTGTGGGTATGCCTGTGGTGTGTTGGCTTTTCTGTTTGTTTTCCATTTCAGCTTTGTCCGTGTGGCCCAGGTTCTCGCAATGGCATCCAAGTCAACGTGTATTGGTCGTGATGGAAAAAAGGGATGAATCCGTATTTTGCCGGTGAGTGTCAATGTGGTTGAAGATTGAACGATCAATTCATGGTTGTTTGCTCAAACCCAACTTCCCTATATTTTCTCGGAGACATCAGTTAACCAGTCGTCATCTTATCGGTCGCTGTTCAAAAAGAAGGTAGAAAAACTGTCAGAAGTAATATCGTGATTTATTATTGTAATACTTGTTCATAGGCCTTAGTTTATTATGCTGCTCATTTGTTGGTGTTAGAATAAAGAATTCTCGAGTCGCCAATTGGTGTTCTGGTTTTCGCGTTGGTTAGTAATAAGCGTTTCTGAAAGTCTTCGAGGGACAGCGAGAGCCCCGGCGTAGCAAGGGCTGGGCATTAGCGGTTTTTGAGACGTGATTGACAGTCAATATAATTTCTGACTCTTGTTTGTAGGAACAGTTGGGTGACTAGTTAGTCAGTGTGGCACACCAAGGAATACAGGGATATTTCCTCCGCATTGTCGGAGGACCCAGGTACGCGTCGGATGTGTCACAAATACCTAGGAAAAAATAAAGCATGAAGTCGATTCTCCAATATAACTTCGCCTCGTACGTCATGGAATCCTACTCTTGATTTATGATCCGACAGTGCATTAGTTTAGAGTGAGTAGTATAATTCTGTCGATCTCTCATTAGCGAAATTGTCAGGTACCGTCAAAAGTGAATTGTACTCTATGCAGACGAATTTGCGACTATCAGAACCAAATAATCCACCAGTAAGACATGACAGCTGAGTCTGGGAGTGGTTTGCTCATAACCACTGCCATACTTCAGCACAAGCAAGCTGTATTACTGTGTACGATTTTGTGAGGTTTGATTTTATCCCTCGCTGTTTTGAGCACCTCAGCCTTGACTTTTAGGACCCAGTAATTCAATGATGGGAAATACTCTTCTGTCCCACGGTGAAGCGAAGGAGTTTGTGATACATTGCACCTGTTTATTGATAATGCTGACAAATAAGTCTTCATTCTGACAACGAAACTTGATTTCACCTTGACTATTCCTCATTACTGGCAACAAATGCCCTGGAAGAAGCATTATTTAGAATTGTACCGATTCATGTTCTAACTCACCACCGGCGACTGGCAAGTTTTGAATAGTTAACATCATTTTAAATTATACTATAGGAAAGAGAACTTCTAACTGCCTGGTGACATCACCACTTCTCTGTCAATTATTACTAACCATTTGTTCCTGTATGTATGCACGGGAACAAACTTATATTTTAAGTATCAACTGCTACTGTTGAAGCCGGTCAAACAAACCTACTCCTAAGTTTTGCCAGTGACCCTGGATTAGAGCTTGCGTCAAGAACCGATCGTTCTACTAGAAAATAACTCAGGTTTAGGAAGTGTGAACTGCTAGGATATTGCCGCCTGTTATCCAGGAGACAGCAACGTTATTAATCTTTAAGAATAATTTATGGACTAATTCTGCCTCTCATACTGCCCCTTTAACCATTTTAAATGACGAGGCGCAGCTAAGGAGATTGATTCACATACGCTGAAGAGCGGTCTAACTGCGTGGGATAAATCGGAATCCGAGAATGAACCGATGGTCGGCCTTAACCAAACTATTCACGTTGCCCCACAATTGGGGATCTAATGAAGTTCACTATCTCTTTTATGGAAGTCGTCTTTTTAGCACATCAATTGAGTAGGATGCTGGTAGGATTTTCGTAATCCATGAACTAAAGGGTGGACCGTTCGGAAGAAGTGATCTTCATTTTATATCCAGGGATTTAGAAGTGGCTTCCGATGAACCATCTACAGGGCTGCACTAAATGAAATCAATTAGTTTGGCTGGTATCCATGTGGATGTACTATGGCAAAGTCCAATAATAGCCTGGAACTGTTTATTAAAACCAGGAAGTTGGCACCGAAAATTCAGTTGGTTTATTCAATTTTTAGGAAACAGACCCTTCTCTTAGTCTTTAATATGGACCAAGGAGCACGCGGAAAACCCGCATGCTTGTGAAGAAGGGAGGAAAATTGCTTCACTATAGTTGTGTTTTCTGAGCTGGATGGTCTGACCAACACACTTTCACTGTCCTACCATGTAGCATACCCAGCTTATGCATCAGTTTAAGGTGGGCTTCGGGAATTCCCAACTGGTTCATCATCCATCTCTTCTGCTAGCTTTCAATACGCCTGGTTACCTCTGTATAGTTTGTCATTCCCTAATCCACTTGGAGTTCCCTTACTGCATATCCCCGTTAAGTGTAGCGTCGTAGTCCACTATTCTGGTGATTCAATAACAATTCATATTCTGTGTGCCTTTTAAATACAACTTTGCATCAAAAATTTCCCCCGGTGAACATAATATAGGCGGCGCTATATTCTTGAACTGCGCCACATTTGCTGCGCCTTGGTCAGAAAATTTTATTTGACACGTATACGCGTAACGTAATGGCTTAAAGGGGCAGTAGGCTCAAAAGTTAAAGGTATATTATTGAATTTTCACAAAATCGTGTTGGTATATTTTGTTGAAAAGCCCTCATATCCACAGCATAAAGGTGGCACCATCCCGAAAATTGATTATTTTATTAACCGGAATGTCGAACTTTCGTTCAAAGGACCTCCTTTCTACTGAATGGTTAGTCTTATCCAAGTTGATTTGTCTGCTGATCGCAGATCCATCTGCATAATGGGCTTCTAGTAATCCCCTGGCAATTTTGTCATTCCCCCTGACTGGGATCTGCACATTAACCCATTAAGATTACTATCCTTGGCTGCCTTCACAAACTGATATGAGGAAATGGATGTCATATATTTTGATGGCCAGTTTATGTCCATGGATGCGAGGGTGATGAGGGTATCCACTTCATAATGGTCGCTCTCACACTGGCTTCGACTAGAAATGAGTGTCATGATTTTCATGTTGCCCACGATCCCGATAGACCTAAACTTTGGTTACATTGCCTGCTGAGATTCACCTGGTTCACCTTATCTGTAGGCAAGACTGTTATTGACACCTCGTCAACTAGTGGAGGAAGAATATGATACCTTCGGCTGTCTAGCGATGTAATTATTAACCTTAAAATAAAGACAATGTTCGGATAAACAATCACATCAAAACGCAGCGACCACGCCCTAGTCCCTTGGAAATCCACTTATCCACAGTTTGATTCAGTCATCACAGATGGTTGAGTCTCAATAAGGTCGATCACTATTTTAAACCCCCTACAGTGACATTTCTGTAGAACCTGGCAGACTATTCAAAATATTCCTCAAAAATTAAGTCGACTTACAACTATAACTAGGCGAGATCGCTAAGTTTCGAGTGGGCAACCCGCAGCCCCAATTGTCCGGTTTCTTAGGGAAACACGTTTATTTCATATTTAAGACCTTCTCTGTACCCAGGAAAACGAGAAACAGGTTAAAGCACACCCCTGTTTGTTCATTGATGGCCGATGGTCTGGAATCAAATGGGTAGTGATGTCGTGGAGAGGATTTTTCGGATTTTTCATTAATTTTGCACAAAGGGTAATCACACATACACTGCATGCGAAGCTTTACCCTGTCGGCTGTATCGAGAGAGTATCCCAAGGCTACTTTCAATGGAAATTCCCATCAGTGGTCTGCCTAATAACTTGCCTTTTTAATAATTTCAGGTGGTGATGAATTGAAATCGTGGAAGACTGTATGAAGCCAAGAAGATTTCTCCAAGCTGCAGGGTGACCTAACTATTCCTCACAGGCATGTTATCGTAGGTGGCCGATATTTAGAACAGTCTCCCTGTGCATACCAGTAGCACAGAGTTTCTTATCCTTCATGTAACTTAAACCCACCACACACAAAAAATCAGGATACGGTCCCCATTTACTACTATAGTGAATTTAAGAGTAGGCGCAAACCTCACAGCAAATGTAGTTTCAGACTCTATTTCACTCTGCCTTGTGCTCAGGTAACTGTATGCTCCTACTCCAGTAACGTTTACACGTCTGTTTAGATGTCTGCAAGGTTTTCCAAAAAGAAACGACCAGAGTCGTTATTGGACTACAACATCAGATATATGACGACCGAATCCAGCGACTGAACCTGTGTACCCCTATCTACTGCAAAACCCTGGGTGGCACGACAAAAGATCATGATATTGAACAGCCTAAGTCACATGAAAGGGAACATTCTCCCTATTGATATTATGGCGTAATAACTGCTCCTCAGAAAGTGCGAACACAAATATTCAGTAATATGATTTCTCTTAGGAAATACTTTCCAAGGAATTTCTTCATCCTTAAAGGTGGCCGTTGCTCGGTTTTTCAAAAAATTCGTCAGAAGGCCAGACGGCAATGTACTGCCCTCGAGCAAATCATAGACCTACCAGCCGAGGTTATAAACTTCCAGGCCGTAGGTGCCACGAACATTCTGGAGGGTATTGAAGTAAATTGGCCTACTGCTTTTAACAGAAACTTCTATGGTCGCGGGGCAGATAACTATGCCATAGCACATCAGAAATACCCCACTGTTTCACTTCATGAAAAAGAAAGCTCTAGAGATCAGCAGGTTCCGAAAGGCTGGTCGCGAAATGTTACATATTCTATCCAGATTCAGGATTGTGAATGTAGACAGAAGGCTTCGAACCAGTGTAAATCTAGTATATATATTCGTCTGTCCCCCTCCCGAACCAGTCGAATTAAAGTGAAAAATACTACTGGGGACACGAGTGACGAGAGTCAGTCACTAAATGGCAGGGCTTCACTGCACAAAGATATGGTTTATCCCCTTAAACTTAGTCTGACCAACACACTTTCACTGTCCTACCATGTAGCATACCCAGCTTATGCATCAGTTTAAGGTGGGCTTCGGGAATTCCCAACTGGTTCATCATCCATCTCTTCTGCTAGCTTTCAATACGCCTGGTTACCTCTGTATAGTTTGTCATTCCCTAGTCCACTTGGAGTTCCCTTACTGCATATCCCCGTTAAGTGTAGCGTCGTAGTCCACTATTCTGGTGATTCAATAACAATTCATATTCTGTGTGCCTTTTAAATACAACTTTGCATCAAAAATTTCCCCCGGTGAACATAATATAGGCGGCGCTATATTCTTGAACTGCGCCACATTTGCTGCGCCTTGGTCAGAAAATTTTATTTGACACGTATACGCGTAACGTAATGGCTTAAAGGGGCAGTAGGCTCAAAAGTTAAAGGTATATTATTGAATTTTCACAAAATCGTGTTGGTATATTTTGTTGAAAAGCCCTCATATCCACAGCATAAAGGTGGCACCATCCCGAAAATTGATTATTTTATTAACCGGAATGTCGAACTTTCGTTCAAAGGACCTCCTTTCTACTGAATGGTTAGTCTTATCCAAGTTGATTTGTCTGCTGATCGCAGATCCATCTGCATAATGGGCTTCTAGTAATCCCCTGGCAATTTTGTCATTCCCCCTGACTGGGATCTGCACATTAACCCATTAAGATTACTATCCTTGGCTGCCTTCACAAACTGATATGAGGAAATGGATGTCATATATTTTGATGGCCAGTTTATGTCCATGGATGCGAGGGTGATGAGGGTATCCACTTCATAATGGTCGCTCTCACACTGGCTTCGACTAGAAATGAGTGTCATGATTTTCATGTTGCCCACGATCCCGATAGACCTAAACTTTGGTTACATTGCCTGCTGAGATTCACCTGGTTCACCTTATCTGTAGGCAAGACTGTTATTGACACCTCGTCAACTAGTGGAGGAAGAATATGATACCTTCGGCTGTCTAGCGATGTAATTATTAACCTTAAAATAAAGACTGTTCGGATAAACAATCACATCAAAACGCAGCGACCACGCCCTAGTCCCTTGGAAATCCACTTATCCACAGTTTGATTCAGTCATCACAGATGGTTGAGTCTCAATAAGGTCGATCACTATTTTAAACCCCCTACAGTGACATTTCTGTAGAACCTGGCAGACTATTCAAAATATTCCTCAAAAATTAAGTCGACTTACAACTATAACTAGGCGAGATCGCTAAGTTTCGAGTGGGCAACCCGCAGCCCCAATTGTCCGGTTTCTTAGGGAAACACGTTTATTTCATATTTAAGACCTTCTCTGTACCCAGGAAAACGAGAAACAGGTTAAAGCACACCCCTGTTTGTTCATTGATGGCCGATGGTCTGGAATCAAATGGGTAGTGATGTCGTGGAGAGGATTTTTCGGATTTTTCATTAATTTTGCACAAAGGGTAATCACACATACACTGCATGCGAAGCTTTACCCTGTCGGCTGTATCGAGAGAGTATCCCAAGGCTACTTTCAATGGAAATTCCCATCAGTGGTCTGCCTAATAACTTGCCTTTTTAATAATTTCAGGTGGTGATGAATTGAAATCGTGGAAGACTGTATGAAGCCAAGAAGATTTCTCCAAGCTGCAGGGTGACCTAACTATTCCTCACAGGCATGTTATCGTAGGTGGCCGATATTTAGAACAGTCTCCCTGTGCATACCAGTAGCACAGAGTTTCTTATCCTTCATGTAACTTAAACCCACCACACACAAAAAATCAGGATACGGTCCCCATTTACTACTATAGTGAATTTAAGAGTAGGCGCAAACCTCACAGCAAATGTAGTTTCAGACTCTATTTCACTCTGCCTTGTGCTCAGGTAACTGTATGCTCCTACTCCAGTAACGTTTACACGTCTGTTTAGATGTCTGCAAGGTTTTCCAAAAAGAAACGACCAGAGTCGTTATTGGACTACAACATCAGATATATGACGACCGAATCCAGCGACTGAACCTGTGTACCCCTATCTACTGCAAAACCCTGGGTGGCACGACAAAAGATCATGATATTGAACAGCCTAAGTCACATGAAAGGGAACATTCTCCCTATTGATATTATGGCGTAATAACTGCTCCTCAGAAAGTGCGAACACAAATATTCAGTAATATGATTTCTCTTAGGAAATACTTTCCAAGGAATTTCTTCATCCTTAAAGGTGGCCGTTGCTCGGTTTTTCAAAAAATTCGTCAGAAGGCCAGACGGCAATGTACTGCCCTCGAGCAAATCATAGACCTACCAGCCGAGGTTATAAACTTCCAGGCCGTAGGTGCCACGAACATTCTGGAGGGTATTGAAGTAAATTGGCCTACTGCTTTTAACAGAAACTTCTATGGTCGCGGGGCAGATAACTATGCCATAGCACATCAGAAATACCCCACTGTTTCACTTCATGAAAAAGAAAGCTCTAGAGATCAGCAGGTTCCGAAAGGCTGGTCGCGAAATGTTACATATTCTATCCAGATTCAGGATTGTGAATGTAGACAGAAGGCTTCGAACCAGTGTAAATCTAGTATATATATTCGTCTGTCCCCCTCCCGAACCAGTCGAATTAAAGTGAAAAATACTACTGGGGACACGAGTGACGAGAGTCAGTCACTAAATGGCAGGGCTTCACTGCACAAAGATATGGTTTATCCCCTTAAACTTAGTTAATGATGACTAACGGCGGAATCTGGGATACCAATTTTGTCCAACTGGTAACTCACCGCCTTCGTGCACATCTCTCCTCAGTGGCACTTTTAGATAATAACTCTTCTTTCACCACTCCAAACACTATAACCATGATTCATGGAGCTGCTGGTCACGAGAACCATCCCTTATGCAAAAGACACCAGTAACTATCGGTTCTAGAAGAATTTGCATTTCTTGTTGATTGATTGTTTTCGAATGAAATTTTTCGCTTCTGTAAGCGCGTTGGTTCCTAGTTTGGACATGTTAACCCCAGACATTGTCAGAGCATCCATACTGAGAGCCGACATGCTGACGAAGATCGGGCGTTCTAGTTCAACAAATTCTATTATCAGAAAATACAAATTGACTGGAAAATAAATAGTTCATCCTTGCTTTTTGAACTCTTCTTCTTGTGCTCCGGCCTATCGGAAAGGAAGAGAGAAGAGATGTCGCGAAATTTCAAACACCGTAAGTGGATCAGCCCTGTTTCCATGATGTGACGAGAAGAGATCCAGGATCTTACCTCAGATGTTAGATCGGTTACATCAAAGGTCGTAAGTTTGGCCATCGTCTCAACCCTTAGAAATGCACGTGATTCACCCTCCTGGTAAGAAATGACAGCTTGGGTGAGATATTCCAGTTCAAGCCACACGAAGAATATACATGAAATGTTGAAAACCTGACTTAGAACATGAAACTTGAATGCACACATCTTTGTGCTTCGCTACAGGGATTCGTCAACTACATTTTCAAGTCAGCCAACCCATACCAATCCGCTTCTGTGTTTTTCTCTATTAGAAACTTTCTAACTGTATTGACGTACCACCATAAATTTTGGTTGGTTATCGATTGGAGTCAAATTAAGCTACGACAGTCGAGTGGCGGGACAAGCTACGCAGAAGTTTGCCGAAGATCAGGAACCTATACCTTACAATCAAGTAGCGAGCACAAAGAAATCAAATTGGTTTATACTAGCTCGTAAAAACGATATTGGATATTGGATGTTGTTATAATTGTTACTGTACTCATCGTCTATAGTGACCTCAAAGGCGACTTTTTGAATATTTATAAATGAGAGTAGTCAAATAATTATTCAGAAGTTGCCAGTTGGACAAGATGGTCAGGTTTCTCCCTACATCATTGCTCAATTTTATTTTTTATAGAAACCATCGAAAAATAGACGTAATGTCAAAGGATTCACGCAACCTAGCTTCATGCTGCCAACTTTTAATGACCAACGTTGCCAGCCATCATGGAAAACAGATCTTCCAAGTTTTTTGTCGAATAAGAGAAGTAATGTTGGTGGCGAATCCCAGGTGGACATTTTGAAGGAAATAAATAAAAGTAAGAACTGTGAACTCAGTTACACAAATTAATTAACAACTCTATAGAAGATAGTAAAAAAAGGAAGTACGATGTCCTTAGGTCATTTGAGATGAACGAAACACGAAAAGCCAAGGAAAGTTTCAGACTTGAGCTTGTAGATTTGATACTGTATGTTTCCCTTTACTAACTTAGTTTAGTTGAATTAGTCGCGGCGAGGAGGCAGATAACGAATCGAGTGAAACACCAGGATTTTCAGCTTCCGACTTGGGCTCAATTAAAGGGATTGAGGATAGAGAGAAGAACATATTGGTACATATCATGTCTCAATTAATGTATGAAATTTCAGCGCTATTACTACTATATCTACAATGGTATAAACACTGATCATGTGGCTCCTATGGATGAAAAATGGATGAAAGATATGGTTTCTTCAATCAGACCAGATGTTTTGGTCAGTCTAATTTTCTTTTCAATAAAACCAAACATTTTTACTGACATCAAAAAGGAATATTTGTTTTCAAGGAGGTATTATGTTTATTCCTTGGTAGAAATAGCTTCTTTACTTTGCAAACACTAGTAATCTTGAAATTTCCGTAGTTTAGGATTGCGAACAGAACATCATAATACGGTTTACTCATAAGATGGCTCCTTCAAAAAACAAATTCATGAATTAACTCCATATGCAACTTAACAGGCACACTTACACTAAGATAAATTTGAAACTTAGAATGGTGACTGAGATTTTTACGCTTCATTCTTAGTTGAATTCAGATTCAGATCATAAGGATAGAAGGCTCTTGTGGCCCGTGTTAATTCTTACAAAATATATCTCTGTAGAGATCTAACTTCTCTTTGAAAGCGTTCACCGATGGAGCTGATACTACTGAATCAGGTAAGGAGTTCCAGTTATTGACCACTCTGTGAGAGAATCTAAATTGTACACGTATTTTAATCGTCCTCGGTTTGAGCATCTTTTTGCGTTGACCCCGTAAATGTATCCTAGAAGGAGAGAAAAGGTTAGAAAGGTCAGTTCCTAAATCGCCCTTAAGCATACGGTATGTTAAGATTAAGTTGCCTCTCTTCCTTCGGTATGATAACGGGAAGAGATTTATATGCTCCATCCTCTTATCACGAGGAAGTTGTGAGATACCACTAATTAATTTCGTTCCTACCCTCTGTACTTTTTCCAAGATATGTGCCTCCTTTTTGAAACATGGACTCGTCGCTTGTATGCAGTATTCTAGATGAGGCCTGACATATGTTGTGTAGAGTATTTGGAACATATCCTCGTCTAATCGTCTGATAGCCTTCGAAGTGCCCATAGCATTCGAAAAGCCTTAACTGCGGCTACATTGCAATTGTTTTCAAATCATTGCTGACAATGATTCCGAGGTCCTTCTGTCCGTTAACATCAGACAGTTCTGTGTCCTCTATGGAGTACGATGCATAAGACTTCTGACCTAAGTGCATTACCGCGTTTTTCCTAGAATTCATTTCCGAACTCCACAGGTTCCGCTACTCAGCCAATTTATCTAGATCAGTTTGTAGGACCGACCTATCCTCGTTATTATTTACCGTTTTCCAGATCTTAATGTCGTCTGCAAATAATAATGGAGATGAAGTAAGAATTCCCGGTAGTTCATTAACGTACAATAGGAATAGAAATGGGCCCAATACAGTTCCCTGAGGCACTCCAGTAGATACCGCTTTCCACCCTGATAGTACACCGTTAACTCTAACCTTCTGCTTTCTATCTATTAGGCCATTTGAGGTCATTTGAATACATTCTGTAAGGCTCACATCCGAAGTTTGTTATTCTTTTATAACCGAACAAACAGCAAGCTTCGTAAAGTTGAGAAGTTCCTTGAAAATCATTACGAAAGTAAATTACACCTAAAAGTTAATGCTATAAGTGAGATTATTGAATTGTACGACACTTCGAAAGGATAAAATTAATATGCTTAGGTGAATCCATATTATAGGTTAGGTTGTACTAAGTACATTCAAAGTCATCCTCAACAACGGTGAGAGTACTAGATATCTGTTAGCACTGTAGATAAATAATCCTGCTTCTCACCCACTGCTAAAAATACTTTACGTCAGAGAAAGCCGATTGTGTACTGCTTAGGGCTTACCATCTGCCATCATTTAACGAGTGAGTGATCGATTTTGTTTTATTTGAGAGCTTAACGTCCTTTATCAGTGTAGGCCCTCGTGGTTCTCTAAAGTTACAGTTCGTACGCTTGAAGATTAAATATTGCAGCACCTCTCACTTGAAAAATCTCCCTGATTTCAAGAGAGTAATTTTTGATTTAATGGTCTTTATTACGTACTGCAAAGATCCCTGCAGAGTCAAGTATGCATATCCTTATTAGCAATTTTATGATAGCACTAAACTAAATGTAAATATTATTGCATTTTGAACCAAAGGGCTTGGTTTTTAAAGAATAAAGGGAAATTTTGATATGGCTAAAGGTATGCTAATTCAGTGAATATGTGTCCTGTCTTATAATCTACATTATTGATAATATTATTTTATTTACCCAAAATACTCGGAAGACAGTGTGATCCTGGTTGGTATGCAATGACTTGGGAATATTTTTTGTAGATATTCAATTATAAAAGAATTATCACCTACTTGTTCACGTAACATTACGTCTCATACAAATCAAGAGAGGTCGTTACTTCAAATAATCAGGAAAACACTGCTTACTGAACTTTGTTATTTCCTGTTATCCATTTAATTGGTTAAGATGCTGTTAGCACCTATGCTTCTATAATTTTCGTGTTCTGATTCTGAGCTCATTCGGTAGATGGTAACGAATGATAGGATCCAGGAGGCAAGTTTTATGCTACTTTTGACTATGTTTGCACCTCAATAAATAATGGTGTTTTGGCTGGGAGCTGAACCTAGTGATCATGATTTTAAAAGCTAATGTGTCAATTCCCATTGTTGGAGACATTCATTTGACGAGTTTGAAGTCGCAAGAATCGTGCCCCCTTGGATTTCAGCCCTATTCAGCACATCCTAAAAATATTCAGAAAGGCATTTTGAATTTTTTAAAATCATTTGCCACGTTGACCTATCTGATCCGAAAATATCACAATATGTGACTACAGTTTCCGTGGTAAAACGTTTTCAACAACATTTACAGATGAATTTTCGGAGCTTGGTTTTTAGCCAATCTATGCTCAAGTCATCACTAAGTTTTTTGTTTAAAGAATTGGTTTTGAAAATCTGTTGACTTTTTGCTTGCATTCATGCTTCATTTTAATACATGGGCCCTTAACATGGGTTTCTTAACTTTCATATCATTTTTCGCTTCGTGATGGTTTTGATTATCTGAAGTAGCATTCCAACTTTATCTTTATCAACAAACTTCCGCTGACTTTATTATCACATTCTAAAGGTCTCAAGTTATACTCTTACATGTACAATTTAATAGAAAGTTTAAATATAAGGCATACAATTGCATGTAGATTGCGTTACAATAAAGTTTAGTGGTCACCTATGATATTCTATGCTCTGTTCTCCTTATTTACTTAGGTAATACATTAGGAGTTATGACTGAAATGCGAGCTGGCTGACAACAGAAAGCTACTTTCTTTGACGCTAAGAATTTGTAGAATGATGCGAATAGATAAAGTCTTCCAGTATTTCGAAAAGCAATAGCCTTAATTTGACCGTTTATTAGATCTTATTTGAGCACTATATTCCAATGTATCTTCGTAATTGCTTGTCTGTTACATGGTTAGTGTTTCCAGGATGTTAACCATTCAGTACAAAGAAACCCTTAACAAAAAAATGCATAATAGGCCAATTTTATCTATCACAGATGTTTATATGCAATCAAAGTTTCATAACAAAGTGAAATTTACATCTTAATCTAAAAAGTGTTTTCTCCAGTACAATAAATCCTCCTGTTATTGCATTATTTCATTCACTTTATGTCGCTGAAGTTAAACAGAACCACTTACTACTTTTAACATTTTGTAAAATATAGGAACATGTTTTTAACGACTTTGGTTAAGGCACTTACACAGAAGCTTTGTCACAATACGAGTTGCTACTGTACATTTAAAATCCCACTGGCGACCATATGATCACAGTAATTCACTTCGGATTATTTTTTTAACTACGTAACCACAAATTTAAAAGGAAAGCATATTCGATAAAACTGTGAACTATGACCTAACACTCATTTCCGGTTTCGTCATCAGTTGTACACTGCTTTCTAGGCAAAGTGAAAATAAACACAAGCAGAATCATTTTATATCACTGATTACGAATTGTTTACACAACACAAAATGTACATGAGTGATACAAAGTTTGTTATATTACTATAATATTATTATTGTTCCCTTAAGTTCTGAGTGGAACATAGGTCTTCAACAACACATCTCCACTTTGTCCTATCTTCTGCCGTCCTCTTTAGCTCAGTCCACGATTGCCAATAATCTGTCGTCTCTTCCTCACACGATCGCCTCCATGTCACCCTCGAAGGGATGACCCACTTGTCGCTTACCACTGGGACGCCACTCGAGTAATGGCCTAGTGCGCGATGTCGCTCAACGGCTTCCTCAAATATGCCCTATCCACCTGTATATTCTACATATTTGATAGCATGGGGGATTTCATCATGAGCTGACATCAGCTAGAGAACCACTGGAAAACCTGCATGGGGTACTGGACAGCTGGTTCATCCTAGTTTGGGACTCTTCATCAGTACGAACCCACCGGGGTTCGAACCCAGGACCTTCTGGTTACTATGCCGGCGAGCTCGTAGGCCATTAAGCCACTGGAACCCGATCTAATGGTCCTTGAATTCTAACTTCTGCCAATTAATGACATAGCGCGACCATTTCGCAATGTCTTTTTCGATGAACTACTGCCTCATCTTGAACCTCCTGTACCCTACTGGTCACGGCTTCCCACTACATATTTCTTGAGTAATCGGCTCCTGGTTGGTTTGTTCCCAGCCAGAGTTTCTTGTTACCATATCTGGCTGGGTGGCCATTTGATCTTCAGCATAGAGCCAGAGAAGGCAGCTGCTGATAAGTTTGTTATATACGTAATCTAATTCACCAATACACAAATTCAGTCACTTTCTAATATGTATGTATCCGAATTAAGCTGAAAAATTACCAGTTAACCTGATAAATACATGAAAAAGTATCTATATTGTCTTTTAGAATATATCATTCTATCAGTATTTGTGATTTATAGTATTACTCATAGCACCAAAAGATTCAATTTTCAGTCATCAACAGAGTTAACAACTTTTCATTTATTCTACTCTAATAAAAAGTTTAATAATATTTTAGAAAGTGTGTCTCCTTTTTTCTTGTATTCACAGGAAGGTGCAAATATGGCATTATTAGAAAAATTAGAAGATGAGATACGTGAAGATTATTTATTTAGTGTTAAAAAGGCAATTGTGAATTTTATTATCAATGATCCATCAGATAAACAACAAGCCTTAGGCGGATCACATATAACTTGTGATGAAAATAATGAAGAGTGTAAGATTTCAGAATCTAGAAAAGAATTAGACATTGTACCGAAACCATGGCATTCATCATTTTTATCTGCCTATAGATTCTGTCAAAGAAATTTATTTGTAACCAATACTTGTATGCTTCAGTTATTAGATCTATGGCATACAACATTTGCGTAAGTTTGTTTTTATGGAGAATTGTAGTAACCTATTTGATTTTAACTCTCTAGTAAAATTCTTAATTGAATCAACAAAGTCGAATGTGTCATGGGGGTTTTGTCTTAATATCTTCTCTTTCATCGGCCTGAGAATATCCACCAGCCATTTTGCGATTGTGTGATATGGGGAATCTGTCATACCTAGTATTGGGCGAAGTGGGGCGTCTTCTTTGTGCACTTTAGGTAGGCCTTACATATGTGGCGTTGTAGAACCAGATGGACGCAGTTGTTCGTATAGTTTTGAATTGATAATGGATTCGTTTTTCATTTTCTTCAATATCTTTGTTAGCTGGAGCTCCGTCTGTTCAGTGACTTGCTGAGGCGAATGAAAAGATTTTCTTCTTGAAGAATTGCCTTTAGAAACATGAATATCCCAAAGTATTTTGAAAGCATCTGAGAGGAAATCACATATCCCCTAACTCACGTACACTGACACAACACACTCTGAATCACATCGATGCCGTTCGATCAAAACCAGAATATCTCAAAAAACTCCCATGTTCTCTTCGAATTATCTGAAGACGAAAGAACATCATTCGAAAACTACTCCAGTACGGTTGCAAAGAAAAGAACAGATGATGTTATAATGAAACTAAACCGAAGCCTTAAGTCCGTTACCAAAGAAACTGTCTTTCCTATTTGCCCAGAAAAATACGTGTTCAATTATTCTGATGTTCCACTGTCTCCAATTCAAATACAAATCTTAGCACTTGGACCTAAGTTTTGTGATGCAACGTCAAAAGTGAATGAACTGAACACAGAAATCCAATTCGAGAATTTGATCGACCAGATGAAAGATCTGGTCCCAACCTCATATGACAATGCAGACCTTTTCAAATCAACCGTTTTAAATTGCCATCCCGATTACATCAACAAAAAACACCCAACTTTCGTAACGTCCTTTCCAAAGAACATCAAAAGCAGCTGAAAGAACTGAAGGATAATGAAAACTTGATCATCACACGACTAGATAAAGGCTTTGGGATCGTCTTGATGAATAAATCAGACTACCTATGCAAACTCTCGATGATACTATCTGATGATAAAAAGTTCCAAAAACAGTCTCCATAAAAAGATCCCACTGAACAGACGGAGCTACAGCTAACAAAGATATTGAAGAAAATGAAAGACGAATCCATTATCAGTTCAAAACTATACGAACAACTGTGTCCATCTGGTTCTGCAACGCCGCGCGTGTACGGCCTACCTAAAGTGCACAAACAAGACGTCCTATTCCACCCCCTCTAGTAAAACTTTAAAAAAATGTTGTTTTCTATATATTCAAGAAAATTTGAACTTCTGAGTTGATGCAACATTCTGTATGGTCACTTCTCACTTTTAGTTAAGGAGTCAGAATCAAGCTATGACCTTATTCTATACTAACTGTCCCCTCATTCATACTAATGCATAGTTGAATAAAATTCTTTAGTCAGTAGTATTACAACGGGTCTAAAATCAGTCTAATCTACTGCAATACATGTAGACCGAAAGTCTGTTTATTTCAAATGTGTAGGAGCTTATATTTCAACCAAGTAGACGATATTGCTTATAATTACTCCACTAAACTGATCCCTCCATGCAAATATTTGAAGGAGATGCATCAAAGGGAAGCTTGTTAACATGGATATAAGTTGTTTCCACTTAACTCGATTAATATGCGATAATTTCAAATGGAGTGTATAGGCAGCATAAGTCGATTTCACTCAATAAAGGCTTTATACAAAGCAGACAGATTAGTAATGAATTTAGGTTCCATGTGAATGAAAATGTATCAACTAGGCCTTTAGTTTTCTCACTTTGTGCTATTAGAACTACTACACACATAAAGAAATCAGTCAGCTCCACTGCACAAATAACAGTTAAAGTCTTATCACTACTTAATTTAATAATAGTAACAATAGATTTATTTTGAAAAATGCGTTTATACAGAATTTTCAGCAAATTTCTTATTGCGAGATATTTACTTGTTTTATTCCTTTACGTTCCGAGTGGAACATAGGACTTCAAGCTAGAGCTGTGGAGTTTCGGTAGTGGTGGTTTTATTTTCATGAGGCAGGACTACTAGTCTCGCGCCTAACCTTCCCTCTTTGCCAGGCTTATTACCAGCTGAGGGAGGTTTAGGGGATGCGTCTGCAGGGAATTGAACCCCCGACCGCCTTAGTGGCTGACAAGCATTCTCTCTCTCTCTGCGCCATCCACACACCGAGATATTTACTACTTGTACAAAACCTTCAAGTAACGATTATATATCAGCTGAAGCTATATTGTTTTATCCGAGGCATGCTCTGATAATTCACGATATTTCTCCCCTATTTCCGTCAGAAATTTCTTAGCAGCAGGCTGAAACCTTATTGAAAATGTGTCTGTGTATACATCTGAGATTCTTAGACGTAAATACATGATTAAAACAATATGAAATGAAGGATACACGATGCATTTAGGTGGACAGAAAGTTTAGGCAGTCTAATCATTTAAGCAGGCAACCAAACAGCTACATTGATTACTATAAGAATGGAAATAGAAACACCCCAGACAGCCTTTTAAAGCCACGTCACCAACCTCATATAGGAGCATTTAACGTCAGGACCCTCTGCCAAGTCGGACAACAAGCATCACTAGCAAGGACTCTGGCAACCCGAGTCATGGATGTATGTTGTGTTTCAGAGACACTCATACAAGACCCGAGTGTGGTCATTCACTTGGCCTCACCCGGTCAACAAGGTGAATCTGCAAAATTCACTTAAGGGAGTCAGGAGACCCCTCAGCTAGCTCGCGATGACTCGCAGGTGTAGGGGTAGCACTGAGTGTTAGGGCGGAAAAATCACTTCTTGACTGGATCCCAGTAGATAGTCGTATGTGTGCGGTCCGTCTGAATGGGTCCGTTAAAAGAAGGAAAGACGGAGCTACCCGTCGTTGCCTTTCCGCAGTCTCCGCTTACGCCCCAACAGACTGCAGTTCGGATGAACTAAAGGATGACTTCTACCTGAAACTATTTAATTTGCTGCAAAAAGCAAAACGTTCAGATATAGTTGTTTTAGCAGGCGACTTCAATGTCCAAGTAGGGAAGTTGTGCCAGACTGAGAAGTATGTAGGTGGTACGTATGGAGTTCCCTGCCGACGAACCGACAACGGTGATCGTCTTCTACAGTTTTGCTCAGATAATCATCTGTTCCTAGTCAGCACTAACTTTAGGCACAAAGAGAGACATTGTGTAACCTGGCGACCTCCATCACCAAATCAAAGCTGGACTCAGATAGACCACATAGCTATAGGGTATCGTTGGCGAGGGTCAGTAGAAGACTGTCACACCTTCTGGAACACGTGCGTAGACTCTGATCATGCTCCGGTTCGCGCACGTTTATGCTTACGACTAAATGAACATAAGTAATTGACGGCAGCGAAACAGTTACGTCCCCAACTAGATCGAGACCCTGAGTCCTTATTTAAGGAAGAAATAGCGGAACGAGTATCTGAGGTCGACAGCACGACTTCCCGTGATGTAGCCTGGCACAACATACAGTTAGCTGTAGATACAGCTATGAAAGCTGTTAATAAGCTAAAAAAAAGTTAGTAAAAGCCACTGGATCTCCACCGCCTCATCCGAACTGATTGACGCAAGAAGACTGATTCCAGCTAGCTCCGATTATAATGAGGAGCGAAAGCTACTCAAACGAAAAGTAACAAGACGTCTTCGCAACGACCGTGAACAGTGCTGGGCGACAAAAGCGAAAGAGATGGAAAAGGCACCGGCGATTGGTAACACCAGACAACTATTTAGGCTTATCAGGGAAACAGGTGGCAAAAGGCAAATGATAAGTGAAACAATCTCGGAGAAAAATGGCACCATAATTAGCTCCCAGAATAGATGACTAGAACGTTGGAAAGAACACTTTGAGGAGCAGTCCAATTAGCCTAAAACCGCGCTCACCTTACCGAACATCCAATACTTCCCTGAATGAGATATAGACACAGGTCCTCCGTCCCTAACTGAGGTTACTAAAGCTGTCACTAGTCTGAAACAAGGCGAAGCAGCAGGACCTGATGGAATGACTCCAGAGATATTTAAGTACGGTGGAGAAAGTTTACTTTCTGCATTAACTGGGGTTCTAGACAGCGTCTAGGAATCAGAGGAAGTCCCGTCGGGTTGGTGTAAGTCACTGATTATCCCTATATACAAGAAGGGAGACAAGTCTTCCTGTGATAATCACAGAGTGATTAGCTTGACTAATATAGTATCTAAAGTCCTAGGCTCAATAATCATGCGTAGACTAAGTGGTGCTCGGGAGGCACAAACACGAGAGAGCCAGGCAGGCTTTAGACCAGGAAAAGGGTGTGTTGACCATATCTTCACCCTTCGACAGATTCTAGAACATAGGCATTCCTACCGACGTCCAACAATCATTATATTTCTCAACCTAAAGGCGGCACTCGATTCTGTCAAACTAGAGGTTCTCTGGAGATGCCTGGCTGTAAAGGGAATGCCGAGAAAATACATTGCACTGATTAAGGCACTCTACTCATACTCATACAGCCAGGTGAGGGCTTACGGTGAGTTGTCATCTGAAGAGGTGAAGACTAGCGGTGTCCGTCAAGGATACCCATTATCCCCATTTCTATTCAATTTCATCATAGGTGTACTTATGGACTTAACCCTAACCCACTTCAGCGACTCAGGGATTGACTTGCTACCAGGGAATAATCTCGTTGACTGAGAATATGCAGATTATATAGTCCTTCTAGGTGAAGACGCTGACAAAATAAAGCGGAGTCTTCTGAACACCTTGAGCTGCATTCTACGAGCGTTTGGTATGCGATTCGCTCCCGCCAAATGTAAGATGATGTTACAGGACTGGACTACACTGCCTCCTAGTTTAGAAATAGGAAGTGAAGTGGTAGAGCACGTTGACCGCTTCACTTATTTGGGAAGTACCATCAGCCAACGCCAACGGGTTGATCTCTGACGAAATCTCAGCACGGATACAAAGGGCTAGTTTCGTATATGCCAGTTTACGCCGTCTCTGGCGTCGACTATTGACCAAAGGGTAGGTGTACTGCTCATCAGTCCGCTCCGTTCTCATTTATGGCTAGCTGTGAGACCTGGCCACTGAGAGCGGAAGACATGAAAAGATTAGCTGTCTTTGACCATAGGCGCCTACGTTCTATCTCGTAATGTGAAGTGGTATAATAAGGTGAGCAATATTGAGGTTAGGCGTCGAGTGCTAGGTAAGGAGGGGAAATCAATCGACGAGGCTGTGAAATTACATCGACTGAGATGGTTAGGACGTGTTACGTATGCCTAGTCATCGCCTTCCTCGACGGGAAATGTTAGCTGACATAGGGTCAGGCTGGAAAAGAGCTAGCGGAGGTCAAATAGAAACATGGCACTAGTCGATGGAATCCACAACAGTAGGTCTAAGCCACGTAGGAAGGTGTAGACTTCCTGGTTGGGGTCCTCGGGACGGTAAAAACCAATGGTTGGAAACTATTGGTGATATGGCTGAAAATCGTTCTCAATGGCCGACGCAGATGCATCCACTCCTTGTGACTTTTGATTTCCAATGAAACTATATTACTCCTCGTTATTATTATTCCTTTCGTCTCACACCTCTGTTTACTGTCTCTATTATGCATTTCTTCTACTTTCTTCTCTTGCTTTGTGTGCTACATGGAGTGTGGCGACTTGAACTGCCGCACATATGTGCTAAGTTCTATGTCGAAAACAGAAAGACAGACAGATAAGAACAGAAATCGGACATTGTGGTTGAGTATAATTCTATCACGAAATAACTTCACTTGATAAAAAAACAGTAATGCAGTATTATTTATTGGGGACGTTTTGAGCACAGTTTTTCTCTCATAATCATCTCAAGGTGATATTATGATGTGATGTATTGTGAACAGTAAGTTATGCTTGAAATGCCATCAGTAAATAATATTGTATCAGTGTGTATTTTGTCAAATAAAATTGTTTTATGACAGTACTATACATTCATCACCACCTGTTCACTGATATGTCTTCGTCAATTAGTCCATATTGTTAACAGGACAGTGGTAATCCGATTGATTTAGCATTAAAGTCTCTTGCTTTACTGTTTATCTTATGTTTGTTGGATCAAATTATCGATACTATTTCTGCAAAGGAAGTATTTCCATACGGATACACTGGATAAGATGAAAAGATATTGTTTCATTACACTTCACTTAGTCGCGTCGCCAATTTTTGCTACATCCTTAAAAAATTGAAACCAATAGAAATTAGTACAACTGTCATGAAACTTGTGTGATTTATTTATTCTCTATTATGAATCGCAAATTATCCTGTTTTCTAGAGACAGACTTAAATTTGTCTTATATTCTACTCTAATGCGTTAATGTGTAATATTGGGGGTTAGCTTTTCGGAGCAAAGAATACAGATGAACTGAAAGTTGCTGATCAGTTGAACCAGTCTAATTTATATTATGGCAGATGATTTAAAATTCCTCATAACTGTTCATACAGCATGATAAAAATCCATAGTAGATTAGAGTTTCCATTACTCACTTTTGGTGACTATTGTAAAAAGACTATAAAAGCTAATCAGTTAAATTGTCTGGAGTCAATATAAGTTCTGATGATCTGACTACGTAAATTCTACACAGAATGAGCAGTTTACTAATTTCTTGCAATATTTATTAGTCATTAGAAGATTCTTTTTCATTTCAGAGACCTAAGATTAATTGATGTACAAGAATTATATTCAAAAACATCAGCTATGGAGCTATCTGCATTTCAACAAATTTGTGTCAAACACATTGAAGCAACAAAGGAAAGATTATTAAAAAAGTAAGTTCACTGATTGATAAGTTTAACTGTGCTTTCTTGAAACAAATAGATTTATCTTCTTCGGATTATTATTGTATTTATTATAAATGTAATAAATATTTCTTGAAGATTTATATTATACCTTCGAAAAGTGTAAGTTTTGTACATTATTCTCTATCAGTTACATTAGGCACCATCTGTAAGATATGGACGTTCAATGAAGTCACTTATGCCGTTTACACTTGATATTTCACTTCTTTTGAACGAATAAATTATATGTAAATAGGTAAATTTGAAGTTTCTTGCATTTCGGGATAACTTCAAATGACAACTTGGTGAAGTTAAAGTTTCATAGCCAAAGTCATGGTCCTTAAAAAGTTAACCTTCAAGGACCGATCAGACACAGGGAATGCTATGAAATGTCATTCCAAGTCAAATCATGCCGGACTTTTTGAACTTGGAGAGGATAAATACAGTATTCTACTTATTTACTGTACACTTTTTCTGCAAATCTGTCCTGTTAGGTAGTGTTATGGCCCTTAAGATTGAGGCAGAGGATCTAGGATTGAGGTTAGGTTTAGGGTTAAAGTTAGGATTATGGTTACAGTTAGGAGTAGGCTAAAGAACAGTGTCAGAAATACCAATGGATCTCAAAATACCATGACCTACAGTCACCTGGATCAATGAATACATCGCGCATAGTATGGCTTCTTTCTAGATTGTCTGTGTAGTGACTGGAAGACATTCTTAAAACACCTAAGCGACAACTATGCAGTGTAATATCATGTTAGCAATATGTTTTAGTGTATTTTTCAACGATTATGCGACGTTTTCGCATCTGAATTCTGATTGGTTGTCAAAGGTCATTGTGGCTTTGCCTATGATAGTGTACCTTTGCCGATAGCTCTATATCCCTTTGTCCTTCTTCTTTGAAATATTCATTTTATCGAATATTACAAAACATTCAGTTTTTGAAGGAAAAGAATAAGTAAAATAAAGAGCAACAATCTAGTTGCGTGCAACCACCAGTGTTTTTTTAAAGATATTCTATAACGTTGAGAAATATAAATATAGTTCTGTGTAGCTTGAGGCAATAATTTGCTCGTCAGTATTTCTGTTCTTAAAATATCATTACATGAGCAATAAAAAGAATATTTAAGAAATAGTTTTGTCTTAAGTCGTACTTATTGATCAACTGTTTATCATTGACACTAATAGATAATATCTCCACATGTTGTGGCGAGTGCTATATACAAGATTTATCAGTAGAATATATATATATATATATATATATATATATATATATATATATATATGTCCGTCAGCATAAAAACATCAGATAGCAGGAAGATACATTTAATTTCAGAGCAGGCAAATGATACAGCGTTGTGGAAATAGATACGAGACGTGAAAGGAACACGAAGAAACACAACATGAAGTCCAGAAGTACCAAAGAATGAAGATCTGTGCAAATGGTGCGTTGAAGAAAAGGTGTACATAATTTTGAATAAGGCATTAAGAAGACAAATTTCGCGAGATGATATCATTTCGTAGTTTCTTTACAACCGCTTTACAACTAATATGGTTAACAATAATAAAATAAAGTTCATCGCAATTACAAAACAAAAGTACATACTAATGACCAAACATATTTAAATAGGTCATGTAGTCCAAGGTTGGGCGAAGATTGAGGTCTATTGTTTTTTGTACACACAGTTTAGGCTGTATGTGATTAATCCAAAGTGCTTCTATCACCTTCAATATCCTTGAATTAGAGTTATGTGAAATAATTGTGAAACAGTCATTTCAATTATTGATTTTGTGACCAGACATTAATAAGTGTTTTGAAATGGATGATGCTGAATTTCTATTAAGATTAATCGCGTTGGGATTTTCGATATGACTTAGTAGTCATTTTGGAACATTATATATGTCGAAACCAAGTTCACTTTTAACGGTTTGAAAATATTTGGGCATTGGGTATATGATATTCATTATAGTAAAGGTTTTTTTGTATTTCCCAATGAATGAAAAACAAAACGATATTGTTTTCACTGACGTTTCGCTATTTAATGCTAATACTTTGAGAAAGCTATTAGCATTAAATAGCGAAACATGGAACATGTTCTTTTCGACAACACTGAAACATTCTAATGGTTCTACATATATAGGTGTCACCACTACTGCAGGTGAACTTTTAGATACAGTTTGAAGTAGAATCCACAGAATTTTGTCCTTTAATCGTAGGTACAGGGATCGAAAATGTTCGACAAATGAGGATAAGAGATGCGGTGTAGAATGTGCGTTTGATGGCTGAACGAAGTCTTTGAGCTGTCAACTGCATAATCTGGTCACCCTTGACTGGTAGGTTAACAAAGATAGCTTTCTTTGGTACAGAAGCTGTCTTTTCAAGATATGGTCTATCCTTACCGTGACAATTGATGAAGTTTTCTGGATAACCACTAGCTAATAAAACTGAATGTATATGTCGAAGCCCGCATATTTTTCGGGCCCTTGAAAACAAGCATTTCACTAGGGAACGTTTATACTGGATAGAAACAAAACTGGTAAAATGAAGATATTGTCCACTCCGTGTCTGTTTACGAAAAATAGATCGCTGAATCGTTCCATCATCTCTTTTAGTCATAGTAATATCCAGGAAACCGAGTTTGTTATTCGATTCTAGTTTGGAAGTCACTAGGATATTTGGATGAATAGGATTAAATAGCGTAATAAAGTTTTCAATAGACTTACTATTATTACCAATAATGAGTGTATCATCCACATAAAGTTTATACAGCCTAAATTCTCCAAGCATACCTTGCATTTCTCTAATTTCGACATGAATATATCTGCTAACAGGGGCGTCAGAGGGCTCCCTATCACAACACCATCGATTTGTTTGTATGCCTTTTCTTGGAAGGCGAATCTAATATTTTCTGTACACATTAGGATGATGTCTTTGATGTAAGTTACAGGAATAGGTAAGTTTATCCCATTGCTTGTGATGTAATCGCAAATGAAATCAACAATTTCATGAAGAGGAACATTGGTGAATAAAGATTCTATGTCAATTGAACACATAACCTTTTCCTTAATGTTCAAGGTGTCTAGCGTCTCTGTGAAATTAAATTAACTTTTTACAGAATGATTTGATAATGAGTCTCTTCCAGGCGTAAGGACCTCTGTAATCCATTTGGCGATTTTATGGTAAGGAGAATATGACATATCTAAGATGGGTCTCATTGAGTTCCCAGTTTTGTGGATCTTCGGAAGGCCATAAAGCTGAGGAGTATGTGACCCAATTGCTTTAAGTTGTTTATAAAGTTTTCATTTATAAAACCATGCATCAGTAAAATCCGAAGCTGACGACTGATCTGCTTTTCCACAAACAACACATTATCAGTAGCATTGTCCACCAGAAATTTGGACTGATCTTTGAGGATATGATTCATTTTATTTTGATAATCCGATTTGTTCATAATGACAACGCCTTCTCCCTTATCAGGTTTAAGGATAACAAGATTATCTTTTTCGATTAATTCCTTAAGTGCGGCGTGGTGTCCTTTAGATAAACCATTTTTCTGGTGTATCCTAGAATTTAGAAATTGATGAGAAATGTCCACCAGTTTAACTTTAAACCAGTCCAGGTTATCTTTGCTAGAAGGAGTTAAATCAGAGATTTGATCATAGAGGTTTTCATACTGTGACTGGACTTCCATTTTGTTTATTTTCATGGGAATAGTTTTGTACTTCAATCCATAAGATAATGCTTCCAACTGTAGTTGTGTAGATAAATTAATTATATGCTTGTGGATATCTTGAGGAAATTCCAAAATATGATTCATGTCTTTCAAAGATTTTGTTAATTTTTGTTCAATGGAACTTATGGTCTTTTTTTACCATATTATTGCAAAATACAGTGAATTTAATTCGACATACTAAAGATAAATTATCCATAACGGCAATTGGTCTTTGGTGTTTCAACAAATTTAGAAATTTTGTCAGTACTTTCATCAATTTCTAATTCAGCAAGATGCTGAAGATTGGATAGTGAAGATTTTGACTTATTTGGACGTAGTACATAATTTGTCTATACAGACACACCGAATTACAAATAAACATTCCTTTCCTTTCAGTGTTTATTCTCGATAAACACTTTTATTTTCAAAAGAGATTATCTTATATTTATTTGTCTATCTAAAATATCACAGAAATACACTACTACTACTACTATAGTCGTGTGGTTTAATAAAATGCTTAACAAACTACCAGCTCTTAATCTCTTCAACATTTTCTTCTACCTTCCCCTTTAAGATGGTTAAATGAAATACAAAATATATTTTATCAAGGGAATAAACGCAAACTTGTTCCAACGCATGATGAACCAGCTAAACTGGAAGCATATTATCGTTGTGCAGCTACACTGATGACAGAGAATTTACAAAATCTTGGTTTATCTTCAATGTCAGATTATAAGGATCTCGTATGTCATCCACCGGTATGTTATCTTAAGAGGATATTGGATTATTTTTCTGTTGATGTTGTTGTTATTGACCGTTACTATTTGTTATGATGAATAACTGTCAGACACTTATATTAGTCAGTAGCATGTATCGTTTAATAGTTCTGCTTATTTTTTTTGATGTTATTTATCATGCCAAGATAAGCAAACAAGATGTCCCGAGTTGCAGAGGAATTTGACCTAGAATAAAATTTTTCAAAGGACTAATTGCATTTCCATAATGAAAAGTTCAACTGAACGCGCCCATATGCAATGAAGTTACTCATTTCTTTAAGTAACTTATTCGTTGAAAAACATGAACGATTTTAGATGTGTTGATGATGATCTGTGTGTGGTTGGTTTGCTAGATATGCTGTTATAGCCAACCTTTCTCATCAATGACTGTTCTGTTATAAAAAAAGAAAGTGACCGAAAGGGAAAGAATTCTCTTGCAAAAACACGGTGCCTATCATTATTATTGTTCCCTTGGGTTCCTAGTGGAACATAGGGCTTCAACTGCACCTCTCCATTTGCCACTCCTGTCTTCTGCTGTACTTTTCACCTGCATCCATGTTAGTCCATACTCTTTCAACTCCTCTTCACACGATCTCCTCCATGTCACCCTTGCACTGACGACCCAGTCGCCGTTTCCCTTTCGGGTTCCACTCGAGCAATAGCATGACGCGCGTGTGATATCATCCAGCGGTCTACTCAGTGAGTGTCCAATCCATCTCCACTTTCTCCTGCATATTTCTTACTTGGCGACTGGTTCTTATTTTGTTTTGTTTGTTCGCAGCCATAGTTTCTTGTTGGTGATTCTTTCCGACCCGACCATCTGATCTTCAGTATAGAGCGAGACAGTTGTTGATGAAGGTCTGCAACAGGCTGTTGGAAATATTTGTTGTGACCCGCCCGCCAAGTTTGTGATCCGTATAGAAGAACTGACTGACCTGACGTTTGTATTGAAAATCCGAATTTTGTTGTTGGTGCTAAGTGACGAAGATTTTCAGATTGGTTTCAGGTTGATGAATGTGTTTCTCGCCTTCCCGATTATCGATTTGACATCCTTCTGTATTCATATAATTCATTGCCTGAGAGGAGAATTATATCCATTAGAAGAAACTCATGTTGTCAGTCACATTTTAATCTGTGGCACAGTGGCTAGAACTCTCGCTGACCATGCACGTGGTCCGAGGTTCTATCCCCTGCTGACGCACACCTGATATCTATGGTCGGCCTGCAGAATTTGGGCTACCGATATCACATGCTGAAAATTCCATACTTGTAGCAAAAATACAGTGTGGAATCAAGCTGTAATCAAAAATAAAATAAATTATAGCCAACCTTTGTCATCAGTGACTGTCCTGTTATGAAAAAAGAGAAAATGACCGAAAGGGAAAGGAGTCTCGTACAAAAACACAATGCCTAGGTTCTGTTCAATTGCTGTATTCACATAATTCATTGCCTGAGAGGAGAAATATATCCATTAAAAGAAGCACATGTTGTCAGTCACATTTTACTCTGAAAAACTCTCAGATTAATCGACTAATATGAGATGTAATATAAACATATACATCCATAGAAAATATAAGCATCCACCGAATGCAATAGTTATGATAAGTCTATACATAAACGTAAATTGTATTCACTAAAGCAGGTCGTGTTTGCAGAACAAGATTAGATTCCTTTACATCCTAAATGGTAACCATCGTTTCTTCAGATGGTTACACAAACCAATTATTTGGATTCACAAACAGTGATGCATCAGAGCTGAATAGGTTTTTGTCATAATTAACAAAATGAATTTGTCATTTTAATATTTTTTCGATAGCATTAATTAAAAAAGATTGCTATAATCTTTGTAGATTATTATTACTATTTCCTTAGGTTCCGAGTGAAACACATAGCTTCAACAACACATCTGCACTCCATCCTGGTCCCTACGGTCCTCCTTAACTGACTCCATAACTACCTATAAGTTCTTATCCCTTCCTCACACAATTTCCTTCATGTCATCTTCAGGTTTCAAAGCACAGTAAAATTACAAGGAAAAACTTCATTCCACACTGAATGAGGACGATTTACAGCTATGCTATGTGAACGTTGTACTTATTATTACTATTATTATTCCATGAGGTTCCAAGTGGAACATAAGGCTTCAGCAACACATTTCCACTTTGTTTTTTTTTCTGATTTGCTCTTTAGCTGAGCCCATGATTGACCATAATCTCTCCCCACTCGATCTCCCCCTTGCTACCCTCGCACCGAAGACCCAATCTTCGCTCCCCATTCGGATTCCACTCGAGCGATGGCCTGGCACGCGATGTCATCCGATGGCCTCCTCAACGTGCGCCCGATCCACTTCTATTTTATACATATATTTTGAGTAATCGGCTCTTGGTTGACTTGTTCTCAGCTAGAGTTTCTTCTTACAAATTCTTTCTGGTCGGTTATTTAATCTTCACTATAGAACCAGCGAAGACAGCCGTTGATAAAAATTTGGATCTTGTTGGGAATCCTCTTCGTGACACACAGTGAAAGTTTCTAACCCGTATAGAAGAAGTAACTGACTTCACGGTTGTGTTGAACAGAATTCGAACCTTGTTCTTCACTTTGGCTGAGTGCAGAAGACTTACAAATTGGTTTCAGACTGATAAAGGCGAATTTTGGATTTCCGATTCTGGTTGGCTTCGACATCTTCATGCGTTTCGCCAGCCTTCGAAACGATGCTTCCTAGATAAATGGAGGCAGGAAGTAACTTCTGTCAAATCTCCCAACCTCTGATAGTGATTGGTGCTGGTCGGTGTTGTTGTTGTTGCTGTTCGTTGTCTATCTTCGTCATCTTCGTCTTCTCTGTGTTCATATGGAGTCCTGTCTTTGCTGTCAACCTTTTCTGCCAGTTTGTTGGTTTTCACCTGCAAGTTTATGAGTTTGTATGATATTACACATAAATCATCTGTGAAATCCAGGTCCTCTAGAGACTTCTTATCGGTTGTCCAACATCTTACATTTTTCTCACTCCCAATGCATAGTCTGATGCATCAAGGCGTCATCTTCAGTACTGCTTCTCGAAGAATTTACTGGAAATTATTATAGAGTATGTATTTCTCATGTATACATGACATCTCAGATTGTGGTTTCTACTCATGCATATTTTGAAAACCAATAGGTTCTTTTTATATATTTATATTAATGTGTATAATCATTAACCTAGGATCACACCGATGTCGTTCTGAAGACAAAATCTATAGTAATAGAAACATAAATGAGTAGTAAAACATTTTCATACAATGTCACTTTTGAAAAACTAAATCAAATCTGTGGAAAATCCAACGAAATATACACAGAAGCACCATATACCACTCGCTGACGATTTCAATTTTAACGTATCTCACAGGTTTATAGTGATACTGAGTAATTACTTTCCATGAATTCCCCATTTTTTGTTGTGAAGATGAAAGACGATATGTGAGGTAATCTAACTGAGGTAGTAAGCCCAACTACTACTAGTTGTCAGTTCCATTTCAGTTACCGAATATTTCATCTGGTGGTGATGTGAATGAAAGTTACGTAACTGCCTATCCAACATTAGCGAAAGTATTTCTTCTAGAACACCTTCAACCAACAAAACATCAGTTGAAAGGGAGATGGAAAGTTATCCAGCTTACTGACTGCATTGTAAACCTCACTGAGAGAATTCAGACAGCACTTGGATTAAGTAATAGACATTAGAACAAGTGGACAAAAATAGTGCCTTCAAAGTTATCTATCGCATTCCATCGAACCTTTCGAACGGAATTCGAATCCGTCTTTTACACATAGCCGAAGCTATGGGAATTCGAGAGAACAATCCTAGTCTTTGTATACAAAAGAAGTTTGTTCTACCTTTGTCTCTCCCTTGGCCTAGGTGAATTCTATTCAAAACCCTCCCACCCTTTCTTATTTTCCACCCCCTTCATATTTTTATGATATTTATTTAAACTCTAATTATCTGTCCACTTCACCTTTAGTATTACGTAACTTTTAAGATTTGACCTAATTTATTTATTTGTTGAATTGTCTACATATACAGATATTACTGCCTTTGTTATTCTTATCGCTGCGTGTATAAACCTTATTATCAATATTTTTTTATCATTATAATCATCGTTATTAATGACGCTCAAGACATTTAACAGTCATTATTATTATTATTTGATCCATAAAATTACCGTCATTGGTTAAAATTTTTTATATAAAAATCTATGTAAATTAGAGTAAAGCCTGAAGACGATCCAATTGAAGACAATATTGTTCGCTTATATGTCTTGTTCTAGTATTAAAAATGGGAATATTTAAAGATAATAGACATATGGTGATATGGCTTACATCCTGGTGATCAATGAATGTGCTATATTCACTACATACCACTTTTTAAAGGTTTAACTACAAGTAAATTTTGCTGAGTTGTTTGTTTCAACATCTACAGATACAATTTACATGAAAGCAATTTTAATTTACACATGTATGTCTAATCCAATCCAAATTTCTACAGCGTTTAATTGAACGAATACATCCAGAAAAACAGTATCAAGGTCATATAATGTTTGTTAAAAAAGGGGTATGCTTCAGTTTGTTGATTCAGTTAAATTTTATCTGTTTTACATAAAGTTGTTCCGAAAAATTTTCACAATTATGCCGATAATTATCAAGTTTTTTTACCTTTTCTAATCTTAATCTAGATCAGTCCTACTGGTCTACAACATCCTGGATTTATATTACGTCTTGTCTTAGATGAGAATGTTGTAAAATTTGAACCGTCGATAGAAGAATTTGAAAGTGTTCTACTGAATATGTTTGATTATATGCATAAAGTGATTCAGAGTATCCCAAGAATTGAAACACGTCTTTATTCTGATTGGGTAAGTATATGGATAACAAAATATAATAATAGTCGAATTTATTGCTTCAAACTATAGACATTTAAAATTGTCAAGTGTTACTTTTGCAGGGAGTTGATTGGTTATAGGATTGATCATGAGACAATAAGGAGCACTAGACATCTGTATCGTCCTGCTTTGGGACTCTTCATCAATACGCACCGGGGATGGAACCCAGCACCTTCCAGATTCAAGGAGAGCTCGTAGACCATTCAGCCGCTGGGTGAGATTCCGATGGCCTATGAATTCCAATTTCTACCATTTCGCGATATATATCGCAACTACCGACCATTGTCATTTGCGAGTAACTTATCATTTTGTCCAATTATTCTCCAATAAGCCTACTTTACTCGCAAAGTAACATCTTTCGGAATCAATATATTAAGAAAGTATACACCGTGTAGTTCACTTGTGGTGTTAAAAGCTTACTAATCAGTCAGATACGTTTATTTATTATATATTTCATTCAAGCTAGAGTTTTGAAGTTTCGGTAGCAGTAGGGGGTTGCTGGCCTCATGCCCAACCTTCCTTTCGTTACCAGCCTTATTACTGTCTTAGAGAGGAGCGCGCCGGCGGGAATCGAACCCTGAACCACATACGTAGTTGCTGGGCATTGTACTGCTGTGCCGCCGACGCATGTTTAAAGTTATTTAATTCAATGTAAGAGCTTTTGTCATTTCATGCATCAAACACTGTCAGTTTATACCCATTACTTTAAGAATTGGTCTCGTTCCACTAATCAATATAAACATTGTTCAGACTAAATAAATGTCTCCTCAGGAACACCAGGACGACACCAACAATAAGGAATCTAAATCATCAGTAGTAATTCCATACAAGGAAGGAACCTCGGAAACCTTACTTAGAATTTTCAAGTATTGGTTTTGTAGGGATTTTGTTTGATTGCATGGAGGATTTATTCATGAGCTGACATCAGTTAGAGAACCACTGGAAAACCTGGGAGTACTGGACAGCTGTTTCGTCCTAGTCTGGGACTCTTCACCAGTACGCACCCACCGGGTTTCGAACCCAGGACCTTCTGGTTACAATGCCGGCGAGCTCGTAGACCACTGAGCCACTGGGACCCGATCCAACTCAGAATTATTAACAAGGCAGAAATAAAAGTGGCTGGCATTCAAACCACCCACAAACTCAATTAGAACACAAGCTTTGTCCGTTAAAGAATTCTGTGGAGCCTTTAAAACAAAACAATTTAGTTTATATAATAGCCTACCTGTGATGATTGTCAGGTCAAATACATAGGACAAACTAGTAGAACAGGGACAGTCAGACTGGCTAAACATAAAAACCTAGCGAAATCTAGATTGGTTGACCCAAATAAGATAAGAAATCTAGAGAATAGTTCAGCTTTATTACTCACTACATGCAATTACACACAACCATACAATAGGATGAGATAAGATGATAGTTTTAAAATCTAACGTCACAGGGTGAATGGAGGGAGAGATTGATAACAGAAGCTTTGTTTATCGAATCAACTGCAAACACGTGCAGTAGGAGTGATTCAACACCTGTCCCAGATATCTGGGAAATTCTACTACCCCTACGACGACAAACAGGAGAGAATAAAGAAAACTATAAAACTCAAGTTTTGAAGTCGTGTGATTATAATTGATATGATTATGAACAATAAATTTTGTTCGAAACATCACCCAGTAAATAATACTGTTTCACTGTGTGATACATCTAATAAACAAACTAATACGGAACCCCTCAGAAACAGTTGAATTGATAAATACGCATAGATATGGTCATTAATATAGCCAACATAACTAGTTCAGATATTCAATACTTCGTAACCAAAAAGCTGTACAACCTTACGTATTTTAACAACTTTAGAGAAATCAGTAAAGGCATAAATACCTTTAGGCACATTTTCGAAATATAAGGTTAATGAGAATATACACAGTGTCTACTAACGATAATGGGTAGTAGTAGACTCACTAGTGGTGGTTCCAGTGATGGGAAACGCAAATTTATAAAACCTCAATGCTAAGAGATTATGGCATTAATACATGTGTAAAACATGGACACTGCGGTAGTATGCAACTCTATATTAATTTTGTTTTTATTGGATATATCACACTGCGTCGGTGGAATAGCGGTTAGGATGCTCGCCGACCATTCACATGGCCCGGGGCTCGATCCCCGGCCGACGCTCTCCTTTACCTCGCTAAGCAAGAAATAATGCTGCTAAAGAGGAAAGGTTGGGCATCAGGCTAGGAACCCCATCCTGTAAAAAGTAAACACTGCTACAGAAACTTCAAGTCACTAGCTTGAAGCCCTATGCTCCACTGGGGAACGTGAAGGAAAAAAGAAGAAAAGAAGAAAGGATATATCACACAGGGAAACAGTAATATTTACTGGATGACGTTTCGGACATAATTTATTGTCCATATTTATGTCAATCATATCGTCATAAACTCAACACTTAAAAATTATAATTGACTTTCCTGAAACCGATACACTTCATTGCTTAATCTTTTTTTCTAAAATTGTCTTCATGCCTTCAATGATAAGCTTTTTGTTTTATAATTATTTTCATTTATATCTTTTTTTTTATCTTGCCAATAGTCTGGTTCAATAGAAAGTACAACATTACGTCCAATTATATTAGATAATATTCTAGAAGAATATAAATATGAAGTGAGAAATATGCTGGCATCACAGGCTAAAGGACCAGAATCACATGCACGAGAATATGATAAGTATCAGTTTTTAGTTAATAGACAAGTAAGCAATATCTTTATTACACTAATCTTATGTAATTGTAATTGTTAATTGATTATTTCTTACACAGTAAAGTAGGAATGTAGCGTACTGACTGTAAATACGCTTCAAGGAATTAATAAAGTGTAAAACAAATATATCTTGGTGCTGAATAAAAGATATTACCAGATAAAAACAATATATAATACAGTCCTTAGCACAACAACTCAGTGTTTTGACCTATTACATAACAAAGAAGTAGAAATGAGAACAAGAATTTGAACTCTATCTGACCAGAGATACTGAAGTTTCTGTAGCAGCTTTGTTTACAGGGTGGGGTTGCTAGCCTCACACCTGAGAAAGGGGTTGTCACATCGTTTCAACTACAGGCGGACGGAACTGACGAGGATGTCAAAGTGAGGATCGGGAAAACAAGGCAGCATTGATTACTCTCAACTCTGTGTATAGGTAAACATCACTCCTCAACATGAAAAATAAGATCCGGATATTCAACTCCAATGTGAAGTCAGTGCTACTATACGGATCAGAGACTTGGCGCAGCGTCAGGAATGGCACTTTGAACAAACTACAGATCTCCATCAACAGCTGCCTTCGCTCAATACTACTCAAGACCAGACGGCTGGCCAGAAAAGATCAGCAACAAGGATCTCTGGAAGCGAACAAACTAGAAACCGATTGTGCAACAAATATGCAGGGAGAAATGGAGATGGATTGTCCATACTCCGAGAAAACCATCAAGTGATATCAAACTTCAGGCCATCCCTCGAGTAGAACGCGAATGGGAAGCGGCGAGTTGGTCGTCAGTGAGAGTGTGACATGGATGAGGTCATGTGAAGAGGAGATGAAAGCGTGTGGGCAGACGTGGAGCCAGGTGAAAAAGTTGGCAGAGAACCAAACGCATTGGAGACGTGGGGCTGAAGCCATATGTCCCTCTAGGAACTAAAGGGAACAACAATATTAATTTAGAACAACACATTTAAGCGAACAATATTGTTTTCAATTAGATCTCATCAGGCTTAACTCCAATATATATAAGTTTACAAATAAAAATTCAAATATAAACCAATCATGGTGTTTTGTCTATAGGATAATACGATGGTGAATATAAATTGTGCAGTTTGTCATAATAGTGGTAATGATAATATTGATAATAGTAATAATAATAATAATGGTCTCATCAATAATAAGGATGAAAAAATGAGGCAATCTGTGATAACACGAATAATGAAAAATACTATAATTAAACAAACAAATGTTCAGATGGAAGTAGTCGATAAAGGCTAGTAAAAACAAATGAACCGATTACGTAATGTTAGATTGTAGGGGAAGGAAATGAAACACGTTTATAATGAATATAAGATAAGATTAAGGGATGATAAGAAAGGGGTTGGAAATATAAATAAGGGGTGGTGTAGAAGTCTTTCGTTGGTTATGTCTTATTAGGCCACGGGAGGGATAATGGCTGCACGAACTTCTTTTGAATGCATAGTTTAGGTTTAATAGTTTGAATGCCTATCGCCTCAGCTGTGTGCAGTAGACGAATACGAAGTCTATTAGAAAGATTCGGAGGGATACGATGAATTACTTTGAAGGCTTTCGTTTTATCGACTACATGACCACTATCAATTAGATGTGACAGAATTGAGCTACGGATTGTTTTTGTCTGTCCTTTGCCAAACCACGATGGGAGATGTTCACTAACACGTTGGCTAAGCTGTCTATTAGTACGCCCAATATAACTGTCACCGCAGGTGCAGTTGAATTGATAAATACACATAGATGTGGCAAAACTATCAAGCTTATCCTTCGTTTGCGTCCCAATCATTCGTCGGCTAGAGAATGACAAACATAGGTGTGCTGCGTAAAATGTTCTACGTATGCTCCTTGAAAGTCTTTGGAATAGAATCTCACTAGATAAGTCCCCATTAAATTGTAACTTAATAAATAGAGGTTTCTTATGTGCAGTCAGAGTCACAGGTTTCTTCTCTGATGGTTTCATATGTTTCTTTATGAAACTACTCGGATAACCCATCTCCGTCAAGGAATCGTGAATATATTCAAATTCCTTTTGTAAGAGGTCCTCCGTACATATCTTCCTTGCTCTGCTCGCGAGACATTTTACAAGATTCCTTTTATATTTAATGGGCACGTAACTAAGGAAGTGTGTGTACTGCCCTGTGAATGTGCTTTTTCTGTACACCCTTCTCCCAAGTGACCCATCTTCTCTCCTACTTAGCAAGACATGTAGTTTATTCTCCTGCTCCTCTTCACAAGTAAAGGTAAGTGAAGGGTGGATGTTGTTGAATTTAAGTAGCAACTCGTCTTTGTTAACCTTCTCATCAGCTAAGATAAATGTATCATCGACATATCGGTAATACATATCCAACTCCTTGATGGTATCCTTCAATTTCCCGTTTTCAAGTTTTGCGAGAAAGTAGTCAGCTGATATTGGGCCTAATAATATTAGGCCCATCATCCACCCTTCGCTTACCTTTACTTGTGAAGAGGAGCAGGAGAATAACTACATGTCTTGCTAAGTAGGAGAGAAGATGGGTCACTTGGGAGAAGGGTGTACAGAAAAAGCACATTCACAGGGCAGTACACACACTTCCTTAGTTACGTGCCCATTAAATATAAAAGGAATCTTGTAAAATGTCTCGCGAGAAGAGCAAGGAAGATATGTACGGAGGACCTCTTATATCAATACCATGCAGGCAGCTGTAAAAATCCTTTCTACACACTTGAGACTAACTCCTTCATATTTCACCACTCTTCAAGCCAATGTCCTATTACATTGAGAACGTTTTATCCAACATGAATTAGTAATATTACACTATTCACTAATTAACAGTACATCTAGGTTATCTAAAGTCTATAATTGAGTTTATTTATACATAACGATAGTCTATTTAAAAAGTAAAGAAATAGAAAAGTCGTCAAAGATTATATCAGTCTGATTATTTTTAGTAATGGTGAACAGAGATGAATTAGATTATTCGTGACAGTGATTAAGAGATCTATGGATTAAGATAAAAATCACATTGTGCTCTTCGAACCTTGAAATTTGAATATAAACATTTCCCTAGAGATGTTCGTATTAGCATTTGAACCTTTATAAATGCCGGCGAAGTTAAATCATCATAGCCAAAGCCATAGTCTTTGAAAATTTGATCTTCGAGAACCGATCACATACAGGGAATGCAATGAAAGGTCATTCCAAATAAAAATCTTCCATGCCTTTCTAGACTTGGAGAAGGTAGATACAGTATTCCACTTATCCTCCTGGTACTTTTTCTGAAAATCTATACTGTTAAGTGGGCTTATGGCTTTCTAGATTAGGGTCTAGGGTGAAGGTTAGGATTAAGGTTAGAGTTAGGAGTAGGTCAAAGAACAATATCAGAAATATCAATAGATCTCAAAGTGCCATTACCTACAGTCACTTGGATGAATGCATACATCGCGCATAGTACGATTTCTCTCTAGATCGTTTGTGTATAGACTGGGAGACATTCTTACAATACATAAGCGACAACCATATAGTGTAATATCATGTTAGCGATAAGTTTTAGTGTATTTTTCAACGATTATGTGACTTGAATATCAATGAGATGCTCACTAGCGACTGGCCCTATTCAGGTAGGTAGTTACCTGGGGTTCTAGTGAGAAGTCGTGACTAGTAGGGTGCAGCAGATCGGGTGTGAGGACAAATACTCGCCAAAGACATTAGCTAGGGGTCGCGTTATGTCGTGAATTGGCAGAAGGTAGAATTCACGGACCATTGGATCGGGTCTCAGTGGCTTAATCGTATACGAGCTCGCCTTGTAACCAGAAGGTCTTGGGTTCGAACCCTGGTAGTGGGTGCGTACTGGTGAAGAGTCCCAGACTAGGCCAACGAAACGCCTGTCAAGTACTCCCAGGTTTTCCAATGGTTCTCTAACTAATGTCAGCTCATGATGAAATCCTGTAACTAATCAAATCCCTACAAACCAACACTTGGTTACGCGACATTTTTGCATCTGAATTCTGATTGATTTCCAAGGTCACTGTGGTTTTGGCTATTATAGTTTAACTTTCTTCAAATGCCTTTTAACTCCATTCACTTTGTTTATTCCACTTTAATTGTTTATTTTATTTTGATCAATATCATTCTGTTAAATATTCTTTTGTCTTCTAGGCTGAGCAAAATATTGAATTATTACTAAATCCTCCAGTTCAAGAAACTGTGGTTCAAGCTGTTGAATCCTCTGAAGGTGATTCACAAGATAATCCTGATTATATGTATGAACAACAAGATGAGAAAAAGACAAAAAATGTTGTAGAGGAAGCACCAGTTGGTCCATCTTTTGAAGAATTAACACGTGAACTATTGAAATATCATCGTTTAGTTAAGAAAATACAATATGAGTCTAGACGTACAATTCGTTTAGGATTGTTTGAAATCCACTGTGATGAATTAATACATTCTCTGGCTAAACGAGCTGAAAACATTGCAGATCGTGTTTTAGACAGAATTCTAGACGATCATAGAATTGTCAACAGAAAGTAAATATTTATTTTATTATAGAATAATCAATTTATGTAGTTGATTAGCAAACAAGAGAGAACTCTTAATTTATGCTCATAGTTAACAGCATCAGAAATATTGACTCCTCAGATAGGCAGTACAGTTATTGAACTACGGTGCACCGTAGTTTGATGCTAAATGTGTGAAATAGTGAATTTACTTACTTTTGTACTATCTGGTACACAGGTTGAGTCATTTAACCGCCATATGAACAGATTGTATAGCAATAAAAAATCAGTATTTGAACTATATGGGTTACTGAATATCACTCACAAATCTAATCAGAGATCTTTTCCCTAAATTTGCAGTGCTAAACAGCTTTTAAAGAAGACGACATTAGGAATCATAAATATATCACGTTGTTGTGAAAAGACAACTTTTCAACTGATTAAAAACAAGCTTATTTAGAGTATTCAAAGAAATTTCAACAACAGTGTTAGATAATGAAAAGGAATTACACTTTGTTAGCTAGGTGATCGAAAATATTCGAATTACTTGTGTTTGAACCTAGGGGAAATTAGATAAAAGCGGCTGGGCTGATGGTATCGGACATGTCACTCAACACTTAGAATGCATAAAATTGCATAAAATAACAAATGAACTAGAATTAGGGTAAATTTATTTTCAATGTATTTACAGGTGTTCAGTTCAATTTTATATTTGACCGTCTACTGACTGGACCGAAGTGCTCAAGCAGTGGACATTTCAACCTGAGACCGACCACTTCGGTCTAATCAATCAGTGGTAGGAAAAATCTAAAAGTGAATTAGATATTTAATAAGATCCGCTGAACAAGAGGTGGCTCTCGTGGCCCAAGTGGTCTAGTGGATAACGCTTTGGCGTTTGGAACTATGCGCACTTTGTTAGAGACTCGTTGGGAACATCATCACTCACTGGGAAATGCGCGTACATCCAGTAATGAATCTCGAATAGGACGAAATGCACGTCCTGGATTTCACTGCTAGTCACCATACACCAACTGACTTCAAGTATTTAGTGAAGTCCTGCACACCTTTAATTCATAAATTTGAATGACTTTGAAGTATTTGTAATTGTTGATTATTTCAAGCTAAATTGTAATGTACGTCGCCACCAAGTTATACATTAAGTGAAGGAAAAATTTATAACAAATCAACATTAGCCACAGAGTTGAATAAAAACTGAACAGAAATGTATTGTTACATCACATTAATTTGCAATTCATCATCGGATGTAGGATGATAATAACTTAAACACCCCAAAGCTAATCAACACATCATAAAATCTGATGAATAAATATTGACCTACTGAAAATTGTTAATTTTAAAAACTGTGAACTCACTGCAAGTGTGTTGAGTGTATTCCACCTGCTATTGCTTTTTAATAAAAACAACGGACTAGTAGTTGCTTAATTTCAATTACTTGAGTAAAAGAAATACGACTTGAGCAGCTCTATATGCAGGTAGTTAGAATGGCAAACAGTCAACCAATCCGTTGTAAAATTAAAGTAACAAACCAATAACACGTAAGAGGGAACACTGCACAAATTTTACTAGTCTGTCTGGATTCAACATAGAACTTGGCACCGAAGTGCAGCAGTTCGAGCTGCCACGTTCCAAATAGCACACAGAGGTAGACAAGAAGATGAGTGAAGAGAATTAATAGAGTTTGACAAATATATATATAAATATATATATAATTTTACTAGTATACATACCAATTTAGCATATCTAGATTAGTCCCTATAAGAAAGGTGTAACTTGATGCTACCACTACAGACATTTAAACTCGTAGCTGTTTTCATAAGAGAATGCTCTTCTAAAAATAGTAAACCACAAATTGAACTTCTATTCAGAAATTTAATTGTACATAAAAATAGGGTAATTGCAATCTGTAAATTTATATGAGAAGTAGTTTGTAGCATTTCAAATAAGATCAGATATATAATTAATTGCTAAAACTGTTTTCTTTATTGTTCGTTCCAAACTTTCACTAGAAAAGGTTAAATAAAGACGTAGATTGCTTCAGCTGAAGTCTTACACATGTTAAAAATCAATCGCTGAAGAATCTTCGCGACAGCTTAAAATTATTCAGAATGGAGCAGATCAGATGCGCATTCATTGTGCATGGCTTTTAGAGTTTCCGAAACCTCCACTAATCTGTATTCACTTCCTTATCTCAACCTTATCCATTTTAGCATCATATCTTTCTTTTTATGTTCTCCTCTAAAATGTGTCAACTTCATTTGGTACCTCTAGAATCGACAAAGTTTAATGCCCGATCTGTCTATCATTTCACTGGTCCTGTGTTTAATATTTCTTTGTAGATATCCCCATAAGAAGAAAGAAAGGCTAACGTTTAGATGTCATTCTATTATCTAAAATTAGTTTAAACTTTTGCTACTACTTATTTCTGAGAATAAGCAAGTCATAAACTTTCATTCCTTTCTCAAACAGAAGAAATAATGATGATAATAAAAACAGTTGAAACCATACAAGACACTTCTAGATCTTTCAGCCAGGTTTCTACCAGTCTAGTACAATTTGAAAAATTTCTAGTATATATAACAAGCAGTTTCTATCGTACTTAAAGTAGTGATGAGAAATCACTTAATTAGAAAGAGCAGTCCTGTAGCGAATAGATAGATGTATTGCTGACACAAGAAAGGTGAATACCGTAAAACCCTTTGTGAGAATCAACGAGAATAGTAATCGAAACTACGGCTATCATCAAACAGACTAGGTCAGATTTGTGTTAAAATAAAAGCAAATCGCCAGTCTTCCTTTTTTCTGCTAACTCATTTTCTTATCTATCCATTCTGTTTGACTATGTAATTCACGAATTAAGCTTCACTCCGACATATATATATATATATAATTTTTAGTTTTTCCTTCAGTTGGTTTGAATGCATTAAATTACCATACATTTAGTCTTTTAATTACCATACACCTTTTGGTCAGTTAGTCTTTCTCAGATTACTCCTTCTCATGCTTCCGTAAACATTTTGAATGTCACTAACATAAATCTTCTCAAAGACTTTTGTTCAAAATAGCACATATAAAATTAACTACTAGTCACTCCTTGATCAATATTTTTGAATACTTTTAAGAAACTGACTCGGTAGAGAACGAGAAGACTATTTCACTACTTCTGTCTGGTCGTAAATGTGATCCCTTTGACGTCTTTAGTTTCAAAAAAACCTAAGAAAACTTGCATTATTATGCCTGTTGATTACCACGACAGGTTTTACAGTGTCTACTTTCCTGTATCTATTATACTAGTGAATTTATCTACTATATTGTGCCTCTTCCTACTAAAGGGGCTCATATCACTTCTTTAAGAATACTAAATACTCCTTGTTATCAAATCAACTACTTTGGTAACATAAGAGCATGTGATCCATGCTGAAAATTCCATACTTGTACCAAAAATACAGTGTGGAATCAAGCTGTAAATCAAAAATAAAAAAAATCTAATACCATCAAATCTCCTTTCTATCTAAACATAGGGGCATCCAATGATGAGTCCCGAATAGGACGAAATGCAAATCGTCAATTCCAATGCTAAGCACCATCCACCAATTGATTATACTTTGATAGTTTTATGTGATTAAATAGCAACCAATTAAATAAAATAAAAATTATATTTGTCAAATCTCAGAGAAATTGAAATAATTAATTCCAACGTTGCGTTCAGCAAAATTGGTCAAATATATATATATATATATTTGAATAAGGCATTCAGAAGACAAATTTCGCGAGGTGATATCATTTCGTAGTTTCTTTACAACCGCTTTACATCTAATATGGTTAAGAATAAAGAGCATGACAATTACTCAGTTATATAAAACAAAAGTACATACTAATGAGCAATCATATTTAAGTAGGTCAAGTAGTCCATGGTAGGCGAAGGTTGAAGTCTATTGTTTTCTGTACACATAGTTTATGATGCATGTGATTAAGCCCCAAATTGCTTCCATCACCTTCGATAACCTTGAATTAGAGTTATGCGAAATAATTGTGAAATCGTCATTAATATTGACTTTGTGACCTGATATTAATAAGTGCTTTGCAATGGATGGTGTTGGATTTCTATCCGGATTAGTTGCATTGGGATTTTCTGTATGATTTACTAGCCATTTTGGAACATGTTCTTTTCGACGACACTGGAACATTCTATTGGTTCCACGTATATCGGTATCACCACAACTGCAAGTGAACTTTTAGATACAGTTTGAAGTAGAGTCCACAGAATTTTGTCCTCTAATTGAAGTTACGGGGATCGAAAATGTTCGACAAATGAGAAAAAGAGATGTGGCGTAGAATGTGCGTTTGATGGCTGACCGAAGTCTTTGAGCTGTCAACTGCATAATCTGGCCATCCTTTAATGGTAGGTTAATAAAGATAGCTTTCTTTGGTACAGAAGCTGTCTTTTCAAGATATGGTCTATCCTTACTGTGACAACTGATAAAGTTTTCTGGATAACCATTAGCTAATGTATATGTATATACTAAATGATATCATCTCGCGAAATTTGTCTTCTTAATGCCTTATTCCAATTTATCAAAGGGACTAATCGTTTTAACATATATTATATGTATAAATGTGATTGATAGGAATCGGCTTAAAATAAGGAATCATCTTGTGATTGGATGACCTAGACTGACTGTAAAATTTCACCATCATTTTCCTACATTGGTCCTGATTCAATCGTCAACCAATCAGAATGTTCGTTTTCCGTGGAACTAGCCAAATCATCTACCAATCGGAACAATCGATTTTCCATCACCATAGACAGATTTTAATGTGGTTAAAAATACGTATATATGATGTGATTTCTTCCTAATAAAGGTGTATCCTGATAGTCACAGGCCAGTCTTTGTTTTTTGATATTTACATGGCTCAGTGACTTGGAAGCTACCACAGACGAATAGGGATATTTAGCATATCAGTTGTGTTGTCTGTTGCACCAGTATTATTATACCCATGCATAAGTCCACTCGGTCATATTAACTGTAAATAATAACAATAATTTTTCCTTCACGTTTCTAGTGAAACATAGGGCTTCAAGCTAGAAGGCTTGCAGTTTCTACAGAAGTGTTTATTTTTACAGGATGGGGTTCTTAGCCTCATGCCCAACCTTTTCTCTTTACCAGCATTTATTCTGGCTTAGCGAAGTAAAGGAGTTAGTCTGCCGGGGGTCGAACCTCGAACCATGTGCATGGTCGGCGAGCGTCCTAACCGCTGTGCTACCGACGCATCATATCAACTGTCAATGAGATGGAATCAACGATATACAGTAGTGTGTGAGCATGAGAGAACAACTGCAAATCATTTGTTAACCTTTCCATAAGAAGGTATATGTATAATAATAATGCGTCGGTGGCACAGTGGTTAGGACTCTCGCCGACCACGCAAATGGCCCGGGGCTCGATCCTCTGCCTACACACATCTGATATCCATGGTCGGCCTGCAAAATTTGGGCTACCGATATCACATGCTGAAAATTCCATGCCTGTACCAAAAGAATACGATGTGGAATCAAGCTGAAATTAAAAAAATAGAGCAATCCTGAGAAATTAGTGATAAATACCTATTTTATTTATTAATCAAGACTTTTAATGCATCAGCGAGCATCACACCATCATGGCTGTACAAACGTTTGCGATTTACCCTCTACAGTCATTATTTGACTACGGATTGATATCATTTAGAAAACCATTGAAAACCAGGGACAGCTGTTTCATCCTAGTTTGGAAACCATCGACATTATGAACTCAGGACCTTCCGGTTACAAGGTAAGCTCGCATACCATTTAGCCATTGGGACCCGACTTAATGACCATCCCATGAATTCTAACTTCTATTAATTCGTGATTTAGTGCGACCACCCAACACTGTCACCGGTTGGACATCTATCCTCACGTACTTGACTGGATGGACCTCACTGGTCACGACTTCTCACTAGAACTCCAGGAAACTCTGTCCTGTAGCAAGTTACTAGTGAGCATCAGAATTATTTTCAAGAGTTCTTTATATGAACCAAAACCATTCTGTAGTCTTTAGTAAAAACATGATCACAAAAGTCTGATGCACAAGGACACTTCAGTTTCTCTGAGATTTTACAAATATAATTTCCACTTATAATAGAGAAGATTTGTAGCTCAGGTTGATGATTTACAATTAGTTGTGTTCTGTGAGCTGGTTGGTTTAATTGCGGAGACGCTATTCTATCATTCATGGAGAATTTAAATCAGTTCATTTTATGGTAAAACTTGCGCTGAAGAATGACGGAAGCTCTGCAATTATACCAACCAGCACAGAGAACACAACTTATTGCAAATTTCCACATATGTCTATTTTTCACTAGTCGACAAAATATCGTTGGACTCTTTGGTCAAATCTTGATCACAGTTCATGTAAATCTATCTGATAATACCTCTATCTGTTTTTGTCTTTGTTCAAATACATTAATAGGAGAATTTGTATAAACAAATCGATAAATAGATAAAAGGAGACAACCACACAATCAAAGATAAAATCAATATACGTATTCATAATGATTATATGCTATTTTTTAGGGGATTTTGCCAGAAGAGATCACTCAAAATGTATTAACTCACTATCGGGATGAAAACAGAGTCAAAGCGAATAGTTTATTGATTCTATTTGTCATTTTGATGTATATATATTTTCAAGTATTGGTTTTGTAGGAATTTTGTTTGATTGCATGGAGGATTTCATCATGAGCTGACATCAGTTAGAGAACCACTGGAAAACAAGCCGGAAGTACTGGATAGCTGTTTCGTCCTAGTTTGGGACTCTTCAGCAGTACGCACCCACAGGGGGTTCGAACCCAGGACCTTCTGGTTACAAGGCGAGCTCGTATATTGGATCGGGTCCCAGTGGCTCAATGGTCTACGAGCTCGCCTTGTAACCAGAAGGTCCTGGGTTCGAAACCCCTGTGGGTGCGTACTGCTGAAGAGTCTCAAACTAGGACGAAACAGCTGTCCAGTACTCCCGGCTTGTTTTCCAGTGGTTCTCTAATTGATGTCAGCTCATGATTAAATCCTCCATGCAATATATATTTATTTCTTTGTATCAATAAGTAATGAATATAGCTATAACAGAGACTCAATTATTAAAGCAAAATAAAAAGGTTATATGTGTGAACACTTAATACTTATTTTGAATGTCATCTCATTATTTAAAGTCTATTACCACCAATATTAAAAACCTTATCCAAAAATCTAACAGAAATAGGTGTGCTCTGTAGTCTGACCTCTCTACAGTTCATCTTTACTTCAGCACTCATGAGAATTAAAATTCAACACATTAATTTGGATGACATATGACTGTTTTAAAGATGCTTTTAAATGAGTTTTCAGCTTACAAATACAACTTTACTACATTACTTTATTCCCGAACTTATAACGCAAGTACTATTGTGGTGAGAGCAGGCTGCTAGCCGATTGGTTGGCACTAATCTACGTTAAGGTCTAGGTCACTAATATGGGCCGTGAGAAAATATGAACAAGCCTGAGTCAACAACCAATCACAGCAAAGTTAACGTGGCAAAATATGATTCGCAGAGAGAACTCTATCTGTCAAGGAATCCCGAAACAACCAATCAGAAGCCTGCGTTTGTCTACCTAAACAACCAATCAGATGACTGCGCTTGTCTATAATAATGTAGTTGAAAGATGTATAAATACGTGTTGATTTTCATAATAAAACGATCTGTTGCCTGGCCCTTGTCTTCTGTTGTTACATTTGGTGTCGCTGCCTACCGACAAATGAAAAGCCTATACCCTGCAGTTTTTGATGGAGACATATGGATCTTCGGGCAGGACTTCAAGGCTTCTGCGCAGTTGAGTGGCGTTCAAGATCTGTCAGCGATGGAGCTGCTACTTGAGACGCTGCTGGGAGGTCGGGCGAAAGCAGCATATGAAGGTGTGGGCCGAAGTATGGACGAATGTTCGACAGGGTCAGGCAAACAGTTTCCAAAGTGGGAAGGACCATATATGGTCACTTCGAGATGGGGTTACGCAGACACAGTCGCAATGGCGAACAATAAGAGGCGCGTGAACGTCAGCGAGCTCCAGAAATGGATACAGCGAGACAAGCCAACGATGACGCCTGCACCAAGTAGATCAAGCCGACTTCAGTCGCACGTATTTGACGGGGGGACGAGTGTGGTGAGAGCAGGCTGCTAGCCGATTGGTTGGCACTAATCTACGTTAAGGTCTAGGTCACTAATATGGGCCGTGAGAAAATATGAACAAGCCTGAGTCAACAACCAATCACAGCAAAGTTAACGTGGCAAAATATGATTCGCATTTGTCAAGGAATCCCGAAACAACCAATCAGAAGCCTGCGTTTGTCTACCTAAACAACCAATCAGATGACTGCGCTTGTCTATAATAATGTAGTTGAAAGATGTATAAATACGTGTTGATTTTCATAATAAAACGATCTGTTGCCTGGCCCTTGTCTTCTGTTGTTACACTATGAACCTTTTTATCACGACAACAAAAATGCTAGTTATGAAACATAAATATCTTTCATAGCGTTTATAATGAGAAGTTGTTCTCCAGCTGTTTTATTTTAACCAATATAGACAATCTCTGAGAGTGAAAAACAGCGAATAGACAAGTGAAGTTTGGCGAGATATATCTACTTCCTAAATGACTGTCTAAACATTTGAATAAAGCGAGAACTGCAGTTTTTGTAGAATAAGTTGGTACCATCATTTATTTCGTTGTCATCTGCTCAGAGACCACAGTCATTATTAAGTATATCTATAGAAGGCAACAAAATGCTTTAAACATTGCCATCGCCAAGCATCTTCTTGACACAGGTCATGAGGTGGACGTCAAAAATCGTTGAAAATTATCAATAAGCAAAAGAGGTCAATTCTCCTCAAGTTTGCTGAAGCCATCTCAATCAAGCGCCTGAAACCTGATTTGTGCGTTCAGAAAGAAATAATTATCAGTCTTTTCTTGTCCATCCTGGTAAGTGGATATTTTCATCTCTTTTTCATCTGAATACGTAATGCCGAAAGTTTCCATTGTGTATGATCACTGTTGTTCGGAAGATATACTTAATAATGACTGTGGCTTATGAGCAGTCCATGAGAAGGCAACGAAATAAATGATGGTACCATTTTATTCTGCAAAAACTATAGTTCTCGCTTTACTCAAATTCATTAAGGGGAATAAATATATGAAATATCTAAGCATTATAGAATAACCATTGTGCATTGCTATCTACGCACACACACATAGTCCGGGATTCGACTCCCCGGTCAACACACTCCTAATTAGCTCTGTGGTAGTAGTAAGTCTGAAAACGAGGGAAAGCTAGCATGAGGCTAGCTGTTTCACCCCGTAAAAATAACATAAGGGCTACTAAAACTTAAAAAAGTCCGAAGCCTTCCCTAAGTTCCATTTGGAACTCAAAAAGAATGTTAGGAAGAGGTTAATCAAATCTCTTTTGATAATGTACAAACTATTAATGCTTGTTGTGTGGTCACAAAAGTATGTGAATCAGCGTTTTAAAACCAGATTTCAATTTATGAACACGCTAAACTATACTGGAGGCTTCTAATGATCTGTAAAGGTCAAACAGTATAACAATTTTCCTATTTGTTTTTCTTTTCATTTTTTTTCTCTTTATTAGTTTAATTAAAGAATATGAATTTATTAGTGCTAAAGCATTAACAGTCCCATCTGATATTGCACATATGATGCATATTATTGATTTTGTCAATCAAACAGAAAAAGTTACTATGCACGATTTAGAACGTCAACTGGATCGTTCTAAGGATCGTTTAATATTTCTTATGGATCATGCTCAATTGAATCCATCTGATATGCGTATTAATAGTCAAGTATTTGAATGGCATACACGTATGACAGATGTATTTGAGGAAAGTCGACGTATAGCAAAAATGAAACGTGAAGAATTTGAAATTAGTTTAAAGTATAAACGTGAACGATTTATTGAAGAATTAGAATCATACAGAAAACAAGTTGATGAATTTCAAGCCTTCGGTGATATGAATGAAATACATCGGTATTTAAAGAAAGCTCAAGTACTGAATTCAAAATTAGACACTGCATTAACTAAAATTGATGGTTTTAATGCAGATGAAGAAGCCTTAAAATGGGATACAACTTCTTATCCACTACGTAATGAAGTACAAAATCTATTGAGACCATTTTTAAGCTTATACGAAATTGCAGTAGAATTTACTACTAAATTTAATGAATGGATGGAAGGTCCAATGGATAAAGTTGATCCAGAACAAGTGGAACTGGAAGTGGGGAATCATTATCGTAATTTATTTAAACTAGAGAAAACATTTGATACACTTCCTGCACCACGGAAAATCGCTACAAAAGTACGTGGAAAAATTGAAGAATTTAAAGAATACCTACCACTTATTCGTACTCTATTCAATCCTGGTTTACGTGAAAGACATTGGGTACAAATTTCAGAAATAGTTGGTTATACACTACGAAATGAAGAAGGCATGTGCTTAGCAAAGTTGATTGATATGAATCTTGAACCACATATTCCTAAATTTGATGCTATCTCTGAAGCTGCTACTAAAGAAAACAGTCTGGAGAAGACATTGGATAAAATGCGTAAAGAATGGGCACCAGTAAGAATTTTTTTGGTCAGGATTAATATTTGCACTTGATTCTTATAGTTCCCTGTAGATGGGATCACTTTTTTTTATTACAGCTTGATTCCACACCGTATTTTTGGTACAAGTATGGAATTTTCAGCATGTGATATCGGTAGCCCAAATTTTGCAGGCCGACCATTGATATCAGGTGTGCACCGGCATGGGATCGAACCCCAGACCATGTGTATTGTCAGCGAGAGTCCTAACCGCTGTGCTACCGAAGCACATGAAGTCAGAAATATAATTTACTGACAAATATACAAGTACAACTAATTTCCACAGAAAATAAATATAACTTCCTCACATAAAATACGCTAACATAGACAACGGATGCACTCACACAAATTCAAGCTCATTCGTATATTCCTCCGCAAGTTACCTCGAGATTCAAGGGTAAAAACAGAAAAGAGAGTAAAGGACTGAAAGTAGATGAATATTTAGTAGGGTAAGTTGTATTAAACCCAATTTTAATGTAATTTCTGTCAAATATTAAGTCGAAATAGAAATTGTATGAAGAGGAGCTAAAGTTAGGTAAGGCATCTTTCAGGGTAGACATTAGACGGTCACTGAAGGATAGGTATAGATGAGCAGAGTAGAAAGTTTTTTATCACCTTGGTTAGACGTTGCGATAGAATCTCCGCAAGAGTATCTTCCGTGAATTGTAGACATGAAAACAAAGGCTTTTTCTCCACCTTTGCCAGTCGCTCAGCTGTTGCGATAAGATCGACTAAACCGAAACTGTGTATCCAAAATGAACACGTTCAGATGCTGTTACTACCGTGGCTGAATTTGCATGAAAGTTTCTTCTTCACACCAAGAGAGCCTCTTCCCTTTATCTTCTTTGGATTTGTTTTTCGTTTTTCTCTTGCTTTGCTTATTATTACAATTATTATTATTATTATTACTAATCGTTATAATTTATGCCTTTTATTCAGATATTCAGTATTATCGAATTTTCCATTTATACTATTCGGACTTATTAATGGTGATATTTTGGTGGTGTGATACATACATACAGTCAGTTGCAATGGAATATTATTCTCACATATTCCCACAGTTCAATACTGCGTTATCAACAGACCACTATGTCATACATTTATCCCCCTTAATGAATTTGAACAAAGCAAGAACTACAGTTTTAGCAGAATAAAATGGTACCATCTTTTATTTCGTTGCCTTCTCGTCAGCTGCTTACATGGCAAAGACATTATTAAATATATCTACAACAACAATTTTAACATACTTGCACAGAGTTAAGTTTAAACAAAAATAAATCCATCAATATACTCATACACTAAAAATATATACATATATAAATATGCAATATTAACCACTATTCCGAACAATAATAATCATACACAATGGGAACATTTCAGCATTTCACATTCGGAGGAAAGAGAGGTGAAATTATCCAGTTACCAGGGCAAAGAAAGGCTGATAACCGCTTCTTTCTGGACGCATAAATCAGGTTTCATGCGCTTGATGGAAATGGCTTCAGCAAACTTAAGGAGAATTGAGCTATTTTGCTTATTGATAATTTTAAACCACTTTTCAACGTCCACCTCATGACCCGTGTCGAGAAAATGCCTGGTGATGGCACTGTTTAAAGCATTTGTTCCCTTTAGACGTAAGCTTTTTGGTACATGTTCAGAAAATCGTAGATATGCCCTTCTTTCTGTCCTTCCAATGTAACTGCTCCCACAGATACATGTAAATTTGTATACACTGTTGGAGGTAACATGAGAAGGATATCTATCGATTTTTGGTTGCACCAAAGAGCAAGTTGTTCGATAGACGGGAATGAGCTTAGCTGCAGGATAGGCTATGGCTAGTGATGTACTCAGCCTTCTGTTGATCATCACTGTTACCTCCAACAGTGTATACAAATTTACATGTATCTGTGGGAGCAGTTACATTGGAAGGACAGAAAGAAGGGCATATCTACGATTTTCTGAACATGTACCAAAAAGCTTACGTCTAAAGGGAACAAATGCTTTAAACAGCGCCATCACCAGGCATTTTCTCGACACGGGTCATGAGGTGGACGTTGAAAAGTGGTTTAAAATTATCAATAAGCAAAATAGCTCCATTCTCCTTAAGTTTGCTGAAGCCATTTCCATCAAGCGCCTGAAACTTGATTTATGCGTCCAGAAAGAAGCGGTTATCAGCCTTTCTTTGCCCTGGTAACTGGATAATTTCACCTCTCTTTCCTCCGAATGTGAAATGCTGAAATGTTCCCATTGTGTTTGATTATTATTGTTCGGAATAGTGGTTAATATTGCATATTTATATATGTATATATTTTTAGTGTATGCGTATATTGATCGATTGATTTTTTGTTTAAACTTAACTCTGTGCAAGTATGTTAAAATTGCTGTTGTAGATATATTTAATAATGTCTTTGCCATGTAAGCAGCTGACGAGAAGGCAACGAAATAAAAGATGGTACCATTTTATTCTGCTAAAACTGTAGTTCTTGCTTTGTTCAAAGACCACTATGTATTGGAAAATTCTATTTCATATCGTTTAATATAAACCTAAATCACACGCTCGATGATTGGTTAGAGAATACAAAACTGCATATAGACAAATAGTGGTTCGATCACTTGAAAATCTACCTCAGTTTCCTCGTCTTGCCTTCTGCTATTGTAATATTATCTCTATCCTCAATATATATCTCCTCCTGTTTCATTTCACATATTAGCTATTTCATGATGGACTTTTCAATGCAGTCTTACTGTCTCCTCTTTAATATACACTAATTTGTTTCAGGTTAGATAACTTATTGATGTCAGTTAGAGAAAACCAGGGAGTACTGGAAAGCTGTTCCGTACTAGTTTGGAATTCATCGGCACTACTCGCCAGCTGGGTGTCGAAACTGGAACCTTCCGGTTACAAGACAAGCTGGTATACCATTCAGCCACTGACACTGGCCAGTCCATGAATTCTAACTAGTGAATAGCTACAAGATGAAGTTGTCTGGAGTTCTGGTGAAAAGTCGTGGCCAGTGGGGTCCATGCAGTCAGGAGCGAGGATGACGTCTAGCCGATGACACTGAGTGGTGGTTGTGCGAAATTTTCAAAGCTTTAATAGCGCTTAATAAGATCATTGATTAGACAGTGTTGAGCTTAAGTCCATAGTTTTTGAAAAGAGGAGAAAAGTCAGTCGGTGGAATTGAATCGGATGATTTAAGATGGCTATGAAGCGTACTGTATACACTAAGACATTAAATATATCGAATGCGTGGTGATATTCGAAATAAGGTTAATTTACAAAAACATTCAAAGTAAAGGTATTATGTCAACGCACAAATTACCTGATTACTTATTTCAATTGTTTAAGAAATTGTAACCTGGTGGGACTGACATATCAGTGAGCTTCCCACCACCAAAGTAACTGTTTAACTTAAATTTTATTCGCACAACTAAATCTACCGGAACAATCTTCTGAATATACTTGAGGATTATTAATAGACTAACCAGAAATCAGTTACAACTCGCCATCTTGAAATGTACTTGTAGTTTTCAATAGCTCAAGAAATACTCATTTTTAACTGCAGTACTAATAACTATCAAATGTTACTGTTATATGGTAGACAAAAATTTTTAGATAATTTAACATTTATGTAATTAAAAGTGATCAGTAAGATGAACTTAACTAGATTTCACCATTTCCCTTTTGCCTAGATTGAATTCAATTTAATACCATATCGTGATAGTGGTACAATGATTCTTTCTTCAGTGGATGATATACAAGTAATGCTGGATGATCATATTGTTAAAACGCAAACAATGCGTGGATCTCCGTTTATTAAACCGTTTGAATCTGAAATCAAGTAAGCAACGTTTTTCTTAATGTTCAATGAATTGAAGAAAAGGAGCATTCACAATTTTATTCTTGATAAGTTATATTCACACCTCAGTTAGTCTGGTCACGATTGTATTTCTGGTTCACATGGGTTCCAAGTGGCTCATAGGGCGTCATCTGGGTCCACGATCGCCCATGATCTCTCATCTCCTTCTCATCCACGTCACCCTCGCACTGACGACCTACTCGTCACTTCCCATTTAGATTCCACTGCAGCGATGGCCTGGTACGTGATTTTACTCGGCGGTCTCTCCAGCGTACACCCAATCCATCTCCACTTTCTCCTACATATTTGTTGAGCCATCGGCTCTTGGTTGATTTATTACCAATTCTTTCTGGCCAGGCATTTAATATTTAATATAGAACCAGTGAAAGCAGCTGTTAATAAAAGTCTGTAACTTGTTGGAAATCTTTTCCTTGACGCGCAGTGCAAGTTTCTAACCCGTATAGAAGGACCGACTGACCTAACATTGTTGTTGAAAATCCTGATCTTGTTATTTACGCTGGCTGGGGGCAAATTTCCAAACTGGTTTCAGGTAGATAAAGGTGTATTTTACCTTTCTGATTCTGGCAGGCTTCGACATCTTCATCCGTGACCTCCACCTGTAGTTAAAACGATGCTTACTAGATAACTGAATGAGGTAACCTCTGTTAAATCTCTCCCTTTGATGGTGACTGTTGCTGGTTGTTGTTGTGGTTCGTTGGTTATCTTCATCACCTTGGTCTTCTTTATGTTCACTTGGAGTCCTGTATTCTCTGCCTATTCAGCCAGTTCGTTGCTTTTCGCCTGTAAGTCTTCCAGTTTGTATGATATTAGACATAAATTATTTGCGAAATCCAGATCTTCAGGAGTCTTCTTATCGGTGGTCCAATGTATTCCTGTCTCCCCACTCTCCGCAGTCTGACGCATAATGCAATCCACCACAGTTAAGAATATCATCGGTGATAATAAACAGCCAGCTTGTCTTAATTCTGTCTTCACTTCGGATACCTCGCTGAGTTTTCCATTTTGGATCACTTGACGTGTGGCAATGTCAGACAGCCAGCTGTTGAATGAGGTTGATAAGGAATTGGGCACTACATGCCATAGTGCTGAAATAGTTTCCAAATTACTTCTCGGGGAACGCTGTCTGTTGAAGGCGTTTGCGAAGTCGATGAAATTGAGGTAGAGAGAGGTTTGACTGTCATTCCATACTTTGTTCGATGACGATGCGAAAGAAAAATCATCTTTATTTTATGTATATTGTTTCGTATGTGTCAACTGTTCATGGGAAAGAAGTATTTAGTTTATGTATCAAGTATCGTTCATTCAATTTTTATGGTGTCATTTGAATCAGCTGGTCGAAAGGTATTCTGCGAATGACTGGCTGTGAAAGTAGAGTCGAAAATATTTTATGCTAATCAAAATATTTTACTCAGACTCCAGCAGTTGTGTAACATCTTTTAGACAGAATTCATTTGTAATTTGGTCTACCGGCTGTGTTTACCAACGGTATTCAATGTCACCGTTTTTGTTTCACAAAAGCAGCAAACATCGTGGGACAAGATGAGTTCATTTCGTTTCCTGCGCTCTAAATCGTTTACGAATTTCAAAGTTTGTGTATAATCTGTTCATTTAAGGCGTTATTATCAAACTCAGTTAATAGTTTACTGTTATAGTTTATTAGTTAGTCAGTTTGTCTGCCTTGAAACTTCTCTTGAATGAGATAAGGTTCAAACTAATCTGACCTTTCAAACTCTTTGTAGTTAGATTGGTTGGAGGATTTCATCATGAGCTGACACCACTTAGAGAACCATTGGAAAACAAGCTAGGAGTACTGGATAACTGTTTCTTTAGCCTAGTTTGGGACTCTTCGTCAGTACGCAACCACTTCCAGGGTTAGAACCCAGGACCTTCTGGTTACAAGGCCGGCGGGCTCTTAGAACATTAAGCCATTGGGACCCGATCCAGTGACCACGCCATCAATTCTAACTTCTTCCAATTCATTACATAGCGCGACCACTTCACAATGTCTTCTTCGATGAGTTACTACTTCACCTTCGACCTGCTGTACCCTACTGGTCACGACTTCTCACTAGTACCCCAGGTTAACTGCCTGAATAGAGCCAGTCGCTAGTGAGCAGATTAATTTTCAAGGATTGATTTTGTAGGGATTTTTGTTTGCTCTGTTGAAGGATTTCATCTTTGTTTTTACTTTACTATGCATCCTCGTTTTCAAGTTAGTCTGTCTGCCTGTTTCTGACATACAGCTTTGCACCAGTATGCAGCAGTTTAAGTCGCCACACTCCATATAGCACACAAACCAAGAGAAGAAAGTAGAAGAAATGCATAATAGAGACAGTAGACAGAGGTGTGAGACGAAAGGAATAATAATAACGAGGAGTAATATAGTTTCATTGGAAATCAAAAGTCACAAGGAGTGGATGCATCTGCGTCGGCCATTGAGAACGATTTTCAGCCATATCACCAATAGTTTCCAACCATTGGTTTTTACCGTCCCGAGGACCCCAACCAGGAAGTCTACACCTTCCTACGTGGCTTAGACCTACTGTTGTGGATTCCATCGACTAGTGCCATGTTTCTATTTGACCGCCCCTAGCTCTTTTCCAGCCTGACCATATATCAGCTAGCATTGCTTGTTGAGGAAGGCTATGACTGGGCATGCGTGACACATGTCCTAATCACCTCAGTCGATGTAATTTCACAGCCTCGTCGATTGGTTTCCCCTCCTTATCTAGCACTCGACCGAGGCCTAACCTCAATCTTGCTCACCTTTTTATACCACTTCACACGGGAAATAGAACGTAGGCACCTATGATCAAAGACAGCTAATCTTTTCATGTCTTCCACTCTCAATGGCCAGGTCTCACAGCCATAAAGAAGGACAGAGCGGACTGATGAGCAGTACACACGCCCTTTTGGTCCATAGCCAGATATTACGTCTACGCCAAAGACAGCGTAAGCTGGTATATGCGAAGCTAGACCTCTGTATCCGTGCTGAGATTTCGTCAGAGATCAAATCGTTGGCGTTGGCTGATGGTACTTCCCAAGTAAGTGAAGCGGTCAACATGCTCTACCACTTTACTTCCTATTTCTAATCTAGGAGTCGCTATAGTCCAGTCCTGTAACATCATCTTATATTTGGCGGGAGTGAATCGCATTCCAAACATTCGTAGATTGCAGCCCAAGGTGTTCAGAATACTCTGCTTTATTTTGTCAGCATCCTCTCCTAGAAGGACTATATAATCTGCATATTCTAAGTCAACGAGATTATTCCCTGCTAGCGAGTCAATCCCTGAGTCTGTGAAGTGAGTTATGGTTAAGTCCATTAGTACATCTATGATGAAGTTGAATAGAAATGGAGACAGTGGACTTCCCTGACGGACTGTAGTCCTAAGTAACCCATTTCCCACCTTAGAATTTACCTTAATGATTATGAAGGTATAAATGAAATCGTTCATGGCATTGACGACAAGTAATGAAGTTTATCTTGCACTTTTTTTAAAACGCAACAATAATCAACAATATTACCTAACAGACGTGAATTGAAACGTTCATCAAATAAGCTAATGAAATCTATTCATAGGCTAAAAAGTGATAGAGTATAAAGGCCTTACGTGTCGAATTACAAGCCAAATGCGGTTTAGTACTACAGTGTCTATAAACTGGAGCCATTACTGCCTCTTAAGAAGACCTCTGGTGACGTATCTTCGTGTTTTTCTATCTTTCCTTACGTATATCTATCTCTTTTTTGACTGTATCTTATCATTTCTATTTATCATTATGTGCCATCACTGTTTGTTTTAATGTTAATTTTAGAGATTGGGAACAAAAATTAATTTTAACTCAAGATTTACTTGATGAATGGATGAAAGTACAAGCCACTTGGTTATACTTGGAACCAATATTTAGTTCCCCTGATATTATGGCACAAATGCCAGATGAAAGTAGAAAATTTACAACAGTTGATAAAACATGGAAAGAGCTAATGAAAAGTGCTAATGCTGATAAACATGTATTAGTTGTGATTACAATTGATAAAATGTTAGATAAATTTCGTAAATCCAATGATTTACTTGAAGCTATTTTAAAAGGATTAAATGCATATTTAGAAAAAAAGCGTTTATACTTTCCAAGATTTTTCTTTTTATCTAATGACGAATTATTAGAAATCTTGTCTGAAACTAAAGATCCAACAAGAGTACAACCACATTTAAAGAAATGCTTTGAAGGTATAGCTTCATTGACATTTACAAAAACATTAGATATAACACATATGAAAAGTAGTGAAAATGAAATTGTTGAACTACGTGATGTGATATCCACATCAAAAGCACGTGGAGCTGTTGAAAAATGGTTATTAGAATTAGAAGATGATATGGTGAATTCAGTTCATTTAAATATTAAAAATGCTTTGGAGGATTATATGAAAACACCACGTAAAGATTGGGTAAAAACATGGTGTGGTCAAGCTGTATTAGCTGGTTCAATGTATTATTGGACATTGAATGTTGAAGCAGCTTTACAAAATGGTTTAAATGCTATGACAGATTATCTTAAAGTAAGTACATTATATACCATATGTCTGATTATTTCATTGTTTTAATTAACTTGCACTCTTTCATCCTAATTTGGTAATCATCATAGGAAGTACGCACCCACTACCAGGGTTCGAACCCAGGACCTTCCGGTTACAAGCAAGCAAGCTCGTATACCATTCAGCCACTGTGACCTGATTTAATGGCTCATGAATTCTAACTTCTACCAGTTCGTGATTTAGCGCGTACTGCGGATGATTACCGAAACAAGGATGAAACAGCAGCTGTCCAGTACTCCGGTACTGGTTTTCAATGGTTCAATAACTGATATCAATCCGTAATCAACTCGTAAAACCATCGTAAAAACATAACTAACCCTTACAAACCAAAACCATAGAAAATTACACTCTTTGTTATCATCATTATATCACATAAAAAACACACCAAATAATTCATTGAACTCCTAACTAAAGGCAGTTCAATGAAACTTTAGCACTATTTGAACACTTGTAGATAACGTAATAAATCAATTCAGTTGCACTAAATGTTAGTCCATTTCAGAAACAAATAGAGAGTCATCCGTATTTCTTTATTCTGTTCTCAGAACAATAACATTTTTGATGTTATTACAGTGATTTTAGGGCAGGTGTCGTCACTAACGGAAAATTTAAAATCAGTGAACAATGAACATCTCTATTATCCTAGTACTAAGCTTTTTAGCAGTACTCACCTACACGGAATCTGCCCTTAATCAATAAGATTACTATAGGCAGGGAGCTGAAAAATAGTTCAATGCTTATTATTGCCTAACTACACAATAAACTTTAAACAGAAGTTTTGATCTGTGGGGTCAACCATGTCGGCTTTGTAGACAGATGCTGGCCTGTAGTATTGGATATCAGTGATACAATGTGGTGAAATGATAAAAACTTAGAGTTCATGGAATCTTGATCAGGTAGATGAATGGTCAGGAGACTCGTTCCTTAGCCCGACGGTCCTGAGTGCAAGCCATGGTGGAATCGGAAGTGCACATTACCGACGAGTCTTAAATTGGAACTAAGCGTCTGTCTAGTGTTGCCTCATTTTCAATGGTTCTGTAACTGTTCTGAGATGATGAAAAAATCCAACTGTAGAGTCAATTGAAAGTTACAATAATTATAGTGGACTCTCTTTATGATGAAGAAGACTCATCTATTAATCATGAATATGCATGGTTGATTACTTTGTCCTAAAAAACCTATTTCCAATTTAATTACTCAATAATATATGCACAAGCATTCAATCCTCGAATGTTTGGCATCGTCTGTCAAAAGTAAGACGATGCTTCAAGACTGGACTGCACAGATTCCTACTCTAGACATAAGGATTGAAGTTACGAAGAGCGTTGACCCCCTCACTTATTTTGGAGGTAGCATCAGCCCCAGTGATGTGACTGCATGCGAAATCTCAGCACGGATATAAAATTTTGTTACGGTATTTATGGACTTACGTTGTCTCTGGCGTAGACATGATATCTAGCTATCAATCAAACGACGTGTGTACTGCTCAATGGTTTTCTCCGACCTCCTTAGTGGCTGTAAGACATGACCATTGAAACTGAAAGATATGAGAAGGTTAGCTGTCTACGACCACAGATATTTACGTTCTATCTTACATATTAAGTAAGTGGTATAATATGGTGAGTAATGCTGAGGTTAGGCATAGAGCGTTAGGTAAAGAGGTTGAATAAATCGATGAGGTTGTGAAGCTACATTGATTAATATAGCTAGGACACTTGTATACCGATGGACAATGTTAGTCGACATGTGATTAGGTTGGAAAAGAGTCAAGAAGGGTCAAATCAAAACCAAGGATCAGACTATGAAGTCACTGATGGTTTTTTTGAGCCAGGTACAGAGGTGTAGATTGCTTTGTTATGATCCTCGGGATGTTAAGCACTGATGGCTGCAGATTATTGTTGTCATCCATTCTCCGTGATATCTCATATTCACTAAATCGTCATGTTTCCCCATGCTGCTATTCTTTTGAAACCCCCTTTCCCTCTCCTCTATTTACGTTTTGGTTCCACGTGGAGTGCGCTGACTTGAACTCCTGCACTTGTTTGCCATTATCTAAACTGAAATTCGGATATTTAGTCAGAATGAAGTCATATTTAAAAAACATGAGAATTGCATAAGTATGATTAATTTATGAATTGCTTTTAAACTCAGATGACAGAAGAGTTCAAGTACTCTTAGATGACTGTTAATAACGAATTAGAAGTTTAGCCTTTACCAGTATTGCATGACATGAACTCCTCATTATATTCCCAAGATTAGAAATGATGGAGAGACATTAAGAATGGTCTCTGTATTATTCCGAAGTCAAGACACCGTTACGTTGAGTTATTCAGTGCAATAGTAAATATTATTAAATAATGTCTGTTTGGTAAGTAATCATTTTTCTCTGTAATGCATGTAATTATGTGATCTGTTTCTGTTTATTATACTTAGAAGTTTATACTTTTTTAATAATTCTACTTAATATAAGGTAAATAATCAACAAATAGATGATATTGTTAGTATGGTTAGAGGGAAGTTATCAAAACAAAATCGTACAACGCTACAAGCCTTGATTGTATTAGATGTTCATGCACGTGATGTATTAGCTGAATTAATATCATTAAAATGTCGTTCAAATACAGAATTTTCTTGGCTTAGTCAACTAAGATATTATTGGACAGAAGAAAAGCTTGTAACACGTATGATTAATTCACATTTAAAGTAAGTGATCTAAATGGTAATCATTAAAATGTTTAATTTGATTCCCGCCAAATTTATTACTTCCAATTAAAAGATTGTGTAATCATTATTTGGTGTTATTGTTGTTTTCTTTGAGTTGTTTAGTGTAACGACAAAGCTTCCATTATCCTACTAGGTAATATCTTCAGCTGTGCTTTCAAAACGAAGTCATTTTAAAGTAAAATTTCCTCGCTAATAAAGTATTTAAAATATAATATCTCTAATATCATGAACTGTTAAGAAGGTCAGACAAACCTTAACAGTTAAATCAACCAGCTCAGAGAATACAACAGTGCTAAAACCGTTCACTTGAATCTTAACACAGTTAACTATTCTGGATTACATGGAGGATTTCATCATGAGCTGACATCAGTTAGAGAACCACTGGAAAACAAGCCGGGAGTACTGGACAGCTGTTTCGTCTCAGTTTGGGAATCTTCATCAGTACGCAATCACCACTACAGTTCGAACTCAGGACCTTCTGGTTACAAGGCTGGAGAGCTCGTAGACTAATGAACCACTGGGACCCGATCCAATGGTCCTTGAGTTCTAACGTCTGCCAATTCACGACATAGCGTGACCATTTCACAATGTCTTCTTCGATGAGTTACTGCCTCATCTTCAACCTGCTATACCCTACTGGTCACGGCTTCCCACTAGAACCCTAAGTTAACTGCCTGAATAGGGCCAGTCGCTAGTGAGCATCAGATTAGTTGTCAAGTATTGGTTTTGTAGGGATTTTGTTTGATTGACTAGAGGATTTAATCATGATATCATATTCTGGTTTAAAAAGAACACGAAGTTCAGCAAAGATATCTTTTCGGTGATTTCGTTCTCGGAAGCTGTACAATCGCATGTATACAGATTAGTTTACAAAGATTTAATTATTATTTGTTTAATTCCACGTAGTATTGAAAAAAAACCTCAAATTCTTTTATTTTTGACAATACACTATTATGAAAATATTTTTCGCTAACGTAACTTTATTCAGTTAAGGAATCACTGGAAAACCATGAACTACCGGACATCTGTTCCGTACTAATGTTGGACTCTGCTAGTGCAAACCCACCGGGGTTCAAGTCAAGGACCTTCTGCTTACAAGGCGAGCTCACAGACTATTCACAGCCATTTCAATGGCTCATAAATTCCAACTTCTGCCTATTTGACATATTTACTGCAACCGCCAACCAACATCATAGGCGAGTAACTGTTCTCTTGTCTCACTTTGCAGGCCCCACTGTCGGATGAGTACTAATGAAGAGTCTGAAATCCGAACGAAACAGCTGTCTAGTACTCCCTGACTTTCCAATGGTTCTCTAAGTGATGTCAGCTAGTCATCAAACTTGTAACCAATGAAATCGCTGCAAACCAACACTTTAAAACAGATTTATTTATTCTTTGACCAGCTAGCACAGAGAGAAAAGACATGGCATGCCATATTTATTAATCCATGTTTAAGGCACAGTAAAGTTTAACTGGTGTCTAAAACTGGTAGGCATGGCATACCTTTCGTCTAGTTTATCAGCCTACTAACCACCAAGAGAAAAACAACACTAAGTAGGTCATACTTGAGGCATAATAAAGGTGTTGCGTTCATTTTAAATATCAATTCTCCTGTCCATACTATTTATTTGATCAAGAAAATAATTTTGTTGTACAATAAGAAATATGTTACTATTTAATTTATTATTCAATATTCAGTTATGGTTATGAATATCTGGGAAATACTGGTAGATTAGTTATTACACCATTAACTGATCGATGCTATCGTACTTTATTTGGAGCATTACACCTACACTTGGGCGGTGCACCAGAAGGTCCTGCTGGTACTGGAAAAACAGAGACAACAAAAGATCTTGCTAAAGCTGTTGCAAAACAATGCGTTGTATTCAACTGTTCAGATGGATTAGATTATATTGCATTGGGGAAATTTTTTAAGGTATGTATATGTCAATTGTTCTTATTACTGAAAAGAAAAACAAAGCATTTGGTCTTCAATTCATATGTCAAATCCTTTATTTCATTATTATTTTATATTTAGTGGTCTCATTAAAAATATCTTTTCCTGAAGTGAAGGTGTTGTTTTTTTGACGTAACTACTGATATCATAAGGTTAAAAAAACTGTGTATGTTGATGCCAAGATTATCTTATATGAATATGAGATGTTAGATAGTTGGAGGCAATCGGCAGGAAGCCTTGGACCTAGGTTTTCCGCTAGTTAGCACTCACCAGTCAGCAAGGCGCATCTGCAACCCTGAAGGAACTCGTGTCCCTTCGAAATTCAAACCCACGTCACCCAGTGCCGCCTGCAGTCAGAGATGCTACCACGGAGCTATTCGGGCTCGCAATTGACCTCCTGACATGATGGTGAGCTACCTAGAATGGTGGCCACATCCCAAACCTTATTGATAGAATTCAGTCTGCACCAAAGAAAGGACTAGACACTTCGCACTAGTTGCTAGTGTCCAATCAGAATATCAGATATATCTGACTAAATAATGAATCTGTTCAATACAGTCTTATTACTATGACGTGTAATTAGTCGTTGAACGTCTTGACAATCTGCTTATTAACTAAAGCTTCATTCATGCCATGCATAAACGTATACTTTCATTGGTGTCCAAATATCATACCAGTTCAGCAGCGCTTGTGAAGCAAGTTATATCGGCATTTGCTCTAGCAACTTGATTTTTCGAGCTCGAGAACATCTCCCAACAGGGCTAAATAAAGGTGTAGTAAAATTCATCAACAATTCGATATTAGACCATCTGGTCCAAACTGGCCACAAAGCCAGCATTAAAAAAGAATCCTTCTCTATCATCTGCCCGGCACCAAATAAATTGCCAAAAACATCGAGGTACCGCATGCTTCAAACATCAAAGGCTATCGCAATTTGCGTGAAACAACCAGTGCTTTGCGTGAAAAAGAAGCAAGTCCAGCCATTACTACTACCCTGGCCTTCAGTAGAGACTATACATTCATGAATTTGTATTAATATCTTTCCTAATTTTTCTGACATTCAGTTTATTGTTATGCTGATGCTATCGAACTGTAATCTACTCACACTATTATTACTGATTCGATGTTATTTAAGCAACACTAACGTTGTTAATGACACTAATTCGTTCACTGTTATGTACATATAACTGTATAATCTGATGATGAAGTTATGGAAAAGAGTATTCTTTGTTCAGTAACCATTCTTTTGAAAAATCTATCAATTTCGAGCATTATTTGCTAGACAATATTATGAAGTATGTAGCAAGTCTAATTTTTGATTTAGTTCATGCAGCTTTTGATAACATGCATATACTTTTGACTGAATATAATCTAACACTAGTTTTATGCATGTTCATCTTGTATCTTTGCTACTCTCTTTTTCTGGATGGATGATTATATAACACAAGTACAATGGAAAAGCTGTCATGTGTTTAAAGTTGTCACTAAGAAACATTTAAAAAAGTAAATGTTATATTAAGTGTAATACAAAACTGAACAAGATCGAATTCCGGTTGAAGAGTATCCTTTCTTCTACATTACATTGCGGCTACGTTGTATAAAAAGTATTCGCAAGCCTCTAGGTTATTTATTACTGATGAATGCACATCAAGGTATTAGTGAATAGTATTTGTTACATTTAGTATTCGTGGACAAAAATTTACATAAAATAATTAGGTTTTATTTATTTATCATTTTCTTCAACACTATAGTTTCACAGTAAGTTATTCTTATGAACTGATACAAGCTTGAAATTATCATCAGTGCTCAAATGTGTTCAGGCGTTTACTAATATGAAGAATTGTGTAGTTGTTACCACCAGAACTACCACCTAGTCGATTATGAGCGAATACTAACTTTAATGTGCTGGCTAATCTGTCCTAATCGCACGTCAACAACAACAATAACACCGTCTCCACGCAAAGACAGAAGGGATAACTGGACGTTGACAAGGCAGGTTTTACTGTCTCAAAGCAGCAGTCAAGATAGGTTGGCAGTGCTTGCATATATATATATATATATATATATATATATATATATATATATATATATTTAAAGTGCACTTGAGAAGCACTAATGTCATTGATAAATTACGACAATGAACAGCCAATAGGATTTCAGAGGTCATAAATCAATAAGTAGGGTGAGGGAAATACAAACATACATGTAAATATGACATGTAAAAAATTAAGTCTATGTATCAGTAGTTTCTTCAGTTTTAGATTAAAGGGCATTTATTAATTTACTTATTTTATTCTTTTACGTTCCCAGTGAAACCATATGGCTTCAAGCTAGAGCTTTGAAGTTTCAGAAGCAGAGTTTTTTGACGGGAGGGAGTTGCAAGCCTCATGTTCAAACTTTCCTCTTTACTGGGCTTACTACCGGATAAACGAATTGAGGGGGTGTACCGGTTGGGAAGGTTGAACCCTGGACCACTTGTGTGGCCGGTCAATGTTCTACCACTGAACCACAGACGCAGATTAAAGTGTAAAGTAAACTATAACTTGAAGTAAACACCACTCAACCAAAGTTGATGACCACCTTTTCATTTTATATGCATAGTATTTTTCTCAGCTACTTACAAACCTAACGAGTAGTATGTATAGGACTCAAGTACCAATGAGACAAGTCTTTTTAATAAATCACTTAAAAATTTAACTACAAAATTATGCGCTTAATATTCTTTTCAACATTATTTATACCTACTCAACAGAAGGAAACATCTTTTCTTTAGTTTGAGCTTTTACTGCACCCTCAACTCATACTATTACTTCTTTTTCAGGGACTTGCATCATGTGGTGCATGGTCGTGCTTTGATGAATTTAACCGTATCGATTTAGAAGTATTATCTGTTGTAGCTCAACAGATTTTAACAATACAACGCGCAATCAATGCTAATCAAGCACGTTTAGTGTTTGAAGGTACTGAAATTAAACTGGATCAAACATGTGCTGTATTTATAACAATGAATCCTGGTTATGCTGGTCGTTCAGAACTTCCTGATAACTTAAAGGTTAGTTTACTCCGTAGTGATTCAGTGTTATAAAAGATTAAAGTACTATTTACATAATATGTTAGATTTTCTTCGTATCCAAGGATAACGATTCTCTACCACTGGTTAAGAGATTTTGGAGCATAACTGTTACGTGTCGAGGGTCTGTCGATCGTGGTAGCAAGGATATATATATATATATATATATTACTCCTACCGAACCTCGACGAAGAATGTAAGTTGAAATAGAGATAAGCTGAAAAAGAGTTGGAAGTGCCCAGACCAAAAATGACACCAGTCTATGAAGTCGTCTGACTGTTAGTTTAAGCCACATGGGAGAATGCAAATATATTAGTTCCTTGTCATCACCTAGATTCTGAGAAACCCTACTAATTATCTTTTAATGATTCTCTTCGCGGACATTTTCGTTCACCTTATTTTCGTCACATTCATCTAGTTTAACTTGAGCTGATGAACTTTTGGTCAAAGTCCTACCGTCATAAGTCAACCAGTCAGCTGATTAGTTGCAGTATACCATGTTATTTAGCATGACAACCTCAATAGTCGCCTAACTTAAAGATTTTAGACTAAAATTAACCTTCGACAACAGTTTTGGTTATCAGGTGAGAATCAAAAAGCGCAATATTTTCCGTCCTCAAAAAAAGTAGAATGTCATCATCATTTGACATCATGGCTCTTTAACCGATGTCAGCTCCTGGTAAAATTCTCGAACCAACCAAACAAACTTCCCTACAAAACCAATACTTGAAAGTTAATATGATGCTCACTAGCGACTAGCCCTATTAAGGCAAATGCCTGGGATTCTAGTGGGTAGCCGTGACCATCAGGGTTCAGCAGGTTGTAGGTAAGGCAGTAATTCACTGAAGAATACATTGCGAATCGGTAGCGCTACGCCATGAACTGGCAGAAGTTAGAATTGATGGGTTGGTCATTGGATCCGGTCTCAGCGGCTTAATAGTCTGTGACCTTGCTGACCTTGGAACCATGAAGTCCTGAGTTCGAACTGTAGTGGTGATTGCGGACTAGACTGAAGAAACAGCTGTCCAGTACTCCCAGTAGGTTTTCCAATGGTTCTCTAAGTGATGCCAGCTCATGATGAAATTCTTCAACCAATCAAGCATCATAGTGTGGTGAGAGCTGTCTGCAAGACAAAATTGTAGACAACAACTGACGTCAGTGTTTACGTCCCTAATCGGGGTCATTAGAGAAGACAAGAACAAGGCCTAACCTTGGGGAACTCAACAACCAATCACAGAAGACTTAGTGTGGGCGGATACGACTAGCAGATATATATCAACGGGTTGTCTAAGAAACGGCAGCAAAGAGATGACAGAATAACCTTCACCAAGAACATAACATAACATAACAATTTCGCTTTATTCCAGAAACAGTACTTGTGGTACAGTGTGGAATTTTCAGCACATATCTACAATATTGCATCTAATTTCATCGTACATTTAAAAGGAGTATTATAAAAAAAAAATAAAATATATATAAAAAAAACAACAAAAAAACCAAAAAAAAAAGAAACACAGAAATAACAAAAAAATGCAAATAAAAATACCAAGTAAAAAGGAAGATAAACACAAATAATGAAAAAAAATATTTCAGTATTGGTTAGTGGAAGCTACGATATGTGTATGCGTGGTGAACAGTAACAGCTATAATCATACGGGAAATTATGAGATGTTCTTAAAAATGTTTATAGCCAAGATGATCAGTTAATTTGATTGAACAACACTAAGCAATCATAAGATAAACATTTCAGGTTTTTTTTTTGTCAGTACTAATGCGGTTGTTTGTAGTGGCAGTGTGAGGAATCATGCATAATACAAAATTTTTAAGATGGTGATAGTGGCAATAACAAACAAGATTGTCAGTTAAATAGTGCCGAACAAAGAACAACCACAAAACTAATGTTACATGATGGTTAATGACGGGACAATTTTTAATAATCATAGTGATAATATAGTCGGACCCAGTAGATGTACAAAGAAGGAATAGAATAAAGAATAAAAATGTAAGCCAATGATAATAATTTTAAGCAGCTAAGTATGTTTAAGAAGGTTGTTCACTATAGAGTACAAATAAGAGAGTGTAAGGGGGAAAAAACAAGGGCCAAAATTATGTTATTAACAACAAAGCAAGTCATAGGTTTCACGCCTAACATTGTCTCTGTCACTTAGAACACGGGCCAAATATGGTATCGTTGAGTTCCTATACTTGGTTGTGCGAGCATATATTATTTTATACTGATTTCTGGTTCTACCTGATGAGATGCAAGGAGAGAGTTGGGAATAGAGGGGGTGTTGGGGGTCAGAGAGTATGGTTTTAGACCATTTCTCACATGTATTCAGATGCTTATCCACTAATGTTGTGACGAGCTGACTGAGTTTTACACCGCTAGTCCTGCTAACTACCTTCAACATCCTTCTCAGGATGGTATAATCCTTTTTCAGTAACCCAGGAAAGACTAACGGGGAACAGTAAAGTAGAATAGGTAGGATACGAGAGTTGACAAATTGTGTAAGCAGAGGTTGAGGGACTCCAGTTAGTCTGAGTTTCTTAATGTAGTAGGTTAGACGAAACACTTTCTTGGAAATCATTTGGATATGAGATGACCAAGTAAGGTCGGAAGATATAACTAATCCGAGGTATTTTGCATTAGACTTTGTTTCAATTATAGTCCCCTCGATTCTACAGACATCATGAGTGCTTACTAGTGTTTGTAGATCTCGTTTATGCCTAAAGGAGAAGTCGACAGTCTGGCATTTTGAGGGATTCAGCGTTAGGCCATTTATTTTAGACCACTGACTGATGTCCGACAGGAAGCTATTTAATTTGAAGCAGTCTGACTGAGACTTAACGGGAAGCGAAACAGTCAGGTCATCTGCATATTTGACGAAGTTGATTTCGTCTGAGAGAGGTAAGTCATGTAAGAAGAAGGAAAAGAGAAACGGCGAGAGAACAGCACCCTGAGGAACACCAGCTTCAGTAAGCAAAGGAGAGGAAGCTACACCATTATATACCGTGTACTGCATCCTATTGGAGAAGTAAGAGTGCAGCCAGTTGATAGCCCAGGACTCAGTTTGTGTAAGGCTAAGCTTGTTTAACAAAAGGCCTCTAGGTACAGAGTCAAAAGCAGATGTGTAATCAAGGAAAGTACAACGGACATACTTGGCCCCTTTGTCTAAGGAGGATACAATGTTGTGATGAAACACAGCAGCAGCATCCAAAGTACTTCTACCCTGTTTGTAAGCAAACTGCTTTGGATCATTTGAGAAGCTTAGGGAGGGAATGAGTTTTTGTAAAAGTAATTTCTCCATCAGTTTCAAGAAAGGAGAGGTAATGGCAATTGGTCTAAACTTAACACTATCTCCAGAACCAGACTTGGGTACAGGGATGATTTTAATATCTTTCCACAGAGAAGGTACATTATTATTAGAAAAAGAAGTATTGAAAATGCTTGTAAGTGGGTTACTTAAAATATCAGCACATTTCTTTAAAACAATGGCAGGTATACCATCAGGGCCTAGACTCTGGGAAGGTTTAAGAGATTTCAAACATTTAAGAACATCAGAAGTATTGAAACGATGAAAGTCACTGGTCGTGTTATTAGTTAAATTGAAGGCAGAAAGGACATTTGGAGGGCGGATGAAAGATCTATTGAGAGTATTTACATCAATAGAAGAGGCAAAATTATTATGCTTACCACAACCAGTAATTTCTCTAAAAAGCTTCCATATGTTTTCTGAGGTTTTACAAGATAGTATTGTTTGATTATAAATGTTGTTTAGTCTCTTGATTTCAGATTTAATTTGGGTGTTTATCTTCTTAAGACCAGATTTATTCTTTGTCTTGTACAGCTTCTCTTTTTCTCTACGAAGTTTTTTGAGATGAGGGGAAGAAAAACGATCCATTCTTTTGAAAATTATCTGTTTTGGACAGCATATATCAAGACAGAATTTAAGATAGTCAGTCAAATTGGAAATAGTATCATCCAGTTTGTGTTCGTTGAAAAGTTCCCAGTTAGTGTCATTTAGCATACATCTTAGTTTGAGCATATTTTCTTGTGAGTAACACCTTTGCTGTGTTCTCTTGGACAGATTTGAGAAGATATTAAAGTGAGATCTGCTGTATATCTTAGGTAATATCCGAATAATACAATGATCTGAGTTCATGATAGGAGCACGTCGGCGTACTTCATATATTTCCTCATCATTAATGAACACCAGGTCAAGGGTTTTATCAAGTCGAGTAGGGAATTTAACAATATTGGCATGACCTAATGATACGAGGAAAGAACAATCACAGCAGTTAAAATCTCCTGTGACAACTGATAAAGAGTTTTCAAGATGTGTAACGGCAAATTCAGTGAATTCATCAGCAAAATCAGATAGATCAGATGCAGAACAGCCAGGAGTAACATAAATGTTAGAGATGAAGACGTATTTGAATTTGGATAAATGTTTCGGGCGGCATTTGACCGTTATACAATCAATAAAGTCATTAGAGTAAGAAAAACATACATTATTTGAAGTTGACCATTGAGAATGAATGAAAGTTGCAACACCTCCACCTCTTTTCTTTCTGGAGCATAGTCGATCTTGTCTAAACAATGTAAAACCATTTAGGGAAACCAGATTGTCATCATAGAGTTCATGGAGCCATGTTTCTTGTAATGCAACAATCGCCGTATTGTGATAAGTATCAGATGATAAGAGAGACTGGAGATGCATAATTTTGTTGGGAAGTGAACGGCAGTTTGAAGTGACAATAACAGGAATGGTTGTACGATATAAAGGTGTCTGTTTAAGTGCACGCTGCCAGCCAGCATGATGTTTTCTCTTAGATTTATTAGATGCATTATTAGTTGCATGAAAGTCATATGGTTTAAAACGTTTAATGAATGAATTACTGTATTTTATGCGATTTGTGATCATATTTTATTAAAATTAGGAATGAAAACATGACTTATTAGATGCAATATGTAGATGCACGAAAAAGGTAGCCCAGATGTCAAACAGGCCGCCACCCTATATCAATCAGAAGGCATTGTTTCTCTGCTAACAATAACGAATAATAATGTGCATAAAAATCTATAAATATCTGTTGATTTTCTCAATAAACGATCTGTTTCCTAGCCCTTGCCTTCTGTAGCTACAATACTACTTTTGAAAAGTGAAATTCCTAACACTTGTGAACAGACACAGAACCGAAGATTAGAAATGAGTTCTCACATTTATCTCTAACAAATAATCCAAGACCTTATGACTACTATTCCAGCTACTGAAGCAGTTCGTTTAAATGTTTTTTCCTTAGTGATTCACATCAAAGTACTACTATATCTAACAATGTCTTTTATGCTTTTTTCATTCCTTCAGGCTCTATTTCGTTCAGTGGCAATGATGGTACCAGATTATGCAATGATTGCAGAAATATCATTGTATTCATGTGGTTTTGTGAATGCTCGTCCACTTGCAATAAAAATTGTAGCCACTTATCGTTTATGCTCAGAACAATTATCTAGTCAGCCACACTATGATTATGGTATGAGAGCTGTAAAATCTGTACTCACAGCAGCAGGCAATCTTAAAGTAAGTGAAAAGAAGTGAATTTCTACTATATATATTATTTCCTTTAATTCCCAGAGGAACATAGAGGTACAGCTGCACGTCTCGACTGCGTTCGGTTCTCCGCTAGAGTCTTCACCTGCCTCCAAGTCTACCCGCATGTTTTCATCTCCTCTTCACACCACCTTCTCCAAGTCACCCTCGCACTGACGACCAACTCGCCGCTTCCCTTTCGGGTTCCTCTCGAGGGCTTGTCTAGTGATGTCACATGCTGGTTTCCTCAGAGTATGGCCGATGCATATCCATTTCTTCCTGCCTATTTGTTTCACAATCGGTTCCTGATTGTTTCGCTCCCAGAGATCCCTGTTGCTGATCTTTTCTGGCCGGCTATCTGATCTTGAGTATTGAGCGAAGACAACTGTTAATGAAGGTCTATAGTTTGTTTGAGGTGCTCTTTATGACGTAAAGTCTCTGATCCGTATAGTAAGTGACACTGACTTCACATTGGAGTTGAAAATCCAGATCATATTTATGATACTTAGTTCTGTTGACCTCCACACAGACTTAAGAGTAGTGAAAGCTTGTCTTGCTTTTCCGATTCTGGCTTTGATATCCTCGTCAGTTCCACCTGTAGTTGAAACGATGCTTCCCATTTATGCTGATTGTTATCTGTTGTTGTTGCTGTTTGCCAAGAATCTTCATCACCTCTGTTTTATCTATGTTCACCTGAAGTCCTATCTTCTCTGGATGCTTCTTCTGCCAGCTTGTTGCTTTTCACTTGCATGTCTTCCGGTTTGTGGGAAATCATACATATATCATCATCGGCGAAGTCCAGATCCTCCAACTTCTTGTTTTGTGTGAATCCATCTTATGCCAGCTTCCTCATTGCCCGCCGCTGTCTGTCGCATTATCCAATCTACTGCAATCAGGAAGGTCACTGGCGATAATAGACAGCCTTGCCTCACTCCCGTCCTCACTTCGAAGGCTTCTGTAAGTTTCCCGTTATGGATTACTTGGCATGCAGCATTGTCGTATAACTGTTGGATGAGATGTATAATTGTCGATGGCAACCCGTAGTAGCGAAGTAGTTGCCAAATCACCTCTCGATCGACGCTGTCGAAGGCCTTTTCAAAGTCGATGAAGTTGAGATAGAGAGGTGACTGCCATTCTAAGCTTTGTTCAATGGTGATCCGTAGTGTGGCGATTTGATCAATACATGACTTGTTTCTCCTGAATCCAGCTTCTTCCGGTCGACGTTTTTCATGCAGGCTGGCTTGTTTGGTTCTCTCCAGGATGATGTGGCTTAGTATTTTGCTTGGGATGGACAGGAGCATAATTCCGCGCTATATATATATATATATATAAACTTTAGGCACGAGCAAGTCCCGACGGACAAATGACCTTGAACACACCAACCATATGATAAAGGTGATTTTTGCGTATAAAGTACATATAATTATCGAAATAACGAATTAGAAGGGATGAAACTGTTACACAGGATACCTTTCTCTGATGTCTGACAAAAATACCTCCCACTTTTGGATTGGAGTATCAACAGAATAATTTAACCACATGTTATGCTTGTACTTATCTAGATCTTATAACCCTAACAAAAACTCTAATCTCTTTATCCTAACTCTAACGTTAAATTATCCCTAAATTAACTCTAATCTAACTCGAACTAAGCCTAATGTCGCCCTCATTAGTTTAACGTAACGTTAACCTGTCCTTAGCCTAAACCTTAACTTAATCTTTCCCAAACTTAACCTGAAACTTGTCAGATATCCCATTTAATAACATAACACACTTTATTAAGCATATTTTATTCATGATGACAGTATTATTTATCAGGTTTCACTAACTTGCTCACTGAACGTTTCAAGGTAATTGGCGTGGCGCACTCCACTGGTACTTACAGATGCTTAACTTGACCATTTATAAATGTGATTTTACAGTTTTGGAAGTAAATTTATGGAAATAGATTATCTTCATTGAAATACTTGTTTTATAACTTACTATGCTTATTAATCACCTCTCCATCTTTCCTTTATATTCCTTTATAATTTTTTGAATTTAGTTAAAATATCCAAATGAAGATGAAGATGTGTTAATGTTACGTTCGATTATTGATGTCAATTTACCAAAGTTTTTGAATCATGATTTACCATTATTCAATGGTATTGCATCTGATCTATTCCCCGGAGTTGAACGACCAACTCCAGACTATGAAGTATTAAATGCTGCTATTAAAAATGCTTGTAATCGTATGAATTTGCAGAGTACAGAATTCTTTATGGAGAAAATACAACAAGTTTATGAAATGATGATTGTACGACATGGTTTTATGATTGTTGGTGAACCATTCGGTGGTAAAACCAGTTCATATCGTGTATTAGCAGCCGCCTTAGGCGAAATATGCGAAAAGGTAAGTTTGACATTGGTAATGAGATGTGAAGCATCTTCATACATTTATTGCCCTTTATGAATTTGAATAAAGCAAGAACAACAGATTTTGCAGAAAAATACCGTATTTTTTATTCCTTTACGTTCCCAGTAGAACATAGGGTCTCAAGCTACGGTATAGCGTTACTAGTCTCATGCCCAACCTTTCCGCTTTACCAGTTTTATAACTGGCTTAACAAGGTAAAGGAATGCGTTGGGCGGGGATCGAATCCCGGACCACCTGCATTGTTGGACAGCATTCTACCGCTATGCCACCGACACATACAATAATGTGGTACCATCATTTACTTCGCTGGCTTATCATCATCTCCTTACAGCCTAAATAAATTATTATTAAGTTTATATACAGAAATGTTTAAACTAACTTGCAAATTTTACATGATGTCAGTTGACAAGAGGTCCTGAACTTAATGAACAGTCCTCAGAAAATTACACTGATATAGTTTTTACACATAAAGTTCAAGTTTAAAGAAAATCAATGTGTGCATACAATGGTAAAGGAGTTACGTAATAAGGACGAGAGATAATGCAGTAGTAGTCAACAGAAGATTGAGTACGTCATCAGCCATAGCCTATCCTGCAGCTAAGTTAGTTCCCGTCTATTGGAAAACATTCTCCCACGTGCAGTCAAAAGTTAACATATACCCTTCTCATGTTAACTTCAAATTTGTACACAAATATATGTGTATCTACGGGAGCAGTTACATTGGGAGAACAGAAACAAGGGTATACCTCCAGAATATACACCGAAAAGCCTACGTCTCAAGGGAACAAATCCTTTAAACAGTGCCGTCGCTAGGCATCTCCTTGACATGGGTTATGAGGTGGGAGTAGCGAATTCCTTTGAAATTATCAATCGACATAAAATCTCAAAATCTCTATCAACCGCCTGAGACTCGATTTTTGTGTTTACAAAGAAGCAGATATCAGGCTTTCCTTTCCCTGGTCACTGGATCTCTTCACTGTCTCTTTCTTTCGTTTGATTGCTTAACGTCTGGCTTTAACCTCACCCCCCCCCATTTGCCATAGTGTAGTTTTTTTCGTCTCTTGTTTCTAAGATTTGACTGGGATTCACCACATCGTTACTCATTTTATTAGTTACTCACCATCTTACACACCTCTCGTCTTCATTGCGTAACTCCTATACCATTGTATGCACACAATGATTTTCTTTAAACTTGAATTCCATGTGTAAAAACTATATCAGTGTAATTTTCTGAGAACTGTTCACTAAGTTAAGAACCTCTTGTCAACTGACATCATGTAAAATTTGCGAGTATGTTAAAACCTTTCTATACACAAATTTAGTAACTTCTTTAAACTGTAAGCAGCCGAGGAGGAGTCAAAAAATTAAATGATGTTACCAGGTGATTCTAAAAATTTTTTTTGTTCTTGCTTTATTCTGATATAAGTCAATTGATTAGTATATCTGGCAATTCAAAAGTGAGTTTTTCTACAAATCCTTTGTAGGTTGGACAAGTGATGCTGATGTGAATAAAATTTCGGGAAGCAAACACCTATTTACAATTACTTGATATGAGTTTTATTCAAGAAGATTACCCCCTAATTAGATGCAACCATGTTCGTTATATAGGCAAAGTTTTGTAGAAAATACGTTTACTGTGGTCAAAGTGAACTTTAGTTTTCCAACTAGAGAAGTGATAGAATACCATGCGTAGAATCTGTTACAAGCAATTTCACCACCATTATTGCACAACATTAGTTTTACTGCTTCCGCAGACATAATTAAAAAAGACCATATCTTTACCCATATATGAACATTTAGCAGTTCATTTTGTCAAGGGAATAACTGGACCTGAATAACTTTGTGATTTCAATTCACTTGGAGGCCAGAAAATATCATACTAATGTGACTGAAGATACTGCTGTGTCATATAGTGGAACAATTAATAATTTGCAAAAAGACTCGACTAAACTCGACCTACACTGTATAAGAGGGATAACCAGTGCCAAAGCGTGGTATATCGATTTTTGACTGTTTGGTTCTCTACACTCCATCATCTGTCAATCTATACATGCCATTGTTCGGACCTAAAGTAAAGGAGAATTATTAAAAATTTTATGAGACAGATTTCTTAATTCGGAAGAATACGTTTTACAATCACTGAAGCCCATGATACTAGGAGGGAGAACCTGATTTATGCATTCTAATGTAGTTCATCCAGGCTATTTACATATACTAGGCTTTAATAGATCCAAAAAACAACTTTTACCTCGTATATTTATTGGAGCTGTGTCATTCTTACTGTGCGATTCTAATACACTTTTATTCTATGTAATCGTCATCACTTTACAAGTACACCATTAGCAATCATTACCGCTATTGATTTAAGTCATTTATTACTCTTTTTCGGTGACTCTGGGATTCTATCGATGCATTCAAACAATCTGTTACTCCATCTCTAAGTAATTTACATCACCCATCGGTATCAGACAAAACATTGTTGAGAAGCAAGGTGTACTGAATGACTGTTAATGTCATTGTTGGGACTCCTAGGTAATGCACACCTCTAAATCAAGCTGAACCAATCCCAGAACCATAAAATTTCATTGTGAGCATGGCTGCAGTCAAAGCAACTAGGAAGATAAAAAGCATTCTAGTATATAAGGATATAAGAGAAATTGTTTACTTGGAATTAGACTATGTATTTCTATGAAACGCTTATTTGTAATAGCTAAAACGAATAATGCTTCATATGACTGATATTTTCCTGCAAGGAATCGTGTTTTATTTCAAAACTTTCATTAGATGAGTTCTCATTCACAGCATAAAATATAAAATACAGCTACGATTTCAGTTCATTTGATTTATGATGCCTGTATATATTATAATGAAGCACCAAGTACAATGGTTGGTTAAAGAAGTTGTCACGTTTAATCAGACATACTTAATACTCTCACAATTACAATATATATATATATATATATATATAAGCACAAGTATGCAATTTACTTACAGAATTGAAACCAAAACTAGGGAATTCAGCTTGGTTTTCAATAGCTCCCAAAACAAACATGGCCGCGAGATTTTATGGAAGCCCGAAGATACATAGAATAAATATTCCTTTAAGACCAGTAATTGATTTCACCAATTCACTGGCATACGCTTTATCAAAACACATATCACGAATACTGAAACCACTTCAATATAATATTCCTTCAAACATTAAAAATATTGAGGAGTTTAAAAGGAAAGTAATGGACATAACTATCGAAGAAGATGAAATTATGTCAACTTTCGATGTGGTTTCTCTATTTACTAGTATTCTTATATGTGATTCACTTGATATTATGAAATATGAACTTGAAAACAATCAAGAAGTATTGACTAAAAAAAAAAAATCAATAGATTAAGTTATAAAATGCTTAAAACTTTGTTTTAAATCTACATATTTCACCTTTAAAGACAAGCTATACTGTCAAACAAGTGGAGTTGCTATGTCACCGCCAGCCTCTTCAATTGTAGCAAACCTGTATATGAAAGGCCTAGAAAAAAAAGCATTGACAAGTTTTAGTTGTCATCCTATAATATAGTACAGATATGTAGATGACACATCTATTATCATAAAGAAAGTTGAATGAGAAAACTTTCTAAGAGAGATTAACTTAATCTCAGAATATATAGAGTTTACCAATGAAGTAGAATCGGCAGAGGGAACTCTAAACTTTGTTGATTGTCTTGTAAAAAGACAAACTGACAGGAAACTAAAGTTTACCATTTACAAAAAGCCAACACATTCCAACAAGTATTTTAATTTCCATTCAGATCATCCAATAGGAATGAAAGTTTCAGTAGCTTTAAATCTCGTTGAACGGGCTAGAAACATTATAACAGATAATGCTAAAGATATGGAGATATCCAATATAAAATAAACTTTGATTGGAAATGGTTATCCGAAAAAGCTACTATATAATATTATCAATAAAAAAGCATAAGGGAAAACAAAAAAATGAAAAATCTTGGGTATCACTGATAGCCATTCCATATCGAAAGGACATAGCTGAACATTTGTTTCATATAATATTAAAGTCTGCGTCAAGCCCTCTAATTCTCTGGAGGAAGCGTTGGTGTATGTGAAGGATATGGTTCCCAAAATGTCACATAGTAATTGTCTCTACAGGATAAAGTGTTCGAAATGTGAAGCTTGAAATAAGGGGGAAAGCGGTAGACAGGTGAAGGTCAGAGTGAATGAACATGGACTATGCATGAAACGTCCACCTAGAAATGAAGTAGAATTAAAAAGTTTAGAGAAAAGATTGGCTATAGAAATGCATGTGATAGACAGTGGACATAAGATTGATTTCGACAATGTCGAAATTCTCGGAAGAGGATTTCATTCACATAAAGAAAGGTTGACCTCTAAAGCCTTGCACATTTTATCCACATCCAATGCAGTAAGTAGGAATGAAGGGGTAAATTTATCACCTATATGGCCAACTCTAATAAAGCAAGACAGATGAAAAAACAACAAAAACCTCTATGAACCTCCACGACCTTTAAAAATGTATTATCATGTTTATCACATGGGAATTGACGTGTTTTCCATATGACAAAAACATACAGTCATACAATAACAATTTGACATTAGTCATTACAAATATGTAGTGACTATTTACATTTTTCTAGTGGAACACATGTCTATGCACAAGTGACCTTCAAATAAACTGACTTCAGTTCATATAAAAAATTTTGACTCTATATTTTGATGATCAATGAAATCCGAATAATTCTGCTGAAGAAGCTGTGGCTTACACAGCGAAGCGTTCAGAAAAATCTTGTTTTGATTTTTTTCTTAAACACGCTGAGATTAATTTAAATAATTTATAATGTATTACTTTCATTTCAAAGTAAATCTTTTCATTTAAAAACAGGGACTTATGGAAGAAAATAAAGTACAATATACTGTTATCAATCCAAAAGCTATTACAATGGGACAATTGTATGGTCAGTTCGATCCAGTATCACATGAATGGTCTGATGGGATATTAGCTGTCTCTTATAGAGCATTCGCTACATCAACAACACCAGACAGAAAATGGTTAATATTTGATGGACCAGTTGATGCTGTCTGGATAGAAAATATGAATACTGTACTGGATGATAATAAAAAGTTATGTTTGATGTCGGGTGAAATTATTCAGCTATCACCAACAACTAATTTAATATTCGAACCAATGGATTTAGAAGCTGCTTCACCGGCTACTGTATCACGATGTGGTATGATATATTTAGAACCAGCAAGTTTAGGCTGGAGATCATTGCTAAATAGCTGGATGAACAAGTTACCCAATTTTATTAAAGATATGCATAAAGAAGTTTGGATAGATATGTTCGATAGATTTGTTGATGCTGGAATTGCTTTGATCAGAAAAGGTGGTGTAAAAGTGAGTGGCAGTAACTTCCACCTTCTTTTATCGATCTTCTCATCTGTTATTTCTATAATCTTCTTCCATCACAATCGTGATCATCTTCTATTACTATCATTATTTATTTTACTCCCTTACGTTCCCAGTGAACTACAGGACTTCAAGCTAGAGCTTTGAGGTTTCGGTAGCAGTGGTGTTACCTTTAACGGGCTGAGGTTGCCAGACTCATATCCAACCTTCTCTCTTTACCAGTCTTATTGGTGGATTAGCGAGGTGTAAGAGAGCGTCAGCCGAGGATCAAACCTCGGACCAAATCCGTGGTTGCCGAGAGTTCTACCACTGAACCACCGACACACCGTGATCATCCTGAATAGGATCAAAACACCAAATTACTCATTCTGAGATCAGCTGCTCCTGAATAGTGAGAAAAGTGGTTTAAGCTTAAGTCTACGTTAGAAGAACTGAGATAAAAAAGGCAGAAAAACACAGGAATACTAAAAGTACTGATATTTTTACTATGAATTACATACGGAAGAGTAGAGATCAACATAAGTTGAAGTATAGTTCCATAGTCAGTTCCGCCTTAAATCACCCCTGGATGGATTATGTTCAACGCTAAAACTCACTGATATTCCTGTGTCTTTATAATGCGACTAGTGATAACTAAGGTAGCATTAATATTACTGCTATTGTATGTGAATTTTTCCTTAGAAATAAAAGCATATTTGCAATTAATAGTGTTTTCTGAGCTGGTTGGTTTAGTTGCGGAGCTTTCGTTGTCCTTCTGGACAACATCATCAGTGTAATTTTTAGCATAAACTAAACCAACCAGCCCACAGAACACTATTAATTGCAAATCATCCACCTGAGCTACAAATCTTCTCTAATATTTGTACATTATTCATTTAATGTCACTGATTTACTGTTTAAAAATCTAGTATGATAGAATTGAAGACTTTCTAGAAGAAATGATGCAAATTTTCACATCACCAGATAATCATCGTTTAGAATTGCATTACCCAGGAAAACGTCTATTTGAGTCCAAGCCATTGATTGGTTTACACTCTCATTTCTACACTCATACTGGAAGTTATTTCAGTAGAAAATCTAAATAAAATGCTGCTGGTGTGATCTACGTACTTAGCTCCACACAGATATATTCACTTTAACGACAGAAAGATCTTATCGTTGACGTCTCATTGGACAAGAGTACACTTAAAAAGGGGGACAAAGATGTTTTAATTGTATCTGATAGTCACCTTTGAAGAATCTGACGGACAAAAACAAATTTTTATTCATTCAGTATTAGTTGTCAGTGTAAAATGTGCCACTAATTTTCAATCAGCTACACAATATCCGTTCTGAGATACAGTTTTGTGGAATGACATACAATGTCCGATTTAGTATGCCACTCGTAACAGAAGAAGTAATAAGCTTCCTTCTTCTGACATTAATGCTGTGAAAGCTAGTCATCTGTCAGTTCCAATGTGCTCTTTAGTAAATCGGTCATTATGGTGTTCTCATTCACCGGAAAATAATGAATGATCATGAATTGTGAAGAAAGTCGAAAATCGAATTTCACCTAATATTATTAATACCACTACTATTATTATGCCATTGGATTCCTAGTGGAATATATGGTTTCAGCAGTACATCTCCAATTCATCCTGTTCAATGCACTTCGCTTTAACTGGTTCCAGAATTGTCCACAAGCCTCCATTTCCTCTTCAAAACATCTGCATATCACCCTTTGACACCCAACTCAGCGGTCCCCATTCGACCTCCACCCAATAGCTTGCCAATTAGTGTCATTCAATGATCTTCACAGCGTATGTCCAGTCCATCTCCATTTTCTGTGGCATATTTCTTGGGCGACAGGTTAGTGGTTAGTTCATTGCCAAAGTTCTTTGCTGCTTATCCTTACCGGTAGATCATGTGACCTACAGCATCGAGCAGACGCGGCTGTGGATAAAAGTGTGAAGCCTCTTGCAAATACTCCTGGTGACGCACTACGTTTCTGAACCATATGGAAGTACTGACTTGAAGTTAACTTTGAAGATTTGGATCTTGTTTCTCATGCCGATTGCTTCAGATTTCCACAGTGATTTCAGAATAATGGTAGTCTACCTTGCTTTTCCGCTCATAACTTTGCAACGTCATTCATCCATTCCGCCTGTAGTTGAAATGATGATCCATGAATAAGTGAGCGATCTGATTTGCTTTAGATTTCTCATGTTGATGGCGATTGGTGCTTGTTGTTGTTGATTGGTTGTTTATCTTCATCACGTCTGTCTTCTCCATGTTCACTTGAAATTCTGTCCCGGCTGTTTCTTCTGAGAGTCTATTGTTTTTTTGCCTGGAAGTCTTCAATTTTGTGTGACATCAGATATAAATCATCTCCGGAGTCCAAATTTTCCAGTATGTTTCTATCCGTTCGGTATGTTCCAGTTTTCTTTCTCCCCATATTCTGTTGCATAATCCAGCCCACTATAATCAGGTACCGTCATCGCCAACGGGTTGATCTCTGACGAAATCTCAGCACGGATAAATAAGGCTAGCTTCCCATATGCCAGTTTACGCTATCTCTGGCGTAGACGAGATATCCGACTATCAACCAAAGGGCGGGTGAACTGCTCATCAGTCCACTCCGTCCTCCTTTATGGCTGTGAGACCTGGCCATTGAGAGTGGAAGACATGAAAAGATTAGCTGTCTTTGATCATAGGTGCCTGCGTTCCATCTCCTGTTTGAAGTGGTATAATAAGGTGAGCAATATTGAGGTTAAGGAACAGGTCTAGTGCTAGATAAGGAGGGGAAACCAATCGATAAGGCTGTGAAATTACATCGACTGAGATGGTTAGGACATGTGTTACGGATGCCTAGTCATCGGCTTCCTCGCAGGCCTTTGTTAGCTGACATAGGGTCAGGCTGGAAAGGAGCTAGCGGTGGTCAAACCAAAACACAGCACCAGTCAATGAAATCCACAACAGTCAATTTAAGCCACGTAGGAAGATGCAGACTTTCTGGTTGAGGTCCTCGGGACGGTAAAAACCAATGAAGGCTGGAAACAATTGGTGATATGGCTCAAAATCGTTCTCAATGGCCAGTGCAGATGCATCTACTCCTTGTGACTTATGATTTCCAATGAAACTATACTGTTCTTCGTTATTACTATTCCTTTGTCTCACACCTCTGTTTACTGTCCCTACTTTCCTTCTTCTCTTGCTTTGTGTGCTACATGGAGTGTGGCGACTTGAACTGCCGCACATACGTACAAACTTCTATGTCGAAAACAGACAGACTATAATCAAGAATATCATCAGCGACAGCAGGCAGCCTTGTATTACTTCTGTATTCACTTCAAAGACTTCACTGAACTTTCCGTTGTGAATCACACGGGATATGGCAACATCATGTTACTGTTTGATGAGGTTTATAAAAGTTTAAGGCACTGGCCACTCCGTAGTGTTGTGTCAGTTTCTAAATTGCTACATGATTAGCCCTATTAAAAGCCTTTTCAAAATCGATGAAGTTGAAGAACAGAGTCGGCTGTCATTCTATGCTCTGTTCAGTGAGGATGCGTACGAATGCATTTCAGTCTGTACATCATTTGTTTTTCCTGAATCCAGCTGTTTGCGAGTAGAGGTTTTGATCCAGAACATCTTTTATTCTCTCCAGGTTGATGCAGCTTATTATTTTGCTGGAGGGAAAACACGGGAACGCATCAGTTTTTGAAGGATTTCGCGCCTGATGAGACAACTTATACGGCGAGATCATTCAATAATTATAATAGTGATCACTTTTTGTGCTCCCTTTTGACACTTAACATTAATTACGATAATCGTAATTAAATAATTTGCTCAATTATTTAATATTCCCTAATATATTTTCTTCCTCTTCTCAAAAAAAACACGGACCTGTCAAGGAATTAACACCAACTAGTGATATTAACTTGGTTAGATCATTAATGAATTTAATCGATTGTCAAATATCAGAATTCAAGGCTGAGAATACTTTAACACAATTTGAAGATCATGTGTCTAGTGCAATCGTTGAAGTAAGTTCACCTTATATCCTTTTCTGGTTGCCTTGATTATAAATTTGCTGTTTCAAAATATGCAAATCGCTTATCAAAATAGATGTAGATAATATAATTGAGCACTTAATATTATAAAGTACAAATGGTTATACTTCTATAGTTCATATAATTATCAGTAGAAACACTGAGTGGTTCAAAAAGAAAGTGCACCCTTTCTATCCAGTTAGGTTTAACAACCCATTCAATAGTGCGCGATGCATTATTATTCGTTCTTTGAGTTCTGAATGGAACCTTGGGATTTAAAAGCATGTATTACTATTGATGTATTACTATTACTGTGCGTCGGTGGCACAGTGGTTAGGACTCTCGCCGACCATGCACATGGTCCGGGGTTCGAGCCCACGCCGGCGCACACCTGATATCTATGGTCGGCCTGCAAAATTTGGGCTACCGATATCCATGCTGAAAATTCCATACTTGTACCGAAAATACGATGTGGAATCAAGCTGTAATCAGAAAAAAAATAATGCAGTGAATTAAACTAAGTGAAAATGAATAAGAAAGGCGTAATATGACATGAAAATATGGCATGTATTACTACTTTACTTTGTTCTCTGCTCTTACTTTCAACTGGTCCTACTATAATTACAGAAGACAAGGGTCCGGCAGCAGATCGTTTATTGAGAAAATCAACACATATTTATAGATTTCTATGTACATTATTATTCGTTATTGTTAGCAGAGAAACAATGCCTTCTGATTGATTCTTCTTGGTGAAAGTTATTCTGTCATCTCTTTGCTGCCGTTTCTTAGACAACCCGTTGATATATCTGCTAGTCGTATCCGCCCACGCTAAGTCTTCTGTGATTGGTTGTTGAGTTCCTCAAGGCTAGGCTTTGTTCTTGTTTTCTCTCATTACCCATATTCGGAACATAAACATTGACATCGATTGTTGTCTACAATTTTGTCTTGTAGACAGCTCTCACCACACTACAACTGACTACTAGCTTTCACTTCCCTTTCAGTTAATCTCCATCTTCTCAATTCAGATGCTCGACTTGTTGATTCCCATTCACGTTCCACTCAACTATCTAGTGTATGATATCCCTTGAATCTGTCCAATCGATCCCCACTTCTTTATTCATATTTGTCAGGCAATATGTTGGTTCTTTGTCGTAATTCCTTGTTACTTAATCGTTCCGACCAGCCGTTCGATCTTCAGAAAATGTCTTGAAATATAATACCAGAAATATGTCTCATTCTTACTTCTAACTTTCTATTAGTGAGAAAGTAATGCAAATGGCTGGCTTATCAAAAAATTGCCCTACCAGAAATAAAGAAGTGCTCATATGTATGGTTTTGCACTTTATTAGTGCCCCTGTATGTAACAGTACAAACTAAACCCACTGAAATAAGTTATTTTGGCTATTATTATTATTACTATTAATAGAAATCATTGTTTTTCTGATTTTAACTTCACTGAATGACTGTCATTTTGTCTATTTTGGCAAGCAGATCCTCATCTCATTGAAACATTTCTTAACTATACATTATTTCAAGAGTGAGAATTGTTGAATTAACGGCAGGCCTCTTTTTTAACGAATTAGAGAACACATATCCCTGTGGCATATGTTTTCAATGAAACCTTCACAAGCAACCTCACTGAGATCAGGGTTATTTTCTAAGGGGAACTTCAGACTAATTCTAACCAGTTGAGTATATTAAAATCTCTGTTTCTTCTGTCTGTCATAGAATCAACCATATTTTCCAGATGAATTAAAAATCAAAAAGCCATAACTTGTACACAAGAAAGATCTTGGAATACTAATCAAATGATTTCAGTGTTGAGTTCACCTGCCACAGAGATGGAACTAGTTTTCTTTAAAAATGTGGCATATTGTGATTGAAATATTTTGAGTATCTCAAGGAATAAAGGCGGATTCTTCACCTTCAACAACATAATTCGCAAATTCGAAAGTGGATTCCATACAACACTTTAGTTTGAAAGTATAGATCATCATGAAGGCTGTTCTCTATCTGATATTTTATTTTTCTACTATTAATTGTTCTTTGTACCTAAGAAGAACTTTTGGAAAACAATAATGATATAATTTTTTTTAAGTATTCAGGTTTTCTCTATGTGGCGTGTTCTACTGATAACGTTTGTCAGTAGTATGTATATATAAAGAGGTGTTCATCGTCATAAAAGCATCAAATACCAGGGGGATAGATTTCATATCAGAAAAAGTGAATGATACAGCGTTGCAGAGATACATGGAAGATGTGGAAGGAACGTAAAAAACATAATTTGAAGGCCATAAGTAGTACAGAAGATCTGTGCAAATGGTGCGTTGAAATACCGATTTCAAAGCAAGCACCCTTCACCAAGTCTTTCGTCTTCTGCCTTTGCACTAACACAAGGAGTAAAACAACGATGAATAAATAGGTCAAAAATCTGAGATATTTTCTCATCTGTTCATAAGGTCTCGAATAAACAAGGAAGGCTGAAGACGATAAGATTTGAAATAAAGCAGAGTATAATCTGTCCATCGCAAACGTATTCACGTACATAGATGACGTAAAATAGAAATGTAAGATGGAATAATGGGAGTACAAATATTAGCTGGTTAGAGCGAAGCTTGTAGAATACCAACTGAGCTTTCTTGGAAGCATTTTGTCAGTTTTACATAAATCTTATATGATGAGTTGATAAAAAATTCAGGCGACACCATTGTTAGCTATCGTCTGTATTTTTTTCCCTTGAAATTTAAATACTGTGGAAATCAGGCATAGCTACAACCCAAGCATTGTGTCCTCAAGTGGCACTTTCGTCCTAAGTTTGAGTTCTTGATCAGAAATGAGGTCGTTTCTCACTGCCTCTATACAAACAAACTGATGGAGTTGCCATGGGATCACCAATATCCCCGGTTGTAGCAGATATATTCATAGATAGGTGGGAAAACATAGCGACTGAAACGTTCAGCCTCACCACAAGAGTATGGTAAGTGTATGTAGATGACACATTGATTATACTTAGAACACGAGATATAGGCAGATTTTTCGAAAACATCAACTCGAAAGTAGAGGCAATTCAATTCACTTATGAATTGGAAAGTCAGTAAGGGGAGCTTCCAATGTTAGATTGCAACGTAAAAAGGAAAGAAGATTGGAAATTAAACACTAGTGTTTACAGGTAACCCACACATTCAAACAGATATTTGAACTTCCGATCATCCCATCCTATGTCAGTAAAAATAGGTTTGTTGAAATGTTTAAGTGACAGGGCATAAAAACTAAGCAGTACCGAGGAAAATCTAAGACAGGAAGTGATACACATAAAAGAAGCCTTGAAACTTAATAATTATCCGGATAAATTAGCCAGGAAATATGTAAGGAAATGTAAAAATAAAATAAGTAATGGTAGTAGTGATAGTGATAATAATAATAATAATATTAATGACGATATGCATGTCAAATATGCGCAAGACAACACCAACAATAAGGAATCTAAATCAACAGGAGTAATTGCATACAAGGAAGGAACCTCGGAAACCTTACGCAGAATTCTTAACAAGGCAAGAAAAAAAGTGGTTGACATTTAAACCCACAAACTCAATTAGAAGCAAGCTTTGTCGGTTAAATCGTGGATCCTGTGGAGTTTATCTAATACCCTGCTGGAATGATTGTCAGGTCAAACTAGTAGAACAGGGGTAGTCAGACTAGCCGAACATAAAAACCTAGCAAAATCTAGATTGGCTGGCCCGAATAAGATAAGAAATCTAGAGAATAGTTCAGCCACAGCATTACATGCAGTCACACACAACCATACAATAAGATGGATGGGATAGGATGACAGTCTTAAAATCTAATATCACAGAGTGTAGGGAGAGATTGATAACAGAAGCTTTGTTTATCGAATCAACTGAAGAGAATACGTGTAATAGGAATGATTCAACACCTGTCCAGCCAGATTCCTGGAAAATTCTACTACCCCTACGACGACAAATAGGAGAGGAAAAAGAGAACTATAAAACTCAAGTTTCGAAGTCGTGCGACTATAATTAATGAGGTGATTATGAACAATAAATTTTGTTCGAAACATTATCATCCGGTAAATAATACTGTTTCACTGGCTGTGTGATACATCTAGTCAACAAACTAATATGGAATGACTTACTACCACAGGGCCCACGTTTTACACATATATTAATAGAACTTTACTAAATAAGTCCCAAGCATAGTTAGGTCTTCCTCAGACTTACTGAAATTCATCTCGGGAATACATATTACATCTTACAAACATGTTGAGACAACAGATGGTGGAATGAGAATATATTTTGTAAAAACAAAAGCACTGTTATATGTGTATTTACTACCGCACCCAGTATTTTAATGTAGTCAGCATACTTGAAGAAGCCTGTAATCTATATATCTCTATTATTACTATCTATTTCTTGTAGTGTATTTTCTTCTTTGCTTATGTCTGGTCAATCGGTGCAACTACAGATAAAGATGGTAGACAAAGATTTGATAAACTGTTACGTGAATTAATGAATGGTGGTATGATGGAAGAGACAAGACAACGTTTAGCACTGATTGAATTAGTACCACCACCAATGCAAGACTATGGACGTCCATTCCCTATTAAAAGAACAGTTTATGATTATAAATTAGTCATGGAAGTGAGTTGTGTATTTCTCTGATTAATTGATTTCTTTGTTTATATTCTGTTTCGAAAAAACAACAAGGAATTCACTGCACCTACCTTAAATGTCTCTTTAGACCGACTAGTAAATAAACAACTTCAAAGTGTCTTGATTTAAAGTTAACTGTTTGTCTATTGCGCTGATTATTCCTATTTGAGTTAGTCATTAGCTGGACTATTTTATTCTCCTTCCTGAAATGACCAGGATGTTTGTTCTTGTATGAAACTCGAATTCATCTCAAAACATGTTGTTCATCGTACTGATACGCTAAAATGGTAAAATAATAACAGCACTTAATGTTTGTCATTACTTTGTATCCTGATTTCTATCTATGATGAAAACTTAGAGGTACGAAAATATATTACAAGAGGCTTACAGTCAAGATTGTATAGGATTAGAAAACGGTTACAACACATGCAAAATTAATATTTGATAACTGGAGAGATAATTTTAAAGGCGAATAAAAAGTGATAACTATTTTCAACTTGATATGAATTACAAGAGGCTTAGAGACGCAGGGATAGAACGAATTACAAGTGTGAACAATCAAAATGAGCATGGAAACAAATTGAAATCAAAATTTTCAACTTGAAATGTAAGTTAGGAGGTGTGAATATAGACAGATTACAAGAAGCATAGAAACAAAAAATTACACAGGATTAGAATATAATTGTAAACAAATTGTTATTCTAAACGGATTACAAGTGTGATCAGGAAGAACATGGAGACAAACTTAAAATAACTGATTTTATAACTGAAAAAAATGGACTGAAATAAATGAAGACAAAGAGAGAAAATTACACACAGAGGACAAAACAAAAAACTGAAGGATAAGGGAACATACCAAGCTTGCTCTATGGTAGTTGTAAAGGCTGGACTAGTTTCTTTTGAACACATAGCTCCGGCTTTTCAATGCATATGGCGAGAGCTTCCGCAGTACAAAGAAGTCGGAAACACACTGTCTTTAGTAGATTTTTGTTCACTTTGTAAATGACTCTGAATGATGAGTCAGTTGAGATTCTGTGACGAGATGTTGAGTTATTGCGCTTCTGATCGATCCAGTGCCTCCACTTTGCAGCCATGCTGGATGATGTCACCTTTTATTCGCCTTTAAAATTATCTCTCCAGTTATCAACTGTTAATTTTGCATACGTTGTAACTGTTTTCTAATTTTATGCAATCTTGTCTCTAAGCCCTTTGTAATCTATATTCACACCTTCAAACTTTCATATCAAGTTGAAAATTATTATCTCCTTCGTTACTATGTGAAATTAAACAAATAATAATTGTATCCATGATAACTTAGAGGTCTCACTTGATTCTATGTTTAATGTATAATTTATGATGACTATTACTGGAATAACTTATTTTTCCTTAACGTTCCCCATGAGACATAGGGCTTCAAGCTAGAGGCTTGAAGTTTCAGTACCAGTGGTGTTTATTATTATGGGGCGGGGTTGCTAGCCTCACATCCAACCTTCCCTCTTTACCAATCTTAGTACTGGCTTGGCGAAGTAAAGGAGTGTGTCGGTCGGGAATCGAACGCCGAGCCACCTGAGTGGTTGGCGAGTATTCCACCACTGTGTCACCGATGCACTATTGGAATAACGAACTAGGAAATTATACTGTATCGTTGAAAAGTGTTTTAAGACATCTATGATCCCTGAGGAAGCTTGTTGTGACGTATGCATTAGCCTTAGTGGATGTCTGCATGTATTTTTTCGCGTTTTTGTTGTATCACTAGCTGGTGTATATGTGATAATCTCATCATCCCTCTAAATACTATCCAATTAATTAAGTAATAACGAGGAATCATAAAAATTTTTGGATTTAACACAATTTTAGACAAGCAGGATTATGTCGATATCGTAATTAAGCAGAGCGATACTGTCGTCTGAAGAAGAGTTTTTGAATTCCTTTGCGTTCCGAGTGGAACATAGGGCTTCAACCTTGACCTTTGAAGTTTCATTAGCAATAATGTCGCTTTTATGAGAAGAGTCCTCTAGCCTCGCGCTCGACCTTCCCTCTTTACCAGGCCTACTGTCGGCTAAGCAAGGTGTAGGAATGCATCAACTGGGTATTGAACGCCAGGCAACGTGGTGGTTGGTTGATATCCTATAACGAAACCATAGACCCACGAAAAAGGGATACCTATTCGAATATTCGACCAGTTAGACTGTGAGGTCAAGGTGGTATATAAATCTCTACATGTATTTCCCTGAAAGTTGGTATAGGCGGAAATTAAATGGATAAACTCAGCTGTCATATTTATGCATCCATACATAAAGTACTTATCACTAGGATCACCTTTCTGATCTACGGGAGAAAGTCGCACTTACGACTTAAAACAGAAACTTTAGTTTGACCTACTGCAAAAATACACTGATGAATCCATGCTAGACGATATCTAAAATCTAAGATTTCTTTATAATTATTTTTTCAACTTTCTAAGCACTTAACAGTGGAAACATCATAAACATAATACTATTTTTTATAAGTTGTGTTTATCATTTCAGTAAATTAATCAAATACATTTTATGTTTGATTTTTTACCTTTCCAATTCAGTTAAATAAACCTCGTGTTCAGGTAATTTACTATTCTGTCTATTAATTTACGTTTTTAATAATTTATTTCATAGTTATATATATATATATATATATATATATACATCTGTTCTACGTTCACAGCGGCATAGCGGCTGACTTCTAATGACTAGTATTAGCACTATCACCTCCATGGCTAAAACATGGTTCCAAGTTACAAATACTTATATTTCATTATTACCATTCATTCCCTGCATCCCAATTGGAACAATGCGGCTCGAACAGTGTATCTTTTTTCCATTCAGACTTCTGCTATCACTTTGAGCCAACTCAACAACTGCCTAACAGTTCTCATTTCTTCTTCTTATGATATACATGCCATCGACTAATGCTCAAACAGTCGGCATATGATTTCATTGGGTGGTCCCATGAGCATATGTCCAGTGCACCTCTATTTCATTCTGCATATTTTTGGGACATTAGGTTCGTTTCCTCTCACTGTACTTTTTTGGTTACGCTTTCTGGCCGGCAATCTGATTTTCAGTATTGCGCAAATGCAGCTGTTGATAAAAGCCTGTAGTCTCTTGGAAATGCTCCTGCTGACGTAACCACCAACTCGCTGAATCATATAGAAACACTGATTTTACACTAGTGTTGAATGCTAAATGCTGTAGATTGACACACTGATTTCACAGTAATGAATAACTGACTTGCTTTCTTCATCCTGGCTTTTGATGATTGTCCGAACAGTTTAAAAGTAATACAAATGACACTTTATTGAAGCTGTAAATAAAAGGAATTCATCTGCTAAACTCCTATGGAAGTAATTGAAATTGGCTCGGTTAATCCCTGTTGTCTGTTTACTCAAAAGTCCTCAGATGTATTCTAAATGTTTACTTACATTCTCATGGAAAAGCATAGTGAGAGTTCTTACTAAAATCTAAGTCAGACTACAGTAAATTAATGTACTCTGATGAACTAGACTTCATTATACTGCTTGAACGAAACAACCACAAAAAGTGAAACATAAAAATCTTGTGATTCTTTTCTCTATTCTTCAGTTTTACTTTACATAAGTTGTGTTTGCTTTTGTGGCGTGTACTACTGATAAGTTTTTTAAGTAGTATATAGAAAAAGATGTTCATCGGCGTTAAAAACATCAAATAGCAGGTAGATAGATTTGATGTCAGAGAAAGCAAATCATATAGCGTTGCTAAGGTACATGGGAGACGTGAAAAGGAACACAGAGAACCACAATATGAAGGCAATAAGTAGCACAACACAGAAGATGAATGCAAATGGTGCGTTGAAGATAAGGTTTCAAGCCCCCTAATTTACTAGAGAAAGCTTGGGTGAATGACAAAGATATGATCCCCAAAATGTTACATAGTAATTGTGTCTACAGGATAAAGTGTTCGAAATGTGAAGCTTGCTAAATAAGGGGGAGCGGTAGACAGGTGAAGGTCAGAGTGAATGAACATGGACTATGCATGAAACGTCCACCTAGAAATGAAGTAGAATTAAAAAGTCTAGAGAAAAGATTGGCTATAGAAATGCATGTGATAGACAGTGGACATAAGATTGATTTCGACAATGTCGAAATTCTTGGAAGAGGATTTCATTCACATAAAGAAAGGTTGACCTCTGAAGCCTTGCACATTTTATCCACATCGAATGCAGTAAGTAGGAATGAAGGGGTAAATTTATCACCTATATGGCCAACTCCACTAAAGCAAGACAGATGAAGAAAACAACAAACACTCTATGAGCCTCCATGACCTTTTAAAACATGTAGTATCATGTTTATTACATGGGAATTCCCGTATTTTCCATGTGACAAATAACATACACTCATACGGACAAATATGCATGTATATGACATTAGTCATTACAAATTTGTGGTGACTATTAATACTTTTCTATTGAAACAAATGTCTATCGACAAGCGACCTTCAAATAAACTGACTTCAATTTATGTAAAAATGTTTGACTCTATATTTTGATGGTCAATAAAATCCGAATAATTCTGCTGACTTACACAGTGAAGAGCTCAGAAAAATCTTGTTTTTGATTTTTTTCTTAAACACACTGGGATTAGAATTTAATTGGTGAATGGTGACTAGCAGTGAAATCTAGGATACGCATTTCGACCTATTTGGGACTCGTCATCTGGATGTGCCTGCATTCCCAACTGAGTGATGATGTTCCCACCGAGGCTCTCGTGGCCCAAGTGGTCTAGTGGATAACGCTTTAGTGTTTGAAACTATGGGCACTGGGTTCGAGATTCGGTGGTAACATCACAACTCACTAAGAAATGCAGGTACATCCAAGTGACGGGTCCCAAATAGGACTAAATTCGCATCCTGGATTCCACTGATAGTCACCATCCACCAATTAAATTCTAATTACTGGTCCAGACATCATCGAAGCATCTGCACAAGAAGTTGACATGTCAACCTGAGACCGAGCACTTCGGTCCAATCAATCTACAGGAACACCTAAAACTCAATTAAATACGCTGGGATTAATTTAAATAAATTATAATGAATCAATCTGACTCGGCGCACAAATTATTTCAGGAAGTTCGTTACCTCTACGGTCTGGAAACTTATAAGGTGTACATAATTTGGCTATATAGATATACCACTTTGAAATTAAACATTGCTTAACCAAGTCTTCCTATTCTACCGTTACAATTATGCTATAATATACTTTTAAAGCCATTTGAAGCAGTTATGACTCAATGAATAGTTAAAGTTTCATCAAAAGTCATTGGGAGAGCTAGTTTCACTAAACTTTACAAATCGATATAGGGTGTTAAATATCATGGTTTCCTAAACAATAACAGTATTCATAGACTTCTTAAGAGAAATTGAAAACTTGAAACTCAAATGAAGCGCTTAGAACAGCAAAATGAGGAGAATGAGAGTTGTTCCAAGTGTGGTACTATACAATGAATTTACGGTAAAAATGATAAAAGTACAAATCTCATACTGTGTAGTATTAAGTGTTTATCAGATTATTAAAGGTACTAAGAATGAAGCCTATCTGTAAACACATCAATAGTATGGGGTGTACACCGTTATTGTATATTGTGCTAGAGCTTCACAAAACTAAAAACCCTTTAGGACACTCTAGAAACAAACGCAAGATTTGATAAACACAACAAGTCAGGATTTTGGACATTTTAATAGCGGACCTGCTGTAGTAATCAACATTTCTTTAAAAAATGTACAATGGACTATGTTAATACTTTGTTAGTTTTGTGCTAATGAGACATGATGAGTTCCCACTAGCAAGAAAACTAGGTCCAAGACTCCCTGTCGATTGCCTCTGACCATCTAATACAAACAATTCACACTGCACCATGACGGTGAGCCACCTAGAATGTTGACCACAATGCAAACTTGACTGATAAAATTCAGTCTGCATCAAAGATAGAACATAAATCACTGACTAATATCTAACCAAAGATGTATAAATTCACTGGTGAAAGTTTCCCCTTCAAAAAGTCTTTAAAATATGTGATACACCCATGGATTAAGTGCACAGTGCATGCAACTATTTTTTACGAGTTGTTAGGTAAACCATAGTAAAGAAATACTCATCAGCAGGATAGAAACCTCACTATAAATCAACTGTCCATATTAAACTACCCCTTAAAACAACTAGATTATTTGACTGAAAACTCAAAGACTATAAAATGTTCCCAGAATCCTACAACTACAGGATGAATTCCCCTTCAGTCTACTTCACACGGACACTATAATCCCACAAATACACACGTGGAGTTAATGGAAATTAAATTGTCTAAATGAAAAATGTTTTTGTTTTTCGCATCAAACAGTCACTTCAAACCCTTTGTGAAATGAATTTTCAACATAGTTTCTTTTGGAAAACCAAACTAGTTATATCATAAGTTGTTACTTGCATAAAATTGTAAATTGTATCAAGAAGACAAGCATGCTGTACCTTACCTACGTATATATATATATATATATATATATATATATATGTATTCCGTAATGTTGAAATCTGAAGTGCTAACTATTGTTTTATAATCTATATTTGTTTTTCGTTAGGCCACTAACGGTGAAGAGGAAGTCGAAGATGAGGTATGTGTTCTGAACATTACAATTAACTGAAAAAATACATAATATTAATACAAAATTCAATTGAATAGTGTTATTCACTCGCCATATCCTTTTAGTTTGTTTGTACCTAGCTGAGCTCTTTAGATATTTTGAGGTATGTATGCTGCAAGTTTAATACAATTGATAAATATTCACTTCAGCTATCTGTCTGATTTTCCCAGCTTTACAGACAAGTGTACTTTTGATCACAAACAGCGTCTCATGAATTGTCAGTTTATTAGTTGTAAGTATCATAAGTTCAATAATATTTATCAACAAACCATCCAAAGTAAACTCTACTACACTGAATGGATTCAAGTTCTCTACACCTTTTGTTACGTTGTTTAATCGGCACCTTGTGTTTCTCATATATAATCGGTTTACCTTTAGTGAATCAACTACAATCCGTTAACACTTATCACTTTTCAAGAGTTGCTTTGTGGGAATTTGACCACGGATTGATATCAGTTAGAGAACTATTGGAAACCAGGGAATACTGAACAGCTGCTTCATCAGCCTAGTTTGGGACTGATCGACAGTACGCACCCACTGGGTTCCGAACCACAGACTTTCTTGTTACAAGGCAATCTCGTAGACCATTCAGACACTCGGACCCGGCTAAATGACTCACTCATGAATTCTAATTTCTACTGATTCGTGATTTGAGTGCGACCACCAACCAATGTTATGGGAGAGTATTTCGCGTCGATTCCGACTGGATGGATCCCACTGGTCTTCGCTTCTCACTAAAACTCCAGGATACTCCGTCCTGTAGTCAGTCACTAGGGAGCACCAAATTAATTTTCAAGAGTTCGCTTGTAGTGATTTGATTTATTTTTCAATTTTGACCACGGATTGATATCAATTAGAGAAAGGTCACGGATTCGAAACCCAATGAGTTTGCACTGTGATGAGTCCCGAAATAGGACAAAACAGCTGTACAGTACTCCCTGATCCTCAATGATTCTCTAACTGATATCAATCCATGGTCAAACTTGAAAACTTATTGTAATTGTTTAAATCATATTTGACTTCTTTAGAAATTTTATCTTCCTACTATTCACTACTGCACTGAAAGTTGAAGAGAACAATGTATATATGAAACCACATTCACATGAATCAACAATATTTTATGGATTAAGAAAGTGTAATACAAACAACAAGCATTTACACATAAGTAACTCACTTTTTTCAACCCAAGTTGTCTGATAAAGCTAATTCAAAAGCCTAGAAATTCTAATTAGGCAGAATGCTGTCAAATCTCTCGGTACAGTGTTTCTTATTCACATCAAACAAGTCACTGTAACGTCTGTCTTTAGACAATCATTCCTTCAATGACGTGATGCTATACTAACTGTAATTTTCAATGTACATTGTTGATTCAGGTCCAGTTATGTCCTTTTGGTATTCAGGCTTATACCACATAACAAAAGTTTGTTGCTATCTCTTATCTTACTAAGAATCTTTCTGTCTATCTGGTTTCAACATAGAACTTTGCATCGGTGTGTAGCAGCTCGAGTCACCACACTTCACTTAACACACAAAGCAAAAGAAGAAGAAAAAAAAGGAACGCAAAATAGAGGCAGTATGCACAGATATGAGGCAAAAAGAATAGTAATATCAAAGAAAAATAAAGTTTTATTGGAAATTATAAGTCACAAGGAGTGGATGCATCTGTGCCAGCCATTGAGAACGATTTTCAGCCATATCACCGATTGTCTGCAACCATTGGTGTTTACCGTCCCAACCAGGAAGTCTACAACTTCCTACGTGACTGACTTAAGCTAACTGTTGTGGATTTCACTGACTGATGAGGCCATGTTTTGGTTTGACCACCACTGGCTCTTTTCCAACCTGACCCTATGTCAGCTAACATTGCCCGTCGGACAAAGCGGTGGCTAGGCAGGCACGCGTAACATATGTCCTAACCATCTCAATTGATGTAACTTCACAGCCTTGTCTATTGATTTCTCCTCTTTACATAGCACTCGACGCCTAACCTCACTATTCCTCACTTTGTTATACAAGATAACATGGGAAACGGAACTCAGGCACCTATGGTCAACGACAGCTAGTCTTTTCAAATCTTTCACTCTCAATGGCCAGGTGTCACAGGTATAAAGGAGGATGGAGCGGACTGTTGAGCAGTACATACGTCCTTTAGTCGTTAGCCGGATATCACGCCTACTCAGCCAGAGACAGCGTAAACTGGAATATGCGAAACTAGCTGAGATTTCGTCAGCGATCAACCCGCTGTCGTTGGGTGAAGTGGTCAACGTGCTCTACCACTTCACTCCGTATGTCTAAGCTAGGAGTCAGTGTAGTTCAGTCAGCCTTTTAACCCAGAAGGACTATATCATCTGCATATTCTTAGTCAACGAGATTATTCCCTGGTAACAAGTCAGTTCCTGAGTCTCTGAAGTGAGTTAGGGTTGAGTCCATTAGTACATCTACGATGACATTGAAAAGAAATAGGAATTATTAAGAATATCATTCACTATGTGAGTCCTGAAGACCTTAATTATATTATGTGGCATAGTGGTTGGGACTCTCGCTGACCATGCACATGGTCCGAGGTTCGGCTCCCTCCCGACGCACACCTGATATCTATGGTCGGCCTGCGAAATTTGGGCTACCGTTATCCATGCTGAAAATTCCATACTTGTACCAAAAATAGTGTGGAATCAATCTGTAATCAAAAAATTAAAAAATAAAATAAAAAATAAATAAATAAAATGTGCTTAAGATAAAACTCTTCACAACCTTCGTCTAGGAATTCTCTGTCTCACACTCATGTTTGTCTAATGTCCAATACGGTTGTCTTCCTTCTTGTCAAAACCAAAATATTTACACCATACGGAAATGAGAGAATTATCAAAACATTATACCAATACAAATAAAAACCAAATTCTCAATTAAATATATTAAAATTTCAATAGTAGGTAGATCAACTCGTAAAACATAACTAATCCTTACAAACCAAACTATAGAAAGTAAGTAGAAAGTTTATATGAAAAATTACCAGAATAAACATTCAGATAAAAATTTCAAATAACTTTAAAGGCTATCCTGCAACTATACGTATGGTAGTTACCAGACGTCTCACTGATGGTTACACTGCTATACAAGAAGCATATCCTCTCATATACGAAGTATGTAGCTAGTTAGATGTCAATATTTATCGCGAGGTACTTGTTTTTATTCGTTAGAACAAAATAGAAAATTTATGTAAGCAACGGCTGCAACCCTCAGAACGACCTTCGTAATCACCAAAAAAGTTCATTAAAGTTTATATATACTTATACTAAAAGCCATCATTCCTGCTTGACTACCATCTAATTTATCTTATGCAATATAATCTAATTCCTTGTACACAGGTGCGTCGGTGGTATAGCGGTTAGGACGCTCGCCGACCATGCACATGGTCCGTGGTTCGATCCCCGGCCGGTGCACTCCTTTACCTCACTGAGCCAGAAGTAATGCTGGTAAAGAGGAAAAGTTGGGCATGAGGCTAGCAACCCCATCCTGTAAAATTAAAAATGAACACTGCTACAGAAACTTCAAGCCACTAGCTTGGGGCCCTATGTTCAACTGGGAACGTGAAGGAAAAATTATTATTATTATTTTGTACACAAATGAATAGAGAAAAAGTGAATATTTTGCCAACCTGAAGATAAAATGACAGTAAGGTATTCCTCATCTTTTTTTTACTTTTTGAAAGATTCCAGTAAGATGGGAGTTATGGACTGAAACTGTACGTTTAGCTCCACCGATACCAAAAGATGCCACCTTCAATGAAATCATTATACCGACAACAGAAACTGTACGATGTAATCATCTACTTAACTTGTTCATTCTAAATAGTAAACCATCATTATTCCTTGGTCCAACTGGTACTGGAAAATCATGTTATATCATGGTTAGTGTTAAATATTTTCATTTATCTATTTTGTCTTCATAATTTCTTTAACTTAATTAATTTTTTTAAATGGTAATTTTGACATAAAGTAATTAGTTCATTCAGATATAGGTTAGTTTGATCTGTTCAACAGTACAGATTTTTCCCAAACTAAACTAAGCAGTAATTGACTATAAGACACTGGAATCAAGACACGTTTCGAAAATTATTTATGCATAATATCCTAGTAAAATAATTGTGCAAAAAACTTCTAAGAGAAAAACTCAACTGTATATCCATCAAGTTACTAGAAATCCCGGTAAAAAGGTGGATTATTTCCTGATGCATCAAATCGCTTTACAAATAGCCAGCAGGCTTCTATGGATGCTTCCAAATGAACTTGCTTGACAAAAACAAATTCCTCTTTTTTGACTTTCCCCATTTGTATTGTCATCACTTTCTACTCATTCTTATTGCATGATATTTTCTCTTCGTACAATATCTTTAAGTGAAATATTAATTGACAGTTTATCCTGTGATACAATGCTCTCTGAGATGAAACACTAACCATTCCATCATGATATACATATCCCCTTTGTCTCCTAGAAGAAATCCACGATATCTAAATGAAAGCCAATTGTAAGTTGTTCAGAAGTACATTTTGAGACCCAAGCACATCATAACTAGAGAAAAGTTATCTCATGTATTGGAACACGTTGCCATTCACAATCATGCCTTTCCTCAAGTTTATTAGGAACTTGAGAATCAGAAGCTTGTAAATATTTGAAATCCCGGCCGATAACTGCTACCTTGTCGTGGTGGTCGGGCTTGAATACCGTAATGACCCAACATGCTAAACTAACTGGGACTCTGTCCCTGCAGGTCGTACTATGTCAGGAAGGTTGTTTGGGTAGTGGTTAAACTAAAAGCAATTACCATGGGGTACATGAGCTCCAGTATCCAATTGGATCAAATGGCCTATGAACCCATATGGGTCACCAGAAACCATGGGAATGCAGCTCCTGACGCTGCTCCGCTACCTTGCTGATTAGACTTCAAGTCAAAGGCTCTGGGGGTGGTCCCTTAATAAAACCACCCGCTTCGAACTTGGCGCCCGGGCAGTATCTCAGCCCTCACACAATGAATTGAATGAAGCAACAAACAATCAATGAAACTTATCGCGTGCTATTACACGTGTTGCAATTTCCTTCTTTCTTCCCTTCCCGATGATAGTTAACGAATACTGTTTGAACTTGTCAAGCATGATGGCGTTCTTTATCCATTTTCTACTTATATATGTATATTTTTCTCTTTCTTCTTTTCGTTTGATCTATGTTTTTTTATTATTATTGTGTGGCGCATCCTTCTTGGTGCCATATTGTACCAAATTTTTATGCGTTTAAATAAATACATATTTGAAATCCACACAAGAGTAGATAATACCATTAGTGGTTATATCTTAATCGTTTAAAACAAACCGAACGAGAGAAAATATATGCAATAGAGAGATGGAAGTTTTCGGTAACCCAAGTTTTAAGCAGGCCACCGTAATGACTTACTTATCAACTTACAGGTAAAGAATTACTAAACTCTACTTTACTAATCTCATCAATAATTATTGCAATCAAATAAATGAAAAGCCTCCTGTTCATTTGTCGAATGATGATATCTTGTGTGTCACTGATTATCTGTGCAAAAATTCTTTCTCAAGGATGTATCAGCCTAATATGATCATGAGAGTGGATAAGAGATGACTTCCATGAAACTATCGCATATCCAAACTAACATATTAGAACACAAAATACATTATCTAGTGTTGGTTTGAAGGAATTTGACTGATTACAAGATTAGTCGCGAGCTAACCACAGGGGCTACCGCACAGCTGTCTTTCCCTAGTCTGAAACTCTTCAACAGTACGCACCTACTGGAGTTCTAACCCGAAACCTTCCGATTACAAGATAAACTTGTAGACTGTGCAACCATTCGGACCAGATTCAACGGTCAATGGATTCTAAATTCTACCAATTCGCCTTAAATAGCGCAACCGCTAGCCAATATAATAAGCCTGTGATGGTTGACTTAATTCAGTAAATTGCGCTTACTGACCAATTCAAAACGATACAAATAAAATAAATGGGGCAAACATTAGAGTCTAACCTCAAATGAATCCTTTTAATTTCAATTTATTTATATAACAACATCATTCCACTATGATAACTGTACTTAGAGTTAATTGTCTTATTTGACTGTCTCTTTTCTTCTCCACAGGACTTTCTTATGAATAGAGTGGAAAAAGATATCTATAAACCGCATACGTTAAATTTCTCTGCACAGACCAGTGCAAATCAAACACAGAATATTATTCTATCAAAATTAGATCGAAGACGTAAAGGTGTATTTGGACCACCAATGGGTAAGAAGATTGTTGTATTTGTTGACGATCTAAATATGCCTGTAAGAGAAATATATGGTGCTCAACCGCCGATTGAATTATTACGTCAATGGTTAGATCATTGGAATTGGTATGTTAAGCACATTTTTATTTCAACAAATTATCTTTATACTTTTAAATAATTATCTGTTTAATAGTGCTTTCATTTTGTGATTTTAGTTCAAAATTTTTCTAAAATGTATGAAAGATGTTGATGTTAGACTAATAACCCAAATGGGTTAATAGAAACTGGCCAATGTATATACCCAAAAATCCACTACATATTTGACTACTCATTATTTTAATAGCAGACTCGAACCTGTTTCATTTTCTCTTGTCCTAGCAACTGGCTGATTATATTGATTTGTATAAAGTAAGACCCATCATATGAAACATAAATTAGCAAATGGAACTTTGGATCATCAGACTAGACACTTAACTTTGGGTCAGTGGATTTCAGACATTCAAAGTAAATTTAATTATTTAAAACTTGAATAAAGAATTAGTATCATCAGCTATCATATAATTGATATTACCAAGGTGTGTACTTCAGTACTTGATTGTCACGACAATATATGTATATGTATATCTGCAATATTAGTTTATTACAGATGTATGGTTGATAGAAGTTAACTGGTAGATTGTGACTAGCAGTGGAATCCAGGATACGCATTTCGTCCTATTTGGGACTCGTCATCTGAATGTACCTGAATTCCACACTGAGTGATGATGTTCCCACCAAGGCTCCGTGGCTCAAGTGGTCTAGTGGATAACGCTTTAGCGTTTGAAACTATGGGCACTGGATTCGAGCCTTAGTGGGAACATCATCACTCACTGGGGAATGTGGGTACATCTAGCTAACGAGTCCCAAATAGGACTAAATGCAGATCCTGGATTCCACTGCTAGTCACCACTCACCAATTAACTTCTAATTATACGCCCAGACATCGTCGAAGCATCAGCACAAGAAGCTAACACATCAATCCGAAACCAAACACTTCGGTCCAGTCAATCGACGCGAAACTCCAAAATTGAATGTACGGTTAATAGTTTAGACATTTTCACAAGTGATAATATATATAATCAAAGATATTAAAACAATAAAAAAAAATACAATCCAAGTAGAACTTCCTGAATCTAGACTGCTGAAAAGATTATCTGTTTCTCTTAGGTAGACATATTTTGAAGAAATCGCTTATTGTTATAAAGACATTGTTTCACTTATCAATACATATATGTAGTAGACCCAAAGACAGTTCTGCACTGCAACAAGCATACATAAATTCAAATACTATAATATGAACGTGACTTGAACCGGTTAGTATGAAATAAAACTTAAACGAAAAAACCAAGGCGACACTATCCAAACTCAGACACATAATGCACTGTTTTCTGTGGCTGCCGAAGTATGCCAATAATTTCATTTTTGTTACTTCTATGCAATTTTCAAATATATAATTCATTTTAAAATGCAGTTACAGAATTATATTACACAAATCGCAAACAAAAATATCTAAGGTTGTTATCGATTTTGAAAATTATGTCAATGTTCAATTGACTATGGTGCTAAATATAACCTTGATTGTATGGAGGATTTCATCATGCGCTGACATCAGTTAGAGAACCATTGGAAAACCCCGGAGTACTGGACAGCTGTTTCGTCCTCGTTTGGGACTCTTTGTCAGTACGCACCCACCGGGATTCGAACCCAGGACCTTCTGGTTACAAGGCCAGTGAGCTTGTATACCATTGAGCCACTGTGACCCGATCCAATGGTCCTTGAATTCTAACCTCTGCCAATTTATTACTTAGTGCGACCACTTAGCAATGCCTCCTTCGATGAGTTACTGCCTCATCTTCGACCTGCTGGTCACGGCTTCCCACTAGAACCCCAGGTTAACTGAGCTAAATAATCCGTAGTGATTCAGTACTAAATGACACTGGATTATAGGAACCTGTCAGTTAGAGTAATAGCTATACGACACATCTGTCCTACAGATTTCAGTCAATAATTGGGATGTTGAACTACAACTAATTTCATCTAGTTTTCAGCAGGAATTACCATTCAAATAAAGCCGACAATCCCTTATTTTCAAATTATACATCTCAGTTTCACCCTATAGAATGAAACCAACTATATGCCGAACAACGAAATGTACTATGGCTCTTTGTCTCACAATTCGATGAAACCAACTATAATTGATTTTCCATACTATAAAATCAGATGGTTTTCCTATTTTCTCTTTTTATAATTTTTACCAAAATTCCCTTTTCACTCATCAGTTCCAACTTTAATTTAATTAAGGTATGATCTAAAGACTAACGAAACTATTCGACTGGTTGATTTAATTTTCATTGGTTCTATGGGTCCACCAGGTGGTGGTAGAAATGTTATTACGCCAAGATTTCTACGTCATTTAAATATTGTAACTATAAATGAATTTGATGATGATACAATGAAGACAATATTTACTCGGATCATGGAGTGGCATATCACTGTTAAGTAAGCTGTGTATTTATTGTTTTAAAATTTCATTTAGGAACTGGTATAAGTGTAATATTAAAACTAAGCATACATTGACCGTTTCGTACTTTATCAGAAACATGTTGGATACAATAGATCTTTTTGATATTTAGTAAAAGTCGTTATTGGTTTTAACTACACCTTTACTTAGCCATAGTGGGATATGTTCTCGAGCACGAAAAGTCAAGTTCCTAGAGCAACGGCCGATATAACTCACCCTACATGCGCAGTTGAATTGGTAGATACAATTTGAAGTGGCTAGTCGAGGTAGCACCATCGATCGTGTAGAGAATAAGATGTGTAGTTCGCCAGCATTAAAAGTTCCTTGAACTGATTTTCCTAATTTCTTTGCAATTATCTCGCTTGGTATATCACTCATGAATTGTAGTCGTATATAAAGAGGCTTCTTTTTTGCAGATAGTGAGTAGTCCTCTTCCGCTTTCTTCGTCATGTGTTTCTTGATAAATTTGTCGGGATAGCCATTTTCGATCAAAGTATCATTTACAATGCTTAATTCATCTTCAATTACTTCTTCTAAGCATATAGCTCTAACTCTGTGGCTGAGGATCTTCACTAAATTTCTTTTGTACTTGATAGGAACGAAGCTGTGAAAATGTGTATATTGTCCTGTCCAAGTGCTTTTTCTATGCGAATTTCTTTTTATTCTACCATCTGGTTTTCTTGTAAGTAGGATATCTAGGAAGGTAATTCTGTTTTGGGATTCTTCTTCGCATGTGAATTTCATAGCTGAACGTACTTCATTGAATTCAGTAATCATTGTAATCCTATCAGAACCATTATCACAAAGAATGAAGGCAATAAAATAAGAGCTTATTGATAAGGTTTTTCAGAGGTCCATTTTCTAGCTTACTTAGAAAGAAATCAGCCAGAATGGGACCCAATGGGGTGCGCATCGCCAACCCATCCACTTGCCTGTAAAGCTTGCATTTTTAATCAGTTAAAAGTCGTTATGTTGATATTAGATGGTTGGAGGCAATCGGCCACAGGAAGCCTTCGACCTTGGCACTCACCAGTCATCAAGGCGCATCTGGAACTCATGTCCCTTCTGAGATTCGAACCCGCCTCACCCAGGGCTGCCTGCAGTCAGAGACGTTACCACTGAGCTATTCGAGCTCTCGATTGACCTCCTGTAGGACTGTATTGGATACTTTGATTGGACACCATCTAATACTATCTAATCAATGTGCACCGCGATGGCGAGGCACCTAGAACGGTAGTCAGATTGCAAACTGGAATTCAGTTTCCACCAAAGAAAGGACTAGACACACTACACTAGTTACTAACTAATGTCTAATCAAAAGTCGTTATGTTCTATCCTTGTTTCCTCTAACTTTGTTAAGTGAGAATAGGTTTCAGGAGGCCAGAAATCATCACAATCAGATCTGGGATTATTGAGTATTGCACCAAAAGTTATGCACTGCAAATCTGTGCACTTTTCAAGGAAGCTAATCTTACATTCAGTTTGAATAAGTTCAGTGTTGGTGTAACTATAGTTTATCTCATCTTTAAGTTCAATACTGCACTGATTAAAAATCGAAATCACTTACTGTGTTGATGATACTTATATATATATATATATATATATATATATATATATATATATATATATATATATATATATATATATATATATATATATATATATATATATATATATATATATTGTATGCAACGAATAATCTTGACAGATCTCACTGAAACTACCTGTCTTGACGGGCTTTATGTTTAGTAAGTGTTACAGTCTTGTCCACCAGATACTTAAAATAAAAGCACTGCTGAAAATATCCTAATGAGCATAATTAAATTCTGTTTTTATTTAGAAAAATATATGCATAGATGAACAAACAACATGAAGCAACTTTTAATGGCTTATTCAAACAGGCATTTTTGGGTGGAAGTAATTATTTGCTTAACAGAGTAAACAAAAAACTCGCCCATTTGAAATCACGGTCATTCAGCATGTAAACCACATGTTGCTAGCCTATTGAAATACTACTTCACTCCTAATTTGATGTCTTTTGAATAAATTATCAACATGGCCGTTAATATCAGTCTTCAAAATACGCAGGATTATGAGGGAACAAGTATTTGCATACAATTATTCTAATGTACTTGATGAACAGCTCAGTAACATGTCGAATACCTTTAGCAGCCCATTCGAAATGCTTTTCGAATTACTTTTACCGGCTTCTGATTATCATCAATAAAGATTCTAACATTATTGTATAGCGATCAGAATTATCTCACTTGTTATCAGCGTGGTAACTAAAAGACAATAAAATGAAAGAGAAAAGTGAAAATAAAATAATGAAAGACAGTAAAGTTTTATATGGACGAGAAAGAAATTTTAAAATATATATAAATAAGGTCTTACAATAAAAATGAAGGCAAATCATTAATACCAATGAGATGCTCAATGGCGACTGGCCTTATTCAGGTAGGTAGTTAACTGGGTTCCAGTGGGAAGTCGTGACCAGTAGGGTGCAGCGGGTCAGGTGTGAGGACAAATACTCGCCGAAGACATTGGCCAGCGGTTGTGCTATATCGTGAATTGGCAGAAGTTAGAATTCAAGGACCATTGGATCGGGTCCCAGTGGCTTAATGGTATACGAGCTCGCTGGTCCTGGGTTCGAATCCCGGTGGGTGCGTACTGCTGAAGAGTCCCAAACGAGGACGAAACAGCTGTCCAGTACTCCCAGGTTTTCCAATGGTTCTCTAACTAATGTTAGCTCATTATGAAAACGAATACGTTTGCACTTCTGAAATGAATTCTCCCTACTCTTCCCTACATTGCTCAAAATAACAATGACTGAATTCATGTACTAGTGCTCTGTCTTGTTTTGTTCATCCTTAGATTTCTTCCGCGGCCTTAATTACTGCCATGAGTATATCAATCTCTATAAATATTTTATTTTCCTTTTCTATAGAGGTTTTGGTCCAGATTTCAAAAAAATGCCTTCACAAATAGTCAATGCTACACTTGAAATCTATAAAGGTGCTTTGCAAAATCTTCTGCCAACACCAACAAAATCACACTACCTTTTCAATTTACGTGATTTTAGTCGTGTTATTCAAGGTGTTCTGCTGTCAGTCCCAGAATCAGCTGAAACACTTGGTTCTATGAAACGCTTATGGGTACATGAAGTATTTCGTGTTTATTATGACCGTCTAGTTGATGATGCTGATCGTGATTGGTTTTTCACATTTATACGACAATGTGCAAGAACGCATTTAGAAGTTGAATTTAATACGTTATTTCAACATTTAGCTCATGGTGCAACAGAGGTAAGAACTGCGTGCCTATTAATTTGTCAGGAATTAATAAAGCTTCAGGTTTTTTTTTAATTAATAAAATGCATACAGTGGAATCTGGTAAATGTCTTCTCCACTTAGATTTTCATACAAAACTAAGTTTTATAACTTGTTACTAATAGATTAGTCAGCTGACTGGTTGACCATCTGTAGAAATAGATACTGACGCAAAAGTACGTTTTTGTGATGAAGGATGAAAACTTTTAGTTTATCATTCATTAAAGATAGACATTCCTACACCTGGCAACAGATTTTATACAATCGTATGATGTACATCCTTTCCCGTAGTCAGCTTAGTTTTGTGTACACCAGTTGTGAATCATGTAATGACATAAACAGTTAATGTGTGTAGCCGGTAACTTCTGTAATCCCTCCTTAAAATGTGTAGTAACAGTATTAGTCATAGTAGCATCGTTCCTCGTTATAGAAAAGTAGCGTACTTAAGTTAACAGATCCTTGTGTATGGGCAGCTTTCGTTTCTATGACACCTTTTTTGTTCATCATGTTATACTTCGAAACAATACATCTGAAGGTGAAGTTTAAAAGTGGATTTAAATAATGACAAAGCATTGCTCACTTCTGCTTTTGACTCTGTACCTGGATGTCTCTTGCTAAATAAGCTCTCCATGACACAAACTGAGTCCTGGGTCACCAACTGGTTACATTCCTACTTCTCAAACAGAATGCAGTACACTGTATACAAAGGTAAATCCTCCTGTGGTGTGCTCACTGAAGTTGGTGTTCCCCAAGGTGCTGTACTCTCCCCATTTCTTTTTTCTTTCTTTCTACATGACTTACCATCTTCAAATGACATTAATTTTGTTAAATATGCTAATGATCTGACTGTATCTTTGCCTGTCAAGTGTATAAGTGACTGCTCAAAATTAAATGGCTTTTTATTAGAAATCTATCAGTGGTCCAAGGAAAATGGTCTTACCTTAAACCTCTCCGAATGCCAAACAGTCAATTTCACCTTTAGGCATAAATCTGACTGAAACAAACTGGTTAGAACTCACGAGGTGTGCAACATAGATGGCACTGAAACAGAAACCAAGTCGGAAATGTTTTTTGATTACAGCTTGATTCCACACTGTATTTTTGGTACAAGTATGGGATTTTCAGCATGGATATCGGTAGCCCAAATTTTGCAGGCCGACCATTGATATCAGGTGTGCGTCGGCAGGGGATCGAACCTCGGACTATGTGTATGGTTGGCGAGAGTCCTAACCACTGTACCTAGGCGTCATTCTATCTGCTGATCTTTTCTGATCGTCTCATATCTTGATGATTTTTAAGAAAATATTCCGTCTTACCTTCTACATCAAGAAGTTAAGACATTCTGGAATAACCCAACCTTTACTCTTACGATTCCATAACGCTTGCATCCTGCCTATTATTCTCTATTGTTCCCCCTTAGTTGGACTATACCTTATTACGCAGAGTGTTAAAGGTTGTCAGCAGGGTAAGCAATGTGCCATTAAACCAGCTTGTTAATATTCTGGTTGACAGGCACATGGACTCATGTTAAAAATGGGCTAAATCTATTTTATCTAACTCACACCACCCTCTTCATTCACAACTCTCCCCTTGTATTTCATCAGGCAGGACCAGAGGCCTATATAGGAAACTATATGCTCGCACTAGCAAATACAAAAACTCAACCATACCCTACTTAGCTCGTATTCTGTGCGATAAAGAAAGCATTAGGCGTGATACATATAATTTATTAAATAGTCAGTAGGACAACTGGATCTCGTCTTTCCAACTCATATCATTTTTAGGTAAAACGTTTTCTTTCTTTGTTTTCCTTTTCTCTTTTTTTCTGTTATGTGCTGTTTTGTTTCTCTCTTCCTTACAAATTCTATTTAAAACATTCATCTTGGTACTTTCACACTCTGTATATCTCGACCTTTTTGTTACCGCTTGCGCCAGTAAATATGCTACCATCTACTTTTCTAACACCTTAAAACACTCTGCTCAATTTCGGCTTTGCTACCGGCATGCCAATATGTCGTTGTCAAATCTAACTGAGATTACCCTTAATCTATATAGAATTTTCTTTATTGTTAATGTAATAACTGGATGCAATACTGTAGTAAAAATACTGAGAATTTCATTCTGTATCGCAAGTATTGTTTTGGAATAAGGCCAATTATTATTATTGTTAAGTATATTTCACATAATAACATGACGGATGATAAAAGTTATAAATAAAACTAAAAAGTATGATATCTGTAATCTTATGATCAACATCACATGATTTGTTAAACCACTTGTGAGAAATTGCAAGAGGTGATCTTTAGTCAGTAATCTTTATGATACGATGTCTAGTCTTTTTTTTAAATTTCGCATGCACTGTAGGTGATTTTGTCTTCTGAAGGAGATAGATTTAACACAAATTTTATTTACCTTGCTCGACACAATTTTACGAACTCTATAATTCGTTCTTTCCCTCTTGTTTGAAGGCCTACAGTAAGCCTCAACACTTCACTTGATGGTTTTTTCAAGGACAATCCGAAAGTATACTGTTACGGTCTAAAATAACGTGGATCAGTTTTCTGAATTAATTCTTCTTTTGTGTAACTGCTATGACATAAATTCAGACTTTACGGTGTATAACTTTTGCTTAAGTCTTTTTTGCAAATCACTGTATAAGTTCCATTTTTTAAAATCCAATCTTCTCATAACTGCGGGAAGTTTAAAATTATTGTTTTTGAAGTTGTTCCAAAATTTTGATTTATTTTTTTTGGCCTACTTATCTTTACTAATCAAGGTCACCGAGGATCACCTTCGATCGCTTATGTTCTGTGATTTTGCTGATCCTAAAGGAAAACGCAATTATGCAGAAGTACGTGATGTAGAACAATTGCGTAAAGTAACTGAAGCCTACTTAGAAGAATATGATCAACTAAGCAAGAAGCCAATGAATTTAGTACTATTTCGTTTTGCTATTGAACATGTATGTCGTATAGCGCGTATACTGAAACAGCCAAGATCTCATGCCCTACTTGTTGGTATTGGTGGTTCAGGACGTCAATCACTTACACGATTGGCTGCACACATGTCAGATTTCGATTTATTCCAGGTATGTTTCTGCATTAACCAACACGTATCTATGTTAATAAATTTATAGACATTTGTTTGGTTTTTTTTGTCGAATACTGCATTTTTGAAATTTCATTAAAACATTCAGTCTGAAAAATCACCTAAATTATCAAAAAATATAGTTTATTAATCTAACTGTTTAACTGACTATCATATATCGTAATCAGAAGTTACAATATATTTTCACCCCTGAAATAAGCTACCTATTGCCGATAATTCTAGGGAGTTACATGAAAACATCTTTGAAACTTGTGGATTTTAAAGCAAAGCAAAAGTTTTAGGCAAAATGTGTCAACGTCTTCAACTAGTCTTATGCCAACTGAATGATTAGTAACAATCTAACGACATAAGACAAGGGTCAGTCAACAGATCGTTAATTGAGGAAATCAACAGATATTTATAGATTTTTATGTACATTATTATGGGTTATAGTTAACATGTGGTGAGAGCAGGATGCTAGCCAATTGGTAGACATTAATCTACGCCAATGTCTAGGTCACTAATATGGGCCGTGAGAAAATATGAGCAAGGCTGATTCAACAACCAATCACAGCAAACTTAACGTGGGCAAATATGATTCGCAGATAGATGGTTCCACTTTTCGATGGTTACCCGAAACAACCAATCAGAAGCCTGCGTTTGTCTGCTTAACTTCTGAGAAACAATCACTCAGAAGACTGCGTTTGTCTACTTGAATAAGCTATAATAATGTATGTGAAATATATATAAATACGTGTTGATTTCCGTAATAAAAGGATCTGTGGCCAGCCCTTGTCTTCTGTGGTTACAAACGGAGAAACAGCGTTTTCTGGTTGGTTGTTTTCCTGCTGAAGGTTATTCCGTCATCTCTTTGTTGCCGCTTCTTAGACAGTCCGGTGATATATCTACGAATCGTATTCGCCCACACTAAGTCTCCTGTGATTTGTTGTTGAGTTCCTCAAGGTTAGGCTGTCAGTGTAGTTGAAGATTGAACGATCAATTCATGGTTGTTTGCTCAGACCCAACTCCTCCATATTTTTCGCGGGAGTCATCACCCTAGCAGTCATCGTCTCATCGTTCGCTGTTCCATGGAAGACAGAAAACTATCAGAAGTATTATCGTGATTTATTGTTATAACATTTATTCTTAGACATTGTGTATAATAACCCTATTGTTGGTTAAGTATTGGTGTAAGAATAATGGATTCTCGAGTCGCCAATCTGTGTTCTGGTTTTTCGCATTGGTTAATACAAGTTGTTTCTGAAAATCTCAGAGGGACAGCGTGAGGTCCAGTGTAGTAAGAGCTGGACATTGACAGTTTCTGAGAGTTGGCTGACATAGGCTTTGTTCCTGATTTTTCTCATGACCTCGATTCAGGAAGTAAATATACGTAAATTGGTGTTTACAATTTTGGCTAGCAGACATCTCTTACCACAACAATAATAATAGCCTTATTCTGGACAGTGTTTATATAGTGTACAGAGTTTGCATGTAAAGTAGTAAATAACAGTGGATAGCGTTAAACAATACTGTCTGACCTAAAGCGCAAACCAATCCCTCACGATATTCCCTCTTTATCTCCTGTAGGAGACTTTATAGAGAGCTTGGTAACAGAATAAATATTAGAATAAAAATCCAAGTTGGCGAAATAATATTGTATTATCAAGAATGCAGTTAATGAATTATAAACTATTGGTTACAGATTATTAATATAATCCACAGAAGGGTTCACTCCTGGAGTGGTGTCTACTAGTAGAAGCTATGCGCCAGTATGTAGAATAATATTCGGATGATAGGTTCCTGCAAAATCCAGTTGATACAACACGGTTAGTAGTGGAACAAGTAGACAGTATTGACAGGTGAGAAAACAAAGCGTTAAACAGCACACTATATTTTACATTGTAATCCAAAGTTATGTATATTTTACCATGAATCATTTTACACAAAAGTTGTGTACAATGTTCCTATTTTTAACATTTAACAAAACACTGTACGATCATATTGTTCCAGACTACACATTCCTTCAAGAAATCCACGACATTTAGATGAAAGTTAATTAAGAAAAGTGCAGTAGTATACTCTGAGACCCAAGAGCATAACTGAATTTTCATAGACTGAACATAGTTTTATTTCTTAGGTAGTGGCAATTTGTACTAAAAAATCTCAGGAATAGTTATCTCGTGCATCAGGATACATTGCCATCTACAGTTATGCTTTTTTTCTTAAAATTGTAAATATTTTAAATACTCGCGAGAGTAGACATTACCGTTGGAGGTCATATTTCAATAGATTAAAACAATGTAAACAAGAAAAACCATATGCAATATAAAAATGGCAGTCTGTGGCAGCACAGTTGGTTGCCTTAAGTGGTATTTCATCAGTAACATTTCTACTAGGGCGTTTTTATCATCTATCATTTTGTGGATTGCTTATAGACTCATAGCGTATGCCATAACCTGATTTCAAGGGAAATCTGCTGTGTTCAGATATGTAGCTTAGTGTTTACACTATCTAGAATCTTAAATGGATTTCTAATCACAATGATAAGTGTCTTCCAATGCACTGGTGACCTAATCAAAGTAAGCAGTGTCACCGCCTACATATATTTATTGATTCACTGCTTGTTCCCACTACTTTCTCAGCCGAAAAGCAGTCTACAAAACTGTAGTGGCACAGAGGTAGAACACTCGCCAACCACATAGGTGGTTCTGGGTTCGAACTCCGGGCCGACACACTCCTTAACCTCACTAAACCAGTAACAAGACTGGTTAAGAGAGAAGGTTGCGCATAAGGCTAGCAACCTCATTCCATAAAAATAAATACCACTGCTATTAAAACTTCAAGCCCCCAGTTTGAAGACCTATGTTCCACTGGGAACGTAAAGGAATAAAAAAGAATTTTCTTTTAATTTTCCCGTTTCCTGCTTGTTGGATTTGAAAATCAGTTATTTTCTTTCTTTTTTTAACAGGTTGAAATAACTAAAAGTTATGGTGTTAATGAATGGAAAGAAGATTTAAAGCGTATCCTACGTAAATCTAGTGAAACAGACAATCACGCGGTCTTTTTATTCTCTGATACACAAATTAAACATGAAGGCTTTCTTGAAGATATTAATAATTTATTAAATGCTGGTGAAGTGCCTAATTTATATCCAACAGATGAAAAAATGGAAGTTTGTGAAAAAATGCGTCAAATTGATAGAACAAGAGATAGAAGTAAACAGACTGATGGATCACCAGTAGCATTATTCAATTATTTTATACAACGTGTTAGAGAACAATTGCATATTGTATTAGCATTAAGTCCTATTGGTGATTCATTTCGCAATCGTTTAAGAAAATTTCCTTCTTTAGTTAATTGTTGTACAATTGACTGGTTTCAGGTAAGTCGGTTGGCTAGTTAGTTAGTTAGTCACTCTTTTGAATAACCTTTTGCTTTCGTGGGTTTCTTTTTTCATTTAAGCTGTAAAGTAATCTGAAGGTTTTTCTTTATGCTGCTGAGTAAGGTAATTGGTTAGCAGACTGAGGACACTGTCACACCTTACGGGAAGAGCACAAAACACTATCATACAGCAGTTGAATACATTGCCTTGATTTCAAGGAAGGCATTGCATCAAAATGTATCACACATACTTAAAGATGCTAATACCCGGTTTTGCAATGAGATAACTAGCCTAGTCAGATATCCCTTTGAGCGCTTTTAATCCTTCTGCCTTTAAAACTAAATCGTTAATTTTAACAGATTGAAATGAGTAATTCCAACGTTTCGTTCGGCAATCTGGTCCGAACTTCTTCAGGGAAATTAATCGAAATTCACATAACAGAGGTTTATATATAAAAGGAACATTTCTTGTTTTTAAAAACTTTGTCCAATCATGTGTCATAAAAGAAGTATCAACAAGTATGGCAAACAAAATTGTATGAGTCCAAATATTTTAGAACTATTCTGTCAAATATTGACGACAGTTCATTTGAACAAGATTATATTGTAACAACAGAAGACAAGGGCCAGTAAACAGATCGTTTATTTACGAAATCAACACATATTTATATATTTTCATATACATTATTATAGATTATTGTCAGCAGACATACATAGTCTCCTGATTGTTTGTTTCTCACCGAAAGTTAATGTTTCATCACTTTGTGGCTATTTCTTTAATATCAGAACATCTATATGCTATTTGTATCCCCCTATGCATAGTCTATTGTAATTGGTTGTTGAATCAGTCTTTGTTCTTATTTTTCCCACGACTAATATTGGAGACATAAACATTGACGTAAATTACTGTCTACCAACTCTGGCTAGCAGCCAGCTGTCATCATGATATCACCTCAGTCATCTTATTAACCACCTAAAGTAACTAGATAACTTGAAGTCCTATTAGCAAATTTTATATCTCTAATATAAAACGGTATCTACTTGACTGCAGACAAGAGCTTGACTGATAGAATTCAGTCTGCACCCAACAAACGACTAGACACACTAGACTAGCTATTAACTAATGTCCAATCAATGGTAAAAACACAAGTGTGGATCTGAACGAAAAAAAGATTAAAATTTACACAGTAATTGTTTTGTATGCATCAAACGTAAGTTTATTTCTTTCTATAAAATCCATAAACTTTTGTTCGTTATCTAACCTATTCATATCTTCTTATCTGATAGGCATGGCCAGAAGATGCTTTGACAGCTGTCGCTACACGTTCATTAAAAGAAGTTGAAATGACAGATGAAATTCGTAGTGGATGCATTGAATTATGCAGATATTTTCATACTAGTACACGTGATCTATCAATGCGATTTTTACTTGAGTTAGAACGACACAATTATGTAACACCTACATCATATCTGGAATTGATTACAACATTTATGACTCTGCTATCTAAGAAACGAACGTAAGCTTAAGCATTTTAGTGTATTTTATAAGCTTTTATTTCAAGTATATATGTAAATATAGGTGTCACGATGTGGTCTGTTAGGAAAATAGGACGCAACCTGATTGAAGATAATCTACCCAGGTTATAAAACTTAAGTTCTAATCAGATTCCATTTTCACTTCGACAAACTAGTGCTTTGGATGAATGAAAAGTATACAGTACAGGTTCGAATGTAACGTGCGAAATAAGTTGCCACATTATCTCAAACAAATCATTTTAGGGGATACTAAAAGACACTCAATCCTCATGACAATATTACTCAATAGCTGTTATTTATCAACCAGTACTATTATTATTATATTTTCCTTTAATTCCTAGAGGAACATAGAGCTTCAGCTGCACGTATCCATTGCGTTCGGTTCTCTGCTAAAGTTTTCACCTGGCTCCAGGTCTGCCCACATGCTTTCACCTACTCTTCATATGACCTCCTCCATGTCACCCTCACACTGACGACCGACTCGCCGCTTCTCATTCGCGTTCCACTCGAGCGATGGCCTGTCGCGTGATGTCACTTGATGGTTAGTTTCCTCAGAGTATGGAAAATCCACATCTATTTCTTCCTGCATATTTGTTGCACATTCAGTTCCCGATGGGTTGGTTTGCTCATTGCCAAAGATCCATCCTCGTTACTGATCTTCTCTGCTGGCCGGCCATCTGATCTTGAGTGCTGAGCGAAGACAGCTGCTGATGATGGTCTTTAGTTTGTTCAAAGTACCCCTTGTGACACGGAGCCGTGCCAAGTCTCTGATCCATTTAGTAGCACTGACTTCACATGGGAGTTGAAATTCCGGATCTTATTTTCATTTTCATGCTGAAGAGTGATGTTGATCTCCACACACACTTGAGAGTGATGAAAGTTTGTCTTGCTTTATCAATCTTCGCTTTGATATCCTCATCGGTTCTGTCTGTCTGTAGTTGGAACGATGCAGCCGAGGTAGGTAGGTAGGTAAAGGAGGTTTTTTCTTTCAGGTTCCTACCACTTAAGCTGATTGTTGTCTGTTGTTGGTGGTGGTGGTTTTCCCCAGGAATCTTCATCACCTCTGTTTTCCCTATGTTTACTTGGAGTCCTATCTTCTCTGGATGCTTCTTCTGCCAACTTGTTCCTCTTCACCTGCATATCTTCTAGTTTGTGGGAAATCAGACATATATCACCGGCGAAGTCCAGATCTTCCAAGTTTTTTGTGTTGGTCCATTTAATGCCTGTCTCCTTGCTCCCCACTGTCTGTCGCATTATCCAGTCTACTACAATCAGGAAAATCATTGAAGACGGTAAGCAGCCTTGTCTTACTTCCGTCTTCACTTCGAAGGATTCAATGAGTTTCCCATTGTGGATTACTTGGCATGCAGCATTGTCGTACAACTGTTGAATGAGATCTATAATTTTCGGTAGCACCCCGTAATAGCGAAGCAGTTACCAAATCACTCCAAATGAATATTTATTGCTAAGACCAACTAATGCAGTCTAGTAAAATAGGGGTGGAAATCCCAGGCATGAGTAAATATTTACAAATCATACCGTTTGCACATAAAGTAACTCTCGTAGATCAGTAGCCTGGTCGACAATGCTGCGGCGTTTGAAACAGCGGATCCTGGTTCTAGTCTCGATGATAACACTATTACTCACCGAGGAATAGGCACATCCAGATGACGAGTGCCAAATAAGATGAAACTGCTATCCGGGTTTCTACTACCACCTACCCTTGAACAAGTAAATTAAATCTAGTTGAGATAAAAACTCTTATCTACTATCAACGGGAATTCCCATTACAATGGGGTTGAAAACTTTGTCCGGAATGTATCTGAAACACTTCAAGAAATACGAAGCGCAATTTTAATAAACTTTTTTTAAGTAACATGGAAATAATGTTATCAGGTGAAGAATGAATATTGTAGTTTCCCTGAGCTCGTATACGAACTGTTCACTTCTACTATTAATGTCACCTTCCCTAGACAAATAAAAATGTTTTTAACTGTTTTGTTTTCTGTTCTTTTAATTTAAAGAGAAGTATTAACACAAAAAAGTCGCTATGAAGTTGGTCTAGAAAAATTGAGTAGTGCAGCAGAAGAAATTGGCGTCATGTCTAAAGAGCTGCAGTCTCTTCAACCAAAACTTGTACAAGCTAGTAAAGAAGTTGATGCAGTTATGGTTGTCGTTGAACAACAAAGCGCTGAAGCAGCTAAACAAGAGAAAACTGTACGTGTTGATGAAGCTATAGCTGGGGAACAAGCGAAAGCTGCTGAAGCAATTAAAGAAGAATGTGATGCTGATTTAGCTGAAGCTATACCTATATTAGAAACAGCCTTAAAGGCGTTAGAAACACTGACCCCTGCAGTAAGTTACACATGTAATATTACCTAATGTATTCATAGTTAAGGCATATGAGAAATAAGTATTTTACTTCATACATGAAGTTTTTATATAATGCATGTATATAGAAGGTATTCTACAAATATGAATCAAGTACTTTCATCTAGGTCGGGTGATAAATCAGAGAGAGAAAGACTACTGTTAAGATTCACTACCACTGAGTTTATATCCTATCTCTGTAGGGGAATAACAAACGACCATTTTGATAAAATCAGTTAAGTTTAAGCGAAAACTTACTTTGTAGTAAAAACAAAATACCCTAGCAATAGTCATGTTTAATCAAAGTATCACAGAATAATATCCAGTTCTAACGAAAAGTTGCACAGCATTATTTGTCTTTTTCTTTCTATTTGTATTATGCTTCTCTCCCTGTTATTCTTATTTGTTATTGTTCCCTTGGGTTCCTAGTGGAACATAGGGCTTCAACTGCACGTCTCCACTTGATTCTGTCTTCTGCTGTACTTTTCACCTGCATCCATGTTAGTCCATACTGTTTCAACTCCTCTTCACACCATCTCCTCCATGTCACCCTTGCACTGACGTCCCACTCGCCGCTTCCCTTTTGGCCTGGTTCCACTCGAGCGATGGCCTGATGCGTGATGTCACCCAGTGGCCACCTCAGTGAATGTCCAATCCATCTCCACTTTCTCCTGCGTATTTGTTAGGCAATTGCTTCTTGTTTTGTTTGTTCTCATAGTTTCTTGTTGGTGATTCTTTCCGGCAATCTGATCTCTCTCTCTATACTTTCTCCTATTTCTTTATCTCTTTTTCTACCTACTTCTATCCTAATGTAACCTCATGAAGTTTCCTAACTTGATTTATTCGGCTATGAAAATTTTGGTGTTGATATAAGTGATCAGTTTGTTCAACCTTGGCTAACTTGAAGCTGATATGTCATTAAGTCTACTTTACTGTTAGTAATACAACCTCTCAATGCAGACAAGTAATCACACACACACACACACTGTGAATAGGAGGAAAAACCAACAAGTGGCTATTAATCTTATTAGATGGTTGGAGGTGATTGTCAAGAAACCTTGAACCCCTAGGCTTTGTGATTGTTCGCACTCATCGTCGGGGCGCATCTATAATCTTGAAGGAAATCATGTCTCCTCTGAGAAACAAGTACTCACCTCGATCAATCGGCAGGATGTAGTTTTATGCAATTATGCTGATCGTCTTGATTACTACTTACGCTATCAAGCAGATCATGTATTGTGATCTGAACAATTTTTGGTTTCCGATGGAAACTCCTCCAACTGTGAACGCCGAAAATTGTTAATCTGACTTATGGTTACTCCAGTTCACCCAGACAGCTAGCCACAAACCTCGTGGTTTGAACTCATTCCACTCTCAGACCTTATTCAAGCCAGGTAAACAGCTGATGAACTCAGAGCCAAACACACGAAAAATCTATCTGGTGTTTACTTCACTTCGATCTGGCTAGCAATCACTACTGGTTGATATGAGCAGTATACAACCTTGACCTGGCGGCCTGTTCGAATTTTCGGGCCAACTATTATAATATCTACATATTGCATCCAATCTACCGTTTACTGACATTTATTTATCACCTAAATATGAATTCTAACAGGATCATTTACTCTCGTAATTTTATTAATCATTTACGACCAAATGACTTTCATATACCCTAGAAATCAAGGAGGAAGCATCTTAGTGGTTGGCAGAGAGCTCTCAAACGTATACCAGTACACTTAACTACAGTCCCTATCATAATGAACACAAACTGCCACTCTCAGACTAACAATATAATGTACCTACAATCTCTGATGTCCACTGACACTTATCATAATACTGCCATAATCACAATACAAGAAACGTGGTTACATGAACCGTATGATGACAATCTTATCTCACTAAAGGACTTCATATTATTTAGACAAGAATATCACTGTTGTAATAAGAAAAATGGTGGTGGCGTTGCAAATTTTATTCACTCCAAATGGTCTATTTCAAATAATGCTTGCTTCTCATTCTGAAATGACTTCATAGACTGTATTACTGTCAAATGTCGTCCCAAATATAAACATATCTTTCTTACAAACATGTACATTTCTCCTAGTTGCTTACTATCTGATCTTTCAAATTTTACTGACGAATTCACCATGTTTGCCGCTACCAACTTCAAAAACTCTCTATCTGTAATTACTGGGGACTTCAACTCATCAGATTGCTCTTTCCTTGAAGCATTTAGTCATACAAACATAGTCAAATTTCCCACTCAACTTGACAAAACACTCGATTTAGTTTTTACAAATGACGAAGAAGTATATGAAACAAGTAAACGTGCACCTATACTTAACTCTGATCACTGTATCGTTCGTGTTTCATCCTGATTGATCAGTAGTATGCAGTTTCACTTTCGAGCTTTTCTTCTCAAACATCAGTGTTAGCCATTATTATGAAACTAAGTTGATATTTCTGAATTGTCTGAGGTTAAATCTCAAGCAGTGGTTCGGTCATTTATTGTTGGAGAGAAATATAACAGCATAGACCATCTATTCTGTTCTTTTTGATTAATAATAATAATAATTTATTACACTTTTCAGTAATTCCGTCAGATAATAAAATTAACTAACTGAATAATTTGCAATATTTTTATTCACATTAATCCATATCACTCTCTATGCTGAGCGTTTTACAATACAATTCAATTTACAATTCAAATACCCAACTATACTAGCAACAATCCAATTACTCACAAAAGAAACTGTGTGCAGACATTGTTTAGAAGAATTCAAACACATTGTAGCACACCAGAGTTGAAAAGAATGGAAGAAAGATACTTACAAACGGTGTTCAAGAAGAATGGTTATCCAAAAAATTTCATCAAAAAGTGTTTAAAATCGAATGAAAGCACCAACAAAGAACCATCACCAAAGACCAAAACGCAATTCATCCTACCATATATCAGAAACATCTCTGAAATAACGGCTAGAATAATGAAACCGTTTGATATAGATGTAGCACACAAACCAGCTGAATCGCTTAATTCCATCTTATGCAAACCAAAAGATCCGATAGAAAAAGGAGATAAAATTAACACCATTTACAAAATAAATTGTGTGAACTGTAACAAACATTACATCGGCCAAAGTGGGCGTCCCCTTCGAATAAGAATCCAGGAACGCAAATCAGCCGTGAAAAGACATGATATAAATTCTTTGGTATCAATACATTCAGACGATCATGGACATCAATTTGATTGGGATAATGTCAAAATCTTAAACAGAGGAAACACCAAATGTGCCAGAGAATTCCTAGAAGCCTGGTACTCAAATGAAAACGCAATTAATAAACACGTTAATATAGATGAAATATACTAACTAATAAGAAGTAAATCAGGTGATCAGAAAGTTTAAAATCCCAATCAATAGAAAACGGTCAATAAATATCTAAAGATGGTTACCGGGAGACTCATGAAGAAATTTAAATCATTTCACTTTATCCTACATACTGCGCTGAAGATGTCGTCCAGAAAGACGATGAAAGCTCCGTAATTAAACCAAGGAGCTCAGAGAACACTATCAATTCCAAATCATCCACCTGAGTTACAAATCTTTTCTATTATTTCACAATTCAGTCTAATTGATTTTTAACTGATAACTTATGCTGCTCAATAAAGTAATTGCAATAATTTTTACCTCTAAATGATATTCGATTGTAACCTTGCTGACATTAAAACCAACTAAATAACTGGAAGATTACACTGTTTTGGAGGAGTTTCATTCGACACTGTGTAGTTTATACAGAATTTCTGTTTCTTTTATTTGCTTTACTTCATACTATTGACCTATTATTGTTGTTATCTAACTGAGCTTCGATTAGAAACATAGAGCTTCAAGCTAGAGGTTTGAAGTTTCAGTAGCACTGGTGTTGTATTTCTATAGGGTGAGTTTTCTAGCCTCATGTCCAATCTCCTCTATTTACCAAACTTATTACCAGTTTAGTAAGGTGTAGGAGTACGTCAGCCGGGTATCGAACCCCGGACCACATGAGTGCTCGACGAGCATCCTACCACTAAGCCATCGATACAACAATAATAAACAGATAAATTATGTCTAAATTATTGTCCATATTATTCTGATTTCTAAAACTTTCATTTTTAAAAGTTAAAGTTCACTTTGAACATCTTCATTTCCAGTCTACTTCCATGAATTTCCATCAATCCTTAGGAAATTCCCTTAGCTTAAGGCAACAAGACGAGAGGATTGTAATTTAACAAGAAAACTCACACTCTAGGTCAACTGTAAATTGAAAAAATTGCTATTACATGGAGTAAACCTCATGAGCTGACATCAGTTAGAAAACCATTGGAAAACCCCGGAGTACTGGACAGCTGTTTCCTCAACTTAGTTTGGGACTCTTCATCAGTATGCACCCACCAACACAGTTCGAACCCAGGACCTTCTGGTTACAAGGCCAGCGAGCTCATAGACCATTGAGCCACTGGAACCCGATCCAATGGCCTGTCCATGAATTCTAACTTCTGCCAATTCACAGCATAGCGCGACCATTCCGCAATGTCTTCTTCGATGAGTTACTGTCTCATCTTTGACCTGCTATACCCTACTGGTTATGGCTTCTCACTAGAATCCCAGGTTAACTGCCTGAGCACCAGGTTAATTTTCAAATATTGGTTATATGGTTGGGTGAGTACTGATGAAGTGTCCTAAACTAGGCTGACGAAACAGCCGTCCAGTACTCCCAGCTTGATTTCCAGTGGCTCTCTAACTGATGTCAGCTCCTGATGAAATACTCTATGCAACCAAACAAAATCCCTATAAAACCAATACTTGAAAATTGATATTACACTTGTTAGAATAAACATAATTACAAATTGACTGTTTCACCTTAACCAATTAACTTATAACCGATATTTGCTGATTATTTGTTCAATGTACCTAATGAACTACGTAACTCTACACTACGGTGTACATTCTTTCTGTTAAACCATTTTGTGCATATTACAATTCATCAGTAGAATAAATGTGAAATCTTGAAAAAGTTTGAGTTCTCTCAGACGTTTAAGCTCGTGACATTTTTCGTCCAAGATGGTATGAATACTATTTGCCATTATTTTAGCGTGAATTGATCATCCATAGAGTTGGCTTCTGAACATTAGATCTTATATTTATATTATCAACCACTTATGTGTATAAATCGTCTGTCCCCTATCTCTTAAATGTCTTCCTCCTTTTTTCTATTTTAATTGACAGGATATAACTATTGTTAAAACTATGAAATCACCACCAGCTGGTGTACGTTTAGTTATGGAAGCTGTTTGTGTCCTTAAAGGTATTAAAGCAGATCGTATTAATGATCCAGGTGGATCAGGTAAAAAAGTTGAAGATTTTTGGGGTCCATCAAAAAAACTACTTGGTGATATGAAATTTTTAGAAAATTTAAAAAATTTTGATAAAGATAATATACCACCACCGATAATCAAAACAATTCGTGAACGTTATATACCAAATCCAGATTTTAAACCAGAACGTGTTGCAGTTGCTTCAACAGCTTGTGAAGGCTTGTGTAAATGGGTAATAGCTATAGAACGTTATGATGTAGTAGCCAAGATTGTAGCACCGAAAAAAGAAGCTTTATCTAAAGCAATGACTGAATATTCAACAGCAATGAATGCATTAAATGTAAAACGTGCTACATTAAAAGAAGTACAAGATAGATTAAAATTACTTACAGAAAATTTAGAAATGAATAAACGTAAAAAAATTGAACTTGAAGATAAAGTTGATACATGTACAAAAAAATTAGAACGTGCAGAACAATTAATCGGTGGTTTAGGTGGGGAGAAAACTCGTTGGACAGAAGCAGCTAAAAATCTTGGTATACAATATACAAATCTTACTGGAGATGTACTCATCTCTAGTGGTTTAGTTGCTTATTTGGGGGCATTTACATCAACATTTCGTCAAGAACAAGTGAAGATTTGGTTAAATGAAGTTATTAGTCATTCTATTCCATGCTCAGAAACATTCAGTTTGGTCAGTACGCTGGGTAATCCAGTTGATATTAGAGCATGGAATATTGCTGGACTGCCAACGGATGATTTTTCAGTTGAAAATGGAATAATTATTGCGTAAGTCAAATAATTTTCTTGGTTTTTTTTTCTCTTTTATTTAAACAATTAATTCCCTTTATGAATTTAGACAAAGCAATAAGAAGACGTAATTTGTCTGAATCGTGTAATGTTGTACTTGCGCAACACATTTCGAACTATCTGATCGCACACGGATTTGTCATAGGAATATATATATATATATATATATATATATGTATATATATATATAAAATTAATAAAGTTAAGAGGTGAGGAAATAAATGTATTCAGGTCAAGTTAAAAGGACATATTGAAGGTCAAAATAACAATGAAGATCACTAAACCAAATAACAGTGGTAATAGTACATCTACTCTGGCTGGTATCAAAACAAAGTTTAGCAAGGAAGATTTAGTGTGATGACGAATTGTTTTCAAACGCATAAAGGTGGTTTAAACTTTCTAATTGCAAGCTGCTTCCACAAACGTTAGGATACGACCCAAACACGTTTTATAGATAGGTTTAAAAGACGTATAGACATCAATTTTATGTCCTATCCCTATAATATGTTTCGCAATAGAAGAGCTAGGTCTCCTCTTCTCACCATTAAATGGGTTCTCAAGATTCCATTTGTTTTTGGAGTCCTTTCGAAATATGCTCTGAAGCCCTTACTTGCAGAGATCGATGAGTCCTCCCTATGTATATGTGTTCATGCGTACATTCAAATTGGTAAATACATTGGGATGTGACATCACTTTTCCAACGTTCAAAGGCCTTAGATAGATATACTGGCTTCACATTCTGAATTATTATGATATTAGCTGCATAAAAAGTCTTTTTAACAGCAGCGTTCAATCTTTGTCTATTTATTAGGCTGCTATGATTCCTCATATAGGGTAGCTTGATGTACACGTCTTTCTTAGGGAAGAGTTGGAGAGTGGGTCTTGGTATTCTGACTACTTTACATCTCCTGATGAACTTATCTGGATAAGTGTTATCAGCTAGAGCTTGTGTCGACTTTCTTTCTTTTTCATCAAGTGTGTCTTCAGTGCATATTCGTTGGATTTTACTGAAGAGACACCTTACTAAGGCTCTTTATTAATTTCACACATATTCCTATGACAAGCCCCTGTGTGATTAGACTGTTCGAAATATGTTGCGCAAATATAGCATTACATGATTCAGACAAATCACGTCTTCTTATTGCTTTCTCTTTTATATTTTAGTTTCAGTAGAAACGGCATGTAAGCAGTAGTGGTTGAGTTCAGACTTGAGTTCAACTTTGTAACGGACTGTAGATGTGTGAATAAAACTTTGAATGAGGAATTATAATTAGAGATTGTAGAAATTTTATGAACTAAGTTACTTTCTGTATTTGACATCATTATGTCGAAATTGAAAAGCAAAATGAACTTACTACTAATTATTTCGATACAATTGTTTGACATTCAATGGTCAACGCCTTCTAATCGTCAAAAAATTGTATACTTTCATAATTTATTGTTTTCTAACTATTATGATTAAATACACCAAGGTAATATCCACAGGTAGCTTCAAAACGACTTTACTGTTTAGAGCTAAATTATGAATACATGCTGTAAAGATGGTAGGTACTTAAACAGATTAAAATAATCACTGATATATTTTTAAAATAAGTAGAACTTCCGGGCATTTATTTTTATGTATTACTTTATCTTATTCCTTTGAGTTCCCGGTGGAACATAGGCCTTCAAGGTAGAGCTCCGAAGTTTTAGTAGCAGTGGTATTTGTTTTTACGGGATGGGTTTGCTAGCCTCATGTCCAACCTTCCCTCTTCATTGGGCTTACTATCGGCTAAGCTAGATAAAGGAGTGCGTCGGTCGAGGATCGAACCCAAGAACACTTAACTTGGTTGACCAGTGTCCTACCACTTAACCACCGGCGTTTTAAGGCATTACATTAAATTTTCTAATCGCTAATGTAGAATAAAATATAAAAACGTACAGCACACTTCACTTTTAGATCATGAAAGTAACCAGTTATTAGACCTTAGGCAAAATCATATCTACGTACAAAAAATCTCTGAAAGCATTGAAGCAGTTTCAATAATACATACTTTGAACAATAAATTTCAATACAGAGTTTGTCACAAACCAACATGTTACAGATCATTAAAAAGCAGACAGTTGTCTCGGTCTAGTATGGAACTGTTCGGCAGTCAACAACTACAGCTGCATCAGATATCGAACCCTGGACCTCCAGGATATGAAAACGAGCTCGCTGACTGTTCAACCTTGGGTGTGCATTGCTGAGGAGTCCCAAACTAGGATGAAATTGTCTTTCAGTATTCCATGATTTTCGATTACCTCCAACCGATGCTAGCTTATGACGAAATCTCCACTTACAGAAATCCATAATCTAAATTTCAGTTAAGTGTTTTAACTTCAAGTCTTTGAGGTCATATAAAATAAGGAACTTGAAAATAACCTTTGATCGAAAAAATTAATGATTTGTTATATACTAGTAAGTATACTAGGGTAGAAATGGACTCATGACTGAATAAAAATATATGACTTTCTTCTTTTATGGTTTTCATTTAACTTATATCTCAAGTAAAGAGGTCCTGAAAGAATAAGCACAGATTGAATTTGTACTGTGTAGTAGTGCATAATTGTTTGACGTCACAACTAGTGACAATTATGTTAGAAAATACAAAGATATTCAGTAAAATTTAGTATTTATCAATGCTGAGCGTCGGTGGTTCAGCGATAGAACTCTCGTCAATCATGCATTTGGTCCGGAGTTCAAACCCCAGCTGGATACACTCCCTCACCTTGCTAAGCCAGTAAGAGACTAGTAAAGAGGAAAGGTTGAGCACGACGTTAGCAACCCCGCCCCATAAAAATACAAAACCATTGCTACCAAAACTTCAAGTCTCTAGCTTAAAGCCCTATGTTCCACTGGGGACGTAAAGGAATAAAATTTTTTAAAATAATGCTTCTTGACTGGAATTTAAAACTCTTTTTTAAAGCAGAGGAGCTTTAATTCCCTGAGATAATTCAAGAAGGTGTAAATTCACAACTATATTTTGTCATATTATGAAATGACTTCTTAGTTCGCCTTCTTTTATAACAAGTAAATTGTCATCAAGACAAAACTTGTTCAAAGAACTATTTACGTACAAATTATAAATAAAATTCCTTTTTGTTATAATAATAAAACTTGGGCACTAAAATACAGCATAATTCCATTATGGGTAAAATTTATTTTGATATAGTCACACAGTGTTATACAGTAATATTTACTGATGACCACGTTCCGAGCACAATTTATTGCTCATAATCATATCAAGTTGATATATATATATATATATATATATATATATATATATATATGACTGCATAATCAACATAAAGGCTATAGTTTAAAAGATAGATTACACTATCACATAAGCTTGTGATATTACTATTATTCCCTTGAGCTCCAAGTGGAACATAGGGCTTCAACAACACATCTCCACTTTGTCCTATCTTCTGCCGTCCTATTCAGCTGGGTTCGCGATTACTCTTAATTTCTCATCTCCACTTCGCACGATCTCCTCCGTGTTACCGTCGCATCGATGACCCACTCGTCACTTTCCATTGGGATTCTACTCGAACAATGGCCTGACGCCCAGCGTCATTCGATGGCCTCCACAGCGTATGCCCGATCCATCTCCATTTTCTCCTACATATTTGTTGAGCGATCGGCCATTACTTGGTTTGTTGCCAGCCAGAGTTTCTTGTTGTTAATCCTTTCTGGCCGGCCGGCCATTTGATCCTCAATATGGAGACAGCCACCGAAAGTGGCAGCTGTCGATAAAAGTCTTCAGTAGACTGTTGAGAATGCTTTCCGTGACATGCAGTGAAAGTTTCTAACCCGTATAGAAAGACCGAATTGACATTGGTATTGAAAATCCGAATCTTGTTCTTTATACTGTGGAGTGCAGAAGATTTCCAAACTGGTTTCAGGTTGATGAGGGCGTATCTTGCCCTTCCGATTCTGGCTAGCTTTGACATCTTCATCCGTTCTGTCCTCCAGTAGTAGAAATGGTACCTCCTAGATAAATGAACGAGGTATTTTCTGTTAAATCTCTGGTTGTTGTGATACACTATGAGTATATACAGACTGGGTTGTGTATATCTCGTCAACTGTATTTTGTCAACATAAAAAACACAAGAATATAAGTCTTCTTTAAATAAAGTCGACGGAGTTCACAGATGTAAATGTCAGTTACCCAACCAATAGCTGTAAATTCGAAACCCGTCTTTCTCATTCAATATAAAATAATACTTCACGATGAAATAACTATTCCTACGAAAAATGATTTTCACTATTCAAATCAACAATGAATAGTTTTGAATAGAAAATTATTTTAAAAATGTACTGAATTATGAAAATCTGTAATAATACTAGGAGTCTGAATTTTATGCTATTGATAGACAACTAACTACCGTTTACAGTTTAATATAGACTGGATAGTGCGACAGACAGTCGGCTGGGTAACGAGGAAACAGGCATAAAATGGAACCATACAAAAAAGTTGGAGTATCTGGACTACACCGATGATATATGTCTAATTCACCACAAACTGAAAGTTATGCAAGTGAAAAGCAACAATTTAGCAGAAGTTAGGACTTCAGGTGAACACAGATAAAACATAGGTGATGAAGATTCCTGGCAACAACAACAACAACAACAGACAACAATCAACATTAATGGGAGGAATTTGAAAGAAGTAACCTCCCTTACCTACCAACCTGGAAGCATCGTTTCAACTACAGGTGGAACTGACGGGGATGTCAAAGCAAGAATCGGGAAAGCAAGGAAAGCTTTCATTACTCTCAATTCTGTGTGGAGGTCAACAGCACTCCTCAGAATGAAAACTAAGATACGGATTTTCAACTCCAATGTGAAGTCAGTACTACTTTATGGACTAGAGACTTGGCTCGTCACGGGGAGCACTTCCAACAAACTACAGCCCTTGATTAACAGTTGTCTTCACTCAATACTCAAGATCAGATGGCTGGCCAGAAAAGATCAGCAACAGGGATCTCTGGCAATGAGCGAACCAACCCATCAGGAACCGATTGTGAAACAAATAGACAGGAAGAAATGGAGGTGGATTAATCATACTCTGAGGAAACCATCAAGTGACATCACTAGACAAGCTCTTGAGAGGAACCCGAAAGGAAAGCGGTGAGTTGGTCGTGAGTGCAAGGGTGACTTGGAGGAGTTCATGTGAAGAGGATATGGAAGCACGTGGGCAGACGTGGAGCAAGGTAAAAACGTTAGTAGAGAATCGAACCCAATGGAGACTTTGCGGTTGAAGCCCTATATTTCTCTAGGAACTAAAGGAAACAATAATAATAATATAATAGTAATACAATATATAAACAAAAAATAGTATTCACTTGTATCATACATCAGTAATTGAATACTTATCGCCTTAGTTTCTATGAATTTTTTACTTATTTATTTTTAGTAATGCAAGACGTTGGCCACTGATGATTGATCCAACTAGTCAAGCGAATAAATGGATTAAAAATATGGAGAAGAAAAATAATCTACAAGTTATCAAGTTAACAGATACTGATTTTGTGCGTACATTAGAAAATTGTGTCCAATTCGGTACACCAGTCTTATTAGAAAATATTGGTGAAGAATTAGATCCAATGCTAGAATCATTATTGTTAAAACAAACATTTAAACAAGGCGGTGCGTTGTGCATTAAAATTGGTGATTCAGTTGTTGAATACTCTTCAGAATTTCGTTTTTATATGACAACTAAGGTAAGTTTATTACGTTTTATGAATAGTAATAATAATAATATAAGCAGCTGGCTGTAGAGTTGTAATGACGTAAGAGATCTTTGTTACGCAATAAACAATATTCACTTGATTTTCTTTGCATAGGGGAAATTTAGATATATGTAAAAATTTATTTGTATAAATCTCAGTGAAATGGCGATAAACGAATTCAACATTTCGTTCAGCAAAATGATCCGAACTTATTCAGGGAAGTTATTACATTTAAAATATCAAAACTGCATATGAAAAGGCATTATCTTGACGTGAGAATTCTTTTGCATTCATACCTTGGTCATGGATAGTTATCCAAAGCAAGATTAACGAGAATGCACGGACCGTAATTTATTCTGTGCTCTATTTGGTTATACACTTTTAAGCCATCTTTAATGAAAATGTTCGAGTAAAGGTCATGGTGTGACCTGGTACGCAGTTGGGAAATCTGAATTAGAAAATATGTTTGTGATATACAGTGATGTGATAAGGGTGAATAGTTGAAGGATAACAAGTTGGCAGAAGTATCAGTAAAGACAGGACTTCAAATAATTACAGAGAAGATAAAGATGAGGAAAGTAACCAACTAGCAACAAGCTCCAAACACTATCAAACGAAGAAATTTTGAAAGAGTTCATTTCCTTTATTCATCTAGGAAGTATTGCTTCAGCTACAGGCACTACGGATGTAGATGTCAAAACCAGAATCAGAAAGGTACAGCACACCTTCATCAATCTGAAATCAAGTATTTGTTTGTAGGGATTTGGTTGATTGGTTACAGGATTTCATCATTGGGAAACAAGCTAGGAGTAGTAGACAGCTGCTTCGTCAGCCCATTTTGGGACTCTTCATCAGTATGTACCCACCGCCACGGTTCGAACCCAAGACCTTCTGGTTACAAGGCCAGCGAGCTCATAGACCATTGAGCCACTGGGACCCGATCCATTGGCCCATGAATTCTAACTTCTGCCAATTCACTATATAGCGCAATCGTAACGTAAGTAGTTACCTGGGGTTACAGTGGGAAGTCGTGACCAGTAGGGTGCAGCAGGCCGTGTGTGAGGACGAATACTCGCCAAAGACATTGGCTAGCGGTTGCGCTATATCGTGAACTGGCGGAAGTTAGAATTCATGGGCTGAGTGTTGTATCGGGTCCCAGTGGCTTAATGGTATACGAGCTCGCCCTGTAACCAGAAGGTCTTGGGTTCGAACCGTGGTGGTGGGTGCATACTGCTGAAGAGTCCCAAACTATGACGAAACAACTGTCTAGTACTCCCAGCTGTTTTTCCAATGGTTCCCTAACCAATGTCAGCTTATGATGAAATCTTGTAATCAATCTGAATTCAGTTTGGAAATCTTCTGAATTCAAAATAAAGAACGAGATTCTAATTTCAAACGCCAACGTTAATTCATTCAGTCCTTCTATATGCGTTTGAGACTTGGAGCATCACGGAGAGCATTTCTAACAGCCTGCTGCAGACTTTCATCCACAACCGCCTTCTCTGACTCTACAGTGATGATCAGATGGTCAGTCAGAAAGAATTGGCAACAAGAAACTCTGGAAACGAACCAACCAACAAATTTTAACCCAAAAGATATGTTGAAGGAAACGGATATAGATTGGAAACATGTTAAGGAGACTATTGAGTGACATCGTGCGCCAGGCCATCGCTCGAGTGGAACCCGAATGGGTCATTCTGAAATGATGTCAGTTAGAAGACTATTAAAAATCGAGGTGTCCTGTACTAGAAAGCTGTTTAATAATAATATCTTTATTCTGGACAGTATTGATAAAATGTACACAATTTTCAGAGGAGTTTATTGCATGATATTTTCCTTTCGTACAATATCTTCAAGCAAAATAATGATTGGCAGTATATACTGTGACACAATGGTCTCTGAGCTGAAACACAAACCATTCCATTACGATATATCCACCTGCTTTGTCTCCTTCAAGAAATCCACGAGATCTAATTGAAAGTCAATTGTAAGATGTTCAGAAGTACATTTTGAGGCCCAATGAAATAACTGAAGAATAGTCATCGCATGTATTGGAACACGTTGCCACCTATAATCACGCCTTTCCTCAAGCTTAGTGGGAACTTGCAAATCAGAAGCTTTTAAACATTTGAAATACACATCAGAGTAGATAATGTCACTCATATCTTAATCGATTAAGACAAACCGAACAAGAGGAAATATATGGAATGGAGAAATGGAAGTATTTGGTAGCTCAAGTTTTAGGCAGGCCGCCCATAGTAATAGTTGTAGTCTGGGACTACTAAGAAGTACGCACCCCCTAATGTCAGTGGGAAATTGAACCCAAGAGCCTTCAAGTTACAAGGAGAGTCAATAAACAATAGAATTGTTGACAAAGAACTAAACTTACTGTAAGAATAAATAGTGAAATGCCAGTATCTTGAATCTCCCATAATTATATAAAAGCTGTAACATGTAAATTAAATTAGTATATTATTTAATTCAAAGGTAATCATTTCTACAAGCTTGAACGAAAAAGAATTGAGCAAGACGTGATTCGCGAAATCCTTCCCAAGATTTCACATATATTGTAGCTTCTAAACAAAGCTAACAGTAAATGTTATTTCTGTTAGCTACATCTTTACATAATTTTGAATAGGATGTACCAATATGATACAGAAGCGAAACTGTATCACATAATTGTCAAGCGACTTTTTTACAAAATGGACATAAAGTGTAAATATGAACCAGAGGTCTTTAAATTATCGTTCTAATATTCTATCGTAAACAGATAATACTATTTAGAATCTGGAACAAAATAAAATGAATTTATGTTTTTCGCATATGATAACAGAATATACATATACATATATATAAAATCAACGGGCGGATAAAGTTGAAGTCGTAAAAAAAAACAATCAACGAAACGACTAGAAGTTCGACAGAGGCGGAACAGTGAATATAACTACTAATCAATCACCTTTAGTTTGATGACGGTGATGATGATGAAAAAGGAGTTATACAAACTTACAGTAATACAGCTAGAATGTGAATCTTAACAAATACTAATAGACCTGATAAAATGCTGTGACATGAACGGTTACGATGCGTTATGATGAGAGCATCGGTGTCTTCGTAAAACTATTCGCTATAAACTCTAGGTGAATATGAGATCTTGTAGTGCGTGTTTGATTACTGTAGGTAGTATTTTGATAGAAAAATTCAACCCATGCATATCATTCTGGTTACATCTACATCTATCATTCCTAGTTGATTCTAATATTAATTAGCTTTAGGCAGCTGACAGATGATCGATTTCTAAGGTGAAAGTGTCGGTCAGTACCGCGTTTATGGTAGATTACCTCTTGTTGAAAGATTATTAATTCGAGGGTAGGTTCCAGTAAATCTTGTGTTACTCTGTGGCTTCATATTAATTATTTCTACACGCCCTGGGAACAGCAACTCAATATTTCATGTTATATTGGTCGGAAGATTTCATCATGATCTGACATCTGTTAAAGAACCATTGGAAAACAAGTTGGGAGTACTGGACAGCTGCTTCGTCAGCCCATTTTTGGACTCTTCATCACCATTCACCCACCAAGGTTCGAACCCAGGACCTTCTGGTTGCAAGGCTAGCGAGCTCGTAGACCATTAAGCCACTGGGATCCGATCCAGCCGTGATCAGTAGGGTACAACAAGTTGAAGGTGAGGCAGTAACTCATCGAAGAAGACATTGCGAAGTGGTCGCGCTACGTCGGGAATTAGCGGACGTTAGAGTTGATGAACAGGTCACTGGATCGGGTCCCAGTGGCTTGATCATCCACGAGCTCGCTGGTCTTGTGACCAGGGTTCGACCCCCTTTGGTGGGTGCATACTACCAAAGAGTCCCAAACTAGGCCGACTAAACAGCTGTCCAATATCTCCAGCTTGTTTTCGAGTGGTTCCAATGTCAGCTCACGATGAAATCCTGTCACCAGTCAAATGAAAACCCTACAAAACCAATGCCTGGAAATTTCGTGTTTTATTAGAAGATAACATAGTTTCAATTCAAATCTACAGGTCACTCTGCCTTTAGTTCAGCAGAAAATGAACTCATCTAAGTAAAGATTACTTCAAACAGATGTATAAATGCTGAGATTTTAGTTCATATTATGTTTGAACTTTAAAGGTTTGCGATTAATGTATACTTTGTTTAGCTTTTCATGTCAAATAATAGTAGAATATTGCTAAAGTCCTCTGATTATCGTCTTACACTCTCCTTTCATGTAACTGTCTACCACATTCTATCTTTATTGTTTGTTTGTTTGTTTTTTTAGTTCAGAAATCCACACTATCTACCAGAGACAGCAGTAAAAGTGACTTTAGTGAATTTTATGATTACAGAAGAAGGTTTACAAGATCAGTTATTGGGTATTGTAGTTGCACGTGAACGACCTGAACTAGAAGAAGAAAAAAATAAACTTATTCTACAAGGTGCTGCAAATAAGAAAAAATTAAAAGAATTAGAAGATCAAATTCTCGGGGTACTTTCAGCATCTGAAGGAAATATCCTAGAAGATGAAAGTGCTATAAAAGTATTAAATTCCTCGAAAGAATTATCAAATGAAATAGCTGAGAAACAGGCTTATTTTGAAGAGACTGAACAAAAAATTGATACAGCTCGACTTGGTTATGTACCGATTGCTGTGCATACATCGATCTTATTCTTTTCAATAGCTGATTTAGCTAATATTGATCCAATGTATCAGTATTCATTAACATGGTTTATTAATTTATTTATTATGGGTATTGATAATTCTGAGAAATCTGATGATCTTGAACAACGCTTGACTAATCTACGGAATTATTTAACTTATTCATTATACTGTAATGTATGCCGATCATTGTTTGAAAAGGATAAGTTGTTATTTTCATTTCTACTCGCAGTTAATATGATAAAACATGATGGTTTATTAAATGAACAAGAATGGAGATTTCTGTTAACCGGGGGTGTTGGCTTAGATAATCCACATAGAAATCCATCTGATTGGTTACAACCAAAAAATTGGGATGAATTATGCCGATTAGATGAAATTACACTGTTTCGTGGGATACGTGAACATTTTGAAAATAATCTCGATGTATGGAAACGTATCTATGATAGCAGTGAACCGCATAAAGAGAAACTCCCATCTGATTTGTCGCATATTAAAACACAAATACAATATTTATGTATATTACGTGTTCTACGACCGGATAAAATTCTACCAGCTGTACAAGATTTTGTTTTAGAAAAATTAGGCAAAAAGTATATTGAACCGCCACCGTTTGATTTGCCTGGTTCATTCGCTGATTCAGCGGCTACAATACCCCTGTTATTTGTTCTATCCCCTGGTGCTGATCCTATGGTAGCCTTATTAAAATTTGCTGATGATATGGGATTTGGTGGGAGTAAATTTGAATCCTTATCTCTAGGTCAAGGTCAAGGCCCAATTGCTCTGAAAATGATTGAACGTGGTATCAAAGAAGGCACTTGGGTGCTGTTACAAAATTGTCATTTAGCACCAAGTTGGATGGGTATGTTAGAAAAGACTGTTGAAGAGTTAAATCCAGATACAACACATCCAGATTTTCGTTTATGGTTGACGAGTTATCCAAGTAAAGATTTTCCTGTATCAATATTACAAAATGGTGTTAAAATGACTAATGAGCCGCCGAAAGGTTTACGTTTCAATTTATGGAGATCATATTTAAGTGATCCTATATCAGATCAAGAATTCTTTCAATCCTGTTCAAATCAACATGCATGGAAAAAATTATTATTTGGTTTAGTATTCTTTCATGCTATTGTACAAGAAAGGCGTAAATTTGGACCGCTTGGTTGGAATACACCATATGAGTTTAATGAAACAGATTTACGTATATCAGTACAACAGTTACACATATTTCTTGGACAGTATACTGTGAGTTGTAAATTATATTCTTTGACCCTTTATGCATTATATATGTACATATGTGTGACAATAGAAGACAAGGGTCAGGCAACCGATCGTTTATTAAGGAAATCAACATATATTTATAGATTTTCATGTACACTATAATAGATTATTGTTAGCGGGAAAACACAGTCTTCTGGTTGGTTGTTAGTCTTTCATCTCTTTGTGGCTGTTTCTTGAATGTCAAATCATCTATCTGCTAATTGTATCCGCCTACGCAAAGTCTGCTGTGATTGAATGTTTAGTCAGTCTTTGTTCTTGTTTTCACATGACCAATATCTGGGAAATAAACATTGACGTAAATTACTGTCTACCAATTCGTGTAGCAGCCGGCTCTCACCACTTATGTACTTGGATGGCGTCATCGTCTTAAGAATCAGTTTTTTTCTGTCTCATTGCCAAAACTTAACCACAACAGAATAAACATAGTCTTAATATATAATTCTAGGTATTCCAAACATTTTTGTTAACTTTCTCTCTCATCTTATTCACTTTTGTTCATTTGAATGTTAGTCTGCTTCTGACTATTTCAGTGACATTCTGGAAATCGAATGTCATACACTTCAAAGCAAAACTTTATATTGTCTTCCTAACCGCCTTACAATATATCAGTAGCCTTATTAACAATACTTGAATATCAATGAGATGCTCACTAGCGTCTAGCCCTATACAGGTAGGTAGTAGTGGGGAGTCGTGACCAGTAGCGTACAGCAGATCGAGTGTAAGGACAAATACTCGCCGAAGACATTGGCTAGCGGTCGTGAATTGGCAGAAACTGGAATTCATGAGCAGGCCATTCTACCGGGTCCCAGTGGCTTAATGGTCTACGAGCTCACCTTGTAACCAGAAGGTCGTGGGTTCGAACCCCTATGGTGGTGAGTGCGTACTGATGAAGAGTCCCAAACTAAGCTGACGAAACAGCTGTCCAGTACTCCTAGCTTGTCTTCCAATGGTTCTCTAAGCGATGTCAGCTCACGATGAAATACTGTAACCAATCAATCAAATCCCTACAAACCAATACTTCAATTAGAGTAGAAATCTTTAAAAAAATATCTGTGTTTCTGAATTAATTTTAAGCATTTCACCACATGACTGTTTACTCAGTGTAATATATATTCAAAGTTATAATTATTTGCAATTATACTGCGTCACTCTTTGTTGAAACCAATGCAACACATGTAGCGTAGATGTGGAAATATTCAAGGTGAAGTTATTAATAACATTTTTTGTAAAATTAAACTTTCTCACATTTCATTAGGAATCATAACACCATATTAGACTAAAATATTAGATTATGTATAAAATATTTAAATCTTGTAGATGAAGACTAATAGACACGAAAATGTAGTTTAAGGCTCTGTGTGTGTACACACTCTTGATATTTAACACAAAAATAAGCATTCACTGATATATACAACCCAGGATGTGTTAAACTGGAGTAAACACCTAGTTATAGTTATGTAGTTATGCAGCCGGATGAGGGCTTACAGCAAGTTGTCATCTGAAGTGGTGTACTGTTCAACAGTCCGCTCCGTCCTCCTTTATGGTTGTGAGACCTGCCCATTGAGAGTGGAAGACATGAAAAGATTAGCTGTCTTCGATCATAGGTGCCTGTGTTCTATCTCCCATGTGAAGTGGTTTAATAAGGTGAGCAATATTGAGGTTAGGCGTCGAGTGCTAGGTAAGGAGGGGAAATCGATCGACGAGGCTGTGAGGCTACATCGACTGAGATGGTCAGGACATGTGTTACGTATGCCTAGTCATCGCCTACCTCGACGGGCGATGTTAGTTGACATAGTGTCAAGCTGGAAAAGAACTAGTGGTGCTCAAACCAAAACATGGCACATATCAATGAAATCCACAATAGTTAGTTTAAGCCATGTAGGAATGTGTAGACTTCCTGACTGACCGGTTAGAGTCCTCGGGACGGTTAAAGCCAGTGAGTGGAGATATAGCTCAAATTCGTTCTCAACGGCTAACGCAGGTGCATCCACTCCCTGTGACTTATGATTTCCAATGGAACTATATTGTTCTTCGTTATTACTATTCCTTTGTCTCACATCTCTGTTTACTGTCTCTTTTATGCATTTCTTCTACTTTCTTCTATTGCTGTGAGTGCTAAATGAAGAGTGGCGACTTGAACTGCTGCACATCGGTGCAAAGTTCTCTGTCGAAAACAAACAGACAGTTATAGTTTTCTAATCGTAATTAGAAAACTATAGCAATCATCATTCACAGACTAATTTGTATGTGAAAATAAAAACACGTAGTTCAACAAAGAGTCTGTTTTTGGCGAATTCATTTTCTTTAGCTGTACAGTGTTGTTTGTATACAGTTTTTCTTTATGAAAGAAAGTAGTAATAACAAAACTGATGAGTTGTCATAACCCTAGTTGTTAATATTAGTCAGTGCATACGTGAAGCTGAGTAAGTGCATAAGAGATACATAATAGGACGAATGGTTTCAATCAATGAATTGTCATCGGAATGCATGTAGAAATGAAAGGAAATATGGAATTACGTAAGAGTTGCGAAGAAAATACAAGAATTACAAGGAATTAGTTTAACTCCTATTTATAAAGTGTTACAAAAGTAAATAATTAACAAATTAAAATATCTCTTCTTTAAACGGTTCAGTGTGTCGGTGGCACAGTAATAGAATACTCGCTAACCACATAGGTGATTCTGGGTTCGATCCCCGGACGACGCACTCCTACACCTATCTAAGCCAGCAATAAAACTGGTAAAGAAGGAAGGTTGGGCATGAGGCTAGCAACCTCATCGCGTAAAAATAAATACCATTGCTACCAAAAACTTCGAAGCTCTAGCTTGAATCCCTCCGTTCCCATTGGAACGTATGGGAATAAAATAATAATAATAAAGAACCCAAGACACACATAACATATCCATCAGTTCTTCTATACGTGTAAGAAACATGGCCCTGACTTCGCACAAAGCATTTCCAACAGGTTGTAGACTTTTATCAACAGCTACCTTCTCTGGTTCTATATTGAAGATCAAATGGCCAACCAAAAAGAATTAGCAACAAGAAACACTGCGGTGGAACAAACCAACCAAGAGGCGATTGCTGAACAAATATGTAGGAGGAAATGGAGATGGTTCGGACATACGTTGAGGAGGTCATCAAATGACATTGCGCTCCAGGCTATCGCTCAAGTAGAACGCCAACAGGAATCGACGAGTGGGTGGTCGCCTCGAGGGTGGTATGAAGGAGATCGTGAGAGGAGGAGGAGGAGATGAGAGATTATGGGTAGTCGTGGGGTCAGCCAGCTGATGAGGACAGCAGAAAGTAGAACATAGTAGAGATGTATTGTTGAAGCCTTATGTTCCACTCGGAACCCAAGGGAATAATAAATAAAATAAATAAATATCCTAACCTAAATCATGAATTGTTAGAAGTTAGAATTCATGAGCCAGTGAATCTGGTCCAGGTGGCTGAATGGTTCGAACCCCAGTGGGTGCGTACTGCCGATGATTCGCAAACTAGGATGAAACAGTTATCCAGTACTCCCTGGTTTTCAAATGGGGCTCTAACTGATATCAATCTGTGATCAACTCGTAAAAACTAACCCAATAATGCCTTTATATTCAATCAGAAATTATCGGAACTTACTTAACACACAATCAATGAGTTTTAGAGTAAATGAAAATACAAAAAGCGGTTGTTAAAATGAAGTGAAGAACAAATAAAATCTGTTAGATTATTTCGCCATGAAGAATTTCGTAATAAAACGACATCAGTTAGCATACCCACGACTTTATCAGCGAATATCATGGTATAAGGCCAGTACTCTTACCATCCAACTACTCTTCTGGAATTCAGTGAACTATGAATTCTAACTTGTCAATCCGCAAAATATTTTGTCTCCGTTTTCCAACTCAGGAGTGATAGAAATACTTCGTGATGTCACATTTTAGTTACCGAAGAAATCACATCTTTCTGTAGTAATTAGTAACTGATTGTTTTTCCTTTTAGACTAGTGATCTATTCTGTTCAACAGTGTACAAAAATCGCTTTTCTGGATAACATTTCTTCCTTTAGCTAATTAGCTTCTATTAAGGCGAATACACAAATAGTTGGTATAGAATGCATTGGCAGACATGTAATTTTCTTCTCATACTTAATTAGCTATTCGCTGTTAACTAACGGCATATCTATCTCAACAATATCAGTTGTTTTAAAGCTTAAGAAATGTAGACATAGACTCAGCTATCATTATAAATTCTTTAAAATAATCCCAGCGTGTTTAGTAAAAAATTAACAAGATTTTTTGAACTTTTCGCTTTGTAAGCGACGGCTTCTTCATCAGAATTATTCAGATTTCATTAACCATCGAAATATACAGTCAAAAATTGAAGTGAATTACTTTAAAGATCACTTCTCGGTAGACATTTGTATCACTAGAAAAAATGTGAACAGTCATCACATATTTGTAATGACTAATGTCGAATTGTCATATTATAGGCATATTTGTCTATGTGAGTGTGTGTGTATGTTGTTTGTTGTATGCGAAACACGTCAACACATGATAATATTTCACAGTGGTTCCACTATAGGACTGAATTTGTTTTTCTTCCTCATCTGTCTGGTTTCATTAGAGTCTGTCATACAGGTGATAAGTCTATCCTTTCTCTCCTATCTAATGCATTCGATGTGGTTAAAACATTGCAAGGCTTCAGTAGTCGGCCTTTCTTTATATGAATAAAAGCCTCCTCATAGAATTTTGACATTGTCGAAATCGATCTTATGTCCGCTGTCTAATTGTTATAGCTGATCTTTTTTCCAGACTTTTTAATTCTACTTTATTTCTAGGTGGACGCCTATGTTTATTCACTCTGACCTTCACCTATGTATTGCTCTCCCCTATATAGCAAGCTTCAAATTCTGAACACTTTATCCTATGGACACAGTTGTTTTGTATCATTTTTGGAACCATATCTTTGACATTCACTAAAGCTTTCTCTAGGGAATTAGAAGGTTTGACATAGACTTTATTATTATATGAAACAAATAGTCTTTGAAGTTGTTCAGCTGTGTCCCTTCGATATGGAATGGCTATCGTCGATAGTCAAGATTTTTCAATTTTTTATTTTCCCTTATGCTCCTTTTTATTGATAATTTTATTTAGTAACTTCTTCGGATAATCATTTCCAATATCGGAGATCTCGTTCTCCATATCAGCATTATCTGTTATAATGTTTCTAGCTTTGTTAACAAGATTTAAAGCTTATTGAATTGAATTTTTTTGATTTTCCCGTCGATCGGTTGGACCGAAGTGTTCGGTCTCAGGTTGACATGTCGGCTTCTTGTGCAGATGCTTCGACGATGTCTGGGGATTTGATTTGTATACAATTGGTGGATGGTGGCTAGCAGTGGAATCCAGGATGCGCATTTCGTCCTAATTGGGACTCGTCAGCTGGATGTACCTGCATTTCTCAGTGAGTGATGATGTTCCCACCGAGGCTCGAACCCAGTGCCCATAGTTTCAAACGCCAAAGCGTTATCCACTAGTGGGAACATCATCACTCACTGAGAAATGCAGGTACATCCAGATGACGAGTCCCAATTAGGACGAAATGCGCATCCTGGATTCCACTGCTAGCCACCATCCACCAATTGTATACAAGATTTAAAGCTACTGAAACTTTCAGTCTTATTAGGTGATCTGATTGGAAATTCAAATACGTTTTTGACTGTGTCGGTTTCCCATATATCGTGAACTTTAGTTTCTTGTCAGTTTGTCTTTTTACAAGACAGTTCATAAAGTGTAGAGTTCCTTCGTCCGATTCCACTTCACTAGTAAACTTTATATATTTTGAAACTAACTTAATCTGTGGTTGTTTTCTGTTTAGCTTTCTTAATAATGATAAATGTGTCATCTGCATATCTGTACCATATTCTAGGTTGACAACAAAAACTAGTCAGTGCTTTTCTTTCTAGAGCTTTCATACAAAGCTTTGCTACAATTGAAGAGGCTGGCGATGCCATAGCAACTCCAGTTGTCTGACAGTAAAATATGTAGATTCTAAACAAAGTTTTAAGCTCTTTATAACGTCTTTTATTGATAATGAACATTTAGCTTATATTTCCTGATTGTTTTCAAATTTATATTTCATAATATCAAGTGAATCTCACATATAAGAGTACTAGAAAATAGAGAAACCACATCAAAACTAGCCATCATTTCGTCTTCTTCAATAATTATGTCCATTATTTTCCCTTTAAATTTCTAAATATTCTTAATGTTCGAAGGAATATTGTATTGAAGTGGTTTCAGTATTCTTGATACGTGTTTTGATAAAGTGTATGTCACTGAATTGGTGAAATCAATTATTGGTCTTAAAGGAATATCTATTTTGTGGATTTTCGGCCTTCCATAAAATCCAGCGGCCGTGTTTGTTTTGGTGGCTATTGAAAACCAAACTGAATTCATTTTTCATTTCATTTCTCTAAGTAGATTACATACTTCTGCTTTTACTTTGTTCATAGTACTAGACATTTTGTTTATTGGGTACTAATGTGTATGAATCTGCTTCGATATATTCCAAAGCTTTCTTTTCATAGTCATCTCTATTGAGAATCATACTGACATTGCCTTTCGCAACTTTAATTATGACAGTAAATTTGTCTGATCTTATTGTGGCCTACACAACGAAACTTTCAGAAAAATCTTGTTCTAACTTTGTTTCCTTAAACACGCTCGAATTCTTTTGAATAATTTATAATCATTCAGTCTGACTCAATACTCAAACTATTCCAAGAAATTCGTAACATCCACTGTCTAGAAACTTATAACAGACTCAGCTAGTTTTTCAGGAATCCTATTCCTCAAAATGTGTTTGTTTTTAGACTTACTCTATTTTCATTCCTTTACGTTCCCAGCGGAACATAGGGCATCAAGCTAGAGGCTTGAAGTTTCTGTAACAGTGGTGTTTACTTTTACGGGTTTGAAGTTGCTAGCCTCATGCCTAACCTTCCCTCTCTACCAGTCTTATCACTAGCTTAATGAGATAAAGGAGTGCATCGGCCGGGGATCGGACCTCGGACCATGTGCACGGTCGGCGAGCGTCCTAACCGATGTACCACGGACCCACCTTTTTCATCTTCCACATAACTTCTATTCAAGTAAACCAATTTTTCTAAAAAAAAATATAAGAAACATCTGTCTGGTCACCTCATAGTAGTTATTATTTGAACAGATGTCAGTCTCAGTATTTTCGTCGCACGAGGCCACATCCATAATATTTATACACAAGGTTGCTTTTACTGGACAATATTGAATCCAGTAGTCCTAAGAATTAAAGTTAGAAAAATAAAATATAACATTCAAGTGTTGGTTTGTAGCGATTTTGCTTGATTTGTTACAGGTTTTCATCATGAGCTGACATCGGTTAGAGAACCAATTGAAAACCAGCAGGGGAGTATTGGACAGCTGTTTCGTCAGCCTAGTTTTGAACCCTTCATCAGTATGCACTCATCACCACAGTTCAAATCCAGGACCTTCTGGTTACAAGGCCAGCGAGCTCGTGAATTATTAAGCCACTGGGACCCGATCCAATAGCCAGCACATAAATTCCAGCTTCTGCCAATTGCTGAGATAGAGCGACCGCTACTCAATGTCTTCGGCGAGCAATTGTCCTTACACTCAACCTGCTGCACTTTACTGGTCACGACTTCTCACTATAACCCCAGGTAACTACCTACCTGTATAGGGCCAGTCGCTAGTAAGCATTTCATCGATATTCAAGTGTTGGTTTGTAGGGATCTGGTCGGTTACAGGATTTCATCATGAGCTGACATTGGTTCTCTAACCAATGATAGCTCATGATGAAATCCTGTAAAATATAACATGTCAGACATACCTAATCATAAAAGCCTATAAAGTGTTTAGTATTCTTATGATGCTTAGTGAATATGTATGTAGTTTATTAGTAATCCTCTAACCTGTATATACATAATGAAATCTTTCTTATATCTTAATGACAATTTATACACTTAGGAAGTTCAATATGAAGCATTACGTTATTTAACTGGTGAATGTAATTACGGTGGTCGAGTAACAGACGAATGGGATAGGCGAACACTGAAGACTATCTTAATGCGTTTCTATTGTCCAGAAATTGTAAATGAAGTAGAATATAAATTTGATGGAAGTGGAATCTATTATGCACCTGAAGATACACATGTAAGTTGTTGACTGCATTTCAATAAAATGACTTTTTTTCATTTACTTATTAATTTAAGTTACAAAGAAAATCGTTCAAATCTTAGTTTTACAAATAGTTAGGTGTTTTCTAGTGGTTGGAAATACATCGCTTATGATATTATAAGTAGAAAAATAAAAAAGGGTAACTAAAATTAAGCATTTTTCAGTGTTTCCGCAGATAAATCTCCATTGAATTGAAGTTTCATGGACAGGAGTTTTCTCGGGAAGCTAAGCGTGGGCGGATTTTGCAATATATGTGGTTCTGGATAACAATTTTCGACGAGGATTCTTTTGAGATTGTCCAGTTCATCTTCTATGGTGTCTGGGGTGCAAATTCTGCGAACTCTGTAGCTTAGTGAACGAATCAGGTTTCGTTTGGTGTATAGAGGTACCCAACAGTGAAAGTTAGTAAGCTGCCCGTTCCACGTCGATTTTCTGTAGATAGATCTTTTTAGTGTTCCATCTTGTTCTCGTCTTGTTAGTTCAACGTCAAGAAAAGATATTTTGGAGTTAGATTCTTTCTCTAATGTGAAGTGAATCGCGGGGGGTGGCAGTTGTTACAGGAAATTAAGACGTTGTCTATATTTTCTTCATTGTTATCCAGAACGATATATTGCAAAATCCATGAATCCTAAACCGCAAAAGTCGCCCACACTTAGCTTTCCGAGAAAACTCCTCTACATGAACCTTCAATTCAATGGAGATTTATCTGCGAAAACACTGAAAAATCAACTGTCCCGTTCACTTAAGAAAAACGCAGCTAAACTACGGTTAACCTCCTCCACATAAAATTAGGCTTTATCATCCTCCATCATGGCAATAGTAAAGAATAGACACCAAAGTCAAATGGCCTTGAATCAACCAGTAAGATGGCTCAACATTACACCTGGATGTTGTTCATAATCTTCGTTGCAAGTTTCACTCAGATGTTTTAATGTCAATAATACAACGACTAGTCAGTCCTCCCGAGCACTACCATTCATACACTCGTGTGGAAAGGTTAATCACAACTATCATCATTAGACTATATTCATCATAAAGTCAAGCATACTTGTGAACAAGTAGACCTTATAAGCGGAACTCATACAAATTCTATTGAAAGATTCTGGCCCCATCTAATAAACGTATTAAAATGGTGTATGGTTCCCAAAGTTATATGATATACAGCTACTTAGATGAATTTTTGTATCGACATTGATTTGATATGTCTATAGACACCCCTATGAGAAACTGGGACCAATTCTTACAGTATATTAGAGATATATACTCTGTGTAATTCAGTTTTATCACATATATATCTTATAAATGCGCGTCTTTCTAAATAAATGGCAATTTTCAACCAGAGGAATCTGATTGGCTGATTCAAGGTCATTTAATCTTGGTGTCTTTACTGTTGCCAACAGTAGTTGTTAAGAGACCTCAATCCCTCGAAAACATTTAAGGTATTTATATCGTGAAAAATGTAGAAATTTAGAAGACTTATGCTAACGACATGCTACCTGTGATATTTAATCGGCCTTATTAACCAACTCGAGAAAGTCTGAAAGATTAATGATAAGCTTGATTTCCGACAGTTTAACTATTTGACCGCAGCACTGGGTGACGCAGGTTCGAATCTCAGAAGGAATATGTGTCCCTTCAAGGTTGCAGATATGCCTTACTGACTGGTAAGTGCCAACTATCACGAAACCTAGGTCGAAGGCTTCCTGCCAATCGCCTCCAACCATCTAATACTAACAATTCACAGTGCACCATGATGGCGAGCTACTTGGAATGGTGGCCACATTGCAAGCTTGACTGATAGAATTCAGTCTACACCGAAGATAGGACTAGATACATTACACTATTTACTGACCATTGTCTAATCAAAAATTTTACTATCTATTATTATCGATATTCCCCTTAGGTTCCGAATGGAACATAGAACTTCAACAGTGCATTTCCGTTTCACCATGTCTTAGGTTGACTCCACGACTGGCCATAAGCTTTCATTTCGTCTATATCACCTTAGGACACCCAATTTACCTTTTTCCAAAAATAGTTGTCACAATATATGGCAACCAATTTAGAGTGCAACTGGTAGGAAATAGACAATTAATGAAGCTCCGTTTGGTATCTCTTATATACCAGCTTACTGACCATTTTATATTGTGTAATCCTTCTGGTTGAACGGAAAGTTGTCTGAAACTACTAAAATTATCATAAGGCTTAGAAATGGATGAAATTTAAGTACACTACCTAGCAGATTTTCTCACATTTTTATACTTATCATTGACAGATGGTTGACATGAATTGCTAACGTGAAATTCTGTATATCCGTTGTCTAAAAAGATAATAGAAAAAGCCTGAGGGCTCGTATCTTCCAGATGGAAATCATAAGTTAGATCAATTTTAGTTATGCGACTGCTTTTTGAAAAATAATGAAATAGCCATTAATGATTTTACTCAAAACATTCATTAAAAACTTTTTGTGAACCAGATCAGTTTACTCTAAAAAAAAACGACGCTAAATATGTTTAGCATTCCGCTTAAACTGTTTGCTTAGTTAACTCTTGCTGCTGAACAAGCGTGCTTGAGATATTATTATCGAATAAAACAATATAATGTGGCTATAATTTATCCTTTCTTTCAATACGAAGGAAACTGCTTTATTTTATTTCTTACTAGAAGTGATATGCGCCCCACACTGAATGTTCTACCTCCTATTCCTTTCAATCTTCCTTCACTGTTTATTTCAGCTGGGAGAGTATTCCTTACGATAATTTATCTATCAAACCGTCTTCAGTTTAGTGATTTATTATCACCATGATTATTAAAAATTGTCCCGTCATTAACCATCATGTAACATTAGTTTTGTGGTTGTTCTTTGTTCGGCACTATTTAACTGACAATCTTGTTTGTTATTGCCACTATCCACATCTTAAAAAAAAATTTTGTATTATACATGATTCCTCACACTACCACTACAAACAACCGCATTAGTGCTGACAATAAAAAAAAAACACAACCTGAAATGTTTATCTTATGATTGCTTAGTGTTGTTCAATCAGATTAACTGATCATCTTAGCTATAAACATTTTTTTAAGAACATCTCATAATTCCCCGTATGATTATAGCTGTTACTGTTCACCACGCATACTCATATCGTAGCTTCCACTAACCAATACTGAAATATTTTTTCATTATTTGTGTTTATCTTCCTTTTTACTTGGCATTTTTTATTGCATTTTTTTTGTTATTTCTGTGTTTCTTTTTGGTTTTTTTGTTGTTATTGTCTTTTTTTGTTTTTTTTGTTTTTTTTTTAAATATTTTATTTTTTTATAATACTCCTTTTAAATGCATGATGAAATTAGATGCAATATTGTAGATATGTGCTGAAAATTCCACACTGTACCACAAGTACTGTTTCTGGAATAAAGCGAAATTGTTATTGTTATTGTTAAGCAATGATAAACAGTTGGGTTTCCTACCAGTGGCCGTAGGTTTAGCCCATCTAAATGTTATTTGTTTAATATATTAGCTATAGAGGTATGAGTATACCTTCTGGCTACTTTCATCTCATAAAATTAACGGATTCTTGATAGATAATGTCTTGAAGGTGATCTTGATTCATTTTTTTTCCTTTTGGTTTCAAGAATCTCTGCTATATAAGGCTGCTACAACATTTTGGTGCAAATCGAGATTCGCATTAACAATATACACTAGTTCTAGTAGGGTCTGTCTTTGATCTTTGTGTAACATCTAAGAGAAAATTGTATTTCAAAGGCCATTAGAATTACTAAATAAACACATATAACAGTAGTAATGGATTCCGTTTTGAATAGATATCATGATTAGTATATATGACTGACTGGAGTCATTTCATTTAACATTGGGAAATCTATTTGTTTTGAGTTAGTTTTGATTTCTCCATTCGTTGAATTGAAATGTCCAGCTGCTGCTGACATATCAGCTCCTAATATGGACTCTTCAAAGATGTCTGGGGATTAACATGTAGTAATTGACTTAACACAAATAATGAAATAATACCCGTTTCAAAAGAGGTGGCTCTCATTGACTAAGTGATCTAGGGATAATGCTTTGGCGTTCGAAACGATGGGTGAGGATACTGTCACTCAATAAGGACTGCAGGTACATCCAGTTGACGAGTCCCATATAGGAATAAATACACATCTTATATTCCACTGCTAGTCACCGTCCACCAAATTACTGAGGATCCTGCATATTCATTGATATTTTGCCTTCATGCAGCCTTCGTGACCAGTGAGGTCCATCCAGTCAAGTGTGAGGATGGATGTCCCACCGATGACATGGGTTGATGGTTGCGCTAAATCACGAATTGGTAGAAAGTAGAATTCATGGGTCAGCCACTGATTCGGGTCCCAATGGCTGAATGGTCTACGAGCTTGCTTGCTTGCTTGTAACCGGAAGGTTCTGGTTTTGAACCCCGGTGGTAGGTGCATACTGTCAATGATTCCCATACTAGGATGAAACAGCAGCTGTCCAGTACTCCCTGGTTTTCAGTGATTCTCTAACTGAAATCAATCCATGATCAACTCGTTAAAATAGAAAGGAATCAAAATCTGTTATTCACTGACTGGATGTTGACCTTCTTTGGTGAGTAATAAACGAATAGGCGAGTAAATATATTGATTAAATGACACCGGCTGCAAAGTATATGAATCAATAAAGTCAGAAGTAACTTACATGCTTACTGGTTGCAGTAATAGCATAATAGACACTACGAATGCTGATTACTTCATGCATTTAAACAAATTAACCGTTGTTTTACTTAATATATATGTATGTTTTTTTTCTATTAGTATGAAGGTTATATTGACTACATAAAAACACTTCCACTGAACCCTGATCCTGATGTTTTTGGAATGCATCAAAATGCTGACATTACAAAAGATCAACAAGAGACAAACTTACTATTTACAAATATACTTTTAACTCAGGTAAGTCCATAAGATTACTAATTTGTTACGTACATAACACAACACAATACAAAAGTTATTCCAAGTCAAATCATACCTGCCTTTTCGGATTTGGTGAGGGTAGATGCAGTATTCTACTTATACCCTAGGTACTTTCCCTGTAAATCTATACTTTTAGATATGGTTGTGTTTTTTAAGTCTAGGGTTAGAGTCTAGGGTTAAGGTTAGGATTAGGGATAGGTTAAAGAACCGTACCAGAAATGTCAACGGATCTCAAATTACCATGATTTACAATCACCTGGATGAATACATTTATTATGTTTGCAATGATTTCTAATGCATTTTTTAACGATCATGCAGTTTTCTTTGTATCTGAATTCTAATTGGTCATTCAAGGTCACTGTGATTTTGGTTATGATAGTTTAATTTCGCCGAAAAATATTTGTCAAGTCGTAATCTGAAATGACCTACTTCTAAAGATGAATTTAATAGACAGATAAATAACATCAAACATATAAAAAGTCCCTTATTTATTGATTTCATCGGAAGTTTTCATGAATACGATTATCACGAACAGAAAAGGTGGCACAGTGGTTAGGACTCTCGCCGACCATGCACATGGTCCGGGGTTCGAGCCCACGCCGGCGCACACCTGATATCTATGGTCGGCCTGCAAAATTTGGGCTACCGATATCCATGCTGAAAATTCCATACTTGTACCAAAAATACAGTGTGGAATCAAGCTGTAAATCAAAATAATAGTCGTTTGGGTCTTTAGTTTACCCAAAATAGTTATATTTGTCCTATACAAATAGTCTTATATTTATCAGATGTATCCATCACGATCGTACTCGTCTTATTAAAGTCTAAATCACTGACTTACTTTGCCAGAAAATTGTTATAGTAACATCCTCTTTCCCTAATCCCTCGCCTGTGTACTCGATGTCTCACTTTCTATATACTTAGATAGAAAACCTTCAGTACATTCAACGATTTTTAAGTTCACTTAATACTTCAGGCTTAATTTTTAATTGATTAATATCCTAATATCCAATTAGACATTAGTGTGATTCATACAGGTGATTAAATTAACGGCATCTCAATATAGCTAAATTATGTAAACCTTATCTTCAACGCACAATTTGCACAGATCTTATGTGTTGTGCCACTTCTGGTCTTCACATTGTGTTTTGTTGCGTTCTTTTCACGTCTCCCATTTATCCCCACAACGCTGTATCATTTGCCTTCTCTAAAATCATATGTATACCCTTGATATTCGATGTTTTTATGCCGACGAAAGTCTCTTTATGTACTACTGACAAATGTTATAAGTAGCATTCGTGACATTAGTTCTAAAATAAGGTCCATGAATAAGACTGATGGGACTTCGTAAGCTTCGTTAAATCAGTTGAGTTCTTCAAAATATAGTAACTATTGATGTTAAATATTAACTCATAATTCACTTAAGTTACTACTGAATTGCAGAATTTTCTTGAAATAAATTAAGCAATAAGTATTAAACTTGGCAGAATATAACTCCACTATGGATAAGATTTTATTTTGATAAAGTCACACAGTGTTATACAGTAATATTGACTGATAACGTTTCGACCACAAATTATCGCTCATAATCATATCAAGGTACTCACATAACTCTCTTGCTTCATTTATGTACATGAGTAAAATTGATTATGTATAAAGCTAGAACAACAGTTTTTGTAGAATAAAATGGTACCATCACTGAATATTTCGTTGGCTTCTCATCATCTGCTCACAGACCAAAGTCATTACTAAATATATCTACAATAACAATTTTTACATACTTGCACAGAGTTCATTTGTAAGCAAAAATCAGTCAATATATGCTTACAATATGCTTTATCCCGAACAATAATTATCATACTACAATGGAAACTTTCGACATTACGTAATTAGATGAAGGAGAGGATGAAAATATACAGTTACCAGGTCAAGAAAAGACTGATAACCGCTTCTTTCTGAACGCATAATTGTGGTTTTAGGTGCCTGATGAAGATTGCTTTGACAAATTTAGGGAAAATCGAACTCTTTTGCCTATTGATAATTTTGAACGATCTTGCGACGTCTACCTCATGACCTGTTTCAAGGAGATGACTGGTGATCGCATTACTGTAGGCGTTTGTTTCCTTGAGAAATAGGCTTTTCGGTATATGTTCAGAAAATAGGAGGTATGCCCTTTTTTCTGTACTTCCAATGTAACTGCTCCCGCAGATACATGTAAATTTGTATACAGAGCTGGAGTTAACATGAGAAGGATATCTATCTATTTTTTATCACACCAAAGACCTAGTTGTCCGATAGATTGGAACCAACTTAGCTGCAGGATAGACTGTGGCTAGTCACATCCTCAATCTTCTGTTGACAACTGCTGTAATATTTTCACCTTTAAAATCAAGTTGAATGTAAAAGGGCTTTTTTTCCCACTGTGATTTGCTTGATGTTTAAGCCTTCATATCTTCCGCACTTGTTAACGAACCTTTGAGGATAACTGATGCTTTTCAACATCTTTTGGAGAAACATGAATTCTTCCTGTAATTAGACATTTGAATAAAATCAATATAAGATAAAGTACATTCGGAAATAATATTGGTGTTATCAATAAATTACAATAAGATGGGAAATAAGCTGTTTTTATAGTAAAATGAATAACTTGTTAGAATGTTATAATTATTTATTATCCTCTGATTTGACTGGTGATAATAATATCTTCCATATCTCTGGCATTTGAGATGAGTCACTTTTGTTGTATAATGGAGTTAAATTTTCAGATTACACAACTTTAAGAGAGTTTAAAAAATATTTTCTTTCTTCACTTTCTTCTTTTTCCTCATAGTCCAAAGGATCATCTTCATCTGGAAAGTCAGTCGACGAAGTAATTGATGAAGTTGCTGGTGATGTTTTAGCTCGTCTACCACCTGACTTCGATACAGAATTAGTATTGAGAAAGTATCCAACACGTTATGAACAAAGTATGAATACAGTTTTAGTCCAAGAAATGGTTCGTTTCAATGTGCTACTGAGTATAATACGTTCAAGTCTTCAAAATATTCGTTTAGCAATTAAAGGATTAGTAGTTATGTCATCAGACTTAGAAGATGTAGTCGCTGCAATACTTGCATCTAAAATTCCAAAATTATGGATGAGTAAATCGTATCCATCTTTAAAACCACTTGGTTCGTATGTGAATGATTTTCTGGCACGATTGAAATTTCTTCAGGTAAGAAATGAATGCAAATAAATAAATATACTCGCAATATTCAAACAAATTATTTAATCATATGACCTTTATCAAGGATTTATACGAAAAATGTAGGATATAACATTCACCAAATCCCTGCTTTAATCCATCCTTTCAGTAACAATGTGATATGAATATTTGATCAATGATTTAAGCGTTTAAATTCAATTTTTTATCCATAGATATACTGTTATGTACTGCTGCTGAGTGAGTTATTAGAGTTATCCCCGTCGCCAATTATGTTATGTACTCGTCGAGTAGAGGGAAATCAGAAGACCACCGGGTTTATGATGATACTTGTATTTTCCAGACAAGGAAAATAAATGTCACACAAGAGTGTGAGTGAAATGGTACGAATTGTACGAAACGTGTGTGAACAAGAATACAGTACAAAAGTATATATGAAAATGGCTAGTACACATGAACCAATAAATAGACAGTCTTAACATGATTGGTTGTAATGCCATGTGACAACAAGGCCATACATGTTTAATTATTTAGTGGACAGACAAAAGCATATTGTCAGTTATAATGAAATATCGATCCATATACACATAGCAAAATATAACAGACTGTCGAAACAAAACACACATCATGTGGATACATATCATATACGAACAATCAAACAACGTTATTAGCTTGGAGATGTAGCTCATTAGCTTAACCACTAGGCTTTCAGCTGACAGGTCATGGGTTCGAGTCCCACTACACCTAATTCAGCTAGGTCAAGTGGATAGTATTACCTGTCCTGACACAACAAACGTGGCTCTTAGTCTTGCATGTGAAAAAAATCTTTTCTGAGTAACTGAGTCTAATCATTAGCTTATACAGTGATAAGAGCGGTTTAACCTGTACCAAAAAAGTTTTAGAATAATAAGATAACATTTTTTTAATTAATGTGATTCAAACACACCAGACTCATCTTTTTATGAGGCCAGAAAATGAATGCTATCGGACCACAAAGAAAAGATTCTGTTTGTAGAGCAATAGTTATACAATCATATGAAAGTCGTCTGAACTAGAATGAGATGAGCAGATAATAATAACAATAATAATAATAATAATAGCAGTAATAAAAAAGGAAAGCAATAAATAATGAATATCATACTCAAAGTTTCGAGAGTAATGAAGGATTTTCAGAAAGGTTCCGTATACGGCCAGAAGGGTTAAAGATTGTTAAATGCACCCTTTCAATCAAGTAAAACACTTATAATTCTCACACGAATAATGTTTTGACCGAATTAATTCAGCATAAAGTTATTTATAAATTCATTTACATTGCTTTTAATTTAATAACACTACCAAAAAAGAATGATAATTGAAACAAGATATTTAATGTTATTTCTTTTTAAATCTATGCTATATATTCGCAGCTCTGGTATGAACAAGGTGCTCCACCAGTCTTCTGGATATCAGGTTTCTTTTTCACACAAGCCTTTCTTACGGGTGTACAACAGAATTATGCAAGAAAGCATACAATACCTATTGATTTGTTATCATTTGAATTTTCAGTATTAGAGGATAAAAAGTATACGCAGCCTCCAACTGAAGGTGAGTAATATCTTACTAACTAGTGGGATGTGTCTAGTCCTTTGTTGTTTTGGTGCAGACTGAATTCCATCAGTCAGGTTTTGCAATGTGGCCACTATTCTAGGTAGCTCGCCATCACGGTGCACACATTGATTTGATGATATTAGATAGTTGGAGGCAATCGGCCACAGGAAACCTTCCACCGAGGTTTCGTGCTACTTGGCATTGACTAATCAACAAGGCGTATCTGCAACCTTGGAGGAACTCATATCCCTTGGGAGGAGAGTGGAACCCGCGTCACCCAGTGCTGCCTGCAGTCAGAGACGTTACCACTGAGCTATTTGAGCTCCCGATTGACCTCTTGTAGGACTGTATTGGATATTTTTGATTGGACACTAGTAACAAGTGTGATGTGTCTAGTCCTTTCTTTGGTGCAGATTGAATTCTATTCTATATCTTAATTGGTATACATTATCTGTTGATTACGAAGATTATTGGTAGGGTTTTGATAACTTCAACTGATCCACTTCTCCACAAAATTCTATGCTTATTGATCAACTAATCAGTAAACATTGCTACTATTTGAGAATATAAATCCTCCAATATAGACATTTTTATAATAGTGTAGTATGTGTGTAAATTATAAGAATGTGTATAAGAAGTAGGGAATTCAGCATGACTAAAACAGACTATCTACATGTGAAACTTAAAATGAGAAAAAAACTTAGTTAATAGTTAAGAAATAAGAAAAGGTTAAGCAAAGGAGATTGAGGGAAAGATCAACTTCACAATAAAACACAAATTATATTTTCATTAAGGAAGATGAATATAAATTTGCACTACTTTATAAGTACTGAGTGTAAGTTGCCTAGTAAACATTTCAGTGGCCCTCAATGCTTTTATTCTCAAGACTAGTAGATATATCAATTTTGATGTAATTATGCAATAAGACTTCAGCAAGGTAAAAAGACAAAACTACAAATACTCTTAAAAAAGTTTAAATGTATATTTGGTTACGAACAGCAGTGACTCTATACAGCCATTGGTTATTATGAAGTTGTGGGCAAAGTTAAACTTTAACCATCACTAACTACCAATCAGCGAATGACCTCGAACGCACCAATCACGTCAAGGAGGTATTTTTGTGTATAGAATACATATATTTATGGAAAAAAATGCATAAAAACTGTATAAAAGTGTTACAGAGGATACCTTTCTCTCACATGTGATAAAAGTAGTTCTTAGTTTTAGGCTGGAGTATCAACAGAGTATAATTCCATTGTGGGTCTCATAGTGCTATACAGTAATTACTATGAGACCCATAATGGAATTATACTCTACTACAGTGCACAAGTACTATTCTTATATCAACAGAGTAATTTAACCACATTCTATGCATGTAATTATTTACGTCTTTTAACCCTAAGAATAACCCTAATCTTTCTTGAACCTAAACTTAACGTGGAAATATCCCCAAACTAACTGTAATCAAACTCAGACTCCTTTATTAGGTTAACCTAACCCTAACTTGTCCTTGGCTTAAGGCGTAAACTAATCTTTCCCAAACCTAAGGTGAAACTTTCAAGATATCCCATTTAATAATATAACACTTCGATGCGCATATTTTATTGACGATGACAACATTATTTGCCAGGTTTTGCTTACTTATCCAGGAAGCGTTTCAAGGTCATTAATGCGCTCACACTCCATCGGTGGTTAGTGGTGCTTAAAGTTTAACTTGGCTAAATTGTGAAATATTAAACTTGACGGTTTAATAATAAAATATCAGAATATTACAATCCTGAACTCACTGGCTTACAAGATCATGAATTCGTATTCGTATTCCAATAGACTTCCTATTCGTCTACTGCATACAGCTGGGGCGATAGGCATTAGAACTATTAAACCTAAACTATGTATTCAAAAAAGATCGTACAGTCATTATCCCTCCCTTGGCCTATTAAGACATTACCAACTAATGACTTCTACACCACCCCTTGTTTATATTTTCAACCCCTTTCTTATCATCCCTTAATCTTATCTTCATTATAAACGTGTTTCATTTTCTTCCTTTACAAACTAACATTACCTAATCGGTTCATTTGCTTTTATTAGCCTTTATCGACTACTTCCACCTGAACATTTGTTTGTTTAATTGTACTGTTTTTCATTATTCGTGTTATCACAGATTGCCTCACTTTTTCATCCTTATTATTGATAAGACCACTATTATTATTATTATGACTAATTGCACAAAACACCATGATTGGTTTATATTGGAATTTTTATTTGTAAACTTATATATATTAGAGTTAAGCCTGATGAGATCTAACTGAAAACAATATTGTTCGCTTAAATTTGTTGTTCTAAATATGAATCAGCCATTATTTTGTTCGACTTTGATTCTGTAGTTGAGGTCAGCTTATAACTCATTTCACAAATTAAACAATGTGACAGGAAAGACAGTCAAGTTTAAAATATTAGGAAATATGGCAATAAACGACGTGTACAGTAGAACTGGGTAAGTGTCAGTATTACTCTTAAGCTCCATGGTCTATGTGCAGAGCAAAGTTATGAAAATACACACTAGAATACAACAAAAGAGTAAATATTTGTTTAATTACATCTTCAAGTTTGAAGATGAAAACGATGAGTAATTGTTAAGAGGTAGTAAGAGTATAAAATAAAGTAAATAAGTGTTTATGCAATGGCGTTACCATGGTAAAATTAATTCAAAATGCCTTCACTCTACTAAAATGTTACTGAAAAAAAGACCTCAGGGTAAATCAGTAAATGTAATAAACATTTGAAAGCGAATATACTGACAATAACAAACATATATTGATTAAAAAATAGTCGGAAAAAACGTCAATCAGCTATTATTAGTCCATGAAAGTTTAGCAGCAAACAGAGAAAATACATGGAAATAGGGAAAGGAAAGATAAAAGTTAGATAGCAAACTACTGTAGAAAGTTATGACTGATTGTTTCTTCCCCTTGTAAAATATCAGAATTATCCTTATGGTGTCAACTAAAGCTTAAATCAGTAGAGTAGACTCCTCACAACTTCTCAGTATGAAGTATGCGCTGAAGATGTCACCCAGTAAGGTGATGAAAGCTTCGCAAACTAACCATCCAGCTCAGAGAACAAAACCACATCAAAAACTTCTCAGTAAATCTGTACAGTTGAACACTGTTTCGGTAATGTCATGAAAAGTGAAAGAGTCAAAGCTTCGTCGTTCCAGTGAATGACAAAAAAATTAGTGTATCAAATAGAGGCAATAATAAATCGTGAGGATTGGTTAATTTATCGAGGCGATAAACACAAAAACTAAATGGACAAAGATCGAAAATACTTTCTTGAGTGCAATAGCTTAAAACGAAAATACCATTAGATGGTTGGAGGCAATCGGCCACAGGTCACCTTTCACCGAGGTTTCGTGCTAGTTGGTATTCACCAGTCAGCATGGCATATCTGAAACCTTGAAGGAACTCATATCCCTTTTGAGGAGATTCGAACCCGCGTCACCCAGTGCTGCCTGCAGTCAGAGAATTTATCACTGAGCCATTCGAGCTCTCGATTGACCTCGTTTAGGACTGTATTGGATATTTTTGATTGGACAATAGTTGATGACTAGTGTCTTAGATTTCTAAAGAATTAGGGGTTACAAAGAAAATGAACACATAAGGTATCAAAGTCGTGTGAGTAGGTGGCATATAGGTTAGGACTCTCGTCGACCACGCACATGGTCCGGGATTCGATCCCCTCCCGATGCACACCTGATATCAACGATTGGCCTGCAAAATTTGAGCTACCGATATCACATGTTGAAAATTTCATACTTGTAACAAAAATACTGTGTGGAATCAAGCTATAATCACAATATAAAAAAAATAATGTCATAGTAACAAAAGGGATAGAATGGAATATTTCTGTATAGAAAATGTTAGCTTTTCTTTATAGATAGTAAGAACCTTTTGTCAGACGACGAGTTGGGCAACTTAGGGTATAATAGAGGAGATTGCTTGCGGACGGGATAAAAGCACATGAACAATTGTCAAGCCATTAGTGTAGGTGTAGAACTTCGACACTGTGATAGAATGTAATTCCATATTAGATAAGATTATTTGAAATAATACGCAGCGGTGTAGTATCAATAACTGGCTGATGTTTCAAGCACAAGTTATTGATTATAATCATCTCAATTTAGTCAGACGGCTTCAACATTTGTTTTATATATATGGAATAGTTGAGCCAGTTGAAGAGGAATGCATAGAACACGGTGAGATGGAGATATCTTGTTGAAGCCCTATGTTCCACTCGGAACCCAACGGAATAATAATACACTAACAATTGTGGACTTAAGAATAATACCGCGAAGTTAATTTGGGAAACTTTGGGTCAATTTATATATCAGTCTGGATGAAAGTTTTGTTAAGTCTGTGTGATTTTAAATACCAATGTGCCCGCGAAGATAACTGCCAATAAACCTACATTTCCGTTTTGACAGGCCATAGAAGTGTTCACTGCCGAATACGTCTAGACAGCTTCCTAGTTGTATATAAAAATACTTTATTCAGTCCCTTATTATCATTGTTCTACAGCTTTTCCACTAGTCTAGTTTTTTCACTTGGACGAAGGCGACCTGTACATTATCCTTAGTGACTTTTTTCATTAATCTAATTAATGACAAATCTAAAACTTTCAACAACACAAATAAAACATTTAGTGAATGATAGGTGATCAAACTTCTCAGAACACTGTAGTGAGAAAATACTGAACATGGCTGTGTGTTTTTTTATACTCTAGTCTCATATCAGCTGTACTTTCATCTAAAAGTATTCTCAATTTGTTTTCTTTTTGTAGGCGCTTATGTGTCAGGTCTTTTCGTCGATGGTGCTAGATGGGATAGACAAACTAAGAAATTAGCCGAAGCTTTACCAAAAGTTTTACAAGATCCTATGCCTCCTGTAAGTATTTTGTATTTTATCTGTATTCATCTTATCCCATTTATGAATTGTCTGCAAGTGAATAAACGCATAGAAAAATTAATTGTTTTTAAGAACTTAAGACAGTAAATGTTGTGTCATCAACAAAACAGTATGAAAATTGGATAGTTTCAAAAATCTCCCATGTAATCATAATGATTTTCTAGATTCCACTATTCACAATAATGAAATCTATCTTCACTCACTTTACTGAAGTAAGATATTCACCATGACAAATATCTTGCCACATATTTAGGCGTATCCTCTGATTCCTTCCTATCACATAAATTAATAATCAGCTTAGGTTTAGAAGCTATGGGCAGCTATATTTCAATCTGTTGTCTGAATGTATTCGTCTTATACTCCGACGGTTACATAGGGAGGTTGTGAGTAAGTCTAAGAACGATACAGCTGCCCAGTCATCCGCGATTTTCAATGATCCTCTAAAAGATATCAATTTTCAAGTATTGGTTTTGTAGGGGTTTCGTCTGACTGGTTGGAGGATTTCATCGTGAGCTAAAATCACTTAGAGAACCATTTGGAAACAAGCTGGGAGTATCGGACAGCTGTTTTGTCAGTCTAGTTTGCGACTCCTCACCGGTACGCGTCCACCCCAGGACCTCCTGGTTACAAGGCCAGCGAGCTCGTAGACCATTGAGCCACTGAGACCCGATCCAATGACCTGTCCATGAATTCTAACTTCTGCCAATTCACGACATAGCGCAACCATTCCGCAATGTCTTCTTCGATGAGTTACTGCCTCACCTTCAATCTGCTGTCAATCTGTGAAGAAATTCGCATTCAAATATATGATCAGCAAAATAATACTACTTCCTAAGCATAACTGTTGTTTCAGTAATTGAAACTACAATTCACGGAAAGTAGTAGTTCTCTTCTTCTTCTTCGTCTTATGCATTTCACAACTTTCTTGTTTTCAACTTCCGTCGTTCCTCTATTCAGAATTTTCTCAAAATACTTCAGAAACAATATCCTACATGCCAAATAACTACCTATTTTTGTGCAGAATAACTTTAGAGGTAGACTAGTTCGTTGACTGTCGTTTAATGACAGTATACTATTAAAATCAAACGCCTGTTGATTGAATTGTACAAAACAGGAACTATTCGCAACTGCTGTTGATTAGTTTCTACTACGATCACTATGCTATTACAATGTACTTCCGGTTGACGTTACATGGGTCGAGTGTCTGAATAGGTAATATTTCTATTGGTTTTGAAGGTATACACACTGATGAGTGCCAACAAGCATGCAACCTAGGCAAATCCTTCCTAACAAGTATATCCAAACTTTGAACACCAATCAGAGTACAACATGATGGTGATAATGGTGCAAAATATAGCACAGAGAACTAGACTACATCCGACAGATGCCTGAAAACTAAGTCTTTACATAATCATCTTAAAAAATGGGATTGCACCAGAAATGATTAATATAGAGAAAATATGGAGGTCAATGTTGACTCTTTAGTGCAACTAGAAGTCGACAGATACCCTTCTCATGTTAACTCCAACTGTATATACAAATTTATGTGTATCTACGGGAGCAGTTACATTGGAAGGACAGAAAGAAGGGCACACAACTGATTTTTTGAACATATATCGAATAGCCTACGTCTCAAGGAATTAATCACTTACAACAGTGTCATTATCAGACATCGCCTTGATACCGGTTATGAATTGGAAATCGCAAAATCCCTTAAAATTATCAAAAGACAAAAGAGTTCATTTCTCCTGAAGTTTGCAGAAGCAATCGCCTGGAACCCGATTTTCGGGTTGAAAAAGAAGCAGTTATCAGTCTTTCCTTTCCCTGCCTGGTAACTGAATGTCTTTCCTCTCTCTTCCATTTGATTACTTAATCTTTGTCTTTAACCTCACCCCCATTTGATATGGTGTAATTTTGCTTGTCTCTTGTTTCTATGATTTGAGTTGAACTCACTACATTGTTAATCAATTTATTAGTCACTCATCTATCTTAGGCATTTCTCGTCTTCATAATGTAGCTCCTTTATCAGTGTATGCATATACTGGATTCGTTTAAACTTGAACTCCCTGTGCAAAAACTATATAAGTGTAATTTTTTGAGCACTTTTTCACAAAGTCCGAAACCTCCTGTCAACTGACATCATGGAGATTTGTTAAGTGTGTTAGAACTTTTCTATACATAAACTTCATAATGTATTTAAGCTGTAAGGAGTTGATGAGAAGCCAACGAAATGACTAATGGTACCATATTATTCTGCAAAATCCACTGTTGTTCTTGCTTTATTCAAATTTTCAATTTGTTTCAAGGTAGATTTCATCAACTATCAACACCAATTAGAGAAATGATTTTGAAAAAACAACAAGCATTGAACAGCTCTTTCCTTATTTGAAATAGACTATTTGTAAACGAACGATAAGTGAAATGATTAAAATCAAAAACCTGTGTGCAACTATTTCGAATCCCGACGCAACTCATATACACTACGGTTCTTCTCCTAAGTGGTCTGATCGGTAATAACTAAATCATTCCCCTGATGTTAATTTTATGGGGATTTGGAGGACTTAGATAGAGACTTCACCAGAAACTTCCATCAGGCAGAGAACGATTTCAAGTCAAGATGTATTAGGTAGGTCTGCTTGGTTGGTTTCCATCTGAAGATCTTCAATCCAATACTATGAACCTACGACCTCATGGTAGACAAAACGAAAAATCGTCAAATTACAAGGCAGGCAATTTACTATCCTTCTATGTAGTCAATATTCACGGTTTCCAGCTTTTACAAATTCTCGGCAAAGTGTGTTATTTCAGCGTAGAAAATATCAATTTATTAGGGAATTCACCTTGATAAAACGAATATTCATGTTTTGGTTTGAATATCGATGAGATGCTCACTAGCGACTTGCCCTATTCAGGTAGGTATTAGTTACCTGGGGTTCTAGTGAGAAGTCGTGACCAGTAGGGTGCAGCAGGTTGCATGTGAGGACAAATACTCGCCGAAGATATTGGTTAGTGGTCGCGCTATATCGTGAATTGGCAGAAGTTAGAATTCATGGGCCGTTAGATCTGGTCTCAGTGACTTAATGGTCTACGAGCTCACCTGGTAACTAGAAGGTCTTGGGTTCGAAGTTGGGTGGGTTCGTACTGCCAAAGAGTCCCAAACTAGGACGAAACAGCTGTCCAAAATTTCCAATGGTTCTCTAAGTGATTTCAGCTAATGATGAAAAACGGATATTATTTGTATATATTTACTATATTTTCTAAAAATGTATCTTATTATCGCAGATTTGGTTAATACCAATGAAAAAATCTGATATTCAACCAAGACCTAGTTATTCAGCTCCAGTTTACAAGACAAGTGAACGACGCGGTGTATTATCCACAACTGGACATTCAACAAATTTTGTTTTACCCATACTTTTATCATCGGATAAACCAGAAAGTCATTGGATTATGAGAGGAGTAGCATTATTATGTCAATTGGATGATTAATCAATACATGGTTGGTTGGTTAACCACCACCAATCAAAACTACAATAAATGAAAACAATTTAAAACTGTAATTGATTTATTCAACTGCCACTTTAATGATATACCTATAAAAGCGAACTTTTTGTTATATATATATATATTACATGCATCTATTCATGCCATATATACAGATGAAACCACAACAAAGATGTACTACTTTCGTACACATTTATGCATACTTCTTCCATACTGTCTGTCGTATATACATATTTATTAATTATATAAAATATACGAATAAATATTACTTACTATAAAAGTTATTCATATTCTATAGTTCTATGTACGATTATCAATTTATAATGTCATATATTTCAAAAAATGAAAGGATTTGTGCACTAGCTGTTATAAGAAATATTTGATTTATGAAAACTAATGAGTGACACAGTTGAATGGCATATCCCTTTTTATGAAGTAGCGCCACCTTTGCCAGGTGGGTATAAGGGCATTTCAATAAACAGGTCAAAGAGTATACCAGCATAACCTCATGAAAATTCAATAATATACGTTTAACTTTTGAACTAAATGCCTCCTTTAATCCATTACAACATTGCGCAGACATCAGTATCAAGCTACTTTTCTGATAAAAGTTCAACAAATGTAATTCAGTCTAATTATATAATGTTACTGATAATGTGTACGCCAGGAAAGCATACAAAAATAGAACTTGTCATTAGAACACCACCATAGCAAAGGACTACGATGCCATAATTAGCGGAGATATGCAATAAAGCCACTCCATGGAATAATCTCGTTGACTTCGAATATACAGATTATATAGTCTTGACAAAATGCAGAGTTTTCTAAACACCTTGAGCTGCATTCTGTGAATGTTGGGCATGCGATTCGTTCCCACCAAATGTAAAATGATGTTACAGGACTGAACTACATTGACTCCTAGCTTATAAATAGGCAGTGAAGTGGTAGAGCACATTGACCGCTTCACTTATTTGGGAAGTTGCATCAGCCAGCCCAACGGGTTGATTCTGACAAAATCTCAGCACGGATACAGAGAGCTAGTTTCGTATATGTCAATTTACGCCGTCTCTGGAGTAGATGTGATGTCCGACTGCTTATCGCTCAGAGGGCGTATGTACTGCTAAGCAGTTCATTCCGTTCTCCTTTATGGCTGTGAGACCTGGCCACGGAGAGTGGAAGACAAGAAAAGACTATCTGTCTTTGATCATAGGTGCCTGCGTTCTATCTCCCATGTGACGTGGTATAATAGGGTGAGCAATATTGAGGTTAGGCGTCGAGTGCTAAGTAAGGAAGGAAAATCAATAAACGAGACTGTGAAGTTACATCAATTGAGATGGTTAGGACATATGTTACGCATGCCTGCCTAGCCACCGCTTTGTCCGACGGGTAATGTTAGGTGACATAGGGTCAAAAGTTGGAAAAGAGCTGGTGGTGGTCAAACCAAAACATGGCTTCATCAATCAATGAAATCCACAACAGTTAGTTTAAACCAGGCACGTGGGGCAGTGTAGACTGCCAGCTTGGTCGGGGTCCTGGGGACGGCAAAAACCACTAGGTGGAGACAATTGGTGATATGGGTCAAAGTGATCGTTGTCAATGGCTGGCCTGATGCAGATGCATCCACTCATTGTGACTTATAATATCCAATAAAACTACATGGATCTTCGATATTACTATTCTTTTTGCCTCATATCTTTGTTTGGTGTCTCTATTTTGCGTTTCTTTTTACTTTCTTCTCTGGCTTTGTGTGTTGGGTGAAGTGTGGCAACTCGAAATGCTGCATATCGATGCAAAGATCCATGTTAAAACCAGTCCGTCCAGTTAGTTTGACAACTTAGACCAAAGTGAAGAGAGAACATCAACTGATGTAGACTAAGTTAAGTTCCAACTCCACTGTGAACCAGTGGAAACTATACAGTACATACTAACGATTACCGTGAATGGTTGCAAAAACCATTCACAAAAAAACAACAGCCAGGACTAGATAGTTGAAGTTATTTGAAAATCTGGACAGCCGTTTTATCATCCAGAGCCAACTTCCATTGCAGTCTTCAGAATGAATCAATCCAAACAGTTCAATAATTCGACCCACCCAAATGTTGGCTAGCTACTTACTTGTACTTGGATCTACTCAAGTAGAATAACAAATTCTAAGTAACTGGAACAGTTCAGCTGTTTGAGAAAATCATATGTTGTAATCTAAAGAAGAATTTTAATTTCTAAAAGACGCCTCAGAAAGATTCTGTATACTTGTTACGACTGTATCAAACACTCATACTTTAAATCTTTTTGACAACATTCGTGAAATATAATTTCTTACTGAAAGAAATTGGACGGATAAACAGGGCATTCAGCATTTCTAACACTACACAAATGAATACCTAGTGGGAAAATTTTTATACAACGTAGTGGTCGTACTCTGTAAATATGACTAAAGATACCTTATTTAACCTTGTGGTGCTTTTTTTCCTTTGAATAACATGAAGAGAAAATAGGATGTTAAGGAACTCTATCCAAATAAAGGGCCAACATTGTCCAACTGAACCGAACACTTGCAGTTTCAAATAAAAACAGCTATCTGTCGCCATACCCCAGGGAATACTAACACTGAAAACCTTTTCTTAAATCCCATCACACTGTAAATCTGCATATCATAATAACTTTTCTTCTCGTGGCCCCATAACTCCTGAAAATTGCTAGCACAAACTTATCAACTATAATTTTGCTTAATTTTTAACTATACCAACAGATCAAGCAAGTTGGTAAAAGTTAATTCGATCAAGAGAAACTTTAAATTATCCCATAAAACTACAGCCTACCGCCAAATTGAACTTTCTTTTTCTTTTAAGGATTCTAAGGCTATTGAGAAATAGTAGAGAAGGGCATGAAGTTTTTTTTTCAAATGTGTATTTGGAGTAACTATTTTCTTTTTGTACAGCCTTAGAAAAACAATGAAGACATGGTGAGATCAATAGCTGATTATTTTCATAGTAAGAAAGTGAAAAAAAAAGAAGTTCAGTTTTAAAACAATCATGTGTATAAAAAGAGAGAAAGAAAGAAAGAAGACAAAGTTTCATAATACATGAAATAAATGTAAACAAAACTTTACACTGATTCAATTTTCATTTGTCCTAATATTAATAAAACTATTATTGCAGCAGGAAATTCAATTCAAAATGGTGTAAACTAAGGTATACACAAAATAAAAACGATGATAACAACAACAACAACAATTACTTGATTCTACATGCAAAAAGCCTAATTTTATCACTTGAAAGAAACATTAAGAGAGAAAAAAGGGCGATTGGATTTAACCCTATAAAAATGGATTGTATAAACAGTGAAACTGTACACAATAGGCGTTGAAGATGAGAAAAATGATAAACTTAATATGTTTAAAAAGATCACTCACTTTACAAAAGTAAAATTAACTACTTTCGTTAGTTTGTTGCGTCTTTTTTTTACAAATACAGGCAAGAAGGCTGATTGCATTTTGAAAAGGTAGTCAAAAGACAACTAATTTAATTCACAATTTTCATATTAGGCCTTTTGCTTATTCCATCTAGTCCATTGTATGAAGTTGTTAGAATTGGTTTATCCGATTCATTAGATACTGTGTCAGATGAAGGTGTAGATGAATCGAATAATTGTTTGATTATTGCTCTTTGTTCATTGGGTATTTTAAAATTATCAGGGAATTGAATATCAATTGTAATATACAATGAACCACGAAGTTTATTGTTTTCAAAATTAGGCATTCCTTCGTTTAGTTTACGAATAATTGTTCCTGGAGCTGTAACATAATCACTTGACAGAACAACCTTCAAAAAGAGAAAATTTTAAAAATAAACACAAGTTTACACATAAAAAAAGGAATAAATAAAAAGAAAGACTTTGGAACCTTGAAAAGATATGTTTTTTTTCTAAGAGGGATTCAATTTGTCAAACAATATAGATTTTTAAAAGTGTGTATACTGAACAAAGAATACTCTTTTCGATAACTTCATCATCTCAGACTCTACAGTTATACATACATTATAGTCAATGAATGAATTAGTGTTATGAACAACATTAATGTTGTTATTTAAATAACATCGAACCAGTAATATCAATAGATTACAGTTCAGTAGCATCAACATGACAATAAACTGAATGTCCGAAAAATTAGGAAAGATAATAATACAAATTCATGAATTTATGGTCTCCACTGAAAGCCAGGGGGCAGTAGTAGGGCCTGGACTTGCTTCTTTTGCAAGATTTCTTAGACCAAGTTCAACAATAGCGTCCCAGAAGTGCGAACGCTCTAATAACCTTGAACGCTGGCTGGTCGTTGGCTAACAGCACCTGTCATCATCATAGCTGAAATATCAATGCTATTCACCAACTTTGGATCAAATTTCACGCAGACCACGTTTTAAAATAATGTTTGGACAGTGTGTTAATATCGCATTAAGATTAAGATAAGAGTTAAGGTAAGTGTTGGGGTTAGGGCTAGGATCAGTGTCATAATTAGGATTGCAGTTAGGCTAAGGTTAGAATTAAGGTTGTAATTAGGGTTAGGATTAAGGTCAGGGTTAGTGTTAAGTTTAGCCTCACGGTCAGGAATAAGGTAAGGGTTACGATTAGGGATAGATTTAGAGGTTATGTCATTTATTTTAATTTGTCTTATTATCTACATTTCCCTGATAAGTAGTAGTCGATCGTCTTACTGAAAACCATAGTAATTCAACCAAAGGCATTTGGGGAAGACTGCATAACAGAATTAGAGAGATAAACGACTTACAAAAACAGCTCATCTTCAGTCATCTCGGTGAATACATGTACAGAAACTAGTCTAACTTGGCAACTGATACTTCTCATTATAGCTGGGACGTATTTTTAATTCATGTCAGTGAAAGATGTCCTATTTAATGTGTATTCCTGCATTTTCTTGTAAATAATCGTCATTTCTCATGCAAAAATTCCTCATTTTTATGATTGATCGGCTCAAGGACACTCGTGTGTTCGCATCTCTTGGGACGCTATTGTTGAACTTTGCCATCTCTAAATTCCCAACTGGAACATAAAGCTTCAAGCTAGAGCTTTGAAGTGTCAGTAGCATTGGTGTTTACTTTTACGGGATGGGGTTACTAGCCTCATGCCCAATCTTCTCGCTTTACCAGTCTTATTACCGGCCTAGTGAGCTAAAGGAGTGTGTTGGCCGGGACTCAAACCCCGAACCGCATGTGTGGTCGGTGAACATTCTACCACTGCGCCACCCATGCATATTACAGATTACTAGACTACGATACTTTTAAAAATCAATATTACCATAAGTCCTGTTAGGCAAATAATTTACCTGGCTTAAACAGTTGCAAATAGTCAGATCTTCTATGAACCTACTCATAAATCCTCCAAATTTTTTGTATGAAAAAGAGTCATTGTGATATTCACAGTTCCGTTGACTTAAACGTCTCTCCACAATCGCCAACTTCTATTACAGTAATTAGAATTAAGATAAATTGTTGAGCTATAGCTAACGTATCTATGAAGCAGTAATATAGTTCATAATATTACATTCGTATTGAGATCGCTTCAACCAATAAGTGTTATTGTTGATTCCAACACAGAAATCATGAATTAGTGGAAAGATTATTTTGCTTTGCTATATTGTTTACTTTTTCTGTCGAACCACATACTTCGATAAAACTAACATGTTTGTGATATCATGTTGATTGGAAGCACTACTTAACGAGGTTTTAACATGCCAGATAGGTAGGGTAGATTGTGACAAAACTAAAAACAGTTACAGTTATAGTATGACACATGCTGAGTTCAAGTGAGAAACTACTGACCATAGTCAACAAGAGTATAACGGCGGTTTGACTTCCCTTTCGAGACACCTACAGTGATAATGGGGTGATGTAAGGGTTTTTTTGGAAACTCTGTAATCCCACCCCGCATCCCTGCTTTTCCATTGTAGTCAACACGGCTCCCTAAGTAAAGACTATAAGTCTGTTACTGAGTAAGTTTGGACACCACCCTAATTCCCGCCTACGTAGAGTTTCGGGTGTCCCTTTCTTATATTACATTACTATAGATTATTTATATCATGTTCAATATTAATACTGTCATTTTTTCATTCAAGTTTACTTTAACTTCCTGATGAATTTTATGGGATAGCTATTTAATGGTAATACTTCTATCTCTTTCATCTCCTTATTAGGTTGTCTAATGTGCTGATTTGAATTTTCACTCGGTTACTTAAGCATTTAACTAAGACTACTCTTGTGGATATGCGGTGAGATGACCTAAAGTTTAGACATTAACTGGAGTGTGATAGCTATCTACAAACACTGGTGAACAATTTTCCTTGTGTCTATATATGTCAAAACCAAGTTCACTTTTAACAGTTTGAAAAACTTGGGCATTGGGTATTCATTATAATAAAGGTTCTTTTTGTATTTCCCAATGAATGAAAAAGAGCAAAGTGATATTGTTGTTTCTACTGACGTTTCGCTATATAGTGCTGCTATTAGCTTCATCAAGGTATTATTAAACCAGAATTTACAAAATCTCAGCTTATATATAACAACTTAATCATCGTTCCTCAGCATGGGATAATGTTTTGCCTTTTCAAGTTGGCCAATTGGTAAAGATAACAAAACCAGGTGTAGATTGTTGGATTCGATAAGTATGTAAAATTATAAAAGCAGTGTGTGTGTGTACATAATGAAACTGCTTATCACATTCGTGTTGATTTTGTCACTTCATGGGGAACGGGGTTGTTGCAACAAGGTCAAATTCTGTTTTAATCCATCATTCCTATTCAAACAAATTAGATTTCACTTGATATGAAGTACTTCTGATGATATTAGACGTTCTTTGTGATTACTGAAGTTTTTCTGGATTATTTCAATATTGTCAGAATCAATTTTGTGGCCTGATTCTATAGTGTGTATGACTGATGATTTCTCAAGCTTTTCTAAGTCAACAGCATTTCTCGGTAGTCGAACAAATGCTCTACGGCGTTCATTTCTTCTGATTTAGATATCTCGTGATGTTCGTCCGATGTATATCGCATCACATTCCAAGTAAATAGAGAATCTTCGAGACTTGGTCTTTTACATGGACAAGATCGTTCCGCAGTGTGTCTGATGTTTTGAAGAAAACTCTGATTTCGAGCTGATTGAGTACTCTTCTGATATCGTCTGACGTCTCTGCTCTATATGGAATGACAATTGTTGAGGTTCATGTTTTCGGAATACGTTTTCGACCACACTTAACGTCAGCGTTGATTTTGTTGATGAGGTCCTTTTGGTAGTTGTTTTGCTTGAAAGTTTCAGTAATGTTTGATATTTCTTCTTCTTTTTCTTTCTCATCTGTCATCAGAGAATGTACTCGTCTAAGAAGACTCGAAACAGCTGATACCTTTGCGCTGATAGGGTGTGATGATCCAAAGTCTAAATATTTAGTGGAGTGGGTCTTCTTCCTGAATATAGATATGCTAAAATGTCCGTTTTTCCTCCCCTTAACTAGGCAGTCTAGAAATGGTAGTTCATCGACGTCTGATTCTGCTAGCAAAGTAAACTGGATTTTGGGAGATGGACTGTGTAGATCTCGTTTTAGCATTACAAAAGTATCATCTACATATCTTAACCATATTTTGGGAGTGAGTATGCTTGAAAAGACGTTATCGTCGAATCTATTCATGAAAAGGTCAGCGACTATTGTGCACTCCCAGGTTTTCCAATGGTTCCCTAACCAATGTCAGCTCATGATGAAATCCTGTAACCATTCAACCAAATCCCTACAAACCAATACTTAACTACTATGTCTGTTGTAATATACGAAATTTATTGTTTGAGGAAATAAATACTATTTGCAACTTTTTCTAACTGCGTCAGTTTACCTTTATATAAACACACATACAAAAATGAACATGATAAGCAATTACTTACTTGATGGCCATCTAAATGTGGGAACGATATATGATATCCATTCAGTGCTTGAACAAGCGTTAAAGTCAGATTAGTGTACAGGTCATCACCTCGTCGATGAAAAGTTTTATGTCTAAAATATCAAAATAGTAAGTAGTCTTCTTAATTAAGAAAACATAAAAATGTTAACAGTAGTCAAAAATGCATCACTCATGCATCTACAATTCTAGGTATTGCGTTTTCTGAGTTGGATAGTCTAGTTGCGAAGCCTTCTTTGTCCCTCTGGATATCTTTAGCACCATCTCTTAATCACGAGTTAGATATTTTACAGGACATAAATCTATAGTGTGGTACCTACAGTATATGAGACTGACAAAGATAATTAGAACAATGAGTAATATAAAGATGAGATATACACAGAATTAACGCAACCTATGTCTTTATTTTCAATTACATAGTAGCGTGAACAAAATGACGATTATTTGTAAAAATGGATTCGATTGACCTATCCTACTTAGGCTGATATTGCTTATCGAGGAAGACAGTGACTCGGTGTTCGTGACATGTCACTTAACCATCTTCATAGACAGAGCTTCACAAACTCATCGACAGACTCTTCCGTCTTAACCAACTTTGTCTCAAGCCTTTGATTATATATATATATATATATGCATAATCAATCTGCGGCTTGAAAGTGGTTTTCAAAATAGTGGTCTACAAATACAAAACAATTTATGTTATCTACAACTAAATAAACAAAAATGTTCTCATACTTTTGTTGTCGAATACGGAATTTCAAATCACCCGCATCACCATCTGGATGGGGTTCCCCTTCGCCTAAAAACGGGTAAATCTCGCCATCTCTCATTCCCGGTTCAATTTCCACATCAAGAGTTCGGTCTTCAGGTACAAAACTAATAATGAAAACAAAGAAAATTGAGCATAAACAAAACAGAAATTTCCTTCATACACTATTTAAAAACAGATTCTTATTCGAAGGGATGAAACTTGGGAATGAAATAAAACTTAATGTATGAAATTTCATAGTTGCGTCATTTCTGCTTACTGAAGTTACCAAATTAGAAAGGGGAAGTAATATATATATATATATATATATATATATATATATATATATATATATCAGTTTAGTCAACAAATGATCTGTCTCTTTACATGCTTTGACATCCACTTTCAGACGTTTGAAACATAAGTCTGCATATCATCTATGCTGCTTGACGATGAAGCGAACTCGGTACTTTTATGTCAGTAGTTGTGAGAATCTCCTTCTGAAGAACAAAGCACATCAGTGGTTGGTTAATTCCACTGTTCCATAGACTCTCGTTTACGTTATTGTCAGAGAACTTGTCCGTTTCCTTCCGGAAATGTTCCCTATTACATATTATTTGAATGTTAGTGGTCCTGGAAACTTCCTGTATTCTGTGGATGAGTTCCCATTTCTGACTAATTGCTCGTTAGAGTAACTTTTTTCTGATTTGGTTTGTGAAATCTGTCTAAATCTAAATGTCTGGTAGATGCTTGTACTACTAAAAGATCCATAAGCACTCAAATAACTGCATAAGCGGAAGCTTAACTTATGCAGCATGAAAAGACATATTTTAGGCTGACGATACATGTCGGACTAATGTAGTAGAAATATCAGTAAAGTATGGGTGACCGGTTGGTAATTTCTGCATAACTTGTCCAATTAACGTTAACAAGAAAATGCTTGTGGAATTTCCTGCATAGAAACGAAACTGTAGATGTCATAAAATGAGCACAATGGTAACGAGATTTTTTACTGAATATGTGGTAGCTTATGAAGCATACGTTGACTCAGTGACACCCAGTGATGTTCACCATTTTTTTCATCTGATAGGAGTAACAAGTCGAAGAAACTAAAGTTGAATTTAATACAATATGAAAACAAATACTTAGAAAATGAAGTTGATTGGTAATAGTCACTGGTTCAAAAGTTTCATACTTTATGAATAAATGGAAGTCCAAAATACTCAAACCACAATACCGAAATTCTGACCTAAGCTAAACAAAACTGTATGAGAATTCTGGGAACCCTCACAACATTTTAAGAACTACGAAAATATTTTGTTTAAATCCCATTCTATCCAGATGTAACCAGATTTTCTCATCAAAAATTGTAGACGATTAAGCCTTCATAAGTGAAGTACAATATAAAGGTGTATAGTTCGAATTAACTCTGTGAACTGTATTGAATAATCTTACTGAATATTTGGGCAATCACTGCAGACTTGCTCTTGATGCATCTGGAGGCGACCATGACCCAATACGGTTGTACGTAACTCCATGTGACAGTTGCATTTCCGAGTTCCAGGTGCAGGGACTTTAATCAGTTTACGTCTGGTCACCTCGAAAGAAACTCCCACATAAAGCTCTTCCAGAGTAACCCATAAGTCCATAACAATATCACCACCGCGGGCTTCTTCGGAGGAAGACTGAGTAAAACCAAATGGATTGAAGTCATGCATTCCTTGGTTTTTCAAACCTTCCTCGCCATATCGATCATAAATCTCACGTTTGTCATCTTTGCTAAGAACCTAAGTTAACAGAAGTATTTTGAAAGAAAAATGCATTCCTTAAAAACAAATACAAGACTTTAATGTTCACAATGCAGAATATTTCACCTCGATTCGACGTGCTTTTTCCTCTTTAACCGGAAATATCCATTTTTATGAATTATTCGTTTGGGAAACCTGATCTTCCTACCCGGCGAATTTTATTCAACCATTTCTTCTTCACTGAGCCTGTGTGTGGTACTTCCCGCTGTCTCGAACTACTGCCACAGCTTCAGGTGCTACTTCTGTAGCAACATCTTCCTCACTCTTTCAAATATACAGGACTTGCTGGTCTGTTACGTGATTGCTGTGAAGCTTAATAACCCGAAAGTTACAGGTAAAGTCAAAAGCTTTTACTTATATACTTTATCCTTCTGTTCTGTGCTCTCTATTTTCTTCTGCTGTCAGTCTATTGGACAAAATAACACTGTCTCTTACTATTTAATCACCAGTATTAATTTAGGAGTAATGTGACGATAGATTCTCACCCTAAGATAAGTAATGGGACATCATACTCCGTAGTCACCAGGGCTTCAGCCAAACTAGGCAAACAGGTGAAGGTGATGGACTCTCGCATACCGGTCTTGAAGACCAGGGCAAATATTCCCTGCTCGTATAGATTGGCCATGTCGCCACAGTCCTACAGTGAAGCTGTGCAAAGTCGACCAAGTGGATGTGGCTCCATCCCTGTTAACATGACTAGGTTAACAGAGCTGAGTGGGAAAATTGCACTAAGTGAGAACTGTATAACACCCATCTCCATGGTAGGCCATGAAACAAACAAGAAGGCCGAAAAGAAACGTTCACGACGTCGCAAGACGACAAAAACGCTCCCCAAGAAGGCAGACAACTGCAAGGTCTGCGCTTCTGTTGTCGAACAAGCAGACTCTGCCTTCGAATGTAACTTTTGCAAGCGATGGGTACATTGTAGATGCGGCAATGGGGTACCAAAAGTATATTGTGACTTTACGCGTAAGAACCCATGCCCATGGTTCTGATACATATGCCCAGGTTGCCGTCCTGATGTAGCCTCGCGTATTCCTTTGAAAACTAAAGATGGCGCAAAGGTACCAGGGAAAAACGTGAAATGTTCTACTCCCACCAACTCGGAAAATAGCACAAATGCACCGGGGATACCAAAATTCTCACCGGTTAAACTTGCAACTCTTGCCATAACCGCTCCAAACACAGAGGCTGAAGCACCACGAGTTTCTGTCGTTGGAAAAAGACCCCTATCGTCTACCAGTAATACTGGCCATGGCACTGAGACACACAAAAATACCCAGTCGCACCAGATGAAACAAAACGGTCTTAAAGGGGATCACAAATGTGCGAGGACCGAGCCTAAGCCCACGGTTAGTAGATCAAACTGTGTAATCCTCTTTAGTGTACCAGACTGTAGTAGTAGTCTGCTGGAAGATGGGGCCCTATTTGATCAGGAACAGTGGTCCATCTTGTGTAGCACACTGGGTCTGGACATCCAACCAGTAAATCTATGCAGATTGTATAGGGGCACTGCTGCACCTCAAGGCAAACCATCCCCACTGAGGGTAACATTGGGCTCTACCGAGGATGTCGAAAAAGTGTTACTGGCTTCTCAAGTCCTTTCTATAGGGAGGGCCAGCAACATACGTGTTACGCCAGACAGGCCGTGGAAAGAAAGATGGCGAGGGAGTCGCCAGAGCTTATTCCTTCTGCCTCCGTGGTTGTTCATGGCATTCCCGAACTGGGAACTGGGAACGCCTGCGAGAAGCATTGTCACGACGTACAGCAATGGAGATGGTTGGCATCCCAGATGGCCCTGGAGAGTTCAGAGGCTGTCTCTATTAATAGACTGCCTCGACCTACTCACCTTATGTCAATTAACACGCCACATCTGTTAGCTGTTAAGTTCAGCTGCCGAAACCAGTTGACTACCGCTCTCCAAAGATGGTACGAGACCAAGGACAAGGTCACAAACACATTCGCTACTGTGAGAGCCGGCCTCGCAACCAAAGGAGAGAACAAAGCGTTGTCAAAAAAAATCCTCAACCCCTAGTCACACTACAGCGGTGCAGCACGGACGATGATACCCAGTGTCATCCAAGTGCTCCGACTGAACCAGAAGAAAAGAACGCCAACAGGCCGGTTCCTGAAAAACCGGCCAACTAGTCTGTCTGGATTCAACATAGAACTTGGCACCGAAGTGCAGCAGTTCCAGCTGCCACGTTCCAAATAGCACACAAAGATAGACAAGATGAGTGAAGAGAATCAATAGAGTTTGGTAAGTATAAGAGTGAAACAGAATGGGTAATGGTAGAAAGGAATATGAAAGATTACAGAGACTGAATACATCTGCGCCATTGACAACGATTTTGAGCCATGTCACCTATTGTCTCCAGCCATTGATTCCTAGAGTCCCGAGGCCCCCAACCCGGGAGTCTGCATCTCCCTACCTGACTCAGTTTAACTGTCAAGGATTTCATGGATTGATGCCATGTTTTTGTTTGGCCACCACTGGCTCTTTTCCAACCTACACCTATATCAGCTAGTAATGCCCGTCGGGGGAGGCGATGGTTAGGCATGCGCAGCACGTGACCTAGCCATCTCAGTCTATGTAACTTTATGGCCTCGTCGATTGATTTGCCCTCTTTTCCCAACGCTCTACGCCTAACGTCAACATTACTTACCTTATTATACCACCTAACGTGAGAAAGAGATCGTAGACATCTATGATCGAAAACAGTCAACCTTTTCATGTCTTCAACTCGTAGTGACCACGTTTCAGAGCCATAGAGAAGGACAGAGCGAACTGCTGAGCAGTACACACGTCCCTTGGTTGATAGCCGGATGTCACACCTACGCCAGAGATGGCGTACGTTAGCGAAAGCAGCTCGAGCCATGTATCACAGACAGTACATGCTGACCAGTGATCCCGAAAACTGTATTATTGTAAAAGTTGCTCACAAGGAGAAACACACCGATTGGGACAGATAGACAGATTGGGAAGTTGAACACTTCAAAAACTCTCTAAATACATGTTTACTCCCTTTTTCTCACCACCTTAAAAAGCGATACAGTGCTACCAACCAATTATATGATAAGAGCTATACGGTCTATTTACACTAATTGACAAGTAACAATAATAACCATTTGTACAAATCAAAATAAAGTAGAAGAGAATTTACAGTTTATAGAAGAATAGGATAACTCCTTAACCGATAGCCCACATCAAGTCAACTACCCCCCAATACGGGGAAGTGGTGAGACTGACTACCAGTTGCCTGTACAGTAATGTGAGAGGGCTAAGAGGCAAAATAGCTGAACTTAGACACCTACAATCACAGCTGAACTCCAAAAACATATTACTGATGGAAACCTGGCTAACCCCTACGGTGGCAGACAACGAAGTCAGTATAAATAATATGGTCCTAGTCAGCCGAGATAGGGACCTGAAAGAAGGAGGTGGAGTCGCCATATACGTCGACAAACAGCTCAGATGTGTTCACGTGATGGACCCTCCCCTCACTGAGCTCCCTGACTCCATACGGTGCCACTTCACCGTTGGGTACTGCAAATATCTAGTGGGCAGCATTTATCGATCACCTTTATGTGGAGCAGACCACAACCAGGTACTGCTAAATACAATCTCAGCGACTTAAGACATGGGTTATGATTAAATTGTCATAGCTGGCGACTTCAATGCCCCATCTCTTAACTTGGTGTCGGGAAACGCATATGGTAGATTTGATCGAAATCTGCTGTATACCATGAGGAAGGCTGGATTCACTGAAAATGTCAGGATGGATGGCCCAGATGGGAAGTCTTCTAGACTGAATTATGTGCTCACTAGTGACCAGCTACTAGTGGAAGACGTTCAGATCACGACTCCCATAGGTAGTGGTGACCACGCGGTCATAGTATTCGACATAGTCCTCCGCGAGCGCTCACAGTGGGACATTACACAGCCCTATCTGTATTATAACAAAGCCAATTACACCAAAATGCGAAGACTTCTGTTTGAAGCAAATTGGCCTAAAATATGGACAGAGCTAACAGTAGAAGAACACTGGAGAGTAGTAAAGGAGATCATTCACCAGGCGGTCTCATACACTGTTCCTTTAGTCACACCAAAAGCTAGGAAGTAACGTTCATGGCTAAAAAGGGGGACACAACGCCTTCTGCAGGCGAAGCGAAAAGCCTGGTTTGCGTGGCGACGATCGAAGAGTCAACCCGAACATGAAGTGTACCTTGAACTCAGGAATCGATGTAACATACGAGTCCGGAGCGATAGAAGGACATTTCAGGGAAACCTCGCCAATAAGCTTCTCGTGAACCCCAAAAGCCTATACAGGTTTATGTCTAAAAGAAAACCGACCAACCAGGGAGCATGCAATCTAGTGGGTTCTGATGGGAAATCTCTTACTAGTCTTGAAATGGCAGAGACATTCAGCCTAGCCTTTCACAGGCAACTAAACAGTAACGAGGATATTACCCCCACAGTGGCACAGTGGTTAGGACTCTCGCCGACCATGCACATGGTCCGAGGTTCGATCCTCTGCCGACGCACACCTGATATCTATGGTCGGCCTGTAAAATTTGGGCTACCGATATCCATGCTGAAAATTCCATACTTGTACCAAAAATACAGTGTGGAATCAAGCTGTAAATCAAAAAAAAAAAAAGATTACATTGCCAAACCAACGCGCGAAAACCTGCTGGGTACATTTCAAATTACCCCGGCTATGGTACTTGTAAAATTGGGAAAGTTGGCTTCGGGAAAGTCTTCAGGTTGTGATGACATCAGACCATCCATCCTGAAGCAGTGTTCAGAAAGTCTCTGCCAACCCCTAAGTGATCTGTTCCAACACTCCCTTGATGTAGGGAAACTTCCATGTGAATGGGAACGAGCAATCCTATCCCCTATCTTCAAGGGTGGTGACCGGCAGAATGCGACCAATTACAGACCAGTTGCTCTACTTCCAGTGATATCGAAGATATTGGAAAGTCTCAATGACGACCACATGAGAAAATACTTCGACGGGACTAACCTTCCCCACGAAGCACAGCACGGTTTCAGGAGGGGAAGATCCTGCGTGACGAATCTCCTACTAGCTTGGAACGATTGGACACTATCCTGGGACGAAAAGGTACCAGCCCATGTGATCTTTCTCGACTTTGCGAATGCATTCGACACAGTTCACCATGGTCTGCTCCTTCACAAAATAAGCAAGGCGGGTGTTTCTGGAGCACTTCTCGCATGGCTGAAAGATTACTTAGGCGAGAGAGAATTCTGCACCAAAGTCAACCGCATCCGATCATCCTGGCACACCTCGGCATCAGGGGTTCCTCAGGGTTCTATCCTAGGGCAGTTGATGTTTTTGATTTTTATCAACTACCTGCCCTCCCAACTAAACTGCTCTGCGTTTCTTTATGCTGACGACGTAAAGATTTGGAGAGCAATAAACTCATCGGAAGACTCAGACAGATTGCAGGCTGACCCGCAAACTCTGGGAAACTGGGCTCTGGCTGACGGAATGCCTTTCAACCTAAAGAAGTGCAAAGTAGTGCAACCTCATTCCGGCAGGTCACAGAGTGTAAATTACACCCTTGGTGGCCAGAACTTGAGTTGTGTTCCATCAGAGCGCGATCTAGGTCTTATTCTAACAGAAAAGCTAGAAACCAGTGGAAATTACGCGAGAAACGTCGCCAAAGCCTACGCAACTTAACACTTTATGCATAGGCAGCTGGGAGCTCTTACTCCCGAACTGTTCTTAAGGTTATATAAGACATATGTGAGGCCACACCTTGAGGTGCATCATATCATTGCTCCTCCGCTACTCAAAAGGGATGCTAACATTCTAGAAAGTGTCCAGAGACGAGCGACAAAATGGGTGATTGGCCTCCGCAACAAATCATACGAGGAAAGACCAAAGAAATTAGGTCTTTTCACACTTAGTTACCGTAGGCAAAGAGGAGACCTCATCACCGTCTACCAGATCTTAAATAACCAGGCCCACCCAAATAAAAGCATCCTGCCATTAGGTGATTATAGGCTTCCACGAGGTAACCCGCTAAGGATAGCACACCAGACACCAAAGACTCGAGTGCGACCACATTTCTTTTCGCTTCGAGTTTGCCGTCTCTGGAACGCTTTACCGGCGGCCGTGACTACAGCGCCATCTGTGGAGATTTTTAAGCGGAAGCTAGACAATCATGCAGAAATGGAAGGTTTGTATCTCAATGGCTTATCCTCATAAAACTTAAAACCACACTGTCAATGGATAAGCGTACAAACTACATCCCCACGACCCATTCTGCCTTATCTCACTCTATCTTTTCCTTAGGTCACCTTTATTATTTCACTTATCTCAACCCATATTATCTATACTACAACCTATTATTATTATTATTCTGCTTTTATGACTACACCGAATGACCAACGGGAGTTAGGTCAAACTCCATTCACGGCAGCAACACAGTCCTAACATACTGCATACTACAAACCACATCTTGACCAATCCCCGCACCACTCCTCTTGGAGTCTACCAGAGCTAAAGCAGTCGAGTGGCGGGACTTACTACGTAGAAGCTCACCGAAGATCTGGAACCTCTACCTCACAATCACGAAGCAAGCTCAAAGAAATCACTGGTTTATACTAGCTCGTAGTCAGGATATAGGATATATATTCATCCAGGAAAATAGTAATAACAATGAGGAGCATAAGAAACACAAGATAACCATAAGTGATAAATAATTTGTACTCCAGTGAGATTAGCAATGAAACAGCTATTGTGTGAGTGTCGTCCAAACTAAGGTAGGTCTTTTTTTATCATAGCTTGATTCCACTCCGTATTTTTGGTACAAGTATGCAGTTTTCAGCTTGTTATATCGATAGTCCAAATTTTGCAGACCGACCATTCATATTAGGTGTGATTCGGCAGGGGATAAAACCCCGGACCATGTTCATAATGGGCAAGAGTCCTAACCGCTGGGCTACCGACGCACAGACCAGAGTAAATGCATCTGTGCCACAGAGTGATTCTGAACCATACCATCCAATGTATAGCCATGGGATTTTGGAATTTCCGGACGCCAGCCAGGCACTCTGAATCTTTCTGCATTACTCAAACAAACAGCAAAGACTTAGGTGAGTAATGCTATGTTTTGGTTCGGCCAATCCCAGTATTTGATATGACGCGTTTTTAAACTCGAACACATTTTTTCGTCAGTCTGAGACGTTCCGGTTAACATCACAGAAAAAGTGACAGTTCAGGCAAATTGTCCCAAAATAATTATAAATACTAATATTTATAAATATATATATCATGTCTCCTAATAACTGTTCTGACAAAATTTCAGAATAACACAAAGCAAGTTTCGCAGAAACTACCTCATAAGCTCTATTTAACTCCTTGATTTTCTGGTCGGCATTTGGATCGTCAGGGTTTTGATCAGGATGTAATTTGGAAGCGAGCGACCTGTACGCTTTCCTAATTTCACTTTTGCTGGCACTGCGAGGCACATTTAGTATGGAATAATAGTCACTTCTGTATTAGAAAAGCAAAATATTTGTATCTACTTAAAAACTAACCCAGAGAAAACCGGAACTAGTAAATAAACTAGGAATGATAATGTCAATGAGGCGAATCCAAGGTTCATATCGGCCTCGTCGATATGTAGCAATCTGATTCGTCGAGAAGTACCTTGCACTCAAAAAAACAAAAACTAGGGCGCCACGAGTGGTGTCTGTAGAAACCAAGGAAACTCAGCATTTCTACTTGCATGATTACTTTTATAGATAGGTAAAAAGAATTTACTATGAACGATTTTGACATTGGTAGGAGGCTTTCTGAAAGTTTTCATGCTTGAACCACAGCTTCCTAAGCACAAATACTCGAACCCAATTCAAGTGAAAAATACACTTTCAAATATATTTGCATTGACAGATGAATTATTACTATTATTATTGATTCCGTGTGGGACACGGCTTCAGCAATACATCTCCATTGCACTCGGATCTATGCTATCACGTTCAACCGTTCACTTGACTCCCTGCAAGCTTTCACTTTCTTTCGACACTTTCATCCCCAACGTCACCATCGAACTGCCAACTCATTCCCACTGGGGTCCTATTCGAGGGAATGGTGTGTGACGGCGTTTGTACATCTCAATAGTGTAGATTCAATCCACATTCTTCGACAGATTTATTGAGCGACAGATTCTTGGTTAGTTAGCCGGCAGAGTTCATTGTTGCTCATCCTTTCCATCCAGCCATCTGGTTTCCAGTATCAAGTGATGATGAAAGCATGTAGTTAATCCGAGATGCACTTAATTTCAGTGAAAAGTTTTAGCTTTGTGGAATAGATTAAATAACTTATAATTATATTTCAATAGCTTACACACAACTTTTTGCGGAAAATATTACAAAAAAAATCATCACTGTGTGTAAACTAGTGAAATATAATTATACTTTATATGGAAATGCGCGTGGTGACACAAGCTCCAAATCTCTTGATTATAAAGAAACTGACTTGATACTACCCCTATAAATTCGGATCTCATTGGTCGTGCCTACAGCAACAGATTTTCACACGGATTTCAGACTAATTAACGGCTCTCTTGACATTCCGATCCGATCCGGCTGGCTTTAACATCTTCATCCGTGATATTCTTTGTTGAAAAATTGCTGCCCAAGTGGAAAGCGGAAGACGTAAGTTCCTCTAGATTTTATTATGGAAAAATTTATTTTGATAAGGTCACACAGTTTTGTATGGTAATATTTACTGATTAAGCTTCAAGCGTGATCTAGTAATCATAATCAGAAGCATGAATCCGAGTTAATTCTTGCTTAGATTTCGCCTTCGCCAGCGCCCTGACAGGGTACATTTTCTTCCATTTGGCAAGCACATTTCTTTATATCCGGATTTTCACAGTAGTGCCGTGAAAGTATGAACTGAGGTTGTAAAGGATCAGAGAAGTTCGTTTATCCAGCTGAATTAAGCTATTTCGCTTTCAGGGGTCGGCTTGTTTACGTGTGCCGTCTGAGTTCAGCTGAGGTCCATTGGGTTACCGAGGAACAAAAGTGAAACTGCGTTTTGGAGTGATTGTATACCTATGTACTTTCTTCGTACCATCATTAATAAACACGTCTTTGAACAGATGTGAAGGCTAATTTCCCCTTTCTCTAGTTGTGGTGGCGTTATCAGTAGTATGACCACAAGGCCGGGCGGGCTAGAGTAAATAGTCAGCAGGTAGTGTGACCACGCCTCAGGTATAGCAGGATAGATGGCCACATAACAAGTGTGAGTGATATTCCCAGTTGAAGCCGATCAGGAACGAGCTAGAAGCTATTCAAACAGCCTAACTGGTTTCCTGGAGGGCTACTAGGTCCGTCGTCAGTGTCCCCCCCCCCAACCTTCCGATTTCTCAGTCTACAATAATTTGACTTCTACTTTGTCATAAGGTCGATATTCAGTGGTAGCTCAGCATCTGCTGGTGGTATATATGGACGAGTTGGAGGTGGTGCTCCATTGGACAGTCTTTTGGAGTGATTGGAGTGTTTGCTTCGTTTCACCACTCTGGTAACTTGGTTGCCTTCGCTATCTTTCAGTGGATTCACCTGTCCTGATCTCTCTGAACAGAGACCTAGGTATTCTGTACAGCTGTCTGAGGTCCTTCTTACCTGGGGTCTGTGCTGTCTTAATTACCAGTGTCCCACAGAATTGCTGTTAACCTTTCTAATCACTCCTTTTCACCTCTTTTTTCAGTACGCTATAAACTGAACTCATCTTTTCCTTGCGTTGCTTACTTTTGTACCAGTTCATCTCCTCTCCCATTGGGGATCATTCCCTATCCTGTCTCTTCTTTTCCACCAAGATGGCTGTACAGGTTTCCTTCGTCATCACTTTGGGGGACTTCAGGGGTTCTCCCACACAGTCTTCTACAGCAGTGTCTAGTAGATCGGACGTTTTGCTGATGACCACTGTTTAGGTGTATTTCGTAGCTTCGTCCTCTGGTATATAAGTACTGAACTAGGAATGTGATCTATCCCAGGTTTTCTTGAAGTCTTTTGGTTTGACCTGTTCTGTTTCAGCCACTTCAGACACTACTGGGTTGTGGACTTCAACACAAAATCTGAATCAAAACCAAAATGTTCCAAATAGATTTGCATTAAAAACCAAAAATGTTGAAAATACTGCGAAGTTTGTTTTATTCAGAAAAAAATACATTGAGTAATTATGATATAAATCTTTAGTTTTGGGGTTACTCCGTGGACTACGGCACAGAGCACAACGGCTCGACTAAAGCTAACACTGAAGTCTAGGATGAACCACTAAATTGTCCGATTTACATAAAAGTGTAAAGAAGGATATCAAGTACAGTTTAAGCATTTGAAAGTATAGCATCAGACGTAGCCGGCTCTTTGCACCAAACAGCGATCTGAACCAGTATCTGGTCCTATTCCTCATTCTTTGTGCAGTAGGCTGCTTCTGGACTTTCCCGAAATTGGGACGAAGTCTGTCTGATTTTTCGTTTGTCCAAGTTATCAAGCCACGTTGCCTTGTAGAGCAGCTTGTTCTTGCCTACGTTGCCCCGAATGAGCAAATCCTAAAACGCAACGAATTGAGAAAACAGTCCTCTTTTCTAATCCATTTCTCTGAGCGCTTCCCGACCCATAATACTTCCCTCCCCGTTTTTCTACTCCCAGTTCGCCAGGATTTATACCATCTACCAGAATTTCGTGTTGCTGTCTGTCTAGAAGCCTCTCAATTACCGTTTTTTCTTGTTTGGGAAATGGGCCCATCAGAGTTTTCTCATAGATAGACAGATATAAAACCGACGGACTCATCACTCATAATGTCTACTTCATCAGTTCGTGTGTGCAGAATCCTTTGTTTCATATATATATATATAGTGTAGACATAGTCTTCCGACTAGCCTTGTTGTATATTCTCCGTCGAAAAGCTGTCTGAGTAATCAAAAAAATCCTATATAACGATGGTGGCTAGCAAGCAACACTAGAGATCAAAACGTCTGTTTCTACCTCAAGTGTCACTATCAGTTCAACCAAACGTGGTTTATTATAAAAGTTTGAAAATGTTTTCAGAATCCCTCCTTCTTCCTCATCGAGCCAGCGAAATTTTCAACACTATAATTCTAAATTCACTTCCCTTTAGTTCGGATTTAGTTGGGAAATTGGTCTATGCTCACTACATAAGAGCCCCTAATGCTGCTAATGACGTCGTCATAACCTCAGTCTTAGTGTGAGAGTGGCCGTAGACCGGATGGCCGGAGTAGATCATCGACTATCCAGTTAGCAGTTGGAAGAATCCACTTCTATCCCACCCACTCCCCCGGGCTCCTGACAATTCCATACTGCATTTCCTCATTTCTTTTGTTACGGGGGAAGTCCAGGTAACCAGCTCCAAACATTGTGCGTACATGTCACGTCCTCACGCCTATTTTCGCTCTCATGTTAAGAAGACGTTTGCTGACTGGCTTGAGAAAGCTTTCACTAGACAGTAGGATTCCTTCTCCAGAACTGCAACTGGACATCCGAAGCTATGCAATATTCGTGTTTGTGTGTAAGATAAATTATATTGCAAAAAGTCTAACCACGCCAGTCCATGTGAAGAACGACAACCGCTGAGGTGTTGCAAGGGACTGTCTGTAATCTTCACAAACGATCTACTGAATGGTTCAATGCTCCGTAATGCATCTCTAAGCAAATTCTGTAATTTTCTTGTTTTATGTACTGATTGTTTTGCATACTGACTCACTTGGTTTTATTCCCACTGTCTTAGTACAGCTTCTCCTCGAGTTTTTTAACCCATTTTGAGGATTATCTGAAGGGAAGAGATTCATATGTCACGGGGACTTCGATGCTTTAGCACAAACTGTTCATCAGTTCCAAAACAAACTGACGTCCATTCATCCTCGCAAAATAACTGCTAAAACTACCAAGAGGTAACGCGTATAAAATTATGAGGTGGCATTTAGTGTTAAACGAATATTTAGTAAGCTCGTTAGTGAGCGAACCAGGTGGAGAGTCCTAGATGGACGCTGGGAGGGCCAATAACCACCAACACCGATTACTGGAGGCAAACGACCTTACATATCACAAATAAGTCAACTTCGGTACCCCTTATTCACCAACCACCTGCCAAGAAATCTTAACGTTTGCTGCATTTTTGGTGTGACACGGAGATCCTACATTTCTTCCTTTTGGATCTGGGACAACTGCAGAAGTAAAGGGCCAAGGTTCTCTGCGCTGGAATCGGTCAACAATTTAAAGGCGTTACATGGCCACAACAGGTGAGCGTTGAGAAATGAGAATGTTTATACAAGCTAATCACAAAGACGGCGGGCGCTTGAAGCGCCATACTTCTTGAAAACACTTTTCTCCAATTGTTCCTATTAGCCGATGGACATCACTACTGTGACCGCTTTTCACATGCTCCTTTTATGACTCGCCACTTAGTGACTGCAACAGAGACTTCTAATCAGCCTACTTCTGACAGGATTTCACTCCTTACCGTGTACACAGCTCTCTAGGATCTATTGGCTTGCATTAATCAGCTGGGATAAAAAATGGTGACATCTATTTGTATCAATTAAACATTAGCTTCAGATCATCAACAGCCCTCACCACCCGGTACGTTCGAATCAGGTGACGCTTTTGCACGTGTTTTCGTTTATATTCATTTATTGGTTACTAATAATTGATCTTTAATAACGATGGTTCAAAATTCTAAAAAGCGTGTTCGTGTGAACACCAGTAATTTAGAAAATAGCACCGGCTCGTCTAATAACACATTACCACCCCATATTATTAGTAGTTCACCCAACATAAAAGCCTCGAACATAACTCTGACCCCTGTAATACAGGTGGAAGATGTTCTGTCTGAAAAAGTAGAGCTCTCTTACTTAACGTGCGTAATTAAAGAGATGCAGCTACAGATAGATGAATTAAAAACGAAATTAAGTTCACTAGAATGTATACCCGAAACTATCTCACGTATGAAAAAGGAACTGCAGGATCCTACAATCCTAAAGCTTTTTAATATGACCTCTAGAATGACTCATACTGACTCAGAAAGTGCGAAGGAGTTAGAAAACGCCATCGACTTTCTATCCAGCGAAGTTGTTAGAAGGCTGGCTTCAAAACAAAACGCAATAGTGTATAATGTACCGGATAGCGAGCCCATAAAGTCAGTCCAGCACTCATTGCTGAAGGCTGCAAATCTCTTGAATGCACCTTGTCAGTGCATTCGCCTAAGCAAAAAAGACCTAAAGCATCCTTGTCCTATACTCTTTAGGTTCGACAGCTACATAACAGCTGAACGATTTAAGATGGCCGAAGATCTTCTGGCTACTGCCACTAAATTCAAGACTATTAAAGTAGTCTCGGATAAAACACCAAACCAAAGGCAAGCAACCAAGAACTCCTTCGATACAAAGTTGACAACACTGAGAAATACATCTGGTATCAGTGCTAAAGTGTCGACGGACACTGAAGCACAGCAAGTCACGTGTATAGTGTTAGGAGAAAAAACGGCAAGTAAGAGCGACCCAAAACTCAGTAAGAGCAGTGCCACTGGGTGCAATCTTAGAGTGCACGAGAGCACATCTCGAAAACCTGCTGACCTACATAAGGTTGACATAGACGCACAAACTATGGCTGACCAGAAACTACTGGCAGACCACTCTCAATCTGGATCCAAGCCAGAGAGTCCCTCAGTAGAAACCGCAAAAAAGACCACAAAACCCAGAGTCCCACCCCAGACTTCGACATACCTCCCTCGTAATAAGTCTAATAAGCAGCGTGTCAGTCTAAAAAATGACAAAGCATGGGTAACGAAGCACATTCCCAAAGACGTCACGCAGCATGTGAGAAGGAATACCCCTTCCCGAACTAGAAGTAACATGCCTAACAACGCACATAACTTGGGAATGCAACGTAGAATGGATCCTCAGGATATATGGAGCACTAAACGGGACTCATATAGGCACCATATTAACGAAAATCCTCGTCCAAACTCTCGCACTATCTATGTTAAACCTCATCAACTTAATGAGAACAGGTCGGCACTTGATCCCCTCAATAACTTCACTCACAAACGTGACGTGAGCCAATATGCATATGGCTATGAAAGCCCCATGAGGTACAACTACCAGGGTAATCTTAACACAGGGTACCTAGGTCCAGCAAACTACAACCCAAATTGCAGGGCAGACCATATATCACCAGTAGATCAACGCAGATGCCGACCCATGGATGCTAATAGTCAAAATATGCAACAGGATTATTTTCGGCTGCAGCAAACAATAGCCCCACTCGCTGCACAGTTCATCCAGGAAATAGTACACACACTGACTCTGTCTCACCTCAGAGCCCCTCCAAACATAACGTAGGGATAGTGACAAGTAACCATGTTAACCTCTCCTCCAATAACTCTGGTTTACTAACAATTATGCTCCTGAATGCTAGATCTCTCCTTAATAAAATAACAACGCTTCGCTGCCTGGCATACATAGAACGGCCAACACTAATAATGGTGACTGAAACCTGGCTTACTACTGATATACCTGACACAAAGCTGGTAATAGACAACTACGACATCTATAGGAACGATAGAGTTGACAAAAGAGGAGGCGGTTGCTTAATATATGCCTATAAATCCACTAACTCCAATACTTTCAATAACCCAAATACTGACAAACTCCCAGAATCTAAGTGGATAAGCATCCACACAAACGAAAGTAAAATTCTCGTGGGATGTATATACAGACCCCCCAATAGCCCTGAAATGACTGATATAACTATTGCAGAAATACTAGAGCATGTAGCTACGCTGGACTTCGACTTCAAAGTAGTATGTGGAGATTTCAACTTACCTGGAGTAAACTGGGATACCTGTACAGGACCAAGAATCCATGAAGAGCTACTACAAGCTATAGACATAGGAGGATGGAAGCAGTGCGTGCGCCTCCCTACAAGGAACCAAAATACTCTTGACTTAATCCTCTGTCATAACATAGAGCCCATCTCGATAGAGGTGGGAAATAAACTCGATAACAGTGATCACAACATATTGTACTGCACGCTACCCCTCCGACTAACAACTAAATACACACCTAAAAATTCCCCGGTGCGCTATCAATATAGGGACTATAAGAATGCTGATTGGGAATTCCTATCAGATCTGTTGAGAAGTTCTGACTGGGAAGAATACTTCATCAACAATAACTTAGAAGTATCACTTGAGATTTTCTACAAAACAGTTGGCTCAGCAAGAGACACAATCGCGCCCCTAAAATCTGCCCTAAAGACACCAACTCCATTTATTGACCGGAAAACGCGACTAAAACTAAAGAAATTGAAAAGGAAATACCATGTATTTAAGGAATTTAATGCGTTAAACCAAATACATGAAACTCTTAAACTGCTTGAAGAGAAACACAAAATGAAGTCACAACATGAGGAAAATAAAGCGCTAATGGGTAACACCAAAACTCAGGAACTTTGTAGGATATTGCAAAAACGTCTAAAAAGCAGTAAAGACAATAATGTAAGCATCTTGGAACATAGGGGTGTAATATACAACGATCCCCAGGTTATAAGTGAACTCCTCAGTGAGTGGTTTTGCAATGACACCAGAGTGCACTCGACCCCAAATTTCCAAATGACCTGCAAAAGTAACCACAAATTAGGAGAAATAGATTTTAATATGCAAAATATAGACTCAGCGATTAAGACATTGAAGTCAAATGGCAGTACTGGAACAGACGACATACCATCTGTCATATACAAAAATGGTAGCACGGAAATGGTAGTCTTGTTACTTAGAATATTTACTCTGTCACTGGAAACTGGAACTTATCCTGAAGTGTGGAAAACCACATACATACTACCTAAGCACAAAGCAGGGGCCAAAACCAGTGCATGCAACTATAGACCTATTAATATAACACCGGTAATATCACGAATAATGGAGAAAGTGGTTAAAGACCAAGTGTCAGACAACTTACTAGAACATGAACTTATCAACCCATCACAACACGGATTCCTCAAAAAGAGATCATGTGCGACCTGTCACATAGACTTTTTCAATGAAGTTACACGAAGCAGGGACAACAGAGAACTAGTAATTGTGCTATACTTCGATATAACAAAAGCCTTCGATAGAGTCCCCCATAATCTGCTAGTCAGCAGGTTATGCTCACTAGGGATATGTGACCCTCTCCTGAGCTGGATAAAATCATTTCTCTGTGACAGGAATCAGATAACAAAAGTTGGCTCGATAATCTCAAGGCCTAAACCTGTAAGTAGTGGTGTAATCCAGGGAAGTGTATTAGGCCCACTCCTATTCATAATATATATAAACAGTATCTGTGAATGCTTTAGTGTTGGTAAACCAATACTATATGCAGATGACTTAAAAGTGACCTATAAATGCAAGAACACAGATCTCGGAATAACAGTAAACGCCATACAGCAAGAATTAGAAAAAATGGACAGATGGTGTGACACCTGGCAACTCCAGTTTAATGTCGACAAATGTGGCTGGCTCTGCATAGGTTGCAACAATTTAGAACTTGACCTGACAATTCAAGGCCATGCACTTTTACGACTGGAATCTGTATTGGACCTAGGACTGAAATACTCACATGACTTATCATTTTCTGAACATATCTCCAAACAAGTGTCAAAGTCACGCAGACTTATCGGCTTTCTACTCAGGAACTTTTACAGAAATGAGTCCAGAATTCTGTTGTACAAGGTTTGTGTGCGTCCTTTATTTGATTACTGTTCATTCATGTATAGTAGTATACGCATAGAGGACAAATTGAAAGTCGAGGGAGTGCAGAGGTACTTCACGTCAAAATTACTCGGAACCGAAAATGGTGCGAACTACTCCACTAGATGTGACACCCTAGGATTAGAAACACTATGGCTAAGACGCCTGAGACTAAACTTAACACTTTACTATAAGCTTCTAAACCACTTAGTTTTTACCTCTACTAATGGCATTCGACTTTCAGATGACAGTGGCTACAAACTAAGACACACTAAGGGTACAGTAGCTATCGAACAATGTAAAACAGCTACCAGGCAAAAGTTTTATTTGATTAGGTATGCACAGATATGGAATAAACTACCAATGGAAATGCGTCAAGCAGGTACATTGGCCTCCTTCAAAAAAGTGCTTAACGACAAACTACACGAGTTTGCAAACGACAGTAGTCTTAGTTCCTATCTGAGAGCCTCCGAAATTATAGGTCCATTTAATGTATAAGTTCAAATACTACACCTGTTGTTTTTGCCTATATTTATAATTTTAGATAAAACATTAACGATTAAGATACTTACCCTCAAACAGACAAGAAGTTTCGTTTGTAAAACTTCTACCCAACACAATAAGTGGAATAAAATGGACATAAACCGACAACATGAAAAAGGTTATAACTCACCACAACATCACATGGACAGATGTACGCTCGTCGGACATCATATATGCATCACCAACTACAACCCAACATTCCTGAGATAATGTGATGAACTTATATCCATAATGTTGCTGAGCAGTCAATATCCACAACTCCTGTCGGAACAACTAAAATTCAAAAACCTTCCTCACGAGAAGTAAATATCCACAAGCAGTAGAAATCCATTAATTAATGCGTCTAAAGCTTATGTATTTTACTCCCAACAATGACATTGCAGATCAAATGAGATAAACATATCACTGATTTCAAAATAACACATCAATGAACTATAATTCAAGGATTCTGCACACAACAAAGTATTGTATGAAAATTGACTTCAAGCTTTATTTTTTTCCCAGGCACTTATAACCCATCCACCAAAGACCTGGTTTTTTTGTTAATGCGAAGACAATACTTCTGTATTTCCTGATGTGTTGCACTCACTGAAAATCTAGCGGATTTTTCCAACTATGCACAGAAATGATTGTACATAAGTGAAAAGGATGTTTTATACTATTCGGATTAACATTTATCAAGTGTACGTATAATCTCCAGTGTACATGTTAAACATATTTTGCTATCGACTGTAAATTGTGACTGAATAATATGATCCTATTTCTGTAACAATTTGATGATGCCTGTAAACTGGCGTCCCTCATGTACTGTACCATGAGAATCAATCCATCTATTTACTTATTTAAATGAAATAAACATTTCTCTGATTTCAAAATAACACATCAATGAACTATAAATCAAGGATTCTGTACACAAGAAAATTATGTATGAAAACTGACTTCAAGCTTTATTTTTTTCCCAGGCACTTATAACCCATCCACCAAAGACCTGGTTTTTTTGTTAATGCGAAGACAATACTTCTGTATTTCCTGATGTGTTGCACTCACTGAAAATCTAGCGGATTTTTCCAACTATGCACAGAAATGATTGTACATAAGTGAAAAGGATGTTTTATACTATTCGGATTAACATTTATCAAGTGTACGTATAATCTCCAGTGTACATGTTAAACATATTTTGCTATCGACTGTAAATTGTGACTGAATAATATGATCCTATTTCTGTAACAATTTGATGATGCCTGTAAACTGGCGTCCCTCATGTACTGTATCATGAGAATAAATTTATTTATTTATTTATTCTACAGGAGACTTAATACTGTTAAAGACTTACTCAGGCTGTTCAATGATGTTACGTTCGAGCAGGTGTTGTTACTGGTCGTGAATATGGATTGGACGTTCAATTAACCTGTTTACTGGAACCAGATTCCTATTCGTTGTAGGCGGTGATCCCTGTCGTGGTTTTGACGTTTACTCATTGATGGAAGGCCAGAGGAATACGATTGCAAGGATTAATGTGTATTGCACTGACGTTATTTTCATACCATTTTAGTGTAACGATAGTGACCAACTGTGAATCACATGGTCAGGCTGCTGCGCATTTAAATTTCCATATTGGTTCATACTAGATTCATCAAAAAGTCTTTGACTTACAGTCGGCCCTTTATTACCGCTTGAGTTGAGTTGGTTATTATACACGTATTCTGAGTCCCGGAAAGTTGACTTCTGGCCACCGCATGTTTTCTTAATACCGTTATTGAGAGGTGTTGAATTTCGACAGAGTAAACGTGTTTTATGCCGTCATTCAAAAGCTGGATTTGTTTACTGCTTGTTTTCACCTACATCTGCTTACAGGTATACACATTCACTAGTATGTTTACTAGGGCAGCCATGTAATCACCATAAGGATAGGTCACTGACGTTTAATACCACAGTTTTCCATTGCGTTCAGATCACCGTTGGCAAATCAGAAGTTTATGTCCTTGATAGTCATATTCAGACTCCATCATAAACCTCAGCCTCAAATATAAAATTCATTTTTATGCCTATTGAACTAAGATGACGTACTAAACTAGTGAGCCGGTGAAAAAAGCCAGCCTTCGGCTTCCTCATGATCCGGCATAGAGAGATGACTTTCTTGAACCAGGTTGAGTAGTTAGACTAAATTTGCACTGTCAGATACATATTTCGCCTGACAAGCTTTTTTGAAGAAAGATGCAAAGTTTTAAGAGCGGATAACTGCGTCCGATTAAGTCCAAGAGATTAGATTGCTTTATCTCATAAACGGGATTATCCTTATGTTCTGCAATCCTTTACTGCCATTAGTAATGTTATTTTAGCTGATATCTGCATTATATTCCTGATATATGCGGTTGCTCGTTCGCCATCTCTATTTAAACAAATCCCTATCATTGCTCAACATCAAATGGGATACATTTTGTTCCTTGAGAGATCTAAGTGCTGTTCTGATTGGGCCCATTATCTATCCTCCAGTCCGTATAAAATAAGCACATTCTTATTTTGGATGTAATATACTTATTGTATCATCGCATCATCCACCTCGGACTCCACCTAAAGTTCTACCCTTCCCTGAGAAGCTAGTTAGTGTTCAAAATGATAACCAAGAATGCCCCAACAGCGCCAATAAGTTAAGGGTAATTTTGGGGAGTAGCAGTTCTGAAAAGAAACTTAATTTAGTGTATGGAAATCAAGCGACTTAAATTGACAATAATAGTAAGAAATATATTCCTATCTGTGTAAGAACGCATCAATTGTACAGGCATGCACAAGTATTATCTAAGTTACATAAACTTGGTCTATGGTGAGTTTACATGGTTGCTGTACTTTTGTCTTCAATTTGTGGGAACAATCTGTTAACTTGCTATTCAGGGGAGCACGCTGAGAAATATAGGGATATTGTCTTCGCATTAATAGAAAAACCCAAGTTTGTGTTGGATGGGTCAAAAATATTTGGGAAAAATAAAGCTTGAAGTTTATTCTCCCAAATAACTTTGCTGTGTGCGGAATCAAATCTGACTCTTGATTTATAGCCAAATCGGGCAGTAATTTAAAATAAGCAATATATTTGCATAGCTTTCTCTACATTTTCATCGTAGGTAATATCGGAGGTGAACTGTACTAGATACAGAGGAATGTCGGCTATAGCCAGGCAGATTTGCTTTACGTCGCTGGGGTCAGCTGCCATTTGTAGTTGCATGGTGGTTTGTGCGAGTAACTTGATTAAAAGACAGAAAACTACTCGTAAGCCGGTGGCATCTTCATTTTAGATCAAGGTCACTGCTCACATAGGATGTTTTACAGTGTCCTGATATAGTGACACGGGAGTTTTTAAGGATGTTGAGTTATTACAATCCAACAGCTTGGACGATGTTGCAGTAAATATAACTGGCTTCAAGTCCTGTTCAACTTAAGTCTTACTTCTGATCTGTGCAACCTCCACTACAAGGAAAATAGAAGGAAAGAGGAGAGCAGCAAATTTTCAGGGAGAAAAAAGGTATGTGGAACCTTAATGTCTGTGTATGGATATGCTTCTGTATTCATTGGTCATTGCCGTCTAGTAAACCCATATATTATCTTAGTCGTTTTATACATCTATGCAGGTAGTCTGTTTATCATTCTTATAGTGATTGGTGAAGTGTTGTGCGTTATTTAGGTACTATAGTAATCTAGAAACTGGTTCGTCCTAGAGATTGTTCGTTATTATATTCAGTATAATGAAGCAGTCTGTACAGAAATCGTTTGAAGCTTATAACCGTGATGCAGGTTAAGATTTCTAAGGACAAACTGTTCCATAGTGATCTGTAGAAACGTCTATTGGTGTTCCACACAATGATTTTCAAGTATGCTGGTAGTGTCACCATTAGCAGCAAATATATCAAAACTACTCTGAGCTCTAAGAAGATAAAGGATGTCGAATTTCCCACAAGACACGCCACGCATAAATACAAAAAATTGTCCTGTTGCTCATAAAGCACATGTTCTACTGAGACAAAGGACAAGTCAAAACACCATAAAGACCGTCCAAAATATGGAATATGTAGTGGGGCCAGAAACGCTGAGTGCTGACTGATTGATTAGCTAGGGATCGCACATGAACCAACGAACGTAACACGATGATCTGGCGAATGATGCAGATGCTTGACCGCGCACCCTAACTTGTCAGATCTAGAAAGACAGTGAAGGCAAGAAACCAGTGTTGAGCGAAGAGTACTGCAGGCGAATGAAATTAGGAGGTAATTTACCTCTAAAAGTTCTATCAACAGAGCCAGCATGAAGTATGAAAATAATAAGGCTTATCATTAGTATATGAAGAGACGTTTACTGGCATAAAAATATCAAACCACAGGCAGATAGATTTGGCGTCAAGGAAAACAAATGATTCGGTGTTTTGATAAAGCATGGGACACAGAAAGAAGACAAAGGACAATGATACGAAGGACAGAAGTATCACAATACGATAGATCTGGGCAAATGACAATTTGCGAATAAGGAGTATATGATTTCTTCACAGAAGGATACTGTAACGATAGAAGGAAAGATTCAGGCAACAGATCGTTTACTGAGGAAACAACAAATATTTATAGATTTTCATGTACATTATTATAGATTATTGTTAGCAGACAAACGCAGTCTTCTGATTGATTGTTTCTCGTCAAACATCAATCTTTCACCTCTTTGTGGCTGTTTCTCGAAGGTCAGATCACCTATCTGCGAATTGTATTCGCCCACGCAAAGTCTGCTGCGATCGGTTGTTGAGTCATTCTTTGTTCTTGTTTCTCTCACGAACAATATTTCGGACCTAAACATTGACGTAAATTACTGTCTACCAATTTTGGCGGGCAGGCAGCTCTCAACGCAATACCAAATTCCAAATAAACATTCCGTTACCAAGTCTCTTTTCTTCTGCCGTCACACCAAAATTTTAATATCAAAGTTGTTTACCTTCCCTTTGCGGGACTGCAGACGCAGCCGAAATTACCATTTACTCTCCGTCCCGAAAGGATATGGGTACTGCAGAATAAGTTCAAGGATGAGCAAACATATATTAAGACAAAGAGTTCACCTGTCTAATTTACAACCATGACTCTTACAGTATGCAACAATTAAGGGCATATCATCAGCATGTTTTACATCATTTGTAATCATGCTAATTTCAGTTGGCAATCTTATATAGGATTTCTCAATTTCGAGTTCGAACGAAGCTGAATTCGCATCAAAAACTGTGTATATACCTCCTGAACAAGCATTTTCAGAATAAGGGATTCCTATCATGAAGTATCTGTGATCACACAGCTAGATAACTTCAAGCGAATTTCGGCTGTTCCTCTTTGGATTACTTGAAATAGAGATAGGAAATTTCAGATTTATCTTAAGAACCTATACCAGTCCGTGACCAATACGACATGCACTAGTCAGGGTGCATGTATTGCAAAAGCCCTAGTGGTAAACCGTTAGTGACATTTAGGGATAAATAGCTGGGGCTTCCAGCGACTCACTCATCAGACATCTGGGCCGACGGCATTTCACTGCACACTCAGAATCATCGAACTGTCCCACTTCGGATTAATTTAGGCATGGTTCTTAAGAGGCTACCAGAACATCATTCGTAAAAATCTCCAGCGGGAGTTCCAAATAGGGTCATGAGTTACCAGTTAGTATAATGGGGTCCTATACATCTACCGAGTGATTTGTTCCAGTGTATTGCCTCTACAACGCACCATGCTATGGCTACTCAGATGTTGTAAGTAAATGAGAAATTCTGGGAGGCAGAACGAGTGACCTTATGACTTGTACGGCGGTAATGGAAACTATGATATGTTTATGCGTGGTGAACAGTAAAACTATATCATACAAGAAGTTATGGAGATGATATTAAGAATGTTTATCGCCAAGATGATCAGTTAATTTGATTGAAAAACACTAAACAATCATAAAATAAACACTTTAGGTTTTTTGTCAGCTCTAATGCGGTGTTGTTTGTAGTGGTAGTGTGAGTAATCCTGAATATTGACTTTCAGTTAATCTGCCTTAGTTTCTAATACCTGGGTCGTAGTCTAGGTTACTAGGTGGTATCACAACTCGATAAGTATGGTGCATAGTCTGTCACAAAGCATCTATCTCTGGTAAACTGGTAATGCATTATCTTGAAAGAGTGATACTTAAGAATGTAGCCTAATGGTTAATTAGGTTCTAAATGCTTATTCTGATAGAGTTTCATTTAATTTCTTTGCTTAATATTTGTATTTGAAGCATGTTTTGTCATGCAATAAGATTAATGTCAGTGGAAATTGGTACAATATACTCTAATAGTAATATTTATGTATGCACTGTTATATGGAATCGTGGCTAAAATGGGTAATAATTACAGCTGGTATACCAGTTTACCTCTTCCTTAGGTGTTCAACTCGAATGCAAATTTTTTTGAATCACTGTTGAGTTTTGACATTGAATAAAACTAGTCTACATTATGTACTACTGACCTATTGAGATAAGTAGTTGTATAGCATTCACAACAACCAGATCGAGATGATTTAAATCCTAGACGGACGTTTTGTTTGTTTTAAGCCATAATTCGGTTGTCTGAACTGAGTCCAACAGAGTACACTGCTAATCAGCTTGACCCAGAACGAACGTAATGACTGTCTGGTGTTTAGATCAGTTCTATCTGGTAGTAGCACGTATGCTTACTTTCTTGATGACCATTTATAAGTATCAAGCAGATCACATATTGTTATCTGAATAATTTCGGTTCCCAAGGGAATCTTCAGTGAAACTTCTGTCTGTCTGTCTGTCTGTCTCTCTGTTTTCGACATCGAACTTTCCACCGTTGTGCAGCAGTTCAAGCCGCTACACTCCATATAGCACACAAACCAAGAGAAGAAAGTAGAAGAAATGCATAATAGAGACAGTGGATAGGGGAAGGGATATGAGACAAAAAAATAGTAATATTGGAGAACCATATAGTTTTATTTGATATTATAAATCGCAAGGAGTGGATGTACCTACACCAGGTCAGCAATTGAGAAAGATTTTGAGCCATATCACCTTGAAGTGTGCAAAGTACAAATCTCCAATTTGATTTCAAACTACTCTAGACTAGGCTAAAGCTTAGGATTAAAAATCGAGGTAATAATAGTCAGATTTTACATCCTTGTGATATTTGTTACCCTCTGGAGATTTGAGAAGTTTAGTCTCTTAACCTGATCACTGTGTTACATGTACTGAAAATTTAAACTCTTGGTACTATCCTTCACCTACTATAAGATTTACAAGTCAGTTTCAGCTTCACTAGGGTTTTATTATTTTTTTCTATGAAATGTTATTAACGGCATTTGTTCGTGTCTCCAGTCATTTCTTTCACATGTTGTTTTGCATACCTTCCGGTGCTGTTTTTCTGTCATCTCTTTGAAAGCCTTCTTGTCTTTATCTACTTTTCTGTCATTCCTATCCTGATATTTTCGGTTTACAGGAGGTATCTTTGTAATTTATGCAGGAAAAATGCTTAGTTGCTCTCTAAAGAAGTTAAACATGAATTTTTTCAGGAGTCGTTGAATGTTTTCTTGTCAGTTATATTTATGACAGTGATTGTGAGATTCATATTCTTCTTTTTGCATTTCAGTGCAACAGGGAATGTCATGAGTGTAGTAAGACGTAAGATTCTGCCTATTTAATAAAAAGTAATGGCATGACGTCTTTCACTTCCCTAAAAGGGTGGACTTCCAGGCTGGGGTCCTCGAGACGGTAAAAACAAATGGTTGGAAACAATTGGTGACATGGCTCAAAATCGTTCTAAGTGGCGCAGATGCATCCACTCCTTTTGACTTATGATTTCCAATGAAACTGTTTTGTTCTTCGTTATTACTCCTCCTTTGTCTCACACCTCTGCTCACTGTCTCTATTATGCTTTTCTTGTACTTTCTTCTCTTGCTTCGCGTGTTACACGGAGTGTGGCTACTTGAACTTCCGCACATTTGTGCAAAGTTCTATGTCGAAAACAGACAGACAGAAAAGAGTGGAAAATTTGTAACTGAAATATGAAGAGAAAGTGAATTAACAATATGGGGGATTCAGTGATTTGTAACGGAGTTTCATTGACAACTCTTTTTTTGACCTGTGCGGGATTTCACAATTTAAATAGCCTTGATTACAATGTTTATAAAAGTGTGATAGTTTTAATTGAATTTTAGATTTTCTCGTTGACTGATCGGGCCGAAGTGCTCGGTCTCGGGTTGACATGTCGGCTACTTGTGCAGATGCTTCGACGATATCTGGGCATTTAACTAGAATTTAATTGGTGGATGGTGACTAGCAGTGGAATCCAGGATAAAGCGCATTTTGTCCTATTTGGGACTTGTCACCTGGATGTACCTACCTTTCCCATTGAGTGATGATGTTCCCACTGAGGCTTGAACCCAGTGCCCATAGTATCAAATGCCAAAGCGTTGTCCACTAGACCACTTGGGCCACGAGAGCCACCTCTTGTGCAACGAGTACATCCAGATGACGAGTCCCAAATAGGACGAAATGCGCATCATGGATTCCACTGCTAGTCACCATCCACTAATCAAAGTGTGATAGTATTCCAAAATAGTTTGATTCATGGATGTCTGAAAATGCTGTACGTTGTTTTATTATTATTGATAATTCTTATATTCACTGTAAATGGGTTAATAAATGTATATGATGTAGAGTTGTGTGAAATAGTATTGATTAAACTAATTGGAATAGTTCAATTTTATCATGAAATAAGGTCACTGAAAGACATAAAAGATGAATTGTTTTCGATCATACGATACGTCATTTTAAGGTTGATATGGCTGGAAATCTAGATTTTTTTTACGTTAATCTTTGAAAAAATTCTGTAGTTCAAAACAATTTGATAACCAGTTTAGAAATACACATTAACAGGATTCGGACATCATAATGTTTTTCATTAGCTTTTGTTTTAAAGTAGTTAAAGATTTATAGACATGCGTGCCTTCTTTGTTGATATCTGTACGGTTACATTTTGTATACCGTGGTCTAGTTGAAGATATTGGCCCATCGGCTTAAGCACTCGATTTTCACCCTCATGGGTTACTGGCTCAAATGTCAACTCCCACTTCAATATAGGCAACTAGATAGTATTATCAGCCTTAATATAATTTTTATTTTAGACAGCCTGGTTCATAAAAGTCCGTTACAGGTAATTCAGTTCTAACCAAGTAATTAGAAAGTTGTCATTATAAAATCACGATGATTCCCAAACTAGGCTGATGAAACAACTGTCCAGCACTCCCAGCTGGCTTTCAATGTTTCTCTAACTGATATCAATCCGTCATCAGCTCGTTGAAACAAAACTAACCCTTACAAACCAAACTATAGAAAAATTAATCTGATGCTCGCTAGTGACTTGCTACAGGATGGAGTTTCCTGGAGTCAGTCCTAGTGATTAGTCGTGACCAGTGAGATCCATCCAGATGTCACGTGTGTGGATGGATGTCCCACCGGTGACAATGGTTTGGGTCACGCTAAACCAGGAATTGGTAGAAGTTAGAATTCATGGGGTGGCTGGCCATTGAATCGGGTCCCAGTGGATGAATGGTATACGGGCTCGCTAGTCTTGTAACCGGAAAGTCCTGGGTTCGAACTGTGGTGGTGGGTGTGTACTGCCGATGATTCCCAAACTAGACTGATGAAACAGCAGCTGTCCAGTACTCCGGTGCTGGTTTTCAATGGTTCTCTAACTGATGTCAATCCGTGATCAACTCTTAAGAACAGTGAATTAATGTGATTAAAAAATCTTGGAGAAATGTTGTAAAATTACCTAATAAATGTCTGAGTGTATTAATGATGGTGTTACTGTGATAAGTTTTGTATTGTAAACATTCAAACTCATTGGACAGATATCCATAGTCTGTATAAAGCGAATAGAATGAATACATTTTTTTTAATGTAACAAAACTAGATAACGTTCAGTTTTTCTTTTTTGTTTACTATACAAATCTTGATTGAATCACTTGATAAGGACAGATAATACGGTGATTAGAATGGATGATGTGAAATGATGTTGCAGGTCTTCACCACGTATTAGCTCATTTAGCATACGATACACTTTTCGGTAATCATTAATTAGTCTATTTTCCTATCTTTATCATTTTAAAAGTCTGATAACTTGAACTGGTGCATCATTTTACAGGATTTCACATTTACATCCTCATTTTATAAATGTCAGATAAGCTATGTGTGAACAATGAGAGTGGTTTGGAAGAAAAAAGTACTTGGTTATGACTCTTCATAAGTAAATAGCTTTTTGACGAAGAAACTATTTCCTTACTTAAATTATGTAGGCGGAACAAAATCAATAATGGACAGTAAGAAAATCAAAGGGAATTAAAAAAACAGTCACCCTAAAGACGAATTAAGATAGAAGTGAAATGAAACTTTTGTGCAAAGTCGTACTGTTACTGTACGTAGGCTGTCGGGAAACCGTTGTTACTTTATCAAGGTTTAAAAAAAGGAAGAAGAGAATAGCTTAAAATGGCCTGTTTAAATCATTGGGCTACTGAAATTACTTCCAGCCAAAATGGTTAATTTCATCTGGGTTTATCATTGTTTTAGTCGTCTAGTTATATCAAATGATCTATACATGAACTTGAGCGCTGATTTAACTTGCTTCTAAGTAAACGTTGTGCAGTTCTTCATCGAAATGAAGATATACTTCAGATTATTACTTAACGTGTAAATCCAGTATGAAGACAAAAGTATTTTGGAACTAAATATACTGAAAATGTTAGTACCACATTTTGGCATATTGTCTGAAATAAGGCTCTATTATTATTATTATTATTATTATTCTCTGAAGTGAGAATCAACTTCTTACTTATAAAATATGTAGAAAAATATGATAGTTTGTGACTGAAATAAATTAATACAAGTTCCCCTTCAAAATTATAAGCATTGATTTATAGTGAACGCTTTGTTAATGTATTAGGTGGAGCTTTTATATTAGCCTTGATCTGTATTTTGTGATAGGTAATGATAAAAACTAGTTGAGCAATAATTGTGTCTAGAAAACTGCTCGATATAGTCACCGAATTTGATTGGATGCGAACAATAGAATTTAGCTTTAGATCCCAGGTTTTACGGCCACATTAAACTTTAAACATCACTAACTGCCAATGTAGTGCGACCGCATCATCGACCTTGAATAATCCAATGGGTTTTATCCGATTAAGTTGAAGCTTCTATTCCGCTTTGTTCGAGTCAATTTCCAGCTCTAATGCAGTTGCTGCTGATTCTAATAACATTTTTTCCAGATCCCATCTGACCTTAGCCTTGATTTTGTATATTTGTAATTACTGAGTTTTAAAACAGCCTGTGAGAGAAGCAGCTGCTGAAATTGAAAATAGTCTCGTATCAACAGTCCAGTGGTACCAACAGTGCAGAGATATTGTATCCTGGAAAATGGAGAGGTTTACTTTCTTAATGGGGGGAGGAGGTGTCGTCGTGTATGTAGATGAAGCCATCTTATTCAAGGAAAAATACAACTTTGGTCGAGAACGAGTGAATAATGTTTGTGTGACTGGTTTATATGATACATCTCTACAGAAAGGATTTGTCGAGAGGATAGCACATAGAAATTCTGATGAAACAAGGATCTATAATACACACATATGAGTGGGAAGGTTATAACTCCTCGTCATCCCTTGGACATATTCCTCACAGAGTCAACCATTCTAACGATTTCAAGGATCCCATAACAGAGACACACACCAATTCCATCGAAGGCTTTTGGGGAAGGTTAAAAGCAGGATTAGAGCCATTAATGAACCTCATAAGAATGTCATTTATAGTCATTCAAATGAATATATTTATAGGATGTGGTATAACTTTTCAACTAATACTCCTATGCTAAACTGGGAGATATTTTTATCACATGTGAGAGAAAGGCATCCTGTATAACACTTATACAGTTTTCATGCATTTTTCCCATAAATATATGTATTCCATACATCAAAATGCCTGTTTCGTGTGATTGGTGCGTTCAAGGTCACTCGCTGATTGGTAGTTAGTGGTGTATAAAGTTTAACTTTGCCGGTTTTACTATCTCTTTATGTATTGAGAACAGAGACCATAATGAAAATAACAAAAATCTATCAGAAATTACAATGAAACATGTTTATGACAGAAATAAGCATATTCACTTTTGATGGCCTGCTTAAATCACTGGGCTACCTGAATTTCCTATGCATTAAAATGCATGGCTTCTACTCCGTTTCACATTGTTTTAATCTTCTCATTACCATAGTGAATCGCGGTCTATACTCGCTTACAATTCGGAGTAGGTTTCTACCTACCGCTGTGAGATTTTTGAAGGAATTGGAGGAAGAACATTATGGAGTAGTAGCTTTGGAGAAGAATATTTCTTCAGATAATGAATTTTCGATTATCATATTGTTTTATGATTCTATGCAGTCGGTATATACCTTGCTATGAAACTCACTGAAAATTCAGTATTGTGTATGAACGCACCTTTCGGTTCGGTGCTATTATTATTATTAATATGTCGATGTTTTTGTGTAGTGTAAACCTTATCGAGTTAGCGGCTTTTTACCCTTTTTGTGCTATATTTAGCTTTTATTTGGAGGGGGGGGCACATAGTACACTAAAAAAGTGACTATAAAGTTATCTGCTTATATAAAAGGTTTATGTAATTCATGCTGTTTATTTCTTATTCTTGATAAATAATGAAAATTTGATTTCTGAATGCCTTTTGCTTTAAATGCAAGTATAAGACTCCTGTGAGTTGATTTCTTATCAAGAAGTGATGTTTAATTAAGTGCCATTTAAACGAATATTTACTCTTACATAGGTCTAACTTCACTTGTCTTGAAGATAAACGTTTATAAAGTCTTCAGGTATTAAAACAACCCTGTAGATTAAAATCCAAAGAATAATGACTTGATATTATTATTATTTCCTTGGGTTCCAGGTGGAACACAGGTCTTCAGCAACACACCACTTGTTCTGTTTTCTGCCGTCCTCATCAGCTGGGTCGACGATTGATTGAACTCTTTCATCTCTTCCTCACATGATCTCCTTCACGTCACCTTCGAAGCAACGATCCGCTCATCGCTTCCCATTGAGATTCCACTCGAGCAATAACCTGCATTACATGCGATGTCGTTCGATGGCCTCCTCAATGTATGCCCGATCTATCTGAATTTTCTTCTGCATATTTTTCCAGCCATTAGCTTTTGGTTGGTTCGTTCACCGATAGAGTTTCTTGTTGTTAATTCTTTTTGACCAGCCGGCCGGCCATTTAATCTTCAGTATGGGGCCAGTGAAGATAGCTGTTGATAAAAGTCCGCAGTAGCCTTTTTGAAATTCCTTTTAGTAATGCAGATGTCACGTTTCTGACCTGTGTAGAAGAAATGATTGACTCACCTAACATTGGTATTGAGAATTCGAATCTTGTTCTTTATGCTGAGTGAGAGCAGAGGATTTCTAAGCTGATTTCAGGTTGACGAAGGCGTATCTTACCTTTCCGATTCTGGCCTGCTTTCACATCTTCATCCGTTCCGCTGACTTTTAGTCGAAGAGATGCTTCCTAGATAAATGAAGTAAGGAAGTAACCTCTGTTAAATCTCTCCCTTCGATGGGGATTGATGCTGGTTGTTGTTGTTGTTGCTAGCTTTGTCTATATTTGACACAATAGTGTAATATGGAATTTCAGTAGTAGTCTTCCTCATATATTCACTTTATTCCACGAGTTATGACTCCGTAGGATCTTTGTAAATTTACTCATTGAACTGTCGTTCTTTTCATTTGTATTTAAGAATGAAGCGATTATCATCTTTATGGTTTTTCATTATAGACTGATGGCGAAGAATAATAACCATAATATTATTAATATCACTTAGTGGATGAGTCACCACCTGGTTTTCTTTGAAAATAAATATCCTAATTCAGGTGTTGGTTTGTAGGGATTTGATTGGTTACAGGATTTCATCATGAGCTGACATTGGTTAAAGAGCCATTGGAAAACCTACAAGGAGTACTGGACAGCTGTTTTGTCAGCCTACTTCGGGGCTCTTCAGCAGTACCCACCTACCACCACAGTTCGAACCTAGGGTCTTCTGGTTACAAGGCGAGCTCGTAGACCATTAAGCCACTGGGAGCCTATCCAATGGCGTGTCCATAAATTCTAACTTCTGCCAATTCACGACATAGCTCGACCACTAGCTAATGGCTTCGGGGAGTATTTGTCCTCACACCCGACCTTCTGTACCCTACTGGTCACGTCTTCGCATTAGAACTACAGGAAACTGCCTGAATAGGACCCAGTCACTAGTGACCATCAGATCAATTTTCAAGTATTAGTTTTGTAGGTCTTTTGTTTGATCTGTTGGAGGATTTCATCATGCTACTTTTTAATTCATGAATAATTCCCATTTGAACATTAGTAGACAGAAGACAAGTAGTTCAGCGAAGAGTCTCTTTTCGGCGAATTCATTTTCATAGCTGTACAATCGCAAATATATATGGTTATTTTGTGTGTGTGTGTGTATACATTAAATTTGTCAAACGAAAATACAATTAGTAAGTTCAGATGAATTGGATGTTGATAAGAGGATAGCAACAAAAGTCATGAGCTGACATTGCCTTGTAAACAGAAGGCCCTGGGTTCGAATCCCACTGTATACGTACTGATGAGGAGTCCTAAACTAGGTTGACGAATCAGCTCTCTAGTACTCCCTGCGGGTTTTACAATGGTTCTCTAACTGACGTCAGCTCATGGTGAAATCCTCCATCCAATCAAACACAAACCCTACAAACCAATGCTTGCATATATATATATATATATATATATATATATATATATTATAGGGCATATTAAGATTGTATGTATGAAGAAAGAAAACAAATTATCTAATTACTTTGAAAATTTCTTCCCTTCCTAAACTTTTTTAATAAAATTGCTTTCACAATGAAGATAATCCTAATTAAGCTAATCAATTAGTTTATGCATAGTTTGTCAGCTAACAGTTAACATAAAATTTTTCCAATGCATTTTAAAAGAGGTAAAAGTTATTGATCGTTTACAGTATACTTTATCGGTCAATGTATACTTTACATCGCAATGTTTCATATAGTCTTTCAAATTGAATATATATATATATATATGTATATATATATGGCTTTGTTAATTGGTATAAAAATCCTGTTTGTTGAGTGTTTTTAGCGTGAAATTAATGAGGAGTTAGAAGTTTTGAAATTTTGTTGGGATTCTACATTAGTGTATCCCTCTGGTATCAATTTAGAATAATTATTTATAGCCTCAACTGAATTATTCATTCATTAGTTAAACTGAAAAAATCATCCTAACTTTAAACGACACTAAGGAATAACTGCTTATCTGGAAGAGTTCTTTAATAATAATTAACTTAAGTGTAAAACTTGGGCACTGTGGTAGAATATAATTTCACATTACTTAGACCTAGAATAATTGACCCTGCTAAGTTAAGTAACCTAGAAGAAAAAAGCGCAGCCATTGCACTGCATTCACTTGCATGAAATCACAAAATAGGTTGAGACAGGATGAGAGTTTTCAACTACTGGTTTTGTGGGGATTTGTTTGATTGGTTGGAGGATTTCATCATAAGCTGACATCGGTTAGAAAACCATTTGAAAACCACCAGGAAGTACTGGACAGCTGTTTCGTCAGTCTAGTTTGGGACTCTTCAACAGTACGCACTCACCGCCAGGTTTAGAACCCACGACCTTCTGGTTACAAGGCTAGCGAGTTTGTAGACCATTAAGTCACTGAGACCCGATCCAATAAATATAAAACTAGGCTGAGGAAACAGCTGTCTAGTACTCCCAGCTTATTTTCCAATGGTTCTGTATCCGATGCCAGCTCATGATGAAATCCTCAAACAGGATGAGAGTATTATAAAGTAATATAGTTAGGTAGGTAGAGAGAGAGAGGTTAATCACTGAAGCTTTTTTCATCGATTCAATACCGCACACGTGCAATCGGAATGACGCAACGCATTGCCTCTACCGGAGATATGGAAAGTGGCAACAAAAAACAGCAAAAGGAAGTTGGAGGGTCAGAATGAGAGATTTTATATGTAAGACTTGTAAAACCGTGTGACTAAATTGATATGATTTTGAGCAAGAATTCATTCTCGAAATGTCATCTATTTGTTAATACTGTAACAACAGTAGGCAAGACACGGGATCAAAGGCATATTTTTGATTAATCAAACCGCTGTTTATATGTATATACAGTTTATATTCTTCAACCAATCGCTGAGCGTGTGATTTCGGTCTACATCAAACGAGATGAAATACAATGTTCAAATATACATTGTATTTTGTTGTTAGTGCAGTATATAACCGTGGGAAAAGAATTCTGTTTCTAACATCAAATAGAATGTTCAAATAGATATGTAGTATTCTGTTATTAATGCCGAATTGAACTGTGGGAAAATGTGAGAATAACATTCCGTTGGCACACATTGTCTGTATCATACCACCACAATACTACATCTCTGTGTGACATTTAAAATAAACTTATCCAATGTGGAATTTCTTCAGTAATCATTTATTGGTTCCATTCTGTAAAGGCTTCTGTTATGATAGTTTTCTACGTGTATTCCAATAAGATACTTCTAAATTATTTCATCATTTAGATTTATCAAAGGAAGGCATTAGAAAAATTGTACATACATCAACGTAGCAGTTGAAAATGTATTAGAGAAGTAGAGTTAGAAAAAAAATTACAGTAATTTGTGTTTACTCTCTATATCTTTGTTGCAAACCGTATTTATATTTCGCTCAACACATATGCTTACTGTGCAATATTTCTTTATAAACCATAAATTCGAGAACAGAGAACATCTGTATTGTTGAGTGTATGTATGACGTTTAAGAGTTTTTTTGTGATTTGGACAAATGCATCGTGAATCATGAATATCTGAAAACAATATTGGAAAGTTTTGTGACGTCATCGTGTTTATCGCCCCCAGTCACAAAACTCTTAAACGTCATACACCTGACAATATAGATGCCATCCGTTCTCGGATTTATGATTTAGAAAGTATTTACATTTTGATTAACATAGTATATTGTAAATCATGTTTATAATTATGTTGAGATTACCGTAACTAAAGTAGTTTTCAAGCCAATCACAAAACAATAATTCTAATTGAATTTATATTTGAACTGTATGCTCCTATATCTTTTATTGGATTAAATAACGCTGTAAAATTAAATATCAAATATTCTGAAGCTTAAGGCAATAGTAACTGATGTTGGTCACTGTGTACTTTCAGTTGACGCTCTATCGATTTAGGTAATGGATTTTTAAATTACCGATTTGTAATCTCGAATCTTGTTTCAGCTAGCTAATACCAACTGTCTTCACATGAATGTTGTAGTTTACCGCGTGTATGTGAGTTGTGACCCACGTTTTATGAATCCACAATAATGTTGCCTTAGCATTATGTGTGTAAAATTACAGACTTAAAATTAAAATGAAGTTTCAATTAAAGGAAATAAGGAATGATTATAAGAAACCAGTCAAATGCACATTTTGTGAATATATATATATATATATTCACTCTTGTGGATTTCATTGACTGGTGCCATGTTTTGGTTCGACCGCCGCTAGCTTTTTTCCAGCCTGACCCTATATCCGCTAACATTGCTCGTCGAGGAAGGCGATGACTAGGCATACGTAGCACATGTCCTAACCATCTCAGTCGATGTACTTTCACAGCCTCGTCGATTGATTTCCCCTCCTTACCTAGCACTTGACGCCTAACCTCAATCTTGCTCACCTTATTATACCATTTCACACGGGAGATGGAGCGCAGACACCTATGATCAATGACAGCTAATCTTTTCATGTCTTCCACTCTCAATGGCCAAGTCTCACAGCTATAAAGGAGGACTGGGCGGACTGCTAAGCAGTGCACATGCCCTTTGGTCGATAGCCGGATATTTGCCTTGCTGAATGTTGAGTGCCAGCTAGCACGAAACCTAGGTCTAGGTAGGACTTCTTGTCGATTGCCTCCGACAATTTAATATATATATATATATATATATATATATATATATCACAGAAATTCATACTAAAGTGTACCACAATTATACTTTTCAGTATTTCCGAATAATTCAATAAATTCCATGATACTGACAATATTTCTGAATATTATTCAGTCACAAGTCATTGCATCATTCTGATTTAATGAAAATTTGTAATCACTAAGATAACAATTACTTCTTTTTTTCTCTTCCTCTTCTTTTACAGATTTCATTTTTCTTGGCTGTGATATGGGGATGTGCATTGATTTATTTTTTATTTAGTGAAGTTATGTATTCACCTGCGTATGCCTCACCATTTGTACTTGTTTCATTCATGACATTTTACCTTTTCAATCCATTCAATTTTGGTCATGCAAGAGCACGTCGTTGGCTATTACGTATATTGGTGAGTTTCAGTTAATCAGTTTTATAAACATATATATTCACTCATTGAGGAAAACATTTTAGCTGTATTTCGAAGAAGTACCTTTTGTAAGTATACTGAAGTGGTAAACATACCTGTATAACTGAAGGGAAAGCTTTTAGTAGTTTGTTTCTTGCAGGGGAACGGTTAATCTTTGTAAAATTTATTATTATCATTCTAAATATTATTAACTTTATAAACTTAACAATATAAAAACTTAATATCTCGTTTATCTATTAAGTGACTAGATATCTTTGGGTTTGAACCCTTGCGTTGTTTCGTTTTGTTTGTCCAACCTGCTATTATACGCGTTCATATTTATACTGACAAAAAGGTATCATTACATTGATTCGGATAAATGCTGAAACATCATCGATTTATTTGCATCACATACATCAGTCGATATGATAGAGAATTATTATTATTTCCTTTAATTCCTAAAGGAACATAGGGCTTCAGCTGCACGTCGCCATTGCGTTCGGCTCTCTGCTAAAGTTTACACCTGGCTCCAAGTCTGCCCACATGCTTTCATCTCCTGTTCACGTGACCTCCTCCAAGTTACCCTTGCACTGACGACCAACTCGCCGCTTCCCTTTCGGGTTCCACTCGAGCGATGGCTTGTCTAGTGATGTCACTTGATGTTTTCCTCAGAGTATGGCTAATCCACCTCCATTTTATTCTGCTTATATGTTGCACAATAGGTTCCTGGTCGGTTCGCTCCCGGAGATGCCTGTTCCTGATCTTTTCTGGCCATCTGATCTTGAGTATTGAGCGAAGACAGATGTTGATGAAGGTGTGTAGTTTGTTTGAGATTCTATTTATGACGCGCCAAGTCTCTGATCCGTATAGTAAGTGGCACTGACTTCACATTAGAGTTGAAAATCCGGATCTTATTTTCATTTTCATGGTGAGTGCTGTTGACCTCCTGCACATATACTTGAGAGTAATGAAAGCTTGTCTTGCTTTCTCGATCCTTGAATTGATATCCTCGTAGGTTCCGTCCGCCTGTAGTTGAAACGATGCTTCCCAGGTAGGTGGAGGAGGTTGTTTCTTTTAGGTTCCTCCCATTTATGCTGGCTGATTGTTGTCTGTGGTTGTTGTTGCTGTTGGCCAGGAATCTTCATCGCATGCCTCTGTTTATTCTATGTTCATCTGAAGTCGTATCTTCTCTGGATGCTTCTTCTGCCAACCTGTTGCTTTTCACTTGCATATCTTCCAGTTTGTTTGTGGGAAATCAGACATATATCATCGGCGAAGTCCAGATTCTCCAAGTGTCTCGTGTGGGTCCATTTTATGCCTGTTTCCTCATTGTCCACTGTCTGTCGCATGATAGAGAATAGAGGAGAACAAATCCTTGCCTACATTACTTACTGCCGTAGACTTACACACTATGAAGAAGTCGAGTTAAAAAGGCATACGTGTTTAGGGGGAAAATAAATAAAGCTATAAAGAGCTATTTATCAGTCATCTACTAACATTCATTGTTAACCATAAGAAGCTTATTTTTATAAATTCAGAGAAAATTTCTGCAGCTGTTACTAAAGTCCCCATGTTTTCTGAAATCTATGTAGCTAGACAACACTTTACAAAGATACCTTAATCCTTCACATTATCATCACAATGATTTTGTGTTTATTATCTGTTAAAAAATGTTTTTGACCTTAGTGTATATACTCGTACACCTATGACTGCATTTATGATATATTTCATAGTGTGCGGCTGAAGTCACTTGTGCTTGTTTTTGTTTTCTTCTCTAAAGTAATACTTCTGAAGATTATTACAGATCACAGATTTTAGCAATACTGATAAAAAGTACACTGGAATTTCCAGTGGGTGGGAAAATGTGTGTAATAATAACTTTGTAGAGCTATAGATAGCAAATGGAAGAAGAAAACAAATGTGTGTACAGAGTAGACTGACTATTCTGTTGATTTCAGTATATATATATATATATATATATATATATATATATATATATATATATATATATATATATATATATATATATATATATATATATATATATATATATATATATATATGATTATATATATATATGATTATTGTTTTTAGGATGGATTTCATTTACCTTATGTTTTGTAGATATTAGCAACTGAATATATATATATATATTTTCAGTATCGACTAATTGATACTTACCAGTAGCATTTTTATGACTGAATTCAATAAAAATCACTGCCAAATTTTGGTGTTATGCTTTATTGCTTTTCAAAAAAGGATAGCTTAGAACCTTTGGATAAAGCAAGAACAACAGTGGTTTGTGCAGAATCATATGGCAACATGATTTATTTCGTTGGCTTCTTATCTCTTGATTATAGCCTAAATAGATTATTATTATTATTAAGTTTATGTACAGAAAAGTCTCAACATACTTGCAAATTTTACATGATGTCAGTTGACAAGAGGTTCCGAATTTAATGAACGATGCTCAGCAAATTACACAGGGATTTCAGCTTTAAACAAAATCAATGTATGCATATAGTGGTAAAGATGCTACGTAATAAAGAAGAGAGGTGCGTAAGAGATGATGATTAACTTATAAATTGAGTAGCAATGTGATGACTTCACCTCAATTCATAGAAACTAAAGACAAGCAAAATTACACTATATCAAAGGGAGAGGGAGTAATGTTTAAGCCAAATATCACGTAATTAAATAAATTAGAGAGACATTGACGATAACCAGTTACCAGACAGGGTGAGGGAAGACTGATAACTTCTTCTTTCTGAACACAAATATCGGGTTTCGAGCATTTTGATAGAGATTACTTCTGCAAACTTGAAGAGAATTGAGGTTCTTTGTTTGTTGATAATTTTAAAGGGTTTCGCTATTCCCACCTCGTAACCCGTATCAAACAAATCACTGGTAATGACACTACTGCAAGTGTTTGTTCTCTTGAGATGTAAACTTTTCGCTACATACTCAGAAAATCGGAGATATGCCCTTCTTTCTGTTATCTCAATGTAACTTCTCTCGCAGATACATATAAATTTGCATACATGATTGGAGTAAACATGAGAAGGGTATCTGTCGACTTTTGATTGCACCAAAAAGCATGTTGTCCGATAGACGGGAACTGACTTAGCTGCAGGATAGGCTCCGGCTAGTGACGTACTCAATCTTCTGTTGACTATCGCTGCAATATTTTCACCTTTAAAATCGAGTTGAATGAAGACAAGTTTTTTTCCCACTGTAATTTGTTTGATATTTGAGCTTTCACATCTTCCATCCTTGTTAATGAGTCTCAGAGGGTAGCCGTTGTTTTTCAACATCTTTTTGAGAATCATAATTTCTTCCTCTAATTTCTGTAATATTCGTATTAACTGTCTTTAGTCAAATTATGGTTAACATGTTTTAAAGTTATGCATAGTTCTATATCTACGCATTTACTGGAAATTTGCACTACATGAATACATTATCCATAGTAGATGCCATAGTGTTCTAAAATTCATACAACACAGGAATGATCAAAAGAAATATGCAGAAAATAAATACTACTTTTAAAGTATAGTTTAAGTAACAAGTAGGTAATTCAGTTAATCCTATCATAAAATTGTAGAGTAATAGAGGTTAGTTGTTTGTGCCCGTATTTTTCTGCATGTGACAATAGTAAAACTGACTAGATGAGTATTCACGTTTTATAGTCGGCATTGAATCCAAAGTCAGTTAATGAATAAACCTAAAAATGCGGTTTAAAGTAGAAATACCTTTGAACAAACATATGGTCAAACATGTGATACAAAATTGCCTTTTGATGATGAAGGGAAACTAAGTAAATGAGGATAATTTCAAATATGTAGGAGTAAAAGTGCTTTCGGTTTAGTCTATGTTATCTTGGCTTTAGTCTTTCACATTTATTTATTGATGCTTTGACCTTTTCTTTTCAAAGAACTTGTGCATAAAATGTCGGTTAATTGAAATCACCTCATTATTAGTCTGTTATTCAGAAGTTTACTTTAATGAAAAATCGTAGCAGTTAGATAATACCTACTGCTGCATATTTGTTATTTTACTTCACAAAATCACTACATTTCGACATAGGTTGATTACTTCTTCCCTGGCTCAGACAACTGTCTACTGCTTGGAACTTAGTGGTAGATTACAGGACTTCATCGTGAACCGTTGGAAAACCTACAGGGAGTACTGGACTGCCATTTCGCCCTAGTCGGTGACTCTTTGACAGTATTCAGCCGCCAGGGTTTGAACCCAGGACCTTCTGGTTACAAGGCTAGCGAGCTCATAACCCATTAAGCCAGTGGGACCCGATCCAACGGCTCATGATTTCCAATTTCTTCAATAGTAGACTGTTTTACTATACACACGCTCTTCTGAATCACTGTTCAGCCTAAGGTTTCACAACTTAAAAGCATATCACGATTTTTGTTGCTTTGATGGAAACATTTCTTTGTAACACCAAACAACTGTCGTCTTTCGCTTGAGTTTAATGTCATCTCTGTAATATTTCCTTCATCCAGTTATTCTGTAAGTATTTTCAAAGTATTCGTATATATATATATATATATATATATATATATATATATATAAAACAACAAAGAACTCTGGCAACAAATCACTCAAGAACTTATCGTCCAACGAATATGCCGAAGGAATTGGAGATGGATTGAACATCGAACTATATTCCGCATCGTTCCCTCGAGTGTAAATCGAATAGGAAACACCGACTTGGGCATGGATCCGAAGGTGATATGGCCAGTATCATGTGAAAAAGAAATAACCCATGGATAATTGTGAAGCCAGCTGAAAAAGGCTACAGAGAATAGGGTGAAGTGGCGACGTCCTGCTAAAGCTCTATGTTTCACTTCAAACTCAAGGGAATACTGCATGTTTATTATAGAAATAGGGACTTCATACAATAATTTATTTAGAAGCTACCTGTTCAATTATTCAGTTGTACAAAACCTTTTGCCATTTGACGTGATGACACCTTGCCGAATTGGACTGCAGGCATCACTAGCCGGAACTCTGGCATCTCGACCCATGGATGGATGTTGTATTTCTGCGATACGCATACAAGACCCGAGTGTGGTTATTCACTTAACTCCACGCAGCCAACAAGGTGAATCTGAAAAATTCACAGTATGTGTGTCATAAGATTCTTCATCTAGTTCACGAGGGCCCGCAGGTGTAGGGATAGTAATGGGTGCTAGGGCTGATCGGATCCCAGTAGATAGTCGTATGTGTGCTCTCCGTCTGAACGGATCTATTAGAAAAAGGAAAGATTGATATCTCTCTCGATGTCTTTCTATAATCTCCGCTAACGTCCCAACCGATTACAGCTCTGATGAAATAAAGAATGAGTTCTATCAAAAACTGTCTAAATTTCCATTTATACATTTAGAAAAAACAACAAGTTAAGCGAAGAAATATATTCCTTTTCAATTAGTTCCTTATCATGTGCTGTACACTAGTATATCGTTTTTTCACACCAAAGTTGTACCAATCGTGTGCGTCAGTGGCACAGTGGTTAGGACTCTCACCGACCATGCACATGGTCCGAGGTTCGATCCCCTGCCGACGAACACCTGATATCTATGGTCGGCCTGAAAAATTTGGGCTACTGATATCCATGCTGAAAATTTCATACTTCTACCAAAAATACAGTGTGGAATCAAGCTGTAATCAAAAATAAAATAAATAAAAAATTATTAGTTTTAGATATAGCGGGGATGATGAAAATAAGAGATTAAAAGTCATCAGAACAATTAACTAATTTGTGTTAGCAACAAGATATCTAAGTTGTTAGGGGGCGATGAACATAATTACAGAGTTCAAGGTCCGTGAAATCTTAGGGGTTAGCAACAATTTATTAGGTGGTCAAGAAATTTGTGAAATAATGGGGACTAAGGAGATTAGAATGACCAAATAGAATTACGTAAGATAGAAACAAGTGAGTTTTCTAAAATTACATATATATATATATATATATATATATATATATATATATATAAACAATTAGTCCCTTTGATAAATTTGAATAAGGCATTTAGAAGACAAATTTCGCAAGATGATATCACTTCGTAGTTTCTTTATAACCTCTTCACAACTAACATGGTTCACAATAATAAAATAAAATGGAGGACAATTACTCAGTTATACAAAACAAAAGTATATGCTGATAACCAATCATATTTAAATAGGTCAAGTAGTTAATAGTAGGTGAAGGTTGAAGAGTCAAAAGATAGTTACAGGGGGATGGAAAAAATCTTTCTTAAAACTTAATCCATATTATGTAATTGGCCATGGTATAGAAAGGGGCTGTGTGTTCAAAAGAAATTTGTTCAGCCCGTTTTTTTCTGGAATACGTGCGTACACTGTGATCACACCCGGGTCCGTGAACTTTTATACTTCCTGCTGAACCGACACAAAAAACAGACGATGATGCAGCTGTCACTCTCCACCTCTAGCTTAATCGAGACACTGAATCCCCATTCAAGGAAAAAATAGTTGAACGCGTATATGAGACTGATACTGTGGACTGCCGGTATAAAATCCATTTAGCTGTAGATACAGTGGTAAATGCCGTTGACAAGCTAAAACCAGAGGTTATAATATACCATTAGATTTCTGCTACTTCATCGGGACTGATAGATGCAAAAAGACTTATTTCTGTAGGTTCCGAATATGATGAGGGACGATAGCTGCTCTAACTTAAAATAACAAAAAGTCTTCACAACTACTGTGAACAGCGGTAGGTGGCAAAAGTGAAAGAGACAGAGAAGACATCAGCGACAGATAACACCAAGCAACTGCTTAAGTTTATCGAAGCAACAGGTGGCAAAAGGCGAATGGTTACTGACCTGAAAGTGGCATTCTACTCCGTCAACTGAGGTGTACTATGACAGTGTTTGGCTGTGAAGGGATTACCGAGAAAGTACACCACACTAATCAAGTCACTCTACTCTGTCGCACGCAGCCATGTAGGAGCTTACGGAAACTTGTCATCTGAAGTGATGACAACCAGTGGTGTCCGATAGGAATGCTCGCTATCCCCGTTTACGTTTAATTTCATCATCGATGTACTAGTGTAATAGACATTAACTGACTTCTTACTAGAGGGTAGTCCTCTGGACTTAGAACAAGTGGATGATGTAGTTCTCCTAGGTGAAGGCACTGATAAAATGCAGTCTTCTGAATATCTTGATCAGAAATCTTGGAGTGTTTGGTATGCGATTCACTCGCATCAAGTGTAAGATGATGCTACAGCACTGAACTACATGGACTCCTAACTTAGAGATGAGAAGTGAAGTGGTGGGGTGTTTTGGCCATTTTAATTATCTAAAGAGTTTCATTGGCCCTTAAGGAGTGGTTTTTGATAAAATCTCAGCTCTTTTGACATTCACCGACTTACGTCATGTTTGGTGTAGATGTGATGTCCAGCTATCGATCAAAAACACGTGTACTGAGCAGCAGTTTGTTCTGCCCTCCTTTTTGACTATGAGACATAGTCATTAAAAGTAGAAGATTTGAAAAGCTTAAATTTCTGTGACTATAGATGTTTGAGTTCTATCTCCCCCTTTTAAGTGGTATAGCATGGTGAGTAATATCGAGGTGAGTCGTCAAGCTTCTGGTATGGAGGCAAAGTAAGTCGATTAGGTTGTGAGATGGTTAGGACATGTGTTACGCATGCCGCACCATCGTCTCCCTCTATGGGCGATGTTAGCTGACAGGATCAATTTGGGAAAGAGCTAGTGGTGATCAGACCAGAATCTGACATCAGTCCATAAAGTCTTTAACAGTTGGTCTGAGACACATAGGGACGTGTAAGCTACTTGGTTGAGGTATTTGGAATTCTAAGAACCAATGTCTGGAGACTGTTGGTGATATGGCTCAAAGTCATTGTCAGTGATGCAGATGCATTCGCTCTTGGTGATTTTCTGTATTCATTAAACCCTAATGTTTCTTCATGCTACTATTCTATTTCTCCCTCAATTTTCTGCTTATTATAGTCCTTTTGAATCCGAATTTTTTCTCCTTCCTGCCTTTGTGCCCTTCATGGAGTGTAGCAACTTGAAGTGGTGCACATCTGTGCAGAGTTCTATGTTGAAACGTCAGTTTTCATTTGATGAAAGTGTTTATTCTTTCCTAGAGCTTTGAGGGCTGTTAAGAAAACAAAAACCTAGATTTACCAATGAATATATATGATGTAGTATGCCTCTCTCTCCTAACATGGATTTGTATAATGTAATTTTGATAGATTTCCACCAACGCGCGCATACACGCAAACACTTAGGACTGTATGCGTCATGACTTAGAAATCTGTTGATGTACTTATATAGTCCAGTAATGCACATTTTAATGAATTTGATTGGTTGAATTTGGGGTTTCTTCTTTACAATAAATACTGTCATATTGATAAGCAAATAGTTTTTCATTGGCAATAGATCTGGAAGAACAATGCTTATTTGTGATGGTAATATTTCAAATTTTCACAATACATTATTGTTGGTGGTGTTTGACACTTCTTTTACTACTCCATATGATCGATAAGATCTTGTGATATATCTAGTTAAGACTATAATAGACAGATATAAAAGCCTTTTTTTGTATTACATGGTAAGGTCATACTTTGAAAGTGAAAAGAATGCTAACTTTTAATTCTAACTGAAGACTATCGTATACACACTGATTATTATTATTATTTTATCTCTGGCAGTACTCAACATTTGCGCATAAACAAACTAGTACTTGATGAGGTTAGACATCAGTAAAATTTGCCGTAGCTCAGCGATACCGATAAAGATGTGGGCATTTAAAGCCTAGTCAGGGACTGCAAATCCGCCATGAAATCCTTTGTAGCATTGACGCGCATATCAGTTGATATAATCTTTTAATTTAGTAATTCAGTATCAACACTTAAGCGAAGTGTGAATTTATTTCACCTATTTGCTTTGGCTTTTGAGGATTTCGGTAGAAATCTAGTCTCTTGAATATTTCCAAAGTAGTTAGAGCCAACAATTGATTTCAATAAATTCTCCTTCAAGCTCTACAATTATAAATCCATTAATTTAAGCTTACAATAGCCGCCAGCCGGTAAAGGCTAATTAGAATCATATCAGAAGGTGTATTGTGGGACAAGTATGAGATGCGATGGAACAAAAGTCAGTTAGCTTTTGAATATGCATGATGAATGAGAACATGAGATGAAATAGTTTAATGATGCGTGTATATGTGCATATATAGATGCAGTCAACTAAAGTACAGGTCTCGAGGGTAATTGTAATCAGTGGTGTGTGAGACAATATGATTACTATAGACAATAAACCCACGAATGAGCTGGACTAGACGTAAGAGACAACACTTCCTGCAGTGGTACTCAGCTTCTTGATTAAACCATTACTCACACAACTAGTCAAGGATAAATTATGGAAGGTGGCCTCATCAGTGTGTATCTATGAATTCAACTGCTCATGTGGAACAAGTTACATTGGCCGTACTCAAAGGGCTTTATCCATGAGCGCACGTGAACATGTACGTGTGTGGTTTAGTAAAGGGGTAACCAAATGCGTAAATAGTGCAGTCTTAGCCCATTTGGTAGATACTAAACACTCTATAAAACCTGAGCAAGCGTTCTCAGTCATTTATGGTGTTCCTGATAATCTATCTAGAGGAGCAGTAGCTGAAGCGGTAGCAATCAATACCAGAAGGTCGGCTCTTTGTACACTGAAGTATGTTCAACCACCATGTTTGCCTCGGCCTACAGTAAGGCCAACAAATCCTCCGTAAACATTAGCACTTTAAATTCCTATCGTAAGTTACCTTTTCATCTTCTTTTCTTTTGTTTGATTGACAAATGTTCATTTCTGACCTTTGACGACTTCATGACATTTCTTATGATTTCTATTACCTTAAGTTTAAGTAATGCTTTTCTGATTAAAAATACACATTAAAATTTTTCAAAAGAACAAAGAATATTCTGACTTGTTATTATATTTACAAAATCCCATTCCTTTCATTTCCCTAAATTCATTATTATTATTTGATAATCATTCACCAACAGTACTTTTAGGTTTACTCCAGATCATCGTTTTTATTTCACAATCATTATCATTGTCGCTATTTTCACCTTTGAACTTACGTTTAGTCCAGCTCATTCGTGGGTTTATTGTCTATAGTAATCATATTGTCTCACACACCACTGATTACAATTACCCTCGAGACCTGTACTTTAGTTGACTGCATCTATATATGCACATATACACGCATCATTAAACTATTTCATCTCATGTTCTCATTCATCATGCATATTCAAAAGCTAACTGACTTTTGTTCCATCGCATCTCATACTTGTCCCACAATACACCTTCTGATATGATTCTAATTAGCCTTTACCGGCTGGCGGCTATTGTAAGCTTAAATTAATGGATTTATAATTGTAGAGCTTGAAGGAGAATTTATTGAAATCAATTGTTGGCTCTAAATATTTTGTTCTGAAGAAATATAGTCGTCACAATGGAATTATATTTCGTCCGCATATATTATAGCTGTTTACGACATCGACCATAACTTACTGTATGGTGATTATCGAATTTGTACATTTGACTAAAAATCAGCAGCTTTCTATTTCCGCAGTCTGTTGTTTTCTCTATTCGTTGATTGTCAAAACTCACTCACTCAGATAATAGTGCCTGAAATCATTTTTCTGTAGTATGCTGCTAATGCTATAATTTTGATACCTGGATAAGAAAGTGGTTCAGTATGTATCTAAATTAGTGAAATTCCATTCTCCAAACGATGATACTAAGGTAATGAATCAATAATTAAGACTTTCTAGTTTACATCTATGACTGAAAGTTTAACTTGTTATCTGTTATTTTCACTTTTTTTTGTTTTACTTCAGTGAACTAAAGTCTAGTGTCTCTTGAATACTTGAACTGGTAAAAATTACTTAATAGATATGTATATATATATATATATATATATATCGGCGTACTGCTGATGATTCCCAAAGTAGGCTGATGAAACAGCTGTCCAGTACTTCCAACTGGTTTTCCAATGGTTCTCTGACTGATATCAATCCGTGATCAACTCGTAAAAATAATAATAACCCTTACAAACCAAGCTATAGCAAATTAATCTGATGCTCGCTAGTGACCTGCTACAGGATGGAGTTTCCTGGAGTCAGTCCTAGTGAGAAGTCGTGACCAGTGAGGTCCAGTTAGATGTCACGTGTGAGGATGGATGTCTCACCGATGACAGTGGTCGGGATCGCGCTAAATCACGAATGGGTAGAAGTTAGAATTCATGGGGTGGTCATTGAATGGGGTCCCAGTGGCTGAATGGTATACGAGCTCGCTGTTCTTGTAACCGGAAGGTCCTGGGTTCGAATTGTGGTGGTGGGTGTGTACTGCCAATGATTCCCAAACTAGACGGATGAAACAGCTGTCCAGTACTCCGGTGCTGGTTTTCAATGGTTCTCTAACTGATGTCAATCCGTGATCTACTCGTAAAAACAAAACTAACCCTTACAAACCATACTGTAGAAGATATGTATATATGCTGACGTAGTATCATATCTGACTTTGATAAAAGTTCAAAACTCAGGTTTACTCAACTGACCTTTTTTTATTAACTCTTAAAACTTAGCTTCTAAACTTCAACTAAATACAAGGATGAATAACTAAAATATTATAGATAAAGTAACAACTACTGGGTTGAAAATTTAAATCGTTAATAAAAGGACAATTTGATCACATGACCAAGTTGGAGTTTAACAGGAGAGTAGATGATGACTGATGTTTAGAATGAATGTAACTGACAAAAAGTAGAAAAGATTTCTAATATTATTTATTTTATGTAAATATTGCGTTTTATTTTACTGATAGTTTAAATCCGTTTTTATTGATAAACTTGTTTATATATTTCCTTGGCTCAATAGCATTTAACTTACAAATTTTTCATATCATTTGTCAGCTATGAGTGAGGGTGCGGAGGGGGGAAGGACAGAAACAGTTTCGTAAATGTTTCTTCAAATAAGTAGGCTGAATTTGACCTAATTTTATCAAATGTAGTTATAAACGAGGTGGTGATTGGTCAAAATTAGATTACCCTACTTAGTATACTTTTACCTCACAGTATTGTGCTAATTAATTTTGTATTCTAACAGTTTGTGTTTGGTAAACTAACCTGATTAGACTGAAATTACTATCAACTTATTCAGTAACTTTCAACTGATTTTTGGGGGAGGGGGTCATTCTTGGTTTTGAGGCATTCTACATTTCATCTCAAATGTTCACAAACCATATTTGATTTTTTATGGTTGACATAAACACATTTTATCCTCAGACTTTATTCTTTTGTAATCAATCAGCTGTAGGTTAGTCCAGTGATCACATCTGCTTCAATGTCTCTTAACTGATTGTCATGTCCAGTTAATATTAGGCATGGGATTTAACAAGAGCGTTAATATGTATCACTTTAACACTCGACTATAAGTTAGTGAATCTCTTCTTCAACCTGGATCACTAAATAGTATTATCCTTCCTTACCTAAAACCGTGACTTAAAGTTTGGAATACAGAAACTCTCTTCTGTGTAACTGTATGCCTCCAATCAAGCAATCAGCGTGTTGATATTCTCCACATTGAAATGATTTTTACGCCACTAGGTTTTTTTTCTCGTTGTTTTGGTTGAATCTATTTTGATACATAATTCACAACCTTAACCTTCTTGAATCAGAAAATTACATTCTAATTAAATAAGTAATTGTGAACCAACAGTATCGGTTACAATTCATTCTCAAGAGTTGGTTTGTATGGCTTAGATTTGTTTCCACGAGTTTGACCACGGATTGACATCAGTTAGAGAAGCATTGAAAACCAGCTGGAAGTACTGGACAGCTGTTTCATCAGTCTAGTTTGGGAATCATGGGCACTACTCACCCAATGAGGTTTGAACCCAAGACCTTCCAGCTGCAAGGCAAGCTCGTATACTATTCAGCCACTGGGACTCGATTCAATGGCCAGTGAATGAATTCTAACTTCTACCAATGCATGATTTTGGCGCGATCTGGTCGCAGTGACTGAATGGTATACGAGCTTGCCTTGTAATCGGAAGGTCCTGGGTTCGAACCCTGGCAGTGACTGCGTACTGCTGATGATTCCCGAACCAGGCTGATGAAACAGCTGTCCAGTACTTCCAGCTGGTTTTCCAATGGTCCTCTGACTGATGTGAATCCGTGGTCAAACTTGTAAAAACTGTTCATTCTGTTTTCGTCTAAATTGCTTTTTAGCAAGATATGCTATGTCACCAAAGTTTTGTTGGATTAGGAGTAGATATCTCCGAAAGGTAATCCTAGGAATAAAGCAGTACTATATATTTTTTTTGACTTACTTGATCCATATAATATTGATTTGTATCTTTTTCAATTTCTAGGGACGGATATTCAGAGCTCCATTTGCTCAAGTGTCTTTCGCAGATTTCTGGCTTGCAGATCAATTAAATAGTTTGAATTTTATATTTCCAGATATAGCTTATTTTATTTGCTTTTATTCATCCCAAATTGACTGGGCCAATGGGATGAGTTATATACCACCGGTAACAATGTCATCATCATCACCAATTTCACTGGTCATAGCGCCTGCTAGTGAACATTCTAATTTTACAAGTTCAACTCTTCCTACCTGTGCTTTCAATTCAGATAAAATTATAGGTGAGTTTTTGTAAAGTTGATCTCTTATTTACATTTTATAAACTTTCTTTTTTGGGGGGAACAGCCATTGTTAATTGATACAACTGTTGATATATCATCATAATATCATTCGACTGTTTATAATCCAGGTATTGGGTTTTTTTTATTATGGCTTGATTCTACACTGTACTTTTGGTACGAGTATGGAATTTTCAGCATGTGATATCGGTAGCCCAAATTTCGCAGGCCAACAATAGGATATCAGGTGTGCGTCGGCGGAGGCTCGAACCCCAGACTATGTGTATAGTCGGCGACAGTCCTAACCACTGTGCCACCGATGCAGATTTTTCATGCAAAGATATCCTTTGAAGAAACGCTGAACGGCCCTTTTGCCGTAGTTTGGGTCTCTTCAGCAGTGAGTACTCACGATACTTCTAGGTGTTCTAGCGGTGTTCCAGCGTTCTAATTACGTAGGACTATGAAGTGAAATAGTCTATGGTGACTAGTAGTGGAATCCAGGACGCGCATTTTGTCCTGTTTTGGACCCCTCAACTGGATGTACCCGCTATTTTTAAGACCGAGCACTTAGATCTAATCCATCGACTGGAAAATCTGAAACTGTTGTAAGGCATTCAGAGAGAATATTATTTTCTATAGTAATGCGTCCTATTCAAATGAGTACATATAGCGATCTTGTCTTCGATCAGTACATAGGTCTATGTTCCCACTTAAGCCTGAAATTTATATAATCAAGTAGAATTCCATATATTCAGAAGCAACAATTTTTCATTTTCCAGCATCTTTATGAATGACTATACCTGGTAAAATAATTCTATACACTACACATACAGTAAATAGTATTGGAGTTAACAATGTTTAAAAAATATTTTTGAATACTGTTTAGCATTTGTTTCCTCAAACATTCATTATTTAGTACAAATTTTGTTGTTCATTTTAGTCAACCCACCAACTAATTTTACATGATTAACTTCCTAATTTCTTAATATCAAAAAAATATTGTGATGATAATGAAAAAACAAAATCACTTTATTGTGTAGCGAAAGCCGCAATTTACATGTATCTATACATTTTTTCAGTGTTTTGATTCAAATCCAATAGTGACTCTTTTTTCATAAACAATAGTTGATTGAAGTGTTTGCAGTAGGAATGTTTAGTTTTTAACTGGTTCACTAATCTCTATACAAGTGTATTAAAATGACAGGAAATATAAATCACTCTTAGAGTTATACATTTGTGCCGACCCTGGGAAGAACCTGAAAGAAACAACCGCATTTATCTACCGATCTGGGAAGCATCGTTTCAACTACAGGCGGACGCGACTGACGAGGATGTTAAGGCTAGGATCGGGAAAGCAAGGCAAGCTTTCATTACTCTCAAGTCTGTGTGCAGGAGGTCAACAGCACTCACCGTGAAAATGAAAGTAAGATCCGGATTTTCAACTCCAATGTGAAGTCAGCACTACTGACTATACGGATCAGAGACTTGGCGCGTCATAAACAGCATCTCAAACAAACTACACACCATCAACAGCTGTCTTCGCTCAATACTCAAGATCAGATGGCCATGAAAGATCAGCAACAGGGATCTCTGGGAGCGAATCAACCAGGAAGAAATGGAGATGGATTGGCTATACTCTGAGGAAACCATCAAGTGACACCACTAGTCAGGCCATCGCTCGAGTGGAACCCGAAAGGGAAGCGGCGATTTGGTCGTCAGTGCAAGGGTAACTTGGAGGAGGTCACGTGAAGAGGAGATGAAAGCATGTGGGCAGACTTGGAACCAGGTGAAAACTTTAGCAGAGAACCGAACGCAATGGAGACGTTTGGCTGAAGCCCTATGTTCTTCTAGGAATCAAAGGAAATAATAATAATATGTGCCGGCCCTCTCTTTCTCTCTGTTTCTAAAGAGATAATTTTAATTCGTCTAGTTATTCAAAACTTACCTATAATGGTTTTGACTTTTCCCCAACTCATTCATTTCTACTTAAAAGACATTAATTCTGTGTTATGTCTTCTCCCCGCACCATCATTCGGTACTGTCTTTAGGATTATTGTAATCATTAGTTTTTATAAAATGTTAATCTCCTAGGCAATTGTGCTGTCATTCATTGTTTTTCGAGACAGGAATTCCATTTCGATGATACCATTCATTTCTGTAGATAGAATGCAACCAGACATTAGATTTTGTTGGGATATGAGCTATCTTCAGTGAAGATGTTATCACTATACCACGAAATCACAGAATCTAGATTTCACGAGTTCCTGAATTCCTATTACCTAGTGGTTGAATAGTCAACTGGTTGGCTCTGTAAACAGTGAAGTGACTGAGTTCAATTTCTAGTGTGATCATGATAAACAATCCCAAACCATAACTTAACACCTGTCCAATGCTCTTTAGTTTTCAATGATTACCTAGTCGATACTGGTTTGTGAGGAAATATACTTTGAAAGAGTTTAAACCGCACGACTTCAAAACTTGATACTTAATAATCACCCTGATGAATTAATCAGGAAGTATGCAAAAAAAAGTTAAAATGAAATAAATAATAATTGTGGTAGGGATGGTGATGAAAACAGTAATAATAATATTACTGATGACATACATGTCAAACATGCACAGGATAATGACAGCACCAACAATCGGGAATACAAATCATCAGTAGTACTTCCATAAAAGGAGGGAACCTCGGAAACCTTAAGGAGATTTCTTAACAATGCAGGAATAAACGTGACTGGGATTCAAACCACTCACAAACTCAATTAGAAACAAGCTTTGTCGGTTAAAGGATCCTGCCAGTGGAGCCAATTAAACAAAACAATTCAGTTTATCTAATACCCTGCCTCCAATGATTGTCAGGTCAAATACATAGGTCAAAGTAGTAGAACAGGGTCAATCAGACTAGAGGAGCACAAAACCTAACAAAATCTAGATTAGTTGACCTGAATAAGATAAGAAATCTGGAGAATAGTTGAGCTATACCACTGACTACATGCAATCACATACAGCCGTACAATTCTTTGCGATAAGACGACAGTTATAAAATCTAATGCAACAGGGTGGAGGGAGAGACTGATAACGGAGGCTTTGCCTATCGAGTTAGCTGCAAACACATGTAATAGGAATGATTCAACATCTATCCCAGATATCTGGGATGTTCTACTACCCCGTATGATGACGAATAGGAAGGAATAAAGACAAACTATAAAACTCGAGTTTTGAAGTTGTCTGATTATAATTGATGATATGATTATTAACGATAAGTTGTTTGTGAAATGTCATCCAGTGAATAATACTGTTTCACTGGGTGTGAAATATCTAATAAACAAATTGATACGGAATTATATACTACCACAGTGCCAAAGTTTTACACGTATATTACATTGAAGTAAATTATTTTATTTTATAGAACTAGGACATTCTATTTTGAAATAATTATTGCTTTCCTGTTTGAATTATTCAAAAATAGTTTCACACTGATATTTTTATAGGTTATGCATAAAATATGATATATATATACAGTAGCTTTGAGTTGAAATTTAATTTGAATGAGATCTACCAACTTAGGTTGCAGGATCAACTGAACTATAATAAACACGATACACACCTATAAGACATATTTTATCATTTGTCAAGCATTTTCCGCCTGGAATATGGTTAAAATTATGATAATAAGGTTACAGATTTTAATCACAAGCTGACGTTAGTTAGTGAATCGGAAACATTGATTTCTTGATACGAATTTAAAACAAACAACAAAGCTTAATATAGTGGAATTTAATGATTCCATCAAATTTCGGTAGAACTTCAGCTGAAATGTTCTACCGAAATTTGATGAATTGATTAAATTCTGCTTTATTTTCAAGTATTGGTTTTGTAGGGATTTGATTGATTGGTTACAGAATTTCATCATGAGCTGACATCATTTAGAGAACCATTGGAAAACAAGCTAGGAGTATTGGGCAGCTGTTTCGTCCTTCAGCAGTACGGATCCACCGGGGTTCGAACCCAAGACCTTCTGGTTACAAGGCTAGCGAGCTCGTATACCATTAAGCTACTAGGACCCAATCCAATGGCCCATGAATTCTAACTTCTGCTTTATTTTGACTTTATTGCTTGTTTTAATTTAAAGAATCACTAGACAGCTGTTTTGTCCTAGTTCGGGACTCTTTCTTCTCAGTACGCATCTACAGGGGTTCGAACGCAGGATTATAAGGGTTCATAAACCATTCAACCACTGAGATTAGATCCAATGGTTCATGAGTTCCAACTTCTGTCATATTATGATACACGTTAGAAAACTTTCTTTTTCAACTAATATATTTAGTGATTTTTGTTCATGAATGTATCTAAAAAAATAAGGCAAACATAGAAATTCATATTTACTTCGGTATTATGAATTTCGACCAATGAGACAATTTAGAATCTCATCAGTTGTACACAAATCATGTGATAAAAGTATTATAATGTGACTGTAGGTGGCTGAAACAATTTTTTCTGAGCATCTTAGTAGAATATAAGCTTAAAGAAGAAGGAGAACAGTAGTTACTTAAATATTGCTCCGCCTAATAATTTTCCATTTAAAGTCTCCTTCTTGTAGCAAAACGCTATAATTTTCTTCAGCATTTTATTATTGTAGGAATTTCAGTGATTAAAAACAGTAAAAAAATGGATTCATAGTAAACAAACTAGTTTAAGATGGCGTGTTGGTTGATTTCATTATAACCAAATAGGCTAGTTTTCTTTCAATTTTTTTTGGAAACAATATTATTGTGAAATTTTTTCTTTCTCTCTCTCATATGATTTAATTTACGTCAGTAGCAAATTTTGTTTTCTTTTTTCTTCCTTTGACTTTTGAGTGGAACACACGGTCTTAATCTTGAGCTTTGAAGTTTCAGTACCTGTCACATTGTTTTTAGGGGGTAGAGGTTGCTAACCTTGTGCCTAACCTTCCTTCTATACCGGGTTTACTACTTACTAAGTTAGTTTTAGGAGTACCTCGGTTGGGGGTCGAACTCTGGACCAAATTAGTGTTTGATGAACATTCTGCTGCAGCATCATCGATGCATAGCATATCACCGATATAGCATAGAATATAGATGACTATTCCAGTTAGGTATCAACATATTTTTTGTTTACGATAGTTTGGTTGGCACTTCGTTTCTTTACCTTTATGTATGATTGCATGAAGGATTTCATCATGAGCTGACATCATTTAGAGAACCAGTGGAAAACCTAGAAGTACTGGACAGCCAGCTGTTTCGTCAGCCTAGTTTGGGACCATACATCTGTACGCACCCGCTGAGATTCGAACCCAGGACCTTTTGGTCACAAGGCGAGCTCGTAGACCATTCATCGGCCACTGGGACCCGATCCGATGGTCCTTGAATTCTAACTTTTGCCAATTCATGACATAGCGCGACCAATTTGCAGTCTTCTTTGATTGTCCTCACCTTTGCCCTACTGTACCCTAATGGTCACGGCTTCCCACTAGAACCCCAGGTTAACTACCTGAATAGGGCCAGTCACTAGTGAGCATCAGATTAGTTTTCAAGCATTGGTTTTGTAGGGATTTTATTTGATTGCATGGAGGATTTAATCATGAGCTGACATCAGTTACAGAACCACTGGAAAACCTGGGAGTACTGGACAGCTGTTTCGTCCTAGTTTGGGACTTTTCATCGGTACGCACCCACCGGAGTTCTAACCCAGGACCTTCTGGTTACAAGGCGAGCTCGTAGACCATTAAGCCACTGGGACCTGATTCAATGGTCCACTTTTGTGAAAAGTTTTGCGTTTAGAATCTAGTTCAATCAAAAGATGAATGATTGTACGGTGGCTCTATATGATATTTCACTACTGAGATTTTTTTTTATTCCTTTACGTTCCTAGTGGAACATAAGATTTCAAGCTAGAGCTTTCAAGTTTCGGTAGTAGTGGTGTTTATATTTACGGGTTTGAAGTTGCTAGCCTCATGCCCAACCTTCCCTCTTTACAAGTCCTATTACTGGCTTAGCGAGGTAAAGGAGTTTGTTGGCCATGGATCGAACCCCGGACCATATGAGGCGGGGTTGGCGAGCATTCTACCACTGTGCCACCGACACACACTGAGAAGATTAGGAAGTATTAATATTTTATATGATGTAAACATATCACTGACTGTTTGTTACTTAATTATTTACTAACTCTACTGTCATCATCTCACTGAAACAAAGGGTTGAAGCCATTACATTTTACTTTATTTTTATTTTATTTAAGATGCGCGTAATAATGTGTGATTCTTATAAATTTATTGATATAGAACTTCTCTTACGTATAAACGTCTTGTTCTATCGTCATGCCTTTTGTTAAAAATAACTTATGATTCTTGAAAGTATGCATGAAAATAATTTTGAAAAAATAGTGACATATGTTTCATACAACATTCTACTTGAAGATGTTATATTGATCCTCATGTTTATCTTAATCATCATTTCAACAATTTCTAATAGTTATCTCATAAAAATGATAAATTGATAAATTTAGTGCATTATATATGTACTTTTAGCCTCTGTCAGTCGGCTGTCGATTGAGCAGCAGCTCTGTAATTAATAGTGTTCTCTAAGCTGATTGGTTTTAGTTAGCAGTTCGCCCTTTCCTGCTCTATGACCGCGAGATGTGGTCATTGAAAGTGGAAGATATGAAAAGACTAGCTGTCTTGACCACAGATCTTTGTATTCTATCTCCTGTGTGAAGTGGTGTAGTATGGCGAATAATATTGTGGTTAGGAAGAGAATGTTATGGAAGGATGGTTAGTTAATCGATGAAGTTGTGCTGTGTCGACTGAGATGGCTAGGAGACGTGTTATGCATGCCTAGCCAACGCCCTCCTCGATGGGCAATGTCAACCAACACAGGACTAAGCTAGGAAAAAGTTAGGGGTGGTCAAATCGGAACGCACCATCAGACCATGAAGTCTTTGATAGTTGATTTGAGCCACGGAGAGCGGTGTAGGATTCTTGGTTGTAAGTACCTTTCCAATTAATACTTGTTTGTGACTGTAAGAATGGAATTAAAGTAATTTATCATTTTACTGTAATAAACTGACAAACCTAAGGATTACGCTTCTGAATAGTTTCATACATATATCTAGCACTGTTATGTATTATTTAGTTTTATTTATAAACACAGATTTTCAGTGTGCTTTTTAATATTCTTACAAATTAAAAAAATCCAATATAGTTCTACAGAATGTCAATCGCGATCCCGAAAAGCTCTGTGGTAACGTTTCTGATTTCAGCTCTCACTGGGTGACGTGGGTTCGAATCCTCTCAGAAGGGACATGAGTTCCTTCAAGATTTCAGATACGCCTTGCCGACTGATGAGGGTCAACTAGCACGAAACCTAGGTTCAAGGCTGGGCTTCTTGTGACCAATTGCCTCCAACCATCTAATACCAATATTTCAAACCCAGAGAGCCCGTAGACCATCAAGCCACTGAGACCCAATCCAATGGCCCATGAATTCTCACTAGCGACTGGCCCCATTCAGATAGGTAGTTACCTGGGGTTCTAGTGGGAAGTAGTGACCATTAGGGTACAGCATGTTGAAGGTGAGGCAGTAACTCATCGAAGAAAACATTGCGAATCGGTCGCGCTGCTCCGTAAATTGACAGAAGTTAGAACTCATGGATAGGTCAGTGGATGAGGTCTCAGTGGCCTAATGGTCTACAAACTGGCTTTCCTTGTAACCAGAAGGTTCTGAATACGAACCCTGGCGGTGGGTACGTACTGATTAAGAGTCCAAAACTAGGCTAAGGGAACAGTTGTCTGGCAGTACCCCCAACTTGTTTTCTAATGGTTCTCTAAGTGATGTCAGCTCATGATGAAATCTTGTAGGCAATCAAACAGAATCCCTACAATAACCAATACTTGAAAATACATATACCTTGGTTATTTTAATTTCCATTGTTTCTCTCAAGAATTTCGGACCAATTTGCCAAACGAAATGTTGGAATTATTTTCTTAAATTTCTCTGAGATTCATACAAATATTATTTTGACCTGCCACCACCCCCCCACCTCCAATTACTATGGAACTATCCGGTCAAATTTTCATTAGATTTCGCATAAACAATTTACTAACCACATGTCAGTTGTGCACAGAAACAGAAAAAGAGGAAGTGTCTGATGAATGAATGTATAGCCTCCTAGAAGTGTCGAATCATAACGCAGAAAAGGCATATTCTCCACTCCAATGTTTTTACTTATAAATTATAACTATTCAGTTAAATGAGATTCTTCTTTTTCGTCGTTGCAATCCACCTATTGTGCAATACACTTACTTTAGTGATACATACAAATAATTCTTATCATTATATCATTATGTTAAAATTGTATACTTTTAAAATCTTTGTAAAAAAAGAGAAGTTTATTTTGTAACCCGTGAGAATAGTCTTTATTACTGACCTATTAGTGTATAACAATATCAAATTAGGATTCCTTTTCTATTTTTCTCTATTCTTCTCATATATTCAATGTTAGGAAATCATAAATAATTTACGCTATGAGCAAAAAGTTATGAACACTAGTCATACGAAAGGTTATTCGCATTTCTTTTTTTTGTTGCTTTTTTCTTTTTTCTAAGTCATCTATCTCATGGACACTTAAGATATGTCATATGGTGTAATAATTAATAATACGTCATTTATTAAGGCAAAAGCATATGATCCAACTTGTTCTCCTTTTATCTTGTGCACGCATTTTTGTTTTTTTATTTCTTTCCGAAAAATGCATATCTCTATGCATAAACAAACAGACACACACACACACACACACATACAAACACGCGAAAAAAACGCATTTCGGACATAGTTTCATGTAAACTATATATCTCATCTTAGGATAAATAGAAGTGCATTTAGGAGATGTTCATATATTGTTGATTAGTTTGAAAGATTTTAAATTCAACTGTTTAATTTTTATCTTAAAACTACATTATTATAGGTTTTGTTCTGCTATTCTCTTGAAAAGATTACATGAAATTTGTTAGAGGATTTCGTTATGAGCTGATATCAGTTAGAATGCCGTTGAAAAACAAGTTGAAAGTACTGGATAGTTATTTCGTCAGCCTAGTTCGGGACTCTTCAGCAGTACGCACCCACCGCCAGTGTTTGTGTACCCATGACCTTGTAGTTACAAGGTGAGAGATCTCATAGACTATTACGCTCATGGTGAAATCCTCATACCAATCAAACAAAATCCCTACAAAAACCAATACTTGAAAATTACATTAAATATAGCAAAAACTATTCATTCAGACATCTATGAAACACAAAATAACTGAGCAAAGAATGTCCTTTTCGATCAATCCCTTGTCTGGCTCCACAATTATATCTATGTTTATAAACATAGAATATTCTAGATTAGTAGTCAATAATAATATTAGTGTTTTTTTAGATAATGTCGATTTGTAAAGTATGATCAATGCAACCACAGTTCATTAAAAATGCTTTAATAATAATAAAGATATAGTAGCAAATAGAATATCAACTAAAATTAGGAAAATTCCACAAAAATTCAGGATCATTCAAATCTAGATGGCCAAGGTAAGCATAATGTTTGAACTAACTTCTTTTGGATGCACAAATTAGGCTTGTTGATATAGATCCCAACAGCTTCAGGAATATTTAGTAGTCGAACTCTTATGGCGAAACTGAGATTCGTTGGTATGCTGTAAATGACCCTGAAAATATGGTTTACGTCAATCTTGTATTCTGTCTCCTCAAGATGAGACAGAATAGTGCTGTGAATAGATTTTGTTTGCCCTTTGCTTGGCCAGGCAGGGTGGTGTTCAGAAATTAGACGAGAAACACGCCTAATTGTACGGCCTATGTAACTGGCTTCACAGGAGTAGTTAAATTGGTATATACACATGGAAGAGGCGAAATTAGGCAGTTTGTCTTTTATTCCCGAACGTAGAAGAGGAGTGGTTTTTAAAGATACAGCGTAATTCAGCAGCAGGGAATGCTCTTTTTACCACATTTCTAAGGCACTGTGTTAGTATCTCGCTGGTATTGTCCCCAAGGAACTGCATTTGCACTCAGCAACCGTTTGGTATTATTGAGTTCCTCATCAAGACATTCATCCGAGCAAATTGATCTTGCTCTGTGGACCAAGCACTTTATCAGATTGCGTTTGTATTTCAAGGGCACGAAGCTGAGAAAATGTGTGTACTGACCCGTTGATGTAGGTTTTCTATATACACTTCGTCTAATTGTGCCATCCTCTTTTCTGGTCATAAAAACGTCTAAAAATCAAATACTAGAGTCTTTTTCTTTCTCAATAGTAAAATTTATTGCAGGATGAACCTCGTTAAATTTATTTAGGATGTTCTTTGCTTCCTCTTCATTTTTCATACTGAAAAATGTATCATCCATGTACCGACAGTAGAATCCAAGTTCATTAATAACATCCTTCAAAGACCCATTTTCTAGTTTCGCAAGGAAAATGTCGGCTAGAATGGATTCTAGTGTCTATCCCATTGCCACACCGTCGATTTGTCTATATAGTTCCTTATTAAATAGAAAGTGGACATTCATTGTACATTTCAAGAGAAGCTCTTTCACACAAGATATAGGAATGCCAAAAATATACATTCCTTTCTTAACATACATGTATTCACTATGGTTTGCTTTGTAAGGGTTAGTTATGTTTTTACGAGTTGATCACGGATTGATATCAGTTAGAGAACCATTGAAAACCAGGGAGTAATGGACAGCTGTTTCATCCTAGTTTGAGAATCATCGACAATACGCGCCCACTGGAGTTCCAACCCAGTACCTTCCGGTTACAAGGCCAGCGAGCTAGTATACCATTCAGCCACTGGCCTTGTAACCGGAAGGTCCTGGGTTGGAGCTCCAGTGGGCGCGTATTGTCGATGATTCTCAAACTAGGATGAAACAGCTGTCCATTACTCCCTGGTTTTCAATGGTTCTCTAACTGATATCAATCCGTGATCAACTCGTAAAAATATCTGTATTCAGTATAGCTGTGTGCTACACGTGAACAGTGTAAAAAATTAAGCCTTAAGTTATGAGATATCCTTTCAAATTTTAGAGCGTGAAAAGAAATTATAAATATAAAATATAATTAAGAAGTTGGGATCAAAGGTTCATTCATTCCAGCCAATAACATTATTCGATGAACTGTGCAGTAGAAACGGGAAGCGGTCACTTGTTAACATATGAGAGTTGTTCAATTATTTGAGTTGTTAACGTTGCATTATGCACAGAGTTTTGAATTAGCCTCAAAGGAGGATTTTTGAATTCTTATATTTAGAAAAAAAACGTAGCAAAGAAAAGAAAATTAGTTTGCATTGAATATTTTTCTAACAGCCAACATTTTTAAAGTAAGCGCTACAGCAGTAAAAAACATTTTGATTTACTGAGTCAACCCCTTTTGTTTGTCATTAAAAAACGTGCTTCTGTGGTAAAGAGACATAGTTTGTATTTTATCATGACAAGAGAACTGTTGACTTGATACATCGTGACGTAAAACGACATTTCATCTGAGAAATAAAATTACTGGTTATTTTCTTCTCACATGCTTATAAACGACTGTAAGCACATTTAGATATAAAAGTCTATCGCCATGCTGTACTACCTTAGTTTCATAAGAGCAAATAAAATGACAGATATTGGTGTTGCCAACTGGGGAATGTTGTCTTTTACAAGAGCTTGATTGTGGACAGTTAAACACAAGGAGCACAAGGAAATGTGTTGTTCGACATGAGACCTTGAAGATTGTATACTTCATGAATTGCACCTATAAGTTAATGATATTTCCCTAACCTGAATTAGAATTTCTTAAAGGCGACTGTATTTCACTATCCAACTTTCTTTCTGCTTTCGTGTTATGAATCCTTGTACTAAAACTGTTTTTTGGTTGCAGGACTTCATCATGAGCTGACATTGGTTAGAGAACCATTGGAAAACCTGGGAGTACTTATCAGCCGTTTCGTCCTAGTTTGAGACTCTTCATCAGCACGCCACAGTTCGACCCCACGACCTACTGGTTACAAGGTGAGCTCGTAGACCATTAAGCTACTGAGACCCGATCCACTGGCCCATGAATTCCAACTTCTGCCAATTCACGATACAGCGCAACCGCTAACCAATGTCTTCAGCGAGTATTTGTCCTCACACTCGAACTGTTGCACCCTACTGGTCACGACTTCTCACTAGAACTCCAGGTAACTACCTACCTGAATAGGGCCAGTCGCCAGTGAGCATCTCATTGATATCCAAGTATTGGTTTGTAGGGATTTAGTTGATTGGTTACAGGATTTCATCATGAGCTGACATTGGTTACAGAATCATTGATAAACAAGCTGGGAGTACTCGACAGCTGTTTCGTCAATCTAGTTTGGGACTCTTCAGTAGTACTTACTTACCAATCAACCAAATCCCTACAAACTAATACTTGAATATCAATAACTATCAGTTTGATCACTTCTTTCGTTTGAACAGTTAGTTGGTGTATGAAGTGATCACTGATGTTTCGGAAGCTAAATTTCACATTCTAAATAATTTTGAGGTATAAAAACATTTGGTCAATCTATAAATATTAGCAAGTAATGATTCAAAGCTTTTATTTTAATTTCACCGTTTCCATCAAGTATAATAGAAAAGTATCATGTCTTGTGATCAAGACTTAATATAATAAATCGTGTTATCGATATTGCTTTGATAAATATCTCTGATCATTGATCCTGTCAATGTGTGTGACATTTAGGGATAATCAATTCACAGTGTAATTTATATAATGAATCAAAGATTTCTTTTTATCCTTGAAATTCTTTTAAAGTGGGGATAACCAGTGCTGCCCTCCACTTACCTTGAATAATTAATGGTGTTTTCAGCTTAATAATTAGTCAAAGTTGTTTAACTTGCTTACATAAAGTTTTTATTGTGGTCAAATTCAAACATGTTAAAAAAGAACACATATCGTCTTATTTATATATATATATATATTTTAAAAATTTAGTCAGATGATTCATAAATGTATATATATCTTTGAAGTTATTAACTAACTTTCAAAAGAAATGCGCCACCAGTTCTTTAAGATAGATCTAGCAAACAAACCACTGATCCATAAATGCATAATTGGGTAGAGAAAAGTCATGTGATGATTAGGGTAATATACTTTAATCATTAACACTATACTAATCCAATCAATTAATGAATAAAACTTTATGGTGAATTGTAATCGATAGTCGTCAATTGCCTTACGCTGCATACCTCCATAACTGTCGGAATGTAGATGTTTCGATGGTAGCTCACTGTGGAATAGTATATTTGATGACGAAATTTTCAGCAACATACTTGTTACCAGCATATCACTACAGCCTCACAGGGTTTATTCTTAAAGCCTAAGTATTATTATGACAAGAATTGATTGGTTTGACCTTGTGGGGTGCTTAAATAATCCTTCAATATTTATGTGATGTTATTCCGTTTCTTTTTTTGCATTCATTTAGTGGAAGAAAGTAGTACGAATATATATACTTAAAAAATATAATTGTAGTTTTCTAAGATAAATGTGTTCATGTGAATATCCTTGATTTATTTCCCGCTTGAATGGATATGGGTGGTCGTGTAATTACCATTATTATTATTATTATTCTCTTGGGTTCCGATTGGAACATCTCCACTTCTGTTTTCTGCCATCTTCTCTAGCTGGGTCGACGATATCCTCCATGTCACTCTCGAAGTGATGACCCACTCGTCGTTTCCCATTCGAGGACTTGATGTCATTCGATGGTCTCCATTTCCTCCTACATATTTCTTGAGCAATCGGCTCTTGGTTGGTTTGCTCTTAGTCAGAGTTTCTTGTTGCTAATTCTTTCTGTCTAGTTGGCTGGCCATTTGATCATCAATATGGAGCCAGCCAGCGAAGGTGGTAGCTGTTGATAAATGTCTGTAGTAGACTGTTGGAAATGCTTTTGGTGATGTGGGTGCCAAGTTTCTGACCCATATAGAAGAACTGAGTGACTGACTCCACATTTGTGTTGAATAGAATCCGAATCTTGTTGTTTACGCTGAGGAGTTCAGATCTCGGAACTGATTTCCGACTGATGAAGGTGTATCTGGCCTTTCCGATTCTTGCTTTAACATCTTCATCCGTTCCTCCTTTCGTTGAAACCGTGCTTTCTGGCTGAATAAGTGAAGGAATTGACCTTTTTCATGTCTCTCCCGTGCTGGTGGTTTTTACTGTTCGCTCGGTCATGTAAAATACATATGATATGAAAGTTATTCAATTACAAATAAACCAGCAATAATTGTCAATTATCCAGTTTCTGGTAATTGAAATTCAACTTAATCGACAGAAGAAACATTTACACGAGGAAGATTATCAAAATTAGAAGAAAAAAAATACTGAAGTGTTCAATTCATTTTAATTTTCAAATCATAATAATTAAAGTGCAGTTGATAATTAGGCTTCAATATTGTAAGACTGTTTTCCTTACTGACTATAGTTCAAGATAAATATCTATCTTCATATATATATATATATATATATATATATATATATATATATATATATATATATATATATATATATATATATATATATATATATATATATATCGTATGAAGTACAGAAAACAAATTACACTACAATAAATCTGTATTCATAGAACTGATGACGACCAGTGGTGTCCGTCAAGGATGCCCATTATCTCCTTTTCTATTCAACTTCATTATAGATGTGTTAATGGACTTAACCCTAGGTGACTTTAGTGACTCAGGAATTGACTTGCTACCGGGGAATAATCTCGTTCACTTGGAATATGCAGACGATATAGTCCTTCTAGGCGAAGACGCTGACGAAATGCAGAGTCTTCTAAACACCTTGAGCCGCAATCTACGAATGTTTGGCATGCGATTCGCTCCCGCCAAATGCAAGATGACGTCACAGGACTGGACTACATCGACGCCTAGTTTAAAAATAGGAAGTGAAGTGGTAGAGCACGTTGACCGCTTCATTTATTTGGGAAGTACCATCAGCCCCAATGGGCTGATCTCTGACGAAATCTCAGCACGAATACAGGGGGCTCGTTTCGCATTTGTCAGTTTACGCCGACTCTGGCGTAGACGAGATGTTCGACTATCGACCAAAGGGCGGGTGTACTGCTCATCAGTCCGCTCCGTCCTCCTGTATGGCTGTGAGACCTGGCCACTGAGAGTGGAAGACATGAAAAGACTAGCTGTCTTTGATCATAGGTGCCTGCGTTCTATTTCCCGTGTAAAGTGGCATAATAAGGTGAGCAACATTGAGGTTAGGCGTCGAGTTCTAGGTAAACAGGGGAAATCAATCGACGAAGTCGTGAAGTTACAAAGACTGAGATGGTTAGGACATGTGTTACGTATGCCAAGCCATCGCCTCCCTCGACGAGCAATGTTAGCGGATATAGGGTCAGGCTGGAAAAAAGCTAGCGGCGGTCAAACAAAAACTTGGCACCAGTCAATGAAATCTACAACAGTTGGTCTAAGCCACGTAGGAAGGTGTAGACTTCCTGACTGGTTGGGGTCCTCGGGACGGTAAAAATCTATGGTTGGAAACAATTGGTGACATGGCTCAAAATCGTTCTCAGTGGCCAGCGCAGATGCATCCACTCCCTGTGACTTATGATCTCCAATGAAACTGTTTTGTATTTCTTTATTACTCCTTTGTCTCACACCTCTGCTCACTGTTTCTATTATGCTTTTCTTGTACTTTCTTCTCTTGCTTCGCGTGCTACACGGAATGTGGCGACTTGAACTTCCGCACATTTGTGCAAAGTTCTATGTCGAAAACAGACAGACAGATTCATAGAAAGTAAACGAATAGAGAGATGAAATTTCCCATTCTTACTTAATCAAGATCTTGTTTTTATAGTTGAGTCTGTAGATTGAATTTCTGAACTAAGTGATACATTTCTACGTAGAACCAGGAGGCACTTTTCAGAAATCATTATTGTCCGTTTTTTATGTTCATTTATTTATTTTCTAGTATTGGTTTTGTAGGGATTTTGTTTGATTGCATGAAAGATTTCATCATGAGCTGATATCAGTTACAGAACCACTGGTAAACAAGCTGGGAGTACTGGACAGTTGTTTCGTCGTAGTTTGGGGCTCTTCAGCTGTACACAGCTACCGGGGTTTGAATCCACGAATCCACCTTCTGGTTAGAATTCAAGAACTACCAGCTCGCCTTGTAACCAGAAAGTCGTGGGTCCGAACGGTAGTGGTGGGTGAGTACTGCTGAAGAGTCCCAAACCAGGACAAAACAGCTGTCCAGTACTCCCTGTAGGCTTTCCAGTGGTTCTGTTACTGATGTCAGCTCATGATGAAATCGTTCATGCACTTATTTTTTATCATTATTTCATTTTATTCCTTTACGCTCCCAGTGAACCCTAGGGTTTCAAGCTAGAGGCCTGAAATTTTCAAAGCAGGGGTGTTGAAGTTTACAGGATGAGGTTGCTAGCCTCATGCTCAACCTTTCCTCTTAACTGGCCTTACTACTGGCTCATCAAGGTTGAGAGTAAGTTGGCGTGGAGATCGAACCCTGGACCACATGAGGCCTGGTTGACAACCGTTCTACCGCTGAACCATCCAATCAAGAATCTATAAATTCAAAGACTTCAATGGAGTTCTATATATTTACTAAAGAGTAGAAAGTTTTACTATTCTATCAATAAAGAATGACACTGGATTCGAAAGGTGTTCCTTTAACTTTTTTGCTACTTTTATGAATAACGCACTTTATGAAGTATTATGGAAATGTTTATGACCTACTCTTCGATTCAATATATATATTTTTTTATCAAGTAACACGGATCAATATCAAATTAGAAGCGAAATAAGTACATTTTGTCTGTTTAAACTTTTTTTTCACAAGGGAAAGAATTTAAAAGTTTGACCCAACAAACAGTAATACTACTAATAATAATGATAATGTTGTTAGGCTTATTTTATAGCAAAAAATAAAGAGAAAGGAAGATAGAAATCAATTCTTTACACATGTATATATTTATAAACAGTGATCAAACAATGATATAAGAAGAAGAAAAAGGATTAATGCTACTTTATAGTCCCTAAGAGTATTTCTTCTATTCGTTTATTTGAAAACTAAATTTCTCTTTTCTTCTCTTTATTTTTTAATGCAAACATATATAATGACGCATAAAGTAATTGTAATGCGTGTGTGTGTGTGTCGTCATTAACTTTCAGGTTAATATGCATTTCTGACATATTTTCTTTTTTCTGTCAGGAGTTTATACTACTACTACTACTACTACGATATCTCATTATTATTTTCTTTTGTTTGTTTGTGTTTTCATACAGTTATATTCATGTCTGTCTGTCTGTTTTCGACATAGAACTTTGCACAAATGTGCGGAAGTTCAAGTCGCCACACTCCGCGTAGCACGCGAAGCAAGAGAAGAAAGTACAAGAAAAGCATAATAGAAACAGTGAGCAGAGGTGTGAGACAAAGGAGTAATAAAGAAATACAAAACAGTTTCATTGGAGATCATAAGTCACAGGGAGTGGATGCATCTGCGCTGGCCACTGAGAACGATTTTGAGCCATGTCACCAATTGTTTCCAACCATAGATTTTTACCGTCCCGAGGACCCCAACCAGTCAGGAAGTCTACACCTTCCTACGTGGCTTAGACCAACTGTTGTAGATTTCATTGACTGGTGCCAAGTTTTTGTTTGACCGCCGCTAGCTTTTTTCCAGCCTGACCCTATATCCGCTAACATTGCTCGTCGAGGGAGGCGATGGCTTGGCATACGTAACACATGTCCTAACCATCTCAGTCTTTGTAACTTCACGACTTCGTCGATTGATTTCCCCTGTTTACCTAGAACTCGACGCCTAACCTCAATGTTGCTCACCTTATTAGGGCACTTTACACGGGAAATAGAACGCAGGCACCTATGATCAAAGACAGCTAGTCTTTTCATGTCTTCCACTCTCAGTGGCCAGGTCTCACAGCCATACAGGAGGACGGAGCGGACTGATGAGCAGTACACCCGCCCTTTGGTCGATAGTCGAACATCTCGTCTACGCCAGAGTCGGCGTAAACTGACAAATGCGAAACGAGCCCCCTGTATTCGTGCTGAGATTTCGTCAGAGATCAGCCCGTTGGGGCTGATGGTACTACTTATATTCATGTTCACACTAGTTAGTATGCAAATACAGAGTAATAATACTTATCCAGTTTTCAGAATAACATATACTTATGACAATAGTTATTTTTGATAATCATGAAATTCACTTTACAGCATCTAATACATTCCTGGTGTGCGCCGGTGGCACGCTGGTAGAATGCTCGCCAACCACGGCTCATATGGTTCGGAGTTCGATCCTCTGCCGCCGACGCCCTCCTTTACCTCGCTAAGCCAGTAATAAGACTGGTAAAGAAGGGGAAGTTGGGCATGAGGCAAGCAATTTCATCCCGTAGAAAGAAACACCCCTGCTACCAAAAATTGAAAGCTCTAGCTTGAAGCCCTATGTTCCATTAGGAACGTAAAGAAGTAAAAAAAATATTTCAAAAATTCCTGATGTTTATTTGACGTATGATATTGCTAGATTTTAGGCGGTAAAATTGAATGTTGAAGATGAATTAACTTTGGTTTGAGAAACGTTTTGTCCTTGTTCGTCACTCTTCATCAAAATGAGTCCATAGACCAACCACGGATCGAATCACAGACCTGTAGTTTATAAGGTGAACTCGTATACCATTGAACAACTTCAACGGATTACAATGTTCCATGGATTCGAAATTCTCCTAATTTGTGTTGTAGCGCAACCGTCAGCCAATGTCATTGGTGAGTATCTGTTCTCACGTCCAACTTGGTGGTGGATCTCGCTACTGAAGAATCTGAAGCAAAAAGGGACATTTGTCCAGTACTCCTTGGTTCTAAATAGTTTCCTAACCAAAGTCAATACTTGATAAAAATTCAAATGAATGGAATCTTTCCAAACCTAAACTTGAAAATAGTAATATTTAGATATCAGCGAGAAGTCAGCGAGTGTGTTTATTTAATAAAATCAAAATTATTGGCCCATAACTTTTCCTCATATACATGTACACCAGACACAGTGGATGCATGCTTTAGTCATCAAACTTATTGAGAATATGCCTGTCCCCCCTCCACCAGTGATTCTTCCACTTACAGAAGCTTTCTTTTCAGTTTTCAACCATTCCAGTTGGAATGTTTTTACGTTTAGTGAACATTTCATTGTTATTGGGAAAAGAAACTGACGCTTACAACATACATCTGTTAATGAGAACACAGTTTTATTTTGTTGAGCTACACTTGCTTGCCTCTTGTGAATATTTTATTCATATTATAGTTAAGGTAGTTTTAATAATGACGATTGTTCTCCACATTCTAAGAACTAATGAGAAAAGTGTTTACTCCATTATCTTTCGCATAAGTGTTAAACCTACGTTCATTTTGATTCTCTTGTGGGGCTTTGTGCTTTCGCATAGTCAGTATACATTCAAATAGCTTTATAAACGACCTAATTTTAATAAGTGTGAAAATTGTAAATGTAACTCAGTATGGTAGACTATAATTGCTTTTCACACGAAAACCAGAAAATTTAGTTGCAGTAAGCTGTGTGTCCACTTCCGGTATTCTAACAATCGAACTGAAGACGATTGCTCTTAATGGTCTATTGGATTTTTTACTTTTGTTTTATCAGATGGTAGCATTGTAGTTAGCTGTCAGTTGTGATCTCGACTTTGATTGGTTGGAAGGTTTCATCATGAGCTGACATCAGTTAGAGAACCATCGTAAAATTGGGACCTCATCCAGTGACCCATTAATTCTAACTTCTTCCAGTTCACGACATAGTGGCTTGATGGTATACGAGCTAGCTGGTTTTGTAACCAGAAGGTCGTGGGTTCTAACCCTGGTGGTGGGTGCGTAATTCTGAAGAGTCCCAAAGTGGGCTGACGAAACAGCTGTCCATTACTCCCAGCTTGTTTTCCAATGGTTCTCTAACTGATGTCATCTCATGATGAAATCATTCAACCAATCAAACAAAATTCCTGCAAAACAAATACTTGAAAATCTCGACTTTGCTCTAAAATAGTTAGTTCATGTACTTAATGGATGAAATAATGGCTTTTTAAAATCATGTAGATGGAACGGGAATAGATTCCTGATCCTCATGGGATGCTTCTGTTTTCTACTTTGTCGGTGGAACCTAACTGCCCAAAGCAAATCATAATGAGACTAGACCCTTCGTGGTTGTCAGAAGAATACTTTTATCGTTCCTTATGAAGTGGGGTGATCAAGTGTTTACAGGTGGTCGCTGGAACTATCTCAGAATCCCATATACTGGAAGATACCATGATCAGTGTTGTCAATAACTCATTGCCACCATCCCTAATAATCTCTGCGGTTACACTATATAGTCTTTCTGCTTTGCCTTGTTTAAGGTTGGAGACACCTTTGGAAACGTCAGTTAGTGCTAAGGAACTGATGTCCTCATCTAATTAAGGTTGGGACTAGGTGAAGAGTAGCTTCATTGTGGTTTTAGGTTAGGTGAACTACTCCTCAGAGTGCTCTGTACAAAATCCCAGCTGTTTATCCTGAAAAGTTATTGAAGTACCATCCTTCTAAGAACTCATTTAAAATTATCTCAGCTTTTAACAAATTATCTCTTCAACAAGCTTAAGTGTTTCACGAGCGTTACCCGTTGGTGATGTGTTTTCCACTTTATTCTTCTCATCACCACTGTTGTTTCTAGTCTCTCTGAAAACCTGCAGTCAACTTACATGTCAACATGTTTTGTCCTCTCGTTATGTTCGAAAACCAATCGGACTATTTCCTTTCATTTATCAGTTTGTATTATTGCTAAACTACTGGCTTTAGTAATATTCAAATGAAGGTCGTCTAGTGTCGTTGTCACTATATATACAGTCGATTTAATGCTATTACCGATTTTTTTCGTGGTTATTATTGCTATCGTGTTCCAATAATGTTTAGCTAACTCTCTTCTAGATACATCGACAATCTAGATATGTAAAATCTACACTGTACTTTTTATACATTTAGTCATTCGCAAGCAGATATATGTGGTCAAACAAACTCAGAGTCGCAGTTGATACTTCCAGTGTTTCGCTGATGAACTTTGAAAGAAGCATACAACAAAACTGTCTATGTCCATTGTTGTTTTGAGATTAACAGTCGCGTAGTGGGTGAAATACCTCTCTTTATTAAGTATTTGCTATGTATTTTTCTTCACAACAACTTATTATTTGTCTACACTGCTTTTGAATTTTGTATTTTTGACATCGTGTTTACTGTTAAATGTTTTGTGTTGTTACCTTTAGCTGATAGTTGCCGGTGTGAAGGATTATTATTTGGTTTAGATCCAATTTTGAGGATATTGCCTGCATGGTTTCGTTTTGCCCAGTGTTTAAGGCGTTATCGAGATATGGATGTAAAGAAAGCAAATCCTCACTTACTGAATGCTGGTAAATATTCTACAACATTTCTGGTAGCATCCTGTGGTGTTTGGTTGGCGATTGATAAAGGTTAGTGGGTTATTTTTTCGTATTTTTTTTCTTTATGATTAGCAACCTAAAAGTGAAAACAAAATGAGTTTCTGTGTTGCGTTTGTTTAATGAGGAGTCATTAGGGAAGAAACAGATATTTTACAGGTTGGTGATCGTAAGAGTATCCTAAGTATTGTTAGCATGTGGAGTATTTGAATTCTACTGGACAGGGTAGTTGAAGTATATGTTGCACATTCCTACGTATCACCTTACTATTAGGATTTGGTTGAGAGAAATCTAAGAGTAATCAGTTCCACTCTGAAGATGTAAAGATTGACTATTTATGTAAATCATGTAGAAAAGTGTGGGCTGCAGACCTGAGATTATTTATGTCTCTTACAGCCGTCTCCTAAGGCAGATATTCATCCTGTAATTTCAGAAGTCGTGAACATTTCCATAAATTGGTATTTACATTTTCTCATCTAGTACCCTCTTTAATTTCACTATTGTTTGATTTTTCTTTACTTCTTCATTTCTCGCCTTGCTAAGCGTGATAGTTTAAACTTCGGTTCCCCTTTGATGTGTCTATCTTTTTAAAAAAAATATGTCATCCTAAGGAATCTGTGACGATCATGGAAATACACCAGATTATTTAACCAGACTAATATGGGTCGGGTGGATGAACTCAAAACTTAAAGATCTAAATGAGTATTCATGGATTTTATATAATATTTCAGTAATAAAGGAAACTAGAACAGTATCTCATTAATGTGTATAATTCTGGTTTTGAACCATATCCAGTAATGTGTGTCCATCAAATTACTCCGTATAGTTCATGCAATTCCACCATCTAAAATAACTCAAAATATAAAATATATTCCAGTATCCGTAGTGCTGAGCAGTGTTGTAAACTTAGCTAACTAAGGATCCTGCATGGACATAACATGATAGCGTTGTAAATGGCAAGGTGGCTTGACCTCTTGCTTTCACCTTAACCAGTCAACCTAAGCTGGAAAAGTCAGTATCCACTTTTGAATGATAATGATAGCTCACTGGTAAACGTTTCTGACTGCAGCAATCACTGATTGGCGCGGATTCGAACCTCAGAAGGGATATGAATTCCTTCAAGGTTGCAGATACGCCTTTCTGACTGATGAGTGTCAACTAGCACGAAACCTAGGTTCAAGGCTGAACTTCCTGTGGCCGATTGCCTCCAACCATTTAATGTCATCATAACCACATCATGACCATTTTGCTACCAGTAACATAGTAAACATATAACCTTAATGTTATGACCATGAATTAATGATGCACATTTCTTTGTCTATAAGAAATGAGATGCTTTAAAAGAGTGTTAACTGATAATAGTGTTAGTTAATTTGATTGGACACTAGTAACTAGTGTGATTTGTCTAGTCCTTTGTTTGGTGCAGACTGAATTCTATCAGTCAGGTTTGCAATGTGGCCACCATTCTAGGTAGCACGCCATCACGGTGCACACAGTGACCTGATGATATTAGATAGTTGGAGGCACTCGGCAGGAAGCCCTACCTAGACCTAGGTTTCGTGCTAGTTGGCCCTCACTAGTCAGCAAAGCGTATCTGCAACCTTAAGGGAACTCATGTCCCTTCTGAGGAGACTCGAACTCACGTCACCCAGTTCCGCCTGCAGTCAGAGACGTTACCACTGAGCAAGCTATTCGGACTCGCGATTGACCTCCTGTGTTCGTTAATGTCAATTGTTACTAATCCACTTTTTTTTTTAAAGAAATATAATGTACAACATATTTGTAAAATAGTGAGTGCTATAATATACATTCTTTCAGTAATAAAATATACAGACATCTAAATTCAGGTTATTTTCAGTTGTAATTTAGACAAGTCAATTATTGATTACATCACATGATTTCTACTGTATACATACATACATACGTTACCGCTGATTTACATACATCTATTAGAAGAAAGAAAAAAGAGTACTAATGATAGTGATAATAATAAAAATAATCTTCAAGCAGATAACTAACTAACTAGCTCCATGAAATTCTTTGATAAAAAAAATTATTTGCTAAGAAAAGAAGAAAAAAAAACACATATAGAACTACGGATATACATTTTTCTTTCGTTGATTGTTTTGGTATGTATAACTAACTGTATAGCTTAAACTGATTACAGATTTATAATATCTGTGCTATCAGGCTTAGTGAAATTTATAATTATGATGTCTGGTTTCTGAAAGGATAAGTAAACAAAAAATGTCTGACAGATGAATTGGCTGTTATACACTTCATGTCTAGAGAAGAGAGAGAGAGAGGGAAATTCAGTAAATGTGAATAATCATAGTTTAGTTGGTGTAGCAAGGTATGCATTAGTCGGAGAAATCTAGCGTCTACATTTAATTGAAATATGTAACGCATAAGTTGAAGGATTTCATTATGAGCTGACATCATTTAGAGAACTATTGAAAAACAAGCTGACAGTACTGGACAGCCAGCTGTTTCCTCAGCCTAGTTTGGGACTCGTCCCAGTGGCCTAATGGCCTATGAGCTCGCTGGCCTTGTAACCAGAAGGTCCTGGGTTCGAACTGTGGTGGTGGATGCGTACTGATGAAGAGTTACAAACTAGGCTGACGAAACATCTGTCCAGTACAGTCAGCTTGTTTTCCAATGGTTCTCTAACTGATGTCGGCTCATGATGAAATCATTCAACCAATCAAACAAAATTCCTACAAAAACCAATACTTGAAAATGCTTAAATACTTAAATTTAAGTTTAGCCATCAAGTTAAAACTTGTACGTACCGAAGTTAACTGTATAGACTGTTATTCTTAGAGAAGGGAAATACAATATTTATTTAGAAATTATATTTCCTTCAGGCTACTTGAACCTTGATACATCTTAGAAATATTTTGATGACTGCCTTACACTTGCGAATTCGCTGTTGGCATGTTAATGCGTAGTCATTAAATTCATAGTTCTTTAACTCTGAAATACATCTATATTTCAAGAAGTGCTTCGGTGGCACAATGGTTAGGACTTTCGCCGACCATGCACATGGACCGAGGTTTGATTCGCTGCCGACGCACACCTGATATCTATGGTCGACCTGCGAAATTTGGGCTACCGATATCACATCCTGGAAATTTCATACTTGTACCCAAAATACAGTGTGGAATCAAGGTGTAATAAAAAAGTATAGATTATTGCACACAGAATATTTATTTCAATAACTTCCGCTTCACATTCTACATTTTTACATTCATACTTGTTAAGTGAATTAATGATTTCTATAAAACACATATGAAAGATGTAAGCTCCAATCATATACATTTATCCATTATTAACTTGAATATTGATGCGTCAGTAGCTCTGCGGTAGAACCCTGGTCGAACATGCACGTGATCTGGAGTTCAAGTCCCAGCCGGTGCACACCTTTACTTCGCTTAGCTGGTTGCAGTCCCGACAAAGACGGAAGGTTAGACGCGAGGCTAGCAACCTCACCCCGTGAAAGAAAACACCACTGCTACTGAAACTTCAAAGCGCTAGACTGAAGATCTGTTTTCAACTAGAAACTTGAAGGAATAAAACAAGACTTGAATACTACTTGTGATCATACATAAATAAATGACAGTTTGATGTCACGCCTAGAATACTATTATGCAGGTATTTACTTGGATCTATGTTCCAATAGCTTGATTGTGAGTATCATCAGCAGCTGTTGAATAATTCTTTCAGGAATTCCGTTAATTTGCGTTTCTGAGTGGAACATAGGGATTTAAGCTTGAGTTTTATAAGTTTCAGTAGTGATAGAATTACTATTTTTCGCCCAGCCTTTGCTCTCTACTGAGTTTACTATTGTTTTAACGAGGTTCAGCAGTGCATTGGTCGGGAATCGAACTTGGACCACTTGTTTAGTTGACAAGCAGTGCACCATTGAACCACCGATGCAGCAATTCTGATACTTTATACAGAAGATGAAGTCATGTGTAGCTGAGTGCTTGACACCTTGGAAATGATGAAAGCATTATTTAAAGCTTAGATTTTAAATAATTTCTAATTATGAACAGAATATTTGATGAAAACACCTGAATGTTTTACTTTGATGAACTGCAAACTTCGAAACTTTGAAAAAAAATAGCTTAATCTCTTTGTGGATAATCTCTCCACCTTTTTTTTATATGTAGTAGACTGTAAAATAGAAACTTGGAAATTAACCAGTTTAAAAATAACCAGTGTTAAAAAACATTCTGTTCTTTCTGATTTATAGGGATCATTTAAGTCTGACTTTATATATCGATTTTTGTTTGTGTGCATGTGTTTAAATGTGCTACTGAAGGAATAGAGATGTATTGTGTTAGATTGCTTAAGATGATGTCGATTTATTGACAGATGTATGTATGCAGGTATATTCATAACTGAAGCCAAAAAAAAGAACGGTTGTGTGGTGAAAGCTTAGTATTTGATATTCTTAATTTGATAATTAAACATACGTCTACTGAGCTTTACTCAGTCGCATTGCAACAATAGAAGACAAGGGCAAGACGACAGATCATTTAGTGAGAAAATCAAGAGATATTTATAGATTTTCATGTACATTATTGTCAGCGGAGAAGCACTTTCTTCTGATTGGTTATTTTCTTGCTGAAGGTTATTCTGTACCACTTGTGACCATTTTTCAGAAAGTTAAGCCATATATCTGCGAATCCTATTTGTCCAGGTTAAGTCTGCTATGATTGGTTGTTGAGTTGCTTAAGGTTAAACTTTGTTATTTATTTTTTCCTCATAACCCCGATTCGAGACGTAACATTGATGTCAATTGTTGTCTACAATTTTGGCTTGTACGCAGGCAGCTCTCACCACAATACTGTCAAAATAACAGAGGAAAGCAATAGAATTTCCTATGCATCATAAGCTTTCACTAATGATATTTTTTTCTGTGTATTTTTTCTTTCTCCTATTAGACGGCACGTTTCCACTAGTAGCATATGTTATTTCCAGTTTTATTCGATCCAGTTATACATACGCTTGGGATATTTTAATGGATTGGGGTCTGTTAGACTGTCAATCAGAAAATAATTTACTACGTGATGAACTAGTCTACAGATATAAAGCTTATTATTTCATTGCAATTGCTGAAGATTTAATATTTCGTTTAACTTGGATTATTCGTTTATTCTTTCTACGTTATGGATATGATAGAATGGAGATAATTGTTACAATATTGTATACGCTTGAAGTTATTCGGTAAGTTGATAACAATGTATGCACTTAGCTTTTTTGATAATATTTAGCATACTAGAGCACAAATAATCATGATAATGCATCATTTAAAGGCGGAATACAGAAGAGTACTCAGTTACGAGATAATAAACTGATAGAAATGTAAGACGAGGATTATACGACTAGATACATAAAGATATGGAGTCAGGATAGTATGGTATAACTTAAATGATTATATATTGAATTGAATTTTTGATTTTCCCGTCGATTGATTGGACCGAAGTGCTCGGTCTCAGGTTGACATGTCGGCTTCTTGTGCAGATGCTTCGACGATGTCTGGGTATACAATTGTATACTAATTAAATAACCAGACATCGTCGAAGCATCTGCACAAGAAGCCGACATGGCAACCTGAGAACGAGTACTTCGGTCCAATCAATTGACAGGAAAATCAAAAATTCAATTCAATATTTAATTTGATCCGTTGCACAAGAGGTGGCTCTCGTGGCCCAAGTGGCCTCGTATATAACGCTTTGGCATTTGAAACTATAGGCACTGTGTTCGAACCTCGGTGGGAACATCATCACTCACTGAGAAATGCAGGTACATCCAGATGGCGAGTCACAAATAGGACGAAATGCGCATCCTGGATTCCACTGCTAGCCACCATCCACCAATTGTATATTAAATGATTATACTTGAAAAATAACATTAAGATCTCATCAGAATAGTTATTTGACTCCTCAGCAAACCCAATGATCGTCAATGGATTCGTTACAAGGTTCTTTAAAGTGGAAAATACAAGTTTTTCCCTTTGTATACATGTGTGTACTATTTTTGATTGTTTTTGTCAAGATACTTCTGAAATCGTAAAAGTTAATCAAAGATTTCCAACTTTGGAATGTTCCAGATAGCCAATAATACTAATAGCAGTTAAGGATGAATATTATAACAATTGTTTTTAACCGTATGTTGAATCTCTATTTGAGTGTAACTGACTAGAAGGTGGAACTATATGACTTAAAATTCAATGTTTAAAACTATTAGATGGAAGCATTGTTTATATATTTTTTTATTTTTAATATATTTATGCGCTGAAGTTTCTGTAGCAATTTGTTTAAGTTTTGGAGTTGCTAGCACCACGCCCCAGCCCTCCCTCTTTACCCGGGCTTAGGACCGGCTAGAAAACTAGCGAGCTAGTAATCTAGACGAAGTTTAAAAGAGTGGTCGGTCGGAGATCGAACCCCGGACCATGTGCATTGTCGGCGAGTGTACTAACCACTGTGCCACCGAAAAACGACCAGCGTCTATCACCATCAACGTGAGGGATTTGAAAGAGGTTACTTCATTCACTTCACCTATCTAGGGAGCATTGTCTCAACTACACGAGGAACGGACGAGGATGTCAAATCGAGCGAGAATCGGGAAGGCGAGAAACACATTCATCAACCTGAAACAACCAATCTGGAAAGCTTCGTCACTCAACTCAGCATCAACAACAAAATTCGGTCGGATTTTCAATACAAACAACATCAAGTCAGTTAGTTCTTCTATACGGATGAGAAACTTGGAGGGTGGGTCACAAAGAATATTTCCAACAGCTTGTTGCAGACGTTTATCAACCAACAACTGTCTTCGCTGGCTCTATACTGAAGATCAGATGGCCGGGCCGAAAAGAATCACCAACAAGAAAATATGGGAAGGAACAAACAAAACAAGAACCAATCAATGGCCCAATAAATGTGCAGGAGAAAGTGGAGATGGATTGGACACTCATTCGTTGTTGAGGCCGCTGGGTGACATCGCGTGCGCGTCAGGCCATTGCTCGAGTGGAACCAGGCCGAAAGGGAAGCGGCGAGTGGGACGTCAGTGCAAGGGTGACATGGAGGAGATCGTGTGAAGAGGAGTTGAAAGAGTATGGACTAAGATGGATGCAGGTGAAAAGTACAGCAAAAGGAAGACAGAAGCAAGTGGAGACGTGCAGTTGAAGCCCTATGTTCCATTGGGAACTCAAGGGAACAATAATAATAATAAAGATGGAAGCAGTTTCGAGTATTTGTGGTCTAGTGGTAGAATTGTCATTAGCGATGCGGAAGATCCGGGTTCGGTTTCCAGCCGACACATGCCTAAAGCTTGGCTAGCTTACTAGCAGGTGTAAGCCCGGGAAGGAGGGCTGTTTGGGTTTGAGGCTAGCAACCTTATCCTGTAAAAGCAAACCATACCACTGCTGCTGAAGCCGCAAAGTTTGAAGCCTTATGCTCCACTTGGGACGCAAGGGAAATAGAAGAAATTTGAAGGGGTTATGTGAATGCATTGTCTCTACCTTGATTATAACTGTTATTGCACAGAAAGAAAGGATTCGCCTATATTTTCAAATAGTCTTCCAAGTGGTGTCTATCACTTGCATAAGTGGCAATGAAAGTTACTTCATTCTCTTAAAAAAATTAAGATAATATGATATGAAAGAATGAATTCGTGGCATGTGTGTGAGCAAATTTGAAACTCCTCAACCTTACCTGTACTACTGAAAACAGACTCATAATTTGATGTTATATTTGGGGAGGGGGGGCTTGGGAGTCATTAGGAGTAACAGCTTTCAGTTCTTGAAGGAGAAAAGTGTAAGTAGTTACCTTCTTAAAACAGTACTTTCTATTATTAATATTCTTAAATAATCAATGAGAATTGTCCTACTCAAATTAACAAATTTTCATACATTAGATGGATTTATGAGAATGAATATATTCGCTTCTCAATAAAATTAGGTATACTTTACTGTTTTAATTCTGCAACATGTATTATCAGTGACTACAATATACGTGATTGTTAAAATTAATTTAAGTGAGAAGTCTGTTGAAAACTATAAGAAAGATAGTTGAAAGCTATTGATCTTTAAGTCACATGAAGACAAGTCGCACAGCTGGTGAATGTATGACACAGTTTTCGTCAAAATCTAATAGAAGTCTAGCGATAATTAATCACTGTATTTCAGACACTGCGTATGCGTTCTGTGGAGTAGTATCCCCCTGAAGACTCTTCTCTCTCCCTCGCTGTTTTCATTTAAATAAGGATTAAAAACAGTTTTCGACTGCACAACTACATAAGTTTATAATTTTTTGAGAAAAAAAAAGTAATGGCAGCACAAAAAGCGGATTATTTCTAGCAACAGACTAATAATTCAGGTGTTGATTTGATTTCAGGATTTCATCATAAACTGATATCGGCTAGCGAATCATTGGAAAAAAGGCTGCGAGTACTGGACAGCCAGCTGTTTCGTCAGCCTAGTTTGGGACTCCTCAGTAGTATGCACCCATCGGGGTTTGAACCCAGGACCTTCTGGGCAGCGAGCTCGTAAACCATTAAGACCACTATCGCTATTTCGTTCTGAATGTATATGAGAAAAGCGAATAAACTTGAGAAGTGAACCTAGAATGCTGAAGAATTTTTTATCACTGACATCTAGAATATCTTAAAGGTGCTTAACAAATCGGTATTTGTTACATGATTTCATCATGAGCTGACAGAGGTTACAGAACCATTGGAAAACAAGCTTGGAGTACTGGACAGCTGTTTCGTCCTAGTTAGGGCCTCTTCATCAGTGTGCACTCTACACAGTGAGGTTCAAACCCAGGACCTCCTGGTTACAAGGCGACCTCGTATACCATTAAGCCACTGGGACCCGATCCAGTCGCCTGTCCATGATTTCTAACTTCTGCCAACTCACGACATAGCTTGACCACTTACCAATGTCTTCTGTGGCGAGTATTTGTCCTCACACCCCACCTGCTGCACCCTACTAATCACGACTTCTCGGTATTTTTCAACGGTGGTAAAGTAAAACAAGCAACAATGTTTCTCTGTATTTTATCATTAATATTTTACAGAGGCTAATTTAAACACCAATCAGTTATGGTAGGCTTTCAATCAATTTTATACATCTAGTCATGTTTTTCTGGATTTTTGTATGTCATGGCAATAAAATAAACATTAAAAAATGAATTTGCTTTTATGTTTGTTTTCTTTCTTCCTCTACTTCTTCTTCTTCTAAAGACGTTTTATATGGAATTTCTTTCGATTGGAAAATGAACACTTGAATAATTGTGGTCAATTCAGAGCAGTTCGTGATATATTTATTACACCTTTACCTAAAAGACCACCTCGAACATCATCTCTAACAACATTTGAAAATCCTAATTCACATAATTCTGGTATTTCAAAATTTATTCGTTCAAATCTTACCTCAAAAAATGCAGTTCAACTGCTTGCCTACTCTCCAGTCGCTGGACGCAGGAGTGTACCTGATTTGTTAGGAGAAAAAACTTTTGATCCATCGCATAAAACTAGTCATTTCCAAGCATGTGATGGATTAGTTAATCAAAGAAGAATTGGTGTTGTCGAATCTGAGTATGAACCCTCGCCCACGCTTAAAATGCCGTCAGAAAATGAGGAAATATTACCAGATACAATGTATAAAAATCCCATACATCGAATTTGGAAACAATTGAAGTCTTTAGGGAAAGAGTCAACAAAAAATGTAAAGCAGTGTAATTATGAAATGTCATCTGTTGAATGTACAAATAATCTCTGTCCTAATAAACCAACATTCACCTTATTTATTGATAGTGAAGATGTTCATCATACTCCAGAGCATTCACCTGCTCTGTTCTGTTCTGGAGAAAGGAATTTTTCATCCTCTCAGAGATCACCGGATATAGTAATAAACCAACCAAAATTAAATCTTTCTGGAGTTTCAAAGCCTCGTGTTTTTGTAAGAGATAAACGTGTGCTAATATTAGATCGTCAAACAGATAAGGAATGGGGAGAACCTTATGAAAAATGTAAACTTGATGTAAGTTCTAATGAATATTATATACTTTGTCAGTTTTAATTAAATGTCATTTTCTTGAGATATTCTTTATAGGTGTTTTAAGTACATTTTCTATTTGCTTATTATTATAATTTTTCCCTTGGGTTCCTAGTGGAACATAGGGCTTCAGCTGCACGTCTCCACTTGCTTCTATCTTCCTTCTGCTGTGCTTTTCACCTGCATCCACAATCTCCTCCATGTCACCCTTGCACTGACGTCCCACTCGCCGCTTCCCTTTCGGCCTGGTTCCACTCGAGCAATGGCCTGACGCGCACGCGATGTCACCCAGCGGCCTCAACAACGAATGAGTGTCCAATCCATCTCCACTTTCTCCTGCACATTTATTGGGCCATTGATTGGTTCTTGTTTTGTTTGTTCGTTCCCATAGTTTTTTGTTGGAGATTCTTTCCGGCCCGGCCATCTGATCTTCAGTATAGATCCAGCGAAGACAGTTGTTGGTTGATAAACGTCTGCAACAAGCTGTTGGAAATATTCTTTGTGACCCACCCTCCAAGTTTCTCATCCGTATAGAAGAACTAACTGACTTGATGTTGTTTGTATTGAAAATCCGACCGAATTTTGTTGTTGATGCTGAGTTGAGTGACGAAGCTTTCCAGATTGGTTGTTTCAGGTTGATGAATGTGTTTCTCGCCTTCCCGATTCTCGCTCGATTTGACATCCTCGTCCGTTCCTCGTGTAGTTGAGACAATGCTCCCTAGATAGGTGAAGTGAATGAAGTAACCTCTTTCAAATCCCTTCCGTTGATGGTGATTGGCGCTGGATGTTGCTGCTGTTGTTGTTGTTTGTTGGTTATTTTCATAACCTCCGTCTTGTCTATGTTTTACCTGGAGTCCTATCTTCGCCGGCTGTATCTTCGACCAGTCTTTCGGTTTTCGCTCGTAAGTCTTCGATTTTGTGTGACATCAAACATAAATCATCCACACGTGAAATCCAGGTCTTCTAGGTTCTTCACGTCGATCCAGGATATGCCTATTTGGTTAGTTGACCGGTATTAGGAAATAAATACCTTTATTTTATTTAAGACCTATGTGTTGGTTGGTTTGACTTTTCTCATGTCTTTATTCAAAAAAACTATACATCAGACAAGTAATCACAAGTCATCGTTGTGCAGACTATTGTAAGTATGATTTAAATAAATGGTATAGCCTTTCATTTGGTCAACGATTTTAGGTGATATCACTTAAGGTTGATATCAGTGACACAGGTGCAATCGCATCTTGCGTTCATCTTAATTGTGACTTCGTATTACTTTACTTTCGCTTGCTTTTCTGTTTAAGCATTCCACCCATTTCGATTATATTACTGTACTTTTTCAACTTTTACTTGATGCGGAATTATTATTATTATTGTTCTCTTGGGTCCTGAGTGAAACATAGGGCTTCAACAACACATCTCCACTTTCTTCTGTTTTCCCCGTCTTCTTCAATAGGGTCGGTGATCGCCCATAATCTCAAATCGCCTCCTTTCACGCTATCCTCCATGTCACCCTCGAAGTGATGACCCACTAGTCGTTTCCCACTCGAGGACCTGTTGTCACTCGACAGTGTCCTCTGCGTATGCCCAATCCATCTCCATTTTCCCTTACATATTTGTTGAACAGACAGCTCTTGGTCGGATTATTGTCAACCAGGGTTTTTTGCTGCTTATTCTTTCTGGCCAGCTGGTCATTTGATCTTCAATATGGAGCCAGCCAGCGAAGGTGGCAACTGTTGATAAAAGACTTCAGTAGACTGCTGGAAATCCATTTCGTGACACGCAGTACAAATTTCTGACTCGTATATAAGAACTGACATCACTGACCTCGCATTGGTGCTGAATAGGATCCGAAACTTGATTTTTATATGGTGGAGTGCAGAAGATTCCCAAACCGATTTCAGATTAGTGAAGGCTTATCTTGCCTTTCCAATTCCGGCCTTCTTTGACATCTTCGTCAGTCCCGCCTATGTTTTAAACGATGCTTCCTAAACAAATGAAAGAAGCCGCTTTCAAATTTCTCCCGTTGATGCTGGTTGTTGTTGCTGTTGATGGTAATTGGTTATCCTCATCACCTTCCCTATGTTCACCTGGGGTCCTGTATTTCCCGCTCGCCTCTTCAGCCACATTGTCGGTTTACGCCTGTAAGTCTTCGAGTCTGTGTGTGATCTGCGAAATCCAGATTTTCCAGAGTCTTCTTATTGGCGGACCAACGTATTCCTTTCTTCTCACTCCCAACGTAAAGTCTGACTCATAATCCATTCCACGACAACGGGAGATTTTTTCGGTGAACATAGGCAGCCTTGTTTTACTACTGTATTCACTTCGATTTCTCCTCTGAGTTTTCCGTTGTGGGTCACCTGACTGACACGTGGCAATGTCATATAGCCAGCTGTTGAATGAAGTTGATAAAGACTTGGGTACGGCACACCATAGTGTTGAAGTAGTTTCCAAATTACTTCTCGGTGAACGCTGTCTATTGAGGGCCTTCTCGAAGTTGATGTATTTGAATCCATCTTATTCCGGGCTGACGTAGTTCTGCATCCAGTGCATCCTTTATTCTCTCCAGAATGGTGCAACTCAGTATTTTACATGGCTTGGATAAGAGCATTCCTCCACACCAGTTCTTGCAGAGGCCTAACTAGGTAGCCCTTCTTTGGCAGCTTGAGGAGGTAGCCTTTCTTCCAGTCAGTAAGTACCTTCCCTTCCTTCCAATTTTTTTGTAATAATGACGTGAGAATATCTGCCGTAACCTCTGGGTCCGTCTTCAGTGCTTTGAGGGCAATTCGATCTGGCTCTGCTGCCTTCCTGGTAGGTGTTAAGTAGCTTGATCGCATTCAGAATTTCGTCTTCCGTTGGAGGATTGGTGTCCACTGGCAGGCAGTTCTGTGCCTGCTGGTGGTGGTATTTCTGGGCGAGTTGCAGATAATGGTCGATTCAGGAGTCCTTTGAAGTGATCAGCCTGTTGTTTTATTTGTCTCCTACTGAGTAATTAGGTTCCCTTGAAAATCTTTTATGGTTTTCACCTGCATTGATGCCTTCCAGGATAGAGACCTGGCAGTCTGATATAACGTCCTCAGGTCTCTTTTACCTACAGCTTGCGATTTGTTCTGCTTCAGCTGCCGGCCAGTATGTCTTAGAATTGTCTTTTGTCTTTCCTAGCACTCTTCTTCACTTCTTAATTCATTGCGATATACATTAAACTCAGCTTCTCCTTCTCTTGTCCATCTTTGCATTGAGTCATCTTCTCTCTCACCATCGTCCTCTCTTCTGTTAGCTACCAGGTAGGTATCCGTTGAGATCCATTTTTTGTCTTGTCTCTTCTTTCTTCCTAGAACAGTTGTACACATTTCCTTAAATGTCGCTTTCAGAGAGTTCCAATGTTTTTTCACGCAGGCTTTCTCAGTGATACCACGTATTGTCTCCGACTTTGTTCTAATGGATGCAGCGAAGATATCTTTTGTAGTTTCGCCCATCAGTTTCTGAGTGTTGAACTTGAATCACAGTGGCCTGTCTCCATTTGTTCTGAAGGATTTCAGCGTCATCTTGAAGGTTCTTTGAACTAGATAATGGTCTGAGCCCACATCTGCTCCCTTTCTCAACTTTGTATACAGCAAGCTGTGTCTCCGCTTTCTTGATTAATATTGAGATGAAATCTCTCTGGTTTGTGGCGTGTCCGTCAGGCGAGATCCATGTTGCTTTGTGTGTTTGTACACACTGCCTCCGATGACCAAATCATTGAAAGCACAGAAGTCTGCGAAGAGTTTTTCATTGCTAGCACTTTTACCGACAGCCTCTCGACCCAATATTGGTCATCTTCCTATATTGTGGGCTCCCAGTTTGGCTTGCATTCATATCGCCCATAAGGATTTTGATGTCTCCACTTAAGATGTTTTCCGTTATTGCTTTCAGTTGTCTATGGAAATCTTCCTTCATCCAGGCAAGGTAATGAAAAGAGAAGACGATAAAATTATTTTTCCTCTGTACGTGATTTATTCGGTTTTGTCACATGTATAGTAGAAATATATTTTCTAATCTGAAATAGAAGTAAAGAAAACTTTCTGAAAAAGTCTCTCTTCGTAAATGCACTTTCTCGATTCTCAATTCCATATACAGAGAATGCATGAGTTGCGTTTTGCCTGTATCTTTCGCCCGATTCCATGTATAATGAATCCGTTTAATTATCTCAGGAGTTTACGAACTCTATGATGGGTTATCTTCGATATAATTAAAAGTGTGTTGACTTATGACCAGAAGCATAAGCAATACAAAACCCGAATGTGGAGTGATTCGACACCTAACAAATGAGTTTCAAGTATGTAAACATTTCATAAATTTATTCACTCAGGTACAGACAACGAATTGTTTAATTTCCTTCTTTTCTTAACAGAAATGTAAAGTTACAATAAATGATTACCCAATGCCATCGTCATCATCATCATCAAAAACTTCAATCATGAAGTCGAGTACCTCTCAACAGCCTGTGGATCAACACTGTGATAATGATAATGATGATAGGGATCCTGGAAATAGCTTCAATATCAACACAAATTTAGACTCTCCAGTATTAAAGCGTAATTCATCAACCATTGAAGGCTTACATCATTCAAATACATCAACTACATTTGTAAGCCAAGATAATTTAAACCTTGATGAATTAGGCACTGATGTATTAAATCCAAATAATACTGTAAGTGGTGAACATAAAACAAATAGTGTTCCAGTGAATGTTGGGGTTGAAGATCAATGGAAATGTTCTATACCGATTGCAACTATTTCTGATTGTGAATCTACTAATATTTCTTCGAATAAACTGTGATTGTATAATTATATCACAGCACCACAATAAGCTGACAAATACCAGTGCAAAACGTTTAGGTCAGTTTACTGGTTATATATATATATATATATATATGTACTGATATATTTTAATTTTGTCCGTATCTATGTCTTTCCTATGCTCACTTATTATCGGTTCGTACTAATCAGTCTGATTCTAAAATATATGTATGAAGCAGAGAAATATAATTTCTCTGCTATTTGGGGTGCGAACTCATGGTACACATTCAGCCATGCTTCATTCCTAGTCCAGCTGAGTGGAAAATTTAAAAAAAATCTAAAGCATCTAGTGATCAGTTTTTATTTTACTCCTTGCTTCTTTGCAATATCATTTGACTTAGGAGTTGTCTTTGATGTTCTTCTTGTAGCTACTTATGCATAACAGGCAAATTAATACCATAATTTTATATTAGAAGGTATAAAATAACACACTTGTAAATTTCAAGCCTGATCACGGACTGGTTACACTTAGAGCACCACTGGGAACCAAGGAGTACTGGTTGGCTGTATGTACCCACTGGGTTTTGAACCCAGGACCTTTTGGTTACAAGTGGAGCTCTTAGACCACTGAGACCCGATTTGATGACCAGCCCATAAATTCTGACTTCAACGAATTCGTGATTTTAGCGTGACCACCAACCATTGTCATCATTGGCGAGTATTTCTTCTCACTTCAAACTGGATGGACCCCACTGGTCACGACTTCTTACTAGAACTCCAGGATACTCCGTCCTGTGGCCTCAATCACTAGTGAGCATCAGAATAATTTTCAATAGTCAGTTTGTAGGGATTTGATTTATTTCAAGTTTCACTAGGGAATTATTTGAGTTTAAAGCCTTTATTGTGATTTTTATTCGTTGTGAATAACTTGTTTTATTAATCGTTGTCTTTGTCACTCACGAATGATTTTTGAAATGATAGCTGGTTTTGAACTGGTGACAAAGCATAATCTTATGAAACTGACTAATGTGGTGAAATGATTATGTTATAAGTGTACTTGTATCATATTTTCCGAAAGATCTATCAGTGTTATACTATTTTAAGGAAATGTCTACACACAAAATATGAAATAAAATTTTTCACCGATGAGCATTGAGGATTTAAAACATTGTTATTTTAATAAAGTGTTCAACCTTTTGTCGTACCAGTGATTTATGAATAATCCCCATCTAAGCATTAATCAAAACAAGACACGTAGTTCAGTGAAAAGTCTCTTTTCAGAGAATTCAATTTCTTAGCTGTACAATCGCAAATATATATATGTTATTTTGTATGTATGTGTACATTAAGAATGTCAAACAAAAATACAATTGGTTATGGTTATGGCACAGTGGTTCGAACTCTCGCCGACCATGCACATGGCCCGGGGTTCGAGCCCACGCCGACGCACACCTGATGTCTATGGTCGGCCTGCGAAATTTGGGGCTACCGATATACACGCTGAAAATTCCATACTTGTACCATAAATACGGTGTGGAATCAAGCTGTAATCAAAAATAAAAAAATAAAATAAATAATAACTAAACAGGTGAAAATGAGTAAGTTTCGCGTAGAGTGACGTAGTACAAAAACGGTCAAGAAATTTGGGTGTTCATGAAACTAGTGTACTAACAAAGATGATGAGTTGTGACAAACTGTTGTTAAAAAGGAGTTACATAATAATTGAATAATTTGATGGTTGAGTTGTACTCAGGATACACATAGGAACAAAGTAGAGAATACGAAATTACGCCAGAGTTCTAAATGAAAACAACAATTATAAACAATTAAAAAAACAGGCAAAAAAGCGAAATTCTCTTTTGTATATACAGCTCCGGCCAGAGCTTCAGCGATACAAAAAGACGAGATTGTATTGCCTTTGGTAGGTTATTCTAGACTCTGTAGATTATTTGTAAGGAGGAGGCGTTTGTTGAGATGGAATGATCAGTGTTAACCAGGTGTTCAATTATCGCACTCCTTATAGCACCACTATTGTCTTTTCGCAACCATTTTGGATAGTGCTCTTGAATCGTTTTGGACAGGATGCGCGTTGAACGACCGATGTACCTGGCTTCACAGCAGCAGGTGAACTGATACATGCACATAGAAGTGGTTAGATGTTCGATCTTATCCTTAAGGCTTCTGAATATCAATTGGCAACTGGAGAACACTATTATTAGAGTGGCTGCAAAGAATGTTCTTCTCAGAGATGATGTGATCCTTCTCTTGAGACAATAGCTTGTTAAATCTCCCTTAAAATCCAAGTTCATGTAGAGTTTCTTCTTCGACGCAAGTTAAGTTTCATTTCTGCAGTAATACTAATAATCATTTGTTTAACGCATGAATGAATAACCTTGACAATAATGAAAAATAAGTAAAAAATCTCTCATCATAGTTATTATGAACTTTATGATATACCATGATGGGTAATAATGTCTATCAAATTTACTTTCATCAAACAGTATTATGATGATCTGCCTTTCAGTACAGTTTTAGACGTACGATTCAATCAACAGAGAGTTATAAACTTATTGATTAGCAACCGAAAAACATAGGCTATCATTCGACATTTTCTCATACATATAGACTAAAGCCAGTTCATGTTTCAAGTTCATCAGAAAGTTTAATTGATAGATGTTCCTGCTCGTAATGATGTCGTATTGTATATTTCGTCAATTTTCGTAGCCTAATACAGTGAACTTGAATTTAGTCCTAAATGCTGAATGGTCTGTTCAAAAGTCAGTATCGGTATTCAGTCAGCATACATTCGACCTCGCCTTTATATTTCTCTACAGCATTAAGTTTTTGCGAGGTTAAATATGTAAACTTCAGTGATGAGTGCTGTTTAAAGAGTTTCTTTATTCCCACTATTCTTTTTCCTCTTTGACGTTAACACAGTATCCTTTATTCCGTGGTACTCTTAAGGTTTCAGCAGAATGAATGAAATTGCTGGACTCCTCAGATCGGACTACTAGTGTAACAACAGAAGACAAGGCCCAGGCAACAAATCCTTTATTAAGGAAATCAACACATATTTATAGATTTTCATGTACATATTATAGATTATTGTTAGCTGACAAACACAGTCTTCTGATTGGTTGTTACTCACAGAAAGTTAACCTTGCATCTCTTTGTGGTTGTTTCTTGAATGTCAGATCATCTATGTGTTAACTGTATCCGCCTATGCAAAGCCTTTGTTCTCATTTTTCTCACGACCACTATTGGGGACATAAACATTGACGTAAATTACCGTTCACCAATTTTGACTAACATTCAGCTCTCACCACAATGTAACATGGAAGACCAAGAAGGATATCATCACAAAAGAGTGAATGCATCTAAACCATCGAGAACAATTTTCAGCCACATCACCAAGTTTCTGGCAAAGTTCTACAATAGCGTTTCAAGTGATGCGAACGCACAAGTGACCTTGAGCCGACCAGTTAGAAAAATGTTAACTCGGTTGTGTATATATCCTAAATCCGATAAGTGGTTATATCCTACCCATTCATTAGTGTGTATAGTAATGCCAGGCAAAACTAATCTTTGAATAATAAGCAGAAGAGTGTAGGCACTCCTGTCTCGAATAAGTTCAATCAATCCCTTCTGAATTTGGGTGTCATAAATTCCCGATAACCAAACGTGTTTAGCTCCACCACGTCCGCTATTGTGTTTCTTCTTTATAAGCACTGAAGTAGAAAATATTGTTTCTATAATTTATCCATTTTCTCTGATCCCATACATTTTCAAACTCAGAAACGAGATTATTTAAGAATATTTGGAATTCTTTTAATCTGATAATATTTAGCATATATATAACCAACCACAGGAATATCTATTACATCTACTATTCTAAATGGTTATTTTCCACTTATCGATTCATGAAATTCATCAAGCACACGTTGTTAGCATCTGGTATAAGCCCATTTGAACTTTAATTTGTTTTGAACTAGTATTTCTTATCATGCATCCAACTGCCATTCACATTGTTCCTTTCATTGGGTTAATTGAATGTTTTCACTATCGCTATAGATTGAACTAAATAATTACTTGTATTCTTTTCGGTAACTTCTTCATCAGGTTCTACAGTTCCATATCCATAGTAACTACAGAATTATTGTTTTTTTTTCAAGTATTGGTTTCATTGTAGGGAATTTTGTTTGATTAGTTGGGAGATTTCATCATGATCTGAAATCATTTAGAGAACCATTGGAAAACTACCAGGGAGTACTGTCAGACAGCTGTTTCCTTAGCCTGGTTTGGGACTCTACAGTAGTGCACGCCCACCGCCACAGTTCGAACCTAGGACCTTCTGGTTACAAGGCTAGCGAGCTCATAGACCACTAAGCCACTTGGACCCAATCTAAAAACTGTAACTTCTACCAATTCACGATATTGCGCAACCACTAAGCAATGTCTTCTTCGATGAGTAACTGTCGTCACCTTCGACTTACTGTACCCTACTGGTCATGGCTTCCCACTAGAACGCCAGGTTAACTGCCTAAATAGGGCCAGTTACTAGTAAGCGTCAGATTAATTTTCAAGTATTGGTTTTGTAGGGATATTGTCTGATTGGTTGGAGGATTTTTGTTATTGACAGTATTAATTTTGGAACATGTTCTCTTCAACTATATTGCAGTATTTTTATTGGTTCTACCTATCTATCACAATCATTCATTGCAAAGCACTTAATCATGTCAGGTAATAAAATCAATATTAATGACTGCTTCATAATTGTTTCAAATATTAATTTTTTTTAAAATAACATCACATCATTGACATCAAAATTCCAAGAGTTTAATGCGAATAGATCAGTGGTCGATTACAGATCATAACATGAGTACTTGGTAATCTGCATAAATGTAACAGGATGAAAGATCATGCTTAGAAGGCGTGACGAAATACAGTATTTCTGAATTTATAAATTCAATGACAGGCCAGGGTAGCAGTAGTGGCTGGACGTCTTTCTTTTGTACGCAGAGCACCGATTGTCTCAAGAAAATTGTAACAGCCACTGACGCTTGGCTTATTCAGTACCCAGAGGTATTGGGAAATTTATCTGATACCTGATAGATGATTGAAAAACATTCTTCAAAGCTAACAGACTGTTTGAACCAAGTGGTCTTATATCGAAATGTTGATGGTTCTTATTAAACCTTCATTTAACCACACTGGTAGGTGGTCTCGAACACAGAAAACTAAGTTCACAGAGCAACAGCCAATATAACTGGTTCCACAGAAGCATTTGAATTTATAGATACACGTCTTTCAGTTGAGAAATCTCAACTGGTCGTGTGGGAGATATGACCTTCAGTTTACCAGCATGAAAAGTCATTTGAATAGACTTTCCTAACTTGTCGCTCATTATATCACTTGGTACATCATCTCTGAATTTCAGTTGCATCTATAACGACTTCTTGTTTATAGATACAGAACAGGTGTTTTCGATTTTTATATGTTGCATGACTTACTTTACTAGATAACTATTTTCAAGTGTTGGTTTGTAGGGATTTGATTGGTTTCAGGATTTCATCATGAGCTGACATTAGTTAGAGAACCATTAGAAAACAAGCTAGGAGTACTGGACAGCTGTTCCGTCAGCCTAGTTGGGGACTCTTCATCTGTACGCACCCACCGGGGTTCGAACCCAGGACCTTCAGGTTACAAGGTGAGCTCGTATACCATTAAGCCACCGGGACCCGATCCAATGGTCCTTGAATTCTAATTTCTGCCAATTCACGACATAGCGCGGCTGGCCTTATTCAGGTAGATAGTAACCTGGGTTCCAGTGAGAAGTTGTGACCAGTAGGGTGCAGTGGGTCGAGTGTGAGGACAAATACTCACCGTAGACATTCGCTAGGGGTCGCGCTATGTCGTGAATTGGCAGAAGTTAGAATTCATGGACAGTTCATTGGATCGGGTCCCAGTGGCTTAATGGTATACGAGGTCGCCTTGTAACCAGGAGGTCGTGGGTTCGAAATGTGGTGGTGGATGCGTACTGCTGAAGAGTCTCAAACTAGGCTAACGAAACAGCTGGCTGTCTAGTACTCCTAGCTTGTTTATCAATGGTTCTCTAACTAATGTCAGCTCATGATGAAATCCTGATAACTATTTTCAATTAAGGTGACATACACAATCCTAAATTTATCTTCAGTTATATTTTCTGAACAAAAAGCTTTGACCCTGTAACTGGGAGTCCTTATAAAATTTCGGCAAGATCAAACAATAGACACCAAAACCCAAAGACCTTGATTCCACCAATCAGATAGCTCAGCATTACAAATGGATGCTAGCCATAATCCTCGTTGCGCCTCAGTAACCGCTTGATATGAGGAAGTCTGTAAGAGTTGGTAAGTCGTACATAATGGTGATTTTTTAGACACTTTTTGTCTCGAAATCGAAACTCTCCCTTAGTAATATATTGCGTATGCATGACCAGTAACTGCTACAGCTACAGAAATAGAGAATACATTGGTTCAATATGTCCACAACTACTTCTGTGAGAAACTGGGGCCAGTTTTTGCAGCATGCTAGACATAAATAGCCTGCATGATTCATTTTTATTACATGTATGTGTCACAGGTATATTTTTTTTATAGATCAAGCACCACTTTTCACCTAGAAGAATCTGATTGGCTGTTTTCAAGGTCGTCTGAAGTTGCTGTCTATTATTTATTATTACCCGAATTTCCTTTGTACTCGAGAGAAACGAAGATATGAAAATATGTAAATTAGCCTATTCGCGTACTTTTCTCGTGCAAATTACTCTTTATACTCTCATTTGGATTTCCTGTGAAAAGGATATCTAAGAAGGCAATTCTGCTTTGGGATTCTACTTCAAATGTGAATTTGGTAGCTGGATGAATCTCATTGGGTCGAGCCATGATTCCTAGTCTGCGTCGGTGGCACAGCAGTTCAAACGCACACCGACCATGCACATAGTCCGGGGTTCGATCCCCGGCGGGCGCACACCTGATATCCATGGTCGGCCTGCTAAATTTGGGCTATCGATATCACATGCTGAAAATTCGATACTTGTATCAAAAATACTGTGTTGAGTCACGCTATAACAAAATTAAATTAAATCTTTTTCATGAAGGATAAACGTATTATCCATTTATCGACAATAAAATGTGGATTTTCTGATAATAACTTTTAAAAGACTATTTTGAAGTTTACTTAGGAAGAAGTCCGCTAAAATGAGATCCACTGGGGAACCATTGCCATGCCTTTCCTTTCTCTGTACAGTTCTCCATAATATTTACATTCATGGTACACTTTGACAACAATTCTTTAAGGATTTTTATTTATTTATTTGCAAGTATATATTTAACTGTTGTAGTTGGAGATGCATTTGTGAATAGAGATGCTCTATCATCGTTTTATCTTTGATGTTAATATCTTTAATACTGTCTACTGTGTCAAACGCATCTTTCGCACTAAATTTCACTAGTTGTTTATGTAAAGACTTAAGAATAATTACCAACCATCTAACTGAAGCATGGTGAGGAGAATTCTGCGTATATGAAATTAGTCTCTACGGTTGATAATAACAATAATTCGTTAATTACTATGAGTATATAACTGTATAGCCTGAGGGTGAGAAAGTTATGGCAAAAGAATATTCTTTGCTCAGAAATAAGTCTTTTGAAATTGCTAATGGGCATCTTTAATCAGTTATTTGCATGTTAACAATTGCTGAAATTCGAGTAAATATGAGCAGTTATGAATAATTCATTTTTTTATGAAGATGTTTTAGAACTTATCATCACTGAAGGTTTGTGAAGTAATCTCTATTCCACCTAACCTTGTTGAATACGTCTAATTGATGATTAGTGAACACTGAGAAATTAATTCATCAAAAGAAGTACTTGCATTTAAGAGATAGAGAGATGACAGAATCTTTCTTGTTATCAGTCTTAGATATATCAGCTTCTTTGTACTGAAATATGACATAAATAGACTTTTGGTATGCTCATTATATATTTATGATAATATAAAGGAAGTTGAGGTGAATACCATTCAGGCAGTTTCACTTGAGCTAAGAATCAATCTCACTGTGCGTCACTGTCACAGTGGTTAGGACTCTCGCCGATCATGCACATGGTCCGAGGTTCGATCCCCTGCCGACGAACACCTGGTATCTATTTTCGGCCTGCAAAATTTGGGCTACCGATATCCATGCTGAAAATTCCATACTTGTACAAAAAATACAGTGTGGAATCAAGCTGTAATAAAAAAAAATGAATAAATAAAAATTTTAAAAAATAAAAAATAATCTAGAGACATCAAAGGTTGTTGTAAAGTTTCAAATAAAGTTCTTTTCCCCTCATTTATAATAATATCCTCTTGATGTTCTATCAATCCTGTTTTCTGTCACTTATTCTGTTTTAAATTACCCACTATTTTTGTTTAATGAAACAAAATGGTCGTTCTGTAGTATGCACGCTTTTATGATGCCTTAAGGTGAACTTGTCTGGTTGATGATGATTATCAGTGGAATCCGAGACGTGCGTTTCATCCTGCTTGAGACTGGTTGACCACAGGCATCCGTATCACAGCTACTGACTGTGTTCCCATTGAGGCTTAGGATCTGAATAAATAACAACTGACCTTCATCTCACTAAAGGTGGCTCCAAAGTCTCAGAAGTCCAGTGGTTAGCGTGTTGGCATTTGAAACGATGTTTTTAGGCATCAGTGAGATTACTATCGCCTTTTTGGACTCAGACATCTTCAAATGATGAGATTCAAGTGTGACAAAAAGTTCATTCTGGGCTAACGCTTATCAATGAGATTTGACTTCTTTTTACCGGCTTAACATCTCAACCCTTCTCTTTAAGAAACTTTCATTTTCAGCTTTCATTTTAGTTTTTTAAGTATACGTTGACTGAATGATTTTTCTTTGAAAAGGGAAATGACAGTATGATCTAATATTGACTTCATCCGAAATACTTTACTGGAAAATAAATTTTTAACTGACTACAAATGCCCATTGAAATTTTTCAAAAGAATGTATACTGAAAAAAGAGTACTCTTTTCAATAACTTCATCATCACGCTCTACAGTTATATATACATTATAGTGAATGAAAGAATTAGTGTTATGATTAACATTAATGTTGTTTAAATAACATCGAATCAATAATATTGAAGGATTACAGCTCAATAGCATCAACATAAAATAAGCTGAATGTCAGAAAAATTAGATAAGATTATATTACAAATTCATGAAGTTATAGTTTCTACAGATGGCCAAGGTAGTAGTAGGATCTGGACTTGTTTCTTTTGAACACACAGCATTGGTTGTCTGAGGCAAATTGCAGTAGCCTCTGCTGTTTGGAGCATGCGGTGCTTCGATGATTTTGGCAATTTATTAGACACCCGCTGTATTATAGTGATTCTTCAATAATGGCTGGCTTTTTGGCAGGTTTGGACTAGATGCTCTAATATCGAACTGTTCATGCTTTTTATCACGCCTTTACCTAGCCATAGTGGGAGATGTTCTCGAGCACGAGAAATCAAGTTCCTAGAGCAACTGCCAATATAACTCGCTCCATAATTGCAGTTGAATCGGTAGATACAATTTGAAGTGGCTAGTCTAGGTACTTCGTCTTTCAGTCGAGGTAGTATCATTGGTCGTGTAGAGAATAAGACGTGTAGTTCACCAGCATTAAAAGTTCTTTGAACTGATTTTCTTAATTTCCTCGAAATTATCTCACTTGGTATATCGCCCTTAGAAAGCGGAAAAAACTACTATCTGTAAACAAGAAGCCACTTTAGATACGACTCCATTCTTTTGAAAAATAAATTTTTGTTTCTAACTGATAAAAATATACATTTTTTTCCTTTTATCAATCATGTAGTCACTTTAGCGTCATAATATTCACCACAGTCTCAGTAGTCAATTGTTCTTATTAGAGTTAAATAATATTAAAATCAAATCACATTTCATGATGTACATTCTTTGGCAGTGTACTTTCATCATTATCTCTTACCTACTTATAAGTAGTTAGATAATGTGCAAATATTTTTATTATCATTATTATCAAGCGATACGCATTAAGATGTTTGTCACTTCTTTAACGAGCTAACAATAATGATAACGGTTTGACTGTTGTACAGTAGACTAGTGTATTTAACTTCGCCTGAAAGTCACTTTTATGAATGCGAACAGAACAATGTGAAAGTGTGAAACAATTTCATTCAGAAATTTTAACATCCATAAAATATATGACCGTTAAAAATTAGTCCATAATAATAATAATAATTGAAAAAAGTGATATACAATGTGATAAAATTTGAATAGTCTATACTGACCTTATTCGTTTGATAAATGAATTGGTAATAACACTTACATGACAGTTTAATTAGTGTTTACTAATATATATATATATATATATATATATATATATATATATATGTATATATATATGTATCTATTAACAAATCGTTCCACATATGATCATATAGGTATAATACTTTTAGATATAAAGTAAGTATACAAATTTGGCTTTATTTTCGATTATCCTACCAATGTCACTTTAGTAACTTGTATAGCGAGTTTTTATCGATTTTAAACAGCTATCTATTTATGATGAATATGATGGTTTGGTTTGAGCTTTCTTTCTGATGCTGTTAGTTTATAACAGCCAAAATTATAAAATACTAATTCCAAAGCTTATTTAAGCTTCGATTGACACAGGATATGAGGTCTTGATATAAAGGTGTCCGTTTAAGAGCACTGCTTTTTCTTAGCTTTTTTAGAACCTTGAAAGTTACTTGGTTTTTAAAGTTTTATAAGCTCTGGAGAATGTATGATACGATTTGAGGTCACCTTTTGATAAATAAAAATCAAATACTATAAATTAGATGTAATATGTAGGTGGAAGAATAGGTAGCCCAACTTTCAAACAGGCCACCAAGGCTAAATGAAACTTGGCTGATCTTGTTATTGAGTTCAATCACATCGGAGACTATTTTTGACAACAGCTTCAAATTTTCAGTAGGTTAGATAAGCCTTTTACATGCCGTGCAGACAGTATTTCTTTCCCATATATTAAAAATAATAGTAATAATTTGCTTTATTCCAAAACAGTACTTGTGATACAGAATGAAATTCTCAGCATTTTACTACAGTATTGCATCCAGTTAGTACATTATCAATAAATAAAATTCTACATAGATTAAGGGTAATCTCAGTTAGTTTCGACAACAACATATTGCCGTGTCGATAGCAAAGCCGAAATTGAGCAGAGTGTTTTAAGGTGTTAGAAAAGTAGATGCTAGCAGATTTACTGGCGTAAGCCGTAACAGAAAGTTGAGATATACAGAGTGTGAGAGAACGTAGAATGTTTTAATAGAGTTAGTAAAGAAGAAAGAAACAAAGCTGCACATAACAGAAAAAAGAAAGAGAAAAGGAAAAGACAGAAAGAAAACGTTGTACCCATGAATGATATGAGTTGGAAAGACGAGATCCAGTCGTTCTACTGACTATTTAATAAGCTATAGGTATTACGCCTAATGCCTTCTTTATCGTACAGAACACGATCTAAGTAGGGTATGGTTGAGTTTTTGTACTTGCTAGTGCTTGCATATAGTTTCCTATATAGGCTTTTGGTTTTGCCTGATGAGATACAAGGGGAGAGTTGTGAATGAAGAGGTTGATGTGAGTTAGATAGAATGGACTTAGCCCATTTTTCACATGAGTCCATGTGCCTGTCGGCCAGAATATTAACAGTGTGGTCAAGTGGCACTTTTCTTACCCTGCTGACAACTTTTAACATCCTGAGAACAATCAGTACTTCCCCATTATTTGTAGAAAACAAATATCCACCCACGAAGATTCAGTAAATAGATGACTTTTAGTTAGATTACAAAGCTTCATAAGTAAGAAGTTGAATCTTAGTGAATAAGAAAACTAGTGGAATGAAAACTATGTTATTGACTAACATCCATTTTAATTTTATTCTACTGACGTTTACATCCATATAAGTCGTCAGTCGATTCTTTGAAATTGCCGTCCTTTATCTTATACCGAAAAAAAACTTTTTCGTCAATAAATCTCAAAAGGGTAATCTTTTTGCATATATTCCCTAAATACTTTTTTTAACCACTTAAAAATTTTTTATTACTCTGTTTATTAACGGAGTTATCACCACGTGTACTTAGTCTGATTTAGACTCCCCAGAGAAGGCGTTACTTCGAGAACATATTTAATTGGAAAATTACACATGATAGAGTTTTTGATGGGTCTCACAGGCCAACTGTTCAGTGTAACCAATACGTATCTAGTGTTGCAGAATTTAAAGACTTAGTTATGATGCTATCCCATTTTGATGAACCGAGTTGTTGCGGTTATATATCTATTTGGAAGTTGGGATATTTGATAGTCCTTCCACATAACCTTATGTACTGTTGAAAGTGAATGTCTGCTTTTATTGAAACTGGTAAATTATAGAGCCTCATTAAAGGATTCTAAAAGTATTTCATCGAAAAATCTTAATTATCAGCAAGTTAAAATCAATTATTTTGTCGTAAACTGTGTGTATATCACTTATCGACATATAAATATTGCCATTCACACGCACACACACATTGCATTGGTGGTTCAGGTTCAATCACCGGCCAACACATTCCCAAATCTCGCTAAGCCGGTATTAAGACCAGAGTAAAGGGTGGAGGAAGGTTGAGTGTGAAGCTAGCCACCCTACCTCATAAAAATAATGATAACAATATTAATGATCACTACTCATTTGATTTTCCATTTGTTTTAATGCTTTAATTCAAATGCGTCTAAGTAATAAACGAAATTTAAATATTATATTTAAGTAATTCATATTCTTTGTATTTCACTTTTTTCCAGCATAATATATTCACATTTACACAGAAGGCAATAATTTCTGCAATTTTCTTCTCCCCTCAATTTATGAATTATCTTACATCACCTTTAATTTTATCAGTAGAATATTTATTAGTCTGTATCTGGAGAAAATGAGAAATTATATATATACGTGTAGATGGATGGATGGATGGATGAAGTGAACTCAGCCTTTCTTTTTTTTATCTTAAGTTATAAATTTTCTATTAGAAAATAAAAACAAATGATTATATTTTGAAATTTAATTAATATTGTTATTATTAGTATTATTATTACCATTGTTATTACTATTACGATGGTCCTCTTTTATTTTTCTTTCATATATATATATATATATATATATATATATATACGCACAGATGAATCATTTTCATATCCTTATTGGTATTGTATTTCAAGTAGAGACTATCTCTTGTTGTTTGTTTTGTGTCTTTTTTGTAATAACAATTTATCAAACTTTTCTAACAATATTTTCTCATGTAATGTATATATATATATGTATATATACATATATAACTTGTTGTATGCTCCTTTCCTGTATACATATTGAACATCTTGAATTTGAGTTCGATGAAGAAGAAGAAGCACACCTGTATCCGTGTAATCCCCCCATTCTTTATGAAGAAATCTGTTTTGTAATTTGTTAAGCTAACCCCCCCTCCCCGAAAATCTTGATGATATAATAATAGCCTAGCATGCATACACATTGCCGTTTCCAGTTACTATGTGCATCGTTTATTGAATTCCTTTCTAGCACCACATACCAGCATACACGTACATGTTGTAAAAAAAAAAACAACAACAAAGAGAAGAAAGGTGAAAGCGTGGTTTCTTACAGTTTAGGTCCTTGTCTTTTGTTTTCTGATATTTCTCTAATCTGTTTTCGTTTTTGTTTTAAATTTCCTTTCGGGTGATGCAATATTTATGGTCTGTTCCTCGACTATTGTTATTATTATTATTCTTGTTAATATCATTACAACAATTATTTGTTGTATTTTCTTTCTTTCTTTTTTTTCTCTCGTTATTTTGATACCATGATTTTTGTTTGTTCATTCTTCTTATATATTTCTAGACAAATAAAAGAGTTGAACTTATGCTGTCAAATCTTGAGTGATCACAAAATAATATAACCATTGTATTTTTGGCTCTGCCTCATTATCATTGTTATCATTATTATTATTCATATTTTGTAGTTATAATATTCTTGGTTGTTTTGATTATACTGTTGAATGCATTATGACTTATATAATATATATAGGTAAATGTACGTATAAATAGATTATATATATATATATATGTCAATCTTATGTACATCCAGTATACCCTGACAACGAATGTTTGATAAGTAACAATCAAAGAGGAGATTTCACTATGTTTATATATCTACATATATACATATATTTAAAGAAACAACATTAAATTAATTAATGAAATGAATTTCTCTGTTGGATTTTTATGCTGCCAAAAGTGTTGAACAATGTGATCTATTAATAGAGTTCTGATTAAAGTGACACTATTTAAGAGGTAAGTTAATTCATTTTGGTGACAGGATTTCATCATGAGCTGACATTGATGACAGAACCATTGAAAAACCAGCTAGGAGTACTGGACTGCTGTTCCACTAGTCCTAGTGTGGGACTCTTCATCAGTATGCACCCACCGGGGTTCGAAACCAGGACCTTCTGGTTACAAGACAAGCAAGCTCGTAGATCATTAGGCCACTGGGACCCAATTCAATGGCCAGCTCATGAATTCCAACTTCTTTCAACTCACGATATAGCGCAACCGCTAGCCAATGTCTTCGTTGGCGAGTATTTGTCCTCACACTCGACCTACTGCACCCTACTGGTCATGACTTCCCACTGGAACGCCAGGTAACTACCTACCTGAATAGAGCCAGTCGCCAGTGAGCATTTCATTGATATTCAAGTATTGGTTTGTAGGTATTTGATTGATTGGTTACAGGATTTTATCATGAGCTGACATTGGTTAGAGAACCATTGGAAAACGAGCTGGGAGTACTGCCAGACAGCTGTTTCCTCAGCCTAGTTTGGGACTCTTCATCAGTACGCACCCACCGACTCGGTTCGAACCTAGGATCTTCTGGTTACAAGGCTAGCGAGATCATAGACCATTAAGCCACCGGGACCCGATCCAGTGGTCTCTTTGTCTATTGGCAGTCTTATGAAATATTTTAGTATGAAAAAAGAGAGTAGGAATGTGGATATAAGTTAATGCAAAACAAACTTGTCACTCTTTCTTCTCAATATACCCGGATAGATAGAATGGTGACAGTGAATTATGGTTGAAATTTCCTCACATAGTTGGTTTGTGTATTATGTGTGATTATATCTGATATTAAGTTTGGCTGTTTTAAAGGCTCTGAGGTATCTTTATTGGCGTTTACTACAATGTGCACGAAAATACTTTGCTACAGCTTTTATTCTCATCTCAAAAAAAAATAGTGTAGATTTAAATTCCAGATCAGGTCTGCTCAAAGTAGCCAGTTTATTTTTCGTAAGAGTTTTTGAGAACTATCACTCTATGTTGGGATAGAAAACACTAATATCTATTAAAGTACTATGTGCGTCAGGTTATTATTATTGTCCTCTTGGGTTCTGACTCGAACATAGAGCTTCAACAACATATATCCACCTTCTTCTATTTCCTGTCGTCCTCTACAGCTAGGTCCACGATTGCCCACAATCTCTCATCTCCTCCTCGGCACACTTTCTCTTTCCACTTGTCGCTTTCCATTCAGATTCCACTCGAGCGATAGCCTGGATTGCACGTGATTTCATTCGGCTGTCTCCTCAATGTATGCCCAATTCATCTTCATTTTCTCCTACATATTTGATGAGCAATCGACTCCTGGTCGGCTTTTCCAAGCCAGAGTTTCTTGTTACTAATTCTTTCTGACCACTCGGCTATTTGATCTTCAGTATGAAGCCGGTGGACGTGGCAGCTGTTGATTAGAGTTGGAAGTAGCCTGTTGGAAATGCTTTTGGTAGTGCGGTTGCCAAGTTTCTGACTCATATAAAAGAACAGACTGACTGACTTCACATTTGTGTTGAATAGAATCCAAATCTTGTTGTTTATGCTGCGGAGTTCAGATGTCGGAACCGATTTCAGGTAGATGAAGGTGTATTTTGCCTTTCCGATTCTGGCTAACTTTTACATCTTCATCCGTGCTGTCCAACTCTGATGGAAACGATGCTTACTAGATAAGTGAAGGAAGTAACCGCTGTTAAATCTCTCCTTTTGATGGTGATTAGTGTTGGTTGTTGTTGCTGTTGCTGATGGTTCGTGGTTGTCTTCATCACCTCCATCTTCTCTATATTCATCTGGATGGAGTCCTCTCTTCCCTGCTCGCCACTTCAGCCAATTTGTTGGTTTTCGCCTGCAAGTCTTCAGGTGTTCTAAGTCAATTATTATTAATCGAAATTTAAATAGCCGTATCATCTATCATTAGTATTATCGTTTCTGGAGTTAAGCATACCATATTCTAAGTATCAAGTAAGTCTGCTTTTTTTCAGTTGTTTAACAGTGTTACTCTAATATTACTTGGTGTATTATTAAAACTGTCTAAAAGCTATTACAGTGATTTATTACAACCTTTGGAATGTTAATTAATCTTTCATTTAACTAACTATTATTATTATTATTTAGTTTAAGGAAAGGTTAAGTATCAGATTACATTCTTCTAGATTACTTTTTTGACATTCTGTGAAGTTAGCCTGTGTTTCAGCTGCTTTACATTACAGACAGTTAGATGTTTGTTTGAAGATTACTGAATTATGACATTTATTAACAGAATAACAGATGTTTATCATCATCTTGATTCCCCATCACTCTAATTTCACTTATATAAACATGTTTTTTATTTATTGCTTTACATGAAATAAATTAATTCACAGCACTGTAACATGGTAAATCTTGTATTTTCCCGAAAATGCATATATATACATATACTGATGAAACTTTCCATGAATAATGTCAAAGGTCTTAAACTAATTTTACCTGATGGCCATAATCAAAGCTAAGATAGAGAATTTGCTTCGAGGGGGAATATTAGAAAATTAGTCATTTTTATTTGCTAAATAAATTAATTTAGATTGGTTACAGAATTTCATCATGAGCTGACATTGGTTAGAGAACCATTGGAAAACAAGCTGGGAGTACTGGACGGCTGTTTCGTCAGCCTAGTTTGGGACTCTTCATAGTACGCACCCACCGACTCGGTTCGAACCCAGGACCTTCTGGTTACAAGGACAGCGAGCTCGTACACCATTAAGCCACTTGGATCCGATCCAATGGCCCATGTGTTCTAACTTCTGCCAATTCACGACATAGCGCAACCTCTAGCCATTGTCTTCAGCGAGTATTTGTCCTCATACCTGACCTACTGCACCCTACTGGTCACGACTTTAGACTTTAGTGAAGTGTAACATGGAGTAGAAGTGTAGCGACCAAATTTATTCGATTATCGTTTAAACGCAAGAAACTAATGTCTCTACGTTCTAAAATATAGCTGACAAAACTTCTTTGAGACGCGTGCTATCACAAAACATTCCAGAGGTAGGGAAAAGACGATTATTCGCCAATATTCTAGCAGTTCTATTAAACAATAATAACATCGAAGTGAAAATTACCCCAACAGTGTTGTGAGTCAGCTAGCTAGCTATACAAGCGATGTATGTTTCCAAATACTAAACAGGTACTGTAAGACAAAATTAGTTCACCGAAGTTCAATTGTAAATGGTACCTAAGAATCAAGGCGAATATTTCCAGTGAGGTGAGATCAAAAGCTCTGTATATAAGAATTACGCACCAAGGCTTCCCTGGTTAGAATGATCTTCAAAGCAAACTTATCTTTAAACAAAACATTATCAATGTGCACACAACCACAAACAGAAGTATCACAATTAAAGATTAAACGAAGACAAAGGCAAATAAAGAAGATCAAAAATGTGTTATGGAAATGTCAAATTAATGATATACAGTCTAGAGGAGAAATACGTATACTAATTACAGAGTTAGTTAAAATGTCTAAGTATAAACATTATAAATAGATTATCCAGGAGGGATTTTCCAGAAAGATCGTCCACTACAAGATGCACTGGTGAGGCAAAGTGTGTGTACTACACAGTTTCCGTAGAATTATGTGCATCGTAAAAATGTGGGACAGTGCTATTACAGGGCTGTTCATTTTTAGTTTTTTCTTAGATTAGAAGTAAATCAACAGTTAATTTTAGTGAGCTGATGTGCACGATAAAACACGTCCATTTTTTTTCTAGAGTTATCCTGTCAACATAAATTATCGAAGAAAATGATGGTGATATATTGAAAGACACAGAAGTCCCAAAATCTTGAGGAGAAGAAAGATTTCAATAACAAAATAGACAGTGAATTAACCAGATTTTCGAAAAAGACTAAGAGAAGAACAGTTATTTCTTGGAATTTTAATTGAAGAACTCAGACCAACAGGCACGTACACACCAAGGTTATATGGCCTACCCAAAATACATAAACCGGGGGTACCGTTAAGACCAATACTTGATTTGCGAAATTCGCCTTACCATACTTTAGTAAGGTGGCTAATCAGTATTCTCAAACCTTTACATGAAGAAATAGTGAAGCACAACGTCGAAGATGTATTCGAATTTTTTTTGGAAAATCAAAGATAATAATATTAAAAATAAAACTATAATATATTTGGACATAATATCTTTGTTCACAAATGTACCTCTAGTAGAAACGATTAACTGCATATGGGAAGAAGTATATAATGAGTCAATAAATATTGGCATCGCGATAGAAATCCTAAAAGAATTGTTATTAAAATGTTCTATGAAAGTGAATTTTAAATTTGATGGCACACTTTACAGAAAAGTGGACGGCATGGAGATGGGCTCCCCGTTGGCTCCCATTTTTGTAGATTTCTTTCTAAGCAAACTAGATAATAGTCTCTGAAACAACCTCAGAAATTTCTCATTTTATTGTTGGTATATGGATGATAAACCTCACCTAGTTTACTTGCTCTGTACTATTCCAGCCACTCCCGAGCCCGAGTAAAGAGGAGGGTTGGGCGTAGTAGGGCTAGAAACCCTACACCACTAAAGCTATCAAACTTCTATGGAAACTTTAACGCACAAGAAATATATTGGAGATATAAAAAACATGAAAAGACTTATTCTTCTCTTGAATCGTAGAGGTGAAATGACACAATGGGCTGGTGAAAGCTTTCGGGAAGCCAGTCAGTCAGCCAATGTATCTTTCCTCGATGAAAACAAGAATATGGATGAGAACGGAGGTGCACTGTCCTAACACTGTACGAGTTTGGGAAGGTTTCCCAGGTAACCAAAGAGATACGAAGATACAGCATAGAAATGCTCTCAATCTGCGAGAGCAGATGGAATGGATGTGGATTGTCAAAATTGTCAACTGGAGAGTCAGTAATCTACTCCGGTCTGGTCACCCAGATGACAACCACGAACACACTAAGGCAATGAGTGGCCATCATGATGTCATCAGTGGCAGCCAAAGCCCAAATGCAGTGCGGGCCAATTTCATCTAGGATCATGACAACAAGATTCAACTCAGCAGGAAGGAAAGAAGGTCTCAATCATCTAATGTTACGCACAATACTACAAACAACGCAGAACAAGAGAAGAAGGAAGATGTTTACAAACAATCACAAACAGTAGTGGACAACATCCCTAATGGAGACATCAAAATCCTCATGGGCGATATGAATGCAAGCCACACTGGGAGGTTATAATGTAAGAAAAGAACTCATCAAGGGTCGAGAGGCCCTCAGAGAAACGAATGAGAATGGAGGATTATTCGCAGACTTCTTCTCTTTCAATGATTTGGTGATCGGTTACAGCGTGTACAAGCAGAAACATATACACAAGGTAGCATGTATTTCGCCTGATGGACATCCCACAAACCAGATAGACTTCATCTCAATAATACTCAAGGAAGCAGAGTCGCAGCCTGCCGGATACAAGGTCGAGAAGGGAAGTAGATGTGGGCTCAGAACAACTGCAGACAGGCCACTGTAGTTCAAGTTCAACACTCAGAAACTGAAGGAGAAAACTACAAGAGCTGCCTGCGTTACGGATATCAGAGACTGGCATCACTGAGGAAACCTGTGTGTTGGAACATTGGAACTCTGTGAAAGCGACATTTAAGGAAATGTGTACAACTGTTCTAGGAAGAAAGAAGAGACATGATAAGAAATGGATCTCAACGGATACCTACCTGGTAGCTAACAGAAGAGAGGACGATGGTGAGAGAGAAGATGACTCAATGCAAAGATGGACAAGAGAAGGAGAAGCTGAGTTTAATGTATATCGCAATGAATTAAGAAGTGAAGAAGAGTGCTAGGAAAGACAAAAGACAATTCTAAGACACACTGGCCAGCAGCTGAAACAGAACAGACCGCAAGCTGTAGGTAAAAGAGACCTGAGGACGTTATGTCAGATTACCAGGTCTCTATCCTGGAAGGCATCAACATAGATGAAACCAATAAAAGGTTTTAAAGGGACCTAATTATCAAGGAGGAGACAAATAAAACAACAGGCTGATCACTTCAAAAGACTCTTGATTCGACTATCACCTGCATCTCACCGAGAAATACCACCACCAGCAGGCACAGAACTGCCTGTCAGTGGCCACCAATTCTTCAACGAAGGCAGAAATCCTAGCTGCGATCAAGCTACCTAACACCTTCCAGGAAGGCAGCAGAGCCAGACCGAATTGCCCTCAAAGCACTGAAGACGAACCCAGAGGTTAAGGCAGATATTCTCACGCCATTATTACAAAAGGATTGGGAGGAAGGGAAGGTACCTACTGACTGGAACAAAGCTGCCAAAGAAGGGCCACCTAGTTAGGCCTTTGCAAGAACTGATGCGGAGTGATGCTCTGGTTCACACCAAGTAAAATACTGAGTTGCACCATCCTGGAGAGAATAAAGGATGCACTGAATGCAGAACTACATCAGCCCGGAATAAGATAGATTCAACTTCATCAACCTCAAAAAAGCCTTCGTCAGCGTTGACACAGGAGTAATTTGGAAACTACTTCAACACTATGGCGTGCAGTACGCAAGTCTTTATCAACCGTATTCAACAGCTGGCTATATGACATTGCCACGTGTCAGTCAGGTGACCCACAACGGAAAACTCAGCGAGGCGTTCGGATTGAATGCAGGAGAAAGACAAGGCTGCCTTTTATCACCGATGATATTCCTAATTGTGATGGACTGGATTGTGAGTCAGACTGTGCGCTGGGAGTGAGAAGACAGGACTGGGGTAGACACAGTGGTTAGGACTCTCGCCGACCATGCACATGGTCCGAGGTTCGATCCTCTGCCGACGAACACCTGCTAGCTATGGTTGGCCTGCAAAATTTGGGCTACCGATATCCATGCTGGAAATTCCATACTGTACCAAAAATACAGTGTGGAATCAAGCTGTAATCAAAAAATAAAATAAAACAAAAAAACTTATAAGAAGACTCTAGAAGATCTGGATATCGCGTGTGGACGATTTATGTTTGATTTCACACAGACTCGAACACTTGCAGACGAAAACTAGCAAACTGGCAAAAGAAGCATGCAGAGAAGATAGGACAGCAAGTGGAACATAGAAAAGACGCAGGTGATGAAGATAACCACACACCAACAGCAACATCAATAACCAGCACTAATCAACATCGACGGGAGGGGTTTGACAGACGTTACTTCCTCCACTTATCTAGGAATCATCGTTTCCATTGGACAGCACGGATGAAGATGTCAGAGGTAATGATAATCGGAAAGGAAAGATCAATCTGAAATCAATTTGGAAATCTACACTCAGACTGCATAAACATCAAGATTCGGATTCTATTCAACACAAATGTGAAGTCAGTCAGTCAGTTCTGCCGAGTGAGTCAGAAACTTACAATGCGCTTCAAGAAAGGCATACCCAACAGTCTACTGCAGACTTTTATCAACAGCTGCCACCTTCGCTGGCTGGCTCCATATTGAAGATAAAACAGCCAGCTGGACAGAAACAATTGGTAACAAGAAACTCTGGCTGGGAACAAACCATCCAAGATCCGATTTCTCAACAAATATTTAGGAGGAAATGGAGATGGATTGGGCATACGCCACTGAGGAGACCGTCGAATGACATCGCACGGAATACAGGCCATGACTCGAGTGGAATCTGAATGGGAAACGACAAATGGGTCTTCGATGCGAGGGTGAAGAGGAGGTGGGAGATTATGAGCAGTCGTGGGCCCAGGTGAAGAGGATAGCAGAAAATGGAAGAAAGTGGAGATGTGTTGTTGAACCTCTAAGTTCCACTCGGAACCCGAGGGAATTTGAATATAATGTAATCTTTATTATATATATATATATATATATATACTTCATGTCATATATGGCGGGTGTTTTTTATTCATTCCAGTGCTGAGTAGATTAAGATACGGGAAACCGTCAGTGCAATGTAGACAAATTTTAGATGTTACTTGAATCAAGAAAAAAGATTTAATACTTTCGTAGTCTTTACTTTTACTGATCCTGTAGTTTATCTTCATTTATTTCCCTGAAAAATATGAATCCTCGATTCTTTGGATAGATTTATTTAGGCTTGTGGAAGCTTAGGTATTCTATAGATTTGCTAAAATAAATACATTCATCCAATCAAATCATGGAATTTCACGAAGATGCATAGATAGTGCCTTCGTTTTTTTTTTAAATATAAACTGGCTCTATAACAAAGTTCAGTGATATGACAGGTTTACTGAATGTATAAAAATTTGACAGCATAACGTGTGAATCAAATAGTTTCTTTGTAAGAAACAGCAGAGCTAAAGTAAAGGTTATTTCATTAGACTGAGTTGGCTTGCTATTGAAGAAATTAGCATATTTATGACGTAATTTTTGTAGTTCTTACTTAGTACTTTCAAATAACCTTATCATTGTTAAGCTTAGTGTAACCAATTAATGTATGGTTTCTTAAGTGATATTTTCACATAAATATTAAAGTAATAAACACTTTACTTGATGTGAATATCATTCATTAAGTGATCATGGTGAACACGTTTAACCGGTAGACATAATATCAGATTGTAAACACGCATTTTTATTCAATACTTATACGCACTGGTATTGACAAAAGTCGTTGATTTGGCTTAATCGATAAGCTCAAAGCAGCTTTTATCTCTGGTAAACAAATGTTTACTAACTTCGGTTACACATCACACTATCTGTTTGTGGTTTTTTTTAAAAAGAAATTAGTATTTATCGGCATTATAAACTCTTATAATCGCTAAACTATTTTTTTGGCGGTTTGATCTAATATACTTAAAAGGGTTACAGAACTATTTAGATACATTAGAATAAGTATGTCTGATTTCTAGTCGATTCATAATTCTTTATGTTTGACTGACTTAGCTTAGTAGGATATTTTATATCATCAACCGGATTACAGATGCAAAGATGAGCTTGACACGGCATCATTTAAACTCCATAGCATGAAACGCTAAATGTAAAATTTTACTTCTAATTCAATCGTGTTACGTTTCTAGATAGATAACAGAATGTCAAAACACATAGTATAGTGTAGTGGGATCATCGCAGGTTATCATACATGCCTAATAATTACAAGTCAAAAGCAATAAGTTGGCAGGGGAGGCAGAACCTCATGTGAACATAGAGAAGACAGAGGTAATAAGGATACCTAAGTAACAATAATGAGCATAAGTCATCATCGACGGGAGAAATCTAAAGGAAGCTGTCTCTCCCGCTTATTTGCGTATCTATCCATAGCACCTGAAAGTTTACTGCCAATACGAACAACATCAGATACGCAGGGTAGGTTGTGCATCTATATATATTCTATTTCTGTTTAGCGACTGATACACTCCCAGAACAATTCACTGAGACCTTACTTCTCATGTCCCAGAAAAATCTGTGAGCATCTCTACCAGCGAACACAGACAGGTAACACCTAACTAGGGACTCTTGCGCACTGAAGACAGCCTATCCTGCTTGGTGGAAACAAGATCCCGGGAGCCAGTCCACTTCCAATTGCATGAAATACCGCTTCTGACTGGCCGTCATGCCGAATTCCCTCCCAGCAGCCCGTGATAGGGTTTTCAAACAATCCACGGCCATCCCCTAACCGTAGGTCAGAGTTATCCGGTCCCAACCCTCTCGCCCAAGAACCCAGCAATCTCGGTCCTCAGATCCCCCACATGAAGATAAACAGGATTTCCCGGCCCGTTTGTTTGAGCTGAGTATCTGGACGTGGATATTGTTCATGCATACGATAGATCTTAACTCGGACCCAGCTTCCCGGTTGCCCTCCCCAATGGTCGCCACATTGAGACATATATATGCTGAGCCTAACTCGTCTCTTGGGTTCCACCACTACCCATGCCCAAGTGGGTTTCTCCACACTGATACTCAGATCACCTGACGGAATGTTATCACTCCACTTAAATTTATTTTTTTATTTTTTGATTACAGTTTGATTCCACACTGTATTTTTGGTACAGTATGGAATTTTCAGCATGAATATCGGTAGCCCAATTTTTTTAGGCCGACCATAGATAGCAGGTGTTCGTTGGCAGTGAATCGAAACCCGGACCATGTGCATGGTCGGAGAGTACTAAACACGAGGCAGCTACACCGAGGCGATTGGCTTACAAATAGTGGGACGCTAATATTAGAAAAGTGTACTATGGTCACAAAGTGTCATGTCTGTCACCGCACACAGGTCATTCCGGGTTCGGACGACGGGTGAGCTTTAAATGAAGCGATGGAAAAAATAGATAGCGCGTCATTAGATGATGTGACATTTGACTACCTTAGTAGAGTTTTAGTTACCACCGACAAGTGAACATAGAGGTGATAAAGATACTTAACTAACGATAATGGGCATTAGGCACCATCGATGGGAGAAACCTCAAGAAAATCGTCTCTTGCACTTATCTAAACAACACCATTTCAAATACAGGTGACGGCGCGTATAAGGACATCAAAGACGGGGACGGAAAAGCAAGGCATAACCTTATTAACTTGATATCAGTGTAGGAATTTTCTGGACTCTGTGTAAAGAACGCAATTCAGGTTCTCAACGCGAATATCAACCCAGGGCTTGTACATGGTTCAGAGACTTGGTGTGCGCCTTATCAAAAGCATTTCAAACAGGTTTCATACTTTCGTCAACAGCTGCCTTCACTGTCTGGATACTGGAGACCAGATGGCTGGTCGAGGAGGATAAGCAACAAGAGAAACTCTGGCAACGAATAAACGAAAAAATTGTCATTCAGAAGAAATGAAGACAGATTGGACATACTTTGTGAAGACCACTGAGTGACATCACATGTACAAAACACCCTGGAGTGGAGCCCGAATGAAAGACTGCAACTTCGCCGAGGATGTTAGAATGAAATGGAAGGGGTGGTTGGAGGTTGTGGTGGCAGCTAAAAGTAGCTGAAGAGAACCGAGTGAGACGGTGATGTGATACTGAAGCCCTACGTTCTACTCGGAATCCAAGGGAATAAGGTAATAAATAATTACTTTACGTTCTTGAGTTACTTTCTTCCTCACTCTTTTCTGTCCATTTCCAACGTCATAGATGACAGCAGGTTGGAGATGAGGCAGTAACTCATCGAAGAAGACATTGCGAAATGGTCGCGCTATGTCGTGAACTGGCAGAAGTTAGAATTCATGGGCTGGCCATTGGATCGGGTCCCATTAGCTTGATGGTCTACAAGCTCGCTGACCTTGTAACCAGAAGGTCCTGGGTTCGAATCCTGGTGGGTGCGTACTGCTGAAGAGTCTCAAACTAGGACGAAACAGCTGTCCGGTACTCCCAGGTTTTCTAGTGGTACTCTAACTAATGTCAGCTCATGATGAAATCCTGTAACCTATCAATCGAATACCTACAAAACCAATACTTGAAAATAGATGACATAGTCAAGCTTTTAATGAAAATTAAATCTGCCATCAAACAAAGTGCCATTTATTCAAGCGTTGGTTTGTAGGGATTTGATTGGTTTCAAGACTTCATCATTGGCTGACATCGGTTAGAAAACCATTGGAAAACCACCAGGGAGTACTGGACAGCTGCTTCGTCAGCCTAGTTTGGTACTCTTCATCAGTATGCACCCACCGTTACGGTTCGAAACCAGGACCTTCTGGTTACAAGGCCAGCAATCTCGCAGACCACTAAGCCACTAGGACCTGATCCAATGGCCTGTCCATGAATTCCAACTTCTGCCAACTCACCACATAGCACTACCATTAGCCAGAATCGTATGCAAGTATTTGTCCTCACATCCGACCTGCCGTTTAGCTAAAAATCTGAATTCCATATATATGCAGTATTTCTAAATGTGAAACACATAATTCACTTCAGCTTTGTGTGAAGGTATGCGTTATGATATCTGTAAGTACACCATCATGTGTCACATGAAGAGTACTGAACAAAAATTTGTTTATATTTCTCATTAAATTTGCACATCAGTGTGATGGAGAACAAAACGTTAACCTTCGCATATGCATCAATAAACTCTGAAGCAAACACCACAATTATTTCAGACAGAGTTATATGAGTCGATTGATGTATTTCTCAACATAAAAAATTTGTCTCACACAAGTGTTACCTCTTTTGCCTGACTATAAACCAAACTACTAACATATGAACGTTTCTGTAGGCTGCTCTCCTATTTAATTTACTGCACAGTGACAAGTATTGGAATCTAGGATGCACATTTCGCCTATCTTTGGACTCATCAGCTGAATATGCTTGCAATCAGCAGTGAGTGGTGGCGTTTTCAATGAGGCTGGAACAAATTAACACTCTCGGGAGGAACTAATTCGAAAGAACCAGGCAGTTTTTAGACCAGAAAGAGGGTGTATTAATCACATCTTCACTCTTCAACAGATTCTGGAACACAGGCATATTTACTGGCGTCCAACAATTGTCATATTTCCTGACCCGAAAGCGGTATTTGATTCCGTCGACTGAGAGATACTATGGCGATATTTGGATGTGAAGGGAATGCTGAGAAAATACACCTCACCAATCAAGGCACTCACTCTACTTGAACTCATGCAATCAGCCAGATGACAGCCTACGGAGAATTGTCAACTGAAGTGATGACAACCAGTGGTGTCCGTCATTGAGGGATGCCCACTGTCCCCATTCCTCTTCAGTTTCATCATAGATGTACTAATGAATTTAACTCTAGGTGACTTCAGCGACTCAGGGATTGACTTTTCTGTTACAAGGGAATAATCTCGTTGACTGGAAATATGCAGATGATAAATTTCTTCTGGGTGAGGTGAACACGCTGACAAAAAGCTAAATCTTTTAAACAAATTGAGCGGAAATCTGCGAATGTTTGGCGTGATATTCGCTCCCGCCAAATGTAAGATGATACCACAGGATTGAACCATGTCAACTTTTAGCTTAAGACACAGGGGAGTGAAGTGTTTGGTGGAGGGTGTTGATCACTTCACTTATTCGGGAAGTTTCTTCAGCCAGTGACCGCAGGTAGACCACTGACGAAATCTCAGCATGGATGCAAAAGGCTCATCTGGCATACGCCTGCGAACTCACACCATCTCTGGCTTATTATACGTGATTTCTGACCGGCTTTCGACCAAACGGCGTGAGTACTGCTCAGCAGTCCGCCTCTTCCTCTCTTATGGCCATGAGTTAGACGTGGCCATTGAAAGTGGAAGATATGAAAAACCTGACTGGCTGTCTTCGATCATAGGTGTCTGTGTTCTATCTCCCGTTTTAAGTAGTATAACTGGGTGAGCAATAGTGAGGTTAAGCGTCGGTCCAGTGCTAGGTAGGTAGGAGGAGAAATCAGTCGATGAGGTGGATTGACTGAGAGAGATGGTTAGGACATGTGTTACGCATGCCTGCCTAGCCACCGCTTTCCTCGACGGGCGATGTTAACTGACATTGGACCAGATTGCAAAACAGTGAGTGGTGGTCAAACCAAAACATGGCTTCATCAGTCAGTTAAATCACTAACTGTTAGATTAAACCACGCAGGAATGTGTAGACTGCCAGATTGGTTGGGATCCTCGGGACGGTAAACACCAATGAACGCTGGAGACAATTGGTGACATAGACTTAAGCCCCACCCCTGTGTATTCAAAAACAGTTTGTCATTACTCTTAACCTACCTTGGTAATCCTTATTTGATTGGATTACCAAACGTTTGTGTTAATTATTCTTAATTCCGTTTTCTCTCACTTTGTTTAATTTAACCTTTCTATATATATTGACTTGACAAGTAAATGTGTGATCAGATTGTTCGAAATGTATAGCGCTAATGCATCACATTTTTCAGACAGTCTCCGTCTTCTAATAACGCTGTCAAAATTGGTGACATGGCTCAAAATCGTTTTCAATGGCCGGCCTGGTGGAAGTGCATTCACTCTTTGTGATTAATCATTTCCAATAAAATTCTATTATTATTCTATATTACTATTCGTTTTGCCCCACATTTCTGTTTATTATCTCCTTATCTTTCCTTGCATTGTGTGCTACATGGAGTGTGTCAACTCGAACTACTGCACTTTTGTGCAAAGTTTCTACGTTGAAATCAGTCCGTCAATCATTGACCCTCGTTTCAAACACTATAGCATAATCCATCAGACCACTTAGGCCACGACAACCATCTCTTGTACAACGAATGTTAGCTATTATCTTTACCGGGTTCGAGTATCAGGGAGAATAGCATCACTCACTGGAGATTGCTGGCATATTCCATGTGAATAGTTCGAAATAGGACAACATGTCCATCTTGGTTTCTAGTGTTAGTCACAGCACACCAAATTACATCATATTAATCCTCAAGCATCGTTGGAGCATCCATATGAAGAGCGGGGTTGCCAACAAAGGTCGAACATTTCGGTCCAGTCAGTTAAGTACAAGAGAACACTGGAGTTTAATATCTCTTTACTTAAACTATGGTGAAAACGCTTATATTTCACATAAAGTTTTATTGCATAGGTGCTAATGAGTTAAAGGGCTAAAAACTAGAAAGGTTATAGTGAATTTAATAATTTTCAAATAGTCATGCGTCGGTGGCATAGTGGTTAGGACTCTCGCCGACCATGCTCATGGTCCGGGGTTCGAGCCCACGCCGGCGCACACCTGATATCTATGGTCGGCCTGCAAAATTTGGGCTACCGATATCCATGCTGAAAATTCCATACTTGTACCAAAAATACAGTGTGGAATCAAGCTGTAAATCAAAAAATAAATAAATAAATAAAATAAAAATAAAAACATCAATAAGAATTACTAAAGTGCTGTGAAAACGATTACTTGTATAAAACAAGTCATTTACTACTATACGAATTTGTCTCCGAATAGTAGATAATGTTGGAGCCCACTTCTAAGTATTCTGGTTGAAATCCTTTAGTCATTATTTATGCAATCGGATTTCTCATCCAAGTGAAACAATACTACCAGTTGAATTCTCCTAACAACAAAGTTATAAGCTGTCATGAAAACGATACATTCATTAAAATGGTCATTTTGTTTTTACGAGCTGATCACGGATTGATATCAGTAAGAGAACCATTGAAAACCAGCACCGGAGTACTGGACAGTTGTTTCATCAGTCTAGTTTGGGAATCATAGGAAGTACGCACCCACCACCACAAGGGTTCGAACCCACGGCCTTCAGGTTACAAGACCAGCGACCGCGTATACCATTCATCCACTGGGACCCGATTCAATGGCTGACCCATGAATTCTAACTTCTACCAATTCGTGATTTAGCGTGACCAGTAAGGTTCATCCGGATGTCACGTGTGGAGATGGATGTCCCACCGATGACAATGGTTGGGTCGCGCTAAATCACGAATTGGTAGAAGTTAGAATTTGGTCCCAGTGACTGAATGGTATACGAGCTCGCTGGTCTTGTAACTGGAAGGTCCTGGTTTTGAACTGTGGTGGTGGGTGCGTCTTTTCGATAATTCCCAAACTAGACTGATGAAACAGCTGTCCAGTACTCCGGTGCTGGTTTTCAATGGTTCTCTAACTGATATCAATCCGTGATCAATTAGTAAAAACAAAACTAACCCTTACAAACCAAACTATAGAAAATGATCATTTTGTTTATATAGAGAGAGTTTAGTGGCCGTCATTCTTTTCTGGGCTTATCTCTGCATTGTTGGGCGAAATACATTCTTTTTGGTAGATTCTATCATTACACCGTACTAACTTGATTGATCAAATTGGTCTAGAGCACAGAGGGTATGTAAACCCTATCACTTACCAGTTTAACCATCAATTTCTGTACATCTATCGACATTTTCTCACAATCTTGCTTAAAGTACTTTGATAAAACATTTTTTTAAAATTATTAATACCAAAAAGTTAACTGGCCTAGTAACTTTATTTTGAAAAAAATTAAGCTTTTAAAAGGTAAACCAGTCAATAAAAGTTTTTAAAAAATGTATAAAAATTTAGTTAACATTCACAAAGGAGTAGTAGGATTTTTTTATCAGTTAATAAGGATCTATTATTCATTGAAAAATGCACGGAAAAGCCACACCCGAAATGATGAAATCGATTTTTCTCGATGAACAGTTTCGTTTAATTTCGAAAAAGACAAGAAAAAAAAATATTTTTTCCTTTCATAATTCAGTTTATATTTTGTTATGAATCAATATCAAATGTTGAATCAATGAAACCAGACAGTATTATATAATTTTGAAATCCTTATGACATAACTTTTATAAGTCACTGTTCTAGGCTAACATCAGGTCTATAAGCTCTCAAGGTGAACACATCAATATTCTGTTAATGAGTTTAGTCTGTGATGTCCCAAACTTCCAGGTAGAGATTAATTTCAACAATAGACTGTAACATATGAAGTCAACCAGAGTAAATGTAAGGACAGATACTGACTGATAATATATCCAGATGATAGGGAAGCTTAATGAGACTATTATTATTATTATTCCCTTGGGTTCAGAGTGCAACATGAAGCTTCAACAATACATTTCCACCTTCTATTTTCTGCTATCCTCTTCAGCTGGCTCCACGAATGTCCACAATCTTCCATCTCTTCCTTCCCATACGATCTTCTCCATGTCACCTTAGCACCGAAGACCCACGCGTCGCTTCCCATTTGGGTTCTCCCTGTGTGATGGCCTGCATTTCTTGCGATGTCATTCAACGGTCTCCTCGATGGCGTATGCCCAATCCATCTCAATTTTCTCCTACATATTTGCTGAGCGATCAGCTCTTGCTTGTGGTTTATTCCCACAGTTTCTTGTTACTAATTCCTTCTGGCCATTTGATCTTCAGTATAGAGCCAGCCAGCGAAGGTGAAAGCTGTTGATAAAAGTCTGCAGTAGACAGTTGGAAATGCTTTTCGTGACACGCAGTGTAAGTTTCTGACCCCTATGGAAAAAGTGACTGACTTGGCATTTGAGTTGAATACAATCCGAATCTTGTTCTTTATACCATGGAGTGCAGAAGATCTGGAAACCGATTTCAGGTTGATGAAGGCATATCTTGCCTTTTCGATCCTGGCTGACTTTGGTATCTTCGCTCTTTCTGTCCGCCTTTAGTTGAAACGATGCTCACTAGATAAGTGAAGGAGATGACCTCTGTTAAATCTCACACTTTGATGGTGATTGTTGCTACAAACAATAAATTACACCTGAAAAGTTGCTTAATGAATACTACTGCTTGACTGAATGACAATGTGTTCTCTAATTATTCTTTTACAAATTAATGAGATACTTATTTCATGTGGAATTTTTTTTTTACTGTCTACTCGTATTTTTTTCAAATAATCTATTTTCTTATGTGTATATTGTGCTGCATTTACATGAAATCTGACACACAATTGTTGGAAATCTACTTCACTTAGTGAAACGAACAACATTCAAATTTTCAACACCAATGTCAAATCAGTTCTTCTATATGGTTCAGAGTCTTAGCGCGTCGTCAAAAAGCATTTCCAACAGTCAACTACAGACCTTTATCAACAGCTGCCTTCGTTCCATATTGATTATGAGATGCTCACAAAGGATCAGCGACAAAAGACTCAGCCAAAAAACCAATCACCAACCTGTTGGCCAACAAATATGCAGAGAGAAATGAAAATGGATCAGGTGCACGCCGATGTGACCGTTGAATGACACTACACTCAAGCCCTCGAATGAAACCCGAATAGAAAAAAAACGAGTTGAGCATCCGAGGGTGACATTGAGGAGACGAGAGCTTATCGGCAATCATGCAACCAGCTTGACAGGCCTGCAGAGAACCAAATGATAAAATGAGTATATGCTATGGAAGTCCTATTTTCCAGTAGGAAGACAAGGGAATAGTAATAATAACAATATTTTGTATAAACTGAAGACCACAAAACATCGAAAATTATCGGAAATTCAAGAATTATAGTTGAAAACCTTTCTCTTCAAGTATTGGTTTTGTAGAGATTTTGTTTGATTGCATGGGGGATTTCATCGTGAGCTGACATCAGTTAGAGAATCACTGGAAAACATGGGAGTACTGGACAGCTGTTTCATCCTAGTTTGGAACTCTTCAGCAGTACCAATACACCGGGGTTCGAATCCAGGACCTTCTGGTTACAAGGCGAGCTCAAAGACCACTGAGTCACTGGGACCCGATCCAATGGTCCTTGAATTCTAACTTCTGCCAATTCACGACATAGCGCGACCATTTCGCAATGTCTTCCTCAATGAGTTAATGCCTCATCTTCAATCTGCTGTACCCTACTGTTCAAGGCTTCCCACTATCACCCCAGGTTACCTGCCTAAATAAGGACAGTCTCTAGTTAGCATCAGATTAATTTTCAAGTACTGGTTTTGTAGGGATTCTGTTTGATTGGATGGAGGATTTCATTATTATTATTATTGCTATTACGCATTTAGACTGCTTCTGAAGAACCTTTTCATGAACTGGCTTATGAAGTGAAATGATGAATTCTAACGTCATATTCTTATCACCGTAATTTGTATTGGACGCCAATCTCTCTAAGAGTAATAAATTTCTTCTCTTTTAACTTACAGATCGTTACAAATCAAAATTAGATTGAGAATTCTACCTAAGAATTAATCATACTGCTACAGGTCCAACTTTTGAATGCTCTTTTTCCAATAAATTGATTAGTCACTAGGGTGTAAGCAGAGTGTTGTGTCTAGTTTTTATCTCCAGTGCTGACTGCAATGTGTTCAGCAAGCTAGCTGATTTGCCATCTTCGTTCACTTTGTAAGTGATATTAGCTAGTTGAAAGCACTCAGAAGGAAGCTCCTAGTATATTCCAACCCAATGTTACAGCAAGAGATGTTATCAGGATTTCATCATGAAGACAAATACCTGCCGAAGATATTGGCTAGCGGTTGCGCTATATCGTGAATTGGCAGAAGTTAGAATTCATGGGCTGGCCATTGGATCGGGTCCCAGTGACTTGATGGTCTACGAACTCGCTGGCCTTGTAACCAGAAGGTCGTGGGTTCGAACCGTGGCGGTGGGTGCGTACTGATGAGGAGTCCCAAACTAGGACGAAACAGCTGTCCAGTACTCCCTGTTGGGTTTTCCAATGGTTCTCTAACCAATGTCAGCTCATGATTAAATCCTGTAACCAATCAATCAAATTCCTACAAACCAGTACTTGAAGAGATCTTATCGATGAGCTACTCGGAGGTAGCAGATACACTTTGCTGGAACTTACGTCCAGACTTCCTTCTGATCATATCCAACCATGTAAATATTTTCTTTAATACATGCATATATATGTGTATGTATTTCACTTTCTCTGCAGTAACTCTAAGCTGAATCTTGGTCTTAATCTGAATCAGTAAGTAAGCAGTTACGAAAAAAACTCAAGATTTAGTGACTGTGGTGAATTTATCAAGTGTATTGCTATGAAACACGATGATTGGCATACAGTCATTCATAAGTATTCATATATGGGAATCAGTGTACATAGTGTTGCTTGATCTGGTTAGCTAACTTGTTTTACGTTGGATTCTGAAATTATTCAATCCAGCAGTGGTACTGTGATGAGAGCTAGCTGTTAGCCAAAGTTGGTGGACATTAATTTACGTCAATCCTTACGTCCCCAATATTGGTCGTGAGAAAAATAAGAACAAAGACTGATTCAAAAACCAACCAGAGCAGACTTTGCGAAGGCGGATACAGTTAACATATAGATGATCTGATATTCAACAAAATGGTCACAAATAGATGCAAGGTTAACTTTCTGTGAGAAACAATCAATCAGAAGACTGTGTTTTTCTGCTAACAATAATCTATAATATGTACATGAAAATCTATAAATATGTGTTGATTTCCTTAATAAACGGTCTGTTGACTGGCCCTTGTCTTCTGTCGTTACAGTACTACCTTCTTCACTTCTAAATGCATACCTCACTTTAGCTGAGAAGAAATAGTTTATTGGACTCATAATTTGCATTAGTATTTACCACAACATACAAATGTATTTCAACTGATTAAAAATGCCCATCAAAATTTCCAAAAGAATGTATACTGAAAAAAGGGTACTGTTTTCGATAACTTTATCATCACGCTCTACAGTTATATACATACATTATAGTGAATGAATGAATTAGTGTTATGATTAACATTAATGTTGTTCAAATAACATCGAATCAATAATATTGAAGGATTACAGCTCAATAGCATCAATATAAAATAAGCTGAATGTCAGAAAAATTAGAAAAGATAATATTACAAATTCATGAATTTATAGTCTCCACTGATGGCCAGCCAGGCCAGTAGTAGTGGCTGGACTTGCTTCTTCTGCACACAGAGCACTGGTTGTGTTGAGGCGAACTGCAATCGCCTCTGTTGTTTGGAGCATGTGGTGCTTCGATGATTTCGGCAATTTATTAGGCACCCGGTAGATTATAGAGAAGGATTCTTGAATGCTGGCTTTGTGGCCGGTTTGGTCCAATATCAAACTGTTAATGGTTTTCACTACACCTTTACTTAGCCATAGTGGGATATGTTCACGAGCGAGCACGAAAAATCAAGTTCTTAGAGCAACAGCCAACTAATTCATTCATTCACCAAAAAGGTATTTCAATTTTTGAAAATATTATAACTTCATTTATCAAATTATGTTTTGTGTCTTTTTTTTATTTTGTTGCTGAATGAAAAATATGTACAGGTCATGATTAACAGGTCAACACTTAAATCATTAAATATGTTCCATCAGATAGCCACAACAGTTAGTTATTCATCAGACAATCAGTTCATTTAAAAAAACAGTAATTAAATTAATTTAATTGTTAGTTATTTAATTAAAATACCATACATCATTAGTGAGAGTAGTATTCATCATTTTCGTTTGTATATTTTAAACTGTCAAAAAATGATTCATAAAATAAAACGTTGAATTATTTAAAAATCAATAAATTACCTTTATAGCAAAAATATTCATTCAGACCTCTATAAAACACAAAATAATCGAGCAAAGAATATTCTTTTCGATAAATTCCTCTTCAAATTGCGCTGGTGTTTCAAGGGCACAAAGCTGAGAAAATATGTGTACTGGCCAGTTGATGCAGGCTCTCTATATACACTTCTTCTTATTGTGCCATCCTCTTTTCTGATCATAAAAACGTCTAAAAATGGAGTACAAGATTCTTTTTCTGTCTCGATGGTAAAATTTATTGCAGGATGTACCTCATTAAATTTATCCAGGATGCTCTTTGCTTCCTTCTCGTTTTTCATAATCAAAAAAGTATCATCCATGTGCCGACAATAAAATTCGATTTCATTAATAACATTCTTCAAAGGCCCATTTTCCAGTTTCGCAAGGAAAATGTCGGCTAGTGGTGACCCTATCGCCACATCGTCGATTTGTCTATTTAGATTCTTATTAAATAAAAAGTGGACATTCATTCCATACTTCAAGAGAAGCTCTTTCATAAAAGATATAGGAATGCCAACATCGATGTTTCGTCTTTTGAGCTCTTCGCATACAAATTCCACTGTTTCCATAAGTGGTACATTGGTGAATAAGGAAGATACATCAAATGATATCATGGATTTCCGCAAATCCGAAAGTATCCTTTACACTGTGTTTCACCAACTCGGTATGAAGAGGCTGTAAGAGTTTGACTAACCATTTGGCTACAGAATGGTATGGTGAATTTAACATAAATAAATAATACTGGTCAAAGCGGTACACCATCTTTGTGCACTTTAGGCGAGCCATATAATCTTGGTGTGAACGTTCCACTGGGTTTAAGGGATGTGTACTGACTCTGTGAGATGAAGCCTTGTTGTTTCAGTCTTTTGAATGTTTCCGCTAACTGTTTCTCTATCTTTTCAATCGGATCCAGAGAAGAGATTTTTTGGAATTGTAGATTATCATTAAGAATAGTATTCATCTTCTCAAAGTAATTCACTTTGTTCATGATATCTACTCCTGAGCCCTTATCCGGTCTTGTTATTATTATGTTTTCATTTTTGCGGAGATTATCCAGAGCTTCTCTATGTTTTTTGGTTAAGATACTATTCGAATTGCATTTACTATTCATGTAATAATAGCAACAAACGATCAGTGTTGATTGAAGTGTTTCAACATCTTCAGTTGACGAGGGTGTTAGGCCTTCCGTTTGAGTGTAGAGACTTTCGAACTAAATTTGTGCATCCATTTTGTTAATTTTTACATTACTATCACAAAATTTAGGGCCAAGCGATAGAACCTGTAGATTCACTTCACTAAGTATTACATCCAAAAAATTAAACACAAAACGATTTGGGTTCGGAGGAAATCTTATTTCAGGTGCCTTGTTCTCTGAGCTCTGTGCCAGCTTCAGGCCTTTCTTTTCTTTCCTATTACTCACAATTACATCCCTATAAACTAAAAATGGTTTCCTTAAGTTTTCTGGTAATTCATCGACAGCATAGAACCTTTCTGTTATGTTCTTCAATAACTCAGTAATACACGAGTGAAATGAGTCAATTACCTTTAAAAGTATTGATTATAATCCGGGTTCTCTTTTACTATAACACAATGTTAGTTACTGGTGCTCATTTCAATAATTCAGGAAGTACTCGGTTTTGTGAAAATCATTATGCTTTATCCAGAAATTATTACTATTGTGTTGTTACTGTCGGATGCTCAACTCCTCACTTTCCATTTAGGTTTCACTCGAAGGGACGATGTGTACTGTCATTTGAAGGTCTCCTCAGCATATATATACGGTTCATCTGCATTTCCTTCTCCATGTTTGTTTGTCTGTAGGTTCTTATCTGTCCGACTGCACTGCTAGAGTTCCCCATTGTTTATTTTTTTCCAACCGGACACCTGAACTTCAGTATCATAGCAGTGAAGACAATTGCTGATGGGAACTTCAACCAGGCTGTTGGAAGGGCTTTCGGTAAGGTATGCACCAAATTTCTGAAGCACACAGAAATGACGACTTGGCCCTGATGTTGAAAATTTGGATATTGTTGTAGATAATCACATTGCTTTCTTGATCCTAATTGCTTTTGATATCCTTATTCGTGTTTCTACCCAGAGCTGAAATATTACTGCTCAGCTCAGGTTGGGGAAGGAGATAATTTTCTTTAGATTTTTCTCGCTGATGGTGATTGGTGTTGAATATCTTCTCTATTTTATTCTTTTCTGTTTATATTATAGCTTGATTCCAAACCGTATTTTGGTACAACTATGGAATTTTCAGCATTTGATATCGGTAGCTCAAATTTAGCAGACCGACCATTGATATCATGTGTGCATCGGCTAGGGATCGAACCCCGAACCATGTGCATGGTCGGCGAGCATTCCAACCGCTGTACCACCGACGCATAGTCCTACTTACTGAGAGTTACTTATTCTTCAACTAACATAGTGGAAATCCCCCTGGAATCCTGTCTTGGCTGCCTCTTCTGTCAATTTCTTAGTTTTCTCTTGTAAATCTTCGAGTTTTTGTGACGTTAGACTGAAGTCATTTATGAATTTAATATTAATGTACTCTCATCTTCTAGGTTTCTGAGACCTGTCGAATAAATCAGTCTGTTACACCCAACAACAACAACAGCAACATCCAGAGCCAATCACCATCAACGCGAGGGATTTGAAAGAGGTTACTTCATTCACTTCACCTATCTAGGGAGCATTGTCTCAACTACACGAGGAACGGACGAGGATGTCAAATCGAGCGAGAATCGGGAAGGCGAGAAACACATTCATCAACCTGAAACAACCAATCTGTAAAGCTTCGTCACTCAACTCAGCATCAACAACAAAATTCGGTAGGATTTTCAATACAAACATCGTCAAGTCAGTCACTTCTTCTGTACGGATCAGGAACTTGGCGGGTGGGTCACAAAGAATATTTCCAACAGCCTGTTGCAGACCTTTATCAACCAACAACTGTCTTCGCTGGATCTATACTGAAGATCAGATGGCCGGGTCGGAAAGAATCTCCAACAAGAAACTATGGCTGGGAACAGACAAAACAAGAACTAATCAATCGCCCAATAAATGTGCAAGAGGAAGTGGAGATGGGTTGGACACTCATTCGCTGAGGAGGCTGCTGGGTGACATTGCGCGCGCGTCAGGCCATTGCTCGAGTGGAACCAGGCCGAAAGGGAAGCGGCGAGTGGGACGTCAGTGCAAGGGTGACATGGAGAAGATCGTGTGAAGAGGAGTGGAAAGAGTATGGACTAACCTGGATGCAGGTGAAAAGTACAGCAGAAGGAAGACAGAAGCAAGTGGAGACGTGCAGTTGAAACCTTATGTTCCACTAGAAACTTAAGGGAACAATAATAATAACACAGTTTTGTCTTAGTCCTTTCTTCACTTCTTCCAAGGTCTCAATCAGTCTTCCGTTGTGACTTACTTGGCATATGAAATCCTCATCATGTAGCCATCGGGGAAATGAGACTTATTAAAGACACTGTTTCTTTAACTTACTGAAAACAGTCAACAAAGTTTTTCTTTGAGATTTTTAAGTAGTATGCATGTATACCAACGTAATCTTATCACAATCCTAATGGTGCAGACAATAGACAAATCATGTAATTGAAATATGGTTGGATTTCTACCCCAGTCTATAAGGTAAATGATGTGAATATGATTATTAAATATGCTCATTAGAGAAGAAAGCATCTTACCTTATAAATAAAAAACATATAAGTTTATCCGTGCATATTATCACTAAAAAATGTTTAATCATCATTCTTGTTATCATAATCAACTCTACATTTTTTTCCAACTTCAATATTTTTTAAAATTTATTTCACTTTTCTATACGTAATATTGTAATTCATGAAATTTTCTAGACATTCTAATTATAAAGCGAACTTGATATATATGTGACGTGATGGTTGATTTGTTACATATATGCGTGAAATAAACATTACTGGTTTATTTCTGAGAATTATTTCTATGATATGGCACATGGCTTGGAAATTGCAGAATAAGAAAGCTCTATTCTCCTCAAGTTTGCTGAAGCAATCACCACCAAACACCTGAAAACAAAACCGATTTTTGTGTTGAGAAGGAATGCAATTATTAGTCTTTCCTTGCTCTCCATTTCATTTGATTACGTAATCTTTGGCTTTAACATCAGCCCCTCTTTAACATAGTGTTATTTTGCTTGTCTCTTGTATCTAGGATTTAAGTTGGACTCACCACATTGGTACACAATTTATTAGTTACTCATAGTCTTACGTACATCTCGTCTTTATTACATAGCTCCTTTACCATTGTATGCATACATTTACTTTGTTTAAACTTGAACTCCATGTGTAAAAACTATCCAAGTGTATTTTCCTGAAGGGTGTTCATTAAGTTTGAAACCTTCTGTCAACTGATATCATGTAACAGAATTTGTAGGTATGTTAAAACTTTTGTGTACATAAACTTAATAATTTTTTTAAACTGTAAGGGACTGATGAGGAGCCAACGAAATAAATGATGGTACCATAATCACATTTCTTTACAACTTTTCCTTGTGAAAATGGATAGTAAACTAACCAGAGAATACTTGCCAATACTAATCAATACAAATGAGAAATTGAATATGAATGATAGAATTACTTAGTGAGATAAAGTATTTAGTAAGTGATTTGTAACTTGCGTGCACAGGAAACAAAGGAAATGTCATGTTACCTAAGATTCCGAGAAGGCGAGATGAATCGGAAAGCGACAGAGAAATAAAGTAAGTAAAGCGATTAGGTTGAAAACAAAGTAGGGTCTATACAATGATAAGAGAAGTAGATGGAAGATTTCCTTTTGTATGCACAGCTCCGATTTCTCCATCTGGATAGCTAGAACTTCAGCGGTGCAAAGGAGGCGAAAGCCGATCGTATTACGAGGGTTACTTTTCACCTTGTAGATCATTTTGAAGGAGGAGTTTATTGAGATAGAGTGACCAATGTGTACACGGTGTTCAGTTGTTACACTTCTTATAGATCCGCTGCTGTCTTTCTGCAGCCATGCGTGATATTGTTCTTGAACCATTTTAGAGATGATACGCGTCAAACGATCAATATATATCTGGCTCCATAAGAACAGGTGGATTGATATCCACACGCAGAATTGGTCGGATGTAAGATATTGTCCTTTGGGTTTCTGCAGACCATTAGGAGACTGATGGACACTATTCTCAGCTTTGCTGCGGAGAAAGTTCTCCTTGAAGGAGCCCTAAATTCCGTTCTTAAGGACATCACTAAGTAGGTTACCTTCGGAGTCAAAGTTTATGTAATTTCTTTAGCATGGATGACATCTCTTGTCTTTGAATTTTCTGCTTGATGTTCTTCGGAATAAATTCTCGTGGACATGAAGATTTCTTTCGAAAAGTGTAATTCTTTTTTCGAGAGCCTCATGTTTGCAGATGCATCGGACGCGAGTAGCACGAGATACAATGAGGTTTCATTTGCGACTAATTGGTGCCCAATTATAGAAACCTGTCAGTTAGCTGTTTCGTGTGGTTTCTCTATGGATGGGCCATGTTACAGTTCCATCGGTTTTTTCTGAATTTCAGTGTCAAGAAATAAATTTCGGATTCATCTTCTGTTGATGATGAAAAGAGACGGAATCCAAGTGCTGGGAATATGTGAAAGCAGATGGAATGGGAATGGACTCACCAAATTGTCAACGGGTGAGTCGGTGATCTACTCCGGTCACCCAAAAGATAACCACACGCACACCGAGGGCGTGGCTATCATGATGTCACCAACGGCAACAAAGACCCTGATGCAATGGGAGGCGATCTCGTCCAGGATAATGACCGCCAGATTCAACTCCAAAGGAAGGAAAGTGTCAATCATACAATGTTATGCACCCACAAACAACGCAGACCTCGAGAAGAAAGAAGAATTCTACAGGCAACTACAGGCAACAATGGACAATACTCCAGCTGGCGACATGAAAATACTAATGGGAGACATGAACGCCAAACTGGGACCAAACAACACAGGAAGGGAACTCATCATGGGTAGAGAAGCTCTCGGAGAAATGAATGAAAATGGAGAACTCTTCGCCGACTTCTGCGCCTTCAACGAACTAGTGATTGGTGGCAGTGTATACAAGCACAAAGATATCCACAAGGCTACATGGGTGTCACCAGACGGGCAAACCAAAAACCAAATCGACTTCATCTCAATGCTGCTCAAGGAAGTGGAGGCGCAGCCTACTGGACACAAAAGCAAGAAGAGGAGCAGACGTTGGCTCAGACCACTATCTCGTACAAGGGACAATCCAAATCAAATTAAAAGCTTTCAGGGAAACAGGAGCTGCAGATAGACCACAAGCCAAGTTCAACACTCAAAAGCTGAAGGACCAGGCTACAAAGGACATCTTCATTGCAAGCATAAAGGACAAAGCCGAGACACAAATCAACACCAGCGAAGAGGTCGGCGTCGAAAAGCACTGGGACAACTTGAAAACGGTGTGGAGTCAAACCTGCATAGAAGTTCTAGGCAGAAAGAAGAGACAGGACAAACAGTGGCTCACTATGGACACTTGGAAACTAATAGAAGAGAGAAGGACAGTGAAACAAAAGATTATCCAGTGCACTGACGAGCAACAAAAACAGGAGCTGAATGCAAGCTACAATACACTGAACAAAAGAGTGAAGAAGTGTGCCAGGGAAGACAAAAGAAAATATTATGAAACCATGGCAAACGAAGCAGAACAAGCTGCAGGCAAAGGAGACCTCGCCACACTCTACCAAACAACTAGGCACCTATCGGGCAAACGTTCGACACAGATTAAGCCAATAAAGGATGACAATGGAAAGTCAATCACCAAAGAGGTGGAACAAAGGAAACACTGGGCTGAACACTTCAAAAGACTTCTAAATCGTCCGCCACCTACAACGCGCCCAGCAATACCAACAACGGAAGCAGAACTACCAGTGAACACTGACCCTCCGACGAAATCAGAAGTCCTGAATGCAATCAAGATGCTAAAAACTGGAAAAGCAGCAGGACCAGATGGAATCCCAGCAGAGGCTTTGAAAATGGACCCAGAGACAACAGCGGACTTGATGACACCACTACTGGAGAAGGTGTGGAAAGAGGGCAAAGTACCCGAGGATTGGAAGAACGGATACTTATTCAAACTACCAAAGAAAGGAGACTTAAGTCAATGTAAAAACTGGCGTGGAATTATGCTTCTGTCCATTCCAAGCAAGATACTAAGTCGCATCATCCTGGAGAGAATCAAACAAGCCCTAGATGAAAAACTTCGACTGGAACAGGCTGGATTCAGGAGAAACAAATCATGTGTTGATCAAATCGCCACTCTACGGATCATCATTGAACAAAGCTTGGAATGGCAGTCACCTCTCTATCTCAACTTCATCGACTTTGAAAAGGCCTTCGACAGCGTCGATCGAGAGGTGATTTGGCAACTACTTCGCTACTACGGGATGCCATCGACAATTATACATCTCATCCGACAGTTGTATAACAATGCTGCATACCAAGTAATCCACAACGAGAGAATTACGGAAGCCTTCGAAGAGAGGATGGGAGTGAGGCAAGGCTGTCTATTATCGCCAATGATTTTTCTGATTGCAGTAGATTGGATAATGCGACAGACAGAATGGGCAACAAGGAAACAGGCATAAAATGGACTCACACAAAAACTTGGAGGATCTGGACTTCGCTGATGACATATGTCTGGTTTCCCACTAACTGGAATACATGCAAGTGAAAAGCAACAAGTTAACAGAAGAAACATCCAGATAAGATAGGACTTCAGGTGAACATAGAGAAAACTGAGGTATGTGATGTAGATTCCTGGCCAACACCAACAGCCACAGCAACAACAACAACAGACAACAATCAACCTGCATAAATGGGAGGAATCTGAAAGAAACAACCTCCATTAACTACCTATCTACCTACCTACCTGGGAAGTATCGTTTCAACTACAGGCGGAAGTAACTGATGAGGATATCAAAGCGAGGATCGGGAAAGTAAGGCAAGCTATCACTACTCTCAAGTCTGTGTGGAGATCAACATCACTCAGAATCAAAAATAACATCCGGATTTTCAACTCCAATGTGAAGTCAGTGCTACTTACTATACGGATCAGAGACTTGGCGAGTCATAAGGAGCATCTCAAACAAACTTCAGACCTTCATTAACAGTTGTCTTCGCTCAATACTCAAGATCAGATGGCCGGGCAGAAAAGATCAGTAACTGGGATGGATCTCTAACAATGGGCGAACCAACCCTCAGGAACCAATTGTGCAGCAAATATGCAGAGAGAAATGGAGTTGGATTGGCTATACTCTCAGAAAACAAACCATCATTAAGTGACCTCACAAGCCAGGCCATAGCTCGAGTGGAACGCGAATGGGAAGCGGTGAGTTGGTGGCAAGTGTGAGGATGACATGGATGAGGTCATGGGAAAAGGAGATGAAAGCATGTTGGCAGATATGTATCCAGATGAAAACGTTGGTGGAGAACAGAACGCAATGGAGATGTGTGGCTGAAGCCCTGTGTTCCTCTAGGAATTAAGGGAAACAGTAATGACAATCAGAATACCTAAAGAGTGACTATCATCCATTTATAAATAAAATGGTAATTTTCGTCCTTCATTTCGGCAAGTCATCTTCCAATTGAATATGTGACAATGTCTTCTCTCTTAATATGCAAGTCTGAAGTCAATACCCTTGCAACTGCATCTGTTTTAACAAGCATATTACGTTGCAGTTACTGTTTGATAAAACATTACACAAGTAAATGATAATTTTAATACGCAATATTAAATTTATGACACACATGACCCAAGGTTCGATCCCTAGTGGATACACTCTTCAACCTTGTTAAGCCTGCAATATTTAAGATAAAGAGGGAAAGCCAGGTAGGAGTGAGGCTAGCTACCCCACCCTGTAAACAAAAATAAAACCATTCTAAATGAAACTGTAATGCTCAAAACTTGAGGCCCTATGTTCTAATCGGAATACAAAAGGAATAAAAAATAGTAAAAATAGAAGTGGATGAGGATAAAAGACGTCATAGTTTTTGCCTGATAGCTTATAGAGAAACTGTAAATTAAACCACAGTGTCTCTCTCATCTCATAACGTATGGATAACTTATTGAACATAAATGGAAATTAATAGGTTTAACACAATATATATGTGATATACTAATGAGTAGTATGTCATTGTGATATTAAAATACTGAAGACCATAACACACAAACCGGGCGTTCCGATCAGGCTGACACCATACCTATAAAAAATGTGACTTTATTCAATAGATCGAATACGAGTAGTCGTTAAGATACACACAATAACCTTAATAAAAAAGTGATTAGTATTTCAAGATCACTCACTTCTTACCATACAAAGAAGTAGACACCATTTGCACAAATTTAATATACAGTATTCAAGGTAAACACAATTACGCATCAAAGTAGTATAGGGAAGGCTCTGTGAACTAAGCATTTATCATCACTGCTTGCTTGATCAAATCGGAACTGTCATCCAGATCTTACAGAGAACACACTGTCATTTGGCAGTATAATCAAGTGCTGACCACTGTCTGACTGCATATAATGACAGGTTATTCAGAAAGCTTAAACCATTCCTGAACTAGAATCAGGATATATTTCAGTACTTTCTGAATAATTCACTAACATTTTATTTCATTGATGAAATACTTTTCATCCAAGCATTATTAGAAAAAAATGATATGTAGTTCAGTGAATAGTCTCCGTACGGTGAATTCATTTTATTATTATATTATTTCGATAAAGAAAGGAAGACGAAATTTGCAGTATAAAATGATATCATTCTATTTCACAGGTTCTCATCAGCTGCAGACTATCTGAAATTACAATGGTTATATAGATGATAATAACATACTTTAATGTTCGAGTGGTGGTAGAAAAGAGATACTATAAAATTGACGCATCTAAATGAAAGCATTACAATGTTTTTAGTTTAAGTTTTCATCATCAATTTATACGCTTTTAAAGTTGAAAAGAGGGGGAGGGGTAAGAGAGAAAACAGAAAAATTGATTAAACAGAACAGTGTTAACTTGTAGGTTCACATAGCAACTCAAGAAACAAAAAAAAACAAAAACGGTTACAGTTTATGAGGTTAAGATTTGTTCAGTGAGTTGAGATCACTGAATTAGATGACTAATCAAAATCAAAATTCTGTTACCAAGGGAGTGAGAGGTTAATCACACTCTCTTTCTGTATGCGTAAGTCTGGTTTACATCGTTTGTTTGCGATCGCTTCGGCAAATCGTAGTAAATTTGCTGTCCTTTGTCTATTTAATATTTTGAAGGATTTAGAAATCTCTACGAGATGTCCAGTATCAATAATGTGTCTTGTAATTGCACTCTGGGAATATCTGCTTCCTTTCAGGCACAGGTTTTTGGGAATATGTTCAGAAAACCGAATAGAAGCCCTTCTTTCTGTCCTTCCAATGTACTTGCTCCCGCAAGTGCACGTGAATTCATAAACGCAGTTGGAGGTGACATCAGCAGGGTATTTATCCAGTTTTGAGCGTACCACCACTCGAACATTAAAGTATGTTATTATCACCTATATAACCACTGTAATTTCAGGTAGTCTGGAGCTGATGAGAACCTGTGAAATAGAATGATATCATTTTATACTGCAAATTTCGTCTTCCTTTCTTTATCGAAATTTATCAAGGGAACCAAATGTATGAGTTATATTATTTATTATGTCCTTTCATTCCTAGAGGAACACAGGGCTTCAGCTGCGCACCTCCATTTCCTTCTGTTTTCTGCCAACTTTTTCACTCCGCTCCAAGTCTCCCCACATGCTTTCATCTCCTCCTCGCATGACCTCCTCCAAGTCACCCTTGGACGACCAACTCGCCGTTTCCCTTCCGGGTTCCACTCGAGGCCTTGTCTAGTGATGTCGCTTGATGGTTTCCTCAGGGTGTGGCCAATCCATCTCCATTTCTCTCTGCATATTTGCTGCACAATTGGTTCCTGAGGGGTTGGTTCGCCCATTGTTAGAGATCCATCCCAGTTACTGATCTTTTCTGCCCGGCCATCTGATCTTGAGTATTGAGCGAAGACAACTGTTAATGAAGGTCTGAAGTTTGTTTGAGATGCTCCTTATGACTCGCCAAGTCTCTGATCCGTATAGTAAGTAGCACTGACTTCACATTGGAGTTGAAAATCCGGATGTTATTTTTGATTCTGAGTGATGTTGATCTCCACACAGACTTGAGAGTAGTGATAGCTTGCCTTACTTTCCCGATCCTCGCTTTGATATCCTCATCAGTTACTTCCGCCTGTAGTTGAAACGATACTTCCCAGGTAGGTAGGTAGATAGGTAGTTAATGGAGGTTGTTTCTTTCAGATTCCTCCCATTTATGCAGGTTGATTGTTGTCTGTTGTTGTTGTTGCTGTGGCTGTTGGTGTTGGCCAGGAATCTACATCACATACCTCAGTTTTCTCTATGTTCACCTGAAGTCCTATCTTATCTGGATGTTTCTTCTGTTAACTTGTTGCTTTTCACTTGCATGTATTCCAGTTAGTGGGAAACCAGACATATGTCATCAGCGAAGTCCAGATCCTCCAAGTTTTTGTGTGAGTCCATTTTATGCCTGTTTCCTTGTTGCCCATTAACTGTCTGTCGCATTATCCAATCTACTGCAATCAGGAAAATCATTGAAGGTCGTCGGCAGCCAGCCTTTTCTTAGTGTCGTCTTCACTTCGAAGGCTTCTGTAAGTTCCCCGCTGGCCTCACACCTGAGAAGATGGTTGACAGAAAGGTGACTTTTCGGGTTGCTCGCTTTAGAATCAGGAAAACAAGCAATAAAGCAATCAGAACAACAATAGCAAAAGGAAAAATATATTCACAACAGGAAAGGCAGCGATAACAACGACAAAAATAAAACCTTGGCAATAGGATCACCCTCAAATACAGTTATCGAAAATGATATCAAAACCAGAGACTCACTGACTTGGCTCAACTTGGGCATGTAAATCCAACAATATATACAATTATAGATATTAGTCAGTGTTTAGCAGTCACAAAATGCCTAACAGTTAGTTATAGGCATTAACAGTCAACAAGATTATATCCAAAGATTCAGAGTCCAAAGGTAAACAAATTACAGTAAATTCCACAACTTCCTGGCCAAAAAGTTTGGAGAAATGAAGGTTTTATGTAACTAAGCGAATGTAGCACACTAATGGAAAGCGCGTCATTCCTAGCCATACCGATACTGTCTGTTAATAATAGCCATTTTAATTTTTTTATCATTCTTATTTTTCTTTTTGACAGTTTATTGAGTGTAGCTAAAATTAGTTATTTTTAAAAATTATATAAATCTTCGAACACCAAGTGGTATTTTTAATCATGTTGCGTGATGCATTATTTTCTAAATAATTCTCTGCTACTCTAAATTGCCATAAAGTCTTTTTAAGCTGCTTTTCTAATAGCTTGTTTCTCAATAATCTGTGTTCCAGTCTGTTCACAGAAATCTCACCGGTATGTCATTCTTCGGTATTCTGTCTAACATGAATTCTGTTTTAGTTTTCTATAAATAACTTTATTTTTGAATATGCTGCTTATATACTACTGAAGCGTGAAACCAATAAAATATAATCAGTTCGTTGTACAGTAGAAACTCTTTACTTTTAGTTCTGTTCAGATTTGGGAAGGTAAATAAATAACTTTAAAAAGTCCAGTCTCTTATAATTAAAATCAATAAATAATCGATTATGATGTATTTTAGAGGATGAAGATTAAAACTATTCAGTACATATATAGAATGATAATTTCGTTTTGAATATCTCTTTGAAGTCCATTGACTATTGGGAATTCTGAAGTTCGTGGTTGTAAGTGGCCAAAATGGGTTAGTTGAACATTTTCCTTCCTTTACGGTCGTTTTTCTCATGCTCACTATTGATTTTATAACAAACTTTTCTAACCCCCTTTAGTCAAGCCTTCCATGTTTACTAATGCAATGAAAAGTTTAATGCACTTTTACTGTTTTTCATTTCTGTAGGAACAGCCCTTAATTTATGAAAGTGGTGAGAAGAAGTCACGTCAGTGGCACCGCGGTGAAATGCTCACCAACCACGCATGTTGTCCGGGGTTCGATCCCCGGCCGTCGACGCACTCCTTTACCTCACTAAGCCAGTAACAAACCCGTTAAAGAGGGAAGGTTGGGCATTAGGCTAGCAACCCTATTCCGTAAAGGTCAACACCACTGCTACCGAAACTTCAAGCCTGTAACTTGAAGCCCTGTGTTCTACTGGGAACTTAAAGACAGAAAGAAGTAACGTGACAAGGATGACAGGTGGGAAGCCGTGACCAGTAGGGTACAACAGGTTGAAGATGAGACAGTAACTTATCGAAGAAGACATTATGAAATGGTCGTGCTAAGTCGTGAACTGGAAGAAATAAGAATTCAAGGAACATTGGATCAGGTCCCATTGGCTCATTGGTCTACGAGCTTGCTGTCCTTGTAATCAGAAGGTCCTGGATTTGAACCCCGGTGGATTCGTACTGCTGAGGAGTCCCAAACTAGGACGAAACAGCTATCTAGTACTTCCTGCAGGTTTTCCAGTGGTTCTCTAACTGATGTCAGCTCATGATGAAATCCTCCATGCAATCAAACAAGGGCAATAAACGCAGAGGAATATTTGAGGACTTAGAGTAAACGATTTGTCTTCACCTACACTTGGTTTCACTAGGTCAATTATCAGAGTATACGCTTAATGGTTTACTGACTTAGTTCACATTGCTTAATGACATAGCGAATATAGGAAAATAGGAATAAGTGAACAAATATACAGATAATTTAGCGTAGATACGAAATTAAAATGAGCAAAATTTATAACTAGACTAACATATTGAGCATATAAACTGTTAATGTGAATTAATGTAACTACGCTTAGAAAACATTTTTTAAAAGGAATAAATTCGTTGATATAAGAGTAAAACTTGTGCACTATGGTAGAGTACAATTTCACTATGGGTAAAATTTATTTTGATAAAGTCTCACAGTGCTAAGCAGTAATATTTACTGATGACCACATTTCGAGCACAATTTGTTACTGCTCATAATCATATCAAGGTATTCACGCAACTTCCTAACTTCGTTTATATAATTCCATTACTTTTCACCACTTGACTTGATTGGTAGTAGTATTTTCCATATTTCCGGTATGAGTGATGAGTCATTCCTATTGCACGTGTTGAGTGTAGACTCGATGAACCAGGATTCAGTAATCAACCTCTCTCTCCACCCACCTAGATTACTTCATACAATTTTAACCCTCTCCCACCCTTTTGTGTGGTTGTGTGTTAATGCATGTAGTGCAGTCGATGAGCTTTGTTAAAATTACTTATTTTCGTGGGGTTAATCATTCTAACTTTAGCTAAATTCTTATGTTCTGATAATCTCACTACACCCCATCTACTAGTTTGACCTATGTAGTTGACTTAACTCACAGTCATTGCAAGGTATTTTGTAAATTACACTTTTATGTTTAATTGGGTCAACCGACAGGGTCCTTTAAGCTACCTACACAGCTTGTCCTACCTGAATGAGTTTGTAGGTTTGAATGCCACTCAAACTCCTGGTTTATTAAGAATCCTATGTAGGGTCCCAGATGGCGCCTCATCATATAGTAAACTGTAGATGCCTTATATTCTCTCTTATTTATGTTATCATGATTAGTTTCAAAATTATTTTTATTTTGCTTTTGATGTTTTCTCATCTTCCCATTGAATTTTATAGGATGGTTAGTTATTTAACACAAACGCTTCTTCGCTCTGTTTCATTTCATCATTTAGGTCTTTTTTTGTACTACTTAGTGCTACATCCTGGTTGGTTAGACAATTAACTAAGCCTGCCTTCAAAGACAACCAATGGAATGAATTAAAGTCTAAACATCTATTAGCAGAATTCGTTGGTTTTTTATAAACGCCACTGTGCAGTTTACCTTCTTCTGTTCGTTTTATTTTCCAATCTAACATGGCTAATTCTCCTTGTTCATTTTCCGATTCAAATCTAAATTTTATTCCCTTCACCTAGTATATATATATATATATATATATATATGAAGAAGCTAGAGATATATGTTCTGTTTTTAACACTATGGAAGTGTCATCTACATATCTCCACCATATTTTTGGAGTGAGATTAAATGTGTTGAGAGCAATATTTTTCCAGCCGTCCATAAAGGTATCTGTTACGATTGGGGATACTGGTGATCCCATTGCTACACCTTCTATTTGTCTATATATTTTGCCTTGGAATTTAAAGATAGTAGATGTAAGGTATAACTGAATTTCTAAAATAATTTCCTCAATAGGCAGCTTCGTCCTCTGAGTAAGTTCAGGATCCGCAGTCAGTTTTTGTTTTTAAATGCTTCTGAGGCCATACTGATTGGTATATTAGTATAAAGACTAATTATATCAAAACTAACCATTTTTTCATCATTCTCCAGTTGAATATCATTTAGTTTATTTTTCATCTCATATAAATTAGTTAGTCTAGAGATTGAACGATTTCCAATGGGGCATAATATTAGAGCTAAGTGTTTTGATAATTCATAAATAGGGTTATTCTTGAAATCTACTATTGGTTGTATGTGGAGGAATAAATTCGATTATTATCTAAATGACGATAATTAACAACCCAAGAAATGATGTCATTAAAGGGCAATCAGCAGATTAAAAAAGTACATTTCTCTGGATAGCTTACCTGATAAAACCATTCTGGAACTAGAATTTTTTAATGGTAAAAGCATTGGTTTAAAGCAATTAGTTCCCTTTATCATTTTCGACAACACAATAAGAAGACATAGTTTATCTGAAATGTGTAATGTATTTGCGCAACACATTTCCGACATTCTGATCATACACGTACTTGTCATACACAGTTTTATAGAAGGTGAGAAGGCATGAGTTATTACAATACAGGTTGGATTGTGTACAGGTCGAAGTCAAAAATAATGGGTAAGGAGGTGACGCAAAGGTGTGGGTAAGAAAGAAAAAACACAGCAAAGAAGGGACTCAAAATATTATGAACTACATTGAACCTTGGTTCTAAATTGGGTTACCACGGCAGGTTTAAAGTAATAACAAATCATTTTTAGACACATAAGACAGACTCAAGTCCTTCTTTGGCCAAGGCTTTAACGAATTTAAGTATGTGACCCAACCCTGTTTTATATATGAATTTAAAGGCATTATTTAAATCAGCCTCATGACTCGTCTCTATCATCTGATTTGCCATAGATGATATTGGACATCTATTTTCGGGATCATTTGTATCCGGCGATTTTATTTGTTGTTGCAGCCACTTTGGAATATGTTCTCTAGCCCTTACTTGGAGAGACCGATGAGTCCTCTCTATGTACGTGTGTCCACACACGTATGTAAATTGATAGAAACAAAGGGATGTGACACTATCATTCGGATACTGTAAGGGTTTACAGGACAACATCTTTCTCGTTTTCTCTATGAAGATGAGTTTAACTGCATAGTTTTTTTTTTACTTCTTACTCACATCTTTGTGTCATCTCTTTACCCATTATTTATGACAATGTCCTGTACACAATCTCACCTGTATTATAATGATTCATGCCTTCTTGCCTTCATTAAGGCGGTCTGCTTAAATCACTGGGCTACCGAAATTACTTTCCTCCAAAATGCTTACTTTCATCTGGTTTTATCATTGTTTTAATCGTCCAGTTATATCATATGATCTATACATAAACTTTCGCGATGGTTTAAGTTGCTTCCAAGTAAACGCTGTACAATTCTTCAACGAAATGAAGATATACTTCAGATTATTAATTTACATGTGAATCCTGTGTGAAGAGAAAAGTACTTTGGAACTGAATACGCTGAAAAGTTTTGTACCTTATATACGCATACTGTCTTAAATAAAGCTTTACCATTATTATTATTATAAAACTGTGTATGACAAGTACCTGTGTGATGAGAATGTCGGAAATGTGTTGCGTAAGTAAATTACACGTTTCAGATATACTACGTGTTCTTATTGTGTTAAACTTTAAGCACCACTAACCACCAATGGAGTGCGACCGCACCAATGACCTTGAAGCGCTCACTGAGCAAGTTAGTGGAACCTGGTAAATAATATTGTTATCATGAATAAAATATGCTCATCGAAGCGTCGGTGGCACAGTGGTTAGGACTCTCGCCAACCATGCACATGGTCCGAAGTTCGATCCCCTGCCGACGCACACCTGATATCTATGGTTGGCCTGAAGAATTTGCGCTACCGATATCACATGCTGAAAATTCCGTAGTTGTACCGAAAAATATAGTTTGGAATCAAGCTGTAATCAAAAAATAAAAATAAAATATTATTAAATGGAATATCTGGCAAGTTTCAGCTTAAGTTTGAGAAAGTTTAAGTTACGCTTTAAGTCAAAGACAGGTAAGGACTAGGTTAGTCTAATAAAGGCGACATTAGGGTTGATTCGAGTTAGATTACAGTTAGTTTAGGGATATTTTCACCTTAGGGTTAGCTTCAGGAAAGATTAGGCGTATAGTTAGGGTTAGAAGACCTAAATAATTACACGCATAAAATGTGGTTAGATTACTATGTTGATAGAAGAATAGTACTTATGTACTGTGGTAGAGTATAATTCCATTATGGGTAAAATTTATTTTGCTAAAGTCTCATAATGTCATACAATAATATTTACTAATGACGTTTCAAGAACAATTTATTGCTGAGTAAATATTTCTGTATAACAGTGTGAGACTCTATCAAAATAAATTTACCTACAATGGAATTATACTCCATTGATAATGCAACCTAAAATTGAGAGCTATTTTTCCACATATGAGAGGAAGGTATCCTGTGTGACACATTTCTACAGTTTTTATGCATTTTTTCATAAATATATGTGTATTCCATACACAAAAATGTCTCCTTTACATGATTGGTGCGTTCGAGGTCATTCGCTGATTGGTAGTTAGTGGTGCTTAAAATTTAACTTTGCCATGTTGTCGACATACATTGGTTGTCTAGAAAAGATGCAGATGAGGTTCATTTAGAAGTTAAGCTGACATTTAATGGGTCAATACACAGTGGGACAACTGCTGAAAATGAGGCCGACTTTCACTTTTCAAATATGAAAGGCCTTAAATACTTTAGCAGTAAACAGCATGTGTGCATGCTGTGAACTAGCATTCAATATTTATATTAAACAGCAATTCTTTTCATACTGAATTGGAATTACAGTTTTCAAACCTTACTAATATTGGTTATTCTTATAGATTTTGATTTTTAATTAGGAAAAAGTTATAGAAAATAACGTTCAGTGTACTGTGTTTCACTAGATGGCTTAGTTGTACATTTGAACTCCAACTGTTAAGGTTCTAAGCATTGTCAGTCTAACGCGGAAACTTTATTCATTAGAATCTGATTTCATTTTCATGACAGCTGAATAAAAACATATATTTATGTCATTGTGACCTCCAAAGGTATTTTAGATTAGTAATAATAGCGGATATAGTGAACGATTCTGAGTATTATGCAAAAACAACCTAGTTTGCTAGCAGATCCTAAGGCCAGAAAAAAAGAGGAAAGGTTGAGAGAAGGACTAGTAACCCTATCTCGGAAAATCAATCCAATCGCTAAAAAACTCTAACTCACAGCAAAATTATAATGAAATAAATTTATTCTTCTCTGGAATCAGAGGAATACAGTAACATGGAGTGATGAAAACCTTTTTGGGATCAGTCAGTCGATGTATCTTCTTTCGATGAAAACAAAAATAATCAGGAGGATATAGAATGTCTGCAGGATGTTCTAAGCTGAGAAGGCTACTCATATTGCCAAAGAGATGAAAAGATATGGTAGAGAAGTGTTAAGAATCTCTGAGGGCAGATGGAATGGCAGCATACTCCAAGGTTTTAACTAGCCAGTCAATAATATATTCCAGATGACAAATTTCTGATATCTACAAGCGAAAACAAAGAAGTATTCAGACGAGGCAGCGAAGACAGGAGTTCAAGTGAATATTCAGAAGATAGAGGGGATGAAGATACTCAACAAGTGACAATCCCTATCAGAGGGAAAAATCTAACAGAAATCTCTGTTTTCACTCGCCTAGACAGCAATATTTCAACTACAGACAGTGCAACGGATGAGGACAAGAAAGAAGAGAAAGAGATCCAGACTTTCATTATCTTGAAATTAATGTGGAAACTTACTGCACTAGGCGTAAAGAAGAAGACTGGTATTTTCAACATTACTGGCGTACCAGGGCTTCTATAAGATTCAGAGACTTGGCCCAAGTGTCTTCAGGAGTATTTCCCACAGCTGGTTGCAGACTTTTATCAACAGATGTCTTCGCTGCCTGGATACTGAAAATCATATGTCTGGCGACAAAGGATAAGCAACGAAGAAATTTGTAGTTAAAAAACGAACCAAGAACCTACCGCCCAATAGGTATAGAGGAGGAAATAGAGGTGGATGGGATGCATGTTGATATGACTATTGGGTGGCATCACACCACAGTCGTTCGAATGAAACACGGATGGGAAAAGAAAAGCTGACTATGGATGAGAGGTTAGCACTGGAGTTGATAGTGTGAGGAGGAGATGAAAGCCTTTATGCAATCGGGGAGCCTTGTAAACTCACTAAGTGGTTGATTTTCCCATTAAGTATTCTCGCCCGCGATATCTACCATAATGGAATACAAAATCAATGCTAAGTTAATTGGTAAAAGTTTATTGTTGACTTTGCTGCATTTCTTTTGTTCCAAGGGAAACTCGTAACCCCAATTTTTGAAGCCTCAGTAGCGGTGGTGCTGTTTGTACGGAGGGAGGGAAGGAGGATTTGCTAGCTGCTATCCCCCCCCCAACCAACCTTCCTTCTTTTCTAGAATTTCTGTCAGCTATGTGAGTAAGATTCTGTCTAACGGGAATCGTGCCTGGACAGCATCCTATCAGTGGACGACTGACACTAATACTGTTGGCTTACTAAAGTAATATACTTCTACATCTGATAAGTTTTTCGCCAAATTTTCTACACCTGAGGTATACAAATGACTGCTCAGTTCATCATTTATTTAATTATAACTGAATCTATGCAATTAGTTGGTCTCTTGAAGGTTTCTTTCGATATTCGTTCAACTTGCCTATTAAAATTCACCCAATGTCAGATGATATTATCATTTTAGCAGGAGAATATCGATCCAGCCTCCAAGAATAGTTAGTTAGCATACAGATAAGTGGATATTAAAGTAAAGCACCCGCCTATATTAGATATTAACAGAACAGTATACAACACATTGGGTGGTTATTCGAACAATTTGAGATTAGTGTGTAAGTGAATTCCGTCCTATTTTTTTCTCAAAACTTTCTAACGACTTAGTAAATACCTGTAACTTTTCTTTCTTTACACATCAATGCAATCCTTAACTGTAAACTACTTATAGACAATAAATAATCTCGAACTTTTGTTCACTTTTGTAGTCCCTTTGTATTCTGAATTCGCTAGTTTTGACAGATCTTTATTGTCTTTAGCTAGGCACGTCACATTTCAGGCCACTTACAATTGATACGGGGATATAAAATAAATATATTATTCTATTAAATTATGAATATCTTATTTTTTACCTAAAACTCTTTGTTTGTTTTTTTCAAATCTGTCAAAAGATGAAACGGGTTAAGTAAAATAAATAAATAAAGATAGCACTGTTTATTTTTTCGTTAATAAATCAAGTCTCTTCTCTATAGATTGTTAAGCATATATATACATATATACTTTGTCTCAAACTCTATTTTCATTGGTTGGCTCCAATGACCAATAAAATGACTGTATTAAATTAAAGAGATAGTTCGTATGCATTTAGCCGCCTTTATAAAATCGACAGATAGTTAAGTAAAGTACAAAATAATACTTTTGTTTTAAATAAAGAGAAATTCAAAGAATTGATTATTTTATCTTCATATTTTAAGTAAATAAATGGAGTCTCTTGACATATTTCAGTACACTAAATGAGAAAAATTTGTGTCAGATAAAAGTTAACTTCAGTTGTTAGGTTTCTTCACTCATCAACATTAGTTTTAGAGACCATTGAAAACCAGGGGATACTGAACAACTGGTTCGTCCTATATTTTTCTGGGACTCTTCATCTGTGCACATCTACGATCTCAACTTTAGGTTAAGAGGTCATGTGGCGTTACCCTCACCTGTAACTTCAGTGAATATTTACTTCACCCTAACAAAATCTACCCAGCTGGTCACGACATCTCATTACAGCTTCAAGATATCTATCTAGTAGCCATCATTGAGCTGGCAATCGATATTCATAAGTAAAAACACAGCTGTTTTTGTTCAGCGAAGAAATTTCTTTTCAACGACTTCATTTTCAAGCTGTACATTCGTATTTATATTACAGAAAAAGGTTATTAAGTGGCACTAAATAATTGCTCAGTCAATATACTTAAGTGATAAGAATAACTATAATTAAAATGTTAAAAGAGGTAGAGTTGAAGTGGATGAATTAAAAAATTAATAAAGATTCTTTTATAAGTGAATTGATAACAAAAAAAATTTTTTTAATGTCAAGCGTTGTCTAAAAATTTTGAAAATTAGCAGTACGATTACGATAAGAATAAAGATGTGAAGTGAAGTGGAATGAATTCAGGTGGTAAAATAAAATAAAATAAAAACTAGAAAGAACATTACTATGACCAAGGTAAAGAAAGGAGTTTGACAAAACATTTTTGAACACATAATTTCGGTTTCCGTTCATGTATAGCTAAAGCTTCGGCTATGCATAAGTGAAGAAAACGTAAACATTTGGAGTGATTCGATTTTTCCATGTAGATAACCTGAAAGGATGAATCATGTGGGGCTGAATGACCAGACTCTAACAGGTGATCACAAATAGACGACTTCGCAGTTCTACATTCGCCTTTCATTAACCAAACCGGATAGTGTTCAGCTACACGTTTTCGGAGAGCACGCTTACAACGTCCAATATAATCAGCTCCACAGAAGCAGGTAAAAGAGTAAATGCACATAGATGTGGACATAAGCGGTAATCTATCCTTGACGCATTTTCTAATCATATTTCGGCTGGTAAAAACTAGTTGCAAGTCAGCTGCAGGAAAAGAGCGTTTAATACATTTAGATAAACGATTTTTAATCAATTCTGAAATGGTGTCACCTTTGAATGCAAGACTCATAAATAGTTTTTCTTTGGCACTGTGATTTGTCTAGGGGCGGATTCTTTTTTGTTGTTACTTTCAATAAACTTTGTAGGATATCCATTGTTAAGGAGATTTGATCGAAGGTTATTTAGTTCTCTACCGATTGTCTCTATAGAAAAGATTTTATGAATTCTGGAGCATAAGGTATGAATAAGATTTCTCTTTCTCCCTAAAGATACCCAACTGCTGAAGTTAGAGTACTTCCCTGTGAGTGTTGGCTTTCGGTAAATCGACCTTAACAGCGTTCCATTCTCTGTTCTATTTAGTTTAACGTCAAGGAATTCAAACGAGGTATTCAACTCTTCTTCGACCTAGAAAAGCAAAGTTGGGTGAGAGCCATTAAATATTCCAAGAAGTTCGGCAGTTGAAGAGTTTTCCTCTCAGACAATGAAGGTATCATCTAAATTTCTTTTATACATAAACAAACTCTCGATGATTTCCTTTATTGGGCTGTTCTCTAAGGTGGCCATGAAGACATCCGCTAAGAGCTGTTTAATCGCATATACCAAAACATATTGTGGCATAGCAACAGGATGAATATTTCCAAAGAAGTGTCACTAAGACAGTAAGCCCTAGATAACGATTACGCAACATTGATATTCAGACTATGAATCCAGGGCGTCAAGATGAAGTGGATGCCTGCAATCTGAAAATTTAAATTATTTTCAACATACAGGGAGGATAACTAATTAATAGTTTTAAAATTACAAGACCAGAAGTTAGCAAATAAAATAAATACAGATTTTGTGGGAGTTATAATTTATTGGTCGAATAATCTTGTAAGGTAACGTTTTATAATGATAATTGCCTTGAATAAAGAAGGAAGAAACCTATTTGCAGGATGATGATACGAGATCGTTTTATTTCGTGGATTCTTTCCAAACTGTGTATATCCTAAATAAATCAATTATATTCAAGTGTTGGCTTGTAGGGATTTGATTGGTTTCAGGATTTCATCATGAGCTGACATTAGTTAGAGAACCATTGCAGGTGTGAGGACAAATACTCGCCGAAGACATTGGCTAGCGGTCGCGCTATGTCGTGAAATGGCAGAAGTTAGAATTCAAGGACCATTAGATCGGGTCCCAGTGGCTTAATGGTATACGAGCTCGCCTTGTAACCGGAAGGTCCTGGGTTCAAATACCGGTAGGTGGGTACTGCTGAAGAGTCCCAAACTAGGACGAAACAGCAGTCCATTACTCCCAGCTTGTTAACCAATGGTTCTCTAACTAATGTCAGCTCATGATGAAATCCTTAAACCAATCAATTATATGTTAGAAATGGTGTCTGAACGTACTTTTTTACAATGACTTAAGGTTACAGATAGAAAGTATACAGGCAACATAATTTCAAAGATGTTGTAAGTAGACAATTATTCAGTGTTAAAAGAGTAACTATTTACATAGTAATTAGACAAGAGCAATAGAGTTCAGATTTAGCTGGGAAACAAGGATGAACTCGAGACAAAATACAAGATAGAACAACAGAGTGAATTTATGCATTTTATAGTGGAGAGTCCATGAGGGTGGGGGAGGGGGGGTAAATAGTGAAGTAAAATTGTAAACTAGATGAAATAGTCTAATTTAGAAGATTTGGAACCTTAATATTGAGTTCAACTCAGTGAACGGACATCAAAATCAAGATTGAGTAGAATGTTACGTAACAGGACAAAAGAAGAACACATGAACAAAAGAATTAAGGTTACCAGGGTAGTGGGGGATTAGTTACACTCTCTCTTTCTGTATGCATAGGTTGGATGAAAGTCTTTTGATGGTGATGGCTTCTGTGAACTGAAGTAAGCAAGGTTTTCTTTGTGTTTGTTCCATGTAATTTAGGTGTCTGGCAGTTGGATGATCTGTTGGTAATAAAAATAAAAAGTCAGATTGTAGATGCGTCTCATAAGCTTTAGCATTTAACTTTCCGACAGTCAGTTCCATGTTCACTTAACACTCCATAAACTCACTTCTAGGCAGCCTCTCTCAAACAAAAAGTGTTGCTTATGGGAACAGTTACCTCATATGTTGCCACCTAGAAGTTTTCTTTTTATCAAATTTAGCAGGAACTTGAGAATTAGTAGGTTGTAGACATTTTCAATACTCGCGAGAACATATAACTCCATTAGAGGTTCTATTTTAATAGAATAAGACAAACTGAGCGAGAGAAGTCTTATGCAATATAATGATGAAGTATTTCAGTCGCCAAGATTTTAAACAGGCCACCTTGCATTTTATAAACAGTCAATTACTTCTCTACCTCATTCTTGTTGGCTTTAAAGTAGAAACAGGCTGCTATATAACCAAGAATGATCATTATACCTGTTTCACATCCAATTATCAAAACACTCAGTCAATGAGATAGCAAGGAAACGTAGTCAAGATAAAAATCTTTTAAGTATTGGTTTTGTAGGGATTTTGTTTGATTGCATGGAGGATTACATCATGAGCTGACATCATTTAGAGAAACAGTGGAAAACCTGTGAGTACTGGACAGCTGTTTCGTCCTAGTTTGGGACTCTTCGGCGTGGTGGGTGAGTTCTGATGAAGAGTCCCAAGCTAGGACGAAACGGCTGTCCAGTACTCCCAGGTTTTCCAGTTTTTCTCTAAATGACGTCAGCTCATGGTGAAATCCTCCATGCAAGAAATCTTTTGGGTAACTTAGTACAACAATTGGTCTTATCCTGATATGAGTTGAGATTTCCGTACACTTCACTTATGTATCGGTTTATGTAAGGGAAAAAAAGTGGCTTTCTTTCAGGATTAATAGATAGCATTTACATATATTGTTGATAATAACACAAGTCATATGTAAATGGTCTGCACAAGCAATAATCTACTGCTGGTGAATCCATAATACAATTCAAGGGATAGGTGACATAAATATGTGCCACTACAGCACAATGACTGAAGAATATAGGAAAAGCAGCATATGAACTTTGTATAGAAATGTGTCATTTGAAGAGGTGATATTTATTCTATAACGATACACAAGAATTAAACCGAGTTAAAATGATATTAATATAAACAAAAACGGGTTATTAGAGGAGAAGGGATAATCAAATGAAGGTTAGTACAAAAAAATGTGGATTCACTGGCCCTAGTAAGATTGATTTTCACTGATTTTTACTGTAAGCTTATTTGTAGACAAACAGGGACATCAGAATCTTATTTATGTAGTACATATGGGTTAGTATCAACTCCTGTCTAAAATGACAGCAATTTATAAACATAAAGATGTGAGTAATCTACCCTTCAGGCATTTAATCTTATGAAGACCTGATTGGTCATTATAAAAATATTAGGCTAAATTCTATTCATATTAACTAATTCTTAGTGTTACAAAAACAGGTTCAGACACTCTTAGTATTAGGAATAAAACGAGGAAGTGAAATCCGAAAAACTGTTTTCGCAATGTCATAATAGGAATATTTTACATAAAAAGTTAAAATCACCTTCAAAGAAATTATCTAGTTTTGTTCAGTACAGCAGTACTTTTTAGGGGTTAGAAGTATTTTAAAAGAAGAGGCATTCGATGAAGAGTTTCTCGTTTCAACGAAATCAGTCTCAAGCTGTTTAATCGCATATACAACGACGCATTGTGGCATAGCAACAAGATGAATGTTTCCAAAGTCCTGTCATTAAGACTGTAAGCCTTAGATAACGATTACGTAATACTGTAAGTACTCATGGGGTAGAAATTAAAATGAGGTTAAATAGGCGAATTGAGTGATGCAAATAACTGATAGGTTTGAGTAGGACTCAACTAGAACTGAGACAAGATCAAGTTAAGATCACTGTGTTATTAGGATAGGAGAAAAAAATAAGAATCTTAAAGACACTTAGGACGAACGAACATTATGTACCAAGTGTTAAGACAAATTAGGTCCTTTGTAAGTTCAGTGATTGCACTGCATGCAGAGTTCAGGATTTAACATATAGATTTCCATAGCTTCTGTAGTTTGAAGTTTAATTCGTATGGTTTTTACAAGATTTACGCGTACTCCATAGACGACTCTAAAGTTGATTTGCGAGTTCGTTCGATATCCAGATTCGATCAGATGTTTCAGAATACAGCTGTCGACGGAAGCCGTGACTAGTGCGGTACCGCAGGTTGGGTCAGAGGACAAATACTCGCCGATGACATTTGTTAGTGGTCGCGCCATATCATGAATTGGCAAAAGTTGGAATTCATGGGCTGGCTATTGGACTGGGTCCCAGTGGCTTAATAGTCTACGAGCTCGCCTTGTAACCAGAAGATCCTGGATTGGAACCTCAGTCGGTGCTCACTGACGAAGACTATCAAACTGGAACGAAACAACTGTTCAGTTCTCCCAGGTTTTCCAATGGTCTTCTGACCGGTATCACTTCATGATAAAACCTTGAAACCAATGCAATCCTTGCAATCCAACACATAATTTTTTATCCCTTGTTAAACCATGAGGGCTAATGTACGATCATACGTGTGCATAGGAAACGCTGAGTACGGCCGACATCGATTTCCATCCACCTCTACTTAAATTTATTAATTATAAAGCGATTTAAAATGAAGAGTGAATTGGAAGTGAATTTAATTTTTTTTAGAAAGCTTGAAGTTTCAGGGTTCAATTTTTAAGACTTTTAGTGAATCATCATAGGTTATTAGATATACAGCAACACGTTTATGCTCAACTTAATGACTCAAATTATTCAACCAATTCAAACAAAACTAAGACAAAAATTCTATATAAACATAAACGAATCAAAGTTTAATTAGACTATATTCAAAAGAATATGGAAGTATTCATAAATGAAATGATCAGTATTTCGAAAGTTTAACTTCAAATACATAAGTAAATTAATAAAACTTATTTCAAGTATTGGTTTTGTAGGGATTTGGTTGATTGGTTGGAGGATTCCATCATGAGCTGACATTAGTTACAGAACCATTGGTTAACAAGCTGGGAGTATTGGACAGCTGTTGCGTCAGCCTAGTTTTGGGACTCTTCAGAATTACGCGCCCAGCAGGTTCGAAACCGGTTTTTCCAACGGTTCTCTAACTGATGTCAGCTCATGATGAAATTTCCCAACCAATCAAACAAAATCCCTACAAAATCAATACTTGAAAATTGACCTGATCTGGGGTTCTAGTGGGAAGCTTTGGCCAGTAGGATACAGCAGGTTGAAGGTAAGGCACTAACTCATCGAAGAAGACATTGAAAAGTGGTCGCACTATGTTATGAATTGGCAGAAGTTAGAATTCATAGACAGGGCATTGCATTGGGCCCCAGTGGCTACTGAATGGTCTACGAGCTCTCTGTCCTTATAACCAGAAGGTTCTAGGTTCGAACCCGTCGGTGGTTGCGAAGTTTTGTTTATATCAGCTATTGTAAACGCCTAATTTAGCGGTTTGAATATTATTTATCGTAAAAAAATAACAAATATGTTAGTAATTATAGTTTTCTATTCTAGTCTTATTTTTCCTTCAGCAGTGTTTGAACAACTTACATTGTTACTGATCGATTAATAGATTGGCAGAAATCAGCTCAGGGTGTTTTGAAGCAATCTGTATTTGGAGAGAAGAGATATCTAGGTTGATCCTCGAGTATTATTACAAAAGATAGAGAAGAGATCGCTTAATATTACTGAAGAATAGCAACAATAACTGAAAGTTATGTTGGTCGGGGTCTTACACATCCTGAAAAAGCCTTAGTCATCTTAACCATTGTCATTTATGCTTTTCAAGCCAGGTATGCTATAGCAACCGTTTGCTTTTTCAGTGACTTAAGTTATCCACTAATGAATGATGGAAAAGAAGATAAATTCACAACTAGTAGAGGATGAATGAAACATTTTTTAATCACTACTGATTGAATTGTGGATGTGCTACAGCTGACAAGTATTTGACATGTTCTAAAGTGTAATTAATAGAGGTTTAACTAGTGTTTCAGTATATTAGTAAATTGAGCTCAGTAAAATATAACCCTAAAAGAAAATTTAAGCCAACGAATTCCTATTATACAATGGTTCGTTTCGGTTCTGTTGTTTACTTCCTAGTCACGTATTTCTTTAAGATGCCTGGTAGAAAGCTTTTGACAAAGGAATGTCATGCCTGTCGATTAACTCTAGCCAAACGTCTCTAAAATAAATTCATTTACTTGGATTAGACTTTTAAAGAAACTGATTTTATATATGTTTAGCGAATATCTGCCATTGTTCGATTGAATATTGATTTTTGACTAATTTGATAAAAATTGCGCGGTCAAGTACCGTTATATTTTGTTTGAGTACTTTAGAAGTTCAGTTTTTCTAATAAAACAGTTTCCCAAGTCTTCACTGATGCTTTTGTGATATACTGTTGTCGGTATTCAGTCGTAGACAGCGTCTGGCAGATTAGACAACGTGAAGACATAGTTGAACTAGAGCATACTGATTATAGTCAGATACTAGTTAGTACATAACAGGACCATCATATGCTACGATGATCATCCATGCGCTTCAACAATATCTTTCTGAACTGATGACAATGATGTCTGATACAGTTTGTGGTTACAGATGCACAAGCTGAGTACTGATGTGAAGAATGAAACATTGTCATTGACCTTTAACCAATCATTGGCCAGAAGTCATCAACTACCTTCTAAATTCAGAAAAGTAAAAAGATGTTGATGAACTCATCAAAATTTCTCCACTTATCCCGTATTTACAAGTAAATTTTTAATTTGAATAAAGAAAGAAGGAACATACTCGCAGGATAATACTGTGGTGGTGGTGGTGGTGTGATACAGACAGCTGGTTCCAATGGAATATTATTCTCACATATTCCCACAGTTCATACAGCATTAGCAACAGAATACAATATATCTATTTGAACATTCTGTTTGCTGTTAAAGACAGAGTACTTTTCCCAGAGTTATATACTGAATTAACAACAGAATACTATGTATAGTTGAATACTGTATTTCATGTAGCTTAATGTAATCCAGAATCACACGCTCAGTGATTAGTTAAAGGGTATAAACTATATATATGTAGGTTTGATCAGTTGAAAATATACCTAGGCTTCCGTGTCTTGCGTTCTGTTATTATAATACCAGCTCGTTTTATTTCGTGGGTTCTCTTCAACTGCATACACCTTAAACAAATCAATTACATACTACAAAATGATGTCTGAACATACTTATTACAATGATTTCAAACCACAGATAGAAGGTATAGGCAACGTAATTTCAAAGATGATGTGAAGAGACAATCATTTAATGTTAGAAGATCAAATATTTATACAGTCATTAGACAAAGAGATGGAATTCAGATTTCTCTGGGAAATAAGGATGGACTAGAGACAAATTACAAGATAGAACGACGGAGTGTAATTATAAATATTATGGTGGAGAGTTCAGCAGGGTGGAAGTGAATAGAGAAGAGAAATTATAAAATGCACAATATAATCTAATTTTTTGCAGGATTTCATCATGAGCTGACATTGGTTTGAGAACCATTGGTTAACAAGCTGGGAGTACTGGACAGCTGTTTCGTCCTAGTTTAGGACTCTTCATCAGTACGCACCCACCTCCAGGGTTTGAACCCAGTACCTTCTGGTTACAAGGCGAGCTCATATATCATTAAGCCACTGAGACCCAATCAAATGGCCTGCACATGAATTTTAGCTTCTGCCAATTAATGGCATATCGCGACCACTAGCCAATGTCTTGGGCGAGTATTTGTCCTCACACCCGATCTGCTACACCCTATTGGTCATGACTCCTCACCAGAACCCCAGGTAACTACCTACCTGAATAGGGCAAGTCGCTAGTGAGCAGCAGGTCGGGTGTGAGGATAAGTACTTGCCGAAGACATTGGCTAGCGATTGCGCTATATCGTGAATCGGCAGAAGTTAGAATTCATGGGCTGAGCATTGGATTGGGTCCCAGTGGCTTAATGGTCTACGTGCTAGCTCGCCTTGTAACCAGAAGGTCCCGGCTTCGAACAGTAGTCGTGGGTGCGTACTGATGAAGAGTCTCAAACTAGGCTGACGAAACAGCTGTCTGGCAATACTCCCAGCTTGTTTTTCAATGGTTCACTAAGTGATGTCAGCTCATGACTAAATCCTCCAACGAATCACACAAAATCCCTGCAAACCAATACCTGAATAATTTGATTTTCCTTACTGTTGTTGTTATCAGTTCCCCTTTTTTTCTACTGTTTCTGTGTCACCAATCAAATCCCTGCAATCCAACACTTGAATAATCTAATTTAGTTGATTTAGAAATTCAGTAGTGAGTTCAACTCAGTGAGTGAAAGTCAAAATCAAGATTAGGTGGAATGTTATGCAATAGAACACAACACAAGAGCACATGAACAAAGCAATTATGGTAACGAGGGTATTGAGATGTTAGTGGCACTCTCTCTTTCTGTATGCATAGATTGGGTGGAAGTCTTTTGATAGTAATAGCTTCTGTGAATCGAAGTAACCAAGGTTTTTGTTGTGTATTGAATATTTTGAAAGTCTGACTAATTTCCACTGAATCTCCCATGTCAATCAGGTGTCTGGCGATTGCGCTTGAGTACACTTTTCTGCTTTTCAAACGGAGAATTTTAAGGATATACTCGGAGAATCTAGTAGTGCTTTGTGATATTTTTAATTCATTCAAACCATCAGATATTTTCATTCTTTTCCTTTACAAGTGGAACATGAGTCTTCAAACTTTTACGTCACAGTAACAATGATTTTGTTCTTTTCCAGAATACGGCTGCTAGCCTAATGCCCAGCTTTTCCTCTTATCTGGATTTACTATCGTTTAGTAACTTAGACAACGTTTAGAAATATGTTGGCCTGGATTCGATCCCCAGACCTTCCGCATAGTTGTCGAACATTCTACCAGTGAAGCACTGATACAGAAGCTTTCATCAATTGTTCTGTACTCAAAGTTTCTGCCAATCCACTTCTCCTGATGGGAGATAACAGTTCTGACGCATATATATATATATATATATATATATATATATATATATATATACATAACTGAGTTTAGACGATCAAAGATTATTCACAATAGAAATCACCTCGTCCATTTATTTTAGGGTCATTATATAATTAACAAGGCAGGCAAGCGATTAGCAAACTCACACACACACACACACACACAAAAATTCAGTAGAACGACAGTAAATGGAAATCCAGTTCATTTTACTTGATAACTGTTAACTAATGAACAGAATAAACGGAAACTTAAAATGAAAAGATTCACTAGAAAATAGACAGTTTAACCCAACGTGTGTGTATATTTGCTTACATTTTGCCTTCCTATGTATGCATGTGCATATACAGCAGTGTGTGTATGCGTGTGTGGGTGGGTGGGTGTTACCGTGCATGTAACACTTGTCGGTGTAACAAACTGATAAATATTTTGTGTTGCATTTGTTTTTTAGTCAGAAAAATAATGTATTTCATGAAGTAGGAGAGGAAATCAATCAGAATTTTAGGGAAAGGGTACAGAAAATTGAAAATCAATGGGAAATTTTAAGGGAATTTTTCAAAAATCGAAAATATTCGTTAAAATATTAACTTAATTTATAGACAGGATTGTTTACTAACTTCAGGTGAACATAGAGAAAGCAGAGGTATGTGATGAAGATTCCTGGTTCACAGAAACATCAGTAACAACAACAACAGACAACAATCTGCATAAGTGGGAGGAATGTGAAAGAAGCAACTTCCTTCACCTACTCACCTACCTACCTGGGAAGCATTGTTTCAACTACAGGCGGACAGAACCTACGAGGATATCAAAGCGAGGATCGGGAAAGCAAGGCAGGCTTTCATCACTCTCAAGTCCGTGTGGAGGTCAACATCCAGATTTTCAACTCCAATGTAAAGTCAGTGCTACTTTGTGGATCAGAAACTTGGCGCGTCATGAAGAGGACCTCAGAAAAACTACAGACCCTTATCAACAGATGTCTTCGCTCACTACTACTCAGGATCAGATGGCTGGCCAGCAGAGAAGATCAGCAACACGGATGGATTTTTGAAAATGAGCGAACCAACCAACCCAGCAGGAACCGATTGTGCGACAAATATGCAGGGAGAAATGGAGGTGGATTGGCCATACTCTGAGAAAACAATCCATCAAGTGACACCACACACCAGGCCACTGTTCGAGTGGAACATGAATGGGAAGCGGCGAGTTGGTGTTCAGTGCGACGGTGACATGGATGCGGTCGTGGTAAGAAGAGATGAAAGCATATGGGTAGACATGTAACCAGGTGAAAACATTAGCGAAGAACTGAACTCATTGGAGACGTGCAGCTGAAGTCCCATGTTCCTCTTGGAACTAAAGGAAAATATAATAATAATAACTGTTTACTAACACTCAGTACTGAGTGAACTTAAAACATCCACCCATTTGCATTCAGACTTTGGAATCTTCCTTAACTGGCTAAACTCACAGTTGAGGTTAGCAACTACTTGTGTGTAGTTTTAAAAGTATTAGTGTCTATTTTGGTAATGAAAAGAAAAGGAGTATCTTGTCATAAAATTAACACCTGATTTACTGTATGTGTAATATCTGTACAATAACATTAAGACAAATTGGATATTTTGCTATTATCACGAGTTTAGCTACCAGGATGACCTTTAAAGATATCACATGTAATTTTATCGAATATGTCAAGGTTTCAAGTATACAAGTGACTTTGCCTCACCTAATGTTTGCAGTGCTGAGTATCCATTGTATCCATCCATTAATCAATTAATCATTCTGAAACTGAAATTACCTAGTGGATGATAATTACAAGTTATAGGAAAAACTCTACTACAGCAGGATTTGAACCAGCGGTGTCTAAATCATTAACTCGATTTAAATGATCTAAGCTCTACATAGAGTTTCCAAGAGTTCGTTTTTAGGGATTTGATTTATTTTAAGTTCGATAACGGGTTGATGTCAGTTAAAGAACTTTTAGAAGATCAGGAAGTACTGGATAGCTGTTTCGTCTTAATGCTTGGGACTCTTCATTAGTATGCACTTACTTGGGTTCGAAAACGGGATTTTTCGGTCACAAAGCGAGCTAATAGACTTTATTCAACGACACATGAATCCCATTTCCTACCAGTTCGTGATTTCAGAGCAACCACCTAGCGATGTAGTGGTGGTTTCGATACAGACACTTAATTGAAGTTTTAATATATCAGTTTAATAGATTATCATGGGTTATATATTCCTTTTCTCTTATATATATCCAAACCAAGTTCACTTTTAACGGTTTCTCTTATATGTCAAATTCTTAAAGTAAAGTATTTGGAGAATGCATAAATTATTTTCATTTGTAGACATGATTCAGGTGGCCTGCTTAAATAACTGGGTACCTAAATTTCCATTTATCATTGTTGTATTCATTTAATTATATTTTTGGATCGATACATGAACTCTTGCACATTTTTAGTTTGCTGTCGATATAATGCGAAGCACTCCTCGAAGGAAATAAGGGAAAATATCGTGGAGGGTTCGATTTTGCTTCAGATGGAACAGTACAATGTTACACGATGTACTGTAGAATTTTATTTTATTTTTAGTCTGGGAATTAAGAATTTTGGTTCTGTAGTGTCAAAAGTGTCAAGGAGGAAGTGAAATTCAAGGATTAGTTGAGGTTTGTACTCTTTTGCATACCTTCTAACTTACCCCAAGTAGCGACAAGACAATATAGATCAGGTGTGATATAAAGATAATAAAATTCCGTGATCTACATCTCATTGTTTAACCATAAACTGGGTTTCATCTGCTTTCGAATCTTTTCTGTCATGTTAGATTCGGTACTTATAATTCTATAAAACACAACATAATCGAGCAAAGAATATTCTTTTCAATAAATTCCTCTTCTGGCTCTACAATTATATACATGTTTATATACACAGAATATTCAAGGTTGGTAGTTAATAACAATATTATTATAATTATAATTCTGTAGTTACTTTTAATTCTGGATTATTTAAAGACAGTTCTGTCTACTTGATGGACGTGAGGCCAGCAACCCCACCCTGTAAACAAAACCTGCTACAGAAACTCCAGTACAATCAGTCTCCTCGCGGCCAAAGAAGAAGTGTAAGTGGGGGCATGGAATATCCGCACTATGTATGAGATTAGCAAAACTGCCCAGAATGCAAATAAGAATTATTGTTACTATTATTATTTGATGTTCTTGAGTTCTTGATGCAATCCAGAGGCTGAACTGACCAGCATAGTGTTGTATCAATCTTAATAGTTTACTCTGTGAATTACATTCGTTAGGTTTAGTAAAGAGACAGACAAATGCGAGAATAATGCAGTCCTGACCCTCTTTATGGATACTGAATATTCACTGAAACTGGAGCAGACGTTCTTTGTGATCTACTATGTCACTTTGTTTACCCTAACCTATAATAAGGTTAAAAAATCCTCCATAAACATCTATAATTAACACTATCCCACTATTTTTCTCCTTTTTCCCCTTTGTTTAATAGACAAAAGTTTATTTCAGACCTTTTACAACTTTATGACCTTTATTACTATGTATTACTCTTCAAATCTTTCATTGTATTTACACAATCCTTTTCATTCCAATTTATTAAATTCTCTGTTACCTGATAATCGTTCACTAATAGTACTTTTGTGTTTACACCACACTATCGTTATTATTTTTTCATGATATGTCACCCTTGAACTTACATGCAGCATAACCCATATGTTGGTTTACTTCCCTGTAGTACTCATAAAATCTCTCACAGGGTTGTCTAAGCTCGCACTTGAAAAATGTACTTTTTGTTAGGCACATATAAACAAAAACACATAAATGAATTTTCAAGTATTGGTTTGTAGGGATTTGGTTGATGGCTACAAGATTCCATCATGAGCTAACATTGGTTTGAGAACCATTGGAAAACCTGGGAGTACTGGACGGCTATTTGCTCAGCCTAGTTTGGGACTCTTCATCAGTACGCTTCTACCACCACACTTCGAACCCCAGAACATTCTAGTTACAAGGCCAGCGAGACCGTAGACCATTAAGCCACCGTGAGCCAATCCGATGGCCAGCCCATGAATTCTAACTTCTGCCAATTCACGACACAGCGCGACCCCTAGCCAATGTCTTCAGCGAGTATTTGTTCTCACACCCGACCTGCTGGTCACGACTTCTCACTAGAACCCCCATGGACCATTGGATCGGGTCCCAGGGGCCTAATGGTATACGAGCTCGCCTTGTAACCAGAAGGTCATGGGTTCAAATCCCGGTGGGTGCCTACTGATGAGGAGTCCCAAACTAGGTTGACGAAACAGCTATCCAGCACTCCCAGGTTTTCCAATTGTTCTCTTACTAACGTCAGCTCATGGTGAAATCTTGTGGTTTGAAAATATCCTATTGTCTTTACAATTCTACGTCTACTTGAATTTTCGAATAAATTTTCCGAAATATTCGTTAAAATTTAATATGGTAATAAGGAGGCAAAAGAGAACACCTTATATCTTGTGACAGGAATAGTTTCTTTCTACCATAATAAAGTAATGAAACTTATCAGTAATTCTTCGCTTATAGTCGCCAGATAAAAACTCAGTAATAGATAAGTTAATAACCATGCTCCCCTCCATAAAACCTTGTATCTGTTTAATACATTCTCCTTTCAGCCATAATTATTTTGAATATAGCAAGAACAAGAGTTTGTGCAGAATAATAATGATACCATCATTTATTTCGTTGGCTTGTCATCAGCCCCTTACAGTTTAAAAAAAACTATTAAGTTTATGTACACAAAAGTTTTAACATACCTGCAAATTCTGTTACATGATATGAGTTGACAGGAGGTTTCAAACTTAATGAACAGTGCTCGAGAAAATTACACTTAGGTGATTTTTGCTCAGTGAGTTAAAGATTAAACGAAGTAAATTTATGCATACAATGGTAAAGGAGCTATGTAATAAAGACGAGAGGTGCGTAAGATGATGAATAACTGATAAATTGAGTAACAATGTGGTGAGTTCGACTCAAATCATAGAAAGAAGAGAGAAACAAAATCACATTGTATCAAGGGTGGGGGTGAGGTTAAAGCCAAGGATTACGTAAACAATCGAAAGAGAGAATAAGGACATCCAGAACACAAAATTCGGTTTTCAGGCGTCTGATGGCGATTGCATCTGCAAACTTGGAGAGAATTGAACTATTTTGTCTGTTGGTGATTTTAAAAGATTTCGCGATGATCCAAATTGATGTGATATCTGATGAGATATCAAAAAATTGCAGGTGTGTCCTTCTTTGTGTTATCTAATGTAACTTCATTCGCCAATACATGTAAATTTGTACACAGAGTTAACATGAGAATGCTGTCCAATAGACAGGAAGCGACTTAGCTGAAGGATAGGCTCTGACTAGTGACGTACTTAATCTTCTGTTGCTTATTCCTGCAAAATTATCACCTTTAAAGTCGAGTTGACTGAAGACAGGCTTTTTTCCCACTGTGGCTTGTCGTTCATTTCAAGCCTTCACATCTTCCGTACTTGTTAATGAATTTCAACATCTTTTCGAGAATCTGAAATTCTTCCTCTAATTTTATCAAATTTGTGAATTTGTTTACGATTTCCAATTTACGCAGTTCCGGATAAGATTTCTCCATAATTTATTGTGACAGCAAAGTTATTCGTATGAAAATGTGTGATCTGCTTGATACAGAAAAATGACAATCATCAATGCATGATGCTATATACTACTCATATCAATCAGTAGTGCCTGCTAGCCAGATTAAAGTGATTTGAACACAACAAGATGATCGTTCCCATCTTTTGGGGCCGAGCTCACTAGCAGTTGCCCCCGTTCTAATTTAACAGACATACAGCCGAAGCACGACAACACAACAAGAACATGTAGTTTATCTGAAACGTTTAATGTATTTGCACGACACACTTCCGACATTTTCTGATCTCACACGTATTCGTCATACACAGTTTTTTAATGGAAGACAAGAAGGCATGAATCATTACAATACAGGTCAGATTGTGTACATGTCAAGGTCACAAATAATATACAATTGGTGGATGGTGGCTAGCAGTGGAATCCAGGATGCGCATTTCGTCCTAATTGGGACTCGTCAGCTGGATGTACCTGCATTTCTCAGTGAGTGATGATGTTCCCACCGAGGCTCGAACCCAGTGCCCATAGTTTCAACCTGAGACCGAACACTTCGGTCCAATCAATCGACGGGAAAATCAAAAATTCAATTCAATAGTCACAAATAATACTTCACAAATTTCCATTCGATGAAATGGAGACTGATTGTTAACAGATAATGAAATATTTCATAGTGCTACTTCAATAATTAGCTTAAAAGAGAATAATTTGTCATAAAGGGTAGAATGAATAAAATGGATTTCAGAATTTTGATTTTTGTTACCAAAACAAATTGGTCGTAAGTTATTGATATTAGTGGGGAAAAAATACATCTGTAAATTCATTAAGCAAAGCGCTTCTGTCTGCCTACTGGTCATCATGCTGGCCTTGACTAATTCTTGTTTTCAAGGTAGATCGTGTCAGTCAAGAAACCATTGAAAGCTATGATTATTTGTTACATGCTCAGATTTCTGTTATGTTTTTTCTGATCTACACCTTCTGTTCACATGTGATTTTTTTCATGATAGCTATGATAACGTATACACTTAGTCATCTGATTAGAGATTCTTCAGTGTAGTGTATATATACAACGGTTGGATTTTGATGACTTTAGCCGCTGTGGTATAATAAAATCAATGTAACGCGAACCATAATTTCTTTAGATCATGTCTACTGACACTACTGACGCTACTGTTACCGTATTTCTTGCTCACGCCAAGTAATTTTGTAAAATGAGTTTAGTTCATTTACTGCACAACTTTGAAGTGATGTTTCTGACACCAAATGTGAAAGTTATGGCTTAAAATTTGATAACCAGAACTAGTTTGAAACTTAAACCAACCATTGTGGGTAAAATTTATTTTGATAAAGTCTCACAGTGTTATACACTAATATTTACTGATGACCACGTTTTGAGCACAGTTTATTGCTCATGATCATATCAATGGTACTCATACAACTTTCCAACTTCGTTTATATAATATCATTATTTTCCATCGCTTGATTTGATTGGTAGTAGTATTTTCCATATTTCCGGAATGAGTGATGAGTCATTACTATTGCACTTTTTGGGTGTATACTCGATGAACCAGAATTCAGTAACCGAAATCTCTCTCTCTCCACCTACCTGTATTACTTTCTAGAACTTTCACTGTCACACCCTATTCTGTGGTTGTGTGTTAATGCATGCAATGCAGTTGCTGACCTTCTTTTTCTAAATTACTCATATTCGTGGGATCCACCATGCTAACCTTAGCTAAATTCTTATGTTCTGACAATCTGACTACTCCCGACTTACTAGTTTGACCTATGTAGTTGACTTAACTCACAGTCATTGCGGGGTATTTTGAAAATTATATTATTTTGTCTAATTGGGTCAACCGACAGGGTCCTTTAACCTACCTACAGAGCTTATCCTACCTGAGTGAGTTTGTAGGTTTAAATGCAATCCTAATTCTTGCTCTATTAGTAACCCTACAAAGGGCCTCAGATATCCTTTCTTTACATGGTATAATAGTAGATTCCTGATATTCTCTCTTATTTATATTATCACTAATAGTTTCCCCATTGTTTTTATTTTGCTTCTGACCTTTTTTGATCTTCCTAATGAATTTTATAGGATAGATAGTTATTTGACATCAACGCTTCATCAGTTAGGTCTTTTGTTGTACTACTTAGTGCTACAGTTCGGTTTGTTAGAAACTTACGTAAGCCTGCCTTAACCGTTAATGGATGAGATGAATTAAATTCTAAATATCAATTAGAATGCGTTGGTTTTTCATAATCGGTAGTGTGCAGTTTACCCTCTTCTCTTCGTTTTATTGTACTCGAAATGTCATCAGTAAATATTACTGTATAACACTGTGAGACTTTATCGAAGCAAATTTTACTCACGATGGGATTTTACTATACTACAGTGCACAAGTTCTATACTTATTTCAGTTAAACTAACCAGACAGTGTTTCTTTTCGAAAATTCCCTTTTGTCCTTATAAAAATTGATATCCAGAGAGTAAGTATTTTGGGGTTACGATAAAAAATTGTGCAAGATTTATTTTTTCAATTATTAATGAACAACTTCGCTGTATACTGAAGATCAGTGGCCGGTAAGAATCAACAAGAAGACACAATAACAACAAATCAGTCAAGAATCTACTGTTCAACAAATATTCAGTGTCATCATATATATGGCGCGCCCTAGAGTAGAACCCCAATGGAAAACGACAAGTTGAACGTCCGGGGTTTATACGTAGGAGATCATTTGAAGAGAAGATGAAAGCTTATGGGTGATTGTGGAGTCAGCTTGATAGGATCCCACGCATTTTGGTATTGACTGTTAATCTCGCATATATGGTATATCATCATTCCCACACATTTTGTTATTGACTGTTAATCTCGCATAGATGGTATATTATCATTTCTCACGCACTTTGTTATTGACTATTACGATCAATTATTTCAAATGCTGTCAGCTGTCTATATTGTTGTAAAATGTATAAATACCATGACTTTCTTTGTCGTTGTTGTTGTACTACAATACACAGTCACAGTCCAGTCTTTGTCTTTTGATATTTGCGTGCTTCACTGAATCGGAAGGTACCGCAAGCAGATAGGCATATTAGTCAGGCGCAGACAGAACAAGGTGACAACGTCCTCATCTAATTCCCTACAGTTATAAAAAATTGGCGACGGGGTTTACCTTAATTCATTGCAGTTATAACACAGCTTAAAAAGACTGCGGAAAACATAGTGGCTTGGCGACGTGCTACTGAATCCCTCGTAGTCCAATCAGAACCCAAGGGAATAATAATAATAGTACTCATAAACAACTTCTAAGTTTTGTAAATCTCCCTGTAAAAGGTACGTGTTTTTATAACATATTATTATTATTACCAGTAGGAGTAATGACAATAACAGTTGTACACAAAAGTTAAACTTTATTAACTGACCTTGTTCATTCTTTTTGTTTGTTTTTCATGTCCTTGCACTAAAATTAAGGACAAAGCAATAATCTTTCCTAATAAAAAGTATCAAAATGAAGCATAATTTGTTTTCCTTTTATGACAAAAATCTACTTGAAGGTTAAAAGGAGGAAGGTAGAAAAACAAAGAATGGTGGAAAAGATGCCTGTATTCAGGTGAAAACTGTCAATAAACTAGTATAGGTCATCTGATCCCATATCACAGATCATATGGTATGCGCATATGCACAGAAAAGACAAGGAAATGATACTTTTTGTAAAGGGATGTAAACAAAAATGCTAGTGGGTTAAAGGAAAAGAGAAAAAGATCTGTTTCACCAAAGGAAACATTATCCCTTTTTTGTCCTTTATTCTTGGGGAATAAATGAGAATACTATTTGGTAGTATCTAATCACTAACTAAGAAATCTATACGTCAAAATGTGTGAGAATCTACCTGACTTTCAATAGGAAATATCCCCTCTTCAACGTCCTTCAAGTTGTAATGTTGATTTCATCATGAATTAAATTAGTTGGAGATCAGTGAAAAGTGGGGAGCTCTGAACAGCTATTTTACTTTGGTTAGGGACTCTTTCAGAAGTGCACGCCCACGGCCCTGTAGGGGACTTTATAGTGAGCTTGGTATTATTGTATTATTATTGTTCATTTTGGTTCCTAGTGGAACATAGGGTTTCAACTGCACATCTCCACTTGCTTCTGTCTTCCTTCTGCTGTACTTTTCCCCTGCATCCATGCTAGTCCATACTCTTTCAACTCCTCTTCACACGATCTCCTCCATGTCACCCTTGGACGTTACACACGCCGCTTCCCTTTCGGCCTGGTTCCACTCGAGTAATCGCCTGACGAGCGCGAGATGTCACCCAGTGGCCTCCTCAGCGAGCGAGTGTCCAATCCATCTCCACTTTCTCCTGCATATTTGTTGGTTGGTGATTGGTTCTTGTTTTGTTTGTTCATCACCAGAGTTTCTTGTTGGTGATTCTTTCCGGCCCGGCCATCTGATCTTCAGTATAGAGCCAGCGAAGACAGTAGTTGATAAAGGTCTGGTCTGCAAAAGGCTGTTGGAAATATTCTTTGTGACCCACCCGCAAAGTTTCTCATCCGTATAGAAGAGTTGACTGACTTGACGTTTGTATTGAAAATCCGACCGAATTTTGTTGTTGATGCTGGCTGAGTGACGAAGATTTCCAGATTGGTTTCAAGTTGATGAATGTGTGCGTTTCTCGGCTTCCCGATTCTCGCTCGATTTGACATCCTCGTCCGTTCCTCGTGTAGTTGAGACAATGCTCCCTAGATAGGTGAAGTGAATGAAGTAACCTCTTTCAAATCCCTCCCGTTGATGGTGATTGGCGCTGGATGTTGCTGTTGTTGTTGTTGGTTGGTTGGTTGGTTATTTTCATAACCTCCGTCTTGTCTATGTTTACCTGGAGTCCTGTCTTTGCTGCTTCTTCGATCAGTTTGCCGGTTTTCGCTCGTAAGTCTTCGATTGTGTGTGACATCAAACATAAGTTATCCGCGAAATCCAGGTCTTCTAGGTTCTTCACGTCAGTCCAGGATATTCCTGTCTTCTCGTTTCCCACAGTCTGACGCATAATCCAGTCCACCACAATTAGGAATATCATTGGTGATAGTAAGCACCCTTGTCTAATTCCTGTGTTTACACCAAACGCCTCACTGAGTCTTCCGTTGTGAATCACTTGACATGTGCCGTTGTAGTACAGCTGTTGAATAAGGTTGATGAATATTTGGGGTACGCCACAGTACTCGAGTAATTTCCAAATTACTTCACGATCAACGCTGTCGAAGGCCTTCTCAAAGCCTATAAAGTTGAGTTAGAGGTTTGATTGCCATTCCATGCTTTGTTCGATGATGATGATGCGTAGAGTTGCAATGTGGTCAGTACATGATTTGCCTTTCCTGAATCCAGCTTGTTGTTGTCGGAGTTCTGTCTCCAGTGCGTCCTTTAATCTCTCCAGGATGATGCGACTCAGGATTTTACTTGGCGTCGATAGGAGCATGATTCCTCGCCAGTTCTTGCAGAGTGAGGCGTAAGTCGCCCTTCTTTGGTAGTTTCACGAGGTAACCTTTCCTCCAGTCAGTAGGCACCATAAGACTAAGCCACCACTAAAAAACATTAAAAGTACTATGACAATTAATTGACGCATTTATTTAGCGTCACCTAATCTACTTATCGGAAACAAGCTGATAAATTCAACTAAAAGGATTAATCCGTTAAGATAGACAAATATATGAAGTGACAGGTTGTATACAGTCTTCTGACAATATATCCATTGTACTGCGGTCCGATATGCCAATGCGCTGTCGATGATAATCATTTTTTTACTATCAAAGTATGAAAATGAAGAGTTACCAAAACAATCCATTCTCTTCCTAGGACTAATTTATAGGGATTCTATTTGTTACTGTCTATGAGCTCGCCTTGTAACCAGAAGGTCCTGGGTCCGAACCCCTATGGGCGCTTACTGATGAAGGGTCCCAAACTAGGAAGAAACAGCTGTCCAGTACTCCCAGGTTTTCCAATGGTTCCCGAACCAATGTAACTTCATGATGAAATCCTGTAACTAATGTGGGTTCATTGAGAAATTTAACTAGAAATTATTGGAAATTCCGAAAATCTAACACACATTTATTAATAACAGTTTCATAACAGGTAGCAAACCATTTCAAAGCAGATGAATTTTCGTATTCCAGTCATGTGACAATGAACTCGTGACTTTCAGATATATTAGGTGCAAAATGATGATGTTAACATTTTTCATCTTTAATGCAGTAACGGTAGTTAACTGTTATGAACTTCAGTTCTCTAGGTTACAAAAGTCAAATATTTTTTTATGAGAACTTTTATGTAGTTATCTTGAATTGACAAGATACTTCTGCATGAAGGAATACTAAGGATGACGCTTATTCTAACGTCTACTGGTTTGTTGTAAAGATATCAGACTCTGATGGTAACAAGTAATCGGAACAACTAGCCTATTCATGCTGTCGGGAGTGAGGACAATTGCTCACCGGTGACACTGGCTGGTGGTCGCGGTAAAATCACGAATTCATAGGAGGTAGAATTGATGGACTAGCCATTGAGTTGGGTCCCAGTGGCTAGTTGGTATACCAGCTTGCTTTGTAACCAGACAGTCTTGGGTTCTAAACCCGGGGGTGCGTACTGACGACGAGTCGCAAACCAGGACGAAACAGTTGTCCAGTACTCTAACTGATATCAGTCCGCGGTCTAACCTGTCTTGCTAAATTAGCATAAAAACGAAATGACAAAAACGATTATAATCTAACTTCATATTTATTTACTTGATTATTATATTTACGTTCAAATTTTGACCTTTGATCCTTTAGATCTAGGCCACTTGATGAGTCATTCAGTTTACACATTTTGTAGTTTTATGATTTTAACCAAACTAACATTAGTAAGTAACTATGAAATGAGTATAACGGGAGTTGTGTCCTATTGTGTTAATTTATTTGAATATGAGAATGGACGCTCACTGGTGATGTTGAATGCTGCTACCGTTCAGTTGCAATTCTGTACAGATAAGATTCTAATCCATTGAGTAAATTATAATTTCTATATGTATGTCTGAACCGAATTGACATTTAAAAGTTTGAAAAAATTTGGGCATTGGGTATATGATATTTATTATTATGAAAGTTTTTGTATTTCTCAATGAATGAAAAAAAACAATATTGATTTTACTGACATTTGGTTATTTAACACAAATAGCTTTACCAAAGCATTATTCAGACGACATCATAGTACTCAATAAGCATGAGAGTTTTCTTCAAGACATCAGATACACTGCAAAGCAACCTTATCCATATAAAAGACCGAATCCCTAAAGATTCTCTGTTTCATTGTGTCTATAAAACGAAAAGCTTCGAATGTTATGGGATATACATAGGACAAGCTTCTAGAGAAATCAAAACCAGAAGAAATGAACATCTTAGAGCATCTGTTCATCCACCGATAAATCCAGTTGAACCAGAAAAGCTTGAAAAATCATCAGCCATAGTTCGTCTACACGCTATATTATAGAATCAGGCCACAAAATTGATTTTGACATTACTGGAATAATCAAGAAAAATTTCAGAAATCACAAAGAACGTCTAAAATCAGAAGCTCTTCATATCAAGCGGAATTCAAATTGCGGGAATAGGAATGATGGATTAAAACAGAATTTGACCTGGTTACAACAGCCCCCTCGTCATGAAGTAATAAAATCAACACGAATGTGATGAGCAATTTCATAATGTAAATATACGCTGCTTTTATAATTTTACACACTTGTCAAATCCAACATTCTACGCCTGGTTTTGTTATCTTTACCAATTGGCCAACTTGAAAACGTAAAAATCCCCTCATGCTGAGGAACTATGATTAAGTTGTTATATATAAGCTGAGATTTTGTAAATTCTGGTTTAATGATACTTTGATAAAGCTATTAGCAGCATTAAATAGCGAAACGTCAGTAAAACAATACCGATTTGTTTCAGGATTTCATCATGAGCTGACATTAGTTAGAGAACCATTGGAAAACCTGGGAGTACTGGACAGCTGTTTCGTCCTAGTTTGGGACTCTTCAGCAGTACGCACCCACCGGGATTCGAACCCAGGACCTTCCGGTTACAAGGCGAATACCGTTTTGTTTTTCATTCATTGGGAAATACAAAACAAACCTTTATTATAATGAATATCATATACTCAATGCCCAAATTTTTCCAAACTGTTAAAAAGTGAACTTGGTTTGGACTTATATTATCAGCGTAATATTCGATCAAAATTTATAAAATTTCACTTTATACACACTAACTTAATGTTCTTCAGTGTGAGGTAATTTTCACTTTGTCGAATTAACGGATTGTTAAAGATATCACAACACAGGTATAATGTTGGATTTCATAGATGCATGAAGTATTAAAACAGCATATTCTGACATATTGAAAATACTTATCATATTTGTGTTGATTTTGTCACTTCATTAAGGAGAGGAGTGCTAGAGCCAGGTCAAATTCTTTCTTAATCGGTCATTCCTATTCAAAAGAAATTTAGATTCCATTTAACGTTAGGTGTTTCCGATATGTGAGGTTCTTTGTGATATTTTAAATTTCGCTGAATGATTTCATTATTGACAAAATCTATTTTGTAGCCTGATTCTGTAGCATGTAGAGCTAAGGCTGACTATTTATTTAGGTTTCTGTAGCTCTACTGGGTTTATCGGTGGTTGAATACAGGCTCTACAATGTTCACGTTTTCTGCTTACTTTGATTTCTGTTTAGGTAGGTCTGGTGTATGTCAAATCACCTTCCAAACAGTTTATTTTACAAACACAATTAGATTGTTACCCTTTGGAATCCAATATTTCAAATGAACGAGGCTCCTTTTTAGTTTGTTTTATGTTTTAAAGAAAACTCTGGTGTTGTGTTTATTGAGTGCATTTTTAATATCGTCCGACGTATGTGATCTTTATAGAATGACACCTGTTGAGGTCCGTGTCTTCGGAATGCGTTTTCGACCATGTTTAGTGTTGGTGAATCTGATAGAGCTAGTAGTGACTAATAATTCCATCCTGCAACAAAACAGCCAATACGATTCGTTGGTTTGCACTACTGTCTAAGTAATGTGAGTTCATGAAAAATGTAAATAGAAATTAATGGGGATTCCAAAAACCTAACGCATTGGTGACACAGATGTAGAATGCTCGCCGACTACACTTCACGTGGTCCGGGGTTCGATCCCCAGCCGACGCACTCCTTTACCTCACTAAACCAGTAATAAGACTAGTAAAGAGGGAAGGTTGGGTATGAGGCTAGCAACTCCATCCCATAAAAATAAACACCACTGTTACGGAAACTTTAACCCGGTAGTTTGAAGCCCTATATTCCACTGGGAACGTATAGGAACAAAAAAACCTAATACATAGTTATCATAACAGTCTGATAATACGTAGCAAATCATTTCAAAGCAGATGAATTTTCGTATTCCAGTCATGTGACAATGAACTCGTGACTTTCAGATATATTAGGTGCAAAATGATGATGTTAACATTTTTCATCTTTAATGCAGTAACGGTAGTTAACTGTTATGAACTTCAGTTCTCTAGGTTACAAAAGTCAAATATTTTTTTATGAGAACTTTTATGTAGTTATCTTGAATTGACAAGATACTTCTGCATGAAGGAATACTAAGGATGACGCTTATTCTAACGTCTACTGGTTTGTTGTAAAGATATCAGACTCTGATGGTAACAAGTAATCGGAACAACTAGCCTATTCATGCTGTCGGGAGTGAGGACAATTGCTCACCGGTGACACTGGCTGGTGGTCGCGGTAAAATCACGAATTCATAGGAGGTAGAATTGATGGACTAGCCATTGAGTTGGGTCCCAGTGGCTAGTTGGTATACCAGCTTGCTTTGTAACCAGACAGTCTTGGGTTCTAAACCCGGGGGTGCGTACTGACGACGAGTCGCAAACCAGGACGAAACAGTTGTCCAGTACTCTAACTGATATCAGTCCGCGGTCTAACCTGTCTTGCTAAATTAGCATAAAAACGAAATGACAAAAACGATTATAATCTAACTTCATATTTATTTACTTGATTATTATATTTACGTTCAAATTTTGACCTTTGATCCTTTAGATCTAGGCCACTTGATGAGTCATTCAGTTTACACATTTTGTAGTTTTATGATTTTAACCAAACTAACATTAGTAAGTAACTATGAAATGAGTATAACGGGAGTTGTGTCCTATTGTGTTAATTTATTTGAATATGAGAATGGACGCTCACTGGTGATGTTGAATGCTGCTACCGTTCAGTTGCAATTCTGTACAGATAAGATTCTAATCCATTGAGTAAATTATAATTTCTATATGTATGTCTGAACCGAATTGACATTTAAAAGTTTGAAAAAATTTGGGCATTGGGTATATGATATTTATTATTATGAAAGTTTTTGTATTTCTCAATGAATGAAAAAAAACAATATTGATTTTACTGACATTTGGTTATTTAACACAAATAGCTTTACCAAAGCATTATTCAGACGACATCATAGTACTCAATAAGCATGAGAGTTTTCTTCAAGACATCAGATACACTGCAAAGCAACCTTATCCATATAAAAGACCGAATCCCTAAAGATTCTCTGTTTCATTGTGTCTATAAAACGAAAAGCTTCGAATGTTATGGGATATACATAGGACAAGCTTCTAGAGAAATCAAAACCAGAAGAAATGAACATCTTAGAGCATCTGTTCATCCACCGATAAATCCAGTTGAACCAGAAAAGCTTGAAAAATCATCAGCCATAGTTCGTCTACACGCTATATTATAGAATCAGGCCACAAAATTGATTTTGACATTACTGGAATAATCAAGAAAAATTTCAGAAATCACAAAGAACGTCTAAAATCAGAAGCTCTTCATATCAAGCGGAATTCAAATTGCGGGAATAGGAATGATGGATTAGAACAGAATTTGACCTGGTTACAACAGCCCCCTCTCCATGAAGTAATAAAATCAACACGAATGTGATAAGCAATTTCATAATGTAAATATACGCTGCTTTTATAATTTAACACACTTGTCAAATCCAACATTCTACGCCTGGTTTTGTTATCTTTACCAATTGGCCAACTTGACAACGTAAAAATCCCCTCATGCTGAGGAACTATGATTAAGTTGTTATATATAAGCTGAGATTTTGTAAATTCTGGTTTAATGATACTTTGATAAAGCTATTAGCAGCATTAAATAGCGAAACGTCAGTAAAACAATACCGTTTTGTTTTTCATTCATTGGGAAATACAAAACAAACCTTTATTATAATGAATATCATATACCCAATGCCCAAATTTTTCCAAACTGTTAAAAAGTGAACTTGGTTTGGACTTATATTATCAGCGTAATATTCAATCAAAATTTATAAAACTTCACTTTATACACACTAACTTAATCAATGTTCTTCAGTGTGAGGTAATTTTCACTTTGTCGAATTAACGGATTGTTAAAGATATCACAACACAGGTATAATGTTGGATTTCATAGATGCATGAAGTATTAAAACAGCATATTCTGACATATTGAAAATACTTATCATATTTGTGTTGATTTTGTCACTTCATTAAGGAGAGGAGTGCTAGAGCCAGGTCAAATTCTTTCTTAATCGGTCATTCCTATTCAAAAGAAATTTAGATTCCATTTAACGTTAGGTGTTTCCGATATGTGAGGTTCTTTGTGATATTTTAAATTTCTCTGAATGATTTCATTATTGGCAAAATCAATTTTGTAGCCTGATTCTTTAGCATGTAGAGCTAAGGCTGACTATTTATTTAGGTTTCTGTAGCTCTACTGGGTTTATCGGTGGTCGAATACAGGCTCTACAATGTTCACGTTTTCTGCTTACTTTGATTTCTGTTTAGGTAGGTCTGGTGTATGTCAAATCACCTTCCAAACAGTTTATTTTATAAACACAATTAGATTGTTACCCTTTGGAATCCAATATTTCAAATGAACGACGCTCCTTTTTAGTTTGTTTTATGTTTTAAAGAAAACTCTGGTGTTGTGTTTATTGAGTGCATTTTTAATATCGTCCGACGTATGTGATCTTTATAGAATGACACCTGTTGTGGTCCGTGTCTTCGGAATGCTTTTTTGACCATGTTTAGTGTTGGTGAGTCTGATAGAGCTAGTGGTGACTAATAATTCCATCCTGCAACAAAACAGCCAATACGATTCGTTGGTTTGCACTACTGTCTAAGTAATGTGAGTTCATGAAACATTTAACTAGAAATTAATGGGGATTCCAAAAACCTAACGCATTGGTGACACGAGGTAGAATGCTCGCCGACTACACTTCACGTGGTCCGGGGTTCGACCCCCAGCCGACGCACTCCTTTACCTCACTAAACCAGTAATAAGACTAGTAAAGAGGGAAGGTTGGGTATGAGGCTAGCAACTCCATCTCATAAAAATAAACATCACTGTTACGAAAACTTTAACCCGGTAGCTTGAAGCCCTATATTCCACTGGGAACGTATAGGAATAAAAAAACCTAACACATAGTTATCATAACAGTCTGATAATACGTAGCAAATCATTTCAAAGCAGATGAATTTTCGTATTCCAGTCATGTGACAATGAACTCGTGACTTTCAGATATATTAGGTGCAAAATGATGATGTTAACATTTTTCATCTTTAATGCAGTAACTGTAGTTAACTGTTATGAACTTCAGTTCTCTAGGTTACAAAAGTCAAATATTTTTTTATGAGAACTTTTATGTAGTTATCTTGAATTGACAAGATACTTCTGCATGAAGGAATACTAAGAATGACGCTTATTCTAACGTCTACTGGTTTGTTGTAAAGATATCAGACTCTGATGGTAACAAGTAATCGGAACAACTAGCCTATTCATGCTGTCGGGAGTGAGGACAAATGCTCACCGGTGACACTGGCTGGTGGTCGCGGTAAAATCACGAATTCATAGGAGGTAGAATTCATGAGCCATTGAATCTGGTTGGGGTGGCTAAATGGTATATCAGTATACCTTGTAATCGGAAGGTCTTGGGTTCAAACCTAAGTTGGTGGGTACCGCCGATGATTCCCAGGATGAAAAAGATCTCCAGTACTCCCTAATATTCAGTGGTTTACTAACGATGTCAATCCATGGTCAGGTTTGAAAAACAAAACATATCCCTACCAATTAACTCCTGAAATTTAAATAAAGTGAGAACAACAGTGGTTTGTGCAGAATAATATAGTATCACCATTTATTTGGCTGGCTTCTCATTGGCTGCTGACAGCCTAAATAAATTATGAGGCTTATGTACAGAAAAGTTTTAACATACTTGCAAATTAGTGAACAGTGCTCAGAAAATTATACTCATTTTTTTTGATTACAGCTCGATTCCACACTGTATGTTTGGTACAAGTATGGAATTTTCAGCATGGATATCGGTAGCCCAAATTTTGTAGGCCGACCATAGATATCGGGTGCGCGTCGGCAGGGGATCGAACCTCGGACCATGTGCATGGTCGGCGAGAGTCCTAACCACTGTGCCACCGACGCAGGGAGGTCAAGTTTAAACAAGGTAAATATACGCATACAATTGTAAAGCAGTTACATAATAAAGATAAGAGATGCATAAGATAATGAGTGACTAATAAATTAGGTAACAATGTACTGAGTTCAGCTCAAATCATAGAAACAAGAGAGAAGCTAAGTTACACTGTATCAAAGGGAGGTGTAAGGTTAAAGCCAAAGATTACATAATTAAACGGAAGAGAGAGAATAAACACACCCATTTACCAGGCAGGGAGAGAAAAGACTAATAACTGCTTCTTTCTGAACACATAAATCTGGTTTCAAGCGTTTGATAGAAAATGCTTCGGTGAACTTGAGGAGAATCGAGCTCCCTTGTCTATTGATAGCTTTAAAGGATTTTGCGATTTCCACTTCATTGTCCTTATCGAGGAGATATCTGGTAATAGGGCTATTATAAAAGTTTGTTTCCTTGAGACTCCTGAAAAGTAAATTATTACTTGTTATCAAACCAGGTAATTAATACGAAAATCCAAGTGAAAGAAAAAACCTAAGATGACGTGATTTTCTAATGTATGTGAATAATAGATCAATAGATTATAGTCCATATAATGTCTGAATCAATCGTTTTATTTTGGCAAAGCAACACAGACAAACTCAGCCATAAACGAGAGATTTGATAGGTCTTATTCATTTAAGGATATAATAATAATATAATAATAATAATTCATTTCTGTGGCTTATTTTTACATTGTATAAGCGTGGCACACTACGCCAACCATTGCCGAAGACAAGGAACCCTTACCTCACAATCAAGAAGCGAGTACAAATAAATCAAATTGATTTACGCTAACTCGTGAAAGGGATATTAGATATTGGAACCTATTTCAAACTAATATGCAACCAAAATTTGCGGGTGCGTTGATGGGATTGCGCAAAGATGCATAATTAGACCAGAGTATTCACCTTGTATCATTCACCTAAAATGGATGTACATTGTATCACTCAGTTGATCGAGGAGTTTCAAATAACCTCAGATAAACAGAATACTGATGTAGGCGATTACCTTTTGGGTGATGAATTTCCGAAGTCATGGAATATAGACAAATTGAGCCTGCCTCCGAAATCAATACCCTTACTTAAATACAAACTGATAGATGATGAAGAAAAGAGCGTTTCACTTTCCACAAGTCACATTTATGCTAATGGTCCTCTTTCAAGAAGTGATACACTGCATGCACAATTTAAATCCCTTAAATGTCTAACAAAAGGAAATTCAAAAACTGTTTATGAAGCAACTTTGAGAGTTACAACTGCAGCTGGATTCAGTTTTTCACCTGGTGACAGTATCTCCATATTTCCAGAAAACGATCCACACACTGTCTCATGGTTGTTAAACCGACTAGATTTAGACGCTCTGAAGAATGCAGATACACGTTTTATTGTAGAAGCCGTGGATGTTACAAAAGCGCGAAATCTTCCGTCTTGGTTAATTTCTGGTCGTTCAACTTCACTGAGATTTTTGTTAACATATTGCTGTGAATTGTACATACCAATAAGTCGTCGAATTTTGAGGATTTTGGCAGACTACTGTGTTAATGATGAAACTAATTCTATTAGTTTTGACAGACAACGAAACCGACTGTTAGATTTTGCAAGTCAAGAGGGAAAGAATATGTTTGAAATGTACATTGTAAAGCCACAACTCAATCTCTTGGATATTCTGTATATGTTTCCAGCTTGCCGACCACCTTTTATTCGCCTACTGGAAATTCTACCACGTCTTCAACCTCGGGCGTATACACTTATTAATTTATATGATGAATCATCATTATCCGTAGAACAAGATTTAACGTTTATTTTCACCAGAGTAGACTTTGAATATAATAACAGCAATAATAATAGCAACGATTCTGTAAGCAGATTGCGTTACCCGCATAGACATCATGGCACATGTAGTGGTTGGTTAGAAAGACAATGGCTGAATGTTAGCCAACCTGTTATTGGTGATGATGATGATGATCAACATCATCGCATGGAAGAGGAGAATACTTCCACACGCATAGGCGAACCGATTATCCAGATATATTTACGTCAAAATTTAACACAATTTTATCTACCTGCCAATGATGGTGATAACGATGCCCAACGACAGGGATTATGATTGGTGCTGGCAGTGGAATAGCACCGTTTATCAGCTTTATAAGACAACGTAAACGTGACTACAATAAGACGGGATCATCAACCAATAACTTATGGTTAATCTATGGATGTCGTTCTCCAACAACCAGCCTTCTATTCAAAGAAGAATTATCCGACGCTGTCAATTCCAAATTGTTAAGCCATTTATGCCTATGTTTCTCTAGAGATACTGTTAATTCACCAGATGACAAATATACTCTTGCTGACTTGCCATCAGTATTACGCGAACAAGCTTGTTTCCCCTTGAAATCACATTATGTTCAAGAGTGTATCTACCATTCTGACTCGTCTGAGAATACTCCATCTGAACATGCTATTGAATTAATGCATCTTGTTTATGATCACAGAGCAAAGATAATGGTTTGTGGTGATGCACGTGGTTTAGCGCCAGGTGTTTTCCAAGCTTGGATTAAGTTATTAGCTATGAAACTTCATTGGGTACAAACAAATACTTGGTGTACATATGCTGAGTTATCTAGTGAAGAATTGAAAAACGCTCAGGTGTATCTGCAAGAAATGCGTAAATCTAAACGCTATCAAGAAGATATTTGGTTGTAAATGCTGGTGGTTACTTTGTTGCTCTGTACAAATGAAAGCATAATAATAATAATAATAATTTTTTATAGATTGCTTCAATCTGTGCATATTTTTTCAATTTTCTAATGAGCCTCTCGCTATATACATCGAAAAGCTGGAGCTGTGTGTTCCAAAGAAACTAGTCCAGCCTTTACAACTATCATGGACCTAGTCCGGTATATCCCCTTATCCTTCAGTTGTTGTTTTGTTTTTGTTTTGTTCTCTGTGTGCGTAATTTTCTCTCTTTGTCTTCATTCAATTCATCCCATTTCTTTTTTCAGTTATAAAATCCGTTATTTTAAGTTTGTTTCCATGCTCCTCTTCCTGACCACACTTGTAATTTGTTTAGAATAACCATTTTACAATTATATTCTAATCCTGTGTAATTTTTTTTGTTTCTATGCCTCTTGTAATCTATCTATATTCACACCTTCTAACTTACATTTCAAGTGGAAAATTTTGATTTCAATTTGTTTCCATGCTCATTTTGTAATTTGTCCTATCCCTGCGTAACTTTTGTCTTTAAGCTTCTTGTAATTCATATCAAGTTGAAAATAATTGTCACCTTTTATTCGCCTTTACAATTATTTCTCCAGTGCGTCGGTGGCACAGTGGTTAGGACTCTCGCCGACCATGCACATGGTCCGGGGTTCGGGCCCACGTCGGCGCACACCTGATATCTATGGTTGGCCTGCAAAATTTGGGCTACCGATATCCATGCTGAAAATTCCATACTTGTACCAAAAATACAGTGTGGAATCAAGCTGTAAATCAAAAATAAAAAAATAAATAAAATAGTGTAGTGTTATTGAGAAAAGTTTTCAATGTAAATTTCAGTCTAGGAATACACTTTTGATTGATGTCGGACAACTAGACAGACTTGACAGCCAGCAATTGTTTTCTCGAAAAATACCCATTTATTCATAAGTAAAAACACAGTTTTTTGTTCAGAGAAGAAATTTCTTTTCAATGACTTCATTTTCAAGCTGTACAGTCGTATTTATTTTACAGAAAAAGGTTATCAAGTGGCACTAAATAATTGCTCAGTCAATATACGTATATATGTGATAAGAATAACTATAATTACAATGTTATAAGGGGTAGAGTTGAAGTGGATAAATTACATATATATATCGCATATATACATATCTTGACTGAGCAATTATTTAGTGCCACTTAATAACCTTTTTCTGTAATATAAATACGACTGTACAGCTTGAAAATGAAGTCATTGAAAAGAAATTTCTTCACTGAACAAAAAACTGTGTTTTTACTTATAGCAATTGTTTTATTCGAATTTTGTGTTTGATACTGTCATCAACAAGTAACACCCATAACCTGAAAACTTGTTTAATATTTAAGAATAGGCATGACACTGGTTTCTTCATAACAAGCAATCACCATATCTGATCCAATCCCATAGGATGTCTTTTACCTCCAAGAAAGTGGAAGTATAATGTCTTTGACTGAAACTCTGGGTTCAGCGGGTTTTATTCTGTGGGAAATCATCAATTTTTAAACAATGTAGGTGCGACGATCAGCAATTACAAACATAAAGCCTAAGTCTTCAGTCTGCTAAATACTACCTCCCAAAAACAATATGCAAGACGTGATATTCATTAATCTCATGTTAAGTAAAAGGATTGACTTCGCTTATCACAGGACGAGAGAAAAGGTAGTTGTGAATATGATTAACTTAAGTTGTAGTGAGACCACCAGCTCGAAACCCTACTTTCCCTTCTATTTTAATCATCATTCATTAACATCAATGAAAGCAAGGATCGGGAAAGCAAGACAAGCTTTCATTACTCTAAAGTCTGTGTGGAGATCAACAGCATTCCTCAGAATGAAAAATAAGATCCGGATTTTCAACTCTAATGTGAAGTCAGTGCTACTCACTACATGGATCAGAGACTTGACACCTCGTCACGAAAGGCACTTCGAACAAACTACAGACCATCATCAACAGCTGTACTCGCTCAATACTACTCAAGATCAGATGGCCAACCAGAAAAGATCAGCAACACGGATGGATCTCTGATAGTGAGCGAACCAACCCACCAGGAAACAGTTTTGCAAGAAATATGCAGGGAGAAATGGAGGTGGATTGGTCATACTCTGAGAAAACTGACCATCAAGTGACAACACACGCCAGGCTATCGCTCGAGTAGAACGTGAATGGGAATTGGCAAGTTGGTGTTCAGTGTGACGGTGACATGGATGATGTCATATGAAGAGGAGAGGTAAGGATGGTGGACAGACGTTTAGCCAGGTGAAAACGTTGTTGGAGAACCGAACTCAATGGAGACACGTGGCTGAAGCCCTTTGTTCCTCTAGGAACTAAAGGAAGCAATAATAATAATACATCACCATCCATAGAAGGTTTATGAAGCAGATCATGAAAACAATGAGGCCACGGATCTCTACCGTCTAATGATTCATTTGCTTAAGCATGTTATTTCGTATTGGTAAGTTTCACTAACTTTGACATGGGCAACTAAATAGTATCAATGACCTACAGACATCTACTAGAAGTCACGAACTTGATAGCTTACTTTTATTAACTAATTTATTACTTTTATTATTAATAAGCCTTCACTGGTTTATTGGTTGCTTATATTTTTGTGTCGGATGTCACATAAACTCGAATATCATTAGATGAAGGCTAACGCGATGGCAGGACAAACAGCAAAGACAGAACTTCAAGTGAACATACAGAACAGAGGGGTAATGGAAACACCCAGCCGACAATAAGCATCAATTACCATCAATTTGAAAGAAGTCACTTCTTCAATTTTTCTATTAAGCTTCATTTCAACCAAAGGCTGTCATATTCAGGTAGGATCGGAAAAGCAAGACAAACATGTATCAATCTGAAGTCTACTGCATTAAGCATACAGAACGAGGCTTAGATTTTCACTACTAATGTCAAGTCATTGACATCAAATGTTAGAAGACCGCTCTAAATGAACCCGAATGGGAAACGATGAGTTCGGGAAAGGGTTCGTGGGTGACATGGAGGAGCTCCTGTGAGAAGGATTTGAAAGCCTATTGAAGACCGTGGGGTCAGCTAAAGACGATTTCACAGAACAGGATTAAATGGGGATGTGCTATTAAAGCCCCATTTTTCACTCGGAGCCTAAGGGAATAATAATAATAATATGTTAAAAAGTGACGCTAGGTTTCTCAGTTCACCACAAGTCTTCAGTCAATGTAAATCAAAAAGATAGACTCTTTCAACAACTTACGTCATAGCAGTATGCTAAGTAGGATTTTGAAAATATCAAGAAATGTCGATAGCAGTCAAAATCTTCATTATTAATAAAATACGTCGAAAAATAATATCGTAAAACGTTAACAGCAAGTTATGAATTCCAGTCATATATTCCAAGTAAATCTAAATGATTTTAAGTATTACATAACCGATGGTCAACAAACTAAAGAACCGTAGCGATGAAGCAACATCAGAAAAAAGGAACTGAATAAGACATTTCTGTACACACACACACACACAACCAAAGATTGTTTTCTATGCTTGAAAGAGAATTTCACTGTACGTTGAATATGTAGCTCAGATCATTTTAATTAGCTTAGGCTGATCTTATGGATTAATATGAAGAAATCGTTAACTGGTACTGTGACTAAGGACAAAACTATGTTTGAGAGTCAGACTAGTTATCTCTTTGACATTCTCATTTTCATTAGCACATTTAGACAATATCTCAATTATAATGACTTATGTTTATAGCTCTATAGAAGTAATGAGAGTGATTCATGCTATAAATATCAGCATATTGTTTTAATTGAATTTTTGATTTTCCCATCGATTGATTGAACCGAAGTGCTCGGTCTCAGATTGACATGTCTGTTGGCTTCTTGTGCAAATGCTTCGACGATGTCGGTGGAAACATCATCACTTACTGAGAAATGCAGATACATCCAGCTGACGCGTCCCAAATAGGATGAAATGTGCATCCTTGATTCCACTGCTAGTCACCGTCCACCAGAGTGTTTTGTTTGGTTTCTTGATAGAACGATAGATATAAAGATGGGGAAATATGTTTTCTTCAAACTACTTTTTAAAAAACGATTTTGAATAACTGTATTAATCGTCCCACTCTTGAAGTTCAGGTTTATTGATGAATGTTTCTTCTTCTCCGTTGGATGACACAATTCATATCATTCATCAAGCACTGAAGACTGATAGTTGGAATTTCGGAAATATGTTACTTTCTATTCTGATTTCCTTTCAACTAATATCTAGTCATATAACATCTCTGAAAATGTGAATAAATGATGCTTTGGGGGGGGGAGCTGGGGATGCCCACTTCATTTTAGTAAAAATACTTTACTAGTGTCCAGTTGAATTAGGCTTTATGCAATGGTTTTATGCAGATTGTGCCCCCGTGTAGAGTGATTTAAAAAAAATAAAAAACGCTATCAACCGTAAACTGAGCCAACTGAAAGGATACGTGTATTTTACAATGCAACAAAGTGTCACTCATGGACAACTGATGTCGCCAATTTGCTAAGTTGTCACTTAGTAACAGAAGGGACAGTACCAGCTGGTAGATATAATCCTATCGATATATTTGAACCTACATTTCTATGTCTTATGACAGATATCTTTATGAGTAATCATTCGGTGTTATTTTGTTCATAGGTATGTGGATAGAAACAGTAGAAAAGACAGAAAACTGATGATAATAACAACAGTAAAGAAAATCAATTTATTCAGGTATTAGTTTGCAGGGATTTTGTTTGATTGGTTGAAGGATTTCATTATGAGCTGTTATTAGTTAGAGAACCATTGGAAAACAAGCAGGGAGTAGTGTACAGCTGTTTCGTCCTAGTTTGGGACTAATCATCAGTACACACCCACCATCACCGTTCGAACCCAGGGCGAGCACGTGGACCGTTACGCCACTGGGACCCGATCCAATGGCCTTTTCATGAATTCCAACTTCTGCCATTTTACCACCGCTAGCCAATATCTTGGGCGAGTATTTGGCCACACACCCGACCTGCTGCACCCTACTGGTTACGGCTTCCCACTAAGACCCCATGTAACTACCTACCTGAATAGGGTCGGTCACTAGTGAGCGTTTCAGATCATTCAGAAACTCCTGTGTTTTATTCAAAAGGACTCATTTTAGTTTATTTCTGGACAAAAGTGATCATTTTTTTTGTAGATGTCTGGAGTATAATAGCTAGGTTTTTTTTAAATGAATTAAACAGTTCCACAAAAATACAGGTGCGTTGGTGGCATAGCGGTTGGGACGCTCGCCGACCATACACATGGTCCAGGGTTCAATCCCCAGCCGACGAAATCCTTTACCTCGCTATACCAGAAATAATGCTGGTAAAGAGGAAAGGTTGGGCATGAGGTTAGCAACTCCATCCTAAAAAATAAACACTGCTACAGAAACTTCAAGCCACTAGCTTGAAGCCCTATGTTCCGCTGGGGAACGTGAAGGAAAAAAACAGAAATACAGACGATAACACGATCTTGAACTGTTCACACAGAAATGGTCATTAAAAAAAAAACTTTTCCGTTATCATACCTTGTTACTCTGATATGATTGTCCATTAAGTAATACTGTCTGACAAACATATTTCTATATGATATCAAAATAAAATTATGCTTTCCAATGGTGCTCAAGTTTTACTTTTGCTTTCGATAGTATTTCTGCGTTTAGTTTGATGTTTTCTGATAAAATATTCTTCAATTCTCTTGTGATATATTTTGACTTCTATTTAGGACTAATGATAACAAGTAATTTAATGCTATTGAAAACAAGAAATATGAAGAATGTGACGTCAAGCCACTTATTATCACCGCATTCTTTTCAGTTTGTACATTTTTCTTCTTAAATTGTCACATGTGACCAAATAAATGTTGTGATAGCGTGCTGTGAGAGATTGAGTGTTCAAAAATTGAAGTTTAAGGATTTTATGTTGACTAAAATTCTAATGCTACCTATTAAATGACATTTATATCAGAGTGTTATCGATCAACTTTCATCATCTTAACACAGAGTACTAGTTATTTGATCATAGAACCTTCAGTTGACTACTACAGTTATAAGTTTGTAGAGTGTTTTTTAGAATAGAAATAAGCCTTTAGTGGTTAAAAGCGTCATTAATTCCGTTTAGTTCTAAATAATTTGCTATTTTATGACAATCAGATTGCATTACGAAATCTGAATGAATAAATCTGTGCAAGTGTCAACAAAAATGGTTGTCAGGAGATTTCAGTAATTTCGAAATTCCCATTTACGCATTTAGAAAAAAACAACAGATTGATTGAAGAAATGTATTCCTTTTCAGGATTTCATCATGAGCTGAAATTAGTTAGAGAACCATTGGAAAACAAGTTGGAAGTACTGAACAGCTGTTCCCTCCTAGTTTGGGACTCTTCATCAGTACGCACCTACCGGGGTTCGAACTCAGGACCTTCTGGTTACAAGGCCAGCAGGCACGTGGACCATTAAGCCACTGGGACCCGATCCAATGACCTGTCCATGAATTCTAACTTCTGCCAATTCATGACATGTCACTCCAAGCCAGCAGTAAGATTGATAAAGAGGGAAGGCTAGACATAAGGGGAGAAACCCCATCGTGTAAAAATAATCCCTACCGCTACCGCCTCTAGCTTGAAGCCCTATGTTCCACTGGGAACGTAAAGGAATAAAAACTAGATATTAGTAACAAGATGTTCAAGTTTTAAAAGAGTGGTGAAATATTAATTAATTACAGAATTCAAGATAAGTTGATTCTTAGGCGTTGGCAACAAGTTATTACTTAGTCAAGAAATTTTTAAAATAGCACATATGACCAAGAAGAATAGGATGACTCATAGGAGTTACGTAAACTTACTATTAACTTGTTTGTATTTTATGTAATTCTTCTGAGTCATCCTATTCTTCTTAGTCATCATTGCTATTTAACAAATTTCTCGACCATGCAATAACGTGTTGCTAACGCCTAAGAATCAGCTTATTTTGAATTGCGTAATTAATTTTTACGTCTCCTTTAAAACTTAAATATCTTGTTACTAACATCTACTAGTTATTTGTTTCGATGACCTTTAACCTCTTGATTTCAACCACCGTCTATACCTAAAAGTGATTAACTAAAATAACCACTTGACTGGTCAAACATTGATGCGCGAAACTATGTATTAGTGTAAAGCTAGCCAGTCGATGATGAGGAACTGATTGAAAAGGAATATATTTCTTCAATCAATCAGTTGTTTTTTTCTAAATGCGTAAATGGGAGCTTGGAGAAATGGTTGTATTTAAGTATCAAAATAGTACTAACACTTCAAAGGGTAGTCAGTTAATCTGCAACTCACTTTTTCTAGAAACTTCTCACTTGCTAATGTAATGTATAGGAGATATGTTGAAAATTTTGTATCTCATCATTATTCGACCATCGGATCGCGAATGTGATACGAGGTTTCAGGAGCACACACCTCTACTGCACTTTGCCTTTGCTGGCTTTTTTTAGTTGACTCTGCCATTGCCCACAACGTCACATTTTTTCTTTACACGATCTCCTCTATGTCACTGTCACATGCCCTACTACTGGCTTGCATTCAAAGACCTAGCACATGATGTTACTCAACGATCCAATCCATTTCCATTTCTTTCTGCACATTTTTCGGATCATAGACTCTTGATTGGTTCGTTGTCAAATTTTCTTATTGCGTATGCTTTCCGGTCAGCCATCTGATATTCACTATCTAAGAAAGGCGTCAGGTAGATGAAAGTCTGCAGCAGTCTGCTGGTGAGCCACACGCCAAGTCTCTAGACCACATGAAAGAACTGACATGGCACTAGTGTTGAAAATTCAAATCTCGTTCCCCGTGTGCTGAGTGATGTAAATTTCCACACTGATTTCAGATTGATGAAGGTCTGTCTTGTTCTACCGATCTTGGCTGGCCTTGATATCCTCAAATGTTCTGCAACCTGTAGTTGAAAAGATACTGCCTAGGTAAACGGAAGCAGTGACATCGATCGAATTTACCTGTTCTGCGTTCTTGAAATAAATCGATTGTTCGATGCCTGTTGTTGGTTGGGTATCTTTATTCCCCATGTCTTTTCCATGTTTACCTGAAGTCTTTCCTTAACTGCTTCTTCTGCAAAACTTGTTGGTTTTTGCTTGTTTATATCTGAAATTTGCCATACTAGACATAAATCATCCTCACAATTCACGTCTTCTAGAATCTTTTTGTCAGTTCAGTGTGTACGCGTCTGTGTACGTGGTCTGTTGAAAGATCCCGTTTTCACCAACTTAAAAGAACATTGGTGACAGTAGTCAGCCTTTCCATACTCTTGTTTTCACTTCAGAGGCTTCAGTGAACTTTCCTTTGTGGATCATCTGGCGCATGACAAGACCATATAGCTGTTGAATCAGTCGTTATTCGTAAGTTGTTTAGCTCAACAATAAGTTGTGCGATTTTCATTTCAAGACAAATAACACACCAAGATGTAGACAAGTTATTCAGATATACAAATATTGATCATAAAATCAGAAAGGCTTCGATCAAACAGCGTGGCATCGTATCGTTTCAGTATTCTAGTATGATTACAATAAAAAAAACCTGTTTCATTCACCTGGAAAAATTGTCATAAAATGCAATCTGCTTTTTTCTAGTTCTCTTTTGTGAGACTGAGATAATGTTGACTTGATAACGTTTATCTAATTTTTCTCTCACTTACTCAAGTGAAATAATTTAACTTCATATTAATAACTCTGTGACCTCATCGTGCATAGTGATAATAATTATTATTGTTTCCTTTAGTTCTTAGGGGAATATAGGCATTCACCCACACGTCTCCATTGAGTTCGGTTCTCCTCAAACGTTTTCATATGAACACACGTCTGCCCATATGCTTTCATCTCCTCTTCACATGACCTCATCCATGTCACCCTCGCACCCAACACCAACTAGCCAATTCCCATTCGCATTCCACTCTAGAGAGAGCCTGTGGTGTGATATCATTTGATGGTTTGTTTTCTGAGAGTATGGCCAATCCACCTCGATTTCTTCCTGCATATTTGTTGCACAGTCAGTTCCTGTTGGGTTGGTTCGCTCATTGTCGGAGATCCATCCGTGTTGCTGATCTTTTCTGGCTGGCCGTCTCATCTTGAGTAATATTGAGCGAGTACAGCTGTTGATGAAGGTCTGTTATTTGTTCGTGCATATACTTAAGCGATTTCCTTTGTTCATTAATAAGAGAAAAGAGAATTTGAATAGTGAGGCACAGTTTGTCAACTTAGAAGGAATTTTTTAAATAGTGTGAAATATTTTTTCTGAGTTGATTACGGATTGACATCAGTTAGAGAACCATTGAAAACCAGCACTGGAGTACTGGAAAGCTGTTTCATCAGCCTAGTTTGCGAATCATCGAAAGTACGCACCCACCACCAGAGTTCGAACCCAGGACCTTACTGTTACAAGACCAGCTAGCTCGTATACCATTTAGCCATTGGGACCCGATTCACTGGCCGACATATGAATTCTAACTTCTGCCAATTCGCGATTTAGCGTGACCCTTAACCATTGTCGTAGGTGGGACATCCATCCTCACACGTGACATCTAGATGGACCTCACAACTTCACTGAAACTGACTCCAGGAAACCCCATTCCGTAGCAAGTCACTAGCGAGCATCAGATTAATTTTCTATAATTTGGTTTGTAAGGGTTAGTTATAGTGTTACTGTGAAATATACCCATATCATGAATTAAAAGTCACTCTGAACGAAGAATATTCTTTTCAGTAATTTCTCTTCAGGTTTGACATTTTCCATCTGAATTCCGGTTGGTTGTCCAAGGTCAATGTGGTTTTCGCTGTGATAGTTTAACTTTTCCGAATATTCCCTCCAATAACGTCTCTTCAGGTTCTTTCTATGATAAAATAGGATATTTGTCGTCGTTACAATGATGGCCATTTATGCAGTGGATACATTTTTCAATGTAGGATAACAGATTAGTTATGGGGTGACAAAATAAATAGTCGTATTTGTATGACAAACGTGCTCTGAGCTGAATTCAACTACAAAATATTGTGAAAAGGGATACAATGGTGGTGATTAGTCATAATGGATAGTTTCGTGGAATGTGAGGTAAGTAAAAAGTGACAAGTCAGTTCAAGGTTATGAAAGGTGTGAGGTGAGTGGCTAGTACAAAGTAGTATGTAGTGTGCATTGATATTCATGTTAGAAATCTGAAACAACTGCTTCGTAAATGTACAACAAATGTCCAATTCTTGTTTAATAATGAAATGTAAAAGAGTTTGATGGAGTAGCTATGGAATTCCCATTAGGACTTATTTTTGAGAACATATTTCTAACAAAACTAGAAAATAGTCCGCTGAAAGATGAAATAGAAAACATGGAAATGTACGTTGAAGGGTTACGTAGCGATTTGATTTTGAGCCACTTCAGTAATGCTCACCCAGGGGTCCATTTCACCTGAGAATGAGAATACAACGACTCCCTGCACTTCCTCAACGTCCTACTAACGATAAGAGAGGAACCATATTTAGAAAGCTAGAGACCAAACCTCAGTATATACACTTCCCTAGCTTCGTACCTATGAAATACAAACATAACCTCATCAGGTGCTTAGCATTCGCAGCGAGTTCCATTTGCTCAGAAGATTGTGTAGAGAAAGAACTCCTGGTCATCCGACAACGGATATCCAGAGACGTTTATTAAGGCCAACTTAATTTTCATTAGTCGTTATCATGAACTGGCAACAGTGGAGAAAAAGCCTTTATTTTCACATATACAATTCTCGGGTGATACTCCTGCGGAGATTCTATCGTAACGCTTAACCCGGGCGATAAAGAAAACTTTCTACTCCGCACATATGTTCCTATCCTTCAGTAAGTGTCCAACGTTCATTCAACAACTCAAAGATATCTTACCTAACCTTAGCTCTTCTTCATACATAGACCATTGCAACTTTTCCTGTGGTTTAAGTTATATGGGGCGTACGATTAGGCAGGTTCTTCTATGGGTTCTAGAACATTTATCAGCTTGGCTCAGCAAGGGGGAAATCAAATGGCTAAAAAGCTCTATTCTGTCACACTTGGTCAATACTGCACATCGTATCGATACCAGCACAGACTTCAGGGTCATATACCAATCTCCGAAGCCTCCATCACGTACAATTTGCATACGACTCCTACACACGGCTGAAGCTTTTGCAATAAGAGAGATTAGACAGAAACTTTGCATCCGAAAAGAATACTTTCAGACTCAGTTCCTGCCAAACTTGGAGGGAAGTTTCTTCTTCTCACCAAAAGTTCCTCTTCCCCTTATCCCTATTGGTTTCTTTCCTTTCTTTCTTTTGCCTTGCTTATTATTACAGTTATACAATTATTAGTAATACTCGTTATAATTTATACCCTTCATTCAATCATTCTCTCATTATTATCAAATTTTCCAATTATATTTTTCCATTTATACTATCCGGACTTATTATCAGTGATATTATCTCTTTCCTCAATATATATTCCTCCACCGGTTTCATTTCACATGTTGGTTATTTCATGATGAACTTTTCATTGCAGTCTTACTACCTGTTTGATACATACTACTGTGATAAAGAAGATTTGTAGCTCAGGTGGATGATTTTGATGTTAGATAAAACTCACAACTTAATAAACAACGTCTTCAATGACTTCAAATTCATAAGAGAAGAAGAATCGGGGAACAAAATACCATTTTTGGACGTCTTAGTCAGGCGAACAACCACAGGGGAGTTAGAAACTCAAGTTTATAGGAAATCAACTCACACAGACCAAATCCTAAATTACAACAGCAACAACCCAATAGCACACAAAAGGAACTGCATACAAACACTATTCAAGAGAGCAAGGACTCATTGCAGCACTCCCACCTTAAGGAAAATTGAAGAAAAGTATCTCATGAACGTCTTCCAAAAGAATGGATATCCACGGAATTTCATCAAGAGACATATACCTCCAAGCCAACCTACCAAAGCAAAAGCCCCCAAGGAAAGCACAAAGAAAATCCCCTTACCATATATATATAGGATATCTCAGAAATTACCACAAGACTCTTCAAACCTTTAGGAATTGACGTCGTACACAAACCAACAAAGTCGCTTCACTCAATTCTATGTCAATCAAAAGACTCAACAGCGAAAGAAGATAAAACCAACATCATCTACAAAATAAATTGTAACAACTGCGAAAAACACTACATTGGCCAAAGTGGACGTCCCCTTCGTCTTCGTATCCACGAACATAAGCTAGCCGTCAAAGACATGACATCCACTCCCTCATATCACTACACACCGACAACCACGGACATCAATTTGACTGGGACAACGTTCAAATACTAGACAGAGGAAACAACAAGAATGCTAGAGAATTTTTAGAAGCTTGGCATTCCAGTGAATCATCAATCAATAGACACATCGAGATAGACAAAATTTATCAACCGATAAGAAAGGAACTTCACACACAAAGGGTCAAAGTTCAAGTCAAAGAAACAACCAGTTCCAATACAAGTAACCTAGAAGGTGTGAAAACACACATAAACAGCCAATCACATCCAAGGTCATCAGGAGAGATGATTAATAAACTCGTGGAGATATCTTTAAAGCTCACTTCAAATTGAAGTATGCGCTGAAGATGTCACGCAGTAGGGTGATGAAAGCTTCGCAAATTAACCATCCAGCTCAGAGAACAAAACCACATCAAAAGCATTATTATTATTATTATTGTATCCTTTAGTTCCTAGAGGAACATAGGGCTTCAGCTGCGCACCTCCATTGACTTCGGTTTTCTGACAACTTTTTCAACCTGCTCCAGGTCTGTCCACATGCTTTCATCTCCTCCTCGCATGACCTCCTCCAAGTCACCCTTGGACGACCAACTCGCCGCCTCCCTTTCGGGTTCCACTCGAGGGCTTGTCTAGTGATGTCACTTGATGGTTTCCTCAGCGTATGGCCAATCCATCTCCATTTCTTTCTGCCTATTTGTTTCACAATCGGTTCCTGATTGGTTCGCTCCCAGAGATCCCTGTTGCTGATCTTTTCTGGCCATCTGATCTTGAGTATTGAGCGGAGACAGTTGTTAATGAAGGTTTGAAGTTTGTTTGAGATGCTCTTTATGACTCGCCAAGTCTCTGATCCGTATAGTAGCACTGACTTCACATTGGAGTTGAAAATCCGGATCTTATTTTTGATGCTGATTGCTGTTGACCTCCACACAGATTTGAGAGTAATGAAAGCTTGTCTTGCTTTTCCGATTCTGGCTTTGATGTCCTCGTCAGTTCCGCCTGTAGTTGAGACGATGCTTCCCAGGTAGGTGAAGGAGGTTGTTTCTTTCAGGTTCTTCCCATTTATGCTTATTGTTGTCTGTTGTTGTTGTTGCTGTTGATGTTGGCTAGGAATCTTCATCATCTCTGTTTTATCTATGTTCACGTGAAGTCCTATCTTTGATGCTTCTTCTGCCAACTTGTTACTTTTCACTTGCATATCTTCCAGTTTATGGGAAATCAGACATATATCATCGGCGAAATCCAGATCCTCCAAGTCTTTTGTGTCAGTCCATTTTATGCCTGTTCCCTCGTTGGTTGCCGTTGTCTGTCGCATTATCCAATCAATTGCAATCAGGAAGATCATTGGTGATAGTAGACAGCCTTGCCTCACTCCCGTCCTCACTTCGAAGGCTTCCGTAAGTTTCCCGTTGTGGATTACTTGGCATGCAGCATTGTCGTATAACTGTTGGATGAGGTGTATAATTGTCGATGGGACCCCGTAGTAGCGAAGTAGTTTCCAAATGACCTCTCGATCGACGCTGTCGAAGGCCTTTTCAAAGTCGATGAAGTTGAGATAGAGAGGTGACTGCCATTCCAAGCTTTGTTCAATGATGATCCGTAGAGTGGCGATTTGATCAATACATGATTTGTTTCTCCTGAATCCAGCCTGTTCCGGACGAAGTTTTTCATCTAGGGCTTGTTTGATTCTCTCCAGGATGATGCGACTTAGTATCTTGCTTGGAATGGACAGAAGCATAATTCCACGCCAGTTTTTACATTGACTTAAGTCTCCTTTCTTTGGAAGTTTGAATAAGTAACTGTTCTTCCAATCCTCGGGTACTTTGCCCTCTTTCCACACCTTCTCCAGTAGTGGTGTCATCAAGTCCGCTGTTGTCTCTGGGTCTATTTTCAAAGCCTCTGCTGGGATTCCATCTGGTCCCGGTGTTTTCCCAGCTTTAAGCATCTTGATTGCATTCAGGACTTCTGATTTCGTCGGGGGGTCAGTGTTCACTGGTAGTTCTGCTTCCGTTGTTGGTATTGCTGGACGTGTTGTAGGTGGCGGACGATTTAGAAGTCTTTTGAAGTGTTCAACCCAGTGCTTTCTCTGTTCCACCTCTTTGGTGATTGACTTTCCATTGTCGTCCTTTATTGGCTTAATCTGTGTCGAACGTTTGCCCGAAAGGTTCCTAGTTGTTTGGTAGAGTGTGGCGAGGTCTCCTTTGCCTGCAGCTTGTTCTGCTTCGTTTGCCATGGTTTCATAATATTTTCTTTTGTCTTCCCTGGCACTTTTCTTCACTCTTTTGTTCAGTGTATTGTAGCTTGCATTCAGCTCCTGTTTTTGTTGCTCGTCGTGCACTGGATAATCTTTTGCTTCACTGTCCTTCTCTCTTCTATTAGTTTCCAAGTGTCCGTAGTGAGCCACTGTTTGTCCTGTCTCTTTTTTCTGCCTAGAATTTCTATGCAGGTTTGGCTCCACACCGTTTTCAAGTTGTTCCAGTGCTTTTCAACGCCGACCTTTTCGCTAGTGTTGATTTGTGTCTCGGCTTTGTCCTTTATGCTTGCAATGAAGATGTCCTTTGTAGCCTGGTCCTTCAGCTTTTGAGTGTTGAACTTGGCTTGTGGTCTATCTGCAGCTCCTGATTCCCTGAAAGCTTTTAATTTGATTTGGATTGTCCCTTGTACGAGATAGTGGTCTGAGCCAACGTCTGCTCCTCTTCTTGCTTTTGTGTCCAGTAGGCTGCGCCTCCACTTCCTTGAGATTGAGATGAAGTCGATTTGGTTTTTGGTTTGCCCGTCTGGTGACACCCATGTAGCCTTGTGGATATCTTTGTGCTTGTATACACTGCCACCAATCACCAGTTCGTTGAAGGCGCAGAAGTCGGCGAAGAGTTCTCCGTTTTCATTCATTTCTCCTAGAGCTTCTCTACCCATGATGAGTTCCCTTCCCGTATTGTCTGGTCCCAGTTTGGCGTTCATGTCTCCCATTAGTATTTTCATGTCGCCAGCTGGAGTATTGTCCATTGTTGCCTGTAGTTGCCTGTAGAATTCTTCTTTCTTCTCGAGGTCTGCGTTGTTTGTGGGTGCATAACATTGTATGATTGACACTTTCCTTCCTTTGGAGTTGAACCTGGCGGTCATTATCCTGGACGAAATCGCCTCCCATTGTATCAGGGCTTTCGTTGCCGTTGGTGACATCATGATAGCCACGCCCTCGGTGTGCGTGTGGTTATCTTCTGGGTGACCGGAGTAGATCACTGACTCACCTGTTGACAATTTGGTGAGTCCACTCCCATTCCATCTGCTCTCACATATTCCCAGCACTTGTATTCCGTATCTTTTCATCTCGTTGGCGATCTGGGCAGCTTTCCAGTCTCGTACATAGTTCGGACGTTCCATGTTCCTACACAGACTTTTTCTTTTGGTGCAAGGAGGTTCACATACTGAAGTTTCTTTAGCAATTTTTGTTTACAGGGTGGGGTTGCTAGCCTCACGCCTGAGAAAAGAATGATTACATTAAGTAAAAGTTTAGAGAGAAGCAACTTTTTGGGTTGCTCCCCTCAAAATCAGAAAATAACGGACAAACAATGAGAACAACATCAACAAAGGAAACAGTTCACAGAAAAAAGGGCAAAAAGCGACGACAACTATACAATAAGACAACATGCAATATAGTTCAGTACGTTTAACTAAAATGATATCTTAACCATAAACTCACTGACTTGGAGCAACTTGAACATATAAATCCAACAATATATACAATTATAGATGTGTTTATGTTTAAAAATTCCACAAATCCAAACAGTGAGTTATGTGTATTATCTGTCAATAAGATTGTATTTTTTGGATTCAGTGTTCGAAAGGTTAATAATTGTGATAATTTCCGCAAACACTTTGCATAAAATTTTAGAGTAATAAGAGATTTTATTTATGACCAAAATGTAGCATACTACTCACCTTTCATAACCTTGAACTGACTGGTTGTCGATTTTTTCCTACCCCACATTCCACAAAACTATCTATTATGACTAATCACCACCATTCATTCCAAAAAAGGTTTTTTTTTCGTATTTCCCAATGAATGAAAAACAAAACGATATTGTTTATATTTCATTTATTGGGATGTACAAAGAGCCTTTATTATAATGAATATCATATACCCAATGCCCAAATTTTTCAAACTTCTAAAAGTGAACTTGGCTTGGACATGTAAAAATCACCACCATTGTATCCCTTTTCACAATATTTTGTAGTTGAATTCAGCTCAGAGCACGTTTGTCATACAAATACGACTATTTATTTTGTCACCCCATAACTAATCTGTTATCCTACATTGAAAAATGTATCCACTGCATAAATGGCCATCATTGTAACGACGACAAATATCCTATTTTATCATAGAAAGAACCTGAAGAGACGTTATTGGAGGGAATATTCGGAAAAGTTAAACTATCACAGCGAAAACCACATTGACCTTATTTTTTTATTACAGCTTTATTCTACACCGTATTTTTGGTACAGGTACGGAATTTTCAGCATGTGATATCGGTAGCCAAAATTTTGCAGGCCGACCATTAATATCAGGTGTGCGTCGGGAGAGGATCGAACCTCGGACCATGTGCATGATCAGCGAGAGTCATAACCTCTGTGGCACCAACCTTGGACAACCAACCGGAATTCATATGCACAATGTCGCATAATCTTTGGAAAATGCTCTAAAAACCACTGCAAACATGATATTAACACTGTATAGTTGTCGCATATGTGTTGTAAGAATGTCTGTCTCTCAGTTACTACACACATGATCCATGGGGAAATCGTACAATGCGCGGCAGATACGTCGGTGCCACAGTGGTTAGTACTCTCGCCGACCATGCACATGGTTCGAGGTTCCATTCCCTGCCGACGAACACCTGATATCTATGGTCGGCCTGCAAAATTTGGGCTACCGATATCCATGCTGAAAATTCCATACTTGTACCAAAAATACAGTATAGAATCAAGCTGTAATAAAAAAAAAAATCCAAGTTACTGTATGTCATGGTACTTTGAGATCCATTGATATTTCTGACACTGTTCTTTAACCTACTCCTAACCCTAACCATAATCCTAATTCCAAATTCTAACTTTAACTCTGACTCTAACCTTAAACCTCGATCCTTAAAAGGAATAATCCTATCTAACAGTATAGATTTTCAGAGGAAGTACCTAGAGAATAGGTAGACTACTGTATATACCCTCTCCAAGACCTAAAAAGCAGATGTGATTTGATTCGCAATGACCGTTCGTAGAGTTCCTTCCATCTGATTGGTTCTTGAAGACCAACTTTTGAAAGACCTTGACTTTGACTGTGATACTTTAACTCCACCAAATATTCTTCTTTCAGATTCACTTTCAATTGTTTCACTACACAATGCAACTTCTTTAGCTGTTATTATTTAAAAAATAGTTATTCTTAATGTACAGTAATATACATTTACGCGATTTTAGACAGAATGTTCTGTTGTGAAAGAATATTCATGTTCAATTCTGATACCAAAATATTAGGTAGGCTGATAAACAGCTTGAAATTCTTTTGGTTTCGTTTTGGTATTTTTTTTGTCTGTTGCAGGTCACTTATACACCTTCATCATAAATGAATGAATACAAATCGATTGACTTAATAGTCTGCCAACTAAATCAATAATTAACCCAAATAAACATCATAAATTCCAATGGAATAAATACTATCGAATGAATTATTTATAGGATTAGTGTAAAAAGAAATTAGATAAACAACATTCATAAACAAATGGTAAAATCTTTCGAATATTTAAAACTTATTTTTTGTGGTCATGAAAACAAATTTAAAAATATCATATGTATTGTATATACTAAACAGTGATGTAAAGGTAGAATACAATAAACTTGGTAAGGGAATATTCATTTGGAAGTCGGTATCGCTATATAGCCAAATTATGTACATCTTATCTTCAGATCTACATTTGCCTAGATCTTCTCTGTTGTGCTACTTCTTGCCTTCCTTCATATTTTGTTTCTTTGTCTTCTTTTCACGTCTTCCATGTATCTCCACAACTCTGTATCATGTGCCTTCTCTGAAGCCAAATGTATCTCCCTGCTATTTGATTTTTCTGCATCGATGAACTCCTGTTTACATACTACTGATAAATCTTATCAGTAGCACTCGTCACAGTGACTGTGAAGCAAACAATACCAAAGCATATGATTTTCATTCCTTACCTGTATTCAAAATGCCCGCAACATTGATCAATATAACATACTGATACAATGTTACATGAATGCTGGTAATTAAGACCAAGTTTCAAAGTTAGGACCTATATTGACAAATCAAAATAAATTAGTTAATTAAATTATACTCAGATTGATTATCTTCCCAGTGATGAGTTATTTGCTTGGATAGTTGTTACACACTGATTAGATTAGTTATTACCGTACTGAAGTTAGAGACACTTCTGATACACATGAACAAAACCTCCAAGTTATGTTTTAGATAGTATCCAAACGATGTATACTGTATTTAGAAAGAGACAAAAGTAAAGATATACAGACTACTGAATATTAATTCCTACCTAAATAAAATAATAAAGAAGAACAAGTTACTGAAGATTGTAGGTGATTTGCGTAGAAATGGTATAGCCTAGCGTGATGAGAATAACTCAAGATGGTGAGTTTACTTTCTCATTGACTTGTCTGAATTATAATACGCACACACCTTTACATCAATATACCTCTTACAAGACTTCCCTTCTTCCTATGTCTCTATTTTCGTATCTAATAGTTGCACATTATTCGCAGATGACTGAGCAGTTCCTGTTAGTCAACGTCCCTGCCATTAATGAAATTTTGGTAGTTAGCGAGGTGTGGGCTGCTGGTAAATCATTGATCATCCCACGGTCGTATTCGTCTGCTGAAGTCATGGGACAGGAAGAGGCTGCCCCCGGTTCCATGACTTATAAGTTCATTCTTTTGGGACGCTACAGTAACGTCACATTTTTTTCTACTAATGTTCAGATGATTTTGAGCAGGTAGTTGCAATGAAAACTGCGGCAGAAGCTTTGCACAAAATAATTAAGAGATCGTCATCTGATGACACGGAGCCTGCAAGCCAATGCAGGGTAAACCGGTAAACTATTATTCTTGACTGATCTTCATAGTGTTTCGAAACCGACAAAAAGAGTTTTGGAGGATGATGCCCCTTTGAACTATCCATCTCGTTTGTTGGCCTACCGAGAATTTCAGTTCGAGACACCTATTTTCCAAAAGCCACCCACTGTGGACACGAATGAACGGTATGTTACAGTTGACTTGAAAATTTCATTTCAGCTTGTCGTCTGCCACTTCTGCATCAAATTCCTACATTCCAGTTCCCGTGGACATGTAAGTTCAATTTCATTTCAAATATTACTTGCAGGTTCCCAAGGATGGGTGGTTGCAGATCTGGCATTTTGGAAAAGCTAAGGGCTTTAAGGTCAAGCCTAAACTCCTTCCAGTCAAAAACAGAGCTACGTCTCTCTGCAATTGAGGCTAAACTCTCGCGAGTCAGTGTTGTCGACAGCATTGACAAGAATGTCTCCTGTCTCAATTCTGTTCAAGTTTTGAAGTTTTCTGGCAGATGGCAGTTGGACAGCGACACCGTCATCTCATCCTTTGAGGCGAAACTGTCCGACGACGAATACCATCGTAGTGTGTCAGCCTACCTTTGCACTTTAGATGACAGTAGTATGCAAACATCCGTTGGTGGCACAGTGAATGTGTCGCTGGAGCCGAAATACAGCTCACATTTTTCATGGGCTAATACCAAGGAAAAGAAACAATTCAAGGACACGAAAACGTGTAACCTTGTGGTACGTAAGTGATTTTTTCTCATTGCTGTTTCTTTAGCAACCATTAACAGTTTACCTCAACAAGGTAGTGCTGATCAGAGTAGCACAGTGGACGTTATCATGGCTTCAATTCAACGTTGGTTCCATAACAGTCGGGACAGACTAAAGTCGAGAATGAGAAAGTGACGGCGTTCCCCTTTGGTAGATCTCAACTTTTTCAAAATTTCATTTTCAGATCAACACCGACGTAAACAAGGAGAACATACCAGATGCCGAAAGCACACGAATGAATGGTTCTGGGGATTTATAGGATGTTTTACTTCTATGATATGTCGAAGGATTGTAAATTCGTTTGCCAAGATTGTTAAATATATGTTCAATTACAATCAACTGCTTTTTGATATCGTGAGTCGTTGAGCTACTGCCAGTTTGCTGTTTTTTGAGGCGACTTGTGTACATAATAGATTTAACTCTGTGTCATTTGTCGACTAAGGGTTAAATGCGGAACTGTAGGCTCGTTGTCCCAAGCTTTAGTCAGTCATAGAAAGTTAGGGCGTATTGCGGATATTTTGGGGGCATTGGGGGCGCATTGTTCCACGTAAGTCTATGCGCCCGAAAAAGTTGATTATGTATCGATACACATGAGACAGCTTCTAAGTTATGTGCCGGATAGTATCTAAACGATGTATACTGTATTTAGAAAGAGACAAAAGTAAAGATATACAGACTACTGAATATCAATTTCTACTTAAGTAAAAATAATAAAGAAGAAGAATAAATTACTGAAGATTGGAGTTGATTTGCTTAGAAATGGTATAGCTTAACGTGATGAGAATAACTAAAAATTAGTTGAAAACTTAAATGGCATTGAGATTTGAATCACTGGATTCCAGACAGAAAGCTCAGGAATATACTAACTGAGCTATGGGATACAACTGCCCATCGGTTATGATTTGAATCAGTGCCATGTGTAATCCCACATTATCTTGTTTGGTGGATATATCACACAGTGATGAAATAGTATTATTGAACGGGGGACCTGTCAAACACTATTTATTACTCATGATCATGTCAGTTATGACTACACAGTTTCGAAACTTGAATTTTATAATCACAGTAACAACTTTGTTGATTTTTGATGACTTAATTTTGTCTATTTGCCTGTCTCTTTAATCGCTTATAGTTCTTGTTTTCATTTAGAACTCTGACATATTTTCGTATTATCAACTTTGTTTCTATGTGCATCCTGAGTACAACTCAAGCATCGAACTGTCCATATTATTACGTAATTTGTGACAACTCATCACCTTTGTTAGTACACTAGTTTCATTAGCACCTAATTTTCTTGACCGTTTTTGTATCACGTCACTCCACCAAAAAATTACTAATTCTTACCTGTTTAGTTAAAATAACCATAACCAATTGTATTTTTGTTTGACAAACTTAATGTACACATGCATACAAAATAACCCATACATATTTGCTATTGAATTCACCGAAAAGAGACACTTCGCTGGACTACGTGTTTCGTTTTCATCAATGCTTGGATAGGGATTATTCATGAATTTTATAATTCTCTTTATTTCTTCCCATTCCTGATAAAGGTGGTGTAATTTTCCAGATGTCCAGAACAGTTGTTGAGACATTCCTGATTCATGTATTCTCAGTTGGTACGACGAATAAAGTTTCCAATATCAATCCTTCTCTTCATGCTTTTGTATTAGATTTTACAACTGTCATCTTATCCCATCCTTTTGTACAGTTGCGTGTAATTGCATGTGGTGTTATAGAGGAACTATTTTCTAGACATCTTATCATATTACGGTCAACTATTCTAAACTTGAACAAGATGATTTCTGAGCGAACAACAGTTTCCGTTGAATAATAAAACACAAATATTCATTCACAGATTGAGTAGTCGTGAGTGATATCACACCGTGATCAACTCGCAAAAACAAATTTAATCCTTACAAACCAACTATTGAAAATTAATCTGATGCTCGCTAGTGACTTGCTACAGGATGGAGTTTCCTTGGAGTTCTAGTGAGCAGCTGTGACCAGTGAGGTTCATCCAGATGTCACGTGTGAGGATGTGTGTCCGACGGATGACGTTGATTGGCGGTCGCGCTATTTCACGAATTGGTAGAAGATAGAATTCATGTGTCGGACATTGAATCGGGTCCCAGTGGCTGAATGGTATACGAGCTTGCTTGCTTGCTTGTAAGCGGAAGGTCGTGGGTTCGAGCCCTGGTGGTGGGTGTGTACTGTCGATGATTCGGAAACTAGGCTGAGGAAACAGCTGTCCAGTACTCCCTGGCTTTCAATGGCTCTCTAACTGATAACAGTCCGTAATCAACACAAATAGTCGGTAAAGGCAAATGAAAATTATGTCAGAAAATGTATTGGAGTACACGTGTAGGATGGTATAATATTCCGTTAGTTAACATTGTCAACTGAATGTATATAAAATGTACAATCACCCAAAAAGTAAGATGAAATATGAATAGATAACTGAGTGGTAAACTAGTTTATTCACAGTCAACAGAATGTAAGTTCCATTGGGGGTAGGGGGGGGGGGGAGAGTTACACTCAGTGGTGTGAACACCACAAAATACATACTAACAAATGGGGCACATTGAATGTAAGTTCAAGGGTTGATGGATAAAAAGTGTAATAATAAAATAAAGAGGTTAAACTGTGGACTTTAACCAAATAAATGAGACATGATAAGCTTCTTGTAAATCACAAAGGTTGACAAATAATAATAGTGATAGTGAAATGTGGTAAACTAGTGATAAAAGGGCATAATATGACATGAAATCTAGATTTCGCTAGGTTTTCTGTACTCCGCTAGTCTGACTAACCCCATCCCACCACAATCATTGAAGGGGTATTAGATAAACTAAATTATTTTATTTTGATAGGTTTCATAGGACCCTTGAACCTATATAATTTGTTTCTAAATGAGTTTGTGGGTTTGAATACCACTTTTATTCCTGATTTGTTAAAAATTCTACATGAGGTTTTAGAGTTTGTATGGAAGTATTACTGGTGTTTTAATGTAACAGAAGGAAGGGAGAGACTGATAATGGGAGCCGTATTCATCGAATTAACCGAGAATATGTATGGTAAAATGCTCGCCAGCCGCTCATGTGGTCTGGGATCCAATTACCGACCATTAGGTTACTGTACCTCGTTTCGCCAGTAGTAAGCCCAGTAAACAGGGGAAGTTGAGCACGAAGCTTGTATCCCCATTATGTAGAAAGGAATAATGCCGCTCAAAGCTTGAAGCCCAATGTTTCACATGGAACACAAGGGAATAAAATAAATAAATAAAAATGCCCTAGGAATAACTTTGCACCTGTCCCGGACATCTGGGAAATTCTACCACTCTTATAACGAATGGGAAGGAATAAAGAGAATTATAAAATTCAAGTGTCGAAACTGTGTAGTTATAATTGATATGATTATGAGTAATAAATAGTGTTTGAAAGGTCACCCGGTAAATGATACTATTTCATCACTGTGTGATATATCAAATTAATATGGAGTGACGTATAACCTCGGTATCGAAGTTTTATATATGTGTGTAGCCATGTCTTTGCATCTAAATCTTGTGATTCTGTGTTAGAATGACAGAACGATTTGTCACTTCTTGATGAGATTATTTGAGATGGTCTTGAATCCGTAGATTTGGAGACAGCTAGTTCAAGTTCTGCTGTAATTCAAGTTTTCATTTCACGTTTAATCAACATTAATTACATCACCACTATACAAGTTTATCTCAGATAATCTCATGAACAACTAATACTATCTTGATTAATATTATGTAAACAACTTTATTTTACGTAAAACCTTTCTCATATGTCACGTGATACTTCCTAGTGAAAACAGTTAAGATGTGTCTTAAGATAACAGTGAACTATAATTGCCTAATCTCACCACGATATTTAAATCAGGAAGTTTTTATACACACACGTAAGCAACATTCAATAGACTGTATTTTAACATTTGAAGAAGATATTTCTAATCTGATGTTATCATGGTCCGACATCGAGTGCGGAATAGCTGTCAACCAAACAGTGTTGCATACTTCTGGGTTAGAACTTGATAATCTGTTCTGTTTTCTAATTTTTACCTTTTCTCTCGGTTGTATCAGTCTGCAATCAAATCAGTTATTTTGCCACAAACCATTGAGCTAAAACAAAATTAGTGGTTTATGAGACCGGGTGCACTGCTGATGAGTTTGGCGCCAAACAAGCGAAACGACTGTCCGGTACTTAGATCAATTGAATGTGACTAGCAAACACAACTGGTTGCTGTGATTGGTATCCAAACAACTACTCGTCTCAATATTCAGTAGTATACAGTTGTATGCACTTATGCTGGCCTTCTGGAATATTAATTATGGTATAAAGCAGATCACAAATTTTCAAAAGAATGGTTACTGAACAAAGAATACTCTTTTCGATAACTTCCTTATCAGGCTCTACAGTTATATATACATAACAGTAGGGAATGAGTTGGTGTTATGAACAACATTAACGCTGTTTAAATAACATCAAATGAATAATATTGATAGATTACAGCTCAATAGCATCAACATAAAATCGGCTGAATGTCACAAAAATTAGGAAAGATAATAATACAAATTCATGAGTTTATAGTTTCTACTGAAGGCCAGGGAGGTAGTAGTGCCGGCTGGACTTGCTTCTTTTAAACACAGAGCACTGGTTGCTTTAGGCGAATCTCAATAGCCTCTGCTGTTTGCAGCATGTGGTGCTTCGATGTTTTTGGCAATTCATTAGGCACTCGGTAGATGATAGAGAAGGATTCTTCAATACTGGCTGGCTCTGTGGCCGGCTTGGACTAGATGCCCTAATATCGAACTTTTGGTGCTTTTTACTATGCATTTACTGGGAGATGTTCTCGAGCACGAAAAATCAATTTCCTAGAGTGACGGCCGATTGCCAATTCGCGAATTCGATTTAACCTGCTTTCTTAGTTGACAATCTTTGGTAGAGAATTTTCAATTACATTTTCTCAATATTCGTCTAGAATAAATGAATGTTGACCTCTTAGGTACTAATCTGCTGAGCATAAGCAGTTCTGTACAGATTGTTGAAGAATACTTCCCACTGTTATTTAGATATGTTAAACTTCTATTGAAAGGTTGTATGGATTTCAAAACTAAGTTATTGGAAACAATAGGTGTAACTTATGGGAGCAGAATTAAACTGGATGAATTCAATTTTCTTTCAGATGCATTTATAATACAATGTGGTTCTCCATTAGAGGGTTCTATGTGCATCAGGCTACGGGCTATACCTAACTGTGTGCGCACACCTATGATATTTCCTAGCTGTTCAAATGAAACTGGATAGGGATGTAGTTTAAACCTGTGATTGCATGGTTTGTTTAAGTTGTACAAACATAACAAACACGTTAATGCATTTTGAAAATTGTCAGCAAAGTGAAAATTTTTGCAATTTTGTTCTATCTGTGATAATCATTTGTATTATATTTCATAAAAGTCAGTGTGACTACCACCCACTTATCTACTTAAATATCTGACTGCGTGTTAATTATAACTTTCAAGTAATGGTTTTGTAGGGATTTTTTGGTTGATTAGTTCGAGGATTTCATCATGATCTGATATCAATTAGAGAACTATTGGAAAACAAGCTAGGAGGATTATTGCATGTGTAAAAGTTGAGCACTGTAGTAGTAAGTAATTCCATATTAGTTTGTTTATTAGATGAATAACACTGTGAGTGAAACAGTATTATTTACTGGATGGCGAAATTTCGAACACAATTTATTGTTCGTAATCATATCAGTTATAATCACACTACTTCGAAACTTGACTTTTATAGTTTTCTTTGTTCCCTCCTGTTTGTCGTCGTAGGGGTAGTAGAATTTTCCAGACACATGGGTGGACGGGTGTTGAATCATTCCTATTACACTTATCCTCCTCAGTTGATTCCATAAATAAAGCTTCCGTTATCAATCTCTTCCTTAATCCTGTTACATTATATCTTAAATCTGTCATCTTATCCCATCCTGTTGTATGGTTGTGTGTGATTGCATGTAGTGAGTGGTATAGCTGAACTATTCTCTAGATTTCTTATCTTATTCGGGTCAACTAATCTAGATTTCTCTAGGTTTTTATGTTCGGCTAGTCTGACTACCCCTGTTCTACTACTGTGGCCTATGTATTTGACGTAACAATCATCGCAGGGAGGGGCAAACTAAATTGTTTTGTTTTATTGGCTCCACTGGCAGGATCCTTTAACCGAAAAAGCTTTTTCTAATTGAGTTTGTGGTGCTTTTGAATGTCACTTCTATTCTTGCGTTGTTAAGAATTCTGCGTAAGGTTTCCGAGGTCCCTTCCTTGTATGGAATTATTATCTGAAAAATTCCACTACCCCTACGACGAAAAGTAGGAGACAACAAAGAAAACTATAAAACTCAAGTTTCGAAGTCATGTGATTATAATTGATATGATTATGAACAATAAATCTTGTTCGAGACGTCATCCAATAAATAATACTGTTTCACTATGTGATACGTCTAATAAACAAACTAATATGGAAGCTGGGAGAACTGGACAGCTATTTCATCAGCACGCACGCACCCCCAGGGTTCACACTAATGATCGTCCAGTTAAAAGGCGAACTCATAGACCACTAAACCACTGAGACCCGATCCAACGGCCTGTCCGTAAATTCTAACTTCTGCTAGTTCATGACATTATAACTGACAGCCAGATGGCTCATTGTTTGAACCTCACAACTGCATGCACTTCTAAGTTCCATCCTACTTCTGTTCTCTTTAACTATAACAATAAATTCCGTTCTCCTAATACAATCGATTTTTATCATGATATGCATGAAAGAATACTTCAGCATTCATCTAACATTGAAGTGATACATAGAAAGTCATTCAAAACTTAATTTAGTTATGACAAAATCATGAATTTATAAAAATAAAAATAAAAATAATTTAATTTTACATTATCCCAGATTACAGTTTAATGTCACACACACACTTAGACAGTGAATATGTCACCATTTAATTTCCCAATTGATCATACATAGTCAAAAATGTCAACAGCTTATTCAGATGTAATTTTTTTTATAATCTATTGAACAGTTACAAGTGACCTTATTTCAGCCATGCTTCTATTTTAATGGATCAATAAGTATACGAATATTTGATTAGATAATCTCTCACTTAAAAGAAATACAACACATATGTTCTGAATTAAATCCATTCCTTTCTGTGTGTTCGTAATTCCTTATATCTATGTGTTAATGCGTTAAGGGATAACAGAAAGAAAAACAGCTGTAGAAGTTGTTTTTAATTATAGATTTAATAAAAATAATTCGGATGAAAGTAAAACTTTGATTACATTTTGAAACAAAATGTTCGCCCTAATAATTACTATTATACTTGAATTTAACTTTGTATTTAAGATATCTCTTTGTTATGAGAGGGGAAAATTCATAACTGCTCAACTTATTTTGAACAATCGACACGTATAAATTCATTTTCGAAAACTTCAAGTTGTGTTTGCTTTATATTCTTAGAGCTCTAAGAATTGAGGTATTACCTTTAAAATTCAACTACTAAACTACTAATTGATGTGCGTCGGTGGAACAGAAGTAGAATACTCGCCGACCACGCAGGTGGGTAGGGGTTCGATACTCTGCCGCCAGCGTACTCCTTCACCTCGCTAAACTAGCAGTAAGGCTAGTAAAGAGGGCAGGTTGTTCATGTGCGTCGGTGGCACAGTGGTTAGGACACTCGCCGACCATGCACATGGTCCGAGGTTCGATCCCCCGCCGACGCACATCTGATATCTATGGTCAGCCTGCAAAATTTGGGCTACGGATCTCCATGCTGAAAATTCCATACTTGTACCAAAAATACAGTGTGGAATCAAGCTGTATTGAAAAATAAAAAAAATGAGGCTAGCAACTGCATCCCGTAGAAATAAACACCACTTCTACCAAAAATTCAGGCCTTTAGCTTGAAGCTTGAATAGAATGAACTAACTGGAGTCTGGTAAACCTTAACCCAAATTTATCGATTATTGTCACGCTGATCGAAATTTTCGCATCAGGTGTGCTGTTGGTTCGCCAAATGACAATGTACTCCTGAGCACTGGAAACTGATTGTAAATTATTATTATCCGTATGGATTTGGCAACACATCGTCACTTGATACCATTGTCTTCAGCCTCTTTTAGCCAGCTCCATGATCGCCTATAAGCATTCATATTATCCCTGTTCTATTTGACAGTCTGCTTCACTTGTGATTTCACTCAACGGCCTCTTCAGTGCATATCCGATCCATCTTCACTTTCTAATGCATACCTTTTGGGTAATAGGTTCATGATTAGTTTGTTGCCAAAGTTTCTGGTTGCTAATTCTTTCCAGGTGGACATCTGATCTTCACTATTGAGGCAGAGGAGGTAGCGAATTATAACAGACTGTGTGCTGTTGTGGAAACACTTCCCGTGGCGCGCGCGCACACACACACCAATTCTGTGAACCATACAGAAGCAATGACTTGATATTGAGGTTAAAAAATTCCGAATCTTTTGCCTTGTGTTGAGTAAAACAGAATTCCACACTGATTTCAAAGTGGTGAACGCATATCGTGCCTCTACGATCCCATCTGGATATGAAATCTTCATCCATGTTGAAACAATTCCGCGTAGATAAATGGAAGAGGTGAATTTGTTTACATTTTTTGCAGTGATGACGATTGTTTTTATTGGTTAGGTATCTTTATCACGTCATCCTATGTACAAGTGAACACAATGACTTGAAGGATACTCAATGGTTGTTTGTCTTACTGATAATTTTGTCTTTTCTTAAATAAAAAGTCAACAGATGAAATTATTCCAGTATTGATTTTCAGGGATTGCATTGGTTTCAGTATTTCAGTATGAACTGACATCGGTTAGAGGACCATTGGAAGACCTAGGAGTACTGGACAGCTGTTTCTTCCGGGTTTGAGACTCTTCATCAGTATGCACCCACCACTACAGTTCAAACCCAGAAACTTCTGGTTACAAGACGAGCTTGTAGACCATTACGCCACTGGGACCCGATCCAGTGGCCTATCCAGCTTCTGCCAGTTCACGATATAGTGCGGCCACTGACAAATGACATCGCTGACGAGTATTTTCCTCTGACCCGGCCTGCGGTACTTCACTGGTCATGACTTTCCACTACAACTCAGGTAACTACCTACCCGAATAGGGCCAGTCACTAGTGAGCATCAGACTGATATTGAATCAATATCAAGAAGCAGTCAGAGAAAGTCATTTCAAATCAAATCATGATATAAGGCAAAATCTGTTCGTGAGAGTAAGTACAGTATTCTACTTATTACTCAGGCAATTTTTCCGTTAAGATCTAAAGTTAAGATTAGAGCTAGGGGTAGATAAATGAATTGAGTCAGTAAGATCATTAAATACCAAAGTACCATGGTATACAATCACCCGGATGAATACGTCTATACCACATGGTATTTTTTTCTATGGATTATCCTTACAAAAACTGGGAGATTGATATGTATCCACATGATGTGTGTGTTTTGTTGTTGACAGTCTATTATATTTTGCTGTGTATGTGGATGGATATTCCATTATAACTAACAATATGCTTTTGTCTGTCCACTAACTAAATAAATATGTATGACCTTGTTGTCACATGAAATTACAACCAATCATGTTAAGACTGTCTATTGATTCGTTTATTTTGAACATTCGCTCATACACTTGTGTGACATTGATTTTTCGTTGTTTGAAAAATACAAGTATCATCGTGAACCTGGTGGTTTTCTGATTTCCACCTTCTTGCGTCAGGACTATTAATTACTCGACCAGTACATAACACAGATATTCTTAAAAGACACAATTATCCAGTGTTATATCCTACTTGTAATATTTTTAGAACATTTTTTAACTATTGTGAAACTTTTTTGCATCTAAATTGTGACTGGTGGCTGTTCATGGTCACTGTGGTTGTGGTTGTAATACTTTAACTTCGCCGAACATATCACTTCTGAAATTGTTTGACTGATGACCGTCCTAATAATTTTGCTAGCGCCTATACATCATTAAACTGCTGTCTGGTTGACCTATGGCGATCACAGAAATCACTGCTTTTGTTTGAGTTTTATTTTTTTATTTCCTTCACGTTCCCAGTGGAACATAGGGCCTCAAGCTAGTGGCTTGAAGTTTCTGTAGCAGTGTTTAGTTTTACAGGATGGGGTTGCTAGCCTCATGCCCAACCTTTCCTCTTAACCAGCATTATTTGTGGTTTAGCGAGGTAATGGAGTGCGTCGGCTGGGAATCGAACCCCGGACCATGTGTATGGTCGGCGAGCGTCTTAACCGCTGTGCCACCGACGCAGTTACTTGAGTTACTTCTGAAATAATCAGAAATTTGGGATGTAATTCAATCTTCAGTTAGCTCATCAAATTAACATCTAATAAATGTGACCATAACTACTTAACATCTTAAACATTTGGGATAGTCATACAGCCCGTTCCAGGATAATACGAGTTCTTTCTATTTTATGGATTCTCTTCAACTGCATACATCCCAAATAAATCAATTATATGTTGCAAAATGGTGTCTAAACATACTTTTCACAATGACTTCAAGTTACAGATAGAAAGTATACAGGCAATATAATTTCAAATATGATGTAATAATAGTAGTAATTAGACAAGGGCAGTAGAGTTCAGATTTAACTGGGAAACAAGGATGGGCTAGAGACAAAATACAAAATAGAACAATAGAGTAAATTCATACATATTACGGTGGAGATTTCATGAGGGTGGGGTGAATAGTAAAGTAAAATTATAAAATGGATAAAATAATATAATTTAGAGGATTTAGAACCTTAATAGTAAGTTCAATTCAGTGAGTGCAAGTCAAAATCAAGATTGAGTGGAATGTTATGCAACAGAACAGAACACAAAAGCAAACGAACACGACAATTATGGTTACCTAGATAGTGAGAGATTAGTCACACTCTATCTTTCTGTACGCATAGATTGGATGGAAGTCTTATGCTGGCAATGGCTTCTGTGAACCGAAGTAACCAGGCTTTTCTGTGTACTGATTAGTTTTAAGGCCTGACCAATTTCCACTGTATTTCTCGGGTCAATAAGGTGTCTGGCAATTGGATAGTTTAATCGTACTAAAAATAACTAAAAAATTCCTACTAAAAAACTCAGATTGTGGATGCATCTCACGAACTTTCGGATTTAAATTTCCGGCAGTGAGTTCCAGGTTTAGTTCCCGCTCCATAAACTTAAATCTGGGCAGCCTCCCCAAGATAAAAAGTGTTACTCATAACCTGTTACATGAGAAATTTGTTCTGGGTAGGTGATCTTTAATAAAAAGTAGTAAAACGAAATTTCGATGTCCCGTAGTGGTACACGTGTTGGGTGTTTGTTCGATTCAGTGATCAGGCTCTAACTCTCTCTCGCTCCGCCTTCCTTAGTACTATTACTATACCTCATTTTGTTCTGTGATTTTATACTAAAGTATGCATAGCAATAGCTGAGTTTTTTTCTAAATTACTTATATTGGTACATTCAGCTAAACTTTATGTTCTGATGACATAAAAGGCCCTCGACCAACCGGTTTGACCCATGTATTTAGCCTCAGAATTACTAGATGATATTCGGCTAACTAAAATATTTCAGCAAACTGGGTCAATCAGACTCTCAAGATGAATACAAGAGCAAACAGTTCAGTGAAGCATCTCTTTTCGGCGAATTCATTCACTTAACTGTACAGTTACAACTATAGACAGTCACTTTGTGTGTGGGTGTGTGTGTGTACATTATGTTTGTCAGACAAGAATGAAAATTAGTTAGGGTTATTGTTTACGTCATCAAAATGTTTCAAAAATAATTTGATGAATAATCAAACTGTAACCAGGGGGGTGAAGATTAGTAAGTATTGACAAGGGTTACGTAACTTGAAAATAGGGTGTTAATGAAAGAGCACGGAGACAAGCGTCCAAAACAAATTACGTAATAGGTAGAAAGAGTTAATAAAGGGTTGGTTAAGTAAAATACGAGTTGATCACGGATTGATATCAGTTAGAGAACCATTGAAAACCAGGGAGTACTGGACAGCTGCTGTTTCATCCTAGTTTGGGAATCATCGGAAGTACGCACCCACTGGGTTTCGAACCCAGGACCTTCCGGTTACAAGGCAAGCTCGTATACCATTCAGCCACTGGAACCCGATTCAATGGTTGGGGTCGCGCTAAATCACGAATTGGTAGAAGTTAGAATTCACGAGCCATTGAATCGGGTTCCAGTGGCTGAATGGTATACGAGCTTGCCTTGTAACCGGAAGGTCCTAGGTTCGAAACCCAGTGGGTGCGTACTTCCGATGATTCCCAAACTAGGATGAAACAGCAGCTGTCCAGTACTCCCTGGTTTTCAATGGTTCTCTAACTGATATCAATCCGTGATCAACTCGTAAAACATAACTAATTCTTACAAACCAAACTATAGTAAGTAAAATACGTTACAAAAACGTCATGCAAAAATTCACAGATAGTATTAGTAGTGGAATTTGGAATTATAATCAAAGTAGAAGGAGGGGATAGAGAAGTTTCTCTTGTTTACATAGATAAGGGTTTTCTATCCTGATCGCAAAGGCTTCGACAATGCAAAGTATACGGAAGCTTACCATTTTCGGGAGATAACTTTGAATGAATTCTCCTTACATACTGAGTGACCAGTGTTGAATATATGTTCACTTATATCATTTCTTATCGATCCTGTATTGCCTTTTCGTAGATCAGCAGGATAATGTTCTTTGACTGCTTTAGATGAAACATTCATCAAACGACCTATATATCTTGCTCTACATGAGCAAGTAAATTCGTAGATACACATAGAAGTGGTCAAATGCGATAGTTTATCTTTAGAGATGTTGAAGGACAAGGGGTGGCATGAGAATACCGATGGCGGCAGAGAATGCTTTTTTCAGGGTGTTAGGTGTTCTCCTCTTTAGGATTTTGGCCAAAAGGTTACCCTGAACACCACATTTATGTATAGCATCTTCTCCGGAACAGAGATGAGTTGTTATTTGTTGATTTTCGATTTTATGCGTTTATCTGTAAAGCGTGGTGTATAGCCATTTTCAAGTAGTGTCTTCCCCAAAAGTGATCTTTTCTTCTACTATTCGGGGCTGCAGATTTCACGAGTTCTAGTCTCAACAAATATTATCAGGTCCCGTTTGCGACTGACGGATAGCCAACTGTAAAAGTTTGTCTACTGGCCGTCCCACGTAGGCTTTCGATATACTGGTCTCTTCAGAGTCCCATCAATCTTCTCTGTTATTTGGAGATTGTGCATCCGGTTTCCACTTCGGTTGTAAATTTGATACCTGGGTGACAGCTATTAAAAAACTTGAAGGACATTATTTAGGTCACATTTGTTATCACAAATGATAAAAGTGTCATCAACGCACCGAGAAAAGTTGTCGATGGCCGGTTTCAATAGACTGTTCTGCAAACTTACCATGAAAATATCTGCAAGTAACGGGCCTAGTGGTGAATCCATAGCCACACCATCTAGCTGTCTGTAAATAGTGCCACTAAATGTGAATTGAATGTTCAAAGTGCATCCAAGTATAAGTTGTTTTTAATTGGATGTAGGTATTCCACTATTCAAGTCATTGTTTCCCAAGTACTTACATAAGAAATAAATCGTCTTCGTAGTCGGGATATTTGTGGAGAGACATTTGACATCGGGCGATATCATACGACTGTCGTTGACTTTCGCATCTTTGATGCAATCGACGAATTCAAACATGTCTCGAATAGAGTATTTCGAAATTCGTTCCCTAACAGACTATACGAGTTCTGAGGGTTCGTAGCTTTAAATGACGCACTGCGTCCAGCTTTTACATGGCAGTACTAATAAGGCTTTAAATTCTTTTGATGATGCCTACTTACATTACGACTTCCTTTTCTCTATGGATGTTCATAAATTTCAACCATGAATTTTGCTGATTAGCTTTTATCAGTAATGTTTTCCTATCTCTTTGATTTCTTTATTTAAATCTGCTGATTTACTGTTAAAATTCCTGGCTGGATTTCTTACATATTTAACTGAAGCTGTCGATTACTGACAGATGTTTAGACTCAAAATGATGTCACTTCAAGCCATGACAGAACAGAAGTGTATGAAGTAAATTAGAAAGGTCTGCGTCTAACTTGATACGATCATGAGCGATGAACTGTATTCAATGAATAAATTAACAAAAAGACATCTTAACATTCCGTTGACAAAAAGATGGAAACAAATTTAATAATACGTGCAGCAAACATTACTCACAAGTCATATGATAAAACTACACTGTTCACAAAATATATGTAAATGATTCAAGGGTAGAATACTCGCCAGCCACACCAGTGGTTCACGATTCAATTCTAGGCCTACTCGCTTGGAAACATCGCCCACTTTACTAGCCGATACTAATCCAGGAAAAGAGGACATAAGGCTAGCAATTCCTCCCACTACTACTGAGACTTCAGAGCTCAAACTTGAAGCTCTATGTTCCATTTACAGTGCATAAGAATGGAGAAATTCCTTAAAATATGCCTAAACATCTCACTAGTCAGTTCATATCTTCTTAAGGAAAAACAAGGGATTCTCATTCTCTAATCAGTTATGAAAATATATGACGATAATTATGGATTGTGTAGTAGATTAACTTCCTTTAATAAACAAAATGATTACTATGAGAATAGAACTTGGGGACTGTGGTAGAGTATGATTTCACTATGGGTAAAATTTATTTTTATAAAGTCTCACAGTGTTATACACTAATATTTACTGATGACCACGTTTTGAGCACAATTTATTGCTTATAATCACATCAAGGTGCTCACTCACACAACTTTCCAACTTCGTTTATGTAATTCCATTATTTTCCACCACTTGATTTGATTTGTAGTATATTTCCGGTGTGAGTGATGAGTCATTCCTGTTGCACTTGTTGGGTGTAGACTCAATGAGCTAGGATTCAGTAATCAATCCCTCTCTATCTCCACCTTCCTATATTACTTCTTAGAATTTTAACTCCCTCCCACCCTATTGTGTGTTAATGCATGCAATGCAATTGCTGAGCTCTTTTTTCTAAATTGCTTATCTTTCCGGGGTCAACCATTTTTACATTAACTAAATTCTTATATTCCGACAATTTGACCTACTAGTTTGACCTATGTAGTTGACCTCACAGTCATTGCAGGGTATTTTGTAAAATATTTTAATTTCGTTTAATTGGGTCAGCCGACAGGGTCCTTTAACCTACCTACACAGCTTGTCCTACCTGAGTGAGTTTGTAGGTTTGAACGCCACTTTAATTCTTGATTTATTCAGAATCCTACGTAAGGTCACAGATGTCCGCTCCTTATATAACAGTAGATGCCTTATATTCTCTCTTATTTATGGTATGTGTGTTACATCAAAGTGTTTTACCAACCAAATGGTTATTATAGTTAATTATTTTTAGGCATAGGAGGTGGGTGAAATTAAGAAGTTAAAGGTCATCAAAACAAATAATTAAAAAGGTGTTAGTAACAAGAGAAGGGTGAAATATTAATTAATTACGGAATTCAAGATAGGTTGACTCTTAGGCGTTGGCAACAGGTTATTACATAATCAAGAAATTTGTAAAATAGCAGTAATGACTAAGAAGAATCAGATGACTCAGACGAGTCACGTAAAATGCAAACAAGTTAATATTCTTCTTTGTCATCATTATTTTACAAATTTCTTGATTATGTAATAACTTGTTGTCAACGCCTAAGAATCAATATCAGTAAAAAGTTTGAGCATTGCGGATTACATCAAATAAAGTATAATTATATTTTAATAGTTTACACACAATGATAAGCCTAAGAATCAACCTATCTTGAATTGCGTAATCAATTTTCACCCCTCCTTCAAAACTTAAATATCTTGTTACTAACATCTATTAGTTATTTGTTTTGATGACCTTTAACCTCTGAATTTCACCCTCGCCTATGCCTAGAACTGATTAACTAAGATAACCACTTAACTGGTAAAACATTTTGATGTGCAAAACTATTTATTAGTGTAGAGTTAACCAGCCGATGATGAAGAAATGATTGAAAGGGAACATATTTCTTCACTGAATCTCTTGTTCTGTTTCTAAATGAGAAAGTGGGAACTTTGAAATTACACAACATTTGTGTGATTTGTCAGATAACAAAGAGTTTGCTGAGACTGATAACACCAATAAGTTGCGCTTAAAAAGAAACACATAACTACTTGATCACTTTGTCGCTATTTGTACTTCTTAATCGACTAACTTCATCGGTAATGTTAATAAGCAATCCAGTATAAGTCTACATTCTAAATTATGATTGAAATTAAATGCATGAGAATTTGTGATAATACCCTATTGTCTGGAACAAAGTTGATATGTATTCACATGTATATTTATGTGTGTGTATGTTGGTCTCTCTTTCTGTTTGCTCGCTTAGTCTGTGACCACTTCACTTGTATGAACTTGTCTCCTTTAATAATGTGTATTCTCCTTATATTATATTATATATAATATGAGTGTTTGTTGACAGTCCGTTGCTTAGTGACATATATCCATATATGGTTGTTTGACATGTCTGCTATATATATATATATATATTTCGTTCACACATTCTGTGTGAACTACTTTACTTACTTACCACTTTGGTGTGAGACCATTTATTTTCGTCTCCTTGTTTTTGGACAATAGAAGTATCATCGGAAACCTAGTGGTCTTCTGATTTCCGCCTTCTCGCGTCAGGACTATTAGTTTCTCGACCAGACCATAACAATAATTTAGCGACGAGTACATAACAAAAGTACATGAAGCGTGTTTTCTGTCCGACACCCATTCACGTTGGAATCTACGAATGAAGCCTGATTTTTTCAAAGAACGAAGACATGTCTAACTTTGACGTAAAGAAATTCGGTCTTAACTTCCTGCTAATAAGAAGCTTAGAAAAGGGTTTTCTACAGAATAAATCTAAAATCATTTCACTTCTATTTCAGGTTATTTAGCTTAACAGCCTTATATCATTCCAACGCTTCTAACCAAGAGAACAAACTTTAGCGTACTTCTAGTTGTGTTCCCCTGAGCTACTGTATATTCCTAAATTTTCTTATGCATTATTATAATTATTCCCTTGGGTTCTGAGTGGAACATACGGCTTCAAAAACACATCTTCATTTTCTTCGATTTTCTGCTCTCCTCTTCAGCTGAGTCGACGATAGCCTATAATCTCTCATCTCCTCCATGTCACCCTCGCACCGACGACCCACTCGTCGCTTCCTATTTATATCCCACTCAAGCGGTGGCCTGCATTGCGCGTGATGTCATTCGACGGTTTCATTAATGTATCTGTTGGGCGGTCGGCTCTTGCTTGTGGTTTATTCCCACAGTTTTCTTGTTACTAATTCTTTCTGGTCATTTGACCTCCAGTATGTGCCCAGTGAAGGTGGCATCTGTTGATAAAGGTCTGCAACGGGCTCTTGGAAATCCTTCTCTTTACACGCCAAGTTACTGACCCATATGGAAGGACCCACTTAGCATTAGTGTTGAAAAACTAAATCTTGTTGTCTATGCTGGCTGAGTGCAGAAGATTTCCAAACTGGTTACAGGTTGGTGGAGGTGTATCTTGCCTTTGCGATTCTGACTTTGACATCGTCATACGTGCCATCCGCCTGTGGTGCTTCCTAGATAAGTGAAAGAGGTAACCTCTATTAAACCTCTCCCGCTGATTGTGGTGGTTCATTGGTTATTTTCATCACACCTCAGTCTTTTCTCTATGTTCATATACATATAAGGTAATAATTACAAATCCTACCACCCAAGAGTTTCATACGGTTGGTATTTCTCTGATATCAGCTGATTTTCGTACTGAAGTCTGCTTCGCCATATTATCTTCATTATATAAAAATGAGGAAATACTGCACACGGAGGTTTCATATCACTTAACTGGTTTATTATCTTGTATTACAAAATCAATAAACTACTTTACTATTTAACTCTGGATTATAATTCACGAATACTTCTAACAATTTTTAAAATGAAAGAACAATCTCTATATCTGTGTGTGTGTGGCGTTTCTTCTCTTCGGTTAGTGAACCACATATTAACTTTAAAGTATTTGCGCCGAATTAGTGTACACACACACACTTTTGGGGAGATCAAAGTCTTTAGATTCAATTCTAATCTTGACCTAGTCTATCTAAACACAAACTTTATTGATATGCAAATTTTCAAATGTTATATACTCAGAAACTGAAATAAATTACTGATGTCAAAGTACTGTGCTTCTCGACAAATAACTTAAGGCTGAAGTAAGATTAGGTTTTAAAAAAATTCATAAAATTCATACAGCCTCCATTTTATGTCACATTTAGGTTTAATTCTGGTAATTTATTTCATGGAGGAGTTCATCATGAGCTGACATCAGTTAGAGAACCACTGGAAAACAAGCTGGGAGTACTGGACAGCTGCTTCGTCCTAGTTTGGGACTCTTCACAGTAGGAACCCATCGGGGTTCGAACCCATGACCTTCAAGGTTACAAGGACAGCAAGCTCGTAGACCATCGAGTCACTAGGACCCGATCCAATGGTCCCTGAATTCTAACTTCCGCCGATTCACGACATAGCGCAACCATTTCGCAATGTCTTCTTCGACGAGTTACTGCCTCATCTTCAACCTGCTGTACCCTACTGATGACGACTACCCACTAGAACCCCAGGTCACTGCCTGAATAGGGCCATTCGCTAGTGAGCATCAGATTAATTTTCAAGTATTGGTTTCGTAGGGATTTTTTTTGATTGCATGGAGGATTTCATCATGAGCTGACATCAGTTAGAGAGCCTGGGAGTACTGAACAGCTGTTTCGACGACCTAGTTTGGGATTCTTCAGCAGTACGCACCCAACGTCACCATTGATAACTGAAAAGGGTTATTCCATTATGGGTAAATTTTGTTTTGATGAAGTCAATATATATAAAGTCAATATAAAGTCTTATATCAATGAAAAGGATTATGTCGGTACGTGGCATATTTCACTCCGTTGAATGTCTTTGATAAGTGTTTATCCATGCATATGACATCCACTGACTTTTAGGAGTTCGTCACAGATTGATATCAGTCAGGGAACCATTGAAAACCAGGGTGTACTGGTTCTCTAACTGATATCAATCTGTGATCAACTTGTAAAAACAAAACAAATCCTTACAAACAAACTATGGAAAAATCGGCTGATTTGTTAATTAAATGAGAAATGATGACTTTCGGAGAATTTTGAGGGGACTAAAATTGAAACTAAGTCTAATACAAAATACCTCGGACTAGTTCTATCTTCCGACCTTACTTGGTCATCTCATATCCTAACGATTTCTGAAAAAAAGTGTTCTGTTTAGCCTACTACATTAAGAAACTTAGACTATCTGGAATCACTCAACCTTTACTTTCACAATTTGTCAACCCTAGTATCTTACCTATTCTACTTTACTGTTCCCCATTAATCTTTCCTGGGCTACTGAAAAAGGACTATACCATCCTGAGAAGGATGTTGAAGGTAGTTGGTAGGAATAGTGGTGTAAAACTCAGTCAGCTCGTCACTACATTAGTAGAAAGGCATCTGAATTACATGCTAAAAATGGTCTCAAACCATACTCTCCTACCCCCCAACACCCCCTCTATTCCCAACTCTCTCCTTGCATCTCATCAGGTAGAACCAGAAATCAGTATAAAAAATATATGTTCGTACAACCAAGTACAAGAACTCAACGATAGCATATTTGGCCCGTGTTCTAAGTGACAGAGACAATGTTAAGCGCGAAACCTATGACTTGCTTTGTTGTTAATAACATAATTTTGGCTCTTTTATTTCACTCTTATTTGTACTCTATAGTGAACACCTTCTTAAACATACTTAGCTATCTAAATTATTAACAGTGGCTTACTTTTTTGTACTTTACTATATTCCTTCTTTTGTGTATCTACTGGTTCCGACTATATTTGCACTATGAGTACTACAAAATCCTCCTGTCATTAACCATCATGTAATATTAGTTTTTTGGTTGTTGTTTTTTTGTTCGGCAATATTAACTGACAATCTTGGTTGTGAACGCCATTATCACCATCTAAAAATTTTATATTATGCAGAATTACTTACACTACCACTACAAACAACACCGCATTAGAGCTGACAATAAAAAAACAACCCTGAAATGTTTATTTTATGATTGTTTAGTGTTGTTCAATCAAATTAACTGATCATCTTGGTGATAAACACTTTTAAATATCATCTCCATAACTTCTAGTATGACTATAGCTTTACTGTCACCACCCATAAACCTGTCATAGCTTCCACTACCCAATAATGAGATATTATTTATTATGCTGTTTTCCTTTCTACTTCTTGGTATTTTTTCGCATTTTTTATTATTTTTGTTGGTTTTATATTTATTTTTTGAAATACTCCTTTTAAATGTTTGGTACAATTAGGCGCAATATTGTAGATAAGTGCTGAAAATTCCACACTGTACCACTAGTACTGTTTCTGGAATAAAGCAAATTATTATTATTAAAAAAATTTTGTTCTTTGCAAGAGAAATTTTCATGTTAACAGGGGGAAGCGGTGTACAACGTAGTATGACATTTCTCCTATCCCACATACATACGTAATGATATCTGGAATAATAGGCTGTTCAAGGGAAACTCTATTAACGATATATTTTAACTAACTTGTTGTATATAACGGAAGTTTTACATTCAATAGAAAATCATCATTTTGTGAAGTTGTAGTCGAGTATCAGACGGGATAAAAAAAGGTAAAACAGAATTTTGATCTAATGATTTTATTCACCGTAAAAATTGCAAAACAAAATGTACTGGCCTGATATTTATATATGTATATATAGGCGAAATAGTGCGGACACACACATATTTGAAATGAAATAATAAAAGAGTCGTACAGAAGAGAAATTGTAAACGCAAGAAGAATTACACAACCTCTTTAAAGGTGTATGTGTATGCATGTAAAAACCACGGTGACACATATATAAATGTTTATGTATAAGTGTATAAGTACTCATGGAGTTGAAATGCTCTAAAGTAGTAGTTCGTTGCATATAAGTATGTCTATCAGTAATAAGTGTCACTCTAATACTTATACAACATTCACCTCAGTATGTTGAATGTTAACTGAGATCTTGTCATTATTCGATTGTTGGAGTATGTTTGACGGATCAGCCTATAACAGTAAAATAAGAAGCATTTAGAAATGAACATACATACAAGGAAAATTTATTTAAAAAAAGCCTATAAAAGTCTTTATATCACTCTAAAAAAGTCTAACTTAAAAAAATTAGATAACAAACACTCATTCTCCTTAAAATATTGAAGAAAATCGATTTTTTTAAAAAGGAAAATCTGAAACTCGTATAACCAGGATCTAACTAACAACTGTTTTTGATAGCGGAATCGCATAAAGTCCGAAATAATCCAGGATTTTATTGATTATAATGTAAGCATAAAGAAGTGAAGGAAATACAACGTTTTCATTATAGTGACATCAGTTTATGTCGTATCTTTAAGATAGAGATGAGGTTGAATACATAGTACCTCCCACAATGCATTTGACTACTTTACTACTTGATATGTAGTCACATGATGTCTGCTTTGCTTTGACAGTCTGATATATCTTGTTATATGTATGCATATTGATCGTTATTCCATTATAACTCACAATATATTTTGTCTGTCCATTAACTAAATAAACAATGTATGACTCTTTGTCACATGACATTACAACTAATCAGAATCCAGTGGTGGTAATAAAAACTACTATCTGTCTTATTGGATCATGTGTGTTAGTTATTACCACAGTTACTTTCGTACTCTTTCGTAGTTTTTCACTTACACTCTTGTGTGACAGTTATTTTCCTTGTTGGAAAGTACACGTATCTTCGTGAACGTGGCTGTCTTCTGATTTGCCTCTTCGCATCAGGACAAATTAAGTACTCGGCAGTACCACTCTGTACGTTATCGTCATTGGCGCATAATATTTACACTCGGTCACACCATAATATCGGCAACAACTACTGACTACTAACTAACAAATTTTACTGCACCTAGACGCAATACATGTGTGGATGGTATCACACACTTTAGATAGTACATGAAAACCGACGGTCGTAATTCCTAATTCATTAACTTGGCTGGAGACAATTGATGATATAGCTTAAAATAGTTGTCAATATCTGGCGTAGATGCATCCACCCCATGTGATTTATCATATCCAATAAAGTTCTACCTTTCTCTCATATTACTATTCTTTTTGCCGCATATTTCCGTTTATTACCACTGTTTTGGATCTTTCTCTACTCTCTTCTCTGGCTTTGTATACTACGTGGAGGGAATGTGGCAACTCGAATTACTGCGCATTTGTGCGAAGTTCTTCTACGTTAAAACCAATCGGTCAGTCAATAAGTCGTCACTAGATAACTGAAAAATAGAGCATTCTCTATCTGCATTGTTTTGTATGTGTGTGTACATTAAGTTTGTCAAACAAAGTTACAATTGGTTAAGGTTACTTTTAACTAAACAAGTGGAGGATGGTAATACAGGTCAAGAAAATTAAGTGCTAATGAAACTAGGGTAGTAAAAAAATGATGAGTTGTCACAAACAGTTGTAATAATAATAGTGAGTTTTACTCAGGATGCACATAGAAACAAAGTAGATAATGCGAAACTATGTAAGAGATCTAAGTGGATACAAGAATTATAATTGCTTAAGGTTATTTTAACTAAACGGGTAAAGGTTGGTAATATAAGTCAAGACCATTAAGTGCTAGGGTAGTAACAAAGGTGATAAGTTGTCACAAACAGTTGTTAAAAGAAGTTATGCAATAATAATATGAATAGTTTGATGAGTGAGTTTTACTCAGGATGCACATAGAAACAAAGTAGATAATACGAAACTATGTAAGAGATTTAAGTGAATACAAGAATTATAAGCAATTAAGGAACAGGCGAAGAAACAAAATTAAGTCATCAAAATAAAATAAAAGCTCAAAACAAATCAAAACATTGTTACCATGAGAGTAGAAGTGGTTGAGTAATCTTCTTTTGTATGCACAGCTCCGGTTTTTCCATGTGAATGGCCAGAGCTTCAGCGATGCAAAGGAGACGAAACCGTATTGCCTTTGATATGTTATTCTTGACTCTGTAGATTACTTTGAAGGAGGCGTTCGTTGAAATGCAATGATCAGTGTTGACCAGGTGTTCAATTATCGCACTCCTTATTGCACCAGTATTGCCTTTTCGCAACCATGCTGGATAATGTTCTTGAATTCTCTTGGACAGGATGCGCGTCGAACGACCGATGTACCTGGCTCCACAGCAGCAGGTGAACTGGTATATGCACATAGAAGTGGCCAGATGCGGGATCTTGTCCTTGAGGCTTCTGCAGATCAGTGGGCGACTGGAGAACACTATTCGTAGCGTTGCTGCAAAGAACGTTCTTCTCAGAGATGATGTGATCCTTCTCTTGAGAATATCGCTTGCTAAATCTCCCTTGAAATCCAAATTCATGTAGATTTTCTTTTTAGGCACAGTTAAAGTTTCGTTTTTCCGAATTATTGGTTTCATATTTTTGTCGATAAATCTTATTGGGTATCCATTTTGGATGAATATTTCTCTCAGAATATCTAATATCGATATACTGTCGAATGAAGACAAATTTTCCCAACCTTCCAATGAAAGAAACAAGACGGAACAGATTGAGAAGCAGCTCACAGATGTCTTGAAGAGAATGAAGGCTAGTCAACTAATCAGTGGGGATATCTACGATCAGATCCGGCCAACAGGTTCAATAATACCAAGACTTTATGGTCTACCAAAGGTACACAAGGTTGGTCTCCCACTTCGTCCAATTCTGGATATGTCAGGTTCCCCTTACCACTCTATTGCACAATGGCTAGCAGATATTCTGGAACCTGTAAGGAAGCAATTATGTACGTACTCGCTCCGTGACACCTTCCAGTTCATCGAGTGCATACAAGACACGAATGTATCTAACAAAATTATGCTGTCCTTCGACATCGAGTCACTTTTCACCAATGTCCCACTCACAGAAACGGTCTGCTTCATATGCAGATATATAGATGACAACCACCTCGATATTGGAATACCGACAACATACTTGAAAGAACTATTATTGAGATGCACTCTGAACGTCCAGTTCACATTCAACGACACCATCTACAGACAAAAGGATGGTATTGCAATGGGATCTCCGTTGGGTCCACTACTATCAGATTGCTTCGTGGCAAGCCTCGAGAGAGGTTCACTAAAGCCAAGCATCGACAATTTGCGACTGTATAAAAGATACGTGGATGACATTTTCATTATTTGTGACAACAACAACGACCCCAATCTGCTGCTGAAGACATTTAACAATTGCCATCCAGCAATAAAATTCACTCTTGAAATGGAAAACGAGTCAAAAATTCCGTTTCTTGATGTGGAACTGACAAGAAGAGCTGATGGGAGCCTAAGAAGATCAATCCATAGAAAACCTACGTGGAATGGTCAACTAACAAGCTTCTATAGCTGGGTGCCCATTCAACAAAAGCGAAACTTAATTAAATCACTTGCTACCCGCATCCGACGCATCTGTAGTCCCGACGTTCTGGAAACAGAATTAGATATTCTGAGAGAAATATTCATCCAAAATGGATACCCAATAAGATTTATCGACAAAAATATGAAACCAATAATTCGGAAAAACGAAACTTTAACTGTGCCTAAAAAGAAAATCTACATGAATTTGGATTTCAAGGGAGATTTAGCAAGCGATATTCTCAAGAGAAGGATCACATCATCTCTGAGAAGAACGTTCTTTGCAGCAACGCTACGAATAGTGTTCTCCAGTCGCCCACTGATCTGCAGAAGCCTCAAGGACAAGATCCCGCATCTGGCCACTTCTATGTGCATATACCAGTTCACCTGCTGCTGTGGAGCCAGGTACATCGGTCGTTCGACGCGCATCCTGTCCAAGAGAATTCAAGAACATTATCCAGCATGGTTGCGAAAAGGCAATACTGGTGCAATAAGGAGTGCGATAATTGAACACCTGGTCAACACTGATCATTGCATTTCAACGAACGCCTCCTTCAAAGTAATCTACAGAGTCAAGAATAACATATCAAAGGCAATACGGTTTCGTCTCCTTTGCATCGCTGAAGCTCTGGCCATTCACATGGAAAAACCGGAGCTGTGCATACAAAAGAAGATTACTCAACCACTTCTACTCTCATGGTAACAATGTTTTGATTTGTTTTGAGCTTTTATTTTATTTTGATGACTTAATTTTGTTTCTTCGCCTGTTCCTTAATTGCTTATAATTCTTGTATTCACTTAAATCTCTTACATAGTTTCGTATTATCTACTTTGTTTCTATGTGCATCCTGAGTAAAACTCACTCATCAAACTATTCATATTATTATTGCATAACTTCTTTTAACAACTGTTTGTGACAACTCATCACCTTTGTTACTACCCTAGCACTTAATGGTCTTGACTTATATTACCAACCTTTACCCGTTTAGTTAAAATAACCTTAAGCAATTATAATTCTTGTATCCACTTAGATCTCTTACATAGTTTCGCATTATCTACTTTGTTTCTATGTGCATCCTGAGTAAAACTCACTATTATTATTACAACTGTTTGTGACAACTCATCATTTTTTTACTACCCTAGTTTCATTAGCACTTAATTTTCTTGACCTGTATTACCATCCTCCACTTGTTTAGTTAAAAGTAACCTTAACCAATTGTAACTTTGTTTGACATTCTCTATCTCGCATTTATTCCAAATTATTTTGGTTTCAATCTTTGTTTATAACAAAACGGCATCGATTAGGGAAAAAACTTCGAGAATAATGTGCTAGGGTTTGAAATCCTGTATCACTCACATAAATTCTAACTCACTTTAAAAAATTCAAACATCGCTATTAGATCATATTGTATTTTTGATGTACAGTTCGCAGGAAAACAGACTTAAGTACTCTCTAAGGTAACTGATGTAAAGTGAAGCTTAGTAGTGAAACATTATGATAAAAATAATGTGAGCATTATCTGAAGCAAAGGTGAAACGTTTACAAGTCATCATTAGTCACTCCCATTGAGTACGCTTAATAGGAACGAAGGATCAACCAACAGTTCGTTTGAATGAACATATCACTTTCTAACCTTGCTGACTTTAACAAGTTCTTCTTAACGATCGAAGTGAGATGTACACAAGCTACCACTTCAGAGCAACAATATTTATTCACTCTGTTTTCCTCCTTTGAAAAATCTGTGTATGCACATGTTATATGTGTCATATTTAAATGGAAAAGCTTAGTGGACAAGTTAGCATGAAAAACTTACTGATTTATGTGCCTTAGATTTCTTCTTTTTCTTTTCTTTATTATGCGAACCTGCTGCAGGCTTAACCTCGACTTTATTGAGTTCCCCAGAAGTCTACGTGTAAACAAAAGATAATTGGATAATGAAGAGAAGAAGCACAGGTGAATTGAGTCAATCTGTCACATACAAGATTATGTATATAATTTGTAAATCTTGTTATAAACTTTAAAACTAAATTATAAATACCGAGATGGATTTCATCACAAACCAACATCAATTGTTGAACTATTAGGATTAAGAGAGCACTGAACAGCTGCTCTTTTTTTATCATACTTTGACAATCTATAGCATTTTTTTATTCCTTTGCGTTTCCATTGGAACATAGGGCTTCAAGCTAGAGCCTTGAAATTTCTGTAGCAGTGGATTTTTACGGGGTGGGATTGCTAGTCTTACGCCCAACCTCCCCTCTTTGTCGGGGTTATAACCAACTAAGGGAGGTAAAGTAGTGCGTCAGCTGGGAATCGAACCCGTACCGCCCGCATGGCAGGCGAGCATTCTACCATTGAACCACCGACGCTTCTATAGCAATGGGTGCTTATAATCCCATCAGAAATCATGTACAGTGACACTTGATTTTCAATGGTTCTCTAAGTGACTTCAATTCATGACGAAATTCACCTTGAAACTGACCAAAATCCCATCCAACCCAAAGTTAAAATTATGAACATCCTTGCTAAAATAGAAAATTCTACAATATAACCAATCAGGTGGGCCGTAAATTTTGACTTTACATTGTAACATGAGACAGAATGCAGTGTGACGAATCACACTTTATTTATAATCATACAGGAAAATCACAGTAAACACATTTTAACTCAATGCTTATTTCAGGTATACAATAAACAAGTGAGTTGCCTCAAAATTGAATGCTTTTAAAACACAATTATTTATTTATACACAAAATGAAACAGTGCCTGTTCACTAATTTTGATACTACATGGGTTACGACTTAGCAAAAACTAAACAAATACAGATATGCTGCCTTGGACAAGAAAGAATATTGTTCCCCGACTGCAGTTCAGTATTCAATCTTCAACATTTGGCTGCTAGGCGTGATAACCATCTGTAGTACTGACTAATTTCATTAAGAAACCATTGATAGCCGATTGCCTTAAGCACTTTTCTTTCAACTGTTGGATCAAGGACTCAAATCCCACCCTACTCACTTCAGCCTAGACAATTAGTAAGTATCATCAGCTTTCACGCAATAACTGCGGTTCACCACTTGAGAAGTCTCTTCCGGATAACTAAATTCAACCAAACAAACTATAAAATACCGAAGTACTCAGGAGCCTATTTACTCAACTGCGACGACGTCTGGATAGCGAATGGGTGAGGTGGTCCATAAAATATGAGTGTCTTGCATATGTTTTTATGCAAATATCGAAGCATCACATATTTGTACACCAGAACATGTAGATTATGCTGATCGGTATTGATGTTATCTAAACAGGCCTTTATAAAAATTGATCTACTTCGATGAAATAAACTGAAACGTAAAAGTATGTGGGAATATATGAAGAAATGACTATACTGAAAAGAAGACAGCTTAAATTTTTCTACAAAAAACAGACAGAATTCTTTGTTGAAATCAAACAAAATCACTCAGAAAGCATCTGCGGAAAACAGGGAAGTTAAAAAATATTTCGCACAGTAGGAGAGATTCTGAGAGAAAAAACCCATTTAAACAGATAACAGGGTAGAGAGGAAATTTTAAAAAAAACTTCGCAATGAATCGAATGTATGAATTTAATGACCACCTACCTTCAGATGCATGAATTTTGTTTAAATTATTAAAGCACGTCCCACGACAAAGAAGAGGTAGATTGTTGCTCATTTAAAAACTACTAAATAGGAATCCTATAATATAATCATTAAATATAAAGACAATCTACAGTTCCTTACATATAAGAAATAAAATGAAGACATTATTTGGCTTTGAAAATGTCTCAAGTAACTCTTTGAACTAATAAACATTTTTTAAAATATATGACTAATTAAGATAAACCAGCGTTGACAGTGGTGCATACATTAGATTTTTTTTTTTTATTTTTTTTTTTAGATAAATAAGCGTGGGACAGTCAAGTATCGACATTTAGTGTTATACAGATTGCATCTAATCTCCAGTGTTGTCTGTATATAATGTTGTGTGGTTAGAAGCATTCGAGATGCTTGCTGGCTTCTACTAAAGAATTCTACCTTGTATCATATAATGCTACATTCAAATACAACAGCTCTGAGATCGCCTTGAGGTTTTACATACACCACATCACTGAATTATAAAGTTTTTATTATTTTTTTTTATTCCTTCACGTTCCCAGTGGAATATAGGACTTCAATCTAGAGGCTTGAAGTTCCTGTAGCAGTGATGTTTATTTTTACAGGATGGAGTTGATAGCCTCATGCCCAACCTTTCCTCTTTACCAGCTTTATTACTGGCTTAGCGAGGTAAAGGAGTGCGTTGGCCACCGGAAATCGAATCCCGGACCATGTGCATGGTCGGCGAGCGTCCTAACCACTGTGCCAATGACGCACAAGTTTCTCATAGGCATGTAGATATGATAAGTACAAATAAAGTGAAATGTACATCTTGGTGTTGTTGTTTCCTTTCATCTAACTCAAATATGTCAGTTGTGTTTTTACTGTTGTGAGTACGTAAACTGACATAACAGATAGTCTTATCATCTTTGATTCTACTTATTGTTTTAATTTGATCCTACAGTAGATAAATTCTTTCAGTTGCGTGTGTGAAATGGTATGCACACGTGTAGAGATATAAGATTTAGTATATTTTAAGTAATGACATAGTTAGTTAACTCCTAGTATTAATAATTAATATTATAAAATGAGATATTAAATACAAAGTATTCTATTTCCTTCCAATAGTTTGACTAGAACAAAAGAAAAGAAACAGCTACACAGTATTCTTAGTTGTTTCTTTTGCTGAGTAATTCATTTATTTGTAGCTTCTATTCACACGTATAAAATGACTAATAAACTCATTTGGATAGCTTGTGTCTGGTCTGTTTATTACATCTTCGTCTATTTGAAGTCATGTGACATAAGATAGAAGGGTGGATGTTTCTCATGAAGTTAGTAAACCATTGGAATGAATGAAGTGAACTCCATTTAAAGTTAGACATTGAAAACTGATACTTATAACCTAATTCATGCTGGCTACTTCTACATTATTGGTGGTTTATTAGCACTAGATGATGGAGAACAAATAGATGTTGAATTCTGATGCATTGGCTGAATGACAGCAAGTGCACCATAATTCTTATTCATCGTAAACTGGATTCTTCACATGGTCATGAGGTCACACTGTAAATGAGTTATAAACCAGAAGTTGATTAGGTTGAGTTAAAGAACTGACTACAGGCCCCTCCTAGGCCCTGTTCGATGATGTGTAGCGTTGCAATTTAATCCGCACATGACTCATTTTCTTGGATCTAGATTGTTCTAGGAGGGGAGGGGGGGCGAGTTTACCATATCTTTTCATTCCATATGGATAAAATTTTACTTTGATAAAGTCACACAGTGTTATACAGTCGTATTTATTGATGATGCTTTCAGCACAGTTTATTGCTCATAATCATATCAAGGCACTTACATAACTTTCTTGTTTTATTTATATACATGAGTAAAAATCGAGTCGACATTAAAAAAAATTTAATATAAGACTTGCGCGGAACAGAATGGAAGTACATTCGGAACGAATATTAGTGGAAATTAAAACGAGTGTTGTTAGCCAGTCTACTATGGAAGATAAAATACATTCGGAAATGATATTAGTGTTATCAATAAATTAAAACAGGATGGGAAATAGGACGAATGTTTTTAGTCAATAAGATGGGAAGTAAAATGTTTTTATAGTAAAATAAACAACTTGTCAGAATGTTGTGAATGTGAATTGAAATACACTTTAACATTATTTATCATCCTCCAGTTTGATTGGTGGTAATAATATCTTCCATATCTCTGGTATTTACGTTGAGTCACTTCTGTTGCATGTGTTGGATGTAGACGGGATGATCCAGGATTCAATATCCAACCTCTCTATCCACCTATCTATATTACTTTTTAGAATTTTGACTCCCTCTCACCCTATTGTGTGGTTGTGTGTTAATGCATGCAGTGCGATTGCTGAATTTTTTTCTAAATTACTTATTTTCGTGGGATCAATCATTCTAACCTTAGCTAAATTCCTATGTGAGTACCTTGATATGAATGATTATGAGGAATAAATTGGGCTTAAAATGTTATCAGTAAACATTACTGTATAACACTGTGTGACCTTATCAAAATAAAATTTTATCCTTAATGGAATTATACTCTACCATAGTGCCCAAGTTTTATTCTTATATTTTTGCTTCTTTTAGTCTCTCCAAGATGATGCGTTATAACATTTTTGATTGGAGTTAACAAAAGCAAGAATCCGTGCCGTCTCTTTCTCAGAATCAAGTCGCCCTTCTTTAGCAATCTGACAAGATGGGCTTCTTTGCAGTCGACACGTACCTTTCCTTCCCTATGCACATTAACGGAGTAAGCATGTCCACTGAGGTCTCTGAATCTTTTTTCAGTGCTATCTAGACTCCTCTTTCCTGTCTGAGGGTGGGTGTTCATTGGCAGTCCTGTATCCGCCAATGGTATTTCTGGACATTTTCTTGGTAGTGGATCCAAGTGATTTTAACTTATCACCCCCAACTTTACCTCTTCTCCATATCTTTGGTAATTAGCTTTTCTTCACTGATCTGCACTGGCTTCACCTGAGTTGATTGCTTCCCAGATAGTGAGTGACCTAGTTATTCGATATAATGTTCTGAGATCTCTCTTACCTATAGTCTGTTCTACTTCAGTTTCCAGTGCGTTGTAAAAAGCGTATTTTGTATTTTACAACAATTTCCTCCACTCTTTTGTCTAGTGACATGTAGACTGAAGTTGAATTCTCTTTTCGTTGTTCATCTCTGTACTGGTTCATCTTGTTCTCCTCTATAAGAATTCTCCGTCTTAACTCTCTTTCTTGCTTAAGCTGTCTGTACAGGTTTCCTTTCACGAAGATTTCAAAAAGATCCAGTATTCTTCTACATAGGTTCTGTCTGTAATGTTGACTAACATCTCCGATGTTTTCCTGATGACTGCTGAGAAATTGTCCTTTTTGGCTTGATCCTTCAGTTCCTGATCGTTGAGAATGAACTAGAGTCTATCCCCAACTTCTTTGAGGGCTTTTGGTTTAATCTTGGAAGTTCTTTGCAAAAGATAGTGATCCGAACATATATCCGCTCCTCTTTCTGATGTTCTGTGCAGTAAGCAGAGTCTCCACTTTCTTGAGATGGAAATGAAGTCTGCCTGATTTCTGGTGTATCCATCTGGAGACATTCATGTCTCCTAGTAGATATCCTGCAATAACCAAATCTTCAAACTCTCAGAAGTCTGCGAAGAGTTCTGCGTCGCCACTCGTTTTACTGAATGCCTCACGACCTGTGATAAGCTCTCTTTCTGCTTTGTGTGATCCCAGTTTGTCGGGTATTCATATCACTGATTGAAATTTTGATGTAACTTTCATTCCTTATCAGTTGAGTCTTTCTGTCATTATTCTGGAGGAGATTGGTTCCCACTCACTACATGAGAGGCTTTGATGCTGTTAGTGACATCATGATAACTACTCTCCAAGTGTCCTCCTGGTTGTCGTTTGGGAGACCAAAGTAGATTATTGACTTTCCACTTAACAATTTGGAGAGTCCACTTCTATTCCATCAGTCCTCACAGATTCCTTGTACTTCTATACCTTATCTTCTAATTTCTTTTGCAATCTAAGCAGCCTTCTAAGCCTCAAACATATTACAGATGTTCAATGTCTCTACGTTTACTTCCGCATTATTCGAAAGAAGACACTCAGGTCGACTGGTTTACCAAAGGCTTTCACCTGTCGGTGTTATTCTTTCTCGAAATGATTAATCTTCCTAATTCCGGAGAAGAATATGTTTGCTTTTTCTTTGCTTCGAATTTTCATTAGCTCTAGTGTTGTTTTTTCCCAGTGTGAGATTGCTAGACTCATGCCCAACTTCCCTTACGAGTTCAAATAAAAGGGTAGCGCATAAGGGACTAAGAGATCTCTTGTAAATAGTCAATAGTTTTGATAACATCAATCAAAACAATAAATCAATAGAAAGTATCCTGATTAGACGAACACACTACAAAATTAATCGATAGGTATTATACGGTAACAGCAGAAGGCAAGACACTGAAGCCAAGTTATGCTTTTCACTAATCAAACCGCTGTTTATGCATATCTACAGTTTATGTTCGTTAACCAATCACTGAGCCAGCGTGTGATTTTGGCTTATATTAAACGACATGAAATAGAATGTTCAAGTACATATGTGGCATTCTATTGCTAATGCAGTATTGAACTGTGGGAATATATGTGAGGACAATATTACGTTGGAACCAATTTTCTGTATCACATCACCACAATACGACTAGAGCACACACAAAAAAAAACAATGGTAAACACGACAAACTAATTAATAAAGTGTCGTAAGCACTACCTTCATAGCCTGATAACCACCAGAGCATTATTAATTTTGAATCTCTTAATAGGAATATACACTGACAAGAGAACTTGTTAGATTATAAATTATTAAGTCGTGCATCAATCAAAGTATATATATGTATATATGGTGGTTTATCAACTCTTTGTCGTCATCATATCACTTTTAGCTGGTGCATTCAAATCTTTTCAACAACTTCAATAAAAGTAATTCATCAACTGCCAGAACTATCGTCGTATTACTTGTTACATATATATGTATATATATTGATTGTAAATTGAATGTCACTCTCATAGTATTGATTATGTGTCATGCACAGTAAATGCAATCACATGTGACAAAGAATATGGTAGTAAAGTGAACAGTCAGTACTACAGTAGAAGTGGGAACACGTTGTTTCTAGTTTTGCACTCAGTTTTGTATTGCAAATTCATTCAGAGTTAAAAAATAAATAAATAAATAAAAAGATGTTTTATGTTATGTTTACAGAAGCATTATTTAGTGTGACAGAGTGTTTGTTCTGTCTAAAGAAAACCAGTTGAGATTCAAGGTCCATTCTCATTCTTTATTAATTATTCCCATTGGAGTATTTCTCCTCGTGATAAAGATCTTTAAGGTTGTTTTTTTTTTTACAAGGATTGGTTTTCTTTGTAGGGAATTTGTTTGATTGGCTGAAGGATTTCATCATGAGTTGACTACCGGAAAACCTGGGAGTACTGGACAGCTGTTTCGTCAACCTAGTCCAGGACTCTTCAGCACTACACACCCATCACCACAGCTTGAACCCACAACCTTCTGGTTACAAGGACAGCCAGCTAGTAGACCATTCAGTAGCCACTGAGACGCGATCCGATCGCCTGTCCATAAATTCCTACTTCTACCAATTCATGACATAGCGTGACCAATTCTCAATGTCTTCTTCGATGAGTTACTGCTTCACCTTAAACCTGCTGTACCCTACTGTTCACGGCTTCCCACTAGAACTCCAGGTTGACTTTCTGAATAGAACCAGTCACTAGTGAGCATCAGACCAATTTTCGAGTGAGGTGAGGCAATAACTCATAGAAGAAGACATTACGAGTTCCATTACAGATAAGATTTCATTTTGATAAATCACACAGTGTTATACAGTAATATTAACTGATGACGTTTCAAGCGCAAACTATTGCTTATAATTATATCAAGTCACTCACACAACGTTTTACTTCATTTATATAAGTGAACGTCATCAGTTCATATTACTGTATAACACTGTGTTATTTATCAAAGTAAAAATGTTGTGTATAAATGCGTTATACTGTAACACAGTACCCAAGTTTTATACATATATTAATAAGAGATTGAAAAGTTACCAAGCTAGGACGAAACAGCTGGTTTTCCAGTGGTTCTCCAACTGATGTCAGCTCATGATGAAATCCTCCAACCAATCTTTAGAGTTATTAGCTTATATGAATGTTTGACAGTCTCTCTTTTAACCTGATTGATTTGCACTTTGACTTCCACTTAATTTGAAAGATAACTTATCCTGTGGTATATTAAGTGAATCTTAGCTTGTCTCATTTATGCAATTATGGCCGTGATAACAGATGAAAACTGCAGAAATTAAGGTATAAAATTAGACTAAGATATCAAGTGAAATACATAAAGTATATTATTACCTGGAAATCTAAAGTACTTAACAATTATTTTGTTAAGTGTTGGTTCGTAGGGATTTGGTTGGTTACAGGATTTCATCATGAGCTGACATTGGTTAGAGAACCAATGGAAGACCTGGGAGTACTGGACAGCTGTTTCGTCAGACTAGTTTGCGACTATTCAACAGTATGCACCCACCACCACGGTTCGAACCCAGAACCTCCTGGTTACAAGGCAAGCTCGCACACCATTAAGCCACTGGGACCTGATCCAATGGCCCATGAATTCTAACTTTTGCCAAATCACGACATAGTGCGACCCCTAGCCAATGTCTTCGGCAAGTATTTGTCCTCACTCCCGACTTGCTGCACCCTACTGGTCATGACTTCTCACCAGAACCCCCAGTAACTATGGCCTTACTTTATTAGTTCCTCGCATTACTGAGTGAAGTGTAGGTTGTACGCAGCCAAAGACAAACATACGAAATAAATGATGGCACCGCCGTATTCTGTACAAAGCATTGTGTATGAGACTGTCAAATACGTTACTGTATCCTACATTGTTGAGCTAACTATAAAACTACAGACGTTAACTACTGGGAAGTTAGACTCACACCGTATGACGATTTTCACTCTCCTCATCATTTCTGCTCGACTTTATCATTGATGAGTTCATGGAGGTGTGTTTGTCATACACCAAAGGAAAATACTACCTGAAGTTTAATATACGTCAGTACCATATTTGACTGTAAACAGTCGACTAGTTGAGCACGCTGTATCAACTTTGATGGGTTGACAGTATACTGAATCTCTGCATGGATACAGAGAAAGCAATTAGGATTTCCCTAAACTGTACCACTTAAGGTGAGGGTGATCTCTAGTTACTAATTAACAGCTACATACATAGTGAGATAGTGGCTGCAATATTACTCATATTTAGTGGGACCATAATGTAGAAGTTAGGTGTAGAATCCTAATAAGATAACAGTGGTCCAGTCAATGAGATTAAAAGTTTTCACGAATTTACGTGGAGGGGATATGGGTTAATACTAATACTACTACTAATCATAATAATCGTTCTGTTCCAAGCAATGATTCTTTATTTAATATACATATTACAGTATTTTTACTTCATATACGAATAAAGCCAAAACCGACAATAACATCAGCTAGAATAAACAGAGTGTTAATTCCGGTGTTAAGAATGCTAAAATTAAGTAACTTCATGTATTTATTGCCCTTGATGAAGGGAACAAACTCTTATAATCGCGCGCTATAACCAGACATCTTGACGATTGGGGTCATGAGGTGGAAATCGCGAAATCCTTAAAAATTACCAGTAGACAAAGGAGCTCGACTCTCCTCAAGTCTGCCGAAGTAGTTTCTATCAAACCCTTGAAACTAGATTTATGTGTTCAGGAAGAAGCAGTTATTAGTCTCTCCTTGCCCTGGTAACTCGATGTTTTTATTCCCTCACTTGATTACGTAATCTTTATCTTTAACCTTACCCCCCTTTTATAATCTGTAATTTTGCTTATCTCTTGTTTCTATGATTTGAGTTGAACTCAGTACATTCTTACCTAATTTATTAGTCACTGTGTAAGTTTTGCATCTCTCGTCTTTATTACGTAACTCCTTTACCATTGTATGCTTACATTTGTTTTGCTTTGACTTGAACTAACTGTGCAAAAACTACGTAAGCGTAATTTTCTGAGTACTGTTGACTAATTGAGGAACCTCCTCCCGACTGACTTCATGAAAAATGTGCAAGTATGTTAAAACTTTTCTGTACATAAACTTCATAATTTATTTAGGCTGTAAGCAGTAGCTGGTGAGAAGCCAACGAAATAAACAAAGGATGGTACCATATTATTCTACACAAACCACTGTTGTTCTTGCTTTATTCAAATTAAGTAACTGTTTATTTATTTACAGACTGCTTAAAAACTGTCTCCAGTAAATCATGTTACCTGAAGTAGAATTAAAGTGGAAGAAAGCAGTGATGTTTATTTCAAGATACACTACCAAACCATGAAGTTTGAGCTTATGTAACCCAGAACTTATCTTAGTAATGTAAATCTTATTAGGACTTCTCACCATCTCCTCTGGATTATCAGATTTTACCCTGCTTCCTTATATTACAAGATTTCAACTCTTGTATCTTCCTCCACATTTAAATTCAATCTAATTTACAAATGTGTAATGATCAAGCACACAAGACCAATATTAATATCCTGTGTTGATCATTGTTATCATCGCTCTGACAACGCAGTACTACTTACTGTCCATAATACTGACCGTCACCAGTTTTCAAACCATTTATGACAAAATCAATGCATTCAAAGTTCTCTCTATCCTGAATTTATGCCATTCAAATTCTAACGAAAGATACTACTATAGTGTGCATTTTCTCCTTTAAAATACCAGTTTTAAACTTCATCAAGGTAACTATCACAAAAAGAGTTTTTTTTATACAAGAATTCTATCGTGAATTTCACACTGAAATCAGTACATTCACAATGAAAAATGTAATTGTTAGTGTCTTGCACTTACTACACTGGTGAAGTGTGCAACGTTAACTAGTTTAAACGTGCACAAGTATACAGATATATAAATATATATATTCATTCTGTTCAGCTTGTGTGAATGGTATGAATAAAAAGGCGTTGCACCATCTAGGTTGTTACCTGTCCTAAGTGTATTCAATCAACCACAGCGTGGTACAACAACAACAACAACAACTACAACAATAGCAACGGCACTTAGTCCTATTTCGATCGATAAGTACGTGCATTACGAATACTACGAAAAATGACCTGTTCACATTTATATTCTAACCCCGAAATTTGAAGCACACTTATTTTATATGCCAGCCATATGGCATAAAATCAGTTGGTAAATGGTTCAGTTATTTTTCGTAAATTTAGTTTGTGCTAAATACCAAATGAATATGTAATGGTGTGGTGTATATAATCCTCTGTGATAAATAAATAATGAATTCATTACACAGATAGCCTTTACAAGGTGTACATATCTTCATCTATCATTAGTCTTACTATTCTGGTTGGACACCAGTAACTAGTATCACGTGTCTAGTCCTTTCTTTGGTTCAGGCTGAGTTCTATCAGTCAGGTTTTTACAATGTGGCCACCATTCTAGGTAGCTCGCCATCACGGTGCACACTGATTTGATGATATTAGATGGTTGGAGGCGATCGGCAGGATGCCTTGGACCTAGGTTTCTTGCTAGTTGGCACTCTTCGACACTATTAATTAGTGTGATGTGTCTAGTCCTTTCTTTGGTGCAGACTGAATTCTATCAGTCAGGTTTGCAATGAGGTCACCTAGGTCTAAGGCTTCCTGCCGATTGCCTCCAACTATCTAATATCATCAAATCAATATGCACAGTGATGGCGAGCTACCTAGAATGGTGGCCACATTACAAACCTGACTGAAAGAATTCAGTCTGCACCAAAGAGAGGACTAGTCACATCACACTAGTTACTAGTGTCCAGTCAAAGATTGCGTTACTATTATCCCATTGAGTTGAAATTAAATTTTTGACATTTTCCACCTTCTTATCAAAGGATTATAATACGCTAAAACACCCTAAAAATAAGCTTCTGGTGGTTTGATTCAGACAGATTCCTACGGTTCAGTTCGGCATTAACAACAGAATACTATGTATATTTGAGCATTCTACTTCATGTCGTTTGACGTAAACCGAAATTACACGCTGGCTCAGTGATTGCTTAACGAATATAAACTGTAGATATACATAAACAGAGGGTTGATCATTTGAAAATATACCCTGGCTTCCGTGTCTTGTCCTCTCTTGTTACAAGCTTAAAACACACGCATACACCAACCACTTCTGATACCAAGATTTTGATTACTTTTTTGAAGAATCCTTTCTTTTCATTCATTTTCACTTTTCTTTAAATAATTACTCACAGGTATCTCTTTTCTATGTGGATATTCCATATTTATTTACACTTCTTAATTTTATCTTTTATTAGGAAAGTGTTATACAAATTTCCTGCCTTTACGTATGCGATTTGCTAAATTTGTCTTTTATCTGTGTAGACTTGTAGATATTCCAGTGGCGAGAAGCAATAACACCGATGACCACAGTGATATTAAAGGCCTCTAGATTCGTTTTCATCCATCCTCGGTTTATTAGCTCTTCAAAGTTTTTTTATTTATTTTGATTACAGCTTGATGCCACACAGTATTTTTGGTACAAGTATGGAATTTTCAGCATGGATATCGGCAGCCCAAATTTTGCAGACCGACCATAGATATCGGGTGTACGTCGGTAGGGGATCGAACCCTGAACCATGTGCATGATCGGCGAGAGTCCCAACCACTGTGCCACCGATCTTTATTTTCAGTCTGGTAATAGTACATGGAGAGAGCAACATCTTTTTGTCACTAGTAGCACCCAACGTAGTATAGAATTGGCTTTCCTACTTCTTCGAGGTAAGCAATAGATATTATTCAAACAGTCTTCTTCATTTAATTGAATTTGAGATTTTCCCGTCGATTGATTGGACCGAAGTGCTCGGTCTCAGGTTGACATGTCAGCTTCTTGTGCAGATGCTTCGACGATGTCTAGGCATTTAATTTGTGGATGGTGACTAGCAGTGGAATCCAGGATGCGCATTTCGTCCTTTTTCGGACTCGTAAGCTGAATGCACCTGCATTCCCCAGGGAGTGATGATGTTTCCACCGAGGCTCGAACCCAGTGCCCATAGTTTCAAACGCCAAAGCGTTATCCACTAAACCACTTGGGCCACGACATGTCAACCTGAGACCGAGAACTTTGGTCGAACCAATCGACGAGAAAATCTAAAAGTTCAATTAAATTAACATGACCCGTTGCACAAGAGCTGGCTCTCGTGGCCCAAGTGGTCTAGTGGATAACGCTTTGGCGTTTGAAACTAAGGGCACTGGGTTAGGGCCTCAATGGGAACATCATCACTCACTGTGAAATGCAGGTACATCCACCTGACGAGTCCGAAATAGGACGAAATGCGCATCCTGGATTCCACTGCTAGTCACCATCCACAAATTCAAATATTCATTTTAGCGAGAAAAGCTGATCTAGCTTTTTTTGGTTGACTGACTTCCCTATCCAAACACAATGTCATGTTTCTTATGCTAACCAGAATATTCCTATAACCCTGGTATGGGAAAGAACATCTGAGTTTTATTCTTTTCTGACTTTATTCAGTATATTTCAGTGATGTTATTTCTAGTCGGTGTTAACTAGCAGTATAATCCAGGATGAGTACTTCGTCCTGCACAGGACTCGTTATCTGTACGTATAGCCTGCATTCTCAGGGAGTGATGGTTTGATTTTGATTTCTGATTTACAGCTTGATTCCACACAGCATTTTTGGTACAAGTATGGAATTTTCAGCATGGATATCGGTAGCCCAAATTTCGTAGACCGACCATAGATATCGGGTGTGCGTCGGTAGGGGATCGAACCCCGAACCATGTGCATAGTCGGCGAGAGTCCTAACCACTGTGCCACCGACGCACAGTGTTCCCACTGAGAGTCGAAATCCTTCGTTCATAGTTCTGAACGCCAAAGCATTACCCACGAGACTATGATGGCTGAGAGACCTATGTCTTGTACAACGATTATTTGTTTTCAACTTAATTTTCACTTTCCATGGATTGATTATGTTGGACGGAAATACTAGGTTTCTGAAGAGTCTTAAATAGGACGAAATACGCATCCAGGTTTCCGTTGGTAGTCACCACCAACCAAAAATAACTTCACGTTAATCCTTAGGTATTATCGAAGAGTCGGTACAGGGAGACAACAAGTCAAGAGAGACGAAGCATTTCGGCTCAACATCATCAATCGATGGGGAATGTAAAATTTTCCTGAAAACAACTGTTTCATTGGTAATAAACAGTATTGTGCTGTAGTCTCTGTTCACTAATGAAATTTTGGCATCCTAATGACTGTTTAGTACTCATGTATATTCGTTATGAAAGTATCGAAGTCATAATATTAGTCCAAAACATAGTAAACCTTAAAGCTCTCATTCCCTTACTTTTCTTTGTTTGCTCATAGAATTTAATCTCTTCAGATCGAATTCCGTCCTTGAAGGAAAGGTGCAAGTAATTCAGTAAATTCTTAGATTCTGACTGCTCTCTAATGAGTTTTGGTTCGAGACCTAAATTCTGCCTAAGAAAAAATCGATGACAACTGAAAATATGCCAACTAACCACTCCTAAACAAAAGCTAACGAAAAACAATTGAATTTCTTTCTTTTCATCTACCCTTCTGGAAAATTTTAAATTTACGGTCAACTGTGTCTTCACAATACAGAGTATCTAAAAGAATGCATTCATAAAAATATTTATGAAAACCTTTGCACGTAGCCAATACTTCAAGCTTATTCTTAGGTGAATTAGAACAAGGGAACAGATACACAGAAAGATGTTTAACCTTATCTACGCATACACACAAACATTTATATACGTATACAGAAGCATCCGGAGGATGACCCAACTTTTCGAAACTCCCTAAAAATGTAAATCATAAGGCCACAAATGGCATCGCTATTGTTACATTGTTAGCTGCATCGACCACTAGCTAAATATCGCTGCCCGAGTTATAAACTTGACGCTGTGTGGCCTGATAGAGGTCGTTTTAGCAATTAAAGCATAACAGATGGCATACACGTCTATTTCTGTCTCACCCTTTCAATTTGTTCTGATAGGTTAAAATTTCTATGTTACCTACCCTGCAATATGACGGCGGCATAGCGACGTAGTCACAGACTTAAGGACGTGTCCCTCTGTCCTGGCAACTAAACCAACGCAGGCAGATGAATTATGGTGTTGGCATGACTACCTACAATTGATTGAATTTATTTCGTTTTGTAGTTTAGCCAGGATGCGTTTGTCCGTTTGTCCGCCATAGATTTTGCTCTACGTTCCGTATACGCCCTTATGTTTAAAGCGGTCAAAGCCTGTCTGTCTATCCATGCCTGTCTATTTTAACAAAGATCAAGATGGTTTCAGTTGGATAGATCAACCAGCTGTCTGGACATTTTCAATGTGGCGGGCTGACCTCAGTGTGCACTTAAGAACAAAATCCATAGTAGGAATTTATACATCTGGGTTATGTGGCATTTATTGGGCGAAGTTGTATTTTTCTATCGTTCAGTATGTCCATTATCTTCAGACAGCCTGACAAAATTAGACAGATTGACTAAACCCACAAAAAAACCTACGATCACATCTGGCCTAATCATCTGATATTTTAGCTCTTCACTATGGTTAACTGATCAGAACAGCTGTGTTGGTTAATGCCAGATTTAATTCTCTACCGTAGGAGTGAAAGAGAGGAAGAGAAATGAGAGGAAATAGAGGACAAGAGGAAGGCTAGAAAGAGAGAGAGAGACAAAAAGTGTATATGGGCGTAGCTTGATAGTGGAAGTAGCGAAATTTCTGTCCACATAATCCAAGTCACATTCCTTTACTTCCTTTTGTTTTTGAAATTAAACTGCCATATTGTATCTGAACAATGAATTGTCCTCAACACAGATAAATGTTTTTAAGAGTAATATGATAGTATTTATTACTTATACTTCTAATTCCTGTTTGATATTTCTGAGCCAAATTTATCGACCTCTCTCTCTCTTTAAACGGATTTGTCAACACTGCCATTATATTTCTTACTTGAAGCTACTTTATTTAGTGGTAACTTGTAGCGGAGATTAGGACGTGCACTTCTCCCTCAATTGGGAACCGTCAGCTTGATGTATCTGCATCTCAATAAGCACTAGTGTTCCCAGTGAGATCGAACCCAACATCCATCGCTTCAACTCCAAAGCGTCATTCACTGCAGCATTGAACCAAGACTGCCAACTCTTGTAAGAGAGACTATCATCCCATTGAAAAGTTCTCAGAAGAAAATTACTTTACAGAAACAAAAAGACTCACCATAAACCAGTTCCTTCATACAATCTCCTGTTTGATTTAGCTCTGATGCGTAAAGTTGCAAATGCTTGATACAAGTTAATATATGTGTAAAACTTGGGCACTGTGGTAGTAAGTAATTCCATATTAGTTTGATTATTAAATGTATCACACAGTGAAACAGTATTGTATATTGTATTGATACAAGTCTCAATAAAAACCGTATTCAAGTATTGGTTGGTAGGGATTTGGTTGATTGGTTACAGGATTTCATCATAAGCTGACATTGGTTAGAGAACCATTGGAAAACCTACAGGGAATACTGGACAGCTGTTTCGTTCTAGTTTGGGACTCTTCATCAGTACGCACCCACCCGGGTACTATTTAAATGATATAATATTACGGTTAAGATTGTTACTCTTGGCACGACAATAACGAATGATTACTGGTTTCTCCTACTGAATCTTTAATCAAAGTGTCAGACTATGATTGCTCTGAGTACATTTTAATCATTGAGAAGTGGCTAGTTTGAAGTTGACTTTCAGACATTGGGTCTGAAGAGTGGATTCTAAACCCCTTGATTCATTTTGAATAACTAAGTAGTATTATCAATTCTCCTTTTTTATTTCTTAACATTCCGGTTAGAACGTAGAGCTACAAGTTGGATCTTTGACGTCTCGGTAGCAGTAGGGTTTATTTTTACAGGTTGGGCTTGCTAGCCTCAACCTTCCCTCTTTACTGGCATTGCTACCGTCTTCGTGAGGTTTGGGAGTTCGTCTTCCGGGGGTCGAACCCTGGACCAAGTGCGTGGTTGGTAAGAGTACTACTGCTGAACAACCGACGCATCAATCCTCCTTCTGAGTTCTAAATATAATTAAGGAACGTGGACATATTGACTAGATGAGGGTTGAAAATGGTACTGAAACACAACTCACAGGATTCGACCCAGAGGCTTAAGAATAACCAGAGTAGTGTTCTGCTCGCTTAGCTACAAGATTTAGCTGTCATATGGATTAGAAAGCCTTTTGGGGAAACTAGTGTCATTATCTTAAATTGGTAGTTTGCATACTACTCACACAGAGGCTTCTGGTTCCAATCCTTCTCCAGCCCAAATTATTTCATTTTAAACCATCTGTCATTATGTCAACACCAGTCGAAGAATACAAGGTTATTTCAGAAAATCTCATCAATAAAGCTGAAGTTATTAGATATTAGTAATTAGTCAGTGTGAAACATTGAACTTACATTTCATGGTTATTGACAATAATAATAATAATAATAATTTTTTTTCGCTTTATTCCAAAAACAGTACTAATGATACAGCAAGGAATTTTCAGCATTCAGTACAATATTGCATCTATTTACTCAAAAACGACAAAAAAAATTAAAAATACACATTACATAATAGTAATATATAACATATTCCAACAAGACCCTTTTTTACAATGTGAAAGAAATTCACCTTCTTCCAGTGATTCGAACCTGTGTCTCACAATATAGGATTAAGCAGTATAGACGTCTTGTTTCGCTTAACTTAGTGAGTGCGTTGAATGCTCCACCGACGTATCTTGATAAGTATTCTAAAGACTGAATAACTATTTTTTTAAAGTGTATCATTTATCAATTAGCATAAAACAAAGTGCATTGCCTCGTTTTCTTCTCCACCAGTTCTTTTTATCATGTTAGCGTAATGAAGACATTAAATGGTCATATAACGATTCATAATCAATAGCGACTAACTTTCTCGCTTAGACGAAATAATAATAATCACATTACAAGCATATGTGAAACTCACTACAAATAAGGTTAATATTCTTTATATACTTCTGGTTAAAGCCAGTTTCATTGTTTCAAAAAAGTGGAAAAAACTACGTAGTAGAAGTAGTAGTAGTAGTAGTAGTAGTAGTAGTAGTAGTAGTAGTAGTAGTAGTAGTAGTAGTAGTAGTAGTAGTAGTAGTAGTAGTAGTAGTAGTAGTATTAGTAGTAGAAATCTTGTCCTTAATAAGGGTAGATTTCTGATTTTTGTTCGAGAATTTCCATTGATCTGCTTGTGTTTCCATTTTGTCAACATCTTATGAACACGTACTATTGCCTTTCTCAAAGCTGATTTCTTCATAAATTGATACCAGTAAGAGAAATAATTAAAATTCAAGGACTACTAAACATCTTCTTCAACCTACTTTATGATTTTCGCATAATTGCAAACTCTTAACTACAAAAGCAATCAGTCATAAATGATGATGTTTCGATTTAATATCCACCTTCTGCTTACTCAGGGCATAACGCTGCCACCACTTACCACTGGATTTGTTCGACTTCAGTAGTCACACTTAGAAATCTAGCTGTCTATCGTTAATCACTGAACGTTCTTTTTAAACAAAAGGATCGATATTATAGGGCATCATTTGGAATGAGTTTAAAGAGCCAGTTTGAGGACTCTAAAAACACCAGTGGGTGTGTGTACTGCTGAAGAGTCCCGAATTAGGCTGAGAAAACAGCTGTTCAGTACTCCCAGCTTGTTTTCCAATGATTCTCTAACTTGTGGAGTACGTAACAATATGATTGTACACTTTTTGTTCGATGTTGAAATTAGAGGCATTGTACATGACTTTTGTTTCAAACGATCCATGTTTAAATACAGATAACCTCCGAGTACAATCCAAAATACAGTGTAATGTTGGTAGCTTCACCTTCTCACTGGTCATTACTGTCTACTTGCTCCACTCATACCGTGTTGTATATTTTGGATATGTTACAGTAGTCTATTATCCTTATCCGAAGACAACCTTACAACCGGAACCCAGCTTCTACCAGTAGACACGATTCTAACAGTGAACCCTTCTGTGGATTATAATTTGTAGCAATGGACTTTAACAGTTTATTCAAGTAACCTTTTAATTAATATAACTCATTACTAAATTTTTGATAATATATTGTTACACTAACATCCCATTAACTTGAATTTTTATTCGCATACTTGTTATGTTATTGAGCTCGGTAGACAGTCCCCAACAAACTGATATCAGCTCATGATGAAATCCTCCAGCCAATCAAACTAAATCCCTTACAAAACAAATACCTGAAGATTCTAAAAATGTATCATAACGCTGATTAGGTACCACTGTTTACATGCCTCCCTCTTAAGCATTGTAAGCTATACTAGTACACGAGTATTTTCAAATGAACTGAACTGTTAAGCCATATTCACAATTATCCCAAAAATTATTAACCAAATTTTCTTTTCAAATTCACAAAGTGGGTAGTAAAACGAGTGTTTTGATATATTAGTGGAGAACAAAAGACTGGAGAGAACAGATACAATGCTTTGATGATATTAGATAGTTGGAGGCAATCGGCCACGGGAAGCCTTCGACCTAGACCTAGGTTTCGTGCTAGTTGGCACTCACCAGTCAGCAAGGCGTATCTGCAACCTTAAAGAAACTCATGTCCCTTCTGAGGAGGAGATTCGAACCCGCGTCACCCAGTACCGCTTTCAATCAGAGACGTTACCACTGAGCTATTCGAGCTCATACCGATTGACCTCCTGTAGGACTGTGTTGGATATTTTTGATTGGACACTATTAACTAGTGTGATGTGTCTAGTCCTTTGTTTGGTGCAGACTGAATTCTATCAGTGAGGTTTGTAATGTGGCCACCATTCTAGGTAGCTCGCCACCACGGTGCACGCATTGATTTGATGATACAATACTTATACGGAACAAAGAATAATAATTATCGGTAAATCTGGCATTCCATCTACTTCCTTAAAAATGATATCAGTCTTTTACAACATTCAAGTTATGTTTAACCTTAATTCCTAGTGGTTCTTCTGTCTTTTTGTCAGTTGTGTTTTTTTCCGCAGTCACTTCAGTAATGGAATAAGGTGCTAATTATACTGCATATAACATTATGTCTATTATTGTTATAAATAGTACACACTATACTGATGGCCTGTATTGAATTAAAGAACACAAATTAATGAACTTATTTCGATGAGTAAATCTGTTCGGATTTATTGCAGTTTACACTGTTTATAGTAAATTTTGAAAATCTTAAATTATATAAAAGAATGAATAAATGTTAGGTGATCCAATGCAGAGAAGGACAATTATCAAATAATATTGTATTATTATTAATATTATTATTATTATTATAATTTTATAAGAAAACTCATCTTGGTAGACTAACTGCTAAGTACTTACTTCACTTGAAAGTAGAACTATACACACACCAGTTGTTTATTATTAGTGCAATTTTTGATTCAATCATTATCATCATCATCATCTCTATTTCTAAGAGTACCCTTTGTACTAAAGAATTATCAGGATATCTTCAATAAAATATCTACCTACACATTAGTCAAATAACTCTTCTTTTTTTTTCTTCTAATGAAATCATAGTGGCAGTAGTTGAGGTAATAATAGTAATGACAATAATAATAATAATATGCATAGTAAATGGTTGGTAATACACTTGACTAGTCGATTGAATCACTAACTTTTCGATGATAAGGACATATTCAGCAGTGCAATCAATCAATAAAATTCAGTTTCAGCTGACAATATATATATATAAGTAAACTTATAGTATAATTTATATTGGGTTGATAATCAATTAATAAAAAAGGCGACGAAATGAAAAGAATAAACCAAATAAACATTTACTATTTATTCCAAAGAATTATTATCATCAAGTCTTGTAGGTTTACTGGGATATATGTGTAAACTAAAAGAGAATTAAGGCACCGCTAAGAAGCGAGAAGTTTACAGTAATTAATTCATAAATAGCTATGAAATAAGCATGAACAGAGGATGGACAAATTTGATAATTATTTTATTATTGTTCCCTTGGGTTTCTAGTGGAACATAGGGCGTCAACTGCACGTCTCCACCTGCCACTTCTGTCTTCCTTCTGCTGTACTTTCCACCTGCATCCATCTTAGTCCATACTGTTTCAACTCCTCTTCACACCATCTCCTCCATGTCACCCTTGCACTGACGTCCCACTCGCCGCTTCCCTTTCGAGTTCCACTCAAGTGATGGCCTGACGCACGCGCGATGTCACCCAGCGGCCCGGCCTGCTCAGCGAGTGTCCGACCCGTCTCCACTTTCTCCTGCATATTTGTTGGGCGATTGGTCCTTGTTTTGTTTTCTTTGTTCCCATAGTTTCTTGTTGGTGATTCTTTCTGGTTGATAAAGGTCTGTAATAGCCTGTTGGGAATATTTTTTGTGACCCACTAAGTTTCTGATCCGTATAGGAGAAATGACTGACTTGACGTTTGTATTGAAAATCCGACCGAATTTTGTTGTTGATTCTGGCTGAGTGACGAAGATTTCCAGATTGGTTTCAGGTTGATGAATGTGTTCCTCGCCTTCCCGATTCTTACTCGATTTGACATCCTCGTCCATTCCTCCTGTAGTTGAGACATTGTTGATTGAAAAACTTTTCTGTTTGTGATGGTGATTAGCTATATTACTTAGTAATTGACGAGAAGTAAAAGCATTGACTTATCAATAGGATAAAATGTGTATTATTTGGAGTCATTCAGTAAGCAGATCACCTTCTAGATTCTCATCAGAAAAGCATTCGTGCAATCTTGAAAAGATTCATCTTCCATCTGGAACCGTTGCTCCAGATATTTTTTGATCTAAACAATAAAATATTTTCAAGTATTGGTTTTCTTTGTAGAGAATTTTGTTTGATTGGTTGGAGGATTCTATCATGAGCTGACATCAGTTAGAGAACCATTAGAAAACCACCAGGGAGTACTAGACAGCTGTTACGTCAGCTTAGTTCTGGGATCTTCAGCAGTACGAACCCATCACCATTGTTCTGGTTACAAGGCCAGCGTGCTCGTAGACCATTCAGTAGCCAATGGAACCCGATCAAATCACCTGTCCATGAATTCTTACTTCTGCCAACTCATGACATAGCGCGACCACTAGCCAATGTCTTCTTCGATGAGTTCATGTCTCACCTTCACCCTGCTGTACCCTACTATTCACGGCTTCCCACTAGAACGACAGTTTAACTACATGAATAGGGCCAGTCTCTATGTCATGAGTCGGTAGAATTTGGAATTCATGGGCAGACGATTGGATCGGATCCCAGTGCCTACTGAATGGTCTACGAACCTTGTAACCAGAAGGTCGTGGGTTCGAACTGTGGTGGTGAGTGCGTACTGATGAATAATCTCGTACTAGGCTGATGAAAAAGTTGTCTGTCCAGTACTGCCAGCTTGTTTTCAATGGTTCTCCAAGTGATATTAATCCGTGATCAACTTGTGAAAACGAATCCAATCCTTACAAACCAACTATTGACAATGATTACCATTGAAATTATTTATTTTAACGAATACAGAGCTCTTATTTTCATCGGTCTATGTAATACCAACAAACCTAATAATACTCCATTGGTCATAATCGTATAATTCCAATGAGATTTATTATGTTGTTAATCAACAAAGTGATTCACATAAATTCATAAATAAATTCCATTCGGAAGACAGTCTAGTAATTTCAGAAATACAGATATGCAGAACTGTGTAAATACGCTAGTCTTTACTAGATGTACACCCCAGGGAATCTGGAATTTTCACTGTAACAGCAATGACCTTACTGTCTACCAGTAAAAATGTACAGAATAGCCAAATGGAGTTGAAAAGAAAAAATAGAAATGAATTCGTTAGGATAAACTATTTCTGACAGGATGAATTACCATAAATATCAGATGTTCTGAACACAATAAATACTACAACCATTATTCTTTATATCACAAACGTTTTAAAATAAGTGAAGAATAGTGATGAGAGGAAGGCGAACAAAAACAATTTAATAGAATGCATCTATTCCACAGGTCTACGAAAACCTTCGCCAACACCCTGACTAATGCTGATATCCAGTATTCAGGGGTGAAGAACACTGGATATGCAATATCAACTGCAATAACTTCGACAAACACCACCACAATAGGCTGTCAGATTATCGTACAGCTCAAGATATCCATTGAAATCAAATGAGAATAAAATCGAAAGATATTAAGTTAGTGATACCTTCGCAGATTATGAAATGATAATGTATGTAGAGAGTTATGCGCCACATAACAAATAAACGCAATGGAACCTTTACGTAATGATTAGTTAGTCAGTTTAAAGTAGACTTTGATGGTTCTTGTCATCTTGTGTCTTCTAACATTCATATCAGTTTGGTAATGAAAATCTCGGCAAGCTAAATCTGTCCCCTTAAAGTCACCAAAACGTGTGTTAACCAAGTATGGAAGAGTTACACTAGACGGCAAGATAATATCCAAACTGTATATATATAAGTGATAACGGATGACTTCGGGCAGTCAGTCGAAATTCCTGGAACTAGGTTCAGAGCCTTTTGGAACTTGTTGTTTAGGTGTAATTGCGATATCAGAAGACGACTCAAACTCCTGTCAATTAGTACTGCTGTCAGAGACGTCACCAGTGGGCTCACAGTTGATCTTCCGTAGACACTGCTAATGTATATTGATATGCATGAAATCTGTTTTCATAGGTGGGTTTGCAGAGATTTGATTAGTTGGTCTAAGTTAGAGAATTATGTCACGTATTGACAGAAGTTAGGATTTATAGGTCATTGTATTTCATAGCAGTTTTTTTGAATGGTAAAGGCAATGGCCTCGTAATTTGAAGTCTTGGGTTCATTTCCTGGTGTGATCAACGATATGTGTTACTGGGGTATCTCGAACTAGGATGAAACAGCTGTTCAGAACCCCATGGCTTTCAATGGTTCTCTAACTGATGTCATTTTGTGGTGTACCCACACTTCTTACTAATTTAACTGTAAATATTTTAAACCAGTTTGTAGACTGATACGATTTTTCGTAACTGTTAGTAGTTTACGCGTATAAAATAATTCATTCTCAAACTTGCAAAGATGAGAAGTCGATGAAACTGTATTACTATGATTAATTATTAGCTATTTATCGTTATTTTTATCATTCTTGTAAATATCGAGTAATCATTTTGTACTTGCTCAACTTACTCAAACAGATCTGTCATTTTCGCATTAATTCATTTTTCGATAACAGATATATTTCACTGACGCAAAGTCTAAAATCATTAACTTCGTAAATTGAATATTAATTCATTGATTCATTACCAGATAGTACATAACTAATGCTATGCATCTAGACCTTGGCGCTAAATGAATTCTTTAAGTCAAGTTAGTAATATAAACACCAAGTTAGGTGATTGAACAACACTTTTTAAATGAATGTTAGATCATTGGCGATAATCAGTGGAAAGTCCTAGACAAAGGTTTTGTATTTATTGGTTGTATTTAGCGAGCTGTATATGTGAACTCGATGGAGTCAGTATCATCTCGGAAATATGAACTCGCATTGCCCTGCTTTACTAACGGAGACGATGCTAGTGAACTGTTGAAACCTACGGTTAACCTCCTGTAGGACTACACTGATTGATCCATCACAGTTCAATGACAGTTCAGTCGTCTCACAAGCAGTTCAGTAGTATCATCAGTATCGTCTTCAATGTGGCACTAGGCGACACGGATACAAATCTCTGAGAGGATAACAGCTCATTTAAGGTTGTGGAAACGCCTCTATGACGTGTATTAATAAACCTGGACGCTAGGTCTAAAGTTTCTTGCCAGTTGGCTCCAATGTATAACATCAAATATTAATTATTATAACTTCAAATTTTGAACTTAATCTTACTCAAATGATATTCATATCACATCAAAAGTGGCGGAAAATAGTGTATTAGTTAAAAAGAAAGGCCCTCAAAGGTGACGATACTGCTAGAAGAATAATTTTCACACTGATTGCTGCCCTGAAAAGAACATATCCACCTGCCAAACGTGTATGTGTCTAACAAACGACATGTTGTTTAAGATTGTCAAAAGTGGACAAAGGTCCCACCTCATGTTACCTCCAACTGCGTCTACCAATTGACATGTACGTGCCAAAGCATATACAATGGAAGGACAGAGAGAGGAATTATTGTCCACATCGCTGAATACATACTAAAGAACCTGAGATTAAAGGGCCCACTAGCATTAAACAGTGCGATTGCACGCCATCTACTGATCATTGTTAATGTTTTAGACAGTCTGAAGACTTTCAAAATAATCAACAGACAAAAAAACCTAGCGTACTTCGTTTAGCTGAGGCAATTGCAATCAAACGACCAAAACCAAATCTATGTACGCAGAAAGAGACGGTGGTGAATCTTGTACTGCCTTGGTGATAACAAAGCGCAGAAATTTCACAACGTCATCTTCTATCATTTTGAGAAACCTTAAATTTTTCGGTTAAACATGACCCATCCTACCCCTTTTTTTGTCTACTTTATAAAAACGTGTTTTGCTGTGGTCACGTAACTCATTACTTTTATCCTCTTCCTAGTTAAACTTTGTTACTACCTACAAAACATCTGTTGAAGTCTGACTTTTTGTTTCCAAGCTTAGTCGTGCAATTCTTCTATAAATAGTAGGTGCTTTTCACTTTTAATTATTTAATGACTTCTATTATATTTGACCGATGATACCCTCAATTCCAATCAATCGCTCACCATCATTACTCACTGAAAAAGTATGTTCACATCTTTAATTTAATTTATAATTTTAGTAATCTTCAGGTTGTAGCCAGTTGAGAAGAATGCACGAAATAAATAAATATAGAAGCATGAGCTCAAATTTTCCTGGTACATTTGTCGTTCTTGCTTTATTCAAATTTAAAACGTTCACTTTAGACAATGAAAGAAATTGTGGAAACACTTAAGAATTTACTACTGCTAAAATCCAATTTACAAACAACAATTCGACTCATCATAAACGTGATTTAAATTAGGCATTTCTCCGTACGTTTCACTTTAGATTAAATTTTTAGCCACAGCTAAAATCTTCATATACTAAAAAGACATTTCGATAGATTCATTGACTTGAACCACTGTTTTATAACTTCAAACTGATCATATTCAACATTAGTTATCATTTTCTTCTGAAAGATGAAATATACATTTTTCGCTCATGTTCGTCTACTAAAAAAGATACTAAAAATATTCTCACAGAAGTAGTTGCTCATCAGTTGCACCATCTACTTGGTATGCTGTGAGTATGTTCATTCTGTTCATTCTTAGCTGAATGAAACGGACATAAAGGGAAGAAAATACGTCTATACATCATGTCCTATCTTAAGTCTATCTATGGTTTCTAAAGAAACTTTGCTATGTGTATTTAATGTAAACTATTATGCAACAATTTAATTGAATTTGATATTTTCCAGTCGATTGACTGAAACGCAGTGCTCGGTCTCAGGTTGACATGCCTGTTGGCTTCTTGTGCAGATGCTTCAACGATGTCTGGGCATTTAGTTAATATTTAATTGGTGGATGGTTACTAGCAGTGGAATCCAGGATGCGCATTTCGTCGAAGCATCTGCACAAGAAGCCAACAGACATGTCAACCTGAGAACGAGCACTTCGGTCCAATCAATCGAATATATTCAAATTCAATTAAATTATTATGACCCGTTGCACAAGAGCTGGCTCTCGTGGCCCAACTGGTGGATAACGCTTTGGCGTTTAAAACCATGGCCACTGGGTTCGGGCCTCAGTGGAAACATGGCCACTCAAAGGAGAAATGCAGGTACATCCGGCAGACGAGTCCGAAATAGGACGAAATGCGCATCCTGGACTCCACTGCTAATCACCAACCACCAATTAAATATTATGCAATAAGTTGTCTATAGCTTTAGCGAATATTACTATCAAAGCAGTTCAGGTATTGATATACCAAGTAGTAACAAGGAGAAGTGTTCAATCAAAACAAGAGTTTAACATTTTAAAAGTCTCCAATGAAGTAAGGTTATTCTGATTCTGAGTAAGTTTATTTAAATTATTCCTGTCAGGGTTTCAAGCTAGAGCTAGAGTCTTATTAATGGCTTAATGAGGTAAAGCAGTGCATCTGCAGGGGATCGAACCCAGAACCACATGTGTGGTTGGTAAGCATTCTACAACTGTGCCACCGACGTACAATTAGAACTTCATTCTATCTCAATTATTAATAATAATCATGCCATAAAAGTGAAAATCTTGCAAACATGTACTACTAATTCATTGAAGTGGCAGGTGAATTTTAGGACTCTATGAATAATTCAGTCAACTGTCTTAAAAGAATAAAATAACCTATTTCATGATCAAGCTCAACTGTGAATAACTGAAACAACTGATAAACAGACATTGTTGATAGTTATGAGTAGTTTTCAGCTTTGTATATACGTTAGTCGTACACTTCGTACACAAATGTATACTATCTTTCTTGAATCAAACCATTGTAATAATTCAGGTATTTCTTTGATGGTAAACTCTGTTTTTTCACTGAATGAATGTGTTGTATGAACTATTTTATGATTAAAATCTTTTGCGTTTTCATCCGAGTAACTAATATTGGACAAAAGCCTTATTGTGAATGTAATTGCAAATAGGAGAATTTAAAATATATGCACTGTTAAGTTGACGGGTAGTGGTACTTATTCACATATGCTTCAGAGAATTGGTATCGCATCGAAAGCATTTCGAATAGGCTTCAGACAGCTGCTTTTGCTCCATACTGAAGATCAGGTGGCCAGAAGGGATTAGCGATACGGAAGCAGACAAGAACCTATTTTTCAATAAATATGACGAAGGATATGGACTTAAATCACATACACGCTGAGAAGACTATTAAATGATATTATGTACCAGACCATCACTAGAGTGAAACCCAAATGGAAAACGATGAACTGGAAATCTGAGGTTGACATGGAGAAGATTGCAGTGTACATTGAACCTTTGAACTTTTGTTTCAACTCACTCACCCATCTTTTTGGCGCCACTCCACTTCACTTCCTGTTCATTTTGGCGCTTGCACGTTTGCTCCCTCGCTGTACTCTTCTACAAGCACACTCTTTGAGCTTGCTACTCCTATGAGTACAGATAAGTTGTAAACCTTTTTTATAGTATTAAATTCTAATCACATTTGTTATAAACATACTTGTGGTTATAGGCACGTTGCGAATCCTTTTTATTTCTACTTTCACTCGTTCCTCAGTACTTGCAGGATAGGCAGAGTATTGATTAAGACCTAGGTAAAAGAAGTTTGTCTTTTGTAAGTGTAACAGGCAAACTCACCTAAGGATAAAGTCACGCACTTACAAGATCGTGTGAAGAGGAGATGAGAGGCTATAGATAATTGTAGAGCTAAATAAAGACAACTTTAGACAAAACAGGATGTAATCGAGATGTGCTGTTCAAGCTCTATGTTCTACTCGAAACCTACGGGAATAATAATAATAATAATATTTATTCAAAAACTGGACTGTTACCAGAGAATATTAGTGCATATTAAAACAAATGAACCTCTTACATTAAATTTTTTTTGTTTTTATGATGATATAAGAAATTACTCAGTTACTTTAAAGGTTTTCATATAAATCTTTCACTCATCTCTGCAATTCACAAGTTTACTGTTATAAGATGAAAAAAGGGAAAATATTCATCTATTATGATCAATCATATTAACTGTATTTTTATTAGTAATGTAATGCTAAAATGGAGGCTTAGTTGATATCAGCTGAATAATTGAATACAACTCACAAAAGTCCCTTAGAAAGTATTAATTTCATCATGAGTTGACATCGGTTAGAGAACCATTGGAAAACCACCAGGGAGTACTAGACAGCTGTTTCGTCAACCTAGTTCGGGACTCTTCAGCATTGCGCACCCATCACTACAGTTCGAACCCACGACCTTCTGTTTACAAGGATAGTGAGCTCGTAGACCATTCAGTAGTCACTGGGATCCGATCAAATCGCCTGTCCATAAATTCTTACTTCTGCCAATTCATGACATAGCGCGACCACTTCGCAATGTCTTCTTCGATGAGTTACTGCCTCACCTTCAACCTGTTGTACCTTACTGTTCACGGCTTCCCACTAGAACCCCAGGTTAACTGAGTGAATAGGGCCAGTCACTAGTGAGCATCAGATCAATTTTCAAGTATTGGTTTTGTAGGGATATTGTTTGATTGGTTGGAGAATTTCATCATCACCAAAAAATCAATGCTTGAAAATAATAATCTTTTGTTTGTACTCGTTCATTGGGATAAATTTTAACCTAAAGGTGAGTTGTCCTGCTTACAACATCCAAAATAAAAGGTACATTGAAACTCAAAGACATCTTCTATGAAACTAGACTATATGCACTAATAAGATCCAAGTATAAACTGTTTACAAGCTGATGTAGAAATGACCTGGAAAGTGAGAATAATGTTAGAATTCTTTTGCTTTTATGTGTTTGTCCTTTCAATATTAGAAATTTTGTTAAGAGATGAAATCTCACGGTGCACTCTATAATGTTTCTCATCCCAGTCCTCTACTTAATGTATCAATACCTTTATTCTTTATGCAGAAAAATTCCCAGCAGGTATACTATTACTTGGATTCTGTAATCCACTTCTGTTTAGTACCATAAATTTCCTTTTCTTCAGAAAATACATAAGTTTTCATGTAGATTAGGTATATATGTATATATACATTTTCTAATTACATGTACATACATAGTTACGCTGTAAGAGAAGGTGTAGATCACAGCAGAAGTGCATCAGTCACATGAATATCAGTGTGTACACACATATGGAATCGATACTCTTACGTTGTACAACACAATACTACACAAAAGATTATCACATGCAGGTAGATATAATACCTGACAGTGTACATTTACAAATATTAAAAAAGAAGAAGGAGAAACAAAAGAACATATTGAAAAAGAAATTAGTAAAATAAGAGACCTTAGATAGATATGCCTAGTGTAAATAAACAATCTTTATCATTCGATGATGGTTACAAAATTATCAAAAGTTAATTTAATGAGTTTACTTCTTACAAAGCAAACAACCCAAAGAACAGTGTACTTATGGCTTAAAAGATGATTCACACATACACTCTTGGTTTCATGTTTGATGACTGTAAAGACCACAGTGATGAAGGATTATTTAATTTTATACAATCGACTTGATCGAAGTGTATGAAAGTAATACTTCTCTGGTTGAAAAATTGAAAAAAAGAAAAGTAAAGAAGGAGAAATACGAGCTCAAATGCTTAAGCTATTATTATATCCTAAATTTATCTTAAGTGACTACATTGAAAGATAAATCTAGTTCTGTATAAATAAGATTTAAAACTTGGGTAAACATTAGCGAAGAAGGAATTGAAGTATGTTATCTAATGCGTAAATTATATACATTTAAAGGTAGAATAAAGTTTGCATCATTAATCTAGTTTCTATGGTATTGGAATTCTTTTGATAGACCATCAACTACATTTCAACGTTTATCACCAACCTCAAATCAATCTGGAAATCTTCATCACTCAGCCAGAATCTACAACAAAATTCGATCGGATTTTCAATACAAACGTCAAGTCAGTCAACTCTTCTATACGGATGAGAAACTTGGCGGGCGGGTCACAAAGAATATTTCCAACAGCCTGTTGTAGACCTTTATCAACAACAACTGTCTTCACTGGCTCTATACTGAAGATCAGATGGCCGGGCCGGAAAGAATCACCAACAAGAAACTATGGGAACAAAGAAAACAAAACAAGGACCAATCGCCAACCAACAAATATGCAGGAGAAAGTGGAGACGGGTCGGACACTCGCTGAGCAGGCCGGGCCTCTGGGTGACATCGCGCGTGCGTCAGGCCATTGCTCGAGTGGAACCAGGCCGAAAGGGAAGCGGCGAGTGGGACGTCAGTGCAAGGGTGACATGGAGGAGATGGTGTGAAGAGGAGTTGAAACAGTATGGACTGAGATGGATGCAGGTGGAAAGTACAGCAGAAGGAAGACAGAAGTGGCAGGTGGAGACGTGCAGTTGACGCCCTATGTTCCACTAGAAACCCAAGGGAGCAATAATAATATGATTATCAAATAATAAGATGAAAATGAATATCTGAACATCTTTCACATATGTTACTGTCATCTAAGCCTAGTCATACTGTAATCCGTGGTTACAGTTCTACTTAGATGCGTTGGTTGTTCAACTGTTTCTTTAAAACAGAATTCATATGATTATTTATGATTACAGCTTGATTGCATACTGCAGTTTTTGGTACAGGGATGGACTTTTCAGCATGTGATATTGGTAGCCCAAATTTTGCAGGCCTACCATAGATTTCAGGTGTGCAACGGCAAGGGATCGAACCCCGGACCATTTGCATGGTCGACGACAGTCCTAACCACTGTGCCACAGGCGCACAGTTTAATTTGTGATAAGCTGACTGAAAAAACTATCAACATTCAGTTACTTAAATCATATCTGTGTGAAAATGACTTATGGATTTATATCAAACTTACATTAATGATGAATAGGTATACCTACAAGTATTAAATGTTGTACACAGTGGCAACTTCAAATGAATGTAATTCTTTTCAATACACTTTTACACTTCTGACTATTTCATGATATTCATCATGAGCTGACATTACTTAGAGAACCATTGGAAAACCTGGGAGTACTGGACAACTGTTTCCTCAGCCTGGTTTGGGACTCTTCAGTAGTACACACGCCGGGATTCGAACCCACGACCTTCTTAATACAAGGCGAGCTCGTATACCATCGGGCCACTGGAACCCAATCCAATGACCCATGAATTCTAACATCTGCCAATTCACGACATAGCGCCATAGCCAATGTACATTGCCGCCAACGCACTCCTTTACCTCCCTTAGCCAGTTATAAAACTGGTAAAGAGGGCATAAGACTAGCAACCCCATCCCGTAAAAGCAAATAACACTGCTACAGAAACTTCAAGTCTCTAGCTTGAAGCCCTATGTTTCACTGGGAACGTAACTTATGTAACGCTTAGTCTCATTTTATATACTAAAAATAAAGACACTCAGACGCTGTAACTAACTAAGAATCCATATTCACCTGCCTGTGTTCAAGTATATCAATCAATGCAAACTATCTGTCACTTTCCTGAACAACTCATACAATGCAATCTGACAAAAACTTGTAACACTTTAAATTTTATTTGTACAATCTCTAGGAGTATAATTATATTATGTTGAAATATATAAATGTAAAGCAGAATGTGTTGGACAATAAGGATTTCGATAGCTTATTGGAATTATTCAAATGTCATCTCTTATTTCAAAGTATTGAGGTTATCACAAAATGGCAATCAAATATGTTGTGATTAAGTCTCATAAATAGTATATATACAGTTGTCGGTTTATTTTACTATACTCAGATTTCGAAGTTGTCTGGAACAAAAATTGCTGAACAGTTATTTCGTCCTAATTTGAGACACTTCATTAATGAACTTCCATGTCGTCATCAAGAGTTAGAGCTTTGTCATGAAATGATAGAAGTCAATGGTTATAATTTAGAGGCCATTGAGTCCTAACTAAGCGGTTGGATGGTAACTTTCTAACTTTGTAGTCTGACAGTCCTAGGTACCAACCATCGAAGGATTTCGCCTGTACCATGTTCACTAATCCCAAGGTAAATCTAACAGCTATCCTGGTTTCTGAATAGGTGTGTAACTAATACAGTTTATGGTAAAATTCACCTTTAAATGATAGAAAACAGTTGGTAGTTGTTTGAATGGCTAATAGGTAATACATTCAGTGAAAAATAGCTATGGTTCATTGTCTAATTTATAAACATGTGTAATGTGACTGAACTTCATTCCTTACACGCCACTTCCATTTCAATCATTCTCTGACACGTAAAATCATACTGTATTTGAAAATAGTAATTTTGCTGACCTTTATAAAATGAATTGACTTTGCATCCTGAACGCAAACTTGAGCATAGTCGGTTAGATAAATCTTCATTTATTTGGCACTATAGGCTTTAAGCCGAGAACTTTTCTTCAAGGTTATTTATTGATACACCTCAATAGTAAACACCAAAAGCCATATACACAACTCGTGTTAGTGACAGCTTACCACTTCGAAATAACGTGTGATCTATCTTAGGATTCAGTCATCATCATGATACTCTCTGCCAAATGAATCTTCAATCAGTTGAGTTGACGAAAATCCAGAAATCGAAATTAATCCAAATACCTACAAATCCCATTATCTCAATATCGATCGCTGGTTCAATGATGCCTACTGGATGGATGTCCTAAAGCTGTAGTGAAAAGTAATGACTAATAGGATCCACCATTTCAACGGGAAGTGGACATTCATCGAATACAATGGTGAGGGTAGTGCTATATCACAAAATGACAAATTTAGAATTCACTGTTCATTGAATTCCAGCCCAAGCGACAGAATAGTCAGTGGGCTTAGTCTTGTAACTTAAAGGTCCTGGGTTCGATCCCTAATGGAGTTTATGAGTGGCCACTGATGAGGAGTCCTAAAATAGAACGAAACACTTGTACAGTGCCCCCTAATTTTTCATGATCTCTCTAAGTGATGTAAGTTCATGGCAAAAATCTAACAACTGAATTTAATGTAAATCCACACCAGTACTTTTTTCTCTTTCCATTCCTGTGCGTTCCCCATGAGACATAGGGCTTCAAGCTAGAGACTCGAAGTTTCAGTAGCATTGGTGTTTATTTTTACGGGATGGTTTTCCTAGCCTCATGCTTAACCTTACACCAGTCTTATTATTGGCTAAGAGAGGTAAAGGAGTGCGTCTGCCGGGGATCAAACCCCGAACCACATGAGGCGTGGTTGGTGAGCATTCTAACTCTGTGCCACCGACTCACCAATCATACTGTCTTAGTATGGTTTCGTTTCAAGCATTCAAGATATAGTTATACGTGTTCGCTTAATGAGATCTACAGGCTCTTTGGGGTAAAGAGATTTTATAGTTGATCAAAAATCGTGTTTCTTTTTGCCTATTCAAACTGAAAATGATACGAGCATCTGAAAATCACATATAGAGTTATTGAAATTAGATAGTTGGAGGCAATCGGCCACAGGAAGTCTTCATCCTAGGTTTCGTGCTAGTCGGTACTCGTCAGCAAGGCGTATCTGCAATCACCCTGAAGGAACTCATCTCTCTTCTGAGATTCGAACCCAGTGCTGCATAAAACCTAGGTTCAAGGCTTCCTACCGATTGCTTCCAACTATCTAATATCATCAAATCAATGTACACCGTGACGGCGAGCTACGTAGAGTGGTGGCCACATTGCAAAAACCTTACTGATAAAATTCAGTCTGCACCAAAGAAAGGACTAGACACATCACAATAGTTACTAGTGTCCAATCAAAAGAGTTCTTGATAGCTCAATTGATGGTCTTCAAACACCGTATAATAGTTCTGTCAGCTTTTTAATTAGTTTATCAGTAGAATTATTGACAATTTTAACTTTTCCTAGCTAGTTATTCAGAAGAACTACCACGAAAAGTGAATTCCTAAGTAGTTCTGTGACTCAACCAGTTGGTCAGATTTACAAATGTCACTCCATCTACGAAGATGTCGAAATTCAGATAATAGCATTGATTCACGAACAGCAAACGTGACTGACTGTCTAGTGCTTATAAATCAGTTATTAATTGTATACTGCGTAGGCATCACAATGACTTGACATCTTCTACATAATCATGGCAGTAATTCCTAGTTGAAATTAATATTCATGAGTATGGTGAATAAGTTATGTTATGCCACAAGTTTAACATGACTCAAAGTTTCAGTAGTTAAGGTCAGAAAAGCGGTTTCATTAGCTTAAACATTTCAGGATGTCTTATGCACGAAAAATGCATCTGTAATATCACATGATAAAATGAATCATTTGTACAGTGGATTCAATAATACATTATTTATTACGACACGAAACAATATTATACATCACAGAGATCAAAATGTAAAATTCTCCATAAATAAATTTAAAAATCTTCAAGGAATTATGCCTTTTAATTCAATAACATGCTACACGATTGCATGAAACGTTTATCAAGCTACGAGTGATATCTTCATGTCTTGTGGTGTTTATAACGAAAAACGTTTTCATTCTTCTTAATACACGTAATCGCCCACAACACTATGATCATATATCGATTTGTTCAGTTAATCTTCTATCAGGATCGTACATTTGACAACAATTATTGGATGCTGGAATAAAGTAGAAGAAAAAGAAAGCACACACTTAATGTATTCATCCACAGTAAAAGTGTTTAGACGCCTAGTCAATCAATAGCCTCTAGGTTAGTTAATACGCCATAATTACTTCACTATTCTATTGTAGTTTAGTAGCCATGACTAATAGCAAACACTTGAATTGTATATGCTGATGAAAAGTCTAACATAAAGAAAGGCGACAATAACAATAAGAACGTAACTATTTACAGCTAGGGACAATCAGATTATATTTCAGTTTGCATATACACTTTTTTTTAATCAGCGTACTACCACTACTATCTTTTGGAACAGTAAATTATACTTGTGTGTGTAGAATAAAGAGTCAAAAGGACTGAAGGAGAAATTCGATCCAGCCAGGATTTCAAAAGGTAGGCTAACAAAAACTTAGCATCAAATTTTTTGATTCCTACCGGAAACGAAATCCAATAGGTCTTTATTAAGAATATATTATTCACTGATACTAATATTATTGTTATTACTTCTGTAAGTTTTGTTACTACAAGTATTACCATTCCTCCTCCACTGATGTGAATGAGTTTCAGTTTTATAGTGTTTACAGAACTTTAGGTGACCTTTAATATTTTTAAACGTGGCCCAAGTGATCTAGTGGATAACGCTTTGGCGTTTGAAACTATGGCCACTGGGAACATCATCACTCGCTGGAAAATGCAGGCGCATCTAGCTGACTAGTCCCAAATAGAACGAAATGAGCATCCTAGATTCCACTGCTAGTCACCATCCACCAATTTTCATCAGTTGCCAGTATGATGCTGAATCATGTGTGAACAACTTTAAATCAGGCTAGAAGCTCAATTATTTAAGTCTTTGAATTCCAGGGTTTTTTGAAATATTCAACACAAATTACAGTCCTCTGAGAGAGAGAGAGAGAGAGAGCGTTTTCTCAGTGATGAACATATACAAGTCTGCCTACGAAAACAACAAATTCTTAACACTCTGGTTTCTTTTAGCTAATAGTCATCCTGAATTCTTTGTGCATCCTACATTTCATTCTGTTTAACACTCAGTAGGACTAACGTGTGCATGGATGATAACCAATATAACTAGTTAGTCGTAAATGCTATAATTAAAGTTACTAGGCTGAATGATCACAACATTGATGTGAACTATGATGCACTGTAATTTGATATTAGTTTTTAGCCTAAATCATTCTTTGTACATATTCGAAAAATTTAGTAAAAGTTGATATTTTGGCGTAGATTGTGTCTGTGATTTAATCGAAACTCTTGTAAATTCTTACATAATTCCTCCTTCTTCTTAGTAGAATTACGTCGGACAAAAAAAGACTAGTTACCATCATTCACCAGTATTTGAATTCACCTATAAATTTGGTATTCGAATCAAGTTAATTTCAATCAAGAAACCAATTAATGTAAAAAGCACCAGTAAACACACTTTGTATTACTCTATGGCTCATTATTAAACACAAACTGGCCCTATTCAAGCAGTTAACCTGGGGTTCTAGTAGGAAGTCGTGACCAGTAGGGTACAGCAGGTTGAAGATGAGGCAGTAACTCATCGAAGAAGACATTGAGAAATGGTCGCGCTATGTCATGAATTGGCAGAATTTAGAATTGAAGAACCATTGGATAGGGTCCTAGTGGCTACTGAATGGTCTACCAGCTCGCCAGCTTTGTAACCAGAAGGTCCTGAGTTTGAATCCTGGTGGGTGCGTACTGTGAAGAGTCCCAAACCAGGGCGAAACAGCTGTCCAGTACTCCTTGCAGGTTTTCCAGTGGTTCTGTAACTGATATCAGCTCATGATGAAATCCTTCATACAATTAAAAACAGACAGTAAATTTCTAAGAGGATGAATGTATATCTTCGAGAACTTGTGAACCACTTCATTCAATTCTAGATGTGAACATATGGAAAACTTTTAGTCGCTGGGGTTGAGTCAATAAATCAAGTGTCATCTCAGTAATCTAAAGTTAGTGGGTTGTATCTTGAGATTAAGTATATGACTGTGCAACGGTAGTAGACAAGAGTCTTGACAAGAATGCTAATTTGGAATTCGGTGTCTCCATACAGCAAAATTATGTACGCCTTATCTGCAAATTTTCATTTTGCACAGATCTTCCGTGTTGTGCTCCATCTACCCTTCATATTGTGTTTCTTTGTCATTTTTTTCGTGTCTCTTACGTTTTGCCACAATGATGAATCATTTTACCTCTTTGACGTCAAATCTATCTCTCAGCTATTTGATATTTTTTATGCCGGTGAGGATCTCTTTATATACTACTAATAAATCTTATCAGTAGCACAAACCAGAATTGCACTACTGCGAATCAACACTCAAACTAAAACCCTTATATGAAGTGTTCAACATACGCTAGGCATATGTTAAGACAGTTAGTAATCATTAAAGTCTATCAGTGACTTGAATAATACCACATATGCTGGCTCTTCAATAAAACTACGAGGCATCCTTTTGGAAGTAGCGAGCACTGAATTATTACTTAACTATCTGGAGTACAAGGTTGAGAACTAAGATAAACTCAATGACTAAACAAAAATTTATTGTCTAAGTACGTCTACGGTCAAGAATACTGTCAGACTGATATGATTTAATGATTGTATATCGAAGATATATCCTTAATAAAGATGAAACATCTATTCCCTACTCTTTTTTTTTTAATTCTCACTAACATTGCAGTCGATATTAGTGGACAACAGAACCTGTCTTTACTACAAACTATACAACTGAATAATTCGCCTGTGTACTACTTACTTTATATTAGCTGAACAGAGTAATTTGACGTTGTTGTTTTTTTGTTTTTCATTATATCTCTAAACCGTTATACGGACACGAACATTTTGGTCATAGTGATGTGTTCTCCGGTAAATGAGAGACAGTCAGTCAACTGTTACAGTCACATGCTATTTAGACAGAGAGAGAATTTTTTGGCTGTTGTTTCGTGTCTGTGTCGTAAAGATAGCCTTACACAAAGCTATGTAAAATTTATGAATCCGGGCTTGTCTGACTAGAAACACAGGAGATGAGGCGTACACTTATTCTATTTTTCTACTTCTCTATGTCTCTCTCTCTCTGTGTCTGCCACTTCTATCTATGCCACTGTCTCTTCTCTCTCTCTCCCTACCTCCATCTATTTCTCTTTCTCTATTGTCTCTATTGTCTGTCAGCATGAAATATAACTATGGTAACGTTAGTATGACACGTGAGTCATCATCGTCATCGTGATAGACGTCATCATGATATATACATATTGAATGAAAACCAGCATACTGTAGATGGAATATAACAAGTAGTCGTTGGTTATGTTACTTACTCACACAACAAATGAAATATATGAAAGATAATAATAATAATATTAATAATAATAGTAATGATATATAAGACGACTATACAAGGTACAACTTGTTCGCAGATGTTTGATTAGGCAAAGAAATACGATTCTTTATTTTAATGATTAAGAAATACATTTTAGTCTTATGGCTGAAGTGAACTCACTCAATACAACACATGAATAATAAATAAAATGCGAGTAAAAAAGTATTATTCTGGTTATTTTCAGAATTATCAGGCAGTACAATTTTCACAAAAAGTAAAGATTTTGATAGTTTAATAAAATTTTTACGGAAACAGTATTCACTCTTATATTAGGTGGTTGGAAGCAATCATCAGAAAGCCTTGGTGTGGTGACTGAGAATTTCTATCTCTGTATTGTTTAAATACTTACTGTTGACTGTTAATATATTTCTTATATGAATTGAATAAAATATAATTCCGCCAAATACAAATTCCTAAATTCATCCGTCTCTGTGTTTTGGTTGAATTCTTGTAATTCTGTCATCGTGAAATACTAATACTACTATTACAAATAATTACAACACTTGAACTTTGTTTTCCTTTTTTTTTTTTGTTTTTGGCACACGCCAGCAAGGCATATCTGCAACCTTGAAAGAAATTGTGTTTCCTTTCTGATTCGAATGCGCGTCACCTAGTGTTGTAAAAGGTTACCATTGAGTTATTCGAACCCATGACTCTATTGGAAATATTGACAGGTCACCAGGTAGTAATCACTGTTACCAACCAATGGTTACCTCGCTCGCTGATCACTTGACTGATAGAATTTAGTCTGCACCAACGCCAAGGTCTACACACATGACATTAGTTAACCCAACCCCCTCCCCCCGGCGACCAATTTATGCATTCACTTTATTGATAATTTTGACAATTGAAAGTAGACAGTGAATTTGTTTGTTACATTTCTGGTAATTTGGTTTATTTCAATGAGATAGATCAAATGAAAAGACGAAATAAACTAGTCCATCAGAAAAAAAAGCTGAAGGACACTGAACAACTATCTCATCCAACTTTAATTTATGGATGGTGACTAGCAGTGGAATCCAGGATGCGCACTTCGTCCTATTTCGGACTCGTCAGATGGATGTACCTGCAATTCTCAGTGAGCGATGATGTTGCCACCGAGTCTCGAACCTAGTGCCATTTAGTTTATCGATCGTCAACGATGTCTTACTGTTGGTCTTATTGCTTTAACCTAAAGATTTCTATGCTATTAATTTGTTGAATAAATTAACTGAAAAGGGATTTCTGTCTAAACTGATCGAATGGTGCAAAACTATGAAGTCACAGCCTCAATACGGTCACACTATTGAAGTCTAAATCGTCCTTTGTGAAGATATTTATCCGTCAATGACATGTGGATAGAGGTTTTACCATATGGTGAATTAACACATGTTAGATACCATGAAATATTAGATTCTAATTCATTAGTTCATTGGTAACTCTCATATAGAGGAATCACGTCCACCACGTCATTGCAAGTTATACTGTGGTGAGAGCTGGCTGCCAGCCAAATTGGTAGACAGGAATTTACGTCAGTGTTTACGTCCCCAATATTGGTCGTGAGAAAAATAAGAACAAAAACTGATTCAACAACCAACCATAGCAGACTTTGCGTAGGCGGGTACAGTTAGCATCTAGATGATCTGACATTCATGAAACAGCCACAGAGAGATGAAAGATTAACTTTCAGTGAGAAGCAATCGATCAGAGGACTGTGTTTTTCCTCTAACAATAATCTATAATAATGTATATGAAAATCTATAAATATGTGTTGATTTCCTTAATAAACGATCTGTTGTCTGGCCCTTGTCTTCTGTCGTTACAATACTGCTTAAGTGTAGCATAGCGAGATAAGATGGTCAACTAGTAAATTCACTCTCAGTTGGTTATTTACATGATGTTCTTGAAAAACAAGAAGTGTAGAAATAAATCCTACTTGACACTGAATTATAACACAATCCACCTATAAACATTGAGATGCAGAAAGCATTTTACTGCGAAATTCCATTTAAAAAGTATACAAAAAGTAAAGTACCATAGCAACGTACTATGACGCTATAATCAGCGGGGATATGCAATAAAGCCACTCGTCACCTTACGATTCAAATTCGTACTTTTTAATGGCTTTGATAAAGAAGTATGTAATGCTTATTTCAGTTTCATTATATATTGACGGAAATCTTTACTGTTATCAGACGTATGAAACAAAAGTTGTACTTTCAAAGTACAGTGTTTCACTAAATAAAAAAAATGGACTCACACAAAAAACTTGGAAGATCTGGACTTCGCCGATGATATATGTCTGATTTCCCACAAACAAACTGGAAGATATGCAAGTGAAAAGTAACAAGTTGGCAGAAGAAGCATCCAGAGAAGATACGACTTCAGGTGAACGTAGAGAAAACAGAGGTATGTGATAAAGAGTCCTGGCCAACAGCAACAGCTACTGCAACAACAACAGACAACAATCAGCATAAATGGGAGGAATCTGAAGGAAGCGACCTCCTTTACCTACCTGGGAAGCATTGTTTCCACTACAGGCGGACGGAACTGACGAGGATATCAAAGCAATAACCCGACAAGCAAGTCAAGCTTTCATTACTCTCAAGTATTTGTGAAGGTCAACATCACTCACCATGAAAATGAAAATAAGATGTGGAGTTTCAACTCCAATGTGAAGTCAGTGCTACTCAATATACGGATCAGAGACTTGAACTGCGCGTCATAAAGAGCATCTCAAACAAACTTCAGACCTTCATTAACAGCTGTCTTCGCTCAATACTCAAGATCAGATGGCCGGCCAGAAAAGATCAGCAACAGGGATCTCTGGCAATGAGCGAACCAACCAAGAACCGATTGTGAAACAAATAGACAGGAAGAAATGGAGGTGGATTGGCCATACTCTGAGGAAACCATCAAGTGACATCACTAGACAAGCCATCGCTCGAGTGGAACCCGAAAGGGAAACGGCGAGTTGGTCGTCAGTGCAAGGGTGACTTTGAGGAGGTCATGTGAAGAGGAGATGAAAGCATATGAGCAGATTTGGAGCGGGGTGAAAAAGTTAGCAGAAAACCGAACGCAATGGAGACGCGTGGCCGAAGCCCTATGTTCCTCAAAGTTTCACTAGAGAAGCAATGATTTCATGAAATTCCGGATGATTAATCAGCTCGATATAGCTTCACGTCTACTGAGGGTGAAGCCTACTAATCATTGTTTTAAAGTGAAACCAACCTTAATACCTAACCTTCTGAGTAAGGAAGTTAAGATGGTCTGATATCACTCAATCTTTACTTTCACAATTTGTTAATTCTTGTATTCTACGTATTTTTCTCTATTGCTCCACTTTAATCTTCCCTAGGTTACTTAAGAAAGACTTTGTTGCATTGCGTAGGGTAATGAAAGCTGTCGGTAGGGCGAGTAGGGTATAGCTACACCAACTTCACCCAGGAAATTGGTAAACACCATCTTGTTGGACTTTGAGCATTCCCTTTATACATAACTCACCTCTTCCATTTATCTTCCATTTGATTGCGTAATCTTTGGCTATAACCTCTTCCCCCTTTGATATAATGTAACGATACTTGTCTCTTGTTTCTACGATTTACTTTGAGATAACAACATTGTTACTCAGTTTACTAGTTATTCATCGTCCTATTCACCTCTCACTTCTACTACGCAACTCTTTTCCCATTGTATCCAAGCATCTGTTTTTGTTTAAACTTGAAATTTTGGGGTATAAACTGAGCAGTGTTTATTAAGTTTGTAGTCTTCTGTCAACTGACATAGTGTAACGTTTGCAGGTTGTACACAGATGATGAGAAGCCAACGAAATAAAGGATGGTACCATCTTATTCTACACAAACTGTTGTTCTTCTTTTTCCTTCACGTTCCCCAGTGGAACACAGGACTTCGAGCTAGTGGATTGAAGTTTCTGTAGCGGTGTCTTTTCCTTTCTTCCTTACTAGTATTATTTCTGGCTTAGTGAAGTAAAGGAGTTCGTCGGTCGGGAATCGAACCCCGGACCATGTGCATGGTCGTCGAGCATCCTAACCGCTATGCCACCGACATAATAAATTCATAAAGGGGAATAAATGTATGAAATTATAAAAGACTTTATGCTCGGATGAATAAATATTAAAATTCAGAGATACCTTGTTTGGGACACGCCTTATTTAATGAGAAAAGTGTTAGGCTTCAAGCTACTAACTTGCTGTCAAACTTTAGGTTAACGGCCTTTTTTTATTCTTTCATAGATATATTGTTGTCACTATTATTTCTACCTAATTTCAGCTCAGCGCTGGCTAATTATTCGTTTCCTCATACGATATAATGTAAGCAGAAGATTAGACGCAGTGTTGCACTACATAATGAAAATTCCACAATGTATCAAATTTACTGTTCAGAATAAAGCTATTATTATTATTATTATTAGGTTCAAATAAAACAAGAAAGATTATTGTCTGAAGTAATTTTGTAGATGTTGACTAACAGCAGAATCCATGATGCGCATTTCATCCTACTTGGGACTCCTCATCTGGATGTACCCTCACTCCTCAGTAAGTGGTAATGTCCCCACTGAAGCTCAAATCCAGTTCCAAACGCTAAAGCACTATCCACTATACCACTATGGCAGGTGCATCCACGCGAAGAGTCCCGTCTAGGACGAAATGCGCATCGTGGATTTCGCTACTAGTTATCATTAACCAAATTACTTCGATTTAATCCTCTGACATCGTTGAAGCGTCCTCACAATGAGCCAAAACGGCAGCAGAGGCAGAACACTTCGGTCCAACGAATCATCGGGAAAATCAAGATTGCATTTTTTAAAAGGATCGATGTGTGTTTGTAAAAATAGGGGTCGAACAGAAGAATTAGCCAACTATTTAGAGATATTCATCATTAAGATATGTGTGCAACATTTGGAAGGCACTCTGACTGCTCAGGGCAGCAGCAAGTATACCATCAGAAGAACCGTTGTACGTGCATGTGTAATCTACATAAAAATATGCAGAAGACTTGAAACATAAGCTGTCAACTTAACATCTGGTTTAGCTGGTATATCACTCTGTTCGACCATCAAGCAGAGTGTATGCGTTCGTCAGCAGTAAAAGAAAAACAAAAGATTGAGTAAGAAAAAGGAGTCCTACTAATGCAAGCACAGGATCTATCAACCGATGAATATTTTGTCGAATTAATAACAAACTTTGTCCCATAGGTTTACAAATAAAGCTGTTGATTTTGCGTAGGAAGTATCATTTGTCAACAACGACTTCCCTGTTTCAGACCATTATTATAAACTACACCAACCTGGTATAAAAAGTTTATTTGCGTGGTTTTATGTCATACCAAATTTTGATTATTTGCGTCTATCTACCTTTAAATTTATCTGTCCAGCTGGGAAACAGCTGGATGTTTGAACCTCTTCATACTCTGTAAACAAATGTGATAAAATATGTTCAAGCGTTAAATATTAGTAACAATGGCACTATGCCTTCGGCTTCACAGGGCATATATCCAACAAATAAACATCACTTTGACGTGAACTGTTTATTTAACAAAGGATGTCGCACAACATGAATTCTTTGTGCCCAGAGTTCATGTTGTCTTTAGATGATATAAATCTCTTATATTCATGACCTATACACAGAACAGCATCTCGAATCTCACCTCTTCTGTCTGACCCTTTTTAGGGTCAGAGACTTTTAACATACGACGAAGTATATATTTTATTCAGAATTGGATTTATGACTCATCGTTGTTATCATCTCTGTGTTGTGAGGCCGTTAGTCTATTTCGACCTATGGTTGTAACTTTACTTTATTGTCTCTCACACCCCTCACGTTGTGTGTCGAGGACACGACAGATTGAAATGTCTACATACACATGACTCATCACTTCGTGTGCGCACACACATTGTGTCCTACGTTAGTTAGTTCACTACAGTGTGTGTGTGTGTATGCGCGAAATGAGGGCGGTCAATGTGGCCTTTAGTGAAGACTGTCAGTCTGTTTTTTATTTCTATCATGAAAGTCTTCAGTGTGTGTGTTAAAGCATAACAAGCATACAGCGTTGAAAATTATCTAGTTTTCACAAACGTGACAATTTCATGTCAGTCTTTAGTGCTCTTCAGTTGAATGTTGGTTGTGATGCTTATCGACCGCTTCACGATAATATTTGAGAATACATAAGGAAGTATTAGTAAATGGATGAAACTTGAAGAGCCTGTACACAATGTGAAAACACTTAATGAGAGAATGGTGAGAGTAAATATTCTTGAGTTTACGTTCAGTTCTTATAGATTACTTTATGTACTTCACTATACATACGTTGCATATGGATAAATAGACATACAGATGTGGTTCTGAGCACGTCTTTTCTTTGTAAATTTAATGTGACTTGTTTATAGTATAGTGTCACTAAATATTCACATGGAAAATGAATGCTTTATTCTCACAACTTCTATGCACTCTGAGAACAATGAACTCCATGGGCCTACTAAATGACTCATTCACTTACACCGAATAGGGGGAAATGATGTACATCTGATAGTCGGTGGCAAGAGCAATGAGCAGCGCCCTATGCTTATAGATGATACTTTTTGTACTGACTACTTACTTTTTGTTGTAAGTAATTCCAAAAACGTATAAGTTTCGCGTTTGTGGACACTCATCAATAGGGTGAATGTAAAACTCTGAAGACTAATATTCATTCTCTTCTAATGGGTGTCACTTTCTGCTGAAATCAGCAGTCTTATCACCTAGTTATTCAAGCTCGGAGATGAGTACAACTAAACATTCCAGTTAGACGGACTTCTAGTGAACTACTCTCGGTATCTGACCATAATACATGGAAATAATATAGGTGTTTTTTTATTCCATTGAGTTCTGAGTGGAGCATAGAACTTCAAGCTTGAACTGTTTTGTAAGTAAGTAGGATTGCCAGTCTCACACACAAGCTTCCCTATTTTCTGGGCTGATTACCAGCTAAGCGAGGCGTAGGATTGCGTTTTTGCTTCACACATGTTTATATGTCATGGCTAAGTTGTATGTTCTAAGAGGTTTATTGGTTCTGTGTCATTTCTATCATCTATATAGATTTATCCTATTCTAATCCATATTTTCTGGCCGTACATCTATGAAGCACTTCATTTAATTGGATTTACACCTATAGTGTTAATACCAGTTGGAAAATATCGTATGTTTCAGGAAATCAACATGAACTGACATCGGTCAGAGGACTACTGGAAAACAAGCTGGGAGTAGTGGACAGCTGTTTCGTCTTAGTTTGGGACTCTTCACAGTATGCTCCAACTGAGGTTCGAACCCAGGACCTTCTGGTTACAAAGCGGGTGTGAGGACAAATACTCGTCAATGACTAATAAGAGAAGCCTTGAAACTTGATAATTACCCTGATAAATTAGTCAGGGAATATGTAGGGAAATGTAAAAATAAAATAAATAATGACAGTAGTGGTAGTGATAATAATAATAACGACGACATCCATGTCGAATATGCACAAGACAACATCAACTATAAGGAATCTAAATCAACAGTAGTAATTCCATACAAGGAAGGAACCTCGGAAACCTGACGCAGAATTCTTAATAAGGCAGGAATAAAAGTGACTGGCATTGAAACCCACAAACTCAATTAGGAATAAGCTTTGACGGTTAAATGATCAGTCCTGTGGAGCCTTTAAAACAAAACAATTTAGTTTATCTAATACCCTGTCTGCAATGACTGTCAGGTCAAATACATAGGTCAAACTAGTACAACAGAGGCAGTCAGACTAGCCGAGCATAAAAACCTAACCAAATCTAGATTGTTTGACCCGAATACGATAAGAAATCTGGAGAATAGTTGAGCTATACCACTCCCTACATGCAATTACACACAACCATACAATAGGATGAGATGGGATAAGATGACAGTTTTAAAATCTAATGTCACAGGGTGGAGGGAGAGACTGATAACAGAAACTTAGTTCATTAAATCAGCCGCAAACGTGTGTTACAGGAATGATTCAACACCTGTCCCGGATATCTGAAAAATTCTACTACCCCTACGACAAATAGAATAAAACAATGAAAACTATAAAACTCAAGTTTCAAAGTCGTGCGATAAACACTGATATGATTATGAACGATAAATTTTTGTTCGAAACGTCATCCAGTAAATAATACTGTTTCACACTGTGTGTGATACATCTAATAAACAAACTAATATGGAATTACTTACTACCACAGTGCCCAAGTTTTACACATGTATGAAATCCTGTAACCAATCAGGCAAATCCCTACAAACCAACACTTGGATATCCTATATATGTATGTATATATATATATATATATATGCATTTCAAATGTATAGAACTTCAAATACAATCATCCTAATCTAAGTGTATTACAATTTCGGGAGACAAAACGATTACGCGAAGAAACGTCTACTTTTTAATTGAATCCTCACCTCTGGCTTTTTTTCCTTCACGTTCCCCAGTGGAACATAGGGCCTCAAGCTAGTGAGTTGAAGTTTCTGTAGCAGTGTTTATTTTACAGGATGGGGTTGCTAGCCTCATGTCCAAACTTTCCTCTTTACCAGCATTATTTTTGGCTTAGCGAGGTAAAGGAGCGCATCGGCCGGAGGTCGAACCCCGGACAATGTGCATGGTCGGCGGGCGTCCTAACTGCTATGCCACTGACGCACAACCTCTGGCTTTACACAGAGATTATTACCAATCTAGTGGCGATAAGAGTATATTAACAATTGTTAGTCAATACCATCATGCCATGGGTGACGTGCAGACTAACCAATAAAACTAATATAAACAATTAAAGGGTAGAAATGTTTAAAGGAATCGGAAGGTATAATGTATAATTTTTTTGGTGGGGAGTAGGAAAGCAGTAATTAAGGTATGAATGAGTGTTCAAGCCGATTACGTAATGAGCAATTAAAGATGAAGTAGTTAGGAGAGCAAAATGACTTGGACATTGATAACCTATAAAAGGCTTAGAAGGAGGGCCAAATTGTCAAGTTTTTTTTACATCCATGTAACGATGGCCAAAGTAAAGAAAGTGGTTGCGGAAAAATTTCTTCTAAACACACAGATTTGGCTGCTTCAGGTGGATTTCGATGGTTTCAGCTGTATGTAGAAGACGAATTCGTAAAAAAGCAAAATTAATTTATTAGTCGGAATGCGATAAATAACTTTAAGAGCTTTATTAGTTAGAAACACATGAGTCAGCAAAGAGTTCTCTTTTCATAGCTTCATTTCAAAGCTGTACAGTCATTTATGGGGTTTATATATGCACTATACTATTATTATTATTAGTGTCAACTTTATGTTCGCTATCTACAAAGTGTGCTGACCTACAGACCTATAAGCAGATCTTGTCCACCTCTTGCTTAACAGGATAAGTTCAGTTTTAATGCTATCTTATGCAATTTTCTTCTATCAGTTTATCAAGTCTTTTAAATTGTTTATATTATCACGAAAAAATATGTCTAAGCAACGTGTTCACAATGTCGGATATCATTGAAAGTGCTTTGACACAAGGAATTATGACTGGGGAGAAAAAAACCACGCACACCGAATTATTATATGTAGGCTGTATTTATTTAGAAGAATTCTGAGATTTGTAATACCACGCACTCGCGTGTATACTGGATAACTTTTTCTCCGTTTAATAACCTATTGGCTATGTAATGTTCGTAAGGTCAGTATAGCTCTTTAACTGTGTGTGATAGACGTAGATGATTTTAAACCAAACACTTGTGTATTTGAATCTTAGTTTAAGACAATGTATGAACGTGTCTGATTGCATACTTTTGTCTAGACTGTTTGACTATGAGAGATGTAGGTCGGCTTCGAATTGTACAAAAAGTGATATTTTATTTGTCATCATACTTTGTCATTGTACTTGTTAACATAAAGATGATACAAAAAACGTATTGCAAATTATGAAGTGTTCTAGACAAATCTTTTTATTTGCCAAGTGATTTATTAAATTCACTCAAAGTTCAGTCTGAAAAGTCACTGATGTATTGCCAGATTAACATTATTCAGCAATCAAGAATCAAGAACAACTAGTCAATTTGACAGTTGTGAAGCATAGGTTGTTCTATTCAAGTAATTCAATTGAAATTTAGATTTTCCCTTCGATTGTTTGGATCGAAGTGCTCGGTCTCAAGTTAACATGTCGGCTTCTTGTGCAGATGCTTCAACGATGTCTGGGTATTTAATTAGAATTTAATTTAACATGAGCCGTTGAACAAGAGGTGGCCAGTTCTCGTGGCCCAAGCGGTCTAGTGGATAACGCTTTGGCGTGTAAAACTATGGTTACTGGGTTCGAACCTCGGTGGGAACATCATCACCCACTAGGAAATGCAGGTACATCCAGTGACGAGTCCCGAATAGGACGAAATGCGCATCGTGAATTCCACTGCTAGTCATCACCCACCAATTATATTCAAGTAGTTGTCTGGAAATAATAAAGTTGCTTTCATTTTCTACTCATAACTACGCTTTGTTTGAAATTCGGAAGAAATTAAACATAGAACTGCATTAATTTACAGGAAATGTATATTGAGATATACAGTATACCACAGAATTTAAGACGCGAACACTGAAATACTTGGGGAATTTTCGGTATTACACAAATCCATAGTGAATCAAACTAGCCAATATTTGTATTGAATATGAAATGATAGTAGATGGAAATTTGGTAGATTTGATGTAAATTTATTAGTAGAATGGTAACACCAAACTCTGTAATCTGTTTGTTTAGCATTGGTGTAAGCGTAGAACTTGGTCACTGTGGTAGAATGTAATTCCATATTAGATAAGTTTATTTTAATAAATATCACAGTGACTCAGTATTAACAAGTGGATGACGTTTCGAGCACAATTTGTTTCTCATAATCATATCAATTTAGTTACACGTTTTCACAATTTGTCTTATATGTATATTTTCTCTCTTTCTGTCTCTCCAACTTTCTTTTGCTGTTTTTTTTTGCCACTTTCCGTATCTCTCCTATTAGGCATCGTGTCATTCCGATTGTACGTGTGTGATGTCGGATCGATGAAAAAAGCTTCAGTGATTAACCTCTCTTTCTCTCTCCACCACACTATATTACTTTATAATACTCTCATCCTGTTTGAGGATTTCATCATGAGGTGAATCAGATAGAGAACCATTGGTAAATAAGCTGGGAATACTGGACAGCTGTTTCCTCAGCCTAGTTTTATATTTATTGGATCGGGGTCTCAGTGGCTTAATGGTCTACGAACTCGCTAGCCTTGTAACCAGAAGGTCGTGGGTTCTAAACCTGGCAGTGAGTGCTTACTGTTGAAGAGTCCCAAACTAGACTGACGAAACAGCTGTCCAGTACTTCCTGGTGGTTTTCAAATGGTTTTCTAACCGATGTCAGCTTATGATGAAATCCTCCAACCAATCAAACAAATCCCCACAAAACCAGTACTTGAAAACTCTCACCCTGTCTCAACCTATTTTGTGATTACATGCAAGTGAATTCAGAGTAATGGCTAAGCTTTCTTCTTCTAGGTTATTTAACTTAACAGGGTCAAGGCATTGGGATATACACTGTCAAAAAGTAACAAATTACAACAAGACCATTTTGCAGTCCTCCATAGTTTTCAATCGATTTCTAGCCGATTTATATTCTACCAATATCTCGACAATATTCAGTATTTCATTGTTAGTATAGTTTCCTTACTATTCTTGCAGTCTCATAGTTTTGCTTTCTTTCTTTCTTTCTTTTTTACCAAACTTCTCCTTTCTCCTCAATATTTTGTAGTTCATTTTAAATTACCAACTTACCAATTTTCTGTTAATCTCTCCAAAGTCTTACTTCTTAACCTGTCTCGCCTTGCCTTAGTTGATATATTCGTTTAAGTCACTTGTTATAAATTTGCATCTGGAAGGCATACTTTTTTTTTAAAATATCCTTTGGTGTAATTTAATAGAAACTTGAATACTGTCATTTGACGTCAATCTTAGTGAAAATTCAAATCTCTGAGGCAATTTATTTGTATGAGATAACATTCTTTGATAGATAATGAACATTATATACAATAAGTTCAAAAAGTACTTTTTAGGTATTCACGTGTATTTGGTCGGTTGATAAATACTGGCGTATATTAATTATATACTACACAAATTGTTTGATCAAAGTCGATGACAATCTAAATGACGTTATCGTGTGAGCTTATATTCAAGCTGGAACATTTCATTACAGAAAAGAGGATTGTATTTTTTCTCTCCCGAAATGTGATACACATTATCTCATTGTGTTAATGAGCAAAGACATGATATCTTAGTATGCTTGCAACGTGTCAAAAGTAAATAATAATTAGTTCTATATGAAATTACAAAATCAAAGCTTTCTTCATTGTATTCTGTTGAAGTGCATTGTATCGGTGACACAGGGGTAGAATACTTGCCAACCATGAAGGTGGTTCAGGGTTCGATCTCCGACCGCCGACGCACTTCTTGGCAAAGTTAAACTTTAAGCACCACTAACTACCCATCAGCGGACGACCTTTAACGGACTAATCACAAGAAAGAGGGACTTTTGATCAAGGAAAACGTATATTCATGGAAAAAAGCATAAAAACTGCATAAAACTGTTACATAGGGTATCTTTCTTTAACATGTGACAGAAACATCTCCCAGTTTAGCATAGGAGAGTCAATAGAAAAGTTACACTACATTCTTTACATATATTCATCCAAATGACTATAAATGAGATCCATTTATAGCCCTAAACCTATTTTTTAATCTTCCGCAAAATCCTTCTATACAGTTCGTGTGTGTCTCTGTAGTTGGATCCACAATTTTCCTAGAATGGCTCACTCTGTGATGAACATATCCAAAAGATGACAGTGAGTTATAACCTTTCCATTCATCAGTATGTACAATGGATCCCTGTTTCACAAGCCGAGTGACAATAGGTACTATGGTAGTAAACTTTCTGTCTGGTATTCTCTCCATGAGTCCTTTCCCCAGTAAGGTGTCATATAAACCAATCACCCAAACATTGTTGGCTCGCTCACGATCACGGTTGTATTTTTTCTCCAGTAACACAGTTTCGTCCACGTGTACGACGATACCTTCCCCGCGTAACAACGAAGTAATTCTCTCCATTTCCCATGAGGCGATATCTCTCCTTCCTAAGCAAACCCAAATCCAGGCAATACTGCAAAACCTTATCTTCATCTAACTGCAAGCATAACTTGGTTTGATACGAATCAAGAGTTATGCAACCTTGAACTCGCGTGCACAAACCTCATTGGAACATTCGAGGTCATTCGCTGATTTGTAGTTAGTGGTGCTTAAAGTTTGACTTGGCCCTAGCAACCCCATCTTCTAGAAATAAAATATCACTGCAACCGAAACTTGAAAGCTGTCGCTTGAAGCCGTATGTTCCACTGGGAACTCAAAGGTATAAAAAAAAACTCGGATTGAAGTGGAGGTGAATGAAATTGAGGATGTTTAGTTGAAGAGATTATACCAGTCTATGAAATCTCCAACTGTTGGTTTAAAACTTGTAGTGAGTGTGTCTATAGGGGGTGGATGGGGGAACGGAATCTGGTCCTAGAAGTCTTGGTAGTAAATGGCTTGTAGTGGAACAGATGCTAACAAGTCTACATGGAGGTTTTCCTCATGAGCTGACATCAGTTAGAGAACCATTGCAAAACCTGCAGAGAGTACTGGACAGCTGTTTTGTCCTAGTTTGGGACTCTCCAGCAGTGCGAACCCACCACCAGGGTTCAAACCCAGGACCTTCTGATTACAAGGAGAGCTCATAGACTACTAATGAACCTTTGATTCTAACTTCAGCCAACTCACAACACAGCGCGACCATTTGGCAATGTCTTCTTTGATGAGTTACTACCTCATTTTGAACCTGCTGTACTCTACTGGCCAGGGTTTCCCACTAGAACCCCAGGTCACTGCCTGAATAGAGTGAGTCGCTAGTGAGCATCATATTAAGTTTCAAGTATTGGTCTTGTAGGGGTATTCTATTTGATTTCATGGAGGATTTCCTCACGAGCTGACGTCAGCGTACTGATGAAGAGTCCCAAACCAGGATGACGAAACAGTTGTCCAGTACTCCCAGCTTGTTTTCCAGTGGTTCTCTAACTGATGTCAGTTCATGATGAAATCCTCCAGGCAATCAAACAAAAATCCCTACAAAAAACAATACTGTTGATCTACGTTTTCTATCTGCGTACATAAAATCTCATATATTCCACTTTCATTTTTATCTCTGCGTCATTCTACCTTTTTGTCTTGTGAACAATTTTACTGATGGTTAAATGTCTTCACAGGCTTAAGAGAATCTTCAAGTTTGTCAAAGCAATTTAAATGAAGATTAAGGTATGCGTATATTCAGCACATAATCATGTACACATATATATGTCACATAGTCTTATTAAAATATACGTGCAGTGAAGTATTAATGCATAGAGTATTTACATGATAGTAGTAACATACTGATACAGAGATTTATGTGACGCATTCCTCTGAGCCAGTACACAGTAATATAAATCGTCAAACTTTAAAATTTTGTCTGCGTATGCGAGATGTGGAATGTGCATTGTTCTAATTAATGGACAGAAATATAGTGATTGTCTTCTTATGTATATCTATTCTACTAAGCCAGTCGTTAATCGCATAGTTAGTTAGTTCACAACGTTTAATTTCAATATTATACCGCTGTTTGCGTGTTAACAGTCATATGGTAATCATGTCATTTAAACGCCATAAAGCAAAACCTACATATCTTGAAGTTATGGTATAGGTGAAGAATATCGTTTTGGCACTAGGCTATTATTCTCTCTCTTGATAATTTAACATACTTTTGTTAATATACTTCAAAAAAGAAAGTCATTATCATTTGCGAATTTCAGCTGAAGGCAGTTGTGGTGTCCAAAGTATGAAGAAACTGATCTTCTCCTGAAGTTTGAATTTAATTCTCTTGTCAGTGAGACAAGAGAATATGCCATTTGTACTACGTTTAAAGCTTTGTAGGACTGTATTTTGTGTTTGAATTGGTTGCCAGATGGTAATCAATGTAACTCTAGATTCCTAAGTACTGATGTTGCTACTTTTCCAGGAACTATATGTTCTTCAAGGATTGGTATTCACTGGCAATTCTGTGGCTATTGATTGTATTTCTGGCCGAGTTGTAGCTAGTGGCCAGTTCGAAAGTCTTTTGAAGTGATCAGACCACTGTTGCCTTTACTTCCCCTCTGTGGTAATTTGGCTCCCTTCACTATCTTTCGTTGATTTCATCTGTATTTATCTCTTTCCAGATAGCGAACCAGTTATCTGGTGTAGTGATCCTAGGCTTCTCCTACCGACGACCTGTACTGCTTCAGGTGTTGTAGAATTGTCTTTCATCCTTCCTAGTATTCTTCTTCACTTTTTCAATTCAGTGCGTTGTAGACTGCACTCAGCTTCTCCTTCTGTTATCCATCTTCACATTGGTTTACCTTCTGTTTCACCATCTTTCTCCTCTATCAGCTACCATACGCCTGTAGAGAGCCATTCATTCTTCTTCCTTCTTCAGATGGCTATACAGGTTTTGCTCAGTAATGTCACATAATTTCTCAAACTTTTTCTAATGACTGTTTTTGAGTGTTGAACTTGAAGTGAGGTCTATCTCCAGCTGCCCTGAAGACTTTCAACTTGACCTTGAAGGTTCTTCAGACTACATAATGGTCTAAGGTCTTTTTCTCTTCCTGATTTTGTCTTCAGCAGTCTGATTCTCCCCTTTTTTGAGATTGAAGTGAAGTCTATCTGATTTTTAGTTTATCCATCTCCTGAAATTCATGTCGCCTTGTTTTCATCCTTGTGCTTGTGACATCACGATAGCCACACCCTCAGTGTGTTGATGATTATCGTCTGGGTGAGTGAAATAGATTATTGACTTGCCAGTTGACAATTAGAAGAGAGTCTACATCCATTCCACATGATCTCAGAAATTCCTAACACTTCTATGCCATATCTTCTCAATTCTTTTGCAATCTGAGCAGCCTTCCCAGCTTCAAATATGGTGAGGATATTCCTTTACCTCATACTTATTTTTTCACTTTCGTTGAAAGAAAAAGACGTATCGGCTGGATAGATTCCTGAAGGCTTTCACCAGTCTGCATCATTTCATCTCCCGAATTCCACCGAAGAAAAAGTCAACGGTTTATATTTTGTCTGTGCTTTGAATTTTCTGCAAGCCTTACGCCTAACTTCCTCTCTTTTCCTAAGCTTAGGATTGTTTGGTAAGCTGGGGAACTAGTATACTAGATGAGGTTGATTTAAGTACATTTATTTTGTACAGTGGCATACCGAAGTTTCGCTCCTCAATTCTGTATTCGATGCATCCATTTAGAATGATATACCATCTATTCTAGAGACAAGAAAAGTTTTAAAGCGGCTGAATTCAAATAACAAAAACTGAATTATGAGAACCAGATGTTGGAAGTTATGCAGCTATAACTACATTATTATGCGTTGATAAAAACCAACTACATTATTCAGTCTTGTACTAGTACCACAATCGTTTCTGATATAATTTTAGTTTGTCTCTATTCTCAGTTGTCACAGAAGACAACTCCTTCCCCTTTATTTATTCTTCTTCTGAATGTGATTATATGCAATCAGTTGTGGACGAGACGTCATCTTTTAAAAGTTTGCCATTGTGTATTGCACCACTTAAACATGTATAATAAAGAATTAAATTATACTACGTTGCTCGAACTTTCTCTTCTGATTATTCATGTTCGGTTCTTACATTCATTTGCTTCGCAAGAAATAAAAAATTGAGGTTTAATAGAAGGTAATGCGATTGTGAAATGTGCTACTTATACTTATATAGTAGCATGATTAAATGTTGTTATTTTTTGGATACGTACTGTCTTATAAAATAACTAGAGGCCTGTTAAAAGAATATTTGAGCTGGACTTAAATTTCCTCACAAGTGATGATGTAGTTTTCAGTGTATGTGAAATTTATTATGAAAATGTCATGAAGTTAACAGATAGCCCCTAGAGTTTCCGAATTTTGACATGGTAAATAACATCAAATAGTGGGTCGGTGGCACAGCGGTTAGGACACTCGCCGACCACGCACATTGTCCGGAGTTCACTCCCCAGCCGACGCACTCCTTTACCTAGCTAAGCCAATAATTAGACCGATAAAGAGGGAAGGCTGGGCATGAGGCTAATGACCTCATCTCGTAAAAGTAAACACCACTGCTACAGAGACTTCAAGCCTCTAGCCTGAAGCCCTATTTTTCCACTGGGAACGTAAAGGAATAAAACATAAAACAATATATTCCACAGAGAAGCAGTACTGATTACTAGATTACTTTTCAAACATAATTTACTGTACATAAACATAAAAAAATGTATGTCCGCAATTTTTAAACTGTGTCACTTGTCTTGCAGGTCATTCAAACAACTCCACGATCGTAGCCTCAGTCTCCTGCCTCTCACTTTGCCATATTTTACGTATGAATTGTATAGGATAATTAGATTTTAGTAGGATTACCTCGATAGTGTTGAGTTCCACTTAGATAAATAAATGAATAGATCGTGAAAAATAGATAATATTAGAAGTACAAGTTTTCAGCGTTTCTGTTCCATATAATTCCTTTTTTATATCCTAATAATCAGTTCTATGTTAATCAACACAAAATTGGTTCTGCAAAAACACATTAGGTTGTGTTGTTATAAAGTGGTTATGAAGGGAAAAAAACTCTTATTGTTCATTGATGCCTCAGTTACCGTCCCGCTTAAATTATAATCAGTACTGGTTTCTCTTCACAATACTTTTAAAATACAAATAATTCTTAAGTAATATAGATTTGTGGCTCAGATTGGTGTATTTGGAGTTGTTGTATGAAGTTGTCTTTGAAGATGCTAAATCAAAGAACAATGGAAGATTCCAAATTAAACAATCCAGCTAAGGGAACACCACAACTCAGCAAATACTTCTACAGATTTTCAAGCATTTGTTTTCTTTGTAGGTATTTTTTTTTTAATTGGTTGGAGGATTTCATCATGAGCTGACGACAGCTAGAGAATCATTGGAAAACCTACTGGGAGTACTGAACAGCTGCTTTGTAAGTCTGTTTGGGACTCTTCACAGTACGCACCCACTGACATCCAAACCCACGACCTTCTGGTTACAAGGCCAGTGAGCTTGTAGACCATTAAGCCACTGGGCCCGACTAAATGGTCTGTCCATGAATTCTAACTTCTTCCAAATCATGACATAGCAGGACCACTTGGCAATGTCTTCTTCTATGAGTTACTGTCTCACCTTCAACCTGTTATACACTACTGGTCACGGCTTTCCACTAGAACCTGAGGTTAACTGCCTGAATAGGGCCAGTCGCGAGTGAGCATCTCATTGATTTTAAAGTATTGGTTTGTAGGGCATTGATTGAATCCTAACTACTACCTGTTTGGTGTTTTATTCCACTTTGTATCACGTGGTCATATCATACTATGTTCCTACAAACCACAACCTCTAATCTTATGTATCTCATTACATCATACGACTACTATTTGCGGGTACAACTGACTATTTCACTACTGATACCTAAGTTTATTTCATATATCACGTAGAGATAATAAGTGTCTAATAAATGAGATTTGGTGCATAGTTTGTTGCTTATAACTGCATCAAAGTTCTTTGATTATGATTAGGTATACAATAACGTATCAATGTGAGTTATACTGAATAGAAACTCGAAAATGGAATTATACGCTCTTACAGTGCGCAAGTTGAATACTTTAATTTATGACTAATGTGTATAGAGATAATGAGAAGAGTACAGATTGGGTATGAATGACTTATCTGAAGATGGAATTCATTAGGGAACAATTTCAGGTGCAAACATATAGAAAACCAAAGATCACTGAACAGATGTTTTGTTTTATTCCATGAATCTTCAGAAAAATGAGTCTATGGTTATTTAAAGGACTAAGAAAATCTGAAAGTAGTGAACAGTTGTTTCTCCATCTCAGTTTAGGACTCTTCATCAGTACGAACCCACGACCTTCTGGTCAAAAAGCTAGCGAACTCATAGACCACTATGCCACTGGGACCCGGCCAAACGGCCTGTCCATGTATTCTAACTTCTGCCAATTCATGGGATAGCGTGACCACTCCCCAGTGTCCTCTTCGATGAGTTACTGCCTCACCTTCAACCTGCTGAACCCTACTGGTCATGGCTTCCCACTAGAACACCGGGTTAACTGCGTGAATAAGGTAAGTCTCTTGTGAGCTTCAGATTAATTTTCAAGTATTGGTTTGATTGGTTGGAGGTTGATTGGTTCGAACCGATCAGTGTGGGTGCGCACAGCTGAAGAGTCCCAAGCCAGGCTGACGAAACAGATGTTCAGTACTCCCAGGTTGTTTTTTTTTGCCAACAGTTCTCTAACCGATGTCAGCTCATGATGAAATTGTCCAAGCAACCAGTACTTGAAGATTAAGAAAATACTGTTTCCCAGTCCTGAGGTATGCTTCTCATAAGCCCTCCAGGGCTGGGATAAATTTCCAATACTCTAAGGATTGCAGTTTGCTATGAAATATGCAGTATTTATCATTTCTAGCTTATAAACAGTATACTATAGAGTATCATCATTACTCTCAATAAACTTGGCATAATATCTATAGTTTTTGTTATTAGGTAAAGCAATAAATTACAAACTGATAAAGAGATTGTTATTGTTGGAATCAACATGGTAGATTTACTTGTTTCAAAACACATGACTTTAAATCACTTGTCAATGCCTTTTCCACCTATAACACTTACTACTACGTTCATCATACACACACACACACACACATGGCAAACTTGAATAAAAACAGTAATGATTCAAATGGTTCATAGTTAGATTAACGCCTAGTTTAGTTTAGATGCGTCAGACTAACCAATATCCTAAGGAATTCAATGACGATGATAATGATGATGATGATGGTTGTGGTGAAGAACATGAAAACTAAATACTTTAAAGTATCAGTTATCCAATAAAACTGTAGTTTAAACTATTGGCATTAGTTTGCAGCTAAAAAGGTGTCTTCTAAACAAAACATTTCATCTGATTAATTTGATTAATAATTGTAAAGCTATACGCTTTATTCACTGACACTGTCAACAGAAAATATTATTAAATAGTAAACGTTTCTACGATATAATGAACTTACTTAAACGCAGTGCACAAATACACACAGTCCTCTTTTTTAAAAAAATACCTAAAGTCATGATAGATTCACTAGTTAAGAGGTGACTGCAAATGTAATTAATATTTACCATGACACAGACTATTAGTCTGAAGTAACATATGATATTAAGATGTTGCATATATATATATATTTGAAAGAGCAAGTGCATTTTTAGAATAATTTATCAAGAAACACATGACAAAGAAAACGGAAAAAGACTACTCACTATCTGTAAACAAGAAGCCACTTTATATACGACTGAAATTCAAGGGTGATATACCAAGTGAGATAATTACAGGGGAATTAAGAAAATCAATTCAAAGAACTTTTAATGCTGGTGAACTACACGTCTTATTCTCTACACGACCGATGGTGCTACCTCGACTGAAAGATGGAGTACCTAGACTAGTCACTTCAAATTGTATCTACCAATTCAACTGCGCTTGTGGTGGAGCGAGTTATATTGGCCGTTGCTGTAGGAAATTGATTTTCCGTGCTCGAGAACATTTCTCAATATGGCTAAGTAAAGGTGTAGTTAAAACCATTAACAGTTCGATATTGGACCATCTGGTGCAAATCGGCCACAAAGCCAGCGTGGAAGAATCCTTCTCTATCATCTACCGGGTGCCTAATAAATTGCCAAAATCATTGAAGCACCACATGCTCCAAACAGCAGAGGCTATTGCAATTCGCCTCAGACAACCAATGCTGTGTGTTCAAAAGAAACAAGTCCAGATCCTACTACTGCCCTGGCCATCTGTAGAAACTATAACTTCATGAATTTGTAATATCTATTCTAATTTTTCTGACATTTAGCTTATTTTATGTTGATGCTATTGAGCTGTAATCTGTTGATATTATTATTGATTCGATGTTATTTAAACAACATTAATGTTGTTGGTAACACTAATTCATTCATTCACTATAATGTATATATAACTGTAGAGTCTGAGATGATGAAGTTATCGAAAGGAGTATTCTTTTCGGGCATTTTTAATCAGTTAAATTCGAAGTGTCATTCTTCTGACTGTCAGTCAGGTGAACTAATGAATCTCAAATTCACTTAACCTAAAAAAACATGTGTGTTTAATAAAACAGCACTTGAAACACGTTACCGATTCTCAGTACAATTTCTGTTGATTAGATATGGACCACTCTTCAGTCATGACTATGTTAAATCAGTCTCGCTAGGTTATCGAGTTTCAATGAATTGAGACAGTAGGATAGTGTATTTTGTAATAAATCTACTGAAAGTAATTCGAACATATTTTTCAATTTGGTTATTGTATCTGCTGTAAGTTGTTGGTTGTAGACATAGGAAAACTTTACTCCCCTTATAAGTTAAAACACATTTTCCTGTATTATTTACCATACTATACTAGATAAGTTAAGACCTGAAAAGCTTACGGGTGATAACCCTGACTGTAGTACTAACTACACCTCTGGTACAGTGTCCTTTTAAGAATTTTTGGGATTCTTATAATGTGTGTCAGCAAGCATCAAAGATTCTTGTGGCTGAATCTATTCCTTTTTAGATTCTTTTGTTTCCTGTATTATTATTATCCCATTCGATTCCGTGTGAAATATGTTACTTGACTGCATTACATAGAGAATTTAGTGAAACATCAGCCAGATGCAAACGATTGAACCAATCAAGTCCCAAAACATTTAAATCACTCTTGGTGACGTAACAAATTCCTGTGAATTTGATATTGCGGAAGGAAACAGAACATTTCAGTTCACCAATTAGTTTGAGGCGCCCACCACAGGCGCTGACAGCAGTCTGAGAAGTATTTGTGATAGGTAGTCTGCCAATATCATTCCAAAGTTCCTCTGATATAACAGTAATACCAGAGGCGGTATCTAGCTGCAGACGTGTATCATGACCATTCATCTGAAGATCAAGATATTTCCGCATACCTGGTGTTGTGACTTGACAGGCTGAGAGTAGACTCATTGACCTTTTTGGGGATTTAGGACCAACAGTTTGTCGAGCTTTCGCTGGATTATGATATCTGGGTTTGCATGGCTGACAAAAACCATTTTTATGACCAATGATTTTGCACTTGCTGCAACGATGATTTTTGTATGGACAAGACTTTACAAAGTACCACGCGCCACAATGCCAGCATGGTGATGGAGGGGTCTTCTTTGCAGTAATTTGAGAAATTGGACGAGTATGTGTAGATTTCCGCGGAACATTAGAAGAAGGTGGGTCAGGAGTGGATGATGAGAGATTTTTGCTCTTTCGTAATGCATGAATATCAGAGCTTCTCGAAGGTGTTGATTCGACCAGGTGTGTGTCTTTCTGCAAATTAATCAGCCGTTGATATTCATCAGCTATGTCATGTAATGTTAACTTAGGATTTTTCTCTAGCTGGTTGAGCAGTCGAGTTCGGATATCTGTGAAACGAGGAGACTGAAGACTGCATATGAGAATCAAGGCTTTGAATTGATCATCTGTTAAGGACCTGAGTCGAAATCTCTCACATTCTCGGTTGACTGTGCCAACGTGAGTAAGAAAATCATCATTTTCATTCATTGTCAGCTTGAGGAAACGATAACGTATGCTGAATAATGAGGAGTAGTCTCCAAAATGTTCACGCAGAAGCTTTATTGTATCATCGAAACACTTGTCACGTGGTTTTTGGGGTAAAATTAGGTTGCAGTACCTTTCATATTCTGCGGGACCCAATTTACGTAATAACACTCGCACCTTCCAAGCATCGTCTTGAGAGGCGAGATCAACTGTGAATAAATCCTCATATCGTTTATACCATGTGTCAGAAGTGACATTCGCATCTGGATCATAATTGAATTGTGTAATACTATTTACAATTCCGTCGACAGATGGTAGCATGGTATGATTCGGATTGCTTGAAGGTGAAGTTGAACCAGTCTGTTGGTTGATGAGCAGTTCCATCAATTTCATTTGTCGCTAAAATAGTAATTCCAATTTAGAAGAATCCATAGTTTTCCCCGTCGCCAGTTATGTTATGTACTCGTCGAGTAGTTAACAGTCCTGACGCAGACAGAGGGAAATCAGAAGACCACCGGGTTAACGATGATACTTGTATTTCCCAGACAAGGAAAAAAAATGTCACACAAGAGTGTGAGTGAAATGGTACGTAGTGTACGAAACGTGGGAACAAGTATGCAGTACAAAAGTATATATGAAAATGACTAATACACATGAACCAATAGATAGATAGTCTTAACATGATTGGTTGTAATGTCATGTGACAACAAGGTCATACATGTTTGTTTAGTTAGTGGACAGACAAAAGCATATTGTCAGTTATAATGAAATATCGACCCATATACACATAGCAAAGTGTAATAGACTGTCAACAACAAAACACACATCATGTGGATACATATCAGGTGGACAAGAGCTTTATTCCACGCCAGTTCTTGCAGAGGCGTTAGTCACCCTTCTTTGATAGCTTGACAAGGTAGCCTTTCTTCCAAACCTTTTCCAGTAATGCTTCATATATATATATATATATATATATATATATATATATATACTATGTGTTATGATGCAGCTTTTTCATATAGTTCTGTGAGTGAAGTTTATTGAAAGTTAAACCAGGACAGACCACTACAGATGTTAATAAAGTATTGGACTGTCGGTCTCTTCTAGTTTTGCACTCTGTACAACAGTTGTTGCTGCCAACAGCTAATATATCCTAGTCTCACCCATATTAAAAGTTCTAAGTAATGTCGAACTAAATATGTGTAGACAGCTATTTACCTTCACCTTTAAAGTAGTTAATTTTTTTGACACTAAATAACGATACAGCTATACAAAATATGACAGGGATATGTAATACTAACTTTAGATTCTTAAGTCATGTTTTAATGACAACATGTTCATCTGTACGAGTATTTGTTTGAGATTTCAGCCCAAATAAATTAGTTTTGAGGAGTTTAAGAAGTCAGACCTGCACACGAGTCTAGTACTCTGTAATAACCAACAATACTCTTTTCTCTAATAAATAGCAAATAAGCATTCTTTTTAATTCCCTCCATTCACTTGCTACTTACTTAAGGTAAAATTTAACAAAAATCTAACCCTACTCAAAATTCACCAGATAAAATCACTAATGTAAGTGTAGAACTTGGGCACTAAGGTAGAATGTAATTCCATATTTGATAAGTCTGTTTGGCCTAACACACACTGATATGGTATTAGTAACTGGATGACGTTTTGGGAACAGTTTATTGCTCTGTGATGATGATGCGTAGAGTTGCAATTTGATCATCACATGATTTGTCTTTCCTGAATCCAGCTTGTTCCTTGCAGGCCACGTTCTGCATTATATGCATTTTTTTCTCTCTCTTGGTATTTCACTTGGGGTGGACAATAGCTTTATTCCACGCTAGTTCTTGCAGAGGCGTAAGTGGCACAGTGGTTAGGACTCTCGCCAACCCTGCACATGGTCTGAGGTTCTATCTACTGCCGACGCACACCTGATATCTATGATCGGCCTGCAAAATTTGGGCTACTGATATCCATGCTGAAAATTCCATACTTGTACCAAAAATACTGTGTGGAATCAAGCTGTAATACAAAATAAAAAATAAATAAATAATATTCATATCAGTTTATTCACACGGCTCCGTGATTTGCTTTATATGCTTATATTCCTCGCCCACCCCTTTGTTGTTTGTCTCAGTTTTCCTTATCTCCAGTATAGACGTTGAATCATTTAGCTTGCAATGTGTTCATTGTTGATTCTATAATACAGAGATTCAGTGATTGATCTCTGTCTTCACCTAAATATATTACTTATTAATACATGCATAGATGATTCAGGGGTAGAATACATGCCAACGACTCGTGTAAAATAAACAATACTACTGAAATTTAATTGGTGGATAGTGACTAGCAGTGGAATCCAAGATGCACATTTTGTCCTATTTGGAGTTTGAAACTATAGGCACTGTGTTCGAGCCTCGGTGGGAACATCATCACCCACTGGGAAATGCAAGTACATCCAGATGACGATTCCAAAATAGGACGAAATGCGCATCCTAGATTCCACTGCTAGTCACCATCCACCACTTAAACAGTAATTAAATGCCCAGACATTGTCGAAGCATCTGCACAAGAAGCCGAAATGTCAACCTGAGACCGAGCACTTCGGTCCAATCAATCGACGGGAAAATCAAAAATTCAATTAAATGTTGGTGGAACTTCAGATTTTCAGCTTGAAGTCCTATGTTCCACTGGGAACTCAAAGAAATAAATTAATAAATGAATGCACACACATATTAGAGTGGAATAGAGTGAAAGTATTAATAAGTAATACGTTTAGGTGGAGACAGAGATCAATCACTGAATCTCTGTATTATAGAATCGACAATGAACACATTGCAAGCTAAATGATTCAACGTCTATAGTAGAGATAAAGAAAATTGAAACAAACAACAAAGGGGTGGGCGAGGAATATAAGCATATAAAGCAAATCACGGAGCCGTGTGAATAAACTGATATGATTATGAGCAATAAACTGTGCCCGGAGCCTTTTGGCGAACAACAAGTTTTTCTTAAGTGCACCACAACTCACTTTGTAATGTAAAGGAGGCCACAAATACGCAAGACCTTACAGTAAACAACAGACCACTCCCTCGTCGTCGGTCAGCCAGCCGCAGAAAATAAACATTACACTTCCAGATTGACGCCAATTAATATGTCTTTTCTAAAGGAGAAGGTGATATGGTGGTCGATGTCGAGTCCGGGAATAAACCAGTCAGAATTGACCAGCGTAAAGTAATGCCAATATTTTATTAATCATGATTACAGACTAATCGAAATATCTCTGCTGTTATTTTGAATCATACGTCTTTTGCACGAAATATACTTAGTGGCTCATGTCGTTGTGTGTTCTCGTTTAAATAGTGCAGACTGGGGAAAACAAACTGGGGGAAACAGTTAGCTATCGTAAAATATTATTGGTGGTAGTGAAGCGATAGTCGTGATCTGAGTGTCTGTGTACAACTTGGTGTCCGTATTTCAATCTTGACACGTTGCAAACCCTAACAAAACATCAACCAGTTATTAATACTGTACCACTGCATCATATCAAATAAAGTCCGGGTGTATTTGAACCAGACGGCCTCAGTGATTCCAAATTTTCAGCGTGAATGGTTCAGTTTTTAGTTTACGGAGAATGTTTGTTAGTTTTTGTTCAGTTTGCTTCAACATGTTCTTTTCATTGGCTGGTTTTGTGAATTTGGACTCGTCGGATAGGATGATCAGCATTTTACTTATATAGTCTTAACGATTCATGACTGCGATTCCCCCACCTTTAAGTTTATAAATGCTGAGAATTGCATCAACTAAACTTTTCTCTTAAGGTGAAAGCATTCCTGCACTCCCGATGAGAAGGGAACTAATAAGTGGTTGTCTTCAGTGTTAAGGCTTTTTTCATTTAATTTGTGTTATTATATGAACTTTTTAAGAGTACGTTTGTAGGGATTATATTTATTGCTGCGAGTTTGACTATGGATTGATATCATTTAGAGAACCAATGAAAACCATGGACTACTGGACAGCTGTTTCATCCTGACCTTTGAATCGGGTTCCAGTGGCTGAATGGTATATGAGCTCGCCTTGTAACGGGAATATCCTGGGTCCGAACCCTGGCGGTGGGTGCGTACTACCGATGAAACAGCTGTCCAGTGCTCCCTGTTTTCCATTCGTTCTCTAATTGATATTATATGAACATAAACATTTCAATCGTTGCTTTGTAGGATGAGTGATTCAATTACCTGTAAAATTTTCATTTCATTAAACAAAAGTTGGTTACTATGATTCAGTAGTATATATGAAGTTGACATCTCAGAAATCACTGCAACCAGATAATAAATTACAACAGCGACAATCCAATAACACACAAAAGGAATTGTACACAAACACTATTCAAGAGGGCCAGGACTCATTGTAGCACTCCCACCTTAAGGAAAATAGAAGAAAGATATTTCATGGACGTCTTCCAAAAGAATGGATATCCACGGAATTTCATCAAAAGACATACACCCCAAGCCAACCTATCAAACTAAAAGCCCCCAGGGAAAGCACAAAGAAAATCGCCCTACCATGTATAAAGGACATCTCAGAAATCACTGCAAGACTCTTTAAACCTTTAGGAATTGACGTTGTACACAAAACAACAAAATCACTTCACTCAGCTCCATGCCAAACAAAAGACTAAAAAACGAAAGAAGATAAAACCAACGTCATCTACAAAATAAATTATAACAACTGCGAAAAACACTAAAGTGACCAAAGTGGACGCCCCCATCGTCTTCGTATCCATGATCATCAACTAGCCGTCAAAAGGCATGACATTCACTCCTTCATATCACTAAAGACAACCAAGGACATCAATTTGACTGGGACAACGTTCAAATATTAGACAGAGAAGAACCCAAGAATGCTAGAGAATTTTTGTAAGCCTGGTATTCCAGTGAACCATCAATCAAATAGACACATCGAGATAGACAAAATTTACCAACCGATAAGAAGGAAATCTCACAAACAAAGGGTCAAAGTTCAAGTCAGGGAAACAATCAACTCCAATATAAGTAGCCTAGAGGGTATGAAAATACACAAAAGCAACCAATCACGTTCAAGGTCAACAGGGGAGATGACGAACAGACTCGTAGAGGAAAGCTCACTTCAAACTGAACTATGAGCCGAAGATATTGGCTAGAAGGGTAATGAAAGCTCAGAGAACACAACTACACCAAAATCATCCACCTGAGCTACAAATCTTTTCCATCACATATGACACTGTAAACAAATTATACTATCGCATATAAAGGAGCTTCAAAAACATCATATAAAATTCCCAGCAAAGCTAGGAATTAGGTGACATTCAAACACTCAAACTCAAGAGTAAAGAATCCCTACAAATTTATAAGGCGAAATAATTAGTCAGTCCAATTGGATGCAATGACTGTAAGGTCAAGTTAACAAGCTGAGGTCAACTAGACCAGTTAATCACATAATGTTGAGTAAATATTGATTGTTACATCGCAGTAAGAATAGAAATTTGTTTAAAGTCACACAACCATACAATGCAGAGGGAGAGAGGAAATATAGTCATCGAAGCTTACTTAGCAGGGAGAGAGAAATTGTTAACTGAAACTTTTCTCATCGAACCAACGCAGAAAAAATTCAGTATGAATGACTTAACACTTACCAAATACCTAAAAAGTTTAACCATCTCTGAGACAAAGTAAGGAAAAGATCCAGAAGTAAGAATCAAGTTAAAAAATTGTGGAGTGACCTTTAATTTGCTCACAGTTATGATCATAACTGAAGTAATAATTACACTTATTATTGCTGTTATCATTATTATTACTCATTCTTACATTGCAAGTAGGATATAAGGCTTCAGATGCACATTTGCATTCTACTCGATTCCCTGAAATCACCTTCATCTGGGATGACGATTACTCAGAAGCTTCCATTTCCTCCCCACACTGTCTCTGCCACTGTCGTCGTCGGACGCCCAACTCATCGCTTTCTGATAGGGTTCCACTGGACGACTGGCTTACATTTGATGTCACTCAAAGGTCTTCTTGGCGTATTTTCAGTCCTACTCCATTTCCTGCATATTTGTCGGCCAATATCTTCTTAGCTGGTTCTCTATCCTGTTCCTTGCTGCTTGTCCTTTCTGACCGGTCATTGGGTCTTTAGTATTGAGCGAAATCATCTGTTAAAGAATGTCTACAGTCTGTTGGAAAAGCTTTTCACTACTCGCGTGCTCAGTGTCTGAACCATAAAGAATTACTGACTTAGTAGTAGTGTTAAAAATTTGGATTTCATCCTTTGTGCTAATTTTTGTCCATCTCCACAGTGGTTTCAGTCTCATGAACATGTGTTGGGCTTTCGTGATGCGATCTTGACTGCCTTTGACATCATAGTCTGTGCCGTTGCCTGCAGTTGAAATAACGCTCCCCAACCCAGATAATTAAAAGAGACAACTTCCTTCAGGTTTCTTTCATTGATACTGATTGATTTTTGTTGTTACTAATCTGTTATTCTTTATCATTTATATCTTCTCCACGTTCACCTGAAGTTCTGTCTTGACTACGTCTTCTACAACTTGTCGGTTTTTTCTTGTAGAAGGTCTCCAAGTTTGTGAGACATGAGACGTAATTCATCTATGAAATCCAGATCTCTGAGGGTATCTCTTCCCACTCCAAATGCTTAAGAACAATGAATTATTTTCAGAAAATCATGTAGGTTTTTGATAATGGAATCAGCCAGGACATTTTAACAACTACTGTCCGCTTTTCAACTCTAAATGATAATAGTGTTGCACAGGAAACTAATAGAAATTAGAGAACATACACGCATACCATCAATCAGTGAATTATGCCTTGAAAGACAAACCAGTCGTTGGAATAAACATATGGACAAGGAGACAGTCGTGTATAGACTGTACAGATGAATAAATTGACCAGTGACCACCAATTAAAAATAATCATAATGATAATAGCCTTTATACCATTCAGTCACTAGGATCCGATTCAGTGACCAGCCCATGAATTCTAACTTCTACCAATTCATGATTTAGCACGAACGCGAAACAATGTCATCGGTGGGAAATCCATCCTCACACTTTACTGGATGGAACTCACTAGTTATGACTTCTCACTAGAACTTCATGAGACTCCGTCCTGTAGCAAGTCACTCACTAGCGAGCATCAGATTAATTTTCTATAGTTGACTTGTATGGATTAGTTTTGTTTTTACGAGTTGATCACAGATTAATATCAATTAGAGAACCATTGAAAACTAGGAAGTGCTGAACAGATGTTTTATCCCAGTTTACGAATCACCGGTAGTACATACCCATTGGGGTTCCAGCTCAGGACTAATCCTTACAAACCAACTCTTGAAAATTAATCTGATGCTTGCTATTGAGTGACCTGCTACAGGACGGAGTCTCCTGGAGTTCTAATGAGAAGTCATGAGCAGTGAGGTCGATCCAGATGTCACGTGTGAGGATGGATGTCCCACCGATAACATTGGTTCGTGGTCGCGCTAAATCATGAATTGATAGGAGTTAGAAATCAGGGGATAAAAAGCTTAATTCTGAATACTGCATTTATACACAACAGAGAACTATCTGCATTTTTAATTGCTTTGTCTTATTACTAGAGTCGTTTTTATTACTATCTTCATTGTGGAATTTTGGTCATGAACCTAAATCAGTTATAAATCATTGAAAGCTGAAAGCCACTGAGCAGCTGTAGCCTCCTAGTTCAGTTTTACCTTATGACATGCTGTATATTCCCCAAAGAACCCACATGAGCAATACCATATGGAATTATATTCTACCTCAGTATCTAAGTCTTACTTCTAAATGAATGTAAAGCACAATAAGCTCAAGTTCATCGATTCTCAACAAACTCTAATTTTTTGTTTTTCAATACTTCAAAGTATAGATAAATATAGGTGAATGAAGTTTATCAATTATTTAAATTGATTCAACTGATAATCTCTATTGCTTTAGTCTCTGTGACTGTCAAAATTTGTCAGTTGAACAGCAGGAGTCTGCATAATTAACCGTAGGCCAGAAAATTAATTTCTTTCATCGACAAACTAACGATAATGATTTTTAGTTGAGAGATTTTCTGTATTTAGGTGTGGTTTTAAACAATGAGATGCATGACAGGTGGGTAGAATTTTTATTTCACTATCTTCAAGTCATTCATGCAGTAGTATCTGTATGGTGTGGAATTGGTGGCATGAAAAAAATCTTTGTTGTCAATACTGTTTTTATCATACTTCAGTTGTTTCGCGCAACTTGTACTGTTCAAATTCATCGAGAAATTGAAATTCCACACGTATAGGCAAATAAACAAGGCATAAAAATCAGTCATCTATTGATGAAATCAAGCAGTCGAAAAAAGTGAAATGACTTCAGATTTACTATTAAAAGATGGAGTTCACTCTCCTATGTCATTTTTATGCATTTATCTGCAAAATACTTGTCTTTGTTAGTTTAGGTGATTACTTTATCAATTTAGTTTTGCCAAACTCACTAAAGTATTTATTATTATTATTCTTCCTTTGAGTTCCTAGTGGAACATAAGGCTTCAACTGCACGTCTCTGTCTTCTTGCTTCTGTCTTCTGCTCTACTTTTCATCTGCACCCATCTTAGTCCATACTGTTTCAACTCCTCTTCACACCATCTCCTCCATGTCACCCTTGCACTGACGTCCCACTCGCCGCTTCCCTTTCGGCCTGGTTCCACTCGAGTAATGGCCTGACGCGCGCGATGTCACCCAGCGGTCTCCTCAGAAAGTGTCCGATCCATCTTCACTTTCTCCTGCATATTTGTTGGGCGATTGATTCTTGTTTTGTTTGTTCCCATAGTTTCTTGTTGATGTTTCTTTCCGACCCGGCCATCTGATCTTCAGTATAGAGCGAAGACAGTTGTTGATGAAGGTCTGCAACAGGCTGTTGGAAATATTCTTTGTGACCCGTCCGCCAAGTTTCTGATCCGTATAGAAGAACTGACTGACTTGACGTTTGTATTGAAGATCCGACCGAATTTTGCTGTTGATGCTGGCTGAGTGACGAAGATTTCCAGATTGGTTTCAGGTTGATGAATGTGTTTTTCGCTCGCCTTCCCGATTCTCGATTTGACATCTTCGTCCGTTCCTCGTGTAGTTGAGACAATGCTACCTAGATAAGTGAGTGAATGAAGTAACCTCTTTCAAATCCCTCCCGTTGATGGTGATTGACGCTGGATGTTGCTGTTGTTGTTATTGGTTGGTTAGTTGGTTATTTTCATAACCTCCGTCTTGTCTATGTTCACCTGTAGTCCCGTCTTCGCCGGCTGCTTCTTCGACCAGTTTGTCGGTTGGTTTCCGCTTGTAAGTCTTCGATTTTGTGACAGTGACATCAAACATAAAGCATCCACACGCGAAATCCAGGTCTTCTAGGTTCTACACTTCGGTCCATGATATCCCTGTCTTCTCGTTTCCCACTGTTTGACGCATAATCCAGTCCACCACAAATAGGAACATCGTTGGTGATAGATAATAAGCACCCTTGTCTGACTCCTGTGTTCACTCCAAACGCCTCGCTGAGTTTTCCGTTGTGGATCACTTGACATGTGCCGTTGTCGTACAGCAAACTCACTAAAGTATCTACCCATAATTCGACTGGTTTGAAATAATTAAGATCTTTGGGCTGAGTGAAACCGTATATACTGCTGACTGAGCTCCGCGTCAAACAAACGAAATGGCCATCAGATGTTTAGATTATTTTGACCTGGCTAGCAATCATTGCAGGTGGTGTCCAACTTCCCAGATCAGTCAGTCAGTGAGTAGTATAAAGAAACTGCTAGCTTCTTGAATGCTAATATTAGCCACTAATATCTTTCATGAGCATTTGGAGTTCAGAAGGAATATAGAGTTACAATTACTATAAAAACACGTGTTCAAACATGATGGACTTTCGACCTTACCACCTTACCTCTAATGTTTTTTTAGTTGGCACGTAATTAGACAATACATATATATAAAGAATAAGTTACAGCTAGTACTTATCTTGGTGTATATCTCACAATGTACTTGCTTCAGGATACATGAAAACATATTCATGCTTGATATTTAATTTGTTTACTAAAGACTGTGCATACAATAAATTCATAATCTTTGTAAACAACTTATGAAGTGATGAAATTTATTCACAGGAAATTCTGTACATTGATTATGCACCTTTAAGTTGAACTCCCTTAAAGACGAACATTTTCATTACTTGTGTATATCTAAAGCATTAACCAATAATGAAACATTTTGTAAATCCTTTTTGTGACCTTTTCAACTAATTAACAACCTGATATATGATCAGTGTGTGTGTGTGTGTAAATTGCTCAGATGAAGGTTGTTTGGACATTGTTTCCTGTCTATACACAAAAGGTTTTAGAAGCCGAGGTTTTTTGTGTTGACGTTCACAGATAGTACAACTTATACTAAGGCTGTGGTGAGAGCTGGTTGTTAGTCGAATTGATGGACAGTAATTTACGTCAATGTTTATGTCCCAAATATCGGTCGTGAGTAAAATGAGAGCAAAGGCTTTGCGTAGGCGGATGGAGTTAACTTAGAGATGATCTGACATTCATGAAACAGTTACAAAGAGATGGAAGATTAACTTTCTGTGAGAAACAACCCATCAGGAGACTGTTTTTCTGCTAACAATAGTCTATAATAATGTACATGAAGATCTATAAATATGTGTCAATTTCCTTAATAAACGATCTGTTGCCTGGCCCTTGTCTTCTGTTGTTACAACGCAAGATCATATACACAAAACTCTTATAGTATTTGTTATGAGTAGACCAGATGCAAATCAAAACAGTAAATTGATCGTCCTAAATACGAAGTATATTTTGGGACCAGAATCGTAGTGCAATGTGTATGATGGCTTAACTAGCAAGTGGTCGTGTACGAACAACCGAACGTAACACAACAACGTGCCAAATGGCATGGATGCTTGACCGCGAGCATTCAGCTAAACATGTTGACTTAAACAGTAATGGTCAGCATCCAATGTTGAGCGGTGAATGTTGTAAGCTAATAATTCTGGGGAATTATTTGCCTCTACAGGGTTTTTTTCCTTCACATTTCCCAGTGGAACATAGGGCCTCAAGCTAGTGGCTTGAAGTTTCTGTAAAAGTATCTATTTTTTACAGGATGGGGTTGCTAGCCTCATGCCCAACCTTTCCTCTCTACTAGGATTATCTCTGGCTTGGCGAGGTAAAGGAGCTTGTCGGCCGGGATCGAACCCCGGACCATGTGCATGGTCGGCGAGCGTCCTAACCGCTATGCCACCGACGCCCTCTACAAGGTAATCATAATGAATTTTTCTTCTGTCCTTTACACGTCTCAGTGAGAACATGACCCGATTATACTTCTGTACAAAGGAGGTACACAAGTGTAATGACATGGAACTGTGGAGAATAATAGTGTATTTTAGGAAGTATATAAAAAATGCGGATGACTTTAAAACCGTGAACAACTTGTTTAGATTGTTGACGAATGAAAACAAAGGTAACTCTTTATTGATCACTGACCAATTGACGTTCGTATTGGCAAGGTGTATATGTATAACTATAGACAATGAAAGTCACCAACATTTTCGATAATTTGAAATATCGATAAATTTATGCTTATAATATGACTGACTGTAAGAAACATTTTTAAAAAATTGTCTACAAAAATAAAATCAACACACATATTCAACCCATTTTCTGAAAATACACCACTGAACTACATTTGTTGAGATTTGTGAAGTTATGATTTAAATAGTCTGTGTAGTCAACTTCCAACAGCTGGGTTATAATTTCAAGTCTGTTCTGTCTACATATATCTGACAGATGCATAATATTTCTAACCTTCATAAGTTAGCAAACAAATGTATATGATGCCACTGTTTAGTCACACGTGTGCACCTTCTTGTCAAGTAGTCTATGTGATCATAATTTTAATCTCCTTTTACGTTGATAATGTATAGTGGCCATCTAATTTTATATCTACTGAGGTATTTAACAATGACCTTAAATATTACATGTTAGTTTATGGGGTTACTGAAAAACTAGTTGGCTTTCTGTACATCTTTTAATTTGATGCCAGGATACATACACTTCCTGACGTTTTAAAGGTGATCCCGGTAATTACACTCGCTATCAATGTCAGCATTGTAATACAAGCAAAAACCATCTACCATGTATAAAGAATAAAATCAATGAAATGTTGTTGTTGTTATTATTATAGTCAGGTACTGTTTGTTTAAATCATATGGGCAAACATGAGGTTATTATTGGTCTGACACACACTTGCGAAGGAGACAAAAAAGAAGCTCTGACTGTAAATATTTTTCACCAATTACTTCAGGTTAAATCCACAGACATCATCGAAGTATCTGCACAACGAGCCTACATATCAGTAGAAGTCGAGCACTTCGATCCGATTAATCAATGGGGGAGTCCGAATTGAATTAAAGAATGATTAGGATTATTGAAGAGGCAGGGCCTTAAAAGACTAAGTAAATAAAACTAGATTCATGAAAATATATTGTAGGCGGGAAAACAAACAGAATAGCACTACAGCTACTCATCATCTCAGTCCTACCATTCTGATCGAAGTTATTTTAAGTGTGAAGTGTATGCTAACGACAGTGTCTGACTGGCTGACTCCATCAGTATTTAGCGGTGGCTACAAGCAACTACTTAAATGAGGTAAAAGCTGACATATGGGGATTAAAGCTGCTTCTAGCTAACCGGTTTGTGTGGTGCACCATCCCAATTTGTAGAAAAAAAGAGTAATTCTCTTGTGATACAACTGAGAAGCCAAGGTAACTGATGTGGCAAACAAAATCTAATGGTACCTAATTTTGCAAGTGCTAGTGATAACCCGAAAACAGAAAACCTGAAAATATTAGACATATTTTAGGTCTGGACTTGGAAACATTCATTAAATCTCCGTCTTTCAACGAATCATATATTACGTATACAGTTAACATGTTTGCCGCTTTCACTAGACTGAGTGAATGAGTTTTAGTATAAAACTTTGCACAGAAGTGCAGAAGTTCAAGTTACCATAATCCGTATAACAAATATTAATACAGATAAAAATAAAAAAGAAATTCAAAAGAACTACAGTAAGCAGAAATGTGATGATGTAACATGGAACACCAAGAAGGATATAGGGCATCACAAAAGAGTGAATACATCTGAGCCATCGAGAACAATTTTCAGCCATATCACCGAGTCTCCGGCAAAGTTCCACAATAGCGTCCCAAGGGAAGAGAATGCACGAGTGACTTTGAGCCAATCAACCGGAAAAATGAAGGATTTTTGGACAAAAATTACTTATATTGACATAAAGAGGTATGAAAAAACACTAAACAGGGTATTTTTCTCAATAATAATGGGGAGTGTCAGTTTTTAAATCAAACCAATTTCTGTACATATATATTCATCCAAGTGACTGAAAATAACTTTGTTTTGAAAGTCTTTTATTGTTCTTATCCTATTTTTTAATCTTCCCCAGAAACCATCTATTGAATTAGTTAGTATGAGTGCCGGTTCTGGGGTTGACGAAATCATCGGAACGATTAACTCGGTTATGTATATATCCTAAATCCGACAATCGGTTATATCCTGCCCATTCACTGGTGTGTATAGTAATGCCAGGCAAAACAAGAGTTTGAATATTAGGCAGAAGAGTGTAGGCACTCTTGTCTGGAATAAGTTCAATCAATCATGGATGTAAACCATAGCACCGACTCCTCCCAAAACTTTTGTTATATTGTTTATTTTCCATGAGGCTAAATCTCGACAAAATTGAAACCACTGCACAGTAGACATCAACGTATTCTCTGTCTGAGCTGCCGTTGACCTCATTCTGGACTTCAAAATCCAGTAATGGCAAAGAAACAGTATACTCGTCAAAGAAAGTTCCTAGAAAACAATTGACTTAGAATGTCACTTACCAGTACGAACACTCGTTCGTTTTCTACACTCCGTACATCTAAATACATATATCCATCAATGACCTGTGAATACAGTTGCAGGCTCATTGAAGCACCCCAACTACATATACGAGTACGTACTATCAATCCATTATCCAGACAGTATTTAAAAACACGATCTTGGTGAAATTTGCACCTGAGCTGATAAACAGTGTTCATTTTTGCGCTAGAATAATCGTAGGTTTCTTTAGCCAACCGCTAGCATGCGTTCAAGGTCATTTGAGCATTTGCACTCCTGGGACGCTATTCTTGAACTTCACCCAGTTTCCAGCATCTGGCTATTAGCATTCTGAGGAATAGGAGGGAGCATTTGATTCTGTTCATCATGAAGTGTTGTGGTAGAGTTAGACTATAAAGTGAATTCATATAGATAGGTTATACTTATCAAGGAACTTTACTCCTCATTGATCACGACTGGTAATTTTTTTTAAGAATGCTATTGTAAATGTACTGATCGAGGGGATGAAAGTATAGATTTAGCATCGAGATTACTACCAGGATAAGCAATAGTTGATTTAACCCCCGCCCCTTGCTGCTCCCTTGGGTTCCTAGTGGAACATAGGGCTTAAACCCCCCTTGGTGAATAAATATCTCAGGGTTCTTGACATTCTCAAAAAGCACCTGTAGAATGAAAGATTATGCTTAAACGATTGATTCGCATCAACTACAAGCTTGGTGTTATTAAGTGACATGACATGGTTCATTGACAGCTTCAATGCTCGTTAGTTCTCATCATCTCATGTTAGCGATAGAATGTCTACATTTGCTTATGACCATCTACTAAAACGCGAGGTTACTGGACGGAAACTTGTTGTGACGCTTATTGATTATGAGAAGTAATCAATCACTAAAAGCTGAAAACACGGTAAGCTTATACACTTTCAGTCTTCGTTCTTGTTCTCACCTGAAACTTCATGGGTAAAGAATCAACAGGAATCATAACTTACAACAAAATTACATCAAGGTATCATTTCTATACATGTTTTATAAGGTGTATGTATACGCATTGCACCAGGATACACTGATTCACAATTTTTCTTTCATGAATACGAAAGAAATAAACAACTTAAACTCACAGGGTTTTACCAAAATTACTGTAAACTATCTAAATTTAAAATGGCTATATTGAAGACTTTGTACACTAAACTACTGAATTTCTTAAAAGCACTACTGAGAACCACACAGTGTACTTTGCATATTAAGGCAGTTCACTTGATTGATTTTGACATAAATCTTATACAAGTGCAGCTCAAATAATAATAATAATAAATATTCATGAAAAAGAAGTGATTATTGACTGTGCTACACTGAAAAAGAATGAATATCTCATAAATTTACCTAGTGATCAATGAATTTGTGTTTACATGTGGATGATGTTGGCTAACAATGGTAATAATACTAATACTAATAATGCTAATGACGATAATGTTACTAGCATTGTGGTGATGGCGTTGCATAGTCGTGTGGGTGTTGTTTATCAGTGTGATCTAAGCAAGCACAGAGACACAAAGAGAGCGAGAGAGAGAGAGAGAAAGTGAACAACTCGTATTCATGAGTTTGTTTGCAATTCAACCTCTCTCTCGTGCTTTGTATATTTACCTGACACACGCATGTACGTTTTCAATCAATTGAGAATGTGTGCATGAGAAAAAAAGGAGAAGGAGAAGACAAAGAACAAGAACAACAACAAGAAAGATGATAGAGCATAGCGTAAATCTGCCTAATCTCAGGATACTGCCTACACTGTAATTGGTTGTGAGATATTGACATTGATTCTGATACAATTATTCCAATGTGTTTTGTCGATGAAGTCAGTCATTCATCACTGATTAACAAAGTCTCCAGAGAAGGTGAATAAACGACTACACAGAACCTTCATTCTTTTTTTTTTGTATGCATGTCACTATCACAAGTCGGTAACATTTGACTTACTGAGCGAGAAAAAAAAAGAAGAGATCACATTTAGAAAAATCAAAACTGCTAAAATCAATATTCATCATGTCACAGTGAATCTTATTTAAAGTAGACTACAGTTGATCAATTAGGTTGGATCTTTCGAATCACATTTTACACAAAATGTGATAGAAGTTTGTGAGATAACAGGGAATATGTATATTCTGAAGTCTTTATTTTGTAACTTTAATTATTACCAGTTAACTGAATAGCTGTATAGATAATACATGTGAAACGTCTAAATCTTGTTTACAGGATTCCATTATGAGCTGACATTAGTTAGAGAGTACTGGACAGCTGTTTCCTCAGCCTAGCTTGGGACTCTTCGGCAGTACTCACCCACCGGGGTTCGAACCCAGGACCTTCTGGTTACAAGGCCAGCGAGCTCGTAGACCATTAAGCCACTGAGACCCGATCCAGTGGTCAATTAATTCTAACTTCTGCCAACTTACGATATAGCCCAACCGCTAGCCAATGTCTTCGGTGAGTATTTGTTCTCACACCCGACCTGCTGCACCCTACTGGTCACGACTTCTCACTAGAACCCCAGGCAACTACCTACCTGAATAGGGTAAATCGCTAGTGAGCATCTCATTGATATTCAAGTATTGGTTTGTAGGGATTTGGTTGATTGGTTACAGGATTTCATCATGAGCTGACATTGGCTAGAGAACCATTGGAAAACCTTTGGACGAAACAGCTGTCCAGCACTCCCAGCTTGTTTTCCAATGGTTCTCTAACCAATGTCAGCTCATGATGAAATCCTGCAATCATTTAATTTTATTTGAGCAGATTGTGATCATTTATTCAGCGTTTTCGTAAATGGAGTTCTCTTCGAAAATATGATCGATCAGATCAGGGAGTTTGCTCTACCTCCTACCAATGATTTCGTTAGTTCCAGATAAAATGATCTTGACAAAGATTAAATTATATCATTATCCGCTTAGGTTACGAGTGGTACGTATAGCTTCAACAGTACATCTCCACATCGTTGTGTGTGGCTTGACAATTGCTCATAAGCTCTCGTGTCTTCTTCGCTTAACTAATCGTTTCTCATTCGGGTTCCACTTGCTTGTTTGGCGTGTATCCAGTCCATCTTCATTTTCTTCCGTAGATTTGATAGGTAGTAGGTGCTTGGTAGCTCCGTTGCCAGATTTCTTAATTGTTTATCCTATCTGACCATCTAATCATCTGTATTCTGTGAAGGCAGTTGTTAATGACAGCCTTCTGTTTGTTGGAAATAATCTCGGTGACGAAGTCTGTTAACCATATAGAAGCACTGACTTGTTATTAATGCATTTAGAAAAAAAACAATAGATTGAGTGAAGAAATATATTCCTTTTCAATGAGATCATCATTATCGGCTGGCTAGCTCTACACTAATATAGTTTTTTATATCAAATTCTCTTAACATTCAAGTGATTATTTTAATTAATCAGTTTTAGGCACAGGAAGGTGAAACCAAGAGGTTAAAGGTTATCAAAACAAACAACTAATAGATGTTAGTAACAAGATATCTAAGTTTTGAAAGAGGTGTGGAAATCAGCTATGGAATTCAAGATAGGTTAACTCATAGGCGTTGGTGACAAGTTATTACATAACTAAGAAATTAGTAAAATAATGATGACCAAGAAGTATAGGACGAACTAGATGAGTTACGTAAAATACAAACATGTTAACAAAATTAACAAAGTCAAAAGATAGTTACAAGTGGAGGGGGGAAATCGTTTAAAAAAACCTAATACATATTATGTATTTGGTTGTGGTGAAGAAAGGGACTGTACAAATTTCTTTTGAACATATAGATCTGGCTTGTTCGGATGAATTCCGATTGTGTCTGCTGTACATAAAAGTCGTACTCGTAGACCATGTAAGAGGTTGGGTGATATACGATAAATAACTTTGTTAGAGTCGATTTCATGTCCAGTATCGACGAAATGAGCTAGTATTGAGTTGCGTTGGCTTTCTTCAGACCTCTGCCAAACGAAGATAGCAGGTGTTCAGAAATTCAACGATGAACGTGCTTGATCGTACGCCCTATGTAATTAGCTCCGCACGGGCAGTTAAACTGGAAAATGCACACTGAAGAGGCGAAACAGGGTAGTCTGTCTTTATTCCTTGAACTAAGTATTGGTTGGCTGGTGAATAGACAGCATAGCTTAGCTGCGTTGAAAGTCCTTTTGAAGGCCCTTCTCAGACGTTGTGATAAGATCTCACTATTGACACCACCCGTGAATTGTAACCTTAGGAAGACTGACTTTTTGGGGACAGTCGGCAACTTCGACTTTCTGCTTACTGAGTTCATGTGTTTGTTTACGAATTTAATTGGATAACCATTTCTATTTATTAGATCGCGGATATTACCGAGTTCTTCGTTCAGTGTCTCATTTGAACAGATAACTGTAGTCCGATGAGCCAGACATCTAACCAAATTACATTTGTATTGTAGAGGTAAGAAGCTCAGAAAGTGAGCATATTTTCCAGTGGACGTAGGTCTTCTATACAAACGTTTACATCTTGTTCCGTCTGTTTGCTTGGTCATTAGGACGTCCGAAAAGGAGATAGGGTCATTTTCTTCTTCTTCCTAAGTGAATTAATGTTAAAGTTTGAATCTTGTTCTTTATGATTAGTGCAGTAAACTTCCAAACGAAGTTCTGTCTTACCTTTCTGATCCTGGCTTTGACCTCTTCATCCCCGCTGCTTGTAATTGAGACAAAGCTGCCTAGACAGATGGTCAAAATTTCCTAGGCAAACATACGCTTAATCAGAAGTTGATGGTGATCTGCTTAGTTAGAAATACTTCCATACTGTCGTTTGACAAGTCGTTTTAAACATACACGATTTCAATCATTGTACCCAGTGAAAAGAAGACATTGACAAGCAATGCATAGAAAATGCACAGACGGAAAACTGTGTAGGGTAGGATAATCTTCTGAAACTGTGTTTCTAACACATTTGAATTTACTGAATCAATCAGGAGTATTGATTTATCCAGTTAAAGGACAGCTTTATTTTTAATATTGGTTCATTATTCGAAATTAAGCTATTAATCAAAGATCATCTCTCTTTATTGTACAGCTTCACTGAAACAACAAATCTAGATGTTATCTACCGAATGGTTACCTGAGATAATTTCTGCTGAAATTTACGTTTACCTTACATTTAGTGACGAATAAGGTGGCGCTGGAACTGGTTATCAGATTTCTTTCAGTTAACTTTTTTATAGGTTGTCTGAAACAGTACCTTGCTCTTAATAATCCATCATTTTCAAATATACAAAAAGGTACATGGATAATATTTCTATCGTCTGAGTCGCTGTAAAAACCATCTTACCTCCTTAATAGACTACAGCTACGATAAAATTTGAAGATGTTTACTGTTTACTACGACTGATGTGTTTACGAAGGTTCTGAATTATATGAATGTTATACTGAAAATATTTTGTAGGAAAATTTCACTTGATAAAACTCACTAACTAGCAAATCATGATTTTGCAAGTGAATTTCACTGCTGCTCTGATATTTATCAAGATATTGTTTATGTTAAAGTCAGTAATCGATGAAATATTTTGCAAAGTGCTTCATATTTGCTGTCTTTCTTAATCTCAATTATGTTGTCAAACAGGTTCACACTTTTAATCAGAATATTTAACGTTTAAAAAGAGAAAACTTTGATGAGTTCAATCAGTATATTTTAAGAGTAGATTTAATAGATTTAACTTTTTAAACCGAGTCAGTTCAAACAGTATTACTGATTGACTCGGTACCGGAGAAGCAAATGGTAGTTCGGCTTTTAGATAATTTCTATCTAACTAAGGATTGTTTGAATGGTGGTAGAGCGAACATCATAAAATCAACGCATCAAAAATACGAGCATTACAAGTTTTGGTTCATTATTATTTCTTTTAATTCCCAGAGGAACATAGGGATTCAGCCACACTTCTCTATTGCGTTCGGTTCTCTGCCAACGTTTTCATCTGGATTCACGTCTGCCCACATACTTTCATTTCCTCTGCACACGATCACTTCCCTCATGTCACTGTCGCACTGACGAACAGCTGACTCGCCGCTTCCCATTCGGGTTCCACTCGAGAGAGAGAGAGAGAGTCTGGTGTGTAAGGTCACTTGGTTGTTTTATTTTCTCAGAGTATGGCTAATCCAATCCACCTCCATTCCTTCTTGTATATTTGTTACACAATCGGTTCCTGCTGGGTTGGTTCGCTCATTGCCAGAAATCCATCCCTGTTGCTGCTCTTTTCTGGCTGGCCATCTGATATTGAGTATTGAGCGAAGACAGATGTTGATGAAGGTCTGAAGTTTGTTTGAGATGCTCTTTATGACGCGCTGGCCAAGTCTCTGATCCGTATAGTGAGTAGCACTGACTGACTTCACATTGGAGTTGAAAATCCGGATGTTATTTTTGATGCTGAGTGCTGTTGACCTCCATGCACACTTGAGAGTAATGAGAGCTGGCCTTACTTTTCCGGTCCTCGCTTTGATATCCTCATAGGTTCCGCCCGCCTGTAGTTGAAACCATGCTTCCCAGGTAGGTAGGTAAAGGAGGTTGGTTCAAGTTACGATCAATTTATATGCTTTCAAAATAAAAAAGAGGGCTGGTTAGGGACGATAAAAAAAAACAGAAAAATCCAATAAACATTGTTAGCTTGTAAGTTCACATATCAACTCAAGAAGGTTATAGTTCATAAGATTGAGAACTTGCTCAGTGAACTGGTGTTAGTATTATGGATGACTAGTCAGTGTAATCAAAATGAAGTTACCAAGGCAGTGAGAGATTGATTATACTCTCCTCCAAAATGCCCATGTTTCGTTTGAACTTTCCTTTGTATGTTTAATATTTTGAAGGATTCGGCAATCTCGACGAAGTGATCCGTATCTACAGGTTGTCTGGTAATTGCACTTTAGGAATATCTACTTCCATTTATGCATAAGTTACTTGAAATATGCTCAGAAAATCGGATGGAAGCCCTTCTTTTTGTCCTTCCGATGTACTTACTTCCATAAGTGTACGTAAATTTATAAACTCAGTTGAAAGTGACATCAGAGTTAATTTTATAATGTTTTCTATACTACCATTCAAACATTGAAGTATGTTATTGTGATTATTTATAACCATTGTATTTTCAGGTAGTTTGCAGCTGATGAGAACCTATGAAATAGAATGATATCATTTCATACTGCAAATTCAGTCTTCCTTTCTTTCTTAACAACTGGAACAGCTTTAGAACTTTTAGAACTTACTGACATCACTATATGCATCCTAAAGAATTTGTGGTTCTTCGCTCTAGGGATAATAATAAACTGAATAAAACATTTATTTCAATTTAGATTTTCCCATCGATTGATTGAACCGAAGTGTTTGGTCTCAAGGTGACATGTCGGCTTCTTGTGCAGATGCTTCGACGATGTCTGTTCATGTAACTTCAAGTCAACTGGTGGATAGCGACTAGCAGTTAAATCCACGATGAGCATTCCATTCTATTTGGGAGTCGTCATCTGGATGTACTTGCATTCCCCAGTGAGTGATGGCGTTCCCACTGAGGCTTGAATCCATTACTAAGTGCCCATAGTACACAAGGAGCTGACGTCTCAACCCGAGACCTAGCACTTTGGTTAAGTCAATCTACGGAAAAGTGTAGATTGACCCGTTGCGCAACAGGTGGCTCTCGTGGCTCAGGTGGTCTAGTGGATAATGATTTGACTTTTGAAACTACGGGCACTGGGTACTAGTTTTGAGCCTCAGTGGGTATTGCATCACTTACTGAGGAATAAAGGTACATTCACATGACAAGCCGCGAAGAGGGCGAAACGTGCCTCTTGGATTCAGTTGCTAGTCACCATCCACCAATTGAATAATACATGTTTATTTATTTTATTCTACTTTTCAGTCGGTGAACTCATAAGTTAAATTTGAACTCAGTTTAAATAATTAACTGGTGACTGTGGAAGGCGATGGTGTAACTGATCCGTGCAACCACCTAAAACTGTTTGTTTTTTTGGTTTGCTTTCTTTAGATGTATCAGCTACGCGTTGGTGTTTGATTGCCTTCTAATTACATCATAAAAATATTTCACCGGAACATCAATAAATCATTTACAAACAAAGAAAAAGAAACATTGAACATGAGAAATGTTGCAAGGGAACGAATGTTCTCATAGATGAGATCAATTTACTGGTCCTTTTTGTTTTCTCTCTATTCTAACAATTGATGGTGTTTTGTTTTTGAATGCTTGAATTAATAAATTTTGGGGTTTTGAAAGAATACATTATTCATCTTTTTAGTTAAAACTGACATCAAGTATGTAGTGAGAGGATATTCAACCATACGGCAAATATGTGCACTCTACCTTTGTGTATGTTAGTAATAATCATAATTAATAGCTATTCTCATACGGTGCTGGTCAGGTAATTAGTTGATTAAGTGAATTAATTCATTGTGTAGGTAAGCTAATGAGTAGATCAAAAAAAGGTCTGATTATTAGACTTCTTTCTGATCGACAACTATGTTAGATAGTTGGAGGCATTCGACAGGAAGCCTTGGACCTAGGTTTCGTGCTACTTGACACTCGCTAGTCAGCAAGGCGTTTCTGCGATCACTTGAAGGAACTCATGTCCCTTCTGAGATGGTGAGCTACCTAGAATGGTGGTCACATTACAAACCTAACTGATAGAATTCAGTCTGCACCAAAGAAAGGACTAGTCACGTCACACAAGTTACTAGTGTTCAATGAAAAGACAACTATGTGTGATCTTTCACTTATACTGATAAAGTTGAATGAGTTGTCTTCAGCCAACTTAACTAGTCAGAATGGCGGTTATAAATAAAATGAAAGTATGGATTGCAGAAAGAAAAAAATTAAATAAAATGCTTTTTGTTTTACTACTGATGAGCACATTGATTTCAGTAAAATAAAAATTAAAAAAAACACCAAAATTATGGAGAAGCCAATACAGGTTCCTGAAGCTGCAGTTGACGATTACTGATACGTGATGAACAAATCTTGTTTAAATTCATTGCTGCTTGTTGATTACTTTTAAAAATGTATAAAAAGCGGGTAAAATCAATACTTCTTAAGGCATCTTAGTGAAGTTGAAGCAAAAGTGTATGCGTTTTATACACACAGACACACACGACTTGGTAAACATTTGAAAGATGTTTGTGTTTTGAAACCACTTCAGTTAGTACACGTATTTGCTTCGTATAAAAGGCGAAATGCAATCTGTTGTATTTAAAAATTTAGGATAGTAAAACCAGAGTCACGTTTTGAAGTTTATTCCACTGGAAGACATTATTTTTAAGCGTAAAACCATTTGTTGGAATATTGGATATTAGCAGTGAATCTTGTTTTGCAAAAGCTTACCTATCACTTTCCTTTAAAATTATAATGAAGCCGTATATTTACTATTATTATTATTATTATTATTGTTCCATTGGGTTCCGAGTGGAACACAGCGCTTCAACAACATAACTCCACTTTTCTCGACTTTCTGCTGTCCTCTTCAGCTAGGTCCACGATTCCCCATAATCTCTCATCTCCTCCTACTCCTTGTCACACAATCTCCTCCATGTCACCTTCTTACCGACGACGAACTCGTCTCACTTCCCATTCGGATTCCACTCGAGTGATGACCTGCACTGCACACGATGTCATTTGACGGCCTCCTCAGTGGTATATGCCCAACTCTCCATCTCCATTTTCTTCACAAAATTTTTTCAGTAATCTGCTCTTGGTTAGTTTCTTGTCAGAGTTTCTGGCCAGCCAGCCGGCCGGCTATTTGATCTTAAATATTGAGGCAATGAAGGTGGCACCGTTTGATAAAAGTCTGCACTGGGCTATTGGAAATCCATTTCATGACACACAGTGCACGTTTCTGACCCATTTAAAAGAACTGACTGACTGACTGACTCGACATTTGTGTTGAATAGATTCTGAATCTTGTCGTTTATGCTGGCTGAGTTAGTGCAGAAGATTTCCAGACTGGTTTTAGGTTGATGAAGGCGTATTTTGCCTTTCCGATTCTCTTAGGCTTCATTCATTCTGACTGCCTGTGGTTAAAACCGTGCTTTCTTGACAGATAAGTGAAGGAATTAACCTCTGTTAAATCTCTCCCGTTGATGGTGGTTAGTACTGGTTGTTGTTGTTGTTGCTGTCGGTGCATGGTTATCTTCACCACCTCAGTCTTCTTTATCTTCACCTGAAGTCCTGTTTTTTCTCTGCCTGCTTCTTTAGACAATTAGTTGGTTTTCGCCAGCAAGTCTTAGAGTTTGTTTGACATTAAGCACAATTAATTACAAATGAGTAATTATTCCTTGGTGTTCCTTGATTACTAACTATAATAGTTACAATTAATTTTAATATTCAGTGTGTATAATTTCGTAAAAAAAGAGAGCTACTGATTCGGAGTTAGCTTTTTGTAAGAATGTAATCAGATAATCAGTCTTTAGTCCCTGAATTAAGAGTCATTTGATGCTTATTTTTACGAATATAACAATTCAAAGATGTGCACAAAATAGCTTAACATCTCATGAATTATCGGTGTTACACATGCCTTAAATTCTCATGTGTTCATACCCACTTTTCAATAGATTTCACCAGATTGAAAATTTTATTAATTCGGTTAAACAAAATGATTCCATTTATCCACTTTAAAGTAAACAAACAGAATCAGTCGAATAGTTAGAAGCTAAAATGGAGGCAATAGTTGTTACTGTTTTTAAATGACACAAAACCTCATGATAAAACAGAGTCTAATTATCAGGGGAACATAATGAAAAGCGAAACTTTATTTGTCAAGTTAATGCGTAAAATACACAGCTGGGATGCTGTTTCACCTATTCTCCATATGTTTCAGGGACTTGACGAGGGCGTTCCCAGGAGGATTTCCGAAAGATTACTGCAAACTCTTATCAACATCTGCCCCCACTGCCTCCATATTGAACATCATAAAGCCGGAAAGGATGGGCAATAGTGAACTCTAGCAGTAAATCAGCCAAGAACTTATTGCCCAGAGAATATACAAAAAGAAATGGACCAGGCTTACAATGGAATGAATAGAGAATGACATCATAATCGAGTGCCCCTAGTGAAGTCCTAATTGGAAGCAATGGAGTTCATATAAAGAAGAAATAAAAGCTTATGAGCAGCCCGAGAACCAGCTGAATGTGATGGTAGACAATCTTATAGAATGTAGGTGTGACGTAGAGATCCTACGCTCCACTCGTAACACAAGGATTAAATAATAATAATAATCACCACCCATTCTACACGTTTAGTGGTTCATACTGCCACAGAACGAATCAGATATTACAGAACCGAAGAATCCATGTGTGATTAGCTTGATTCAACTATTGGTAACAGAGTTTAATTGATTTATTACCTAATAAGTAATACTGCACCACAATACGAATAAATTGAAGTGTCCATCTTCTACTGTGAAATTACGAAACGTAACACTTTTATACTACTTATAAGTAGGCGGATGTAATCTTCTAAAGGTAAGTAAATTTACACGAATGTATTTAATTTTTCGGTTACAGCTTGATTCCACGCTGTATTTTTGGTACAAGTATGGAATTTTCAGCATGTAATATCGGTAGCCCAAATTTTTCAGGCCGACCATAGATATCAGGTGTGAGTCGGCAGGGGATCGAACCTCGGACCATATGCACGGTCGACGAGAGTCCTAACCACTGTGCCACCGACGCACATTATCATTAGCTACTGAATAGCATATACGGTTAGAAATCATGGACATAGACTTCAAATTTTCAAAATTCAAATGACAGTGATTTACATACATAAAAGTTCTTTGAATCATAAGCATTTTAATTTGATTGAATCCATCTGTTCTGTCCAGATTACATTGGTTTAAGTCTGAATTCACTCGAATTCACTGTTGATCAGACAAACGATCATGTGCTGTTACAACCACTATTGTTTAGTTACGTTTACAAGTCAGTATTACTGACGTCTAGTGTCATTCGGTCACATATTTTATCAAATTATATCACTACTATGGCTGATCATGACTGAGTAATTTAAACAATTAATTTATGAGAAAAACTGCTAAAATCTGCGAAATAGGTCAACATAAACTGTGCAGTTTGTAATTAATTTATTGAATCCATATTTTAATTGTCTAAACAACACATGTGTTCACAGCAGTTGTTGCAAGGTAACGGAAACATTAAATAGAAAGAGATAGAAAATCATGAAGAAATAGAATTCACTATGTTACAGGTGTGTATTAGGAAAAATCGAATACAAACAACCTTGAATTTCTATTTTTGTCCCTTAACTAGCCTTCTGTATCAGAATCTACCCGATAGAAAAATCCCCTGATGTCTTATTAAATATGGATCAATATTCTCTGGTGGATGCTTTACTATGCAATTTACTAAAGAGAGGAGAGTATATCATCAAAGGGAATGTTTCTTGATCAATCCTATAAAATAAACAGCTGTTAACTCTTTAATAAGTATTGGGAGGCTAGGAAATGTTACTCTTAGTGTTGCTAGAGAGGGGGGGTTCTTTAAAGAACTGGATATTCTCCTCTTTAGGATACCAGCTGCCAAATCTCCCCTGAAATTCAGAGTCATATACAGAGTTTTCTTCGGCGCTGAATCATATTCTTCTCTTTTTGGCTTAGGTTTCATGTTCTTTTTGACAAAACTTGCCGGGTAACCATTTTGAGCCAGGGTATTTTTGAGGAATAGGAGCTCCTCTTCCAAGCAATCACTGCTGCAGATTTTTCTAATGCGATGGGTTAGTGCTATGATGAGAGCTCGTTTTCGGCTCAAAGGTATCCAAACATAGAAATGTGTTAGTTGGCCGTTCCACATTGGTTTTCTATGGATGGATTTCTTCAGGGTTCCATCATCTCTTCTTGTTAATTCCATGCCCAGAAATGGAATCTTTGAGTCGTTTTCTAATTCTATTGTGAATCAAATGGAGGATGAGACTTATTAAATTCTTGTAAGATACAATTGAAGTCGGAGTCATAAGCTATTGTGGCGAGTTCTACTGATAATATTTATCAGTAGTATATAAAGAGACGTTCATAAGCATAAAAATATCAAATAGGAGGGAGATAGATTTAATTTCAGAGAAGACAAATGATACAGTGTTGTGGAGATACATGAGAGACGTGTAAAGAACACAAAGAAACACAAAATGAAGTCCAGAAGTACCATAACACCAAGATCCTAGGCGGCCTGCTTAAATCTTGGGCTACCAAAATTTCCATCCTACATATTGCATCTATTTCCTCGGATTTATTTTGTTTTAATCATTCAATTATGTATCCAAGTCGCATTACTTACTCTCGCGATTATTTAAAATGTCTTCAACCCGTTGATTTACGAGTATATAATAACGTTAAGAAAAAGCATCATGGAGGTTGGCAGAGATCATTAAAGTGTACTCCAATGCATCAGATGACTGTTCCTGTGATTATGAGCACAAATTGCAGGTCATTATCGAACAAGATTAACTACTTGCATTCTCTATTATACTCAAATGTATATTGTAATACTGGTGTAATCACTCTTCAAGAGACTTGGCTCCATGATTCATATGACGATAATTTAGTCTCCTTAAGTGGGTTCACAATCTACAGACAAGACCGATGCAGCTCAAAGAAGAAGAGAGGTGGTGGTGTTGCCACTTTTATTAATTCTCAGTGGTCTACTGCCAACAACGTCTGCTTCAAATTCTCAAATGACAATATTGACTGTATAACTGTAAAATGTCGACCTAAACACTTACCTAAGTATAGCTCCATTTTTGTCACAAATATCTATATCACACCTTGTTGCAGTCCCTCAGAACTATCTATCTTCGCTGATGAATTCACTATTTTTGCTGCTGCTTCGTTTGGTAACTCCTTATCTATAGTGACCGGCGACTTCAACTCCAGCGACTGCAGTTTTATTACATTGCTGGGCCATGCAAATGTTGTTAATTTCCCAACTCGACAAAATACTTCACTTGATTTAGTATTTATAAATGATTCTGGAATATACGAAGCTCGTAAAAGAGCCCCACTCTTCAATTCTGATCATTGTATTGTACGAGTCTTACCCAAAATTTACGGAAAGTTACACAGTAAAGCCCTCTCAAACTTGTCTAAGAAAGTTGTTCACAGATGCTACTCAAATGAGAACGTACATCATCTTAGAAACATGCTCAGTGACACAAGATGGGATTTGTTTAATGTTGATTCACTTAATGACAATATCTCTAATATTACATCCTATCTGAAATTCTGTTTTGAAATCTGTTGTCCAAAAGAAACACTATTCGTCAAATTTGACCGTTTCTCCTCGCCTCAACTTAAAAAGCTTCGTAGAGAGAAGGAAAAACTATATAAAATCAAAGATAAAATTGGTGTAAAAAGAACTAACTTCTTAATTAAGTCTGAAATGCAGAGGTTGAATGTAATATATAACCAGAAATTCATATCCTGCAAAAATCCTTCTAATATGTGGAAACTATTTAAGGAAATCACTGGTGGTAAGCAGATAAACAATATTCCATATTCTTTTGATGTATGTACTCTTAACAAATCTTTTATTTACTCTCCCTCAAATGCCATGCTTCCCAGCATCACTTGTGTTAATAATAGCCCCTTTCCAGGTTTTAACACAAATGATGTTCAAAAGTGCCTCAAGTCTCTAAACCCTTCCCAGAGCTTAGGTCCCGATTATGTACCTAGTATTATTTTTAAAAAATGTTCTGATATTCTGTGTCACCCTCTTACTGATCTATTTAACAAATCTTTTTCCGATAATATTGTGCCTGCCGTTTGGAAGGACATTAAAGTTGTACCCATACCTAAATCTTCTACTGGAGCATGTGTCAAATTTAGACCCATTGCTATTACGTCTCCTTTTTTGAAAACTATGGAGAAATTACTTTTACTTAGTCTTGAACCTTCGCTTAAATCCTTTAATGACCCTAAACAATTTGCCTATAAGCACAGTAGAAGCACTTTAGATGCAGCTGCCGTCTTATATCATAACATTGCTTCCAGTCTAGACAAGGGGGCTAAATTTGTTCGTTGCGCCTTCCTAGACTATACATCTGCTTTCGACTCGGTCCCTAGGGACATCTTATTAAATAAACTTGCTGCTAGTCAAACAGAATGTTGGGCTGTTAACTGGTTACATTCCTATTTCTCAGATAGAAAGCAGTACACCGTATATAAAGGGAAGTCTTCCACTTCATTGCCTACTGAAGCTGGTGTCCCTCAAGGTGCTGTTCTTTCTCCTTTTCTTTTTTCTTTCTTCTTGCATGACTTGCCTCACTCTGATGAAATAAACTTTGTGAAGTACGCTGATGATTTAACGGTTTCAATGGCTGTTAACTCCCAGCTAGATTGTACTAAAATAAATAGCTTTCTATCGGAAGTCAGCAAATGGTCTGAGTCTAACGGTCTTAAACTGAATCCTTCTAAGTGTCAAACTGTTGATTTCAGCTTAAGATGTAAACGACAGTTAAAAGAAGTCATCGATTCTCATGACACTTGTAAAATTGACGACAATGATATAGGAATCAAATCAGAAATTAAGTATCTTGGACTCATTCTCTCTTCTGATCTCTCCTGGTCTTCCCATGTCTTAGCAATCTCCAGTAAAATATTCCGCCTGACATTTTACATTAAGAAGTTAAGACACTCGGGTATAACTCAACCCCTCATCTTACAGTTCGTAAACTCTTGCATCCTACCTATTCTTCTTTATTGCTCACCCTTATTCTTTCCTGGTTTGCTTAAAAAAGACTATGTCACAATTCGTAGAATACTGAAGACTGTCAGTAGGGTGAGTGGTGTCCCAGTGGACCACATAGTTAACGTCGTTGTCGATAGGCATTTGACTTCGTGCAATAAATTTGCTAAAGGGATTTTGTCTGACTTGGAGCATCCGCTTTACCCTCAGCTTTCACCTTGCATCTCCTCAGGTAGAACAAGGAGTAACTTCAGAAAACTGTATGCTCGCACGTCTAAGTATAGAAATTCTATGATACCATACTTGGCACGTATTTTATGTGATGAAAATAGTGTCAGGCAAGAATTAACTAACCTTTTTCATCTAGTAAATAAACAATTTCCTCCATCCATCCTTATATACCTTCAAGTTTTACTTTTATTACTTCTATTATATTTATGGTCCTGTTACTTCTCTGTTTTACTCTCATAATTGCAAACACCAACTTATCTCCATGACGGCTGTAATCTTTGTTTTTCCCTTCACCATATCATGTAAAGAGAACATTATATTCAATATTTTTAAACATGTTAGGATTTCTATACCACATTGACAATACTGTGTGGCACAAGCCAACGGCAATTTTCACTTGTATTCTTATTATTATTACCCTAGCTGTTATCATTATTATTGCTATTTCCATTTTATATGCTGCATGTTTTTGACACTACCTCTATTGTAAATGTGGAAAATTTTCTGTGTGATTAATTTTATTTATAATTTGAGGAAATTAGATGCAATATTGTGATTAATGCTGAAAATTCCATTCTGTATCACAAGTACTGTTTTTGGAATAAAGTAAATCATTATTATTATTATTATTATCTGTACAAATGGAGCTTTGAAGTTAATGTGTACATAATTTGGCTATATAGAGATACTTCTAAAAGCTCACTTCAAATTGAAGTATGCGCTAAAGATGTCACCTAGTAGGATGATGAAAGCTTCGCAAATCAACCATCCAGCTCAGAGAACACAACCAAATCAAAAGATACCAATTTGTTAACATTCACGGTGAGTTATAAAACGAGGGTGATATATGAGTTCTCTAAATTCTATGATTAGGACACAAACTTTAAGGAACTAGGCGATGAAAATTAGTCGACAGGATGCCACGTACACCTTAGTTTCGTTATTGTTAGCGTTTAGGTGAGAGACATACGTAAAAATTGAAACCTTAGGCTGTCTCCGTGATCTCATTCATTTTTTTTCATTCGTAAACAGGAAGATTTTTCCACTAAGCTGTCCAGAGCAAAAGTGACTGTGAGACAGAACTGTGTTTTCCAAATGATGCCTTGATGATTACTGATGCAGTTGATAGAAATATGTTGACAAAATTAATATCTCTAAATCATTCACTTCACTGAAACCAACATTTGTGAATATCTCATTTTGGAAAGGTCATATTACTAAAGTTCTAGTAAGCCGTTATGACCACTAGAGATTTTGTTAGCTAATGATTACATCACATGATGAGATGAGAAACTTTCAGTCAGTGAGTGTTGTGAAATCTATCATAAAGAGCTTAGTTATTTGATAAAACAAGCATTGCTTAAACAAACGATTAGGTGTTTGAAACCTACTCATCTGAATGCATGGATCTAATTTGTCGACAGCGTAACAGAAAATATTCTACAACTGATGCCTTCCCTAATTTATGACGACTATTCTCTTTCGTACATTCGGAGTGCACCATGGCACCATTTTATCCGTAAAAAGTAATGTATTTCTGCGCTATACTTAGAACAGTCTGCATTAGCTCCTATAGACAGTCTATGTGAAATAAAGAAACTGAAGGTGAATCAAAACACAGGAAGAAATAGTGAACTTAGTGATAAACATGATGATAAAGGAGGAATAATACGTGTGTTATGACTCTAATCTCAGTAGCCTAGTCAGATAATGATCACCAAAGTATGTTGAATGCAATGACTGATGTTTTAATTTGTCGACGCCTATAGCTGCCACTAATCTCGGTATTTATTTTTAGACTGTTTCTACATAAAAAACTTAAATACTATTGTGATATTAATCTTATATTTGATTTCTGTAATACATTCACTTTCGTGCTTTTGTGGATCAGCAGTAGAATACTCACCAACGCACTCCTAAACCTCACTCAGGCAGTAGTAAGTCGCATTTGGAGGGAAAGTTGGGTGTGAAGCTAGCAAGCCACCCGATAGAAAGAAACACAACTGTCAGTGAAACTTCAGACCTCTAGCTCGAAGCCCTATGTTCCACTCAGGAAGCAAAGGATTAAAATACCTCCAAAAATAATGGATTCTTTCTTTTTATGATAGCTGGATTCCACACAGTATTCCGATACAACTGTGGAATTTTCAGCATGTGATATCGATAGCCCAAACTTAACAGGCTTATCATTGATATCAAGTGTGCATTAGCCGGGGATTGAACCCCCGACCATGTGCATGGTCGGCGAGCGTCCTAACCGCTGTGCCACCGACGCACATCCCTTTTGCGTTCCCAGTGGAACAAAGGGTTTCAAGTTAGAGGCTTGAATTTCGGTAGCAGTGGATTTTATTTTTACAGGGTGGGGTTGCTAGCTTCACGCTCAGCCTTCCCTCTTTACCAGACTTATTACTGGCTTAGTGAGGTAAATAAGTGCGTTGACCGGGTATCGGATCCCGAACAGTCTGTGTGGTTGGCAAGTATTCTACCACTGTGCCACCTATGTAATGATATATTTCAGTTTCAGATGAAGAGTACTACCAACTGCCTTCACTTATTAAATTTTCTGAGTTCTATCGTTTCTCAGTCCATTTAGGCACATGACTTCACAACCATACCTACATCCTACCACTACAGTTCCATATGTATGTATAGATTGACAGAGGCCTGTGAGATAAAGTATACAGAGAGCTGATGTGTAGTCAACTATACAAGGAGAAAATTTACGGTACATATTGTCAATAAAGAAAATTATCTTCATTTTCCCTATGATTCACTGGATATTTTCAGAACAAAATGGGTATTGTTTTCACAAAAATGGTAGAATTACTATAATAAAAAGGGAATGAAATGATTCGAATTCAGTTATTTTATATATAATAACAGCTTTATTCTAAGAAAATGTGTTCAGACACAATATAGAATGTCAAGCGTGTTTCATTGCAAGATATTAACCGATTATGCAGAATCTTTAAGTCACAGAATTAGAGATAATAAATCATCTGAAGTAATATTGCTCCATTCAAAGCATATGTAAGTGTTGAAGCTAGACTTAAGATAGTCTTCGATATCACCACCCTTACTAAAAACTTCACCGTCTTATGACCTTACCAGTACTCTACCTAACGTGTAAGTACTGATTAACTCAATCAAAGTTTAAAAGCTAACAATGGAAAGAATTCTTAGTATGAGTTGTATTTAACGTAAATGAATAACAGATTTAATAAATAAAGTGACTGTACAACTTATCTGCAGACGTTGCTGGAGGTAGGCTCGGAGAGTGTGCAGAAAGAGAGCACAACAAGAGAGCGAACCAATGAACGTACGGAAGACTCACAACTCAAAAGGTAAAACGTGGATCACCGTGGGTGAGTCAGTTTAAACAAAAGTTCAAAGGTACAATGTGCACTACAGGTTATCCCCCCCCTAGAAGGTTGGTGGGAAGCCAGCAAGCTTCGATATACAACAGTAGGATGGCTTGGCACAATAGCAATGAGTGAATGAGAAGGTTTGAAAATAGCAATAGTAAAAAAAGAAATTTTACCGAAAGGAAAGAAAGCAAAAGAAAAGAAAAAAAAATTAAGGTAAGTTGGAAGTGGTATGTACATGATTAGTGAAGTAAGACGGAATATGATAAGAAATGACGCTGGTGCCTTGTGTGGTTGTAAGCTTCTGCGGTCTGATGTTGTTGTTTTTTTTAATTTTTTTTTGTCTTTCATATTTTTATTAATCTTTTTTTTGGTATTTTTTTTTATTGTATCGATTCATTCTTTTTTTTTAATTCCGCACTATTACAAGCTTACTTATGTGGAGGTTTGATGGTAAACCTCTGGCGCCGAGGCTGTCGTAGCAAGAAGGTGACTCATTATGTCTAACTTTCATATTAGACCAATGCTCCCTTCCTCCGCTTCAACAGAGCCTAGCAGTCATGTTACAGGCAATCATTATACCAGCGTATGATAAGGAGCAGGGTAAAAAAAACAACAGAAGAAAATGGGAAAGAAAGGTTAAGATTTCAAAATCGGTGTAAAGGTACTACAAAAGCTTGTGCGAAATCAATGCGAGGAAAAGTGGTGCAACTTGGAAGTAGTACCTTAGAATGAGATAAAACAAAGGAAGTTTCTACCCTGTGAGAACTTATAAAATTACAGAGAAGTTAGTACATAACCAATAGCTATGAGTAGTTATCATTACCAAAATTACTTTGTTCATATTGCTAAGTGCATAACTAAAATGATGCGTAATGTTTATAAGTACGGTTCACAAAATAAATGAATTGCAGGAGGGCATAAACCCGAAGGAATATGGTACAGGCTGTGAAAATAAATTGAGCGGATTACTATGTACAGCATAGAAGTGAAGCATTTATGCGCAAAAAATATGTATATCTGTCCATTTAACTATACAGTGGAAGTTTTTTTTATAATCTTTTTTTTTATCTAAAAAAATTTTTTGTTTAGTTATTACTATTTTACATTTTTTTACTTTTTTTTAAATATTTTGTTTTTTATAAAAGTTTTTTTTTAATAATAATTAATTTTTTTTTTGGAGTATAGTTGCCTCACTGTTTAGCAAGGGGACGCGTTCTATCTTCAGTGAGGTTTTATTTGACAGGTGTTCTAAGTTCAAATCGTTCAGTTGGAGTTCGGCCATTTTATGAAGATCGATGGTTGATGGTACGGACGTAGCACATACGCGAGACAAAGCGTCTGCTACCGCGTTATCCGATCCAGAAACGTGCTGGATATCAGAAGTGAACTGGGAAATATAGTCTAAATGGTGTGATTCTCGCGGTGAATACCGGTCTGAAGTAGTGTGGAGGGCGTACGTCAATGGCTTATGGTCGGTAAATACCGTAAATTGCCGGCCTCCCACGAAGTGACGAAAATGCTTGACAGCAGCGTAGACAGCGAGAAGTTCCCTACCGAATGTGCTGTATCGAGATTCGCATGCGGTAAGTTTACGTGAAAAGAAAGCAATCGGTAGCCATACATTAGCCATACGCTGTTGAAGGACGGCTCCGATCGCAGTATTAGAGGCATCTACGGAGATGCTGATTGGAAGTTGAACATCTAGATGGACCAACATTGTGGCGTCAGCAATAGCTTTCTTGATAGCTGCAAAAGCTGTCGAGGCTTCCTTAGTGAACACCAAAGACTTGCATTTCCCTTTAAGCATGTCAGTCAAGGGGGTCACGATATGAGCAAACTGTGGGATAAAGCGACGGTAGTAACTAACCATCCCGAGAAAAGTGCTTAGTGCCTTGGGAGAAGTGGGTAGAGGGAAGTTTTGAATAGCTTCTACCCGGTCAGGTAACGGATAAATTCCATCTTTGTCTATCCTATGTCCCAAAAATTTCAGGGAAGTGACTCCAATCTGACATTTCGGCAAGTTGAGTGTGAGGGAGTGTGTCACAAGTCTTTGGAAAACTGTCTGCAAATGAAGTTGATGAGTGGCTTCATCTGGACTAGCTACCAAGATATCGTCCAGATAGGCGAAGGCGAAATCAAGCCCGCGCAAAACGTCATGTATAAAACGCTGGAAGGTTTGGGCAGCGTTCCGTAAGCCAAAAGGCATTCGAAGAAACTCGAACAGGCCAAACGGTGTAATCACAGCAGTCTTAGGTATATCTTCGGGGTCGACGGGAATCTGGTAGTAAGCCCGTGTAAGGTCCAGTTTGCTGAATACTCGAGCTCCCTTGAGTGAGGCGGTTAAATCGTGTATGTGAGGGACAGGGTAGCGATTGGGAACAGTTTGTGCGTTTAGTCTGCGGTAGTCGCCACAAGGACGCCAATCTAAACCGTTATTCTTAGGTACCAGGTGCGACGGTGAGGACCACAGGCTGCTAGATGGCCTAATAATCCCCATTTCTAGCATATGCTCAAACTCCGCTTTGACAACCTTTAGTTTTTCTGGGGATAGTCGCCTCGGCTTTGCGAAAACTGGCGGGCCAGTAGTGACAATATGGTGTTTGACGTTGGAAGTCGCACATGGCAGGCCGCTGCTAGGTTTGAACAAATCTGAAAAAGACTGCAGTATATGCGAATAAGGACCAGTGCTAGTGGGTGTGGCATATACAGAGCTGAGGGCTGGGCCTTGTGTGACGATACCGCTGACGGAGAGGTTTGTGACAGGATCTCTTAACTTATGATTACCTGTATCTACCAGTAATTGGTAGTGCTGCAATAGATCCATGCCAATTATACCTGTGGTAACGTCTGCCACCAGGAAGACCCAACGAAGTGAACGACGCAAACCGATGTTAAGATCTATAAAGCGCCTGCCGAACGTAGCAATTGGCGAGCCGTTTGCGGCTCGTAGTTGAAGAGACATTGGCCGCCTGCGCTCCTCTACTGTGGGTGGGATTACACTGACCTCTGCTCCGGTATCAATTAGGAAGCGTATCCCAGTGTTACGGTCGGTAACATAGAAGAGGTGACATGAGAGCGGTTCGCCAGCGACGTTAGTCGCCAGTACGTGCTGGCTTGCTAGTTTCCCGACTGTTGAACATCGAAGGTGCACGGGCGAGTGCACTTTTGGGCTTTTGCTCCGTAACGTCGATGATACCAGCACACTCCAGGCTGGTTACTTTGGGACTGTCGGCGCTTGCTGCTAGCACGTGACAAGGGTCTACTACTATGCGAACTCGAGGGACTGTGTATACGACTCCTGGAGTTCATCTCCTGTCGGATACTACAGATCTCCTCGTATAGCTTGGCAATATGGGCCACCACGTCAAAGCTTGATGACCCCCCATCAGCCATCTTGCACACAGGACACAATATTAACAAGGTGATAAAAAAAACAATATAAGTACAAAGAAAACAAATCAAATCTTTATAACCGTGCGTAAAAAAGAAAAAAAATAACAAAATAAACGGTACGTAAAAAGAATTGTTAACACGTTAAGCTATGGCGGAAAACGGTGAAAACGGGCTCACCACTTGTAAGTGTTGAAGCTAGACTTAAGATAGTCTTCGATATCACCATCCTTACTAAAAACTTCACCGTCTTATGACCTTACCAGTACTCTACCTAACGTGTAAGTACTGATTAACTCAATCAAAGTTTAAAAGCTAACAATGGAAAGAATTCTTAGTATGAGTTGTATTTAACGTAAATGAATAACAGATTTAATAAATAAAGTGACTGTACAACTTATCTGCAGACGTTGCTGGAGGTAGGCTCGGAGAGTGTGCAGAAAGAGAGCACAACAAGAGAGCGAACCAATGAACGTACGGAAGACTCACAACTCAAAAGGTAAAACGTGGATCACCGTGGGTGAGTCAGTTTAAACAAAAGTTCAAAGGTACAATGTGCACTACACATATTTCAATACTCCACAATGTTCTTAATCCATTTCCTTCAAAATGTTTCTTAGTGGTTGGTAGAAATCTATTTGAAAATAAGCATGAGGATAAATTGCAATTCATAGATGTGATTGAATGATTGAAGCAAAATAAAATGGAGTAAATACGATACATTTAGATCAATTGGAACCAGAATTAGGAACCACAAGTTGAGCATACGTCCGATGGTGATGTGGAGGAGATCTTGTGCAGAGGAGATGAGAGTTCATGTGCAGTTGTTGAATCAGCTAAAGAGAATTGCAGAGAACAGGACAAAGTAGAGTGGTTTTGTTGAAACCCTATGTTCTACTCGGAACCTGAGGGAATAATAATAATAGCAATAATTTACTGTTAGGACCATGGATTTCGCTTCTTAATCTGTGGATTTTTAAATGGATATATATGGTATGATTAATTAAGGGTGTTATTCAAACAAGAGACACCAATTAATATCTAGAGTATAAAGTGTAAACGATAAAAATATCTTCAACTCAAAGTTTGTGATGAGAATTCATCCTTCAGAAATAAAAAAAAATTCATTGAATTGTTTACTCATATAAAATATTCATAGCTCAGTCTAACAACACTATCATTTTCTGGATCTACAATGAGAATAATTTCTTATATATATATATATATATATATATATATATATATATATATATATATATATATATAGTTATCTGTTATTTGTAAAAAGGTAAAGATAATCTTATGCATAAGTTAATTCACACATCATTTACATACGTGACTTACATTAAATGCTGTGAGTTAACTGAAAAGAAGTCAATGTTTATGTATAATTTGTGTTTCTTAGCATTTGTTAACAATGGCTAGGGAAACTCATGCTTGAGTCTGCGTTATTCAAGGATGAAGTCAGAGACTTTGCTACTACTCTGATCCGGTTAGTGAGTACTACACATCTGTAATGTCTGCTAATTCCAGTAGGTTCTCTCTGTTGACTAGGATCTACAAAATCTTGAACGATTATTTTTAGTCTGGAAAGATTTTAATGTGATAAATAAGAATACCTAAATTCTCAGTTTTCCTCTCACTGAATCATTTTTGTCTTTATACATCATTAATGAGAAGACGAGGTTTAAAATGAAGACTAATGTCATTTGAATGACTTAAATAGTCGAAAAGACTTTGGACAAAGCACAACCGATTAATGTATGCCATTATTTTGAAGAAGACTCTACAAGATTTGGATTTCGCAGATGATCTATGTCTGATTTCACACAAACTCAAAGACTTGCAGACGAAAAACAACAAACTGGTTAAAGAGGCAGGCAGAGAACACAGGGCTCCATCCAGGTGAGCATAGAGAAGATTGAGGTGGTGAAGATAACCACACACCGACAGCAACAACAAGAACAGCAGAAATCAACACCAACGAGAGAGATTCGACTGAGGTTGCCTCCTTCAATTATCTGGCCAGGAAGCCCAGTTTCAACCACAGGCAGTCGGAACGGATGAAGATATCAAGTCATGCACAATCAGGAAGGCAAGATACGCCTTCATCACTCTGAAATCAGTTTGGAAATCTTCTGCACTAACTCAGCCAGCATAAACAGCAAGATTCGGATTCTAATGTCAAGTCAGTCAGTTTTTCTATATAGGTCAGAAACGTGCACCGTGTCTCATGAAATGGATTTCCAACAGCCCAGTGCAGACTTTTATCAACAACTGCCACCTTTGCTGACTCCATATTGAAGATAAAATGGTCAGCCGGCTGGTCAGAAACAATTAGCAACAATAAACTCTGGCTAGTAACAAACCAACTGGAAGCCGATTGTTCAATAAATATGTAAGAGAAAGTGGAGGTGGATTAAGGAGACCGTTGAATGAAATCGCGCGCAATCCACGCCATTGCTGGAGTAGATTCCAAATGGGAAGTGACGAGTGGATTGTCACTTCCAGGGTAACATGGAGCAGATTGTTCAAGGAGGAGATGAAAGATTATAGGGAATCGTGGACCAAGCTGAAGATGATAGCAGAAAACCGAAGAAAGTGGAAATGTGTTATTGAAGCTTTATGTTCCACTCAGAACCCAAGGGAATAATAATCATGATATCTATTTTGTTTTCTAATCTAGTTATACTTCTATAGCGTCAAATAATAAGCAGTTAGCAGAACAAAGAAAGAACAACAATTCTACCGTCTGAAGCAAAATTTACATTCTTAGATTGTTGCTTAGCTATCTAAGGGTTATAAAAGCACAAGATAAAGCTGCAGTACTGATATGCATCAAGCCATATCTTAGTAATAGTGAGTGAAGTGATTAAAAGTGGTGAATATATCACTTATTTGGGAATTTCCATGAGCCCAAATGAACTGTCATCTGAAGAAGTCTTAAGTATCAAATATATTCTGTACTACTTCAAGGCTATGGTGCACAGTATACTGCTGATATGGCCTATGTACTTAGCTCCACATGAGCAGATGAACTGGTAAATACACATTGAAGTTGCTAACATTAAAGACAAGATTCTGCTGTTGGCAACTTCGGTGTGTATTTACCTATTCACCTCCTCGTGTGGAGCTGATTAGATATGCCGTGCCAGCAGGACGTTCCCTGGACGTGCCAATGAATACTTACCATCATGGTTGTCAAAAAGGGGAAAGTACAATTGTCAACAGCTCACTTCTGTGTGGCATATTATTAATCCTGGTCATTGCAGCATCAACTGAGATTTCTTTCAAAGTCAAAGGATTTCGTCTACATCTTCTTCATGCAGATGAAACCCCAGCAATCCTTAAAGAGAAATCTGGACTTTGTATTGAGAAACATTTCATCTAGCCTTAGCACTACTTTCTCTTACTTCTTCGTCTTCCTGAATAATCGTAAAATAAGCTCTATGTAGCCCGCTTTATTTTTTTTTTGGCAACAAGAGGTCTGTTTGCTGACTCATGTGTCCTTTTATTTATCATGAATTCAGATTTAGGCAGTACTCCTGGTATTGACCAGCAGTAGAATCCAATGAGCAGATATTGTTTCATTTGCGTTTCACCAATCCCATGTATTATTTCTATCCCGTTGAAAAATAACTGACTGAATTGATGATATTAGATAGTTGGAGACACTCGGCAGGAAGCCTTGGACCTAGGTTTCGTGCTAGTTGGCACTCATCAGCAAGATGAAGCGGGTTCGAATCTCAGAAGGGATATGAGTTCCTTCAAGGTTGCAGATACGCCTTGCTGACTAGTGAGTGTCAAGTAGCACGAAACCTAGGCCCAAGGCTTCCTATCGATTGCTTCCAACCATCTAATATCATCAAATCAGTGTGCACCGTGATGGTGAGCTACCTAGAATGGTGGCTACATTGCAAAACCTGACTAAGAGAATTCAGTCTGCACCAAAGAAAGGACTAGACACGTCACACTAGTTACTAGTGTCCAATGAAAATAACTGACTGAATTCTTTGGAGGGGAATGTAATGGAATTATTTTTCTTTTTATCAAAATTAATCGACACCACTTACTTAGATGTTAATTGCTTTTATGAAATCGAATTTAGTCTAAGTTATTCGTCAAGTTATCAGTTAAATGAAATGCTTAGATTATTATTATTATTACGCATGTGTATTTTTGTTTACATTCATGTGAGCACTTAAAACTTTATTGATCAACCTTCTCCCTTGTCTTAACGCCAATCTAGTTTGTCAGTCTTCAAGTGACTCGTGCAATTACTTTTGCATGTTATAAACTGAAATGCCCCATCACAGTCGATTGAACACTTCATTATTCTCCGATTATGTTGATGAATGTATTTGCACGCGTCTCTCTCTCTCTCTGTATGTGTGTAGGTGCATACTAAAATGTGCTTTTGACGTCAGAGAAATCTGCACTAGATTATACTAAGATGTATAGCAGGCTAAAATTAAAATGTTCACGAAATTCCTGGTGATCAACTGTAAAATATGAAAGTATATATAAACATATTATTCTTTACGTAGATATACAAGTTATTTTTATTCAGAAATGTTAAAAAATAAAGAGTCACATAATTGTTTTCCAGTCATTATTACGTCGGTTTGTTGAAATGTGAAAGAATTGATGGAATAGTATACTACATATAAAAAGATGCACAGTGGTTAGGACTCTCGCCGACCATGCACATGGTCCGAGGTTCGATCCCCTGCCGGTGCACACCTGATATCTATGGTCGGCCTGCAAAATTTGGGCTACCGATATCCATGCTGAAAATTCCATACTTGTACCAAAAATACAGTGTGGAATCAAGCTGTAAATCAAAAAAAAAAAATCTGCGATAATGACGGCGATAATAATGATACTAGTGATGATACTGAATTTTGTTTTCAACATTTAGACAGGCAGTAATACCTTGTAACAATACTTACGAGATTGTAATTCTCTGAAAATAGTTAATTCATCACTGTTGATTTTCAGAAAAATTAGAACAAAGCAAGAACAACAGTGGTTTGTGCAGAATAATATGGTACCATCATTTATTTCGTTGAATTCTCATCAGCTGCTTGCAGCCTAAATAAATTATGAGGTTTTTTAAGTACAGAAACGTTTTAACATACTTGCAAATTTTACATGATGTCAGTCGACAGAAAGTTACACAATTAGTAAATGGTGCTCAGAAAATTGCGCTTAAATAGTTTTTACGCAGGCAGTTTACGTTTAAACAAAAAATAAATAAATTTATGCATATAATGGTAAAGGAGTTAATGTAAAATTTGCAAGTATGTTAAAACGTTTCTGTACTTAAAAAACCTCATAATTTATTAAGGCTGTAAGCAGCTGATGAGGAGTCAACGAAATAAATGATGGTACCATATTATTCTGAACAAACCACTGTTGTTCTTGCTCTTTTCAAATTCATCAAGGGGAATAAATGCATGAAAAGAAAATTAGAGTGTAAAGTATTATACACTTAAAGATTCAGTAATATCTGTATGTATGAATGTATAAAGGATTGATGAACTCTATAAAAAATCTTAAGAAACTACAAAATTACTGACTTTTTTTTAAAAATACTACAAATGGTTATCTTTGGATTCAAATATTGGTATTTTAAATTCAATTTGTGTCTAAGATTGTTAAAGCATTTGATTAATATCTAATATCATCTATTGGGTAGCAAATAAATTGTTAAAAATATCCAGGTACCGTATACGCCAAACAGCAGAGGCTATCACGATTTGCCTGAAATAACCAGTACTTTGTGCGCAGAAGAAGCAAGTCTAGCCAGCACTACTACTGCTTTGACAGGCCTTCAGTGGAGACTATAAATCCAAGAATTTGTATAATTATCCTTCCTAATTTTTCTGATATTCTTTGTATTGTTGGGTTGGTGCTGTCGGACTGTAATCCATTGATATAGCTAATTCATTCACTATTATGTATTTAGTGTTTCCGCAAGCGTTTTACAAGCGAACGCATGCTACAACCAATGTACTCAGCTCCAAAAGAGCAAGTGGACTTGTATATGCATGTTGAAGTGGCACAATGCAAAAGCTTGTCTTTCACGTGATGGGTGAGTAGTTTTTTGCAGGAGAATGTTATTCGTAGGGTGGCGGCGAAGTATGTTTTACTGAGAGATTTTGAAAGCCGTCTGCAGAGAATTTCTGCTTCGGTATCACTTTTAAATTCGATGTTCAGTATCAGCATATTTTTGGGGGAAACTTGGACGTTTTCAAGTGTTTTCTTTGGTTTTAGATTCTTGTCTATGAATCTGGGTGGGAATCCATTTTCAATCAATGTCCCTCGGAGATTTTGTAATTCTTCGTCGATTGACTCTTCCGTGCAAATCTTCCGGATCTTCGAGGAAAGAGAGTATATTAGGTTTATCTTTCTGCGTAGAGGCACACAGCTTTGAAAATTAATAAACTGTTCCTTCCACGTGGGCTCTTTGTAGATCGATCTTCTTAGAGAGTTGTCTGCATTCCTTCGTAGTTGAACGCTGAGAAAATGAAACATTGAGTTAGACTCAACTTCCAGGGTGAAGTCGATGTTTGGGTGGGCGTTATTGAAGATTTAAAGTAGGTTTTTTAGATCACAATTCTCATCACAAACAATGAAAGCATCATCGATGTATCTCTTGTAGAGATACCGAAGCAGAAATTCTCTGTAGACGGCTTTCAAAATCTCTCAGTAAAACATACTTCGCCGCCACCCTACGAATAACATTCTCCTGCAAAAAACTACTCACCCATCACGTGAAAGACAAGCTTTTGCATTGTGCCACTTCAACATGCATATACAAGTCCACTTGCTCTTTTGGAGCTGAGTACATTGGTTGTAGCATGCGTTCGCTTGTAAAACGCTCGCATAGAACACTATCCAGCATGGTTAGCAAAGGGAGAACTCAAAGGGGTATAGAGTTCTATAACAGAACATTTGGTGTATTATGTATATATGACTGTAGAACTTGATGAATAACAGGTTATCGAAAAGAATATTCTTTGTTCAGTAACCGTTTTTTCGAAAAAAACTTTTAATGGTCATTTTTAATCAGTTAGTATCTAACTTCAATTTATATAGAACCAATTATGACGGTAAGTTATTTCAAAATATCCCAAAGGAGGTGAATTGACAAGTTCAATGTTAGGAAAGAAAGTCACAAAGCAAACGGATAGTATGAATTATTCAACTACACGTGGAATATCAAAATGATCAGTATCCGCAAGACGATAACATATGAATTATGTGAGTCAGTAAAATAAATCTTTAAATTTATCATATGAAGTAAATGTCAAACTTAATTTTTTTCAGGAAGATGTATCAGTGGTGACGTGATAGGTCTTTTTGTGTCTTAGTGCAATCATATGGGTAGTCTTACTTTTTAGTAAACATAACTGGACGCCTACAGTACATGAAGGAATATGTGTTAGTTTGTTCACTAAGTGATGTGAATTAGATAGCCATTGAAAACTAGAGGGGTATCGGACAACCGTTTCTTCCTAGTTTTGAGCTCTTCAGCAGTAAACACCCGTGACTCCATCGGAGGTCAAACCAATCACCATCAGGTTACGAGGTGAGTTCACTGACCGTTCAGCCACCGGGATGGAATCCAGTTAGCATCAGATTTCCACAAACTAATACCTGGAAGTTAATATGATGCTCTCTAGCGACTGACTACAGGACGAAGTTATCTGGAGTTCTAGAGAAAAGTCGTGACCATTTGGGTCCACCAAGTCAGGTAAGAGAACAAATACTCATCGATGATACTGAATGTTGGTGGCACTAAAAACTGCGAACTGACAGAAGTTAGAACTGATTATCCATTGAATGTCACCTAGTGGTTGAGTAGTCATCGACCTCACTTGTTACTGGGATGTTCTGGGTTCGATTTCCGATGAGGTCTTGGATGTTTACTTCCAAAGAGTGTATTTTAGGGACTAAACAAATATTCAGTACTCCCTAGTTTCCAGTGGTTTCCTAACTGACATCAATCCTTCATCAAATTTTTTTAACTCAACTTACTAAAGTTTAGAAATGAAGATGCAGCTCTAATATTCACTATTCTATAAATCTATTTCAACAATTTGTCGAATCGAAACATTTTGTTTTATACTCTCTTTCAAGTTCGCCTACTACTCTGAATGATTTCCGTGCATAATATTTACTTGAAAAGACTGCTTTCCAATTCTTCATGATTTTCATGAGCGTATTTTGATGTGTTTAGTTTTGAAGATCACACATCACCATTTTGAATTAATCTGTTAATAGGATGAAGCAAGGTCAGAATGACTTCAGGTCATTATTAAACATCTTCAGTTTAGTTGAATAAATAATTATGTTGATGATTTTAACAGTATAGTAAAACTGATGACCAAATGTTAGTTATATCACGTTTGTATGTTATTACAGTGGTATAATCAACAAGCGTTTGCGAGAAGTGATTTGTGTCAACAATTTTATGAGTCAAGCATCATTGTTTTACTTATTCATAAAAATTAAATGTACATTAAGCAAGAAATTGTAATATTGGTATAAATTAATTATTACTTTAGAATTATAAAGATGGTTGTTCACTATTCTTGGATATTTGAAATTTGTTAATGGATATCTCAACATCACTGTAGATGAAATGATTGGCAATGATATTGACCCAGTAGCAGAACAAAAAATATTCTTCCTAACAAACCTTTTAATAAACTACATATGTGAATCCTTTTTGCAGTATATGTAAAGTAGTTCTGATGATTATTCCCTTAGGACAGATCCTCTAGAGAGTTGTAAGTGTGTAGCATCGCACTGTTTACCTAATTATTCGATAGTTCTGGTTCTATATATATATACATATATACATATATATATATATATATATATATATATAGTAACTAAATAACGACATTGTCGAAGCATCTGCATAAGAAGCCGACGTGTCAACCTGAGACCGAGTACTTAGGTTCAATCAATCGACGGGAAAATCTAAAATTCAATTAAATTAAATTAATATGACCCGTTGCACAAGAGGTGGCTCTCGTGGCCCAAGTGGTCTAGTGGATAAGGATTTGGCGTTTGGAACTATGGGCACTGGGTTCGAGCCTCGGTGGGAACATCATCATTCACTGACTAGGGAATGCAGGTACATCCAGCCGATGAGTCCCAAACATGACGAAACGTTCATCCTGGATTCCGCTGTTAGTTACCATCTACCAGTTATCCAGTAAATTCTACTGTTTCACTGTTCGATGTATGGAATAAAGAAATTAATAAAGGATTACCGCAGTGTTCTGGTTTTTGCACGGAATTCGCATACTACAGATGGTTAGCATAGTAGCGGACCAAACCACCTAGAAAATTGGAACATCTTTTGGTAAATATAGCTTTGTATATAACCAGTTGAAATGGGCTGTGTTTTGAGAACAGTTGGTCCGAGGAATCGAGATGAAAAATCGCAAAAAAAATTAAGTTTGGCACTTTTTAAGTGAGAAATCTGAATCCAGTATCATAAAATATTTCCACAATGGACATTATACTTTTTACCAAGAAGTTATTAGTTTCTGAATTAAAGAACGAAAAGCAAACACTATGTTGGTAAGAACGAGATGAAAGCATTTAGAGGAACAAAAGACCGCATTAATGATTAAGTCCTAGATTTGTATGCTGTCAAAACATAGCTGCATAAGTCGTATGCTTGAAGGCATCAGGCATCTAGTGTCATATGTCTTCCTAGACAAAAAGCGAATCTATTTTCTCAGAAATTTTGATGGATGAGTTAACTGTTAACAGTTTAACTCCCTGTTTAGGTAGGTAACATCGTTATCAATATCTAACTGTTCGAGTGATGAAATGTCTAATCTTCCTTAACTTGGTGAGGTAATATTTTTGTGAATAAGTAACACCAGATTCGGTCGACTGTTTTTAACAACCAACTTTAGATATGTAGGCTGTGAATTTATGGATTTGGTGGTACTTGATTTCATTGCATCTCAAATAAGCTAGGTTGACAGTTTCCTTGTCGTGTTGTATTCATCGGTTTACATGATATCAGATTACAGTTGAATTTGTATACTTCTATTAGGTTTTTAAGACCATATTTTATTCTTATTAGCAACATCCCTACTCCTGTATAGTGCCAGATTTAAATTCTACTGACGTGTCTGACTCAGAGCCATACAGAAGCATTGACTTGATATTCGTGTTAAGCGTTCAGATCTTGTGCTAGGTACTGTGGACGTTCACATTGATTTCACAGCAACGAAATTCCGTCTTACTTTTTAAATCCTCACCAGTTTTAGCATCCACATCCGTGGCAGCGTTTGTAGCTGAAACTTCTAATCAGGCTTATTTATTAGAACCTCTAAATCATAATGCAGCAACTTTACTGAAGGAATGAAGACTGACATTTCGTGAAGAAATCGATTCTCATCAAGGTGTAGCTAATTTTTTCACCACTTGGAAACTGCACTGCTATAACGAGTCTATGCAGTTGCATTCTTGGATACTACGGTATTACAAGAAACCATCGTGGAATTCTTTTCGATAATGTTTAACACATCTCTACATCAAATTAAGCTTTTGATTACTTGCACGCATTTGATCTGATAACCACAGTCGCAAGACCGTTTCAGACTATCGCACAAATCGCACTGAAAATGTTTTATTGAGGCGCAAAATCGTTTCTCCATCGAATCTGATTTGAGGTCAGAGACAAAGATTTACGTGTTTATTTTGTGTTTTTAGTCATCGATACTACTTTAAGTAAAAGTTCTGACCCATGATTCATAAATAATATAAAAAGCTATGAAACCGAAGTCAGGATAATGAGACAGAGGACATTCTGAAGTATTTTATGTGAAAAACGTTACTGGTGACATACTTATTTAGTTAGGCGATTGTTCTTGACTCGATCCCTGAGAATCTCTCAGGTTCAAAGTGCTGAAAAGTTTCACGTTAGGCCAAACCGTTGTCAAATAATGTCTAATTGCCTATCTTTTTGTAGCTGATTTCAATCGGTAAAGAACCTACCCCAGTGAACTTAACGGAGTATGAAGAAAGTAGCTTTTAATCAAGGTTTCCATCTACGGAAATTCCTTTCAACACCAACATAATTTATTTGGTAATATATTCAAAAGTATCTGGTGATTGTATTCCCTAAAACTGTGAGATGTATTACTGATCAACAAAGCAATCCGTTAAAGTAGCACATTTTTTCAAATTAATCGAAAATTAGCTAAACTAAGCAAAAAGAGTATCAAGTCTATCGAATGCTGTTGTCATTTTCTGATGCTATACTTATTTCTTCTGGTTTCTAAGTTAAATAAGTAGACATGTAGGTTACTAATGTAACATGCTTCACCAGAAGTCTTAAGTCACTTTAACAATCATAATCTACTCCATCACTTTTCATTCTGCAGACGGTGGAACAAAATTTTCTTTTTTTAATCGCACTCATTAATTTATTGTGTTCTCCTCATGAACTTCGTGTGCATTCCTATACTACTGACTTTTAGAAAATAATTTCAACTTAAGTTTTATGCTACTCACAAGTAACATAGTTTTATTCTTCTAATTTTGTATGGAATTCTCTTACATGATCAAGGTAATCAAGTAACTTTTTGCTTTATTTGTGAATAACAAACAGACATCATCAATTTATGTATATCCTACATAAATTAGAAGTTCTTTTCACACTATATCCAATCATGACAATGTTTAAGACTTATAGATTTCAAAGGTTAGTAGTATACTATTTAAATTAATCCCAGCGTGTTAAGAAAATGAAAACAAGATTAGTAGTATATTTGTATTTCTCTTCATTTTTAATTTTATCAAGGATGTAATAGTGAAACTGTCTCATAGACATATGTCAAACTTGGTCCTTTTCATCATACTTTAGGGAAATAATAATTGCTGACTTAACGTAGAAGACATTTTTGACTGTCTTACTGTTAAAATGTCGTAAAACTTCCTTATACCTTCATCACTGTGTGCTTGAATTAAATTATTATAATATTATTGTTGTTCCCTTGGGTTCGAAGTAGAATATAACAGCATATCTCCACTTCGTCCTATGACCCGGTGTCCTCTTTAGCTGGCCCCAGGATTGTCCAAAGGGCCTCATCTTCTCTACACACGATCTTCTCCTTTTAATCCTCGAATGTCCTAATCTTCGTTCTTCATTCGGGCCCCGTTCGAGCTATGGTCTGGAGAACGTTGCCATCCGAAGATCTCCTCAGCATTCGTCCACTCCATCTCCAATTTCTTCGGAATATTCGTTGAGCTGTAGGTTCTTGGTTGGTTTGTCTCCAGTAATTCTTGTTGCTAACTGTTTATGACCGTCGGATCTTCAGTATAGAGCCAGACAACGCCGCAGGCCATTGGAAATGCTTTTCGGGACGCGACGTGTTTCTGATCCATATGGAAGAAGTGACCGACTTAACACTGGTGTTAAAAATCCGAATTTTCTTCTTCATGATGAGTGTTTCAGATTTCGAAAGTGATTTGAGAGTTATGAATATCTTTTTTGTCTTCATGATTCTGGTTTTGATATCCTAATCCATGTTGTCTGTGACTGAATGAATGACATAAACAAGCATAATTTATTAACAGGTCATTCGATTAAAAGAGAGGAAAGGTTAGGTGTGGAGCTAGCAACCGCACCCGTACAAAATATTCAGGTTTCTACAGAAACTTCAAAGTATAGACAAACTATAATGTATACTGTTTGTATTCAAGAGGCCATCTGGCTGTACAGATTTTACATTGCATGAAATTAGTTATCTACTAGGTGCACAGTGCGAGATGGAATTTACTCAGATCAGCCTTCACAAACACAAAATATCCAGTAAACATTTAATCGTTGCTTTTCAGGGATCTGATCAGAAGGTAATAATCATTGAAACTGCAGCAGTATTATCTAGCTATTTGGAATTTTTTCCTTTGATGCAGTTTCTTATCAACAGTTTGCAGTATTCATAGTGAGTTTATAGGAAACTTCATTCTATCTTCATTCTCACCAGCTGTCCGTTCACGCACAATAGCATTCAGTAACTACATACACTCAAGCATTGTAACCTGAACATCCCTACAGATAACTTGTTTAATAATAAATGCTTTAAAGATATGAGCCATAAGTGCATCTTCCATATCCTTCATAGCCACAAATAATTCATTAAGGATCTCAGAATATCTTGGTGATCTGAAAATGAATAATTATTAAGAGTGATATAACTTATATAACATGTGTATTAGTTGTAGGACACAGGTGCTAGCTACTATTCGACAGAAAGCTGATACAATGATCTGAAAGGATAAGGGTGACTGTTAAACTATGGGAAAACATGGTAGATATGTGTATTAAATCGTTAGGGGAACAGATCGGGACTTTCTACAGCATTCAGATCTGAAGGTTTGCAGAAATGACTTCTCATTAGTTATTAGGAGTCATGAAACGCAGATCAAAATGTTTTCCCATATACGAAACAGATGATGTAAAAACTAAAATCTATGCATTAGTTAATCATCACTGTAAAAGATGTTAGGCCGAAATAGGATCTTGAAATATTTCAATAAAGGACTTCAGCCATAATTATTTCAAGTCACAGAAACAAAAATAGGCTGTGTAACGGAATAACTGTTTCGAAAATCCCTCCTACATGGTCAAATTATAACACTGTTACTTACTTCAATACTTCAACTGACTTTGTAATTATTTTAGTCTTCTCTTCTAGGCTATATATGATTGTTCTAACGTTTTCATATCACCTACTGACTTAGTCCTGATTATTTTTCTTTGTTCTTGGGAAATTCCTAATTTGAACTCTTGTCTTTGTGGTTGTGTGATGGCGATAATGATGTATTATTTGTTTGAATGAATGAAGTGAAGGTTGGACTTGGAGGTTTTGTTCTTGGGGTGTCTAAGGGAAGGGGGTACAGTGTGTGATTCTTGCTGACAGTTTTTATCCCACCTTGTCGGGAATATTCTACTCGATTCTCAAGTATTTCTTACCGCTGACTTTCGGTTAACTAATTTTATTTTACAGTACTTATTTTGTACTGAAAAATTCTGTGATCTGTATAACTGGCTAACAGTTAATTTTGAGTTTTTTTTTATTTGTTATTATTGTTAAATAGTACCAGAGATTTCATCTCAAACAACTGTTGTTTTTTGTTTACTAACGTTGGAGTATTTTTGTACTATGCGGAACTCCCGGAAGTTTTGGTTACCTATGCACTAGAATGGAAAGATTGGTTTCCTGCGTTCAGAATACAACACGTTAAACACTCCGCTAATTAAATTAACTTATAGAAGTCAGAAGACAAACTTCGCGAGATGACATCATTTTGTAGTTTCTTTACAATCGCTTGACAACTAACATGGTTCACAATAATAAAATAAAATGCATGACAATTACTCAGTTATATATATATATATATATATATATATATATATATATACTAATGACCATTCATATTTAAATAGGTCAAGTAGTCCATGGTAGGCGAAGGTTGAAGTCTATTGTTTTTTGTACACATAGTTTAAGATGCGTGTGATTAATCCGAAGTGCTTCCATCACCTTTAATAACCTTGAATTAGAGTTATGTGGATTAGTTGGAGGATTCCATCATGAGCTGACATCAGTTAGAGAACCATTGGAAAACAAACCGGGAGTACTGGACAGACAGTTGTTTCGTCAGCCTAGTTTGGGACTCTTCATCAGTACTCACCCACCACTACTATTCGGACCCAGGACCTTCTGGTTACAAGGCCAGCGAGCTCTTGGACTACTATGCCACTGAGACCCAATCGAATGGCCTGTCCATGAATTCTAATTTCTACCATTTCGTGATTTAGCGCGACCCCAACCAGTACTCCCTGGTTTTCAATGGTTCTCTAACTGATATCAATCCGTGATCAACTCGTAAAACATAACTAATCCTTACAAACCAAAACTATAAAAAGTCAGTTTATCCAGAAAATACATATTAATGCTTTCCAATTGTTTGTTTGCAGGGATTTGATGAAATCCTGAAACCAGTCAAATCCCTGCAAACCAACACTTGAATATCGATGAGATGCTCATTAGCGACTTGCCCTATTCAGGTAGGTATTAGTTACCTGGGGTTCTAGTGGGAAGTCGTGATCAGTGGATTACAGCAGGTTGGGTGAGAGGATAAATACTCACCAGCGATGACATTCGCCAGTGGTTGTGCTATGTCGTGAATTGGCGGAAGTTGGAATTCATGGACAGGCCATTGGATTGGGTCTCAGTGGTTTAATGGTCAACAAACTAGCGCGCCTTGTAATCCGAAGGCCATGGGTTCTACCCGTGGTGATGGGTGCGTAGAGCAGAAGGATTCCAAACTATATTTACGAAACAGCTATCCAGTACTCCCTGCAGGTTTTCCAATGGTTCTCTAACCGAAGTAAGTTCACGATGAAATCCTGAAACATATTAATGCAAAAGATATTCAAATCAAATTTCACACTTTCATCACTAGTTCATTTTACTGCAAAAGGTCTTAATATGTCACTTCATATCCATCATGTTTAATTACACTAATAACTGCTCATCATATTTTTTAGTCAACGGTAATTAGGTCAGTGAATGACATGATCTACTGTAGTAAGCGTAAGACTATTATGAATCCATCTTATTAACAAAGAGTCATGAATGTGTATTTCAACGCACAAAATGGATACCGGAAACAAACTCCAGCTTGATTAGTTTACATAACGTAAAAGAATTATTACAAAGAAGAGAAACATGAAAAAAATGGAGCCAGTATTGTAATGTAAGATTAGACCACATGCCTCTGAGGATGAAACAGTGAATAAAATTAAGCTACATCTAAACATCTGATACTCACATGAAACAGATACTGACACATGATTGTCAAAGGCATAATCAGTAGTTATGCATAATATCTGGCTTAAGATTAGACGTATTGTTTAAATTCTGTGTATTTCTTTTCTTCACCGACAGTTTATTGCTCAAGTTTGAAACGTACTCGGTATCCAAATACAAATAATGCTTTTAGAAAACTACATGCATACAGATTCTTGAAAGCTGTAGGCTTTAAAAGTCATTTTCGAATGGTTCTTTCAGTACTGCTTCCAAAAGAAGTTTTCTTTTGTCATTAAAATAATTACTTTGGGTTCCGAATGGAAACTTGGGCTTCGGTAGCATACTTCCACTTGATCCTCCGTAGATGGCTGCACAGTTATCCATCATTTATCGTCCCCTCCGCATTACCGTCGGACCTATGTTCAACTTGGGTGCTACTGAAGGATCTCTGGCGTGATGTCACTCAGCCGTCTTCTTAGCGTGTGTCCAATCCATTTCCATTCTCTTCGGAATATTTGTTGAGCAATTTGTTTTTGGTTAGTTCGCCAAGAGAGTTTTCTGTTGCTAATTCTTCCTGTCTGGTCATCCGACCTTCAGTATGGAGCCAGTGAAGTCAAGTGTGGACAAAGACTGCAACCTGTTGGAAATGATGTTGGTGACACTCAGGCCATGTTTCTGACCCATATGTAAGAAGTGAGCGACTTGAAAGTAGAGTTGAAAATCCGAATTTTCTTCTTCATGATGAGTGTTTCAGATTTCGAAAGTGATTTGAGAGTGATGAATGTCTGTCTTGCCTTTCTGATTCTTGTTTTGACAATCTCATGCTTCACTATCTCCTGTAATTGTTATGATGCTGCCTGGTCAGATAAGTGAAGGAATTGACCTCTTTTAAATTCATTCCGTTGATGGTGATTGATGTTTATTGTTGTTGGTTGGTTGTTTTCATAACCTCCGTCTCTTCTGTGTTCAAATGGATTTCAGTCTTTGTCGCTTCTTCAGCCAGTTTTCTGGTTTTCGCCTATAAGTGCAGATCTTGTAGAGTCTTCTTATCGGTCTAACGAATTCCTGTTTTCTCTCTCCCCACAATCTGACTCGTAATCTAGTCTATCACAACTAGGAATATCATCGGGGGGTGACAGGCAGCCTTGTTTTATTCATGTATTCACTTTAAATGCTTTTCTGAGTTTTCAGTTGTGGATCGCTAACCCCACGCTCCACCATCGCTCTTCCAGCCTTAAGACAGATCATTGATCTCGGTAACTATTCATTCACACCTAAAGTACCACTATCGGTTGAAATGACCTTTAAGCATCCAGTGAAAAGAAAACATTTGAAATATCACACTGTATTTTTTCAACGGAAGAACAAATGAAGTGACTTGACGATGGTTAACCACAGTCTCCTTACACTCCACTTTTCCCCGCAAAGGTGATTACAATTCAAGAGTTAAACGAGACATTTGTATTTAGAATAATCAGTGTGGAGATTGAAAATACTAAACACGACAAACAATATATGAAATATTGAAATATTAATGCGCTACTGTATGCTCCTGAGATTTGACACCTGCCATACGAAATCCATTTCCAGTCTTCTGTTTACCATGCCTAATACTATGCTATTTACGATAAGTTTCTTATGTAGCTGAAAGAAAAATCTTTCCTGTGTTTGCCGCATGAATTATTATTCGTTCAGTGAGTTTCGAGTGGAACACATAGCGTTACTTCTCGTTTCTAAATGTCTCTACGACTGAAGACAAGCCTTCATTTCTTCTTCACATGATTTCCTCTGAAGTTTTGGTTGGCAACTGACTGCCACTTTAAACACCTGGTGGTGTGTAATATTGCAATGGAATCCGCACACAATTTGTTTTTCCTGAATTCTGGCTGTTCCGCACGAAGTTTCACATCAAAGGTATCTTTAAGCTTGTCCAATACGATGCAGCCTAATATTTTGTTTGGGAGAGATAGCAGTCTGATTGTGCTCCAGTTCATATGTACACCTATGCATGCCCTTCTGTAACACCTTCACGAGGCAACTTTCCCTTCATTCATCAGGCACCCACCTCACCCTTCCTTTCACATCTTTTGTAAAAGGGGCATTAGCATGTCTCTTGAGGTCTCCGAGTCCATTCTCACAGCTTCTGGTAAGATTCGACCTGTTCCAGCTGCTTTCTAGAAGAACTTTCAGTAACTTTAAGTACTTTAAAACTTCCGCTTTTTGCAGAGCTGATGTTCACTGGCAATTTTGTGTATGCTAGTCGTGGCATTTTTAGGTGAATTGTAGCTGGTGGTCAATTCAAGAGTCCATTTAAGTGATCAGTACAACTTTTTCTATCTTTCACCCCTTTAGTAATTAGCTTTCCTTCAGTATCTTTCACTGGTTTCACCTGAGCTGATCTTTTCCCGAATAACGAGTGAGCTTATTATTATTATATTATTGTATCCTACAGTTCCTAGAGGAACATAGGGCTTCAGCTGCGCACCTCCATTGCCTTCTGTTTTCTGACAACTTTTTCACCCCGCTCCAGGTCTGTCCACATGCTTTCATCTCCTCCTCGCATGACCTCCTCCAAGTCACCCTTGGACGACCAACTCGCCGCCTCTCTTTCGGGTTCCACTCGAGCGATGGCTTGTCTAGTGATGTCACTTGATGGTTTCCTCAGCGTATGGCCAATCCATCTCCATTTCTTTCTGCCTATTTGTTAAACAATCGGTTCCTGATTGGTTCGCTCCCAGAGATCCCTGTTGTTGATCTTTTCTGGCCAGCCATCTGATCTTGAGTATTGAGCGAAGACAGCTGTTAATGAAGGTCTGAAGTTTGTTTGAGATGCTCTTTATGACTCGCCAAGTCTCTGATCCGTATAGTAGTACTGACTGACTTTACATTGGAGTTGAAAATCCGGATGTTATTTTTGATTCTGAGTGCTGTTGACCTCCACACAGATTTGAGAGTAGTGAAAGCTTGTCTTGCTTTTCCGATTCTGGCTTTGATATCCTCGTCAGTTCCACCTGTAGTTGAGACGATGCTTCCCAGGTAGGTGAAGGAAGGAGTGAGCTTATTACTTGACATAATATTATCAGATCTCTCTTACATGCAGTTTGTTTTGCTCTAGCCGCCAACGAGTAGTAAATGAGTCGTTTGCCCTCCTCATCACTTTTCCTTCGCCCACTGTTCAGTGCTATGTAGATTTTACTCAGCTTCTCCCTGCATTATTCATCTTTGCACCAGTTTATCTTCTGCCACACCATTCTTCTTTCCAGTATCAGCTCCCAGGTGTCTGTAGTAACGCACTTCTTTCCCTGTCTCTTTTTGGTGCTTAATAAACCTATATATATTTCCTTTATATATAGTTTTCAAAGAGCCCCAGTATTCTTCCGCTTAGGTATCCTCAGTGATGTTGTTCAATGCCTCCGACTTTTTTCGGACAGTTACTTTACAGAATTACTCGTTAACTTTATTTTTCTGTCATGATTATTTCATTTTCTAATCTTCGAATATTTTTCCCATAAATTCTATTTGAATCTTTTAAATTTTATAGTTTATGCTCAGACGATTAGAATGTAACCAAATACATTGGGTCCAGTATATTCTGTAAAACCTTCTAGACTTGCTTTATGCATATTTGTGAAGGGAACTAAAAAGTACAGAATTTATAACTGTTCAAATTTTAGTGTGCTAGAAGGTACAAGGTTATCGTTAACACAGTCATAAGAAGGTAAAGGAAGGGCTAACACTGAAGGACACGGAATTATACTAAATACGTGATTTCAAAAGACTCATCAGTTAACAAAGAATATTTTTTCGATGACTTTCTCATTAAGCTCGGCGGTTATAGAGTTATAGAGGTAGTTATAGAGTAATTGGTAACCACAGCATTACTGTTTTTTCAAATAACATCGAATCATTGAGATCAATAGATGACAGTTCAAAACATGTATGTGTGATTTTGTTCTTTTATTCCTTTACGTTCCTAGTGGAACGTAGAGCTTCAAGCTACAGGCTTGAAGTTTACGCAGCAGTGGATCTATTTTACGGGATGGTGTTGCTGGTCTCATGCTCAACCTTCCCTCTTTACCAGTCTTATTACTGGCTTAACCAGGTAAGGGGGTGCGTTGGAGAGGATCGAACCCCGAACCACATGAGGCGTGGTTGGCGATCATTCTACTGTTATGCCACCGACGCTGTGTATGTGTATGTGATAATATGCATAAACATAACACTGAAATAAATATCAGATATACTGAACAAACATAATTTATTGATTCCACAGCAAACCCGTGAAGCAATAGAGATTGTACTTAATTCTGTTGTACTTAAATTTCCGGTTATTTTCAGTGAATGACTACAGTTTCTGTAGTGTGAAATATTCGATGTCTAACGGACTTTGAAGACTCATTCGTCCCATGATGAACGACAGAGGAAGATTCTATAGTTTTTGGCTTTACGGTCCTTCTAGATCATCTGTTCGAATATCAAACCCCTGAGGCTTTTATTACATTTATATTTAGCCATATTGGTAAGTGTTGTAGAGCACGAAAAGTCAGGTTTCTGGAGCTTATCCATCTTCAGATTTATTCCTTTACGTCCCCACTGAAACATAGGGCTTCAAGCTAGAGCTTTGAAGTTTGAGTAGCAGTGGTGTTGATTTTTACGGGGTGGGATTGCTAGTCTCATAACCAACCTTCCCTCTTTGATGATCTTACTACCGGTGTAGTGAGGTTTAAGGGTGTATCGTACGGAGATTGAACTGCAGCCCACATGCGCAGTTGGCTCTCATTCTACTGCTGTATCACCGACGTACAATTGCCTGTGATTACTGGATAGGTGTTTCCTCAGTCCAGTTTGGTACTCTTCACGAATACGCACCCACCACCACAGTTCGAAGGCAAGGCTTTCCAGTTACAAGGTGAGCTCGTAGGCCATTAAGCCACTGAGACCCCTATCCATTTTTTTTTATCTTCACGTTCCCCAGTGGAACATAGGGCTTCAAGCTAGTGGTTTGAAGTTTCTGTAGCAGTGTTTATTTTTACAGGATGAGGTTGCTAGCCTCACGCTCAACCTTTCCTACTTACCAGCTTGTATTACTGTCTTAGTGAGGTAAAGGAGTGCGTCGGGCGGGACTGGACCATGCGCATGTTTGGCGAGCGTCCTAACCGCTATACAACCGGCGCGCACCTATCCATTTTTAGTGAATTTAAATGTGTGATTTCTTGTTTAGGCTGAATAATGATGATACTATTAGTTCACCAACTGTTGAGAGACAAGATGCAATAATAAATTAGAGACCAATTACACAATTTACTTGATTATCGCTCAGTTCATATTTATGGAATAGTCAGAGTAGTACATGGAGTCTTGCCTATAAAAATAGCTTGTTTCTAATCAGTAAATTATTATTATTATCATCCAATCTCAGGTAATCAATCATTTATCCAATTAACTCACATGTGTCTACACGCGATTCGTTTTTCTAAAACGATAACATGTAATTGAAGATGAAGTAGTCAAAAAAATAATATAATAATTTGGATAATTACAATTTTCAAAGATTAAGGAGGAGTGGGGAGAAGTAGTCCGGTTTATACATTCATGTAATGATGGTGAAGGTAAGGAAAGTGGCTGTACAAATTTCTTCGAAACTCACAGGTTCAGCTTCTTCAGGTGGATTCCGATGGCTTCAAATGTATGTAGAAAACGAACTCGTAAAGCAAAAGTATAGTAGAAATGCGATAAATAATTTTAAATGCAGTATTAACGTCAACCTTATGCTCACTATCTACAAGGTATGCTAAAATAGAGTTACGAATATATCTTGTTCTGAAATAGGAAGATGAACCTTTCTAATTGCACGCTCAAAGTAGTTGGCTCCCCAGCCGCAGTCACACCTGCAGATACACATAGAGGACGTAAATTAAGGTAGTTTATCCTTATTTCTCGAACGTGGAATAGGGATGGTAGTGAAGAGACAACTTACCTCTGCTGCACTGAAAGCTCTTTTAACTTCATTCTTCAGGTGCTGTGTTATCATTTCGCTGTTGTTGTCACCGAGGAACTGTAGTTTTATGAGCAATAGTCTTTTTGGAGCTGTTGCCATACTGACTCTCCTTGGTGTTAAATTCATATTTTTGTCAATCAACTTATCTGGATAACCATTTTTTCTAAGCAATTCTCACTAATCTTTGAAATATAAACGTAACCTGGTAGAGTGTCTGATTCACAGAGCTAGGATAATCTGTTCAAACGACTCCCTCAATGAGGAGCTTAAGATTATTAAAGAATTTTATATATATATATATATATATATATATATATATATATATAAGAGTTAACATAAAAGCTGGTCTGTTAGTATAGTTTCCTTCACGGAGCATCCACAAACTAGAGTAATGAATAGGAAATATCATTGTTGTAATAACTGAGAATGTCCCTGATTTATTTCTTTTGTTTTCATCTAATTACTCTATTTCCATGATGATTGCGGTTAACGAAGTCTGCTAATTTACAAGGATAAGATGAAATCGCACACAGTAACGGTTTACTTGAATTTAGAAAGTCTGCGAAACTCAGCAGATTGAAAATTTAGACCATTTCAATTGGAAACAGTCCATCAACTATTTTATTCTTCATCTCATATGAATTAGTTAATCTAGATTTTGAACGATTTCTAATGGGACAAAGTATTAGAGCTAAGTGTTTTGATAATTCATACGTGGGGGTATTTCTAAAATCTACTATTGGTCTTATGGGATAACCTGGCTTATGTATTTTTATAGTACCATATATTCTACTAGCATTATTAGTTTTAGGCATTAAATTAAACCATTTAGACTCACCCAGTGATGGCTTCATTCTGTGTATTAGTTCCGCTGTAGATTTCTTAACCTTATTCATTATTGTATCTACAGGCTTCTTAATTTCCTCATATGGACCCGTTTGAATATGTTCAGTAACTTTTTTGATGTAGTCAGATTTATCCAAAACTACGGTGGCGTTTCTTTTGTCAGCTTTAGCGATGACAATGTTTTTATCCTGTTTAAGACTAATTAAAGCTCCCCTTTCTGGTTTTGTTAAGTTTGATTTTGTTTTCTTTTGATTTTTTAGGGTTAATGCACATTGTGCTCGAACCTCTTCTGCTGTCATCTTATCTATTGAGTTTAGTGCTGCTTCTATGTTAGGAATGACGTCCTCTGGTTTTAATTTATTAACTGTTACGTTGAAGTTTAGTCCTTCAACTTCAACATCAACTATTTTGGTGAAAAACGAAATGAAAAAATTCGCTTATCTATTAAACTTTATTTATTTTAGTAAATTTAACTAATTTTTGTAAAAAAACACTTAGGTGTAATTTCATTAGCATCGTTAAACCTTCCATATCATGAAGAGATTCAGAAATCTCCATTTATCTGAACTTTCCCTTGTCATATATACTTTTAAATCTTATCACGGATTGATGTCAGTTACAGAACCACTGAAAACTGAATAGCTGTTTTGGCAGCCTAGTTTAGGACTCTTCAGGAGTATATACCCTTCCGGTTATAAGGCAATCTTGTAGACTATTCAACCACGGGGACCTAATCTAATGGCCTGTCCATGAATTCCAACTTATGGCAATTCACGACATTGAGCCGGTTATCGGTGAGGTTTTGTCCTAGTTAGAAGTCATGGCCAGTGGGGCACAGCAGGTCGGGTGTGAGGACAAATACTCAGCAGCGGTGACATCCGCTAGTGGTCGTGCCATGTCGTGAATTGGCAGAAGTTGGAATTAATGGACAGCCTATTGAATCAGGTTCCGGTGGCTTAATGGTCTACGAGCTGGGTGGCCTTGAAACTAGAAGGTCCTGTGTTTGAACGGTTGTGGTGGGTGCGTACTGCTGAGGGGTCCCAAACTAGCCTGGGGAAACAGCCGTCCAGTACTGTGAAGTTTACCAACGGCTGCCTAGCCGATGTCAGCTGATGATGCGATACATTTTTGTTCCAAAATGTGCAGTAATTCACCAATCAGTTATTATTAAATTGATGTCAGGCTAATTCTTTCAATTTTGGAAAACAATGATTTGCTATAAACCTACTGAAGCATGAAATATCTCTTCTAATAATTTTACTGATCCCTATTGAGACATAAAGGAGATAAATTCCAGTGAAAGGAAGTTCTGCTTCATTTTTTACTTTTTTTAGAGTCAGTTGCTTATAACTTTGTTGATATTGTCTATGATTTATGTTTGATGTCACACGAAATCGAAGACTTACAAGCGAAAACTGACAAACTGGTCGAAGAAGCAGCCGGCGAAGACAGGACTCCAAGTGAACATATACAGGACGGAGGTGATGAAAATAATCAACCAACAACAATAGCAGTGACATCCAGCGCCAATCACCATCAACGGGAGGGATTTGAAAGAGGTTACTTCATTCACTCACTTATCTAGGGAGCATTGTCTCAACTACAGGAAATCGGAACGGACGAGGATGTCAAATCGAGCGAGAATCGGGAAGGCGAGGAACACATTCATCAACCTGAAATCAATCTGGAAATCTTCGTCACTCAGCCAGCATCAACAACAAAATTCCGTCGGATTTTCAATACAAATGTCAAGTCAGTCAGTTCTTCTATACGGATCAGAAACTTGGAGGGTCACAAAGAATATTTCCAACAGCCTGTTGTAGACCTTTATTAGCAACTGTCTTCGCTCTATACTGAAGATGAGATGGCCGGACCGGAATGAATCACCAACAAGAAACTATGGCTGGGAACAAACAAAACAAGAAGGAGTCGCCAACCAACAAATATGCAGGAGAAAGTGGAGATGGATCGGACACTCGCTGAGGAGACCGCTGGGTGACATCGCGCGCGCGTCAGGCCATTGCTCGAGTGGAACCAGGCCGAAAGGGAAGCGGCGTGTGGGACGTCCAAGGGTGACATGGAGGAGGTCGTGTGAAGAGGAGTTGAAAGAGTATGGACTAACATGGATGCAGGTGAAAAATACAGCAGAAGACAGAAGCAAATGGAGACATGCAGTTGAAGCCCTATGTTCTACTAGGAACCCAAGGGAGCAATAATAATAATAATTCTGAAGTGCTGATATTTGGGACAAAGTTTTACTGCACAGCCCATGTTTACCTAGTTGGTTATTTAATCCATGTCAATACATGCGTCGGTGGTTCAATGGGAGAACGGTCACCAACCAAGCATATGGTCTGGGTTTTGATTGCCAGCCGACCAACTCCTAAACCTCATTAGGCCGATAGTAAGTCCAGTAAAGAGAAAAAGTTGGGAATGAGACTAGCAACCTCACCCAGTAAAAACAACCAGTGCTGCTGAAACTAAAAAGCTCTAGCTTGAAGCCATATGTTCAAGTTGGAATGTAAAGGAATAGAGTAAAATAAAAATAATAAAGTACTTAGTTGAGTTCTATTGGTTTTAAAAAAACGTTCTACAGGTGTGATCACGAGTAGACATAAGTTGGAGAACCATTGGAGAATCAGGAACTACTAGACAACAATTTTATCCTCGTTTGGGACTCTTCAGGAACACATATTCAATGGGGTTCGAACTCAGGACCTTCCAGTTACAAGGTGAGCTTCTAGAACACTAAGCCATCAGTAAGTATAGGGTATAATACTTTTATGAACTGTGTTTAAGTGTCAGTCATTTGACTGGATGAATGTTCTTGTTCAGATGCTTTACACGGATCATACAGTGGTCAAAGTTAGCTGTTATTTATTATTGAGATGTTAAGTGAGCTAACTGAATTATCTCTCCGAGTTTTAACAACACAACTAGCACAAATTTGAAAAAGACGTCTTACTAAAGAAGATGAGTTAAATGATCCTATCTCGTTTTTGGATATTTTAATGACTAAACAAGCAAAGGAAACAATATTTAGACGGCTTCATCAGAAACCTACATCAAAAGGACAGTATACTCAATTTTTGAATTCCGTCCTTCTACGATGCTAAAGTAATCTGGTTAGATGTTTAGTTCATAGGGAAACAGCTATTTCTTCAGATGAAACAGTGAATGAAGAACTCGATAATATTCGTGATGTATTAAGTAGAAATGGATGTCCGACAAATTTTTTGAATAAACACATGGATTCAGCGGGTAAACAGCCCAGGTTGCCAACAGTTCCAGGAAACTCAGTGTTCCCGAGACTGGGATTCATGCGAGATGTTATTAGTGAGTCTTTATCCCAATGTCTAAGACGGCCCATCTGGAGGACTTTTAACGTAGCTATGTTGTTTATTCGCTAGCCTACCAATACTCACTTCAAGATATAAAGACAAACTGCACTGTTTCACCTCTTCCGTGTGTATTTACCAGCTTAGATGATTGTGTGGAGCTGGTTACATTAGGCGTACGATAAAGCAAGTTCATCGTCAAATTTCTGAACACCTTCATTATTGGCTTGGCAAAGTTCCCAATAAGACTGTACCCAGCTCAGTGCTAGCTCATCTCATCGATACTGGATATCGAGTTGCCTCTAGCAAAACTTTTAAAGTTATTTATCGTATATCATCCAATCTTTCTAATGGCTATGACCACGACTTGTACATGCAACAGAGGCAATCAAAATACATATGAGCAGGACAAATCTGTGTGTTCAAAACCAATTTGCACAATCCCCCCTTCTTTGCCAAAACCAACTACATAATGTGTATTATGTTTTTAAAAACAATTTCCCCTCCCTTTGTGACTATCTTTTAATTCTGTTATTTCACAATGATTGTAATTCTAGTTAATTCAGTTAACTTGTTTCTATCTTACGTGATTCTATTTAGTCATTCTATTCATCTTAGTTATCATTATTTTACAAAGTTCTTGATTACGTAATAAATTGTTGCCAGCCCCTACGAATTAACTGACCTTGAATTCTGTAATTATTTTCACCGCCCCTTCACAACTCGGATATCTTGTTGCTAACAGATACTAGATAGTTGTTTTTATGACTTTTAATCTCTTATTTTCACCACCCCCGCTATATCTAAAAGTATTTAATCTTATGGACTCAAATAACCACACGATTGGTACAATTTTGATGTGAAAAACTATATACATATACAATAACAATAATATATTCTCACTCTATGCACATGAGGGACGCCAGTAATGGAATAATGGAATGGAATAGTGGTAATGGAATAATGACAGTAAACACACTTTACATAGTTTAAATCCTGGTTTCTCTAACCAATTTCAGCTCATGATAAAATCCTGTAACCAATCAATGAAACCCTACAAACCAATACTTGAATATCACTGAGATGTTTACTGGAGACTGGCTCTATTCAGATAGGTAGTTACTTACCTGGGGTTCTAGAGGGAAGTAGTGACCAGTAGGGTGCAGGAGATCGGGTGTGAGGACGAATACTCTCTGAAGACATTGGATAGCGGTCGTGCTATGTCGTGAATCGGTAGAAATTAGAATTCATGGACAGGCCATTCGATTGGGTCTCAGTGGCATTGTAGTCCAAGAGCTCGCTGGCCTTGTAACCAGAAGGTCCTGGGTCCGAATAGTAATGGTGGGTGAGTACTGATGAAGAGTCCAAAACTAGGCTGACGAAACAGCTGTCTGTCCAGTACTCCCTGCAGGTTTTCCAATGGTTCTTTAACCGACGTCAGCTCATGATGAAATCCTGTAACTTTAAAAGCTGTTAGAGTCAACTTGATGTCTAGTATCGACAAAATGAGCTAGTAATGAGCTTGGTACAGTCTTACAGGGACCTTTGTGAAACCAATAATGGAGGTGTTCAGAAATTCGATGAAAACTTTGCCTGATCGTACGCCTAAGGTAATTAGTTCCTCAGGTGAATATGACTTCAAAGTTTCCACACATATATATGAGGAAAATTTGTTTGTTAGCTATGGGTAATAATTTGACCACGAGGCCTGCATACAGTAGTCTTGCTAATTTCCACTAAGATGAATGTATTAATGAATCTTCTTCAAATAAATTAACTGAGATATGCGCTTTAGATGCTCATCTTTCTCAAAACGTTCTGTTGACTGAATTAGTATTAAGCTGGATGAAAAATTGTGAATGGCCAGACCAAATCAACACACTGACCTATGAAATCTGTGGCAGTTGGTGGGAAAGGTCTGTGGAAGTGAACGTAATCTGGTTAGTGTCCTAAGGATGTTTATGATTAATGGCTGGAAACTCTTTGTGATTTGGTCGAAATCATTTAACATTTGTGTAGACGCGATTACCCTTTGTCATATTCAAAAATTTGAATATTCTCACTATTCTTCATCTAATTATATTCTGTCTTCTGTTACCTCTGTATGTTAGTCTAGTGTAGAATCATTATGAGTAAATTTTGTTTTGATAAAGTCTCACAGTGTTATACAGTAATGTTTACTGATGACGTTTCGAGCACAATTTATTGCTCATAATCATATCAAGGTAATCACACGACTTCCTAAATTCATTTATATAGTTCCATTGGTTTTCTCTTGATTTTCACTTGATTTGATTGGTAATAGTATTTCCCATATTTCAGGTATGAGTGACGAGTCATTCCTATTGCATGTGTTGGGTGTAGACTCGATGAACAAGGATTCAGTAATCAATCTCTCTCTCCACCTACCTAGATTACTTTTTAGAATTTTAACCCTCCCACACCCTATTGTGTGGTTGTGTGTTAGCGCTGAGCTGAGCTTTTTTCTAAATTACTTATCTTCTCGGGGTCAACCATTGTTACCTTAGCTAAATTCTTATGCTCTGACAATCTGACTACCCCTGACCTACTAGTTTGACCTATGTAGTTGACCTCAAAGTCATTGCAAGGTATTTTTTAAATTATATTATTTTGTCTAATTGGGCCAACTGGGTCCTTTAACCTACAAAGCTTGTCCCTGAGTGAGTTTGTAGGTTTAAATGACACCCTAATTTATTTAGAATCCTTTGCAGGGTGTCATATTTCCCCTCTTTATATGGTGTAACTGTAGATGGCTTATATTCTTTCTTATTTATGTTATTATTACTAGTTTCACAATTATTTTTATTTTTCCTTCGGCCTTTTTCGATCTTCCTAATGAATTTTATAGGATAGTTATTTAACATCAAAGCCTCTTCTACCTGTTTTAGTTCATCATTTAGGTCTTTTCTCGTGCTGCTTAGTGCTACTGCTCGGTTTGTTAGACATTTAACTAAGCCTGCCTTAACAGTCAACGGATGAGACGAATTAAAGTCTAAATATCTATTAGAATGCGTTGGTTTTCTATAAACACTAGTGTGTAGTTTACCTTCTTCTGTTCTTTTTATCTTACAATCTAACATAGCTGATTCTCCTTGTTCATTTTCCGCTTCAAATGTGAATTTTATTCCCCCCACTAGTGAGTTTATGTGTGTCAAGAAGCTAGAGATATGTTCTGCTTTTAACACTGTGAAAGTGTAATCCACATATCTCTACCATATTTTTGGAGTATGATTAAATGTATTAAGAGTCATATTTTCCCAGCTGTCCATAAATATGTCTGCTACGATAGGGGATATTGGTGATCCCATTGCTACACCTTCAGTCTGTCTATATATTTTGCCTTGGAATTTAAAGATAGTCAGTGTGAGGCATAACTGAATTCCTAAAATAATTTCTTCAGTGGGCAGCTTCGTCCTATAAGTGAGTTCAGGGTCTGCAGTTAGTTCTTTTTTAACTGCTTCTAAGGCCATATTGATTGGTATGTTAGTATAAAGACTAGTTATATCAAAACCAACCATTGTTCCATCATTCTCTAGTTGAATGTCATTTAGTTTATTTTTCATCTCATATGAATTAGCTAGTCTAGAGTTTGAGCGATTTCTTATGGGGCATAATGTTAGAGCTAAGTGTTTTGATAATTCAAAAGTAGGAGTATTCCTAAAGTCTACTATTGGTCGTATGGGGTAACCTGGTTTATGTATTTTAATAGTACAATACATTCTACTAGCATTATTAGCTTTAGGCATTAAATTAAATCAGTCTACATCTCTCTTTGTATTATGTTTAGAAGTATTTCCGCTGAAACTGATTTACTCATCTGAAAAATTCTCTTTTATTATGTACGTCAGTCAGTGATTGGTCCTTACTCTACTGTGAAGGTTAACTTGGTTGAGTCTATTTCCATTCTTTGATTTCAAACTGAAACATGTGACATCAAGCTGTGAAATTTTAGTAACAGTGGTGTTATTTTTACAGGGCAGGACTGCCATCCTCATGCTCAATCTACTTTATTTTCTGGGCTAGTAAACTAGCGTAGATTTAACAGTAAGCCAGCCCGGAATCGAACCCGGATCACATACTTGGTTGGCGAGCACTCTACCACTGAACCATCACAGCAATTTATTCTGATGGTGGAACTCTGAAAATCTTAATATGAACACATTTTTGGAGTACATTTTCAGTTGGAGGGGGGGACTTTCTTTTGACTATCATATTTATTATCTCACATTTGCTTGCTGGGAGTCTGTTAGTTCGAATTCTGTCGCGACTAAAATTTTCATTCTCAGTCTTCTTGCACTACGTCAACAGTGGTGTACTGACTTAAAACTATCCTGAACAGCCTAACCATCACATATGCTTACAATTTAGAGTCACATGTTGTGTAAAAAAGTCGCCATTTCAAATCTGTCAGGATCAATTAGCACTAATAAAAACACAACAACATACTACAAACTATCATAATAAAGAGATGCGAAATTGTCAGTTCCTACACTAAAAAATAGAACTTTTTATTAGCAGCACAATTCCTAGTATACTGTTTCACTGTGGTCTGTATTTACAGTTGTCAGTGGAATTATTTCTAACCACTGATCATCTCCACAGAGTTTTGCAACGATTAAAACAACGATTTTACTAGAATTCAATGCATTAGCATGTCGAGAGAGTATCTTGGAAGTAATATTTACTGACTGAAATTACGATCGCCTGCTTACCCATCATTTCTGAGAAACAAGGTCTTACTCATTAGTTTTTTTTTTGGCTGGTACATTCACTTACTAATGAGTAGCAAGGAAACATTAGAAACTTTGAAATTCAGCTGACGCTATGTAACATACTGGACCAGATCCAATTTTCTCAAAAATGACTGGATGTATCACTGATAGTGATAGTTTCTATAAGACAATACATTAATAGGTAATGGCTTCGTGTCAGTTGGAATTAGCGTTATCTACTAGAGTAGGTGACAAGTGATCTGACCTTCTAACTTGATACTGAGTGTGAACTGTTGGACAATTATCTTACAATCTAAGTTTTGCTGGCTGCTGAATTTCTTGAAATCCCAAAACGTCGTCGCATTATTCTCATGCATATATACTCGTCCTTATTGTTTACCGGCTTTTTAGCAAGGTATGTCATTTGGATATACCTGTCTAGTCTGACACATAGGCATGGTCATGTGACTTTCTGGAATATTCTGAGTACGTTGATTGACTGTGGAGGTTCTAATGGATTGCTGACTTCGTCAAGGGATATGTACATATGAACTGTACCTAAAGCATCATACTTGAAAATTGTTGACAGCTAAACTCACCATACCAACATCTCTTATGTACTGTAGATTACCTCGTCAGATATTTGTGATGTCAACGAAAATTACCCTAGAAACTACCGAGAAAGGGAGTGATGAAGTGATGAAATGCAATAGTTAGTAAAATGTAGACTTAAGAGTCCTAATATTGATGTTTAGATTTCAGAAAATCACACTTAGATGATCTAATCACCTTGTGAATGTCTCGTTTAATCAATTCTATGATTGATAGAAGTGTACCTGAAAGATTTCAGCCAGTCACATAAAAGACTATTATTAGAGAATTAGTTTCCTTAACTGTACAGTCGCATTTATATGTAGTTATTTTTATATGTGAGAACATGCAGTCTGTCAAACATAGAAAGAAGTACAAAAATAAATTGTTCTTTGAATCTTATTTATGTCCCTAGAATATTTCGAAATATTGAAAATTATTCAGATTGTAACTAAGTCTGCAAATATTAAAGACGAAAAGTTGCACAAAACTAAAAACCGTCCAGAAAAATAGGGTGGTAATGGGAAGACTGTGTCTCAGTGGTTCATAGGAAAGACACTCGCCAACCACGCAACTGGTCCGGGGTTAAATCACCGGCCGACGAACTCCTAAACCTCGATTAGGCTATAGTAAGCCCCTATGAAAAGGGAAGGTTGGGGTTGAAGTCAGCAACCCCATCCCTTAAAAAAACACCACTGCTACTGAAACTTCAAAGTTCAGGCATGAAGCCCAATGTTCCACTAGAAACTCCTAGGATTACAGTGTAAAGAAATATAATGGAAAGATTTAATATCAGTAAAAAGTTTGAGCATTGTGGATTAGATCAAATAAAGTATAATTATATTTAATAGTTTACACACAATGATAAGTTTTCTTATTGGTAATATTTCGAGCAAAATTACTGCCCGTATTCACACCACTGTTGGAATTGTTTTTTGTGGTGTGAACACGGGCAGTAATTTTGCTCGAAATATTACCAATAACAAAACTTATCATTGTGTGTAAACTATTAAAATATAATTATACTTTATTTGATAATGGAAAGAGTACAGAGACAAGCATCGAAATACATTATGTAAAAGCTGAACAGAGTGAACAGAGGTTTAGTGAAGAAAATGATGCTAATAATTGGGATACCAAAATTTAAAAACAACAACAATAACTGAGAAATATTGTTAACAACCGAACCTGCAATTATAACCAAATTAGGAGTGAGTACATAAGGTACTTCTGCATACACAGATCAGGGTTCTCTATATGAATGGTTAAGGCCATAACAATGTGTAGGATACGGACCTCTAGGGAAGCTTGGTCAGATTTTGTAGATAACTTCAAATGAATTTTCCTTACAGACTGAGCGACCAGTTTTGAATACGTTTCCGACTATAGCACTTAATATTGACCTCTTGTAACCTCATCACCATGAGGGATAATGTTTCCTGACTCCTTTGGATAAAATATCCATCAAACAACCCGTAAATACCCGCTCCGCGGAACCAAATCAATTGGTTCGTACACACAGAAGTGGGCAAATACAACAGTTAATCTTTCGATTTATTGGACAACAGTGAGCGACAGGAGAATAGCAGTCTTAATCTAGATGTCAAGAATATTCTTTTCAGGGTATTTGATCTTCTTTTCTTTAGAGTGTCGGTCAGATGATTCACTTTTAATACTACATTCATGTATAACGTCTTCTTCAGAACAGAGATGGGATTTTCTTTGTTGGTTTTGGGTCTTATGTGTGAAGTTACTTGTTTTCAGCTAGTGTCTTTCCCGAAAGAGTTACCTCTTTATCTAAAGACTCAGGAATGCATATCCTTCAGACCCTAGTAGCAAGAGATATAATCAGGTTTATTCTGCGATTTATTGGTACCCACCTGTAAAAATTTGTCAGCTGGCTGTTCTTCGTAGGCTTTCTACATATTTTCCCATCAGAATTCTTCGTCGGTGCAATATCCAGTAAGGAGACTGTCTGCCCGGTTTCTACCATAGTGGTAGATTGGATGTCTGAATGGCAACTACTATTGTAACAACAGAAGGCAAGGGCCAGTCAACAGATCGTTTACTAAGCAAAATCAACACATATTTATAGATTTTCATGTACATATTATAGATTATTGTTAGCAGAAAAACACAGATTTCTGATTGGTTGTTTCTCACAAAAAGTTAACCTTGCATCTCTTTGTGACTGTTTCTTGATTGTCAGGTCATCTATATGTTAACTGTATCTGCCTACGCAAAGCCTTTGCTCTAATTTTTCTCACGACCAATATTGGGGACATAAACATTGACGTAAATTACTGTCCACCAAATTTGACTAACAGCCAGCTCTCACCACACCATAAACTTGTAGGGCATTGTTTAAGTCACATTTATAATAATAGATGAGTTCTGCTGAAGAGTCCCAAACTAGGCTGACAGAACAACTGTCCAGTACTTTCTGTTGGTTTTCCAATGGTTCTCTAGCCGATATCAGGTCATCATGAAATTTTGTAACCAATCAAATCCTCGGGAACCAACACTCGTATATTATTTTTCCCAATTGGAGTTTTCGGTTTCTTAATCCGACAAAATTTGTCTCTTAGTGATTTGGTCGGTTTAAATTTCACTTTCATTCCAGCCTTACTAAGAATCCCATGCAAGGGTTTGCTTTTTCTGTCTTCTTGTACGGCAGTACTATCGAGGGACTAGACATCTTATTATTCAACTGGGGAATTCTAAAATATATATTAAGACCCAGTAGAGAAATAAGAGTAGTTATGTAAATAGTAAATATAATAAAAATTCTCAAAAATTAGTTTGTAGGGATTTTATCTGTTTCAGGTTAGACCAACGATTAGTATAAGTTAGAGAACCATTGAAAACCAGGGAGTAATGGACAGCTGTTTTATCCGAGTTTGGGACCCATCGGTAGTACGCACCTATTGGGTTTCGAACCCAAAATCTTCCGGTTACAAGTCAAGATAAGTCCTTATAACATTTAAAATTTTTAAAACTCTTACACAATTCCATATTTTCCTTTTTTTCTATGTGCATCCCAATCACAAATGACTCATTAAACTATTCATCTTATTAGGCAAGTGTATTACACTTATCTTGTAAACAAAGCAAGAACCAACCGCCCAACAAATATGCAGGAGAAAGTGGAGATGGATCGGACACTCGCTGAGGAGACCTCTGGGTGACATCGCGCGCCAAGCCCTCGAGTGGGACCCGAAAGGGAAGCGGCGTGTGGGACGTCAGTGCAAGTGTGACATGGAGGAGATCGTGTGAAGAGGAGTTGAAAGAATATGGATTAACATGGATGCAGGCGAAAAGTACAGCAGAAGACAGAAGAAAATGGAGACGTGCAGTTGAAGCCCTATGTTCTACTAGGAACACAAGGGAGCAATAATAATAATAATAATAATAATTACACTTATCTTTCATGTGTTGATTAACTTTATTAAGTTTGTTATTCGACGACACATCACCACTACCCTCTTGACAATCTTCACTCCCTCTAGTTACAATTTGATTACTCATCACATTTTTCAAATGTCTTGACAACAATGACCCTAACTTATCTTACTCTTATCGGACAAAACTAATGTACACACACACACAAATAATTATATATAATTGCGATTTTACAGCAAAGTGAATAAATTCTCTGGAAAGAGATTCTTCGCTGAACTGCGTGTTCTGTTTTCACTAATTCAAAGTGTCTAGTTTGTATGCAATTTATGAGAAGCCGATGAAAGAAACGATGGTACCGCCATATTCCGTAAAACTGCTAGTATTGCTTTATTCAGATTCATAAAAGGGAATAAGTGTTTGAAACAATGATTTTCATTACTACGATCGACTGCCTACATTTACGAGTTATAGGAGTAAATAATTCCTTAAAATTGTTAGCTTACAGCATTCTTCACTCAACATTGGATGCTGACCATAACTGTTCAAGCCAACTGGTTTGGCTGAAGGCTCGTGGTCAGGTGTCTACGCCACTTGGTACTTTGTCGTGTTACATTCAGTTGGTCGTGTATGATGCCCAGCTGGCTAAGCAATCATCCTCATTGCATTACGATTCTAGTCCCGAAATATGCTACGCATTTTGGACGATCAATTAAGTGCTTGTCTTTGGTCTACTCGGAACTATAGGAGTTGGAAAATAAGAATTTGCATTTGTAAACATCACACTTGGCGTAAATGTCAACATCCCTTCATCTCCTAACGAGTAATCTTAACCAAGGCAGCAATTGACCGGAAAATCGATTAGGATTGATGAGACTGAAATGTGAGATTCAGCCATGAATTTTTTCGACCTTCTGTCCTAGGTATATAAGAAAGTGAAAAATATCTAGCTTAGGTCACTGAGATATCAGGAACCAGTCTTTCGGAACTTCTAAAATCGACCAAATCAACGTATGCGTATTCATTTCTTTTCGCCTATGACTTTTTTGTATTTTTCCTAACATTTATTGGGTCGGTAGCACAGTGGTTATGACTCTCGCCGACCATGCACATGGTCCGGGGTTGGATCCCCTGCCGACACACACCTGATATCTATGGTCGGCATGCAAAATTTGAGTTACCGATATTACATGCAGAAAATTCCATACTTGTACCAAAAATACAGTGTGGAATCAGGCCGTAAATCAAAAATCTTCACTCTTATGTTATCGCTTGTTTATCTTGATGTTATTCAGTTCTGTCAGTTTCTTCTCTGAATAATATCTTGAAATATGCCTAATTAATTAATCTGTAAGAGGAAGAGTAGAGTTTCGGCACTATGGCAGAATATTGTTCGACAGTTTTTTTTATTTCTTTTACGTTCCCAATGGAACATATGGCTTCAAGCTAGAGGCTTGAAGTTTCTGTAGCAGTGGTACTTATGTTTACGCGATGAAGTCGCTAGTCCCATGCCCAATCTTCCCTCTTTACTAGTCTTATTGCTGGCTTAGCGTGGTGAAGGAGTGAGTCGGCGGCCAGGGATTGAACCCCGAACCACATGAGGCGTGGTTGGCGAACATTCTACCACTGTGCCACCGATACACTATCATCCCACATTGGAAAAGTTTATTTTACTTAACACACAGTGATAGAGTATTGTTAACTGGATGACATTTTGAGTACAATTTATTGTCCATAATCATATCAATGTTTTCACATGACTTCTTGACTTACCTCATATAGCCTTTGATATGATCTTCCATTTATCTATATTAATTCATGTGCATACATTTTGTGTTGACTCGACAAACAAAGATCTAGTAATAAACTCTTCTGTCCAACTGATTACTTTTTAATACTTTAACCCTGATCATACCCTTCTTGTGTGAATACAAGTATGTGGACACATTGTAATGGCTGAGAGTTTTCCCAAGGTAATTAATTTGTCTAGGTCAATCATTCTAGATCAAGCTCAGTCTTTATGTTCCGATAATCTATTTGACCCCGATCTACTAATTTGACCTATGTGATTGACCTCTGAGTCATTCATTACATGGTATTTGGTAAGTTATATTTTCTTTTCCTAATAGGATTTTTCGCTTTCTTAAGCCGACGGGCCTTTTTTCCGAGTGGGTTTAATTGGTTTAAACGTCATCCTAATTGCATCCTTATTAAAAATCTTGTGTGTTTTTCCTTTGTATGGCAGTACTGTCTAGGTTTTGAATTGCTTTTCATTTATATTAGCTTCATTACTTGCATTACTACTCTTATTTCCTTACCAGTTTCGTGAGGGTTTTATTAAAAATCTGGTGTGCAGTTCTACACTAGTATTATTTTCCTTGTTTGTTTGATTAATTCAAATTTCCTGAATTAGGCCTGCAGCGGAGTTACATAAACATTTTACTAAGCTAACTTTTACTAAGTCAAGGTGTGATGTTTTAAGTGTAAGTACCTATTAGAGTTTGACAGTTTCCTTTAGATGCTGGTTTTTAACCCATCATCTTATTATCATTATATTCTACTGTCTAACATAAGTAGTCAGCGTACCTTGTCCATACTCTAACTCGAAATTGAGTTTGAATCCATCTACTACTGAATTTATATATGTGAATAACTTAGAGATATGTTCAGGTTTCACCATAGTGTATGTGCCATTCACACATCATTCACAGCATAGCCTGGAAGCAGGGTTTAACGTACTAAAGACTTTACGTGCCCAACTAAGCATAAATGTCTGCTACTACCGGGGATATTGATGTTTCCATTGCCACCCAATTTGTTTATCTGTTTGTTTGTATACTTCATTTCGAAATCTGAATATATAGGAGATCAGATATAACTGAACACCTGATATTATTTCTTCAACCAAGATATTAGTTCTATTTGTGAGTTCAGGATCAATGTTCAGTCTCTTCCTGACTGTTCTCAAAACTGCAGTGACCAAAATGTTAGTGTGTTAACTTGTTATGTCAAATCTAATCATTTTCACCATGTTCTGTTTGAATCTTCTATAGCTTTCATTTCATTCCACATGGATTAGTTAGCCATTGATAAGATATATTGATAGGATTATGATTAGCAAATAGTGTTCAAAAAGTTATCCACTCATTAATACCGTATCACTGAGGGCTATATCAAAAAACCTTATTTAATACTTAGTGAAATCATTTTAATTCAAAGAAAATATATTCATTCCTGTACTACATCGATCAAAAAACACATGACAACGAAAGCGGAAAAGGACTACTCACTATCCGTAAACAAGAAGCCTTTATATATCGACTGCAATTCAAGGGGGATTACCAAACGAAATAATTACGAAGAAATTAGGAATATCAGTTCAAAGAAATTCGAATGCTGGTGATCTACACATCTTATTATCTACACGACCGACGGTGATTCCTCAACTGAGAGATGAAGTACCTAGACTAGCCACTTCTAAATGTATCTACCAACTCATCTGCGCTTGTGGAGCGAGTTATATCGGCCATTACTCTAGGAACTTGATTTTTCGTGCTCGAGAACATCTCCCACTATGGCTAAGTAAAGGTGTAGTGAAAACCATTAACCGTTCGATATTGGACCATATGGTTCAAACCGGCCATAAAGCCAGCGTTGAAGAATTCTTCTCTATCATCTGGCACGTGCCTAATAAATTGCCAAAAACATCAAAGCACCGCATACTCCAAACAGCAGAGGTTACCGCGATTCGCGTGAAACAACCAGTGCTTTGTGTTCAACAGAAGCAAGTCCAGCCACTACTACTGCCTTGGCCTTCAGTGGAGACTATAAATTCATGAATTTGTAATATTATCTTTCCTAATTTTTCTGACATTCAGTCTATTGTTATGTTGATGCTATTGAGCTGTAATCCATTGATATTACTGATTCGATGTTATTTAAACAACATTAATCTTGTTATTAACATTAATGCGTTCACCATTATGTATAAATAACTGTAGAGCTGATGATAAAGATATCGAAAAGATTATTCTTTGTTCAATATCCATTCTTTTGTAATCAGTTATCAAATGTATACCAGAATTCAAATATAGCTAAGACAGAATCTGCCTTGACTTCATCTACTTACAAAAGGCCTTCGACAGGCAGCGATTTGGAAACTATTTCAACACTACGGCGGGCAGTGCCCAAGTCTCTATCAACCGCATTCAACAGCTGGCTATATGACAGTGCCACGTGCCAGGTGCTGCACAACGGAAAACTCAGCGAAGGAGCCTTTGAAGTGAGTACTGAAGCAATACAATTCTGCTTGCCTATTATCACCGATAATATTCTTATTTGTGGTGGACTGGATTATGCATCAGACTAAGCCTTGACAGTGAGAAGACAGGAATATACTGGACTAATCGATCAGAAGACTCTAGAAGATCTCAATTTCGCGAATGGATGATTTACATTTAATGTCATGCAGACTCGAAGACTTGAAGGCGAAATCAACAAACTGGCAAAAAAGACAGGCTGATAGCGAAGACAGGACTCCAGATGGACGCAGAGAAGGCGGATGTGGTTAAGATAACCAACCAACATCAACAACAACCAACACCAATAACCGTCAACAGGAGAGATTTGAAATAAAGTACTTCCTTCACTTATCAATGAAGCATCGTTTCAACCACAAGCCAGCGGAACGGATGAAGATGTCAAAGCCAGCTTGCTAGAATCGGGAAAGAAAGAAAAACCCCCATCACTCTGAAATCAGCTTGGAAATCTCCTGTACTCAACATTATAAAGAACAAGATTCGGATTTTCCACACAAATGTGAACTCGGTTAGTTCTTCTGTATCGTTCAGAAACTTGATGAACGTGTCACGAATTGTATTTCCAAGAGGCTAATGCAAACGTTTATCAACACCTGCTTTTTCTGGCTCCATACTGAAGATGGCCACTAGGCGAGAAAGAATTAGCAACAATAAACTATGACAACAAACTAACGAAGAGCAGACTAGTGAAGGAAATGGAGATGGATTGGGCATACGTTGAGGAGACCATCGAATGATATCACGCTCAGTGCAGACCACTGCTCCAGTGGAATCCCAATGAGAAAAGACGAGTGGGTCGTCAGGGCGAGGGTGACATAGATGGGATCATGCGAGAGGGGGGTGAGAAATTATTGGCAATCGTGGACCCAGTTGAGGAGGCCAGCTGAAAATAAAACCAAGTGGAGATGCGCTGTTGAAGCCCTATGTTCCATTCGGAAACCAAGGAAATAATAATAAGACAGAATCAGACCGAGTATTATAAAATATCAGAACTGCGACAGATGTTTGTTAATAATCTATGGTAATTATATTGTTTAAAAGAATGTTTGATTTATAATGACGTTTACAATCTGATATTAATATTACTATAAGTGAGCTAATAGTTATTTTTAATCGATTTTCTCTTTCTTCTCTTTATACAGAATATGTACTGTATAATTAATACTCAGGTTTTAAGTTTTACTGAATAATGTCCTTCTTACTTAGCATGTGACTGCAATGAGTTGTGTAAATATGCCTTTATAATTTTTTCTTATAATTTCAAATTGCTTTCTTTAATCTTAGACCAGAAAAAGTTAAACAACGACGAAAAATCAGCAACTACATGAGAGTTGCTTCTTTTAAAGTGTAGAACTCTTCAACAAAGCCTTCTTATGACATACGTGGAGTATATTCAAGAATTGTCACATCTCGAAACTAACATACTGTCATTCAACTAATAAACCGAAATTCAGTGACTCAAGTTTTACACGTTTTATCCATTCAACACATCTCATGATCACTATCCAGTGTCCTGATTAATCACCTCATTTACTTGTCTGATATCAAGGCAATGATTAAATCTGTATTCTCTACCTATAGTACTAGAATTTATTAAAGTTACTCCATATTTTCTGTTGTTTCGTTACTAGTCAGCTTCATATATACCAGCGCGCCTGGTAATATTAATAATTGCATGGAGGATTTAATCATGAGCTGACATCAGTTAGAGAACCACTGGAAAACCTGGGAGTACTGGACAGCTGTTTCGTCAGACTAGTTTGGGACTCTTCAGCAGTACGCACCCACCGGGATTCGAACCCAGGACCTTCTGGTTACAAGGCGAGCTCGTAGACCATTGAACCACTGGGACCCGATCAAACAAAACCCCTACAAAACCAATACTTGAAAATATTAATAATGTCGATTAGATATTTTCACCGTAGTCACACTACGCCATTAAATTTGCTGACGCCACCTTCGATGTTCTTCAAATGCATGGCTATCTCAGTTAGGATTTTTTGATTTTAGAAATTATTATTATCACTAAATAATATAAAAGAATACTATACGACTTATTAAACACAGCTTATCCAATAAATACTTTTTAGTATTAGTCTAAGTGTGGTTATATAATTGTAGTAATTGTTGTTGTAGTTTAATATGTATAAGCGTGAAGCGGGTTCATTTGAACCTTTGTAGGCTACACGTGTACAGCTGTTTGGAAGCTAATTATTGATTACCTATATTTGAGGACACAAGGATGAATCTTTCATTTTTCACACAGTAACAAACTGGGGAAAATAAAGCACAGTTCCTCTAAATTATGAAGTAGGTAGTTCACTGGTAGAATACCTGCCAGGCACGCATGTTGTCCGGTGTCCGATCCCGGCTGACGAACTCCTAAGCCTCGCTTAGCCGGTAGTAGGCCAGGAAGAAAGGGAAGTCTGGGAGTCAGCCTAACTTCCCGACCCCATAAAGACATCACAAATGCTACCGAAACTTCAGAGCTTTAGCCTGAAGCCCTATGTTCTACTTAGAACGTAAATGGAGTGAAATAAAAATAATACTTAAAGTTCTGAATGAAAAGTAGCACTCTGATTATGACTGGTAAGCAGCCAGTGAGTACACTTCAAGAATCAGTGGTATGTTACATAAGTCTCTAAATATGTAAATTAACAGGTGATGTCAGGTATAGAGTGAATGCTGAGGAGTTCTAAACAATAAATCTGTACAGTTTTTCCTAAATGGTAAAAATGGACACATTGTAGGTAAGTTTTGTTTCATCAACTTCTTTGTAAAATATGTATATAACTTTGGCGTTCGACTGGAAATATGAGACTGCTGTTGGTCGTTTCATCTTCTCACTGGTTCATACTGTCTACCTGCTCAACTAATACCCATGTTGTATTCCTTGGAATTCGCAGGAACGTCTTATCCTCGTCCGAAGACTGTTTAACAAACCCTTGAACCATTTCTATCACTAGGCACAACCCCACCAGTGAAGTGGATCTGTGGATTATAATAATAATTTGTAACACTGGAATATAACTGTATTTTCAAGTAACCAGTAATTTGTATAACTCATCTATCTCTACATCTATAATATGTTGTCTCAATATTCTTTACTGACTTGAATCTTTTCTTGGAGGGTGGGTTGATTTCGTATACTTGGCGGGCGCTTTGTTTAGTGCCGTACAATGCGGCTAATATATGAATTTCGCTAAATAATTAGTTCACACTGCATTAATAATAATAAAAATAATGTTTCCTTCACGTTACCTTGTGGAACAAAGGGCTTCAAGCTAGTGGCTTGAAGTTTCTGTAGCAGTGTTTATTTTACAGGATGAGGTTGCTAGCCTCATTCCCAACCTTTCCTCTTTATCAGGATTATTTCTGGTCTAGCGAGGTAAAGGAGTTCGCCGGCCGGGAATCGATCCCCGGACCATGTGCATGGTCGGCGAGCGTGCTAACCGCTTTGCCACCGACGCACTGCATTAGGACACTGGAATTGTTAACACGGAAGCTGATCGTAAATCTATTCACATAACACAACTTTTTTGTCCACTATATATAAGGGGCTAGGGGAAGCACTTATCTTATCTCTTATCTATTACCTTGACCGGCAAACATTTTCACCCATACTGTTTGAATTCCGATCTTTTACACTTTGTTAACTTTCCTAGAATTATGCATGACGAATACATATGTGGTCAAAATGTTCTAAATGTACTGAGCAAATAAATTACACGTTTCAGATAAATTATGTCTTCTTATTGTTTTGATGTGATACTTGAATATCAAGAAGTGTACAATGATAAAAATTGTTCTAATAGAATGAAATAGTTGTACCGTATTTGTTGAAATCTAACGATTCTCTTACTGATATCGGTATTTCTCATAGAAATATACTTTGAAATCTATTGAATCTATAAGAAATAAACAAATTAATATGTCCATCAGTTGTCAGTGACACATTTCTAGGCAGATTTCCTGAAGTTGTGACCACGAGTGTTAACCACTTTGATTGCGAAGACACACAGCCATCAAGGATTTGGAATGATAATGGTGCGACAGCTGCCATCCACACAAGTTGTAGTCATGTATTATTATTATTGCTACCTTGGGTTCCTAGTGGAACATAGGGCTTCAACTGCACGTCTCCATTTTCTTCTGTCTTCTGCTGTACTTTTCACCTGCATCCATGTTAGTCCATACTCTTTCAACTCCTCTTCACACGATCTCCTCCATGTCACCCTTGCACTGACGTCCCACTCGCCGCTTCCCTTTCGGGTTCCACTCGAGGGCCTGAGCGCGCGATGTCACCCAGCGGCCTCCTCAGCGAGTGTCCGATCCATCTCCACTTTCTCCTGCATATTTGTTGGGCGATTGGTTCTTGTTTTGTTTGTTCCCATAGTTTCTTGTTGGTGATTCTTTCCGGTCCGGCCATCTGATCTTCAGTATAGAGCGAAGACAGTTGTTGATAAAGGTCTGCAACAGGCTGTTGGAAATATTCTTTGTGACCCGCCAAGTTTCTGATCCGTATAGAAGAACTGACTGACTTGACGTTTGTATTGAAAATCCGAGAATTTTGTTGTTGATGCTGAGTGACGAAGATTTCCAGATTGATTTCAGGTTGATGAATGTGTTTCTCGCCTTCCCGATTCTCGCTCGATTTGACATCCTCGTCCGCTCCTCCTGTAGTTGAGACAATGCTCCCTAGATAAGTGAATGAAGTAACCTCTTTCAAATCCCTCCCGTTGATGGTGATTGACGTTGGATGTTGTTGCTGTTGTTGGTTGGTTATTTTCATAACCTCCGTCTTGTCTATGTTTACCTGGAGTCCTGTCTTTGCTGCTTCTTCGACCAGTTTGTCGGTTTTCGCTTGTAAGTCTTCGATTGTGTGTGACATCAAACATAAATCATCGACGCGAAATCCAGGTCTTCTAGGTTCTTCACGTCGGTCCAGGATATTCCTGTCTTCTCGTTTCCCACAGTCTGACGCATAATCCAGTCCACCACAATTAGGAATATCATTGGTGATAGTAAGCACCCTTGTCTGACTCCTGTGTTTACTCCAAACGCCTCGCTGAGTCTTCCGTTGTGGATCACTTGGCAGGTGCCGTTGTCGTACAGCTGTTGAATAAGGTTGATGAATATTTGGGGTACGCCATAGTACTCGAGTAATTTCCAAATTACTTCACGGTCAACGCTGTCGAAGGCCTTCTCAAAGTCTATAAAGTTGAGGTAGAGGTTTGATTGCCATTCCATGCTTTGTTCTGTGATGATGATGCGTAGAGTTGCAATTTGGTCAGTACATGATTTGCCTTTCCTGAATCCAGCTTGTTCTGGTCGGAGTTCTGTCTCCAGTGCGTCCTTTAATCTCTCCAGGATGATGCGACTCAGGATTTTACTTGGCGTCGATAGGAGCATGATTCCTCGCCAGTTCTTGCAGAGTCCTAAGTCGCCCTTCTTTGGTAGTTTCACGAGGTAACCTTTCCTCCAGTCAGTAGGCACCTTTCCCTCCTTCCAGACCTTTTGCAATAATGGAGTCAGCATGTCTGCTGTCGTCTCTGGGTCTGCTTTCAGTGCTTCAGGGGGTATTCCATCTGGTCCGGCTGCTTTTCCAGCTTTCAGAAGCTTGATTGCGTTCAAGACTTCAGCTCTCGTTGGAGGATTGGTGTCAACTTGCAGTTGTGTGTGCGCTGTTGTTGGTATTTCTGGACGGGTTGCAGGTGATGGTCGGTTCAAGAGTCCTTTGAAGTGATCCGCCCATTGTTTAATCTGTTTTTCTTCCTTGGTAATGGGCTTCCCTTGGCTGTCTTTTATAGGTTTCGCTTGTGTTGGTCTCTTCCCGGATAGAGATTTGGTTATCTGATATAGTGTCCTCAGGTCCCTTTTGCCTGCTGCCTTTTCAGCTTCAGTAGCTAGATTGTCGTAGAATCGTCTTTTGTCCTTCCTAGCACTCTTCTTCACTTCTTTGTCCAATGCTTTGTAAGTTGAGCTCATCGTCTCCTTCTCCTGTCCGTCCTTGCATTGAATCATTTTCTCTTTCACCATTCTCCTCTCTTCTATTAATTTCCAAGTGTCCGTTGAGAGCCATTCCTTGTCTTGTCTCTTCTTTCTTCCTAGAACCGTTGAACACGTTTCGTTGAGAATCGCCTTCAGAGACTTCCAATGTTCTTCCACGCATGATTCTTCAGTGATGTCGCGTAGTGTTTCCTGCTTTGCTCTGACAGTTGCAGTGAAGGTGTCTTTTGTGGTTGTGTCCTTCAGTAATTGAGTGTTGAACTTGCATTGTGGCCTATCCCCAGCTATCCTCGAGGCTTTTAGTTTCACCTTGAAAGTCCCTTCTACTAGATAGTGGTCTGAACCCACATCTGCTCCTCTCCTTGACCTTGTGTCCAGTAGGCTCCGTCTCCACTTTCTTGAAATTGAGATGAAGTCTATTTGGTTCTTGGTGTTTCCATCTGGTGAAATCCATGTCGTCTTGTGTATATCCTTGTGTTTGAACACACTACCACCAATCACCAAATCATTGAAGGCGCAGAAGTCTGAGAAGAGTTCACCATTGTCGTTCATTTCACCGAGGGCCTCACGACCCATGGTGAGTTCTCTTCCTGTGTTGTCTCCTCCCAGCTTCGCATTCATGTCGCCCATCAGGATTTTGATATCGCCATTTGGGACGTTGTCCATTATTGCTTGTAGTTGTCTGTAGAACGCCTCCTTCTTCTCTTGTTCTGAGACGTTTGTAGGCGCATAACATTGAATGACTGTAACTTTCCTTCCTTTTGAGTTGAACCTGGCTGTCATTATCCTGGAGGAGATTGGTTCCCACTGCATGAGAGCTTTGGTTGCTGTTGGTGACATCATGATGGCCACTCCCTCGGTGTGCTCATGGTTGTCCTCTAGGTGGCCGGAATAGATTACTGTCTCTCCAGTAGGTAGTTGGCACCTTCCAGTTCCGTTCCATCTGCTTTCGCAGATTCCCAACACTTCTATTCTGTACCTTCTCATTTCAGCGGCTATCTGGGCAGCCTTTCCAGTTTCGTACATTGTGCGAACATTCCAGGTACCCATCCTTACTTTTGCTTTCATCGAAAGAAGGCACATCGGCTGACTGGCTTCCCGAAGGCTTTCACCAGCCTGCGTCATTTCACTTCCCCGATTCCAGCGAAAAGTAAGGCTATTGCTTATGTTTTTAGAATTTTTAATATATTTATTCGTTGAAGTTTCTGTAGCGATTTGGTTGTTTTACAGGGGTGGAGTTGCTAGCACCACGCCCCAACCCTCCCTCTTTACCCGGGCTTGGGACCGGCGAGAAAACTAGTAAGCTAGTAGCCTAGCAAGCTAGTATCCGGATTTCAATCCACTGAGTGATTCCAGTCGTTCACCGGTATGACTGAAAACGTAGCTAAAAGTATGTATCATCGAAAGTTATCAGTGTAGACCAGAGTACGCTTATTTTATTTTACTACTTTACGTTCTGAGTGTAACATAGGGCTTCCAGCTAGAGCTCTGAATTTTCAGCAGCAGTGGTTTTATTTTTACGGGGTGGGGGTGTTAGGCTCACGCTCAACCTTCCCTCCTTACTAGCTTTATTACTGGTTTAGCGAGGTTCAAGAGTTCGTCGTCCGTGGATCGTATCCCGGATCATATGCGTAGTTGGCGACTGTGCTACCGCCGAACCACAGAGTACGCTTAGAATTTCATGAAAACTTGTCCCAAGTCTATTTATGTTTTCACACGTTGGAATATTTTGCAGGTTTTTGAATTAATTTTGGCCTGTTTCAGATTACTGAGTTTCCTAAATAGTTAGCAGTCGATTATCAGTTCATTGACTGCTTTTCAAATATTACCAGGTTTCATGCTTTACTCTAATTCAAATTATTGTTCTGTGTGTTAAAACAACACTTTAATCAATAAATTGCTGTTCTTAGGAGTTTGTTGTCATTTTTTAAAATTTTTTTGGTATTTCATTTTTATGTTTAATAAACAAAGTGACTAGTATAAGTTCATACTTGTTAATCAACTCAGAAGTTTTGTTTTAACTTTTTATTTAAGCGTAATTTCATCAGAAGTAGCGACTAACTAATCACATTTCAAGCATGTCAGTTTTAGCCTTTTCATATAATACATGTTGAGAGGAACTTATGAAAAACAAACCAAGTGTACGTAGAGGAAAATGAAACGAAGTACATCAACTTCTTTTTATATTACTACCATTTATTTCTTTTATTTCACCCCTTTGCATTCTAAGTGGAGCTAGCGCCTCCAGTCTGAGCTCTGAAGTTTCAGTAGCAGTGATATTCTTTTTTACGGGATGAGGTTGCTAGTGTAACACCTAGCCTTCCCACTGTACCAAGACAACTTTCGGTTAAGAGAGGTTTAGGAGTGAATCATCCGGGGATCTAACCCCTGACCACGCTCATGGTTAGTGACTATTCTACCACTGAATCACTGATTCACTTCATTACTATCCTATTTACTTGTAAATAGTAAGACAAGGCTGTCTGTCATAACTGACAATATTCCTTATTGTAGTGGACTGCATTATGCGTCAGACTAAGCGTCGACAGTGAGGAGACAGGAATATACTGGACTGATCGATCAGAAGACTCTAGAAGACCTCAACTTCGCGCTTTGATGATTTATGTTGAATGTCACACAGACTCGAAGACGTGCAGGCCAGTAAAGAACAGAATAAAGAACAAGATTCGGATTCCATTCAACACAGATGTGAAGTCAGTCAGTATTATCTATGGGTCATAAACTTGCACTGCGTGTCACGAAAAGCATTTCCAACAGCCTAGTGCAGACTCTTATCAACAACTGCCATTTTTCGCTGGCTCCATAGTGAAGATCAAGTGGCCGGCTAGCCAGAAGGAATTAGCAACAAGAAACTCTATCTGTGAACGGAAAAACCAAGAGCCAATGGCTCAATAAATATGCAGAGGAAAATGAAGATGAATAGAGCATATATTCTGGAGGCTGTCAAATGACATCGCACGCAATGCAGGCTATCGCTCGAATGGAATCCGAATGGGAAGCAACGAGTGGGTCGTTGGTGCGAGGGTGACATCGAGGAGATTGGGTGAGGAGGAGGAGGAGGAGGTGAGAGATTATAGGCAATCGTGGGTCCAGCTAAAGAGGCGAAGAGAAAATGGGATAAAGTGGAGATGTGTCGTTGAAGCCCTATGTTTCATTCAGAACCCATAGGAATAATTATAAGTAGCGGTGTGACATAGTTAAACATTAGACTTTATTGCCGAAATATTCTCTATTTTAAAGTAATACTCACACAAAATGAAGCATACTGGATCGTTTATATGTAAATATTCTAACTATAAATGTGGTATTTTCACTAATAAATGGTTTGTACTTCCTGAATGTAATCTGATTAATCCCTACTGGTTTGGTAAACACTAACGTATTAACTATAGCTGAGTATAACAGTGTCGAAAGGCAACAGTGTTTACAAAAAATGCCTAAATATAGGCCGTTTCAGTATTTGTACATAGAATAAGCATTTCAGTCAATATCTACAGCAATTAATTATGTGTCAACAAAATGGCTTCATTAAATAAAAAGATCTCTAAGTTCACTCACTACCAGATTACTGATTTTGTTAATAGGTGTGATTAATAATCGATAAGTGCGCTTTATGACACTTCTTATCAAGTTGATTTATTGAAACAACTTAGTCAATTGAATTTGTTCAATGCATTAAAAAGTTAAAGATTGCCTTACTGTTATCTATCATTCTTAAAGCAATAGGATTATATCAATTAGATAGTATAAGATAGCTTTAAATATCACAGTCACTCTGATACTGTCAGAATTTTGTTGAGAAACTTAAGTTTTTTCTACTTTGGTTTTTGAAATTATGATTTTCATTTAGAGGTCATATAATTTTGATGGAAAAAACAATCAATCACGGGTAAATACCCTCGTTAAACTCTAAACATTTACCAGTAATTAGAATTGTAAATTTTAGATAACAAATTTCGTTAATTGGTTAGAAACGTGAAGGATAAGCTACCACTGTTGGCCTCATCACTGTGCATCTACCAACTCACCTGCTTGTGTGGAGCTGGATATTTCGGCAGTAACCAGAGTCTGCTAACCGAACGTATCATCGAACACTTACACTTATGGTTTTATAAAGGAGAAAAAAAGGCTCCTCAGAAGGTCTAATCTGGAACATTTGATCGAATCTGTACACCAAGCTAACCCACAAAGTAACTTCAAAATCATCTACAGAATAAGTGGGAATCTTACTAAAAGAGTACGAATCAAACTTCTTCAAATCGCAGAAGCTATGGCAATTCACATATTAAAACATGAACTCTACATACAGAAGAAGTTTGTTAGATCATTAAATCTACAGTGGACCTGACCAATCTTAACAGCAAGTACGCAATTTTTCATTTGGTCTTTTTTGCTTGTTTGTTTCTTAATAGCATAATAAATATTTTGCCCCCACCACTTATTAAATCTGTACCCCTTATTACCTAATGTTGTTAACTTGACTTTTGTTCAATTAGATTACGTCACTCAATTTACCAGTAGTGTTTACTTCTACTATAATTGTTATAAAAGCAAATTTATTAATCGTCTATATGAATACAGTATTAACGTCAAAAACAGTTTTATGTTCTGGCTTTCAGCGATCGTACAAGAATCAGCCTTTACACAGTTCAATATTTTGAAAAACAGCAACTTAGTTACTAAGTGGGAAGGTGAACGTATTAGAATAATAAAGGCATCGGAATGTCCACTTCAAGTATCCCTAAAAGTGCTGTCATTCATCTCTTCACTTAAATGATACATTTTTCTAAAGACTAGGTAGAATCAACCTCTTTTAGTGGTTATATCCATAAGCATTAAATGTAAGGGCCACCGCTTATCTTACAAATGTTCAGAGATATTTAGAAATAAAATGACAATACTGCACTGAACCAATAGTATAAGAAAGTTATAAGAGTTTTGGTAAGCTCAACTACTGGATAGCTGAGTCTCACAGTTAACACAGAATTTCACCAGGTCATCCCATCAAAAACTTCTGATACCAATTCAGTTGAGAAATCTGTTGTAAATTCACTACTAATTCTTTAAATAGTATTTCACAAATCCATGAATGAGTACGTTTTTAAAGACATCTACACTAATACTATTATCATGCATAAAGAAAAGTAACTACTAATATTTTTTAAATACGTTTCGATAGAATTATTAAAAGATATTCAAATCACACGTCTACTTCTCGGTTTATTTTATATGAAAGTTTAAAAAATTATAAGGGATTTAAGAGTAAGAAGGTCAATAACCGGAAGTACTCTAGATAATAAAAACAATAAGATAAGCCACTAAAATAATCGAGCAAAGAATATTCTTTTCAGCGAGATACTAACACAGCGCCGTAGAAATGCGGTAAAAAGAGCATTCCCTGCTGCTGAATTACGCTGTATCTTTAAAAACCACTCCTCTTCTGCGTTCGGGAATAAAAGATAAACTGTCTAATTTCGCCTCTTCCATGTCTATATACCAATTTAACTGCTCCTGTGAAGTCAGTTACATAGGCCGTACAATTAGGCGTGTTTCTCGTCGAATTTCCGAACATCATCCTGCCTGGTTAAGCAAAGGACAAACAAAATCTATTCGCAGCGCTATTCTGTCTCATCTTGAGGAGACAGAATACAAGATTGACGTTAACCATGTTTTCAGGGTCATTTACAGCATAACTAAGAATCTCAAATTTGCCTTAAGAGTTCGACTACTAGATATTGCTGAGGCTGTGGAGATCCACATTAACAAGTCTAATTTATGCATCCAAACGAAGTTAGTTCAGACATTATCCTTACCTTGGCCATTTAGGTCTGAATGATCCTGAATTTTTGTGTAATTTTTCTAAATTTAGGTGATATTTTATTTGCTGCTATATCTTTATTATTATTATTATTACTACTATCATTATTATAGCATCTTTAATGAACTGTAAATGCATTGATCATACTTTACAAATCGATAATATTTAAAAAAAACACTGATATTGTTATTAACTACTAATCTAGAATATTCTGTGTATATAAACATATATATATTTGTAGAACCGGAAGAGGATTTTATCGAAAAGAATATTCTTTGCTCGATTATTTTGTAGACGGAAGACAAGTAGTTCAGCGAAGAGTCTCTTTTCGGCGAATTCATTTTCATAGCTGTACAATCGCAAATATATATGGTTATTTTGTGTGTGTGTGTATACATTAAATTTGTCAAACGAAAATACAATTAGTAAGTTCAGATGAATTGGATGTTGATAAGAGGATAGCAACAAAAGTGATGAGTTGTCAAAAACGATTGTTAAAGAGGAGTAAGTTCAGGTGAATTGGATGTTCATATAAGAGAATAGTAACAAAAGTGATGAGTTGTCATAAATAATTATTTTGTGTTTCACAGATATCTGAATGAATAAGATAAAAATTGCTAAAGCGAAGACATAACTCCATGTGAACATAGAGAAGACGGAGGGGATAAAGACAACCACGTACCAACAGCGGAAGTAACAACAACCAGCGCCAGACATATCAACGGGAGAGATTTGACAGAGGTAACCTCCTTCACTTATCTGACCAGGGAACATCCTATCAACCACTGGCGGATGGCACAGATGAAGATGTCAAAGCTATCCAGAATAGAAAAGGCAAGACAGACATTCATCAAACTGAGACGAGTTTGAAAATCTTCTACATTAACTCAGCATAGAGGACAAGATTCGGATTTTATTCAAAATAAATTTTAAATCAGTCATTTCTTGTATACGGGTTAGAAACTTGCACTGCGTGACACAAAATGGATTTACAACAACAGGCTACTGCAGACTTATATCAACAGCTGCTACATTCGCTGGCTCCATATTGAAGATCGAATGGCCAATAGACCAGGAAGAGTTAGTAACAAGAAACTCTGCTCAACAAATATGTAGGAGAAAGTGGAGATGGATCGGGAATAAGCTGTTAAATGACATCGCGTGGTTGCCAGGCCATTGCTCGAGTGGAATCCGAATAGGAAGCGATGAGAGGGTAGTCGCTTCAAAGATGATATGGAAGAGATAAGAGATTATAGGCAATCGTGGAACCAGCTGAAGAGGACAGCAGAAAAAAGGACAAACTAGAGATGTGTTGTTGAAGCCATGTGTTGCACTTGGAACTCAAGGGAATAATAACAAGAAGAATTGCTGAAATGAAGTATAACAGTAAACCATTTTTCGTATAAAAAAACACAGGAGGATTGAATTTTACGAAGGGCTATCGCCCCATCATATCTTAACATACACAATAATATTAGTAATGACCTATACTGAATTCCAGAGGTACAACATATATATATGTACACAAAACAAGGGGTAATCTTGAAGTACAGCCGGTCATTTTTACGTATGCTTAGAAGTCAATTAAATTTAAAAATAACCATTCATAGTAAAATTTCGCTGGAAGTCATCACGATGACTGAATGATCGACCGGCTTATTTAGTAAAGTTAAGGTATTAGACTCGATCCTCTTTGCGGTTGTGGTTGCACTCTGCTGAAGATTTTCAAACAAAGACGAATCAGTTCTCTGGAGTTCCTTAGGTTTTAGTGACACTCTAATTAATAATAGGGCTATTATGTAATTTACTTTCAAAATAAGTAGAACTATAATGTAGTAAAATATTGAAAAACGGAGAAACACCGATAGATTTGCTGATTTCTGACCTTCAGTTCTCATGGGCAGAGTTATTGACATCATTTAAGGCATGAGTGTCAATTACCTTCATAAGAAAGTGGAATTGGCACACTCTTGATGGGTGTTTATAGAGGTTACTACTGTTGGTTCGATAACATGAAAAGTTACTGACTGACATGGTAAATTAAAAATGAATGAGGGGTAGAATTTATTTTGTTTGATTTCTTATTCCTGTATTCGTTTGAATTTTTCCTTCTTCAACTTTCTGTTGACAGAGAGGTTCGAGAACTGGTTTCAGTTTGTCTTAGTTGTAACCAAAAGCAATCAAATCCCTGCAAACCAACTGAGACTGTTGGATCCATATTGAGAAGCCTAACTTGTGCGTCCAAAAGCAGTTAGTTCAAACATTATCCTTACCTTGGTCATCTAGGTTTGAATGATCCTGAATTTTTGTAGAGATTTCCTTAATTTTATTTGATATTCTATTTGCAACTATATCTTTGTTATTATTATAATTTAAACATCTTTAATAAATTGTAATTGCATTGATCTTATTTTACAAATCGATATTATTTAAAAAACACTAATCTAGAATATTCTCTCTATATAAACATAGATATAATGATAGAGCCAGCAGAGGAATTTATCGAAAAGAATATTCTTTGCTCGATCATTTTGTGATTTATTAATAACTGAATAACACTCTAATGCTCACTAGTGACTGGCTCTATTCAGATAAGTAGTTACCTGGGTTCCAGTGGGAATTCGTCTTCAGTGGGGTACAGAAGGCAGGGTATGAGGACATATACTCGCCAGTGATGACATTCCCCAGTGGTTGCACAATATCGTGAATTGACAAAAGTTGGAATTCATTGATAGGCCACTGGATCGATTCCCAGTGGTTTAATGCTCTAAGGGCTCGCTGGCCTTGTAACCTGAAGGTCGTGGGTTCGAACCATGGTGATGGGTGTGTACTGATGAAGGGTCCCAAACTAGGCTGACGAAACAACTATCTGTCCAGTACTCCCTACATGTTTTCCAATGGTTTTTTGACTAATGTCAGCTCATGCCGAAATTCTGTAACCAATCAAATTCCTACAAACTAACACTTGAATAAAAAATGATAGTCTGATAAACAAATAAATTCTAAAGAAAATATTCTACTGCACCCTTGAGCTCTACTATTATTATGAATGAATGTCAGTCTAAAACAGAACAGAACAGTAATAGAAAAGATTTGTAACTCAGGTGGATGATTTGCAATTAACAGTGTTCTCTGAGCTCAGAGAACACTATTAATTTCAGAACAGAATAGTACACAATACAGTCTGTGTATACGTGCTTTCAGTTATTGACATACCACACAAGACATTGTTTGCTATGAATGAAATATTGTTACTCGTCATCCAGAACATCAGTGCAATGCAGCTCAGGTGATTCAGAAAACTGGAAGGTTAGAAACAATTTGCGAAAATACCTCTGATTAAAATATTGACATGTTCATTAAAATCTTGTATAAGTCGTTCTACTTAAATTAATCATTCAATAGGCTTAGTTTCAGAGTATTTCTAATGCCTTGAAGTCAGTTAATTAGAAGTTTCACCTTATGATTTGTTTGTTAGGTTATATACTTTATGTAGTATACCTAAATCAATTGATTGATTGGATATGTAGTTTGTTGGAATACCTTAATTCATGATAGCTTTTCGTTTTAGAGCACTGAATGGGGCATTGATAAACCAAATCGATTAGTGCCCAATAACAGCGAAAGTTGAGACTAAAGATTATGATGAAATTTAATCAATCTAACTCAAAGACGAGAAGTGATGAAGTGGAAATACTTTTGTATGATTATGTATGGTTTTTATGAAAAATCACTGGAGTCCTCCGAATATTCGTTCTTTGCATCCCTGATATTCTTGTCCAGCAGCATACACTTCCTTAGAGAATTCAAATCAACCATTTGTCATCGGTAGAATGACTTCGTGAAACCACTGTCTCATTCTTGAGCATTGTCCGACGTGGTTAGGTAAAAAGGGGTTGTTAAGTCAATTGGGAGTTCCACATTAGTGTACCTTGTGGATACAGATCACAAGACTGGCAAAATTCTGCCTTTACAATTCTGTACAAGGTGCCACCTCAATAATTCTCTGAGTTTGTATATCTTCGATTATTAAGCAAAGCTGAGGTAGACGCCATAAACAATTTTCAGCCTGGTCTTTATATTCAGAAAACGTTTGTTCAATCTCTCTCCTTCCCATAGCGTTCAACTCCGACTTAGAATGGTTATACTGCTAACTTCATTATCAATACGATTCCGTGCTAAAGTTGTATATTTTAATCATCGTTTCACAATTTATTATTATTATTACACTTACATCCTCCTCGATTATATCTGATTTTATTGATCCACATAGTTTCAAATGTCGGTGGCTAATATTTTATCAATAATTTAATAATTCCCATTGTAGCATGAAGAACACAATATTCAGCGAAGAGACCCGTTTGGCCGCCTCCATGTGCATCTGTCAGTTCACCTGCTCTTGTGGAGCAAAGTACATTGGCCGTAGTCAGAAGGCGCTTTCCACACGGATACGAGAACATATTTCAGCTTGGTTTTACAAGGGAGAAAGGAAGTGTGTGCGAAGCTCTATTCTGGAACACCTGATAGACTTCTGTCACCCTGACCATGATTTCAAGATCATATATAGAATCCATGCTAACTTCCAGCGTTTTCTTCGTTACAGACTTCCAAAGACAGCTGAGGCCTTGGCAATTCATGACTTTAAGCCAGATCTTTGTGTACAAAAGAAGTATGTACAATCCCTACTTCTGCCTTGGCCGTAGAGGGATAGACATCTATTTATTTTTTAAAAAAGTATATTTGTAAAATCTCAGCGATATTGAAATGAGTAATTCCAACGTTTCGTTCGGCAATCTGGTCCGAACTTCTTCAGGGAAATTAATCGAAATTAACATAACAGGTTTATATATAAAAGGAACATCTTTAGTTTTTAAAAAACTTTGTCCAATCATGATTTATAAAACAAATATTAACAAGTATAATAAACAAAATTGTACGAGTTGTGATCAAAATTTGACCTCAGACTTACAAATATTGATCTACCTTTGTTAAACACTTTAAACACAGTGTGTATGTGTGTGTGTGTGCGGATAAACAGTTGTAAAACAATGTCTTAACGTCTCCATAAGTAGATATAGACAGTCGGGAAACTTTGACCAAGTATTATTAGTTAGTGATACATATCCATTCTTATTTTTATTAATCAGGATTTCCTATGCGTCATCTAACATCACACCTTCATGTCTGTTCAAACTGTTAGTATCTAGAATTTTATGATTAGACGTATTTTCGAAATTATGGTGTTTAGGATTAGAGTTTAGTTGAACAACCCCGTCAAACTTATTACTTTGTCTTCTTTCTGAAAATTGAGCTGCTTTATTCGACCTACTGAAGTTGTCAGGTGACTGGACAGCTACGAATTTAGGATACGCATTCTGCTGCAGTCAAAATCTTGACTACAGTTCATTTGATTTATTTTGTAATCGAATTAAATTAACAAAGAAACTATGTAATTGGCACAATCATCGTATTTCCACTCTCCGTTGTCTGCAGCAGAATGCGTATCCTAAATTCGTAGCTGTCCAGTCACCTGACAACTTCAGTAGGTCGAATAAAGCAGCTCAATTTTCAGAAAGAAGACAAAGTAAAAAGTTTGACGGGGTTGTTCAACTAAACTCTAATCCTAAACACCATAATTTCGAAAATACGTCTAATCATAAAATTCTAGATACTAACAGTTTGAACAGACATGAAGGTGTGATGTTAGATGACGCATAGGAAATCCTGATTAATTAATAAATAAGAATGGATATGTATCACTAACTAATAATACTTGGTCAAAGTTTCCCGACTGTCTATATCTACTTATGGAGACGTTAAGACATTGTTTTACAACTGTTTATCCGCACACACACACACACATACACACTGTGTTTAAAGTGTTTAACAAAGGTAGATCAATATTTGTAAGTCTGAGGTCAAATTTTGATCACAACTCGTACAATTTTGTTTATTATACTTGTTAATATTTGTTTTATAAATCATGATTGGACAAAGTTTTTTAAAAACTAAAGATGTTCCTTTTATATATAAACCTGTTATGTTAATTTCGATTAATTTCCCTGAAGAAGTTCGGACCAGATTGCCGAACGAAACGTTGGAATTACTCATTTCAATATCGCTGAGATTTTACAAATATAATTTTTTTACAAATGTCTACTTCTCACTCGGCGCCCAAATATTATAGAACTATTCTGTCAAATCTTGACTACAGTTCATTTGATCTATTTATTTTGTTTATTTATTTATTCTATGTACCTTTCCCTTATTACTACGATTATTTATTATCATTATTATTATTACTATTCTCACTCTGAATCTTTTCCACTTGACCCACTTGTCAATGTAAACCCAAAATTAATCATTTTTAAACTTTTTATTTTTACAACATTGAATTCTATCTTATTAAATTTCACACCATGTTATGTAACATTTTATATTCTTCTACTGATCTTATAATTGTGTACACCTTTCCAAAATCTGTATATCACATTAATTATTTTGCCACTTGACATTAGACTATGATTATAATCACAAATATTTCATTTCATTCATGCATTTCATACTATCATTATTTCATGTATTCACACCATTAATCTGATTCCCTCACCGGATATAATTTCTTAAAAAAAACCATATATATATATATATATATATATATATATATATATATATATATGATTGTACAGCTTGATAATAAATTCGTTGAAAAAAGTCTCTTCACTGAATATTGTGTTCTTAATATTTTATTATGTAATTGTAAAACTGTCCACTCCAATAAACGTTCGTCGAAGTCTATCAAAGTGATTAACAAGTTAACTGATCAAAAACCTCTGTGCCCAATGGTAGACTGTAATTTAATGCTAGATGTTATGATCTGTAGATCAGTAAGAAGCGATGGACCTAGGATTTGTGCTGAATGGTGCTTATCAGCAGGTCGTATTTTCAGTCTCGAGAAAACTTCATTTCCATCGAAGATGTATCTATAAATCAGATTTATTTATTTATTATCTATTTAAACACAGAAAAAACTTGGTACAATATAGCACCAAAAAGGATGCGCCGCCACACAATAATAATAAAGCAACATAGATCAAAAGTAAAAAAATATAAGTAGAGAACAGATAAAGAACTTCATTTGGAAAGAAAACAGTCATGTTTAACAAGTTCAAACAGTATTCGTTAACTATCATCGGGAAGAGAGAAGGAAATTGCAGCACTTTCGCCATTAATTACGATTCTTGGCCATATCCGATAAAGTTTCGAGCCATCGATTCGAGCTACCTTGCGGACCCCAACGAGGGAGTCATGATGCATCAGCTGATGCTAATCTAGCACAAACATCCTTCATCCCACGACTCCACGTCATGGACTGACCACCTCTCCGCCTTTTTGCATCCCTTCCCAGGGCTAGCGAACAAAGAACTGTACGGAAGCCTCTGGGATGACATTCGCAGCACATGTCCAAGCCACCGGAGCCGGTGTTTCCAGATGACGACACTGAATGAATGATGATTTCCACTGTGTTCAAACACACGCCACCGAACTTCAGAATTACTCACGCGATGATACCATCGAACACAAGCAATCCTGCGGAGACAGCGATTATCGAACACGCAGAGTCGCCGCACATCCTCATTTTCTTAAATAAGCAGTAGAGCTCTGTGAAGCTCTGTACACAAACATTTACTATTTGTAAATCTTATCTTTCCAATGATTATTTATATCCTGATTCTGGAATTCTGCTGACAGAACCGTCCTTTGTGAAGTAAAAGACCGACCGAAGTATTGATGATTTTATAACCGCATAAAGAAAGATGAGTGATTAGTTGGATCAAAAATCAGTGGTTTGGCGGTAGAATACTCTCCAATCACATACATGGTCAGGGGTTTTATCCCCACCTGAAAAACTCCTAAACCTTGCTGAGCCTTCATTAAGACCAATAGGGTTGGAAGGTAGGCAGTGAGGGTAGAAACTTTACCCAGTGAAAATAAAAAACCATGGTTACCGAAACTTTAAAGCTCTAGTTGAAACCTTCTGTTCCAATGGGAACGCGAAGGAATAAAATAAGAAAGTATAAGAATTTTAAAGACAAAATAAAAAGAAGTCGAAGGTTTAGACTGAAACAGAACCAGTCATAAGGACAAATTAGACAACACAGATGTTCAGAATACACTTATTAGCAATTTCAATTTTAATTTAGGTGACAATTATCAACAGATACATAAGGTGAACGCCTTATATTTACATTTTATCTTTAAATTCTTTTTTATTTCTGGTGATAACACACTATGTTTTCATGTTTACTTTGCCCTGTGTGATTAAGGCCAATGTAGTAAGTAATTCAATCAGAGAGAGGCATTAAACTCTAGAATAGACCTCCGTCAACAGCAAAAATTAATTAAACATTCAGAACGCCCTAGTTTCAACAAAATAAAAACTGACATTAATATATTTCACTGGTATTATTGATTTATTTATATATATATATATATATATATATATATATATATATATATATATATATATATATATATAATATTTTTCGATTACTACTAAATACAAGTTATTGATTTAATTGACAAAATAATCAATGCAATTTTCTTTAAATAGTTTCAGACATATCCAGTGTACAGGTTACAAATATTCTAATTTCTGGATTCATTTATTTGCTGAACAAAAAAATATTTTATAAGATTTTCGATCTTACACGGGGACAGTACATTAGTCTTTATAGTTTAAATTAAGTGTAATTTAGTACTTTACGTTGTAAAAAACCATCTGTCAGTCATTAAATTGAAGAGATAAGTCTCATGTAAGAATAGCTTGAATGCAAGTTAGGATTTCTAAGTTAAGTTGTTGAATATGTATTGATCACTGAGCCCATTTCTGAGCATCCCAAGACAGTCAGTTAAATATATTCTTCATATATACAAATAAGTGGCCTGCTAAAACCTTCGGCTACCGAAAACCTCCATCAGTAAGTTGCGTACAGTTCCTCCCACTCAGTTTGTTTAAATCTAGTAAAATATGACTTCTAATAGTGTTATTTACTGTGGCGGGTATTTAAAACCTTTACAATCTGCAGTTTTGCAAACTTCTACTAAACATGAGAAAAAGCATTATCCTGGATGGCAGCTTATCCCAGTACATGAGATAACTGGGCAAAGTTGAACTATTATAGCCAAAACGAAAGTGACCTTGAATAACCAGTTGGAATTCAGATACAAAAAAGTCACATAATCGTCAGAAAATGCATTAAGAAAACATTGCAAACATGATATTTCACCATGTAGTTGTCACTTATGTGTTGTAAGAATGTCTTCCAGTCACTGCACAGATGATTTATTGGGAAATCAGACCATGCGCGACGACTGTACTGTGACTGTACATCATGGTTCTTTGAGGCCTGTTGATATTTCCGACACTGTTCTTTAATCTACTCCTAGCTCTAACCATATTCGTAACCCCTAATATCAACCTCAACCCCAGGCCCTAAACTTTAATCTAAAAAGGCATAACTCTACCTAACAGTATAGATTTACAGAAAATGTACACAGGGAATGAGTGGAATACTGTATCCACCTTCTACAAGTCCAAAAAGGCAGGCATGATTTGATTTGGAGTGATCTTTCACAGCATACCCTGTATCAGTTTGGTTCTTGAAGACCAACTTTTGTAAGACCTTGGTTTTGGCTATGGTACTTCAACTTCGCCGATAACCTGTTCTTCGGTTGTGTCTTTGGTTCACAAAATCTACTCCTGAACCGCTTAGAATTGACATTCAGCAAAATGTCTTGTGTCTGTCGAAGAAGAAAAAGAAGAGATATCATAATGGATTGATTCGCGCTTCATGTCAAAAAGAATTATGTCACACGATCTACTGTCAGTTAATCTTTTATTTTGACATCCTGGACGAAGAGAAAATATCATGCAGTTAACTCCGCTGAAAATTCTGTATACTATATATAAACATTGTTCAGAATAAAGCTTTTACTACTATTATTATGATTGAACTGCGTGACCACGAGAGGTGTGCGTCGGTGGCACAGTGGTTAGGACTCTCACCGACCATGCTCATGGTCCGAGGTTCAATCCCCTCCCGACGTACACCTGATATCTATGGTCGGCCTGCAAAATTCAGGCTACCGATATCACATGCTGAAAATTCCATACTTGTACCAAAAATACGGTGTGGCATCAAGCTGTAATCAAAAATAAGAAAGGTCGTTCGTTCTCGTTTTAGTTTAGTTTCACCCCTAAAAACTACTTTTATCAGCCTATTGGTTTCAGTATTTACACAGTTTATATGAATTGAACTGGGTTCATTGTGTTCTGCCTGTTGAAAGTGTTATACTTAAGTTGAATTTTTTCTCTTTAGTATGAATCTATTCTGCTTGAATTGCCATGTTCTCTTCCTATGGTATATGAAGAATGGATTGTTATACGCTTCATTATTTAATAGCGTCACTTAGTATGCGAATTCTCCAGTATTTCCTGGTATAGTTCAATGTAAAATTGAGGGTTGAAAAAGCGTACGACTGCTGACTATCTCTAGTCTATTCTCAGAACACTCATTTTACCAACAAGCTTAACTGGTAATTACGAAGAAGTCGTCTTCTTGTCATAAATTACAAGAAATCAATTTTTCTGAAGACTAATTCAATACAACGAGAGAGAAATATATATCATATTTTAAAAGATGGTTTCTGTCAGAAGTTAATCAATAACAGGTAACCTAATGAAGTCCCAATATAAGTCAAAACAAGAGTTAATCTCTGCTTAATTTTCAGTTAGCAGTCACACTGGGTAGTACTGTAGTCTGAATCACTCAAGAGAGTGAAAGTTCCATGGAAAACCTTAAAAACGCATCAGTTATTGAGTGAAAGACATATGATCATTCCCCTGGGTTCGATCCTCGACCAGGTGTTCGGTGCATACTTTTGAAGGTGTCCCTCATCCTGATGAAATGGTTGTCTAGGGCTTTCTGGCTTTTCGCGGTCCCCTCATTGAATTCAACTCGTGACCTGAATATGAGATTACTTAGGATGATAAACTCAAACGGAAGCTTCTTGTAGAAGGGACTAAATATGCTCACACTCAATGAATATATCATATTGCATTTTGTAAACTGATAGGCTCTCAATCAAGCTTCCCACATTTCATTGCTTTTTTTTTATAATTTTATTTCAAAATAACAGACAACTGTTTGATTGGAATATGAATGTTGCCATTAAGTTACTCATATATCACCAATACAGCTATACTTATGAGTAGCAAATGAGTTCAGACTGACGTCAATTACACTGCAAAACTGTATACAGGTAGTATATATTGATTATCCCACTGGAAAAAGAGACTTCTAGCTGTATGAAATAGTCTGTAATTCTTTGTTGGGAAAAAAATTAAAACAATTAGTTCCCTTAATGAATTTAAACAAAACAATAAGACGTAATTTGTCTGAATCGTGTAATGTATTTGTGCAACACATTTCAGTTTCAAACACTTTGATCATACACAGACTTGTCATAGGAATTTATATGAAATTTATGAAGAAGAGTTAAGAGGTGAGAAAGTAAATGTATTTAGGTCAAATTAAAAGGACATATTGAAGGTTGAAATAACAATGAAGATCAATAAACCAAATAAGAGAGGTAATAGTAGATCTACCCTGGCTAACATAAAAACAAAGTTTACCAAGGAAGGTTTAATGTGATGATGAATTGTTTTTGAACGCATAAAGGTGCTTTAAACTTCCTAATTGCCAGATAGGGCTTCCACAAACTTTAGGATACGTCCCAAACACGTTTTATAGATAGGTTAAAAAGATGTGGAAACATCAAGTATATGTCCTGTTTCTATAATATGTTTCGCAATAGAGGAGCTAGATCTCTTATTTTCACCATTAATAGGTTCTGGGGATTCTATTTGCTTCTGGAGCCATTTAGGTATATACTCCGACCAGATTGTTCGAAATGTGTTGCACAAATACATTACACAATTCAGACAAATTACGTCTTCTTATTGCCTGGTCAAAATAAATTGTTTTAAAGGTTCCTAAACGAAACTACAGCACAAGTCAGTTTTTTTATTAGAACAATGAATTTACCAGAGCAACAATGATTATTATTTTTGGTTTGTAAGGAATTTAACATTTATACATGTATGAATACCAGGTATGTAAAACTACGTGCATCATGAAGAAATCTGTTAATCCCAGCCTCCAACTTCATAATTTAATTAGTGAGTATTGTCATCAAACTGATTAGACTGAGACTGCTTTAACTAATAATCCTATATGCTATTGCAACAGTTGCCAAAAAATCAATAATTTCCAATGCATTAATATAGCAGTAAAACTTGTGCTCTATATTGAACCTGTTTACTGAATAATATCATAACATTAAAGAGTTTCGAATGGAATCGACTGACTGCTGTCATACTGTCATGACTGAACAACATGAAAGTATAGCCTATATAGTCCCACATCTTTATTGTTTTATTGTGATAGAAAAGGTAGAAATTTTCAGACACATAAGAGAGGCCTAGAGTCAATCCTTTTATATTTGTTCAATGTTAAATAAAGTAAAAAAGTTTCAGTCGTATATTTTTTCACTTAATTAAAACAATTTTTAAGACAATAACTTCATTTATTTATTTATTCATTTATATGAAATTATCGATAATTTAGGCCAAATATTTTTATGGACAGTATGTTGTCTGAAATATGCCTGATTTCGTGCATCATATTTACTGTCTCATTTGTTAATCGAAATTGTCAGCTGAAATTATTTAGGTCATATGGGTACAGAAACTTAGTCTACTTAAATTTTATTGAGAATAGAAAGATCACAGTTGTGCATACACGCACACACACATTTTATCAATCGGACGATATGACTGTGCACATAACCTATGTAGTTAGACATAATAATAGTGATAATAACTTTGTTGATAACGCAGATGAAAAAGTGGAGCGATTTATGAAAACAAGACTAATGAAAAACAGCATGATTAAACAAATAGATATTCAGATAGACATAGTTGATAAAGGAAAGCCAATCAAATCCCTGCGAACCAACAACTGAACAGCAATCTGATGTTCACTAGTGACTGGCTCTATTTAGGTAGGTAGCTGTCTGGCTTCTAGTGGGAAGTCGTGATCAGTGGGGTACAGTAGGTCGGGTGTGAGTACGAAAACTCGTCGGGGATGACATTCGCCAGTGATCGCACTATATCATGAATTGACAGAAGTTGGAATTCATGGACAGGCGACTGGACCGGGTCCCAGTGGCTGAATGGTCTATGAACTAGCCTGTCTTGTAATCGGAAAGTCGCGGGTTCGAACCATGGTGCTGGGTGCATACCGCTGAAAATTTCCAAACTAGGCTGACGAAACAGCTCTCCAATGGTTCTCTAACTAATGTCATTTCATGATGAAATCCTGTAACCTATCAATCAAATCCCTATAAACCAGCACTTGAAAAAAACGTAGTCCGATTATGTAATGCTAGATTGTAACGGAAGTAGATAAACAATGTCTTAATTAAGATGTAACAAGATTGAAGCTTCATATTATTATTATTTATTATTGTATCCTTTAGTTCCTAGAGGAACATAGGGCTTCAGCTGCGCACCTCCATTGCCTTCTGTTTTCTGCCAACTTTTTCACCCCGCTCCAGGTCTGTCCACATGCTTTCATCTCCTCATCGCATGACCTCCTCCAAGTCACCCTTGGACGACCAACTCGCCACCTCCCTTTCGGGTTCGACTCGAGCGATGGCTTGTCTAGTGGTGTCACTTGATGGTTTCCTCAGAGTATGGCCAATCCATCTCCATTTCTTACTGCCTATTTGTTTCACAATTGGTTTCTGGTTGGTTCGCTCATTGCCAGAGATCCCTGTTTCTGATCTTTTCTGGCCGGCCATCTGATCTTGAGTATTGAGCGAATACAGCTGTTAATGAAGGTCTGAAGTTTGTTGGAGATGCTCTTTATGACTCGCCAAGTCTCTGATCCGTATAGTAGCACTGACTGACTTTACATTGGAGTTGAAAATCCGGATGTTATTTTTGATTCTGAGTGCTGTTGACCTCCACATAGATTTGAGAGTAGTGAAAGCTTGTCTTGCTTTTCCGATTCTGGCTTTGATATCCTCGTCAGTTCCGCCTGTAGTTGAAACGACGCTTCCCAGGTAGGTGAAGGAGGTTGTTTCTTTCAGGTTCCTCCCATTTATGCTGATTGTTGTCTGTTGTTGTTGCTGTTGATGTTGGCTAGGAATCTTCGTCACCTCTGTTTTCTCTATGTTCACCTGAAGTCCTATCTTGGATGTTTCTTCTGTTAACTTGTTGCTTTTCATTTGCATATATTCCAGTTAGTGGGAAACCAGACATATGTCATCAGCGAAGTCCAGATCCTCCAAGTATTTTGTGTGAGTCCATTTTATGCCTGTTTCCTTGTTGCCCACTAACTGTCTGTCGCATTATCCAATCTACTGCAATCAGAAAAATCATTGGTGATAGTAGGCAGCCTTGTCTCACTCCCGTCCTCACTTCGAAGGCTTCCGTAAGTTTCCCGTTGTGGATTACTTGGCATGCAGCATTGTCGTATAACTGTTGGATGAGATGTATAATTGTCGATGGGACCCCGTAGTAGCGAAGTAGTTGCCGAATCACCTCTCGATCGACGCTGTCGAAGGCCTTTTCAAAGTCGATGAAGTTGAGATAGAGAGGTGACTGCCATTCTGAGCTTTGTTCAATGATGATTCGTAAAGTGGCGATTTGATCAACACATGATTTGTTTCTCCCGAATCCAGCCTGTTCCGGTCTAAGTTTTTCATCTAGGGTTTGTTTGATTCTCTCCAGGATGATGCGACTTAGTATCTTGCTTGGAATGGACAGAAGCATAATTCCTCACCAGTTTTTACATTGACTTAAATCTCCTTTCTTTGGTAGTTTGAATAAGTATCGGTTCTTCCAATCCTCGAGTACTTTGCCCTCTTTCCACACCTTCTCCAGTAGTGGTGTCATCAAGTCCGCTGTTGTCTCTGGGTCCATTTTCAATGCCTCTGCTGGTATTCCATCTGGTCCTGCTGCTTTTCCGGTTTTTAGTATCTTGATTGCATTCAGGACTTCTGATTTCGTCGGAGGGTCGATGTTCACTGGTAGTTCTGCTTCCGTTGTTGGTATTGTTGGGCGTGTTGTAGGTGGCTGTCAATTTAGAAGTCTTTTGAAGTGTTCAGCCCAGTGTTTTCTTTGCTGCACCTCATTAGTGATTGACTTTCCATTGTCGTCGTTTATTGGCTTAATCTGTGTCGAACGTTTGCCCGATAGGTGCCTAGTTGTTTGGTAGAGTGTGGCGAGGTCTCCTTTGCCTGCAGCTTGTTCTGCTTCGTTTGCCATGGCACTCTTCTTCACTGTTTTGTTCAGTGTATTGTAGCTTTCATTCAGCTCCTGTTTTTGTTGCTCGTCAGTGCACTGGATAATCTTTTGTTTCACTGTCCTTCTCTCTTCTATTGGTTTCCAAGTGTTCGTAGTGGGCCACTGTTTATCCTGTCTCTTCTTTCTGCCTAGAACTTCCATGCAGGTTTGACTCCACACCGTTTTCAAGTTGTCCCAGTGCTTTTCGACGCTAGCCTTTTCGCTGGTGTTGATTTGTGTCTCGGCTTTTTTTCTTATGTTTGCAATGAAGATGTCCTTTGTATCTTGGTCCTTCAGTTTATAAGTGATGGATTAAAAATTACAAATAAGGAGTAGTGGTGATATCATCAGATGGGTAGGTATTTGTTGGCCAAGAGAAGGATAATAGCTGTACGGACTTTTTCTGAATGCATAGCTTAGGCCTAATAGTTCAAATGCAAATCGCCTCATGTCTATATAGTCTGATGAGATCGCATTGGAAACAATATCGTTCGCTTTCATGTATTACTCTAAATTTTACTATGGGTATGTTGAATATTTTAAACAGAATGACACAAAGCGCTGATTGATAACACAGTATGGAGATTACTATGTTTGATAATATCCTTCAGGGAATTCGAATTGGACTGTAGAGTGAAACGATACAAATGTTCCAAGTTTATAATATGTGAACGAGGGAGAGATGAAAAATAATAACTTAGCTTTCATCAAAAGAAAGTGAATTTGATCAGCAAGCATAGGACTGGATAGTCATTTTTATTAATATTCTAAAACTAATGTACAGATATAATTCAGTACCAAAGATAACCAACCGTAGAGAATTAGTTTTGAAGGGATTTAGTTTGATTGAATGGAGGAATTCATCATGAGCTGACACCATTTAGAGAGCCACTGTAAAACCTGGAAGTACTGGACAGCCGTTTCGTCAGTCTAGTTTGGAACTCTTCAGCCGTACACGCTCACCTGGGTTCGAACACAGGACCCCACTACTCCCAGGTTTTCCAGTGGTTATCTAACTGATGTCAGCTCACAATGAAATCTTCCATGCAATCAAACTAAATCCATACAAAACCAATACTTGAAAATTAATCTATGCTCACTAGAGACTGACCCTATTTAGGCAGTTAACCTGGGGTTCTAGTGGAAAGCCGTGACCAGTAGGGTACAGCAGGTTGAAGATGAGGCAGCAAGTCATCGAAGAAGACATTGAGAAATGGTCACGCGATGTCGTGAATTGGCATAAGTTAGAATTCAAGGACCATTGGATCGGGTTCCAGTGCCTACTGAATGGTCTACGAGCTCGCCTTTTAAGCAGAAGGTCCTGGGTTCGAGCTCTGGTGGTGGGTGACTGCTGCTGAAGTCCCGAACTAGTCTGACAAAACAGCTGTCCAAGCTCCCAGGTTTTCTAGTGGTTCTCTAACTGATGTCAGCTTATGATGAAATCGTTCATCGAATCGTAGTGTTAAAATCTTCGAATTCACCACTGGTAGATACAGCCGGGAAATATGGAGCAAACATTAGCGTCCTCATGATTACAACGAGTGACAACTCAGTCCAACTAGAGCTTCTTACTGATTTACTTTACTGAAACAAAAAGAACTGATGTCGCAGCTCATTTGGAAAACTTATTCTCTCAGCTGAATGACCTTATTCCAGTTGATGAGGACAGAAGAGCTAGTCCACATCCAAGCTGGTCGACGTTACACATCAAAACTTCATTTCACCAACCTCATATTTCAAAATCCTTTCTGAGGAGCACAAGACAGCATTGAAAGCTCTTGAAAATAACGACAGACTCAAGGGAGATGCTGATGGACAAAGATGACTGACTATATTGCAAAGATGAAAACTGTGTTGAATAACCCGTTGAGGTTTGAAGTTGACGACTGCCAGAAAGATAAGACAGATGCAGCTGAAAAACGCATCACATATGTACTAAGTGATCTTCTAAAGAAGAAACTGATTGACAAGAGTGATTAAAAACTCCAAGGGTTTAGATTGCCGCACATGTATGGCCTTCCAAGAACACAAAAAGAAGTTCCCCTGAGACCTATACTTCTGATGATCAACTTGCCTCAGCATAAGTTTGCTTGTTGGACCCATTCGTCAACGGCAAGCTTTGTACACCATGAAAGACTCATTTTATTTCGCTGAAGTGTGAACCGCATGAAAAATTAAAATCAGTTCACGTTATGCTAAAAATTGAGCTGAAGATGTTGTCCAGAAGAACGATGAAAGCTCCATAACTAAACCAACCAGCTCAGAGAACACTGCTAATTGCAAATCATCCACCTGAGCTTCAAATCTTCTTTATTATTTCAGAAACACATGAACGTTTCAAATAATTTCGTCGCATCATTTGATGTAACCTCCAAGTTCACAAGGGTCCCAACCAATGAAATTATCAAAATCATTTGTCAGCATTCTGACCTCCTCCCACTTCCAGAGTCGGAATTCAAACACCTACTGTTAGTTGTACCATGGATGAGAAATTCCAGTTTGACAACGCTCTTTATCGACAAATAGATGGTGTAGCTATGGACAGTCCAATTAACCCTGTTTTAGCAAATATCTTCATGTCCAACCTTGAGAAAACAAAGTTGGAGCACGCAGTTGACGAAACAACTTCCTACTGTCGATATATCGATTACACAATTATAGTGTGCAACAATGAAAGTCATGCTTCCTACCTACTCAGATTATTAAATGACACATACAAATATTGAATTTACTATGGAACATGAAAATGATGGAAAGTTCCATTTCCTTGGCATTATCATGCAACGCCTGGAAGATGGTAGTCTTTAGTGGTCAATTTACAGTAAGTCTACATGAAATGGACAGTACCTACATTCTAATACATCTTAGAACATCTGATAGAATCCGGACACCAAGCTACACCGTAAACAAGCTTCAAAGTCGTTTACAGAGTAAGAAGTAGTCTCCCTAGAGGTGTACGAATCAGACTTCTTCAAACTGCAGAAGCAATAGCGATTTACTTGCTAAGTCCTGAACTCTGCATACAGAAGTTCGTTCAATCACTACACTTGTAATGAACGTAATCTATCTTATTAACCAACAAGTAAATTCTACCTAATCTTTTCTTGTCTGAGTCTTCATTAGTATTATTTTGTCTTCTCAATTGCAATATTTTACATTTCCAACTTTCTTGTTCTCAACCCCACCCAATTTAATTTCTACACCTCACCACCACTGTTACTGACTTGACCAACGCTCAATTTATAGTCATTTATGTCACGTCATCCAACTTATTTGCTCAGTTTCAGTTCTAATTTAAATGGCATTATTCTCTACCCCACTCCTACTTAGTCTCTACCTGTAATTACCTCTGTTGCTACCCTGACCTAAGTTGAAACATTTCAGCCAATTATATTACGTCATCTGACTTAAAAACTCAATCTTACTTTAGTTGCTGTCTGATTAACCTTGTCTCTATATTAGATTATTCTTTTATTACCTGATCAATTATCTAAACTTGACAAACCTCATTAAGTATTGGTATTGTAGGGATTTTGTTTGATTGCATGGAGAATTTCACCATGAGCTGACATCAGTTAGTGAACCACCAGAAAACCTGGGAGTACTGGACAGCTGTTTCGTCAGACTAGTTTGGGACTCTTCATCAGTACGAACCCACCGGGGTTCGAACCCAGGACCTTCTGGTTACAAGGTGAGCTCGTATACCATTAAGCCACTGGGACTCAATCCAATGGCCTGTCTATGAACTCTAACTTCCGCCAACTCACGACCAATTCGCATTGTCTTCAAATCAGACAATATCATAGACGGGGAGGATACAACACCAGAAGTTGATGATGTCGGTGAAATCTCAGGTCTTCTTGGACAACAACAGATTTAGAGAATAAAAAATTAGACGTATCTACTAGTAGTGATAATAATAATAATGCACCTATTCATTCATCCACAATGGTGACTAGAAGAAGAGAAGAAAAAAAGATGCTGAATCCCTCTAATCCACTTTTTATGTCTTCAAAAGTTGAACTTGGTCGACATCGTAATGGTACACTGGATCCGAATTCATTTATGCTAACAGATTATATTTTTGGTAAAACCTATCGATTTCGACCGATTGTGCCAAACGCTGCTGCTACTTATAATAATAACAATAATAATAATAATAATCGTATATTGCTAAACAAATGCAAGTATGTATGGATCTGGAACACTGTCTTCAAATATGACTGGTAGGTAAGTCGGTAGGTAGATGAGTACACCAGAAGTCACCTATAGGAAGAAAAGAAGAAATGCACACGGAATCATGCATACAAAAAGCAAATTTGACAGCGACGCGGAGAAGATGGATCCGAGGAAAGCGGAGTTAAAATACATGATCACAATGAAAGTCAAGCAACTTAGACAAACTAACGAAGCGCCAGTGGAGGGAGGGTGGAGATGGCGACGGAAACCAAAAGACGCGGATCATTCAGTCACTAACACATACAGACAAACATTCATTGAAACGATAGAACATACGTGGCGCGTATGTGTATGCACAGACACACACTCACACAGTAGAACACCGGAACTAGTGATGAAACAATGGATAACATATTGTGTCCAAAAATCAGAGAAAAAAGCCCGTAAAAGCCAAGTAAAACGAACGGATGAAAAAATCAAACACCAAACTACCGATCCAATCAATAAATAAGCACAGAAGAAATGCAAGTACAGGGATATCACATTACCGTTTTACTTGTTCTCTTTGTTGCTGATGACGTAATAAATAAGCTGTATAAATTTGTTCTATCACCGACTGGATGGATTTTAGCCACACATGAACATATTCATTACCTGTTACTGATGTTGTTGATCGTTTACTTGACGAAGTTGATGTCTGCGTATTTCCTCCTCCAGGATGAGAATGAATAAATAATAAGCCTGGAGCTGACAGACCACGAGCTGCCCAACACATTTCATCTCTGGGGATAGAGACACTGACGACGATTGGCCAGGAGATTCTGGTGGTATTCTTGTAGATAACTGATGAGGACTACGAAGGAACCAATTGAATGCTCCTGTTCATCCTCCTCCTGTACTACTACTACTTGTATGACTAGAACGAGATGGATCTAATCTCGATAACGATTTAGTAGTGGCAGTAGTGATAGGATAGCGGGTGGAACCAGCCTGGTAACTGGATGTCTTTACTCTCTATTTCATTCGATTACGTAATCTTTGGCTTTAACTTCACCTCTGCCTTTGACAAAGTGTAATTTTTTTGTCTCTCGTTCTTTTTCAAATTTGAGTTGGATTCACCAGTTGTTAGCCAATTTATTACTTACTCATCATCTTACGCACTTCTCATCTTTATTACATAACTCCTTTACCATTGTATGCGTACAGTGAATCTGTTTAAACTTGTGCCCCCTGTATGAAAACTATATAAGCGTAATTTTCTGAGCACTGTTTCACTGTGTCGGGAACCTCATGTCAAGTGACATCATGGAAAATTTGTAGGCTAAAACTTCTCTGTCCATAAACTCAATAATATCTTAAGTCTGTAAGCAGCTGTGAGAAGCCAGCGAAATAAATGATGGTACTATACTATGCTGCAAAAACTGTTGTTCTTGCTTTATGTGAATTCATGGTTGGAGGCGATCGTCAGGAAGCCTTTGACTCCGGTTCCGTGCTAGTTGGCACTCGTCAGAAAGGCGTATCTTCAACCCTAAAGGAATTTACACCCCTTCTGAGATTCTAACTCGCGCCACCCAAGTACTGACGTCAGAGACGTTACCACTGAGCTATTGTGGCAGGTTTTAGATATGCCTTGATGACCCGTGAGTGCCAACTAGCACGAAACCTAGGCTCCCTACCAATTGCCTTCAACCATCTAATATCAACAATTCAAAGTACACCGTGATTGCAGGCCACGCAGGTGGCCGCATTGCAAACCTGAATGGTAGAATTCAGTCTACACCAAAGAAAGGACTAGATACACCACATTAGTCAACTAAGTAGCGTCAATCAAAATAACTGAATCGCTTAATTATTAAGTTACTGGCTTCTCAATTGTTCGCTATTCCACTAATAGTACATAGTGATTGAACTGTTGGAAGGAAAATAAAGTACGGTGCCACTAGAAGTTTATTAGTTTTGTTTGATTAATAATTTCTAAAGTTAGAAGGTGTAGTTCTGAGTTTTATTGTTTTATCATAACTCGTATACATATCTATTTTGATCAGGTGAGACTTTACAGAATAAAATTTGGCTTACAAAAGAGAAAGAATAATATCATCATATGATTGATCAATAATTTATACAACTGATTTCTTTCTATTTTTGTTTACTTTAGGTGCTGATGTACGTCTCGATGTGTGTGTGTGTGTAAGCGCGCATGACAACATAACTCTCCAAATATACTACTTGAAGTATTATTTAGTATTAAGATTTAAGGAGATTTTCAAGTATTTTCTAACTGATGTCAGCTCATGATGAAATCTTCCATGCAATCAAACTAAATCCATACAAAACCAATACTTGAAAATTAATCTAATGCTCACTAGAGACTGACCCTATTTAGGCAGTTAACCTGGGGTTCTAGTGGAAAGCCGTGACCAGTAGGGTACAGCAGGTTGAAGATGAGGCAGTAAGTCATCGAAGAAGACATTGAGAAATGGTCACGCGATGTCGTGAATTGGCAGAAGTTAGAATTCAAGGACCATTGGATCGGGTTCCAGTGCCTACTGAATGGTCTACGAGCTCGCCTTTTAAGCAGAAGGTCCTGGGTTCGAACCCCGGTGGGTTCGTACTGATGAAGAGTCCCGAATTAGTCTGACAAAACAGCTTTCCAGAACTCCCAGGTTCTCTAGTGGTTCTCTAACTGATGTCAGCTCATGATGATTTGGTAGTCAAGATTATAATTACTCATATGAAATACTATTGAGCAGTTATGCGATTTTCAGTCAACCTTTTTTGGCAGCCGATAGTGCACACAAATGATGATTACGCAACAATATGTGCAAAAGCTATTTCCGGAATTTTTTATCAATTATCTTCACTTGCTCAATATGAGACTAACTATATTAGGAAGCTGATCTCATTAAAACGACTATGACTGAAGTTGCATTGAGAACTTCAGTGCTATAATTGATTGATTAGTGATTATTCTCAAATGGATTATACATAGGAAGTAGGAATGTATTAATTAGCATAAAATTTCTTACCTTTGAATAAACATTCTTTACAGAAAGGCTATATGAGTGAAGTATACACCTAAACACTAGGTATGTGATGAGATTTAAGGTCAAGGTCACTATATCATTATTCGCTTAAGATAGTGCTGATTTCACTAGCCGAGAGGTTTTATTCACAGGAGTGTTACTGTTTGGGTCGATAGCCAAAGTTTTTGAAAGTAATATGTGTAGTTGAAGAAAGTCACATCATTGCCATAATTGAAACAGTTGACTTTTAGTTTGACTAGTCAAAGAATTTGGGAACTGTGGGTAACATTAGCTCATCAGTTACAGCGTTAGTAAGTAAACTTGGAAGCTTAGATAGTAACTTGAGTGTTACTGGTTCGAGACTCGCCATTACTAAGGTTACAGTTTTGATTTCAACCATTACTTCACTCAATTAATATAAATCTTCATGTATTGGTTTGTAGGGATTTGCTTGATTGGCTACAGGATTTCATCATGAGCTGACATTGGTTAGAGAACCATTGGAAATCCTGGGAGTACTGGACAACTGTTTCGTCAGACTAGTTTGGGACTCTTCATCAGTATGCACCTGAGACTCGATTAAAATGGCCCATAAATTCTAACTTCTGCCAATTCACGATATAGCGCAACCGGTAGCCAATCTGAATAGGCAGAAGTTAGAATTCATGGACATTCGACTGGATCAGATTCCAGTGGCTGAATGGTCTACGAGCTCGCTGGCCTTGTAACCAGAAGGTCCTGGGTTCGAACTCTAGTGGTGGGTGCATACTACTGAAGAGTCGCAAACTAGAACGAAACAGATGTCCAGAACTCCCAGGTTTCCCAATGGTTCTCTAACCAATGTCAGCTCATGATGAAATCCTGTAACTAATATAAATCTGTTGGATTCTTTCATATTTTAGTTAGGCTTTATATATTTTTTTCTGTGTTAAAGTTTCTTATAGTGTCTTCTTAACCTACAGAATATCAAATGTTTTACAGGTTGTACATATGGAAAAAAGGGTTACTTTATTCTTCTCTGAATTTATTACCGTTTGAAATACTAAGAAGAAACCTGCATGCGTTGGCGGTTCAACAGTAGGACGCTCGCCAACCACATACTTGGTCTGATCGTTGGCCGACGCACTCTGAAACCGAACACATAGTAAGGTAGATATAGAGGGAAGGTCGTGTGTGAGGCTGGCAACCCTATCCTCGTAGAAATAAAAACGTTGCTACTGGAACTTCAAAGCCTAAGCTTGAAGTCTTATGTTCCAGTGGGAAGGTAAAGGAATAAAATGCAAGCGGAGAGACCTATAAAACACTAATTTAAATATAAAGGTGAAGAAGCCCTTGGTGGTTGAAATGAAACCTATTCAACAGTTGGATGTTTGAATTAAATCAGTAGATCATACTATCAGTGAATGTCAGGCCAACGGTTCGAACTCTGTCGTTTTTTTAAAATGCAAGGAGAATTCATCCGAAGTCAAAAGAAGCCTCCCGAAAACGGTAAGCTTTCGCGTACTTTGCATTGCCGAGGCTTTAGCGGTCCGGATAGAAAACCCGGATTTATGCACACAGAAGAAACTCTTTCTACCTATCACATAGTATATTTTTGGACACATGTCTCCATTAACATCCTATTTCATATTGCGCAACCCTTGTGAACACTTACCAATCTCCACCCGCTAGTTACAATTTTGATTATTCATCCCATTTTAGAAACACTTTGAAGACGTAAGCAGTAATCCTAACTAATTTTTATTTTATTTGTGTTTGACAATCCCAATGCGGTTGTACAGCAAATTGCATAAATTCGCCGAAAAGATACTTTTCGCTCAACTTTGTTGTTCTTATATTCATCTCAACGTTTAACTGTAACTGATATTGTGAAAATAACTTAGTTTATTGTCATGTGATTTTGTAGGCTATAACTAATCCATAAATTTATCATAATGGTATTTAGATATGCAGGCGACAATAGGCCTTCTTTTGAGATGTTCAGACCTTCAGCCGGTATCTCTTTCTTTTCCTGCGTTAAAAGATTTCTTTCATTGATATCTCTAAATGGCGAATAATATTACAAAGAAAACAAGTTGAGAAGATGTATTCCTTCATTTCCCATTATATCGCTTCAGTTAATTTCATTACAGAGACTTGAGTACTATTTGACACAGGACAGATTATTATTATGACAATTATCGGGATACGATGATGAGTTTATTTCTGAGATTGGTTATTTTTCTGATAGGCTTTAGTGTGTTAACTAATCAACAGGAATATAGAGTTTATTTTACAATAGCTTGCTAGTGTGACCAATAGAGAATACTATAAGTGTGTTTACTGCCTCTTCACGTCTATTTATTTATTTTTATTATAGCTTGATTCCACACAGTATTTTGGTACAACTATGGAATTTTCAGCATGTGATATCGGTAGCCCAAATTTAACAGGCCGACCATTGATCTCAGATGTGCGTCGGCAGGGGATCGAATCCCGTACCATGTGCATGGTTGGCAAGCGTCCTAATCACTATGCCACCTACTAAGTAATACTGACTAAACGACATTAACAAAAGCTTACTTACTATTAAATGGCATTTAACAGTGAATGATAATTATGGGATATAATAGTGGTAAAATTGCTTCATGTCGACATTCATTTCTTTGTTTAAATTGATCTGAGAAAAATATAACGAACATCGGTTAGTTTGGTTGCTTTTAGGACAGATAACTATTGTACCAGCAATCAGAATGAATGATTTTCCAACAAGAGTCAACAAAAGGCTCTGCTCAACATTGAAGTAAACTCGAAGACTTTAGAAAACTGAAATTTTCTCCAGTTAACGTTACAACTGCTGCATTGCAGAACTAGATCCCGATGACTAATCTAACTCTGAATGAAATGTAACGGTTTAGTCATTGAATATTAACTGAATATTGAATATTAACTAACCGACTAACTGGGTCAAGGTAGAACTTTTCACAGATGTTCAGAAGTTTGAGTTACTACACTTCACTTAGTACACAAAGTAGGATAAGAGAGTTAAGAGAGATTAACAGGAGGGATAATAAACAGAACTGTCAGTCAGGGAAAAAGAATAGTAACACGGAATAACAGTAGAATTTTATAAAACACAAAGAGTGAATGCATCTGCACCAGGCCAGCCGTTGACAACGATTTCCAGCAGTATCACCAATTCTCTTCAGCCATTGGTGTTTACCATCCCGAGGACCACAACCAGGAAGTCTACACCTCCCTATGTGACTGGCTTAAACTAACTGTTGTGGATTTAATTGACTGATGAAGTCATGTTTTGGTTTGACCACCACTAGCTAATTCTTTTCCAACCTGATCCATTCTATGTCAGCTAACATTCTCAGTCGAGGAAGGCGAAACACACGTTCTAGCCATCTCAATCGATGTGACTTCACAACCTCATCGACTGATCAGTATGTCTTAGTGAAATGACAACTCAGTGTTATATTTTTCAAAGTTTGATATGAAGGTTTTGTTAGTTAACTTAGATAACCATCACACAGTAAAGAGATAGACTGGTTGTCAACTAGCAATAGATTAACATGGTAAAAACACATTATTCTTAAAAGACTATAATAAAAATAAACAGTTCCATTATAGATAAGATTTTATTTTGATAAATCACACATAGTCTGTCAAACAGTAATATTAACTAGTGACGTGTGTGTGATTTATCAAAATAAAATCTTATCTATAATGGAGTTATACTCTACCACAGTGCCCAAGTTTTATACTAATATCAAAATGAATAATGGTCTAACTTCACCCAAAGAATAAATAAATTTAATTAATAAAACTGAACTTTACAAACTAGCTCTAATTAGTGAATCACGATAAAAATGAATGTTCAACAAAAATCAGTCCGTAATGAATGCCGCAGAAGTTTAAAGAAGCCGTGTTTCTTTGATTTGTCTGTTGAACATATTCTTTTCATGAGTTGATTTGTAGGGATTTGAGTTGTCTTTCAGGTTTGACCCCGGATTGAACCATCGAAAACCAAGGAGTGCTGGACAGCTGTTTTGTCCCATTTTAGGACTCATCTGTGGTATTCACCCAGGACCTTCCGGTCACAAGGCAAGCTTGTAGACCATTCAGCCACTGTGACCCAATTCAATAGCCCATGAGTTCTAACTTCTATGTAACACAGTGAAACACTATTATTTTCTGGATGACATTGCATACTATCACAGTGTTTATGTCTTGTCATGTTTTGGAAGCTTTCCTTCTTAATAAATATAAAAAAATTACCCTATATCTTTGGTATATGACTGAAGAAAAGGATCATTTTTGACAATTATTTTATGTATTTAATTCCTTTGGTCGAAATGAAAACATACAAAAGTAATTATATCAACACTAAGTTATGAGATGAATGAATAATCTGTATTCGATACTCTCTAAGCTAATCTGAGATATCTGGCTTAATTTCTAAAATCATGTGAAAACCTAACCACTAAATCGACAGTAATCAATATGATACCATCTAATTGAAACTACCGGTAAGATTTGGGCTATGAAGTTTAACATGAGGCTCTTAGACTCTGTGATGTGACACTTGATGAATACAATTTAAGCAATCAAATACGTATTTCAGTAAACGAGGAGAATGCAAGTGGAATAATATTAATAATAAATTGTAAAACGAAGATTAAAATATACAAGTTTAGCACAGAATCATATTCATTAAAAAGTTAATAGTACAAATAAAAGTAATATTTACAGTTATCCGATATCATCCTCGATAACTATTCTCAATCGAGGTAGAAGGCCATGGGAAGTACAGAGACTGAACAAACGTTTTCTAAATACAAAGATCAGGCTGAAAATTGTTTATGGCGACTACCTCAGCTATGCTTAATAATCAAAGGTATACAAACTCAGGGAGTTATTGAGGTGGTACCTTGTATAGAATTGTAGAGACGGAGTTTCTATCAGTTCTGTAATCCGTATCCACAAAGTAAGCTAATATGGAACTCCCAATTGGCTTTACACTCCTGTACTTAACCACATTGGACAATGCTCAAGAAGGAGACTGTGGGTTTGCCAAAGGGTTGATTTGAATTTTCTAAGGAAGTGTATGATGCTGGGAACGAATCCTAGGGATGCAGAGAATGATTCTTCTCAAGAACATTCACAATAAAACAATTTTCTCTTCACCACTTTTCGTCTCTGAGTTAGATTGATAAAATTTTATCATAATCTTTAGTCTCAACTTTCGCTGTTATTGAGCACTAATTGATTTGGTTTATCAGTGCTCTAAAACAAAAAGCTAGCATTAATTCACGTATTCCAACAAACTAAATGTTGAATCAATTCATTGATTTATGTATACTACATAAAGTATATAACCTAACAAACAAATCATAGGGTGAAACTTCTAATTAACTGACTTCAAGGCATTAGAAATACTCTGAAACTAAGCCTATTGAATGATCGATTTATGTGTTGAACGACCTATACAAGATTTTAATGAACATGTCAATATTTTAATCAGAGGTATTTTGGCAAGTCGTTCCTGACCTCCCAGTTTTCTGAATCACCTGAGCTGCATTGCACTGATGTTCTGGATGACGAGTGACAATATTTCATTCATAGTAAACAATGTCTTGTATGGTATGTCAATAACTGAAAGTACATATACACAGACTGTGTTTTGTTCTTTTCTGTTTCAGACTGACATTCATTTATAATAATAATAATAACGATAATAATAATAATAATAGGGTTCAAGGGTGCATTAAAATATTTTCTTTAGAATCTATTTGTCTATCAGACTACTATTTATTATTCCAATGTTGGTTTGTAGGAATTTGATTGGTTACAAGATTACATCATGAACTGACGTTGGTTAGAGAACCATTGGAAAACCTGTAGGGAGTACTGGACAGACAGCTGTTTCGACAGCCTAGTTTGCGACCCTTCAGCAGTAAGCACCCAACACCACGGTTCGAACCCGCGACCTTCTGATTACAAGGCAGGCTCGTAGACCATTAAACCACTGGGACTCGATCCAATCACCTGTCCATGAATTCCAACCTCAGCTAATTCACAATATAGTGCAACTTCTGGTGAATGTTATCGCTGGCGAGTATTTCTGTTCAAACCTGAAGGTCCTGGGTGCTCATCCTGGTGGCTGATTACCGCTGAAGACCCCTAAACCAAGGGAAACAACTGATCAGTACTCCCAGGTTTTCTAATGGTTCTCTAACCAGTGGTGGCTTATGACGAAATCCTGTTACCATTTTTTAAATGATACCTTTCCATCGCACATATCATGTGCTCAAATATCAGCATTCTTGTTCCAAAAAAAGAGGATAAAAGAAATTGTCCAAATTATTTCAGCTAAAAATCAAAAATTTCGTGTGATAAGACTAGTTTTCTTTCTCAGCCGATCTATTATTGAAAATTTATATTGACTAGAAGCAATTATTTGTGCCACAAACATTAGTAAACAAATAAAATTGTACAACTCTGTGCTGTATAAATAAAATTATGCTTATATGAAAAATAACTTTTAATTAATCCCATTGAATATTGAAACATATTGCACGTCTATTCAAGAAGATTAATAAACTAGGTTAAGCAAGAAAGGTGTCAACTGCTATAATAACCAATAGCACAGTTATGTTAACTGATAAGTTCATCTGTAAGCATTCTTACAATTCTGAAAAGGACCCAACTATTTATTTGTGTTCCTAATGGTTGAAGCTACTGTAGCGGTTAAAAAAATTCCCCGAAATTACCTGACTACAGCACTCTCCACTCAACATTAGATGCTGACCATCACTTTCTAAGTCAACTCGTTACGCTGAAAGTTTGCAGTTAAGCATCACCGTCACTTGGCACACTGTCGTGTTACATTCGTGCAATCAACATTGCACGATTCTTATCCAGAAATATATATATATACTTCAGGTATTGGTTTTATAGCATTTTGTTTGACTGCATGGAGGATTTCATCATCAACTGATGTCAGCTCATGATGAAATCCTCCAAGCAATATATATATATATCTCGTTTCGGAGGACCGATTTGGTGTTTCAATTTTTCTTTGGTCTAAGCGGAACAAGTACTATAGGAATTGAAGGATAAGAACTTGTATTTATATACAACGTATTTTGTGTAAACATCGGCATCCCTTTATCTCACAAACTGTGATGAGAGCTGGCTGTTAGCCAAAATTGATGGACAATAATTTACGTCAGTGTTTATGTCCCCAATATTGGTCGTGAGAAAAATGAGGACAAAGACTTTGCGTAGGCGGATACAGTTAACATATAGATGATCTGACATTCAAAAAACAGCACCGAAGAGATGAAAGGTTAACTTTCTGTGAGAAAAATCCAATCAGAAGACTGCGTCTTTCTGCTAACAATAATCTATTATAATGCACATGAAATATGTGTTGATTTCCTTAATAAATGATCTGTTTCCTGGCCCTTGTCTTCTGTTGTTACAAAACTACTTTCGACAGTTCAAGAATTTTCACTTTTTTAACATAAAAGTGAAACAAAATTATTCAGACCAAGGTTTTAAATAAGAAATTTATGTTAGAAGAATATGGGGAAGTCGATCATAGAACGATGAATCATGCAGCAAAAAGATAAATCCATCATTTTGTGAACCCCTTTCAGTTAGGTTCATTTATCTCAGCAGATGAGCAGCAAAAAGTTACCTAGATTTGTAATAAAAATACACATGGCCATTGATGTCTGAACGAGGCGACTTTTGATTTTGATAACACTCAAATATGTACAATATTATGCAAGCCACTAATACACACATTCAAAAGATGTTTGTTTCACCATTCAGTCTTACTCATCAATTTTTCATTTTGGATTTACTATCTTCATTTATTGATTACATTTTATTTTTGTGCTATTTATACCAAGATTATCTTCCCAGACGTCCGAAAAAATTTATTTTATTGTATAGGTGAACTTCAACCCCTGGAAGAATTATTCTGAAGGTGCTTCACATTCACAGTGGATATAAATTTGTGAAGAAAATCTTTTCTTTAAAGTTTATACTCACTTGAAGAGTAACAAGGCAGTATTTAAGTATATCAACTATGTGGTCTTTTAGTCATCAGTAATCCACTGTCATGTGTTTGTGTGTGATATGTTGTTTAAAAATTCGTTAAATCGATAATTAAAATATTCTGTAATATAAATATATATATTTACTTGTATGACTAGCTTATTTATACACAGTAGCATTGAAGAGGAAAAAAAATACTCTATGGGTACTTTGTCCAGAGAACTTGAATCAAGTTTAGAAAGACATACTAGATTTACAGAAACACAAATTGGAGCTTTAGTTTTTCATGATCATAATGATCAAAAATATTATCGTAACTATCAGTTTGACGAGGATATGGATATAGTACGCCGGTTTGTAACTCGAAATCTTTGTGGAGAATATCCTCCAGTAACTTTACGTTATTTTGCACAGAATTGGCCTGAACTCTGTATAATAGTAAGTGAATATAGTATGCTTTGTAAATTAAAAAACTTTTTCTTTTAAAATTCTACCTTATGATAGATAGTCAGGAATTTCAATTTAACATCCACTGATTATAAGAAGTTAGCTAATGTGATAAGTCAAAATGGTAGGATAACCCAAATATGACTTAAATTCGCTATGCATATGTTTAATGCTTATTAGCAGTATGTCTCATCTGGTGGTCAGGCGGACAGTAACACAAAAGTTTGCTAAGAAGTTACTGAATGATGTACACTTACGAATTCTTAAGCGAGTATGGTCTTGTATAATTACCGGAAGTATGGACTGAAAAAGTAAATAAGCTATTTAAATCAGTGGGGACAGTGAGGGCAAACACTTGCTGAATACATCGCGCTATGTCGTGAATTGGCAGAAGTTAGAATTCATGGGCCATTTTAATCGAGTCCCAGTGACTGAATGGTCCAAGAGCTTGCTAGCCTTGTAACCAGAAGGTGCTGGGTTCGAACCCCAGTGGGTATGTACTGCTGAAGAGTCCCAAATTAGTCTGACGAAACAGCTGTCCAGTACTCCCAGGTTTTCTAATGATTCTCTAACCAATGTCAGCTCATGATGAAATCCTGTAACCAATCAAATCCCTACAAACCAACACTTGAGTAAATCAGAAATACTGAACTTTTGTGATGTGAATGTAAATATGTAATGTTCTGTAATAACAATTATATGAGTAACTAAGTACATCTACCGAATACACTAGCTAGCTCTCTATATTAACAATAGTCCATCATTTTCTCTGACAATGGAATTAAAATAAAAAAGGGTATCAAACGAGAAAATGATCAACTGGAATAATAATGAGAACATCAAAAACCGACTAATTTCGACTATATTACTAGTGCCTGATGATGTGATGACGTAGTTATACTTATGTAAGTCAGAGTGAGTTCAGTGGTAGGACACTGACCAACCATGGAAATGTCCCAGGGTTCGACTGCCGGTCGACAAATGCCTAAACCTCTCTTAACCGGTAAAGAAGCAAGACTGGGCTTAAGGCTAGCAACCCCACCCCGTAGTAGGAAGCACCAGTGCTTCCGAAACTTCAAAGATGAAGTTTAAAGCCCTATATTCCACTGGAAACACAAAGAAATAAAATAATAATACGTGATTTGGCGCGACCCCAACCATTGTCGTAGGTGGGACATCCATCCATACACGTGACATCTAACTGGACCTCACTGGTCACGACTTCTCATTAGAACTAACTCCCGGAAACTCCATCCTGTAGCAAGTCACTAGCGAGCATCAGATTAATTTTCTATAGTTTGGTTCGTAAGGAATTCGTGAGCCAGTGAATGGTATACGAGCTCGCTGGTCTTGTAACCGGAAGGTCCTGGGTTCGAGCCCCAGTGAGTACTGCCGATGATTCCCAAACTAGGATGAAGCAGCTGTCCAGTACTCCCTGGCTTTCAATGGTTCTCTAACTGATGTCAATCCGTGATCAACTCATAAAAACAAAACTAACCATTACAAACCAAACTACAGATAATAATAATAATATAATTCAGAGCAGAATTTTCAAGTGAAATTGATCAACTAACTGAACACACTTGTATATTTTCTACTTTAAAATGTCATGTTTTATGGGTACAAAATAGATATGATAGAGAAGATTTGTAGCTCGGGTGGATGATTTTGATGTGGTTGTGTTCTCTGAGCTGGATAGTTAATTTGCGAAGCTTTCATGGCCCTACTAGGCGACACCTTCAGCGCATACTTCAATTTGAAGTGAGCTTTTAGACTTCTTCACGAGTTTATTAATCATCTCTCCCGGTGACCTTGGACGTGATTGGTTGCTTTTGTGTTTTCACACTTTCTAGGTTACTTGTATTGGAACTGATTGTCTCTTTGACTTGAACTTTGACCCTTTGTGTGTGAGGTTTCTTTCTTATTGGTTAATTAATTTTGTCTAGCTCGATGTGTCTATTGATTGATGATTCACCGGAATATCAGGCTTCTAAAAATTCTCCAGCATTCTTGTTGTTTTCTCTGTCTAATATTTGAACGTTGTCCCAGTCGAATTGATGTTCGTGGTTGTCTGTATGTAGTCACATCAAACTGAAGTATGTGCTGAAAATGTCGCCTAGTAGGGCGATGAAAGCTGCTTCACAAATTAACTATCCAGCTCAGAGAGCACAACCACCTCAAGATACAAAATAATTCAGAACATACTTCTGTGCACTAAACTCAACCCTTATAGTTGTTTCCAATGTTTCAGTGATGCCAGAAGTATCGTGTGCTATCACAAACAAACTATTTATTTAATCTATGCTAGTATCAGGTCGGTAACTGACTAATAAGAATTCCTACAATTTTACATAAAACGACATAGTCAAAGTCAATTAAACTAAAAGTATTTTTTATATGTTATTTATTATTTTCATATCATGTATACGTCATTAACTGAAACGGCTTATTTAAATGACGTGAGTGGAAAGACAAACAATTTAATGTTGTTGTTATAAAAATTCGTTCAGCCAATCTCAGAAACACATTTCTAGGGTTATAAAATAAGCTAACTATATAATAGTGATACAAGTATCAAATATTGAGGTTTTTCCATATAATTTTGAGGAAAAAACAAGTTTAATTACGAGAACGAAGTTAAGAATTATCATCTTTACTCTTTATCTGAGTAGTGTATGTCATCCTCAAATCCCGAACAGTAAGGAATTTCAACTGACCCTCTAAAGTTGTCTGTATGCGTGTAATCGAGGAGGAAATGTTGTAAATCAAAAGGTGGGAAGGCCCAGTAAAGACCATCTTTTATCTGTTACAGTTCGTTCCAAACAAGTAGAACATGGAAATCAAGAAAGGCGGAGGTATATCAGTAAAAACAAGAATGATTACAGGATTTCATCATTAGCTGACATTGGTTAGAGAACCATTGGAAAATGTGGGAGTACTGGACAGCTGTTTCGTCCTGGTTTGGGACTCTCCAGCAGCGCGTACCCACCGGGGTTCGAACCCACGAGCTTCTGGTTACAGAACAAGAATGATATGAATAGAGAAGGAAAAGATTGGGAGTTTTAAACATATTGAAAAATAGGCTTGATTTATGGCAGTATATTTTGAACTGCAAAATAAAATTTGATACATTAAAAAAAACATTGGCTAGTATTCTATATTCGATTTATTCCAAAGTCTGAAACTTTGTAATAAACGTTGCTAACTTTCCAGTAAGAAAGTCTTGTTCAAAATTTTGGTGAGGTAAGAGAATATAATTCAAGAGCTTTGCCCAAAACACATTAAGAAATGGTTTTCCTGAAAACAAGAATACCTCCTGATAAAAGACACCTCACTAAATACAGCTATTAGTCCGGTCACAGAAAATGAGACTACAGAGGTATACTGTCAGGAAATCTCCAAAAGCAGTTTAATGTCCTATAAAATTAATTTTTAAAATAGATATGCAACTATGGATTAATTATGACTTGAACATACAACCGTCAGAATAGCAGACTGTATTGACTTTCAAGTGATACCAACATATGTAGAAATTTTTGTGGTCGGAAGCTTGTAACAATAAATAACCATGCATCCTAAATTAAAACATAGGGACAATTCCACACCCATAATGGATTGTGAAGGGTGTCCTCATTAGTTGGTTCTGATCATTCCATACCAAATATGATGCATATAAGTGGGGTTCAAACTAAACTGTCTGTACATGAAATGTTAGACAGAACTTAGAAGTAGACGTAGTGAAGCATGGATGAATTGCAGCTTCAATAGAATTCACGTGATGATTTAATGCTGTAACTGGAAGCGATTTCATAAATTGATCGGGTTGTTGGTAACCAATAAAGCGACTCTACTAAAGTCTAGAATACTGTAAATGTATTCTACGAATCTAATGTCATTCATGGGTACATTATTTAGACGTTATGTGACAAGTGTTCAAAATAGTGAAATCGATAGATAATGTATATAATATCAAAGTGAAGATTTTAGGAAAAGTATAAGTTCGATAGTAAATTTTTGTAATTTTTCCTATGCATGTGACGTGATTTTTCAATATAAACCAAAGAGATTTTGTAACAAACACAAAACATAATTAGGCCAGGGATTCAATTCATAATATTTGAAATAAACATGAATCTGACTAATTGAAAGGGAATTTTTTTATTACAGCTTAATTCCACACTGTATTTTTGGTACAAATATGGAATTTTCAGCATGGACATCGGTAGCCCAAATTTTGCAGGCCGACCATAGATATCAGGTGTGAGTCGGCAGGCGATCGAACCTCGGACCATGAGCATGGTCGGCGAGAGTCCTAACCACTGTGCCACCGACGCACAAACAAACACACACACACACACCCAAAGCAGTCATACGGTAAATATTAGAATTTAAATAATGCAGGAAACATTGGCATTAATTTTCGCCAACAACACCGATAAAAAACTCCAAATGGTGCAGTCAACTTTTTTGGAATCAATGAAATTCGCTGATCCAAGTGAAGTAGACAGCTAAGAAGTAACAGAATGACAGGTTCAAGAAATTTTCTTGAATAGCTATTAATCTGTTCATAAGCTAATTCAAGTGACCAGTTCCCACAGACCTGGAGTCCTCAAAGTTCATTTTCACTAAACTGATGATTTCTCTTCTGATGATTTGCAGTGATCTGTTCTTGAAGTCCTACAGATTTCACTGAAAAAACAATAAGCATTTCATTTTTCAAAAATAAAAATTATTAACTTAACAAAGATATATACATATATTTTTCCGAAATATATCTTTGCTGAGCCATCTGGATTTTCGCTGAAAAATAAAAGAATAAAGACTTGGAAGAAATGTAGATAAGGTAGTAGCATATGCAGACATCGGACACCAGAATCTAACTTATTTGCTGACTAGTAGTGTATGGATAGTAGTAACATGAGTGTTTTTCACTCTGCCCCTTGTGGGGTTATAGCCTTTTTCAGCCTTTCAAGAGTACGGTGCTCTATAGTTGTGGAAGAAAACTAAAACCATAAAATTCTACTTTTCTCCGAAATATTTAATTTATCCAATAATAACAATTTAATGAATAAGTTAACAAATATTTACAGAGGACTCTTCTATGATCAACCTTTCTTTTTCAGGCCTTTACCGATACGCACATCCCAATTGGTATTATAATTGGTCAACAGACAGAACCTCATGTTGGAAGAATAACATTTTTTGCTGTTGAAAAACGCGTAGAAGCTAATATTGTCTGTAAGTTGAGATAGCATGCTAACGCAAACAATGCTTTTCTAGATAAAAAGTTACTACAATTAGAAGTTATGAAAATGCATCAAATTGGAATAAGGAAAGTAAGCGATATCTATAGTACAAAAGAATAACTTGAAATTTAGGTGTTTTTAAAACCAGCCGATGAGCGTATGGAGATGAAACTAATGCGGTATATAGGATCCACGGGACCTTTGCGATATAAAGATGACAATGGAGAATATCAATTTCATATATAAAAAAAAGAAACGAGATACCTGTATTTCGTTGTTTTATTTGATCAACTCCATAAAATAAATATTCTGTGTTAAAGGGAACTGTACAAAATTTCACTCTTTTATTTACAAACTTTCAAGTGACAAATTATTCAGAATTCATTTAAGAAACCATTGAAAGTCAAATGCATAA